>CM033437.1:325003820-326253820 GCA_019425775.1 Rafetus swinhoei | reverse complement strand
ACCTGCTTTGTGTAGATGGGATATAGAGTGGGGGGCTCGACTAGGGGAGGGGCACATCTAGATGTCACCCCACTCACACATGGCAAGAAGGGGAGAGACAGCAGAACTGCTGCTGGCAGCTGAGTACAGTACTTTACAGGGAACTTAGGGGAGTTGATGGGGAACTGGGGGAAGGACTACCAGCCCATCCTTGTTCCAAGCCCCAACAAGAACAAGCTGCTTTCCCAGAAAATCCTACAAGTAGTGGACAAAACAAGAGGCCAAACAATGTTATAAGGGAGCATTGCACAACTTTGAACTAGCATGTGCTCTAATAGATAAGGAATGCAACGATGAAACAATGTTAACCTGGACATTAAGTGAGGAGTTCCTGTACTTGTTATTCCAAAGGTGGGCTTGAATGCTGTATAAAATGCTTTACCAGTTCTATATGCTTCTATTTTAGAGCTCACAGCATTTACTAACCACTCCTGAAATAATGTCAGCCACCAATACTAGCACTGTCCACCTGCCAGCTGATTTTATGAACATCCTGTGGTATCTGCATATTATTCAGTTATCCCTTACAAAATTCCAACAGTTTCACTATTTGACCTCTCCCAATTTCAGTGCAAGAATACTTTTGATACTCTGTCAAATGTATTTCAGTGCAAGTACTGCACACACACAAGGGCAGTATAGAAATCAGACTTATACAGTAGGCAATGTAATCTGAAAAGCAATTAAAGGGTAAGAGAAGGTTGCACATAGAAAATACAGCTTTTTATTTTAACTGGACAAGACATACTTAAATTATTTTTACCCCTTCCTTGAGACTGCCTAGAAGCCAAGGAATGTGCTTCTTATAAATGGCCCTTTATAACTGAGCTCAATAGCATTTTAGATCCAGAGAGAAGTAGCCTCATTAAAAAGAGAAACTTGTACCACGACTTCAACTTTAATAACCCCAAATAATCAGCACAATATTTAAGGACTGCCAGAGGAAATTTTCATGTTGTAATTCTTCACATTTAGAATATCTATCCGTTCTTAGCCAACAACTGTATTTTTGTCAGTCTAACTGTGCATGCATTTCAACTAGATGACAATTCTCTTTTCAGTAGAGACAGATAAAGAACGAACAGAACAGGGAACAAAGCTTTCTGAACTATTTCAGGAAGAGAGGAATTACACAGTAAACATTCAAATATAATTAGAGCAGCTGTTGCAAATATAGAAACAGCCAAACCTAGAACAGTCTCTCTCAGTTGGTCACCTACACAAAAGTGTGAAGGTAATTTTATACATTTGTCTATATTAAGAGCCCATTATGTTTGCATAGTTGAGCACTCAAAGTCACATAAGGTCAAAACTGAATGCACAAGAAACTAGTCCTGCCCTTCTGTGCACACACTGTGTTAAATACAGGGCAATACACTTTTTTCCATACACAACTTTTTCCCTACAACTTAGACATATGAAGCATCTTTTACTACTCTGTACACCACAAAAGTCCATGAAAGAGCTCTTGCCACATTCACTATGCTCCTTTCAAAATTACAAATTATATACATTTTATCTGAGAAACAGGATGTAATCACATAGTGAAGTACCGGACAAATACTTCAGGTTGCAACTATATCCTTAACTATGGACACTGTCATACCTGAATGCTTAACAAAATTGATTAAAAAGAATGGAACACATGACCTATGTTGGTTCTTTATGATGCATTAAGGCGGCCTGAATGATTTCTCATAAATCCTCCCCTCACCCTACCCTCTGCTCTTTTTGCATTAGGAACTCAAATTCTCTCTAGGCTGAAATACTATCAGATGCAGTGGGAGTGGAGAAGAAGAATAGGGGAGGCTGCTCCGGCAGCAGCCCCCTTCCACAGGGTCCCAGTGGGGAGCTGGGCCCACCGCTGACAGGGGCTGCTGTTTATGGAGGCCCGGGGCTGTCTGCGCACAGCTGGCCACAGCCAGCCCTGGTGCGGCAAGCAGGGGCTGGTGCCAGAGCAGCCTCTATTTGTATCGACTACACGATTAGCCAGATAACTACAATTTAACATCCTTAAATAGTACACCACCACTTCTGGGCCCAGGAAATTAGCATTGACTATTAGCACACATCTGGGATGAAGAGTAGAGGTCACAGAACTTTCCGATGCAAAAAGCCACATTCTCCGATTTGTGTGCTGAGCTTATCCCAGTCCTACAGGGCAGGATGACTCCTGGGCCAGGCAGCACTGTTCAGTTGCATGAAACAACATTTCAACCACTGTTTCCATGGGTATGAGCACAAGGCAAATGGCATTTAGCACTGGAATGATTTTCCATAAGCAGTGGTATCTCACTCTTGAAGATAACAAGATTAAGCACAGCTGTTGCTGTTGTCAAAAGCCAGCCAGACCCATATGCCATTAGCCTATTTACTACAACCATCACATACTGGTGTGGAAAAGTATTATTGCAAAGAAAGAAATAAGACCACCACCCCTACAATGCTTCAGGAGAGAACTACAGAAAACCTCCATGAAAATTTTGAGATTCTCAGAAGGATTCAAGGGACATCTCTGTAAACATATGATTGTTCAGCATTCCCTCACTACACCTCTGGATGACTCTACAGAAGAATGAAAAGCATCCATCTAACTTTGTAGCACAGACCAGGCATAGGACTGGAAAGGATTTAGTCTGATGAAAAACTGAAATGTATCTGTGATTAACATTTTAAGAGGCAGAAACAAACACCATTGTCTTTCAATTATAATATGGATAAACAAAATAACTTCCATTCACCAGAGGTGCTCTTGCTAAGAATGTCAAGTCTGATTTTGTATTTCCAAAGGTAAAAATAAAATTCAAAGCTTTTTAAGTCTGACTTTTTTACATCATAAAGCAGTAAAATGGGCTCAAGTCTGATTTTTTCTTCAAAAATCCTTTGCAAGACATCTTTAATGTTCTCTTAATGTAGGTTTTTTTAAAGTGGAGTGTCTTAAAAAAAGATAGGGCTTAAGATTTTTCTATTTGGGTGGATACCACAGGAACACCGCCCTGTCCCATATACGGAACACAAGCAGATAAAGATCTTGTATTGGCCTTCCCCAATCACCAATCACCCTGCAGAATCCGCACACATTATGCAGATAAGTTAGCACACCATCCTCTCTTTACAAGAATTAAGCATTTAATCACTATGTGAAGTATGACAGATCAAAGTCAATTTTTCACTAACATTCAAAGCACTTATCAGAAATTAGTCCGCAGATCTGTAGGAGCTTTTAAGATGATTTTGTAACATATTCTTTTATTAAAGTTGGGGAAAGTTTTTTAACCCTCTTACATTTACATAGATTTGTTTGAACTTTTAAAAAATGTTCATTCCTATATGTCCTTAAGTCGGTTGGTCATTCATGCTGCAGCTATCACCACCACACAGTTTAAACGCTATCATTGCTGATACAGAAGCCAACAGCCCACAAACCAAGGGATACAAACCAAGCAGAAAACAAGCTCAAGTCATCTTATAGAACATTATGCTTAAGAAAAGATGTATGCTAACTATTAAAGCCATTTTGTTTGACCTGTCAGTGTTTATTCAATTACAGTTCTTCAAAGTAAAAGGACACTAGACCTCATTCAGATGTAACATAATAAAACTATAGCAAGGCATTTGAATTATCAAACAAATATTTCTGAAAACAGGTACCATTTTCTCTTCCAAGTTTTATGTAAAACTTCCACTTATTTCTGTAAACACACTTCTGAAGGAGGCCATGCATAACAAATCCCAGGCCCCAAAAGATAACTTAAATAGGAGCTTAGAACAAAGGTTGAAATTATATTTATTAAGTGCCACAAAAAGCAATGCCATGAACTATTCTCCTGAATTGATGCAATTCTCTTTTTTGGTACTCCTTTTCTGATGGCAAAAGTCTTGGTCACTGCTAGTCTGTGTGTGGCAAGTGACAAGGACCACCTCACTCTAGTCCAGAGCTTCTCAAACTGGGGATTGTGACCCCTCAGGGGTTGCCAGCATATTACATGCCTTACATGCAAGCATATTACAAAATAGAGAGCAACTGCTGTAGATTTAAATGTATATATTTGAGTTTTAGAAAGTTACACACATTTCCATCACAATGTAGTTTATTTACTTCAAAAAGTATTCTAAAATATAATGCAGCAATTGTTCCAAACAAAATATTTTAGCTACTTCAAAAAAAACTGGACTCTGGGATTTGTAGTATCGTGTGCGTAGGTTTGTCGCCTTGAGACTAAAATGATGGGACTGAGGCAACATTAGAAGGCCTGACTGTTCAGCAGCTGACGAGCTGCATGAAACTGCAGACCAATCAGAACACAGATTGTTAAATTATAAATTACCTTTTCCCACTCCTCTCCCCCCCGCCATCATAAAACACACATGGGGCAGTGCTGGAAGATGCTTGCAGGGACTATGGCTACCCCAAAGTTTGCATTAGCCCCCATATAGCCTTCCCTCCCAGCACAAAAGTCAAATATTATGGAGAAGTAAAGGTGGCATGGTATGACTAGGGTTGCCAGGTGTCCGGTATTCACCCGGACAGTCTGGTATTTTCACCTTCTGTCCGGTAAAAAAATTCAGAAAATACTGAACACCTAAGATATCCAGTATCTTCTGATTTTTAACCCCAGCCAGGAGGCGAAAATGCCAGGCACCTGGCAACCCTACAAACACTCAGCACCCGGCCTCCCCGGCCCCTGAGCCCCCCGACCCCATGCTTACCTGGTTCCGCAAGGCTGCCGGCACAAAATGGCTGCCGGCAAAAAGACCAAGGGGAAGCAATGACTTCCTGGGCCTTAGTGCTCAACCACTCCCCTGTTCCTATCCCTGCACTCACTCTTAAAAGGGACATGCTGTTTTATTTTAATTTTTTTGTTTGTTTAATAAGTCTTGGAGTCTTTTTTTTTTTGCTCAACAACTT
Source organism: Rafetus swinhoei (assembly GCA_019425775.1). NCBI lineage: Eukaryota > Metazoa > Chordata > Testudines > Trionychidae > Rafetus > Rafetus swinhoei. Next base: position 326,248,872 of record CM033437.1, on the reverse strand, counting down.
TGGTCTCCTCCCCCCTCCCCCTTTTTTTCCTTTAACAGAATTTTTTCCCAGTGTTTCTTTTTTTTTTTTTTTTTTTTTTTTTATTTTGTTTCAACCATCTGACAACCCTAGATATGACATGGCCACTTTTTCTTCTGAAGCTCTGAGCTGCTACTGGCAGCAGCTATCTCCAGAGCTGGGATTCTGTGTAAGGTAATATTAACATACAAATATTACCTTTTACAGCAGACTTAATGCCTCATTGCCACTGTTCCTTATGCTCAGCTGCTGGTAGAAGCACTGTTTTCAAGCCTCCCAGCTCTGAAGGCAGTGTCACCAGCAGCACCAGAGCAGAAATAAGAGTGGGGAAGAGACTGCAGTGAAAACAGTATTTAAAAAAAAAAAAAAAAAAAGACATTTCTGCTTATAACAATAATTGGATAAATATGTTTAAGTCTTAATTTAAAAAGAGCGAGAAAAGGTAAATTCATTTCAGTAGGGTTATAAATTTAGTATTTAAAATAGTATTAAACATAAAAAATGTGGTTTTAAATTTGGGGGGAGGTCACACTCAGAGGCTTGCTAACATAAAATGTTAGATAACCATTGCTCTTTCCCCTCCTTTAGGCAGCAGAGAGTTATATTCCCCGATCAAAGAGTCAGATCTTGGATTGTTTTACACCCGTGGTGTTCAACCAGTTCTGAAGAAGTAGCCACTATACTGGCTACTGCTTTAGCGCACTAGCCACAACACATTGTTCAATCCAAACAGCCACACTCAACTGGACAAACAAACAGCCACACATGGCTAGTGGCTACCATGTTGGACATCATAGTCTTACACAAATACATGCAAGGCTTGTCTACTTTTTGGGGGGTGCACACTGTGTAAGAATAGTGACTTTGTAGTGTCTTTCCTCTGTTTCAGACAGAAATAAGTTGCCCCAGTGTAGCTAGTCCATCCCTTGGGTAAACATCAGTTCTTAGCTATAATGGTGCAAATTAAGGATGTTAAATATCGACTAATGGACCAATCGAATAGTTGATACATTTTGCATCAACTAGTCGATAGGGCGATTCCACCTTTGAAGTGTAGCAACAGCCTTAAGGCAAAAAGGCGAAAGCACTGTGTGGAGCCTGGGATCAGCTGGGGACTCTAGCTGATCCTGGGCTCCATGCAGTGCTGCTGCTTTGAAATGCCATGTGCAGCCTGACACCGGGCTCCCTGAGGTGTTTCAAAGCAGCAGCACCGCACAGAGCCCGGAGTCAGCAGGGGAGTCCCCAGCTGATCCTGGGCTCCACATGGCACTACCGCTTTGAAACACTGCGTGCAGCCTGGGGATACCCTAGCTGGCCTGGGGCTGCACGTGGTGTTTCAAAGCAGCAACGGTGTGTGGAGCCCAGGGTCTGGTCCCAGGCTTCAAGCGGCACTGCCACTTTGAAGTAGCCCCTCCTTATCCCCCCCCCTCCCATCTGCCTCTTTCTGATAGATCAGCAAAAGGGGGGAGAAGCGACTAGTCCTTCACATCTCTAGTGCATATCAAACTGTACAAACTTCCAGCAAATAACTGCCTCCAGTTCCCCTGAATTCAAGTGTGGGGACCAACAAGACTACTAAAGCTGGTATCCATTATCCAAATAGCATGTAAAGGACATCAGAACCCTAAGTCAGACTTTAAACATGTTAGCTAGTTCAGTCTGTGGAACATGCCAAATAAAACATTCTGCTTTAGCTGACAGCTGAGTTTTCAACAAGAATACTACTATATGAAGCATATTATATGTAGAAAGCCATTCTAAATGTAAAGAAAAAGCAAATACAGACTTTAGTTGGCTACTGCTGCTACCTGGGAATTAAGCAGCATTAAGGAGCCACAACAAAACCCAATGAGAGAATTAATAAAAGACTCATTCAATAGAGCAGGGATAGGGAACCTTAGGGCCTGCGGGTTGTATCTGGCCCACAGGCTCTACCTGGCAAGAGGAAGTAGCTCTGTGTATTGCTGTTCCCATCTCATCTTCCAGCAGGGAGAAGGAGGGGGAGAAGGGACACCAGCACAGGGAAGCTGGGTCCCTGGGCTTGCTTGCAGGCTCCACCCCCCATTGCTCCCACTGGCCAGAAATAGCAGCCAATGAGAATGGCTGGGAGGGTATAGGGCAGCGCCACCTGTGCCCCCCCCGAGCAGCGGCACCAAGTAGACACTCCAATCCTCTGCTTCTCACTTGTATGGCTCCCGAGTGATCTCTCTGTGGGTTACTGACCTCTAACCCAAAAAAGGTTCACCACCCCTGCAATAGAGGGAGCAGTTGTGTGTCAGTTTTCATTAAAACAAGCCTTGTCAGATTTTTTAAATTGACAGGTAGCCTGAAAAGCCATAGCTTAAGTGTATCAACATACCAGTCTCTTTGCTGCAAAACTAACTGCACCAGTGAAAAGAGTAACTGGGCTGTGCTTTCATAGCAGCTACCCTGTTCCAACCACAGCGCTATAGTCAACTATTCCAACCACTGTCCTCTAGGGATGTAAAGAGACAGGTAATTGGCTAATCGTGTAGTCGATACAATTTGTATCAGCTTCACGATTAGTCCATAAGGGAAGGTGCCAGGTACAGGAGCTAGCCCCGCTGCAGCTCTGCAGTTTAAATGTAGTAAGAGCCGGGCTGCCACAGCAACCCAGATCCTGGTACATTTAAATCACAGAGCTGCGGCAGGGGCAGATCCCAGATCAGGCACGAGCTGGGACTGAGCAAGTTTGGCTCAGTCCTGGCTTGCACCAGGTCCAACGGCCCCTGTCTGCTGAGGGTTACAGCAGAGAGCTGGGACCCCCCCACCCCGCGGACAGGGACTCCTGCAGGAGTAGCTTCTGTTCCTGGACAGTCCCAATCGGCACACACAGAGGCTGCTTCAGAGCAGCAGCCTCTGCCCACAGCAGCCGGGGTTGGCCGTGAACAGACGCTGCTCCGGCAGCAGCCCCTGTCCGCAGGAGGTTCCAGCTTACCACTGGGACCCTCCCACAGACAGGGTCTGCTCTGTGGCATGTGGCGCAGCCTCTGCTCATGGCAAGCCTGGGCATAGGCTGCTTTGTAGCAACCCCGCCCCTCCCTCCCTGCTGATAGAGGCAGCGGAGGGGGGAGCACCGCAGAGATGGTGCTGGGGGGAAAACCAGCTTTTAAAATGGCTCCCCCCAGCCACCACCATCTCAAGATAGGTGCCTCCACCCTCTTGCTACCACTGATACAGATGCAGCGGGGGAAGGGGGGGAATGCAAGTAGTTGACTGCTTGCTTACATCCCTACTGACTTCTACATATTTATAACAGTTCCAGGAACAGCAACCTGAACCAGCTCATGGGATATTTGGAAATTATTTCTGGGAAAAAGAGTTATGGAAATATAACTCTCATCCTCAATTATGGTGCTTGGAGCCCAGTGTACTCCAATACCTGGCCCAAGAATCTAGGTTTCTATCCGAGTCAAATACATTAAGCTTGCTCATTTTATCTGATCAGCATGAGGAAGCTGCCACACCAAACTTGGCTTCGTGTATGTTTTGTGCTGCTGGTGAAAAAGTTGCGCTATAGAGAAGGTGGTAAAAGTGTAGATAGGACACAAACTGGTCTTTGCAAGATGAGATTTAAGATCTTCCTCATGTGATACCATGGAATTTGAGAAATCGAAGATGTTGAGAACAATGACAATGTTAATCCTTCTCATAACAGAAGAACTAGGGGTCACCAAATGACCTTAATAGGCAGAAGGTTTAAAACAAACAAAAGGAAGTATTTCTTAACACACCTGTGGAACACTTGGCCAAAGGATATTGTGGAGGCCAACACAGCAACAAGGTTGAAAAGAGAGCTGGATAAATTCAGAGGAGAGTCTACCAATAGCTATTAGCAAGAAGGGACAGGGATGTTGAGCCTTGTCTGTTTGCTAGAAGCTGGGAATGGGCAAAAGGGATGGATCACTTGACGATTACCTGTTCAGTTCATTCCCTCTGGAACACCTGGCATTGTCCATTGTCAGAAGACAGACTACTGAGCTAAAGGGACTGATGGTCTGACTCAGTACGGCCATTCTTCTGTTTTTATATTCTTAACAGATGAACTTCTGCTTGCCAACAGTCTATTCTTTTTCCTTCTGATTGCCATTTATCTGACTGATAGCAAACAGCATAACGCAGGGGACTCCAACCTTTTTAAGCACAAGATTGCTTTTTAAATTTAAGTCAGTCCAGGATCTACTTCAAACCCAAATACCCCTGCCCCGCCCCTTTGCCGAGGCCTCACCTTTCTCACTCTGTGAAGACAGGTTATGGGGCAAGGAACAGAGTGACATCAACTGTCTCCTCTACTCTGCACAACAAGCAGGAGCTCCCAGGAGGCAGCTCGGAGGCTCTGGGCAGGAGCAGCAGGGCAGTGCGAGGAGGGGCACTTGATAGCCTCCTAGCCAAACCAGTCTAGGAACACCTGTCAGAGGCTCCAAGATCTACCGGTAGATCCCAAACTACTGGTTGGTGACCACTGGCATGACGTATATAAATGCTACTAATTTGCTTTCGTGGCAACAAAAATAAAAGGATACATAATGGAATAATGGTGAACCTTGAGTTTTGAAACAAATATAAATTCTCAAACTCTAATCAAGATATTAACAAAATGGATTTTCATTCATTACTTTTAGCCAAGCTGGTGGGATAGTTCAACTCTTCATTGATACTCTTCTTTCTTTACCAATCACAAGCTTTTACTACATTTAAAAAGGTGTGATTTTAGAAGTGCAGCAAGTGCTTGAATAAGTCAATCTCTTCTCTTGTTGTGCAGCAGTATGCTTACTCCTTGCAAAAAGGAGGAAATAGGCCCTCAATTTGTAGATGTCTACCACTAGAAGTTTAAGCTTCTTGAGTGGTTGCCAAATCTAACTGTGCATACTTGCATTATCAGTCTGTTTTTGCCACCAGATGCCTTAGACAAGCAATAAAAATACTGCAACTTACCCAAAAGGCTTCTTTTGATTAACAAATTGTAAATATCAAATGGAAACTTGTTTTAGCCTCAGTTTTTAAGTTACTGAATGATTAACAAATCCTAAAACTAGTAATCCTGTAGCACCTTAGAGATTAACCAAACTATATATGTAATATGAGCTTTCATGTGCAAAACCTACTTCTTTACCTGAGATGATCTTAAGTGGAGAAAAAAAAGGGGGACCCTCAGAAACTTATTGTTAAATAAGTGGTGCAGAAATAATTACTTAGAGCTTTTGTGAGATTGAACTTCACCCCCAGCTCCAACTAGGGAGCAGCCTGGAGGCTTGGCCCACTCTGGTGGCCCAGCACTCTTGCTTCAGAGAGAAAGGGTTAGGATGAGGAAAGCCCCCACACACCAACCCTATTTTCCCAACAGCAACGTGGGAGAACAGGGGAAAGACCACAGATATGAAGAGGAGCCCCATTTGCTTGGACCCAGGGTCCCAAAAAATCTTTACCTGCTCTTGTTTTTGTGCTTAACACGCCCAGTCTAATTAACTTCCACCTTTTTATGTTGTGGATACATAGTAGTCTCACTAACATGGCTAGACTGAATCAATAACTGGCAACTTTTTCAGGAAGTAGTGCTGATAATTCACTAATACTTCAGTCAATAGTGTTTAATGAACTCACTGTGCCTGGATAACTCAAACTACTTTTTTAAAGCCATCTTGGCATGTGGTATCCCTCAATGAGGACTAGAAAATGTACTGTTTCCATTAATTCTAGGGATATCAACGTGCAGATGACTACGTGATTAACTGATAAGCCTGGGCTTATTGCTTAATCTCGTCAACTACACGCATCCCCCTTTCACCACCTCTGTATCAGAGGCGGCAAGTGGGGGAGGATGGGAGTCGGTCCCCGTGAGGTGCCCATGAGCACTGGATCTGCCTGCCTCTTCCCCACCTGCACGCTGCTGCCTCTGATAGAGGGTGAAGAGGGCAGGCGGGAGCCAATGCGCGTGGGGGAGGGAAGGGCAGGGGAGACTGCTGTGAAGCAGCCTCTGTCCATGGCAGCCCGGGCTCGTTGTGGACAGAGGCTGCTTCACAGCAGTAGTCCCTGTCCACAAAGGGTCCGAGCTCTCCACAGACAAAGTCTGTTGCCTCAGAGCAGCCTCTGTCCACGGGGAGCTTAGATCCCCACGGATGGGCTGCTGCCACCCCTGTGCTCTGCCTCTGAATCAGAGGCAGCAGCATGTAGCAGCAGGCGGTAGCCAGTCTGCACAGGAAGCCAGTTTTTAAACTGGGTCCCCTCACGGACCGGCTCTAGCCTGGTACCCCACTGACAGAGACAGCAGAACTAGGTGAGACAGAGGGTTCCCCCGGGAGCTCGTTGGCTGCCAGCTCTGCCCCTAGGGACTATTGAATACTCATGTAACTGCTAAAATGTCATGCAGTCATACGACTATTCAATTACACATTAATATCCCTAATTAATTCAGACACAAATTTCTACATATTTCCAAGTACAGAAATGATCAAAACAATAAAAGAGTGATAAAGCAATGGCCTAACTACAGGAGACCTTGACATCAGAACTCTTTGAGATTCTCCCTTCTAAGCTATTAGTGGATAACAGACCACTGACTTATAGAAAAGAATATCTCAGGCTGTTGGCCTTTAATAAGAACACAATTTAAAGCAGCAATTTAAAGCTGAAATTCAACTTAAGAACTTAGTTTCCTCTTAGAAGCATATAAGAAGTTGGAAATATAAAGAACTTCAAAGATATCTGATCAGGGTTCTAATCAGATTTCTATCACCTTTTTCCATATTACCTTGCAAAAGTCTATTTGGGATTAATAAGTGGCAGGGGGAAATCTAGCAATTTTTACCTCTAACTTTCTGATCAAATCTACGTGATTAGATGGCTATCTTATTTCAGTAGCTTTTAGAAACTCACCATGAACTCTCTCCTGGTTCAGCTATTATCTATCAGCCACAACACCAGAGGAGGATTTTGTACCCTACAACTATGACAAAGTAACCAGGCTCTTAATTCTGAAGAATTTTAGAATAATTTAATCTGAAGCCGATTTTAGAAGCATTTTCATAGAGTTCTGCAGCAAATGTAAGTGTTTTCACTCTACATGTGTGCATTTTTTGAGCCGGCTCCCCCCAGGACTAGGCCCTATTCTGCCACCCTTGCTGCCCTATTCTGCCACTGATACAGAGTCAGCGGGGGGGGGGGCGAGTAGTCAACTACTCGCTTACATCCCTAGTCTTAATCTAACTTATTTTTAATTCCATGACAAACACGCTAAACCTAAACTTAGTCTCACAAAAGTGAATTACCGGTAATGGCTCTAGTCAGCCTAACTATCAGCTCTTGCTTCTTGAAACTTCTGGGCTTCCAATTTCTGTTTCTCAGCAAACTAAAAAGTAATGTGTTCAAAGAAATCCAAGCTGGATAGGATTGTTTTATTCTGTGCTTAAGTCGTGGAGAATCTGGACCAACCATGGTAGAGGAGTTAGTTAAGACACTGTCTTAAGACAGAGAAACAATGTATAGGAAAGGAGGGAAGCAGCACAGAACTAGGGATGTTAAATATTGGTTAATTGAATAGTCAATTAACCTTGTAAATATTTATCAGCTAGTTGACTATTCTATAGTCCCCAGGGGTAATGCTGGCAGCCAGTGCGCTCCAACCCCTCTCCCGAGGAGCCCCCTGCCACTCTGCACAGGGGGCCAGGTGGGAGCTGGTCCGCAAGGGGAGACTTCAAAAACCAGCTCCCCTCATGGACCAGCTGCCTGGCATCCTGCGCTGCTACCTCTGATACAGAGGCAGTAACCCCTGTCCGCGGAGAGGGCGGGGCTGAGCTCCCGAACTTGGCATGTGCTAGAACTGAACCAGGCTGTCTGCTTGCCTGGCTCCTAATACACTTTAAATGTAGAGCTGCAGTGGGGGTAGGTCCTGGACCCAGCGTGAGCCAGGACTGAGCTAGGCTGCTGGCCAGTCTGCTAAAATATTTATTGGCGGGGGGAAGGCAGGGGGCGGGAATTTGTGTAGTCTATAGCATTAACCTATAAGCTTTTGCTTATCAGTTAATCAAGTACACTATTACATCCCTACATAGACCCTAACAGTGGTGTAGACTAGAAAGAAAAAGGGAAGACATTCAGCACACACAAAGCTTCCTATAGTCCCCCACACTTTTGCCACCAAAAATCTGTCATGGCTTCTGGGCGTCAGAGAGACCCTATCTGGGAATATTTTGAAGAAATTCGTTCCCTGGATAAAAAAAGAAAAACACGTCAAGTGTAAGCACTGTAAGATGATGATGCAGGGTCTAGCTACAAGAATGAAACATCATAAGGAAAACTGCTTATTGGGAGAAACTGATGTGGCTGAAGATGTGGATATGGCTGAGTGGATTAACTCATGAGTAACTTAAACAAAATGAAATATTTCTTCACGCAATGCACTGTCGAACTCTGATAGAGGTAGCAAGGTGGAAGAGGGAGGGAAGCAACTAGTCGAGTCACTACTCGACCACCCGATAAGCATAGGCTTATCGGGTAGTCAACTAGGCATTTCCATCCTGAGAGTAGGGATATAATTCTGCAATTCTGCCACTCAGACTAGGCCCTAAAATGGCAATCCCTGTATACTGACTACATTTACCCAGAAGATCCATATGAGTTCAGCATTCCTTTGGGAGACTGAGCAGTAGTGAATGTAGAGGCCGTATACCCTTTTTAAAGCAAATTACTGTTTGGCCTTTATTGGCAGAAGAGAAAAAAGATTTTTAAAAACAGTCTTTGCGCATTGTTCTTACATAGAGACTTATGCCCTGATGGAAGCCTAGGAAACCTCATTTCTTCAGACACATTAGTAGTGGATGAATACCACCTCAACTGCCTCCTGCCTTGCAATCTCTCTTTATCCAGACTGAGTTCCTTCAGCTTTCCCGGCATTTTTGGCCCTCCTGCCCAAAAAATCTGGTGGGCTCAAGCTTCTCTCTTCAGGGCCAAAAGCTCTCCCCTGAGCATTAACAACCGCACAAGCCTATGCTAAGACTGTCTTATTGAGAGTCACTGTTTCACCTTCCTATATTTCCCAGCAGCCTATTATTTAACCATTATAGTCATATAATAAATATCCCAATAACCAGGCCAACACAGTGTAATAATAAATTACTGTACAACAGTCCTATGTCCATCACAGAAAATTTAGCTAGAATATAACCTAAAGGCAACTATATAGTAGAGAATGACATTCCAGCTTTACTCCCAAGATCTACATTTCCATCTTAAAAATATTACTAGTGCTGTTTTGCAAGTGTTCAGTTGAAATAAGCATCACAAAAACTTTATTTTCGAGTCTTAAGATGTATGTATGCCATATGAAGTTATGAAAGTATTAGACACCAACATTTAAAAAAAACCTTTGGTTTCAGTTAAAGCTTAATTTTCTTAGTCTCAGAGGGTAGCTGTGTTAATCTGTAACTTTAAAAACAAGTAGTCTTGTGACACCTAAAAGACTAACAAACATATATACTCCATCACAACTTCAAGTTGTGCAATTCTGGGTCTGAAACTTTCATGCCGGATTAATAGAATTAAGAACGAGTAGTCCTATGATACCTTGGTATCATGAGCTTGTAGGGAAAAAGTGCACTTCTTTAGATGAGCATGCATACACCTTACCTCCCAGCCACAGGGTCTCCAGGACCAGATTGCAAATATGCTCCACCACATAGACGGCCCATGGGCCAGGAGTTCAAGAGTCATTGTTGTAACTACTCCTTACTTCCCTCCACGCATATTTATTCACTGTCATTTTATTCTTTCAAAGTATTTTATTGCGCAGTTCATAATTTTTTTCTCTCTTAAACTTGCATTTAATTTTTTGAGTAGTGAGTTCTAAAATGCCTAACCTGTCTATATAAAATTTCTAAAGTAGTATTTGGCAGCTTCTTCCCACCCCCAAGAGTTGTTGCCAGTAACCAATATACATTCAGAACTTTATATAACTCTTCTGGTATACTTTCTATTTTCCCTTTATTTAAACAAATACACATCAACTTCAGGGAGGTTTTACGCTCTTGTCAGAGGTTTTTAAGAAAAGCATCTGATACAACCTTGACTATGGGCTACTATCTTTGTCTCCATAACACAGCACAAGTGAAAGCCACTTTTGTCAGTTCTCATCTAACTTTGGAAAATCTACTAACAGTAAAACAGGTTTACCTTGCGGCAGCTCTGGAAAACATTCTGAGCAACATCAGATGTGGATTACCCAAAACATATATTGAAGACATGGTAGGTTACCAGATACCCAAACACAGCCACCCCCAGATAGCAGCCGGGAGGCTTTGGTTAAAGGGAAACAAGACAGAATAATATTATTTATTTCCTTTCCAGTAGCCAGAGGGATTAGGGGGCTTCCAATTTGAAACCTATGATACTTGCTAGAGGTTTTGAAAATGTTGCTCTGAGCAGGATTCAGGGACAACACTCTAATACAATTCCCAGTGGTGTCACTTTTTCAGTATGTTGGATTTGGTTCCACCGCCACCACCTTCTGACAAAGAGTGGATAGTCTCTCTTTAGAGCTCATTTCAGTTTAGTTTTCCAGTTGTTAGTTACCTGATAAAATTTTCAAGCCTTATATATAAAGGAGCGACAGATTAATGGGATAGTTAGAAAAGAGAACTAGAATATTTAGGCAGGGAGACAACATTCAAACAGTTAAATAGAAAATAAGAAATGAAACCTTTAACATCATACCTGAGACATAAAACATGTAAAAATGGCATATAAAAGCTATACATTATGAGACATATGTACAACAACATTACAGCATTATACATAGATTACCAACGTTTTTCTATCAATTTCACTCAAAACATTAACACACCAGGACACGTTAAGTAAAATGTGTCCAAAGTACGTCAACTTCTACAAAGTAATCAATACGCAGCCCTCACCACAGTCAACGCACAGAAAAATTAGTACATCAAACTTTTGCGACCTGACATCCTTCCCCACCATGAGATTTCAGAACTGCCAAATTTGCCCTGGACCAGTTAAAAAAAAAAAGCTGACCAGCCAGGTAACAGGCCATGTCTATGCAGTATAACTTGCTGCCCTGTTGGAGGTGGCTGGAAGAAGATGGGGAGGAGAAAGGGGAGAAATACACCCTAAAACACGGAAGAGGTGGGGTGGGGGGAGAGATTCAAATGAAAACAAATTAAAATTAACACACATACAGAGAAGAATAGGACAGAAGGGAGAAGAACAGGACAGACACAGTATGAGCAATGCGGTTCATAAAGTGATTAGTTACAACAATGTCATGCAGTATCTACCACGGAAGTCAATGCCTAGGGAGAAGACTGTATAGTGTCTCCCAAGCCAAGAGCACACAGCCTTCAATGGATCAATGTATCCTCCAGTAAGTATCAGTGAGATCTGTGATAGTAATGTAATGTAACATGTTGACAAACACCAATGGATGCTCAGAAAGTTATATTTACTGAACACCTCCAGGACAGCCAACTGCCTGGTTGCACATAAATCGCATCCACAAATTTGGAAAATAAGACTCACCTTTGGGACAACAGACCCCATGAAAGTACTCCACAAATAGTAGGGGGGCATGCTGAGAAAGTGACTCCCAGAAATATGGAGGAAGGCCTAACCAGCTACTGAATAGACAGGATCTCAATTTCATCAGCAAAAGCAGCTGCAGACTTCCACCTCAACTGAGCAAAATCACTGAAGTGAAATAGCTTGATCAATCTGATCTGAGTAAATACACAGCACAAAATCCCAGAGACTGCATCAGACGGGGGAAAAAAAAGATGAAAAACAATGGCTCCTTTAGAAGTCAGGGACTCGAGAATGCCTTCTCTGAACAAGCACACCTCATAGAATTACAGAAAATTAGGATAGGAAAAGACATCAGGTCATCGTAGAGTCCAACCATCTGCTCAAACAGAATCAATCCCAACTAAATTCCAGCCAGGGCTTTGTCAAGCCTCACCTTAAAAACGTTTGAGGATGGAGATTCCACCACCTTCCCAGGTAACCCATTTCAGAGCTTCACCACCTTCCTAGTAACAGAGAGGTAGCCGTGTTAGTCTTGGTAAAACAAAAAAAAGCAGTCATGTAGCACTTTAAAGATTAACAAGATAGTTTATTAGGTGATGAGTTTTCGTGGGGCAGACCCACTTCTTCAGTGGGTCTGCCCCATGAAAGCTCATCACCTAATAAACTATCTTGTTAATCTTTAAAGTGCTACATGACTGCTTTTTTTTGTTTCACTTTCCTAGTGTATCCAACCTAGATCTCCTCCTCCTCCCCCTAACTGCAACTTGAGACCATTGCTTCTTGCTCTGTCATCTGCAACTACTGAGAAAAGTCTGGCTCCATTCTGTTTGGAACCTCCCCCCCATTTCAAGTAGTTGGTAAAATAAATGGTATCCCTGCTGGATACTTTTGAGGATAAAGAATGAAGTGTGAGGGAGCGATAAAGGAAATACACAGTAAGGTGATGGGGAAGGTTTTTTCTCCGCTCATCTGAGGAAGTGGGTTTTGCCCATGAAAGCTCATGATTTTTATATATACATATATGTACACATATATATATTTGTTAGTCTCTAATGTGCAACAGGACTACTTTTTTTTTTTTTTTTAAGTTACAGGCTAACACAGCTAGCCCTGAGACTTTTGAACTAAGGCGATGGTTTATTGTAGAAAGGAAGGCAGAAAAAGAATGAAGTTAAAAAAGGGTAACGATGACCCATATAATTTTTTTTAAATAAAATGATTTATGTTTAATTGTAACAGTATTTTAAAAGGTTCTGTCTTGTTTTATTGTTTCAAACTGGGTGTGGAATACTAGTCCTAATATCTAATCTTATTCAAGAGCTCAGTATATTTTAGGCAGCTGAACTTCAGAACTTGTCAAGTTCTTTTCTGATAATTGTATCATAAGCATGTTATTTTTTTATATTCCTGGTAAGAATCACTATGGTAAAAAAACTGCACAAAAATAAGTAAAATAAAACAATTGCTGCCTCACAGGGCTTATAATTTTGGTGGCCTAATTCTATTTCTAGAGACTGGTGTCATTCTTTAGCACATCCAGATCAAGCACTTTTCAGGATGATCAGCTCCACTGCTTAAACGGTCAGAAAGAGGAAGTGAATGATGAAGGCACTAAACTCAATTCTCTATATTAAATAAGAACTTTTCTAAAGTATGATTTTAACCAATGACCTATCCAGGTATGCAGCAAGAGGTAGTATTATCAGCAACTCTTTTTTTTTTTTTTTTTTTTTTTTTAATACCAAATACCAGTCCCAAACAAGTAAAAGCTACACATTAACAGCAAATACTTTTATCAGTTACAAGTGTACCCCAGGTTTCATAAAAATTAAAAAAATTGTGTGTTAAACACCTTGTTTCAATATTTGCTAGAGTCTTAAGTGTTCACATAAGGGTTGCCAATTTAGCATTTTGAGACCAAAGTCCTGGTAATTCACAAATAAGTAATGTAAGCTTCCTACACTGCCTTCTTCCATGTCCCTCCATCTCTAATATGGAAGAAACCCATCTTACTACTCTTGTATTTGTACCGACGTTCTTGCTACACTTGTATTTGTTCTAGCAAAGACCATTCTCTAATCCATTCAGCCAAAACAATCAGAGGAAATAGAGCAAATAAATTTTGGAAGAACTATAATTTAATCTTTCCATCCCTAGAGGCAATTCTTAATACCAGTAAAATCCCTACAAAAACATTGTCTCCTGATTTTGGGGATAATCTTCAGAAAAAGCAGAATTTTGCTTACAACTAAAGAATCTAGCCAACCAGTCTTTGAAAAAGAAATATTCCTACTAGTCCCAAATATCTAAAAGTTTCCTCCTGGATGAAATTATCATTAGACTCCAGATTCTCCATCCACATAACAGATAAAGTACAAACTGAAGCAGTACAACTTTCACCACATTGCCCCTCAACAACTATCAATCCTAAATGAAAAGATACCAAGTAGAGAAGGTAAATTAAACAAGGGTTCCATTAGTGACATATTAATAGACCTATTATATTTCTTTATTACCACATGCTTTTTCTTCCTGCCTTACATAGTTATCATACAGTTATGACCATCATATTTCACCTGGTTATATTGTGTTAAGCAAGATTAAATTTAATGATTTTACACAGCCTATGATAACAAAAAGTAACTGGGATTCACCACAGCAGCTTTCTGGATACTTGCCACCCAGCTCCCATCAAAATTCACATCTGTGCATCGTTTAAACCAGGGCTACTCAACACGTGGCCCGCCACCCGTTTGTACGCGGCCCACAGCGCCTTGAGATGCTTCCCAGGCACCTGCCTGCCTCATCACTGTGGGCTCCAGCAGCAGCGCCTCCCCGCAAGCAAAGTCACGCGGCACTGCATTGAGCCAAGCCACGTGCGCAGGAGCTGCCAACCAGTAGGGGGGCAGCAAGAGGTGGCGGCAGAGCACGCCTGCCGCATCAGCCACAGCAGCAGCATCTCCCCACAAGTAGAGCCGCACAGTGCCGCACTGCACTGAGCCAGGCAGTGTCAGCACATGCGCAGAAGCTGCTGGGGGTGTAAAGAGGCAGCAGGGGAGTCGGGCAGCGAGGCACACGGCAAGACAGTGGCAGAGCTGGGCAGCAAGAGATGTGGCGAGGCGGCAGAGCCAGATAGCGAGGCTGGGGTGAGAAAGGTCTGCACTGGTGCTTGGGTAGGATTACCATATGTCCAGTTTTTCCTGGACATCTCCTTGTTTTCACATGTTAAATCGCCATCTGGACGGGTTTTTTAAAAGGCAAAAAATGTCTGGGATTTTTTGCCCTACAGAGGGGATCGGGGAGGGGGTGGCAGCACGTGCCTTCAATGGCACGCTTGGAGCTGCACGCCCGGAGCATTCACAGCTGCTCTGCACATGGGCCCCAGCACCTGGGAGGGAAAAGCACGTGGCTCCGGTGACACTCAGGGTGTTACCGAGGGCATCCCACTAGATTTATGTCCCTGGCTCTGGGTAAGGGCACTGGGTTACAGCAGGGGGGCTGAGGTTGCCTGGCTCTGAGGGAAGGGTGGGGGAACTGGGTTAGAGCAGGGAGGCTGGAGGTGCCTGGTTCTGGGGGCCGGGAAGGACAATAGGTTGGAGCAGAGGGAATGGGATGCCTGGCTCTGGGGGAGGGATGGGTGGATTGGGTTAGAGCAGGGAACTAACTGGGCATTAAAACTTCTGGCTTCTTTCCTTTCCTGTAGATGGGCAGTGGGTCTGTTCATTATATTTGGGGGTTCCAGTCTCTGCTCTGTGAAGACTGTGGAAGCTGTTGCTTGGTGGGGTGAGCAAGGCAAAGGAAGGGATTCTGGGAAGCAGGATTCCTAGGTTCCTTTTCTAGCCATGCCACCTCTCCCCTCAGTGCATTTAACTTCACATTGATTGTACTTATATTTCAGTAAATATTGTATTGGCAGTTTTTGTTTGATTTGTTAAAACTGTGAAGCCAAAACAAAAAGTAGTCAATATAATGGTCTTCTGTTGATACGTGTTTTAGTAGTTAAATTCCTGGACTGTCATTGCTTATTAAAAGTGCTGTCATATGGATGGAAATTGGGTAAATATTACATTTTATTAATATCAGCAGGACTGACTTAAATGGGCCCTGCATGTTGTGTAGTCTTGCCTTAATCTTTGTATTCATGCCCATCAGTGTGAATGAAGCTATTTACATATATTTGCATAAATATTTGCATGTGTATTTATGCAACCACACTTAAGTTGCTGCCCTTGGCATGGCCCTTGGCATGCTGTGGGTATCACTGTGGCTCCCGAGGCTTCCAAAGTTGAGTATCCCTGTTTTAAACAGTAGTCACAGCAATGATTTCCTTCTAATGTCATTGAAGCTGAATATATGAATGAAAGGGACCACCACAGAAAATTATATTTTATAGCCAACATTTAAAAAATACCATACCACATAGCTTCAGATGCCCCTGCCATATGAGTTTTTGAAACAATTATTCAATCATACTGTTCCAGACAGCTGTAAAATTGTATTAACATTTCTAGCAGAGACACCCTTACAACTGCTCATGTTATGACTGCCCCATCCTATTAAAATTGTTCATAATGAAACTTTAGCTAAATTACAGCAAAGGGTGTGTCAGACTGGAAGCACTTTTGACAGATGTTATTTTAAAACAAATTAGTAAAAGCAGTCAATAAGTATCGAAACTACTCCAAAAGCACACTTTTTTTGAAACCTTGCTAATTAGATATGTAAAATCCCATTTAATTAGCAGGTAAAACATTAAGTTTAACTGGTTAACTGATTAAACAGGGGCAGACTAGGAGTCAGCCACCTCACACGGGGCCAGAAGCAGCAACTGAGGGGAATGGGCTGGAGCAGCCCTCCTCACCCAATAAGGTAAGATTCACATCCCTAATGCTAATCAGAGATAACATGTGATGGCATATCTACATAGACACCTTACCTAAGACTGTTTTGGGCCTTTCCAAGCTCCCAAAACAGCAGGATGTACTACTTGATGAAATGTTCAAGGCAAGTTCTTCAATATGGGTCAAAGTAAGTCCATTTTTGGCCCTCAAAATGTAGACACACTTGATGTACACTTACACATAATAAAACTGCACATGGCTTATTGGAGCAACTGTAGGAGTAAAGTTTGTTAATATTATCAGTTATGTGATAAATTATGGGTCAGATCCTATCAGTTGAATCTCTTAAATCTGGGACTCTCTGGTACAGCAACATCCATGCTTCAGCAGGATCACAGATGTTGCTGAACCAGAGAGCCCTGGTGCCGGGAATGCGAGCCAGACAGTGAGTCCAATGGAGGGGAGCCCCACCATCAGACCAGCAAGCCCTGTCCCTGCAGAGCCTGTCGTGGTGCAGCAGAAGCAGTCCTTGGGGAGCCCTGGCTGGGCAGGACAACAGTGGGCCTGGTGAGCCCTGTCTCCGTGGAGCCCCATCCTGGGGCAGCCGCAGAGCCCTGTCCCAGGGGAGCCCTGTCCCAGGGGAGCCCTGGCGGGGACCAGCAGCAGTGGGATCCCCAGAAGCCAGTGAGCCCTGTCCCCGAGAAGGCTCAGCCAGGCGGGGCAAAAACATGGCCCCAAGGGCTGGGGCACTCCGTCCCCGAAGAGCCCCAGCTGGCTGGCAGCAGCAAGGCTGGAGCCCAGCCACCCAGAGGGAGGAGCAGTATCCTGGAAGGCCAGTGGCAGAAGACCTCCCCTGATCCAGCAAATTCCCTCATATGGGACCAGTCAGGTCCCGAGGGTGCTGGACCAGGGAGGTCCAACCTGTACAAAGAAACAAATGCCTTCAGCTTCCATTGAACTCCGAGAAAGATTGAAGCGCTCAGTCCCTTACAAGTTCGAACCCTCTGTTAGTATCAAGGCAGATACAATGTTTGGTCATACCCGATTTTGTTAACTATTCTTAGATAAAAGCACAAAGAATAAGTCATGAATCTATGTTTTTAGCATCTTCCCTCTGCTAATGCCTCCTTACTTATTTGTCTTAATAGGTTCAAGCTAATTCTGTGTTAGCGGTGAGGGTAACTTAAATTTCTTATAGTACAGTCAACCTCCCATTGGGGGATGGGATTCAGAGAAAGGGGTTGGGAGGAGATTGCAATTAGCATTCCCTGCAAGCTGTGTACTTGGGCAGCCACACAGGAGAAATTCAAATGCCACCCAGCTGATTAGCTGAGCTCCCACAACCAGGCTGTGTGTTTCTATTGGTGGTGCACAAAAAAAAAAAATGCATTCTGACAATGGATGGAAAAAAAATCCACACAGAGGGAAAGGATTAGAGGGAGCATTTATTGTGATACAACAGTACGTATAAGGAATTTAAGCATGAGGTGGGGGGCTCAGGGCAGGGGCCTAGGGGTGGGGGATCTGGGTTATGTTACCTGGCTGGAGGATGGGTCGGGGTTCCTGTTTGCTACCAAGGGAGCTGTGTGCCAGCTGTGTGGGGGCACTGCTGCAGTCAAATGGGCAGCAGCGGTGTGAAAGACCCCCTGGCCTTCTGCTCCCTTCCCATGGGCTGCTGGTAGCAGCACATGCCAGGGACTGCATGTGCACTGGCCGACCTCCATCAAGGGATGGGCAGCAGGCCAGGCATGGATGCATCAGGAGCCTAGCTGAGAGCGCATACCTCCCACAGCACATCCTGCCAACCAGCTCTTTTAACCTGCCAGCCTGCTGCTCACTGTGGCATGCAAGGTAATCAGCACCAACCTGGAGCAGGAGCCCCAGAGACAGCAGGAGCCCATCTAGGAGAGCACACTGCAAGTGGCGCTGCATGCTTCCACATGCAGTGGAGCACCCCCAGCCGACTCCTACCAGAGCCATGCCCTACCTTACTTTCTCCTCTGATTCTGTTGAATTACTCATTTCATATATCCTCAAGGGAATAATTTTTTTAAAGAGTCATCTATTTCTTTGTCGAAACAGAACAGATAGAAAGTTATCTTTTGGACACAAGCTACTCAACGTTTTTCTGAAAAGCTTCCAAACTACGTAACTGCATGCTTAATTTGAAAAATACAGTTGAGAGGTATATCAATTAGGGATGTCAAAGAGTAGTCAACTAGACAATTAACAGACAAGCCTAGGCTTATTGGTTAATCTTGTCAACTACTTGCATTCCCCCCCCCTTTCTGGCTCTGTGAAAGACACAGCAAGGGGAGAGGGGGAGCAGGAGCCGATACTGTGGGGGAGCCAGCTTAAAGCCAGTTCCTCCCAGCACCGACTCCGCGGTGCCACCTGCCCCCCCCCATGCTGTTATCTGTATCAGAGGCAGCAGTGCAGGGCGGGGGGGGGGGGAATGGGAGGCTGCCGCAGACACCTTCTATCTGCGGCAGGGCAGAGGCTGTTTCACAGTAGCAGCCCCTGTCCACAGTGGGTCCAAGCTCCCTGCGGACAGCGACTGCTCTGCATCAACCAGAGCAGCCTCTGTCTGTGGTGAGCCTGGGCCCACTGTTGGCAGAGGCTACTTCATGGTAGCAGTCCCTGGCCATGGGGCTCCCGAGCTCCTCACAGGCAAAGGCTGCTCCGCATTCCACGGTGCAACCTCTGTCCTTGGGGTGCTCGGATCCCCTATAGACGGGGGCTGCTGCCCACCCCGCACTGCTGCCTCTGAAACAGCAGCGTGTTTCAGAGGCAGCAGCGTGGGGTGGCAGGCAGCCAGTCCACAAGGGGAGCTGGTTTTAATCTGACTTCCCTTGCAGACCAGCTCCCCCTGCCACCCTACGCTCCACCCCAGGAATCTAACATCAATTTTACCTGGCACCAAAAAGTTTAAAACAGAAACAAATGAATATTGAAATAGTCTTTTCAGGAAAGTGTTTCCAAACTGTTGCTTATAGCAGATCATTTGCATTATTTTCTTCTATTATGGAATGTATACAGTACAATAGAACCTCAATTTCATGAACACAACTTACAAACATGACACAAATCATTTTTTCCCCAGGGCATGGGAGAGGAAGAAGGGGATGGAGATGAGATAAACCAATGTTGATGAATGACAAATTAACATCTCTTCACCATCCAGTGCCTCCAGTGCACTGAAAATCAGTGGCAATGGTTTCAAGACCAAGAAGAAACTGATGCAATGCAACATGCAGTCCCTTATAAAGTTACAGACCATATCTTCTGCAATTTTCATTTTTATGATCTTCATTTTATGACCTCATTAATCCCCAGTTTGTAAAAAGGAATTCTACTGTACGTAAAATGAACATATCAATCCACATAATCTTTATTCATGTATTTGAATATTCTTGCATTGTGACTCATTAGAAACACAACAAAATATTACTTACATAAGAACATAAGAATGGCCGTACTGGGTCAAACCAAAGGTCCATCTAGCCCAGTAGCCTGTCTGCCGACAGTGGCCAATGCCAGGTGCCGCGGAGGGGGTGGACCGAAGACAATGATCAAGCCATTTGTCTCGTGCCATCCATCTCCAGCCTCTGACAAACAGAGACCAGGGACACCATTCCTACCCCCTGGCGAATAGCCTTTTATGGACCTAACCTCCATGAATTCTAACAATGTTTCTTCTACTTTTCTTAAAAGCAATATCTAAGTTTAGAAGAAAGTCTTTAAATTCTAAATGGAGATTTGAATACCATCTATTTCGTTATTACCCCTATTTCATCAGTCACTTTGTCCTTTTGTTTATGTGGGTGTTTCACTAAGCAATAGGGAAGAAAAGAGATTTAAGAACAGGAAACAACAGGAATAGACTGCAAACACGAAAAATGGCAAGGAGACTAAGAAGTAGGTGTAGCACTAGAAGCTAATTTTATTTTTTATGGACTTGATTTCAAATCAGTCAATTTTGTACTTCTTTAAGATAATATGCCAATTTTTCATCGACTAACATCCTGAGCATCTCTTAATCAACTGGGTTGCAGAAGCTGCAAGGCAGTCCTGAATTTGACACTACAATGAAGATAAGCTACTTCCATTAATTATAGTAATGATCTGATTTCATAGAACAAAAATATATGAAACTGCAAGGGATGTAAAATTTATCTTGTAACTATATACAGATCCCTATATCAAGGGAAAATGTTTTACACGTTTAATTGTTTAATTCAAAGACTGACAGCCAGTTACATTATACTAATAAAGCTGAGCATTTAGGAGGAGTTCTTGAACAAACACCCAAACTTATATATTGTGGGGGTTAGGGATGTAAGCGACCACTCGACTAATCCCTTCCCCCGCCCCTTGCTGCCTCTATCAGAGAGGTGCAGCGAGAGAGCATGAGCCGGTGCTGGGGAGAGGCAGGTTAAAACCCAGTTCCTCTCTGAGCTCCAGCACCATCGGGAAACAGTGGGAAAATGGCACGAGTGGTGACTGAAACAGTCCAGCTCGTGCCGGTCCCTCTGCTCCTCCTCTCCCTTTGGGATGTACAACAGCTGCCTGCGGCTCTTGTGCATTTCAAATGAAAAGGCACAGAGGGGAACCCGCCAGCAGGGACTGCTTTTCTCCCTGCTGGCATGGTTCCACTGCCTCTCTCCCTTTGAAATATACAAGAACCGCAGGCGGCTCCTGTACATTACAAAGGCGGAGGCGCAGTAGGATAGAGAGTGCCCCCCTTATCGACTAAGCAAGTTGTTGATGGAAATTCTATCAACTACTTGTTTAGCTGATTAATCAAAATTTAACATCCCTAGTGTGGGTGTGGGACTATATAAATACCCCCCCAAATTGTATTAGATTTTAGAAATCAAGAATGAAGCCATGTTTTCCAGGTTTGTACAGTAGCAATCATGCTCCTCTTTTCAATACACAATGCTGAGTAACATTGTTCACTCACAACTAGATACTACGTAAATAACATTACACAAATGTTCTGTTAATAAAGTACTGGTATTTTCTCATCTTGCAAGCATGATTATCAAAATCCAACTCACTTACCTCTTTCCAAGTGGACTTGGTTCTTTGTGAAAGACTAGCCAATGATACCTGGTTTAACACCATTCCTTGTAAGTATTCCTTGCTTTCCTACCCTGGGAAGGTCAGTTGTCTTATATTGCAAACCTAGGTGTTCCATTATTCATACTAGATTCTAGTTTCTCCTTCCAAAATGGGATATGGTTTCACTTATATCAGCAGCATTATTAGGCTGTCAAATTTACTAACATTTTTGCCTTTTAAAGTCTATATACACGCAGGATGATTTGTGGGTTATTAATTAAATCTGCCATACAGCCGGTCCCCGACTTACGAACGAGTTACGTACCAAACACTTGGTCATAACTCGATGTGTTCATAAGTTGGACCCCATTCATTTAAATGCAGCGGCGCTGTTCGTAAGCGCAGATTGCACATTCATAAGTCGGGGACCAGCTATAATGCGCTTAATGGGAGGTTGGTCGTAAATACGAACGGTCGTAAGTCGACGCGGGGACTGGCTGTATATCCACATCTTCTTCTTTAACTTCTCTCCCAAACAAGTTCTTCAAACCTATTATGAAGTACGAAGTCTTTACCTTGACTGAATAATCTAAAGTTGACCACTGTATCATAAACTCTGAGAAGAAATAAGACATGAAAAGAAGGAACTGTTCTCAATTGCATTTATCCACCACTCCACTTCTATTTTTAGACTCCTCTTTGGCTTGGAAATGGAGTGATGAGTAACAGCAATTCCTTTTCCATCAACTTGCCACTGCTCAACAGCAACAGTACTTTCTGTCCATAACTGCAAAACACTGCCTCCCCAAAAAAACCAAGTCATTCCTTTAGTTTTAAACTTGAGAGAAGATGCAGAGGAAGAGACAATTTCTCCCTTTATTTTCTCTCACCCCCTTGTCTTTACCCTTCTCCATCCCCTCAATATGGCTATGTAAAATAGATGTAGCAAAAAAATGCAGTTGCCATCCAATGACAAACTAATTATAAAAAGAGATGGCATTCTTGTGGTAACACCCTCCTATTGTATTAGGGATGTTAGCATATAGCCATTTAAATGATTAACTGATAAGCCTAGGCTTATCGGTTAATCCAAACCTCCCGCCTCCCCCCGCTGCCTCTGTGTCAGAGGCAGCAAGGGGAGGAAGCGGGAGCCAGAGCCCCTGGGGACCCAGCTATTACTCCAGTGCCCCCGCAAATGCTGGTTCCTGTGGAGCCACCTCCCCCTTCCCCACAACAGAGACAGCAGCACAGGGAAGGGGACCGGTGGAATGCCAGTGCAACCTCTGCCCACAGAGAACTCAGCACTCCCGTGGACAGGGTCTGCTGCTGTGGAGCAGCTCTGTCTGTGGTGGGCCCAGACTCAACATGGACAGAGGCTGCTCCAGGGAATGCCGGAACAGCCTCTGTCCACGGGGAGCTCGGATCCCCCAGACAGGAGCTGCTGCTGCCCCATGCTACTACCTCAATATCAAAGGCAGCAGCACGGGGCAGCAGGTGGGAGCCAGTCTGCACAGGGAGCCAATTTTTAAATTGGCTCTTCTCATGGAACTGCTCCTCTTCCTACCCCAGGTTGCTGCCTCTGACACAGAGGCAGCAGTGCAGGATGGCAGGGGGCTCACCAGGAATGCACTGGCTGTTGGATCCACTCCCGGGGAGGATTTTAGTAACCATGTAACCACTAAAAATTCTTGTGGCTATACGATTACTGAAATACACAACTAATATCCCTAGTTTGTATAACTTATAGATACATGCTAAAGAAAAGTCTCCCCATATAGTACTAGAATACAATAACTACAATGTTCTGGCTCCCCAACTTCCCTTTAACACATTAATCAAAGCTCTATTTCTGAGGAAAAAGAATGTGCAGTTGAATTAAACAGAAAATGTTAAAAAGGACATCAAGAACTTTATATCTAGTCCTTCCCACCCTTTCCTGAAGGCCTGAGTGCTCTTTCAGGTAGTAAACCCGCCCTTCAGTTCTCAGAGAATTTGGATTTTACAATATTTTCTTGGGTTTTTTTTTTTTTATAAATGTTCTCTATGCTTGCTACTACGTGCAAGATCTATAAAAACAGGGGCAGATGACCAACTACACAGATGAAAATAGCAACACTGATTACACAGAGTGCAGTCAATGCACAACAGAAAAGTTTTCAAATTTTTCATATTAACCTTAAATGTTACTTATAGGGATGTAAGGAAGTAGTATCAGGAGTAGAATACCAGAGGCAGCGGGGGGGGGGGAGGGGCTGCTGCTGCAAAGCAGCCCCTGTCCATGGGGGGTCCCAACTCCCCACTGGGACCCCCCCCTGTGGACAGGGGCTGCTGCCAGCTGGGCAGGCAACCCAGCTCAGTTCCCACTCACTCCAAGTCTGGGATCAAACCCTGCCGAAGCACTGCAATCTGAAACGCAGGAGGAGCCGAGGAGCAGCCTGCCCCAAGCTCCTAATGCCTTTTAAATTGCAGAGCCACAGAGGGGCTTGGTCCCAGACCCCGTGTGAGCTGGAACTGAGCCTGGCTGCCTATTGACTAATCAAGTAGTCAATAAAAATTTTAACGACTACACAATTACTTAAAGACCCACTTCTTAACATCCTAGTTACTTTAAGAGTAAGTAAAAAACTGTCACTTTAAGTTGGTATCCATTGGTACACTGAAACTTGAATTTGGAGCTGCCAGATCAAATATGAAATAGCAAAACTGTACTATAAAATACAGTAGCTCATATATAGTCACATATTTGCTCTGTAAAAAGACTAACTCCAATCCTGTTTACAACATTCAATTTGCACATTTTTCCATTTCTGTTCTTTTATTTACATATATATATATATATATATATATATATACACACACACACACACACACACACACACACACACAGATATACACTTCCTTTACTTAGTTTAGGAAAACAATGCTAAACTTTACTACTATAATGTAACTGGATGTCAGTCTTTGTATTAAACAGGGGTTCCTTTAGATTATTCACAATCTCAAAATTAATTTTAAAAAATTAAAAGGATTGGAGTCCAGTAGATTTAAGACTACATCTTAATGTACTACTTCAAGGAAAGTGAAGCAAATTAAGAATTTACACCTCTTAAGTCAATCTTGATTTTACATGTGGTTTCTTCCTCCCTTCCCTATTTGTATGGTTATTTCAGTGGTGCTTTCCCAGGATCAATAAAAATTTTTCCAAATGGTATTCCTGTTTCCCACCCCCACCCTGTATGAAATAGTTACTTCCCGAAGTCCACTTCCTCTTCCATTTCTCAGACCTGAAAGTGCTCCCAACGCCCTTGAGTCTTGCACAATATCCGCAGCCTCCTCCCCACATTTCAGACAGTCAATCCCAGATGTAACATTTACATCAAGATTTTTTTGTTCATAGACCATTATCAGATTATGAGATCTGACAAGGCTAAAAATACATAGTTATTCTAAATCCCACAGGGTAATACAACAGGCTACAGCCACATATCGTACATGTAGTTTGCTAACTCACTACCTTCATTCCATCACCCCAGAGACAGGCTAAATTATGTTTCCATATTAAATGTTTATACAACATTTAAAGTCACACTGACATATCTACCCAACTAGACCCATTGTTCCCAGCTCAGATCACCCACTCAGCCAATCAAATCATTTCAAGTTTTTTAATAATCAGCATAAAGAAAACAGATAAAAAACAAACAGTGAATAAACCTGGTTCTAATCTAGATTTATATCCCTTCTCCTCCCACATGCTCGCACACAGGAAGGCTGCTGGTGAAGTGATCTCAAAGGAGAGGACAAGGGATACAGCCTGGAGTTGAAGTTGGGGCGGGAGTTGAGGGAAGGATGCTAGCCTCCAAGAACACACCCTACCATGTTTTGTCAGAAAAGATCAAAAGGGGGTTACAATGACAAACAACTGAGGGCAGAAAACGCCAAACTATTCAAAATTGCCATCATGACCCCCACTAACGCCACAGGCGAGGCCGCAGACAGATCCTGAAAAGGAACAAGATCGTCTCCCCCCGCCCTCCCAATTACCCAGGACGCTCCTTATCTTCCCAGGAAAGGGGCTGGGTTCAGGCGAGGAGGCTCCTCTAAGCAGCAGGCTGACGTGGTTAGCGAGAGGGCACTCAAGGGGAGTCACTCTCCTATCTTCCCCTCCCCAAGAAGGGTTCAGGCTGGGTATCGGAAGGGCAGCCCTTACGCGAGGGGCATGCTCCGGCAGGCCAGCGCCCGCTCCCCCCGAACAGGAGCTGGGGCAACGTCCAGGCTCCGGCTCACACCACAGGAGAGCTTGGGAGACGGGCTGGGGGTGCAATGGCAGCTCGCGCAGGGGGATGCTACACCTCCCCCCCCCGCATACACACACACTCGCGCGCGCGCCGCGAACACACCCCACCCGTCTCCCCTGCCCAGCCCACACGGGACCCTCTCCGCTGCCCCCCAGGCAGAGACGGGGGCTGAGCGCCCCCACCCCACCCTCTCACCATGAAGTCGCTGGCGAAGTTGTCGTCCCCATTGTGGTCCGTGTCCTTCATGGCCTGGACTCGCTGGATGAATTTCCGCAGGATCTCCTCTTGCTCCATCCTGCCTCCCTCCCTGCGGAGCCGGAGCCCCAGCCCCGGCCGCCCCTCACGATCCCCGCCGCCTCGGCTCGCTCAGGCCGCCTGCCTCCCGAAGCCGCCCCTCACACAACTTCCCTCCGGCTCAGCGCCGCCCGGCCGCCTTCTCCATCCTGCCTCCGGCCGCTCGCCCCTCCCCACTGCAGCCGCCGCCGCAGCCGCCACCGACACGCTTAGGGAAGGGAAGGGAAGGGACGGGACGCGACGAGACCACCCCCCCCCTCCGCTCGCGCAGGCGCGGCCCCAGCCCCTCAGCCTTTTCTAACCCCGACCCCGTCTCCTGCCATTGGCGAGTCGTTCAGCAGCTTCTCTGTGATGGGTTGCGTCGAACGTCAGTCTCCGGCCTGCCCAACCTTTATTCTCCTCCCCTCCAGTTTCCCGTGGATAGGACCTTCCCGAAGCTCTACATGGAACTTTGGGAGGGACCATTAAAGCTAGCGGGGGGAAGTGAGTGGAGCGAGACAAGCACAGCGCAAAGAGGGGTGCGGCTCGCTGCGGCGACTACAGGTCCCAGGGTGTAATGCCTGATGGAGCAGAGCATGCTGGGAGCTGTAGTCAGCCCAGGGCTACATCCTAGGCTGATGAGAGCCACTGAACGAGGATAGAAATGTAGCCGTGTTAGTCTGGTGTAGCTGAAACAAAATACAGGACTATGTAGCACTTTAAAGACTAACAAGATGGTTTATTAGATGATGAGCTTTCGTGGGCCAGACTCTTTAAGCATCTCATTGAAACACACACACAGCACAACCCGCTTCCCCATGCGTGAGACTCGGCTTCTCAGACACCCCTCATCCCCGCTGCTGCATGACGATGAGGGACCACGCCTGATGGGATCTCTGCCGCCCATAAGTGAGGCTTCCCTAGGTCTGAGCGGAGTTTGCCAGTCCACAGGCACATCGCTGTATAATACTCGGAGACAGGAAATACATTAAACTGGCTAGACTACAACAACAGGGACTGTTGTAATTATTTCCAAAGCAAGTGTTATACACCCAAGAATTTAAGAATCGAGGCTATATTTAAAGAAACCCAAACTCGTTCAGGTGTGGAAGTAAAGATTTGTAGGACAAAAACATCCTTAATTCTGCTCTGTATGACCTTATTTTAAATTCCTAGCCCAAATTAACATAGATTTTTGTCTGGGATTTTTTTACATTTCAAAATATGATGCAAAGAGATAAAACCAGAAAGCCAATAAAAATGCTACCCATCTAATTTCACTAGTGAGTGGCAGACATGAAATATCAATCTATGTTGATTACAGCCACAGTCACTGGCAGGTTCTAGATACTTTGCAGAACTCTATCTAGAGCTATACAAATCAGTTAGTATACTGACCAGTTAAATAAAGCTTGCAGGTGCAGCTGCTTTGCATCACCAAAGGAGTACAGAGCAGTCTGAGCATACTGGCAATTCCCCTGTTCAATTGATAACTATTCTTTTCTGTGTGAAAGGGAATGTAGATTGAAATATCACGGGTACTGTGAAGAGTATAAGGTAGAACTGGCTGAAAAAAATCAGAATTTTCTGTTGGAAAATGAAGTTTTATTAAAGTTAAAATTATTTTATTGGAATATAAAAATGAGTAGTCCTGTTGCACCGTAGAGACTATACATGTATTAGGTCATGGGCCTTCATGGATAAAACCCACTCCAATTCATCCGATGAAGTGGATTTTATCCACAAAAGCTCATGACTTAATACATTTGTTAGTCTCTAAGGTTATGTCTACACAGCAGTGTTACTTTGGAATAACTAATGTTATTCCAAAATAACAAAGAGCATGTCTACACTGCAAGCCATTATTTTGAAATAATGGCGAACTGGAGGACTTCTTACTCCAACTCCTGTAACTCTCATTTTACAAGGAGTAAGGGAAGTTGAAGGAAGAGTGTTGTTTCTCATACTTCCTGCTGCGTAGACAGCACCAAAAGCTGAACTAAGCTATTTCGACTTAAGCTACGTAATTGACGTAGCTCAAGTTGCGTAGCTTAATTCGACTTTTGCCCTGCTGTGTAGACGTGCCCTAAGGTGCCACAGGGCTGCTTATTGTTTTTACAGTTACAGACTAATATGGCTACCCTTCTAAGACTTTTATTGGAACGTGTCCATTTTCATTACAATTTTATTGGAAAAAGTCAAAATGAATTGTTTTTTAATATCTTATTCTTGACACTATCAAAATGTTTAATTTCATTAAGATAAATATTTAATTTTGACTTTATCGTTTCATTTAAATTTTTATCTATATATATTAGAGTGTGTCTGTGTGCAAGTCTGTTCAAGAATTTCTCCTAAATGGTAAGAACTAGGGCCACCAAATTTGGCATGCAGTTTCCTTTTCTAACTTAAAGCAAGGTCAGAGTTTGGTTTTGCCAAGACAACCGGAAGCCCTGGGGAAAGGACTGTTTTCCATAACATGCAAAGGGAGGGGCTTCTGTTCAGAGGGATGCAATATGAGAATAGCACTGGCCTCCTGCACTCCCCACACATCCTCAAAACCCTGCAATGACTCCTGCACCCCCTATACCACTAGCCCTCTTCCCTGGAGGACCCACGCAATGCAGGGCAAGTCTTCTCGTATTATATATTATGAATTATATTTCAATATTATACAAATGATTCAGCATTATCAAATAGGAGTGCTTTTACGTTTTATTCAGCAGTATCAAAATAAAATGTTTCAATGGTCTTGATTTTTTTTCAACGTTTTGTGCTGTAGAGCAGTTAATAAGTTTGACTACTGGTTTTAATTTGGAATGAAAAAATCAAAATGCATTAATTTCTTACAAAATGGAAATTCCATTTTCTGAGCAGCTCTAATTCAGGGATATATAGATTTTAAAATCAGCAGGAACAGCTGTGATCATCAAATCTGACCTCCTACATAACATAATCCATACAAATTCATTCTCAATAATTCCTCTATCTAGTTCAATACCTTGCAGTTGAAGAGCAGCAGCACATATTTTAGAAAGACAACCAATCTTGATCTACAATTCTCACGTGATAGTGAATCAACCCTATTTCTTGGTAAATTGTTCAAAGGGTTACCGTGAATTAGCATATATAACCCGCACACGAGTATAACCTGCTCTTGTGTATAACCCGCGGCTTTTTCTGATTGTGTAGAAAAAGTCTTAGTTAACCCGCGATTGAGTATAACCCACGGGTTCTATACACTAATTCACGGTGATTGCACATACCAGCTGCCAGCGGGGGGAACGGAGAGCACGGGAGGGGAGCTGCACTTGCCCCCAGGCCCTGCACAGCCGCAACTCACCCTCCTCCAGGCGGGGGAATGGAGAGCACAGCACAGGCGTGCTGGCTGACCTATGGGAGGGGAGCTGCACTCACCCCCAGGCCCTGCACAGCCACAGCCAGGCACAACCCCGTGACTAAAAGTAAATGTGTATACCCCACGGACATGTATACCCCGCGGGGGGGGCGAGGTTTGTAAAAACATCTATAACCCGTGGATTATATACACTAATTTACGGTAACTGCCCATTAAAATGTGAACCTAGTTTCCAGTTTGAATTTGTATAGCTTTAATTTCCAGCCATTAGATTTCATTAAGTCTTTGCCTGTATTCACATTGTAAACAGGGTAGAATACAGCTGGAGTTAAAGGGGAATGTGAATAAGGGCAAAGACTTAATGAAATCTAATGGCTGGAAATTAAAGCTATACAAATTCAAACTGGAAACTAGGTTCACATTTTAATGGGCAGTTACCGTAAATTAGCGTATATAACCCACGGGTTATAGATGTTTTTACAAACCCCTCTCCCCACCCCCGCAGGGTATACGTGTCCATGGGGTATACACATTTACTTTTACTCACGGGGTTGCGCCTGGCCTAGTATAACCTCTATCTCCAGCTGAGTCAACTAGCATGGATTTAAAGGACCACCAAAGCTAAGTCGGATGTTTGTGTATGTGAATAAAAGAAAGATTTGGGGCAAAAATTGGTTAAAAACCCTGGTCAGCTCAGTAGTGACAACAAACCCTGTGGATACATCTGCATTGGGAGCAAGCCTCCCAATGTGGGTAAGCAAATTTGTGCTAGCAAGGCTCAAACTGATATGCTAGGAATAGCAGCATGAAAGTTGTTGCACTGGCAAAGGCTCTGAGCTCAGCTCCAGAAGGGTTGATAGGTTCCAGCTCAGGTAGCTAGCATAGCCTCTGTTGGTGCAGCAATTTCCATAGTGCTATTTTTAACATGCTAACTGAAACTCTGTTACTCAGTCTGTGAGGCTTGCTCATAGTTGAGGTGTAATCATACATATCATCTACTAGCATGAAGAGACTTCTATCAGATATCTTCTCCTATTGTAAGTTCTATTGTACTGTGACCAAGTCATGTTTTAATCTCTTTCTCTTTAATAATCTAAAAATTAATTAAGTTTGCTTCTTTAATTACACCCATAGTTTATTCTTGCTCTCCAAAGTGAAATACACTGTACCAGTGTAAAGTGCCTTAGAATAGTATAACTGCCTCTACACTATATTGGTTAAAAATCACACCTTTCACCTATATAGTTATGCTAAGAAATATTTTTAAGTGCACTCCAACCTTAAAGTCTCTCATTGTGAGGCATGTTTCTCAACAGTGGATGTTCACGGGGCCTAGTGAGGAAGAAAGTTATGTATAGGGGTTACATACTAGAAACAAGGCCTGGAATGCCCAGTACTGATACTTTTGAAAGAGTCCCTGTAACACAGGTGTCTTGGCTTTACTGTGCAGAGGAAGCACTGCTGGAGATACTTAACACAGGAGCTGTTAAAGTACAAATATATCAGCTCTCAGATGCTGGTCTCCACTCCAGATCCTTACTTTGCATAACACTAGTCTCCCTAACACAACCAGCCATTCTTCTGGGTCCACACACAAGTTGCTTTCCTTCTCCTTCCCTACCTTCAGTTTTTTTATCTCATCAACCTATAACATCTTATTTTCCCCCTAACACCAGAAAACAATACTAAGAGTAGCTAAAGGGCTGGGGAAGTGGCTGAGGTACTGTTGAGATAACGGGACTAACAACATTACCCTTAATTGTGAGCTGAATTGTAAAAAGTATGCAGAAGTTTATAAGATGAAACAATAGCCTATAGTAACAATGGTTGATAGAAAATAGGCCAAATTGTTTTCAATAATTAATGTCATGATTAAGTACAAGGAAACCAGATGGGGACAAAATTAGTCCAAACAAAAACTCTAAGATGGTATGACTGAAATCATGTTTGTTAAAACAGAAGATGCGGAATAAAAAATTAATGAACCAAAATTGGTGTATCAGATTAGGTATAATTGGGGCACAAAATAATAATGAGATGGGCTATTCCACCCATTGCTTCCTTTTTGGCACCTTTAAAGGAAGAGAATTTGAAGGGAAAATAAAGAACAGACAAGAGGCTGTTAAAGCAGGCTTCACCATCATGGCTGCCAACACCACCACCTCCTGAGACCCTGAGTAGGGCAATCAGATGACCCTATATTGGAATCTCTATCTTCTGTAGGCAACTATAATCCTCCCTCCCCCACCCCAAAAAAAAGTATCCCAATTTTTCACACTTGCTAGCTGGTCATCCTACCTGACATCCTAATCTAAACTCGAACAGAGAGAGGGATTAGGGTTGCCAATCACACAAACCCAAACGCCCTTGCCCTCATGCCCTGGCCCTTCTCTGAGGCTCAGCCCCCGTTCACTCTTTCACTTGCTCTCCCAAACCCTCACTTACTATCACCGGCATGAGGCAGGGGGTTGGGGTGTGGGCTCTGAGGGGTTTGGAGTGTGGAAGGGGTTCTGAGCTGAGCCTGTGGCAAGGAGGTAGGGTGCGGGAGTGGGGGTATGCTCTGGGAGGGAGTTTAGGTGGGGAGGGCTCAGAAATAGGGAAGGGAACTGGGGTGCAGGCAAGAGTGCAGGCTCTGGGAGGGAGTATGGGTGCACGGGGGTTCGGGGCTGAGGCAGAGGTTTGGGGTGAGGGGTGTTGGCTTTGGGAGGGAGTTTGGGTTAGGGATGTAAAAACCGCCTACAATAATTAACCACCAGGCAGCTGCAGGTGGTGAGGGCTGCCCTGGCCTGGTCCTGGTTCCAGCACAGCTACAGTTAGTAGGGGCAGTCCCGGCCCTGTCATGTCTGCTGGTTGCGGGGGCTGCCCCAGCCCTAGGTGGTTGGGGCTGCCCTAGCACTGGCACCAGTGTGGCCATGAGCAGTGGGGGATTTCCCTGCCCTGGCCACAGCATAGCTGCGGGCAGTAGGGGCTGATTTGGGCCCGGCGGAGCCACAGAGGCCCAGCCAGCAGGGCTGGTTAATTGGTTACCTTGTAAGTTGGTTGATAAGCTACTTGCTTACTGGGTAACCAGTTAACCAGATAACCTCTTACATCCCTAGTTTGGAGGGGTGGTCAAGGCTGAGGTAGGGGGTTGGAGTACAGGAGGCGGTGCAATGTCTGGGAGGGGGCTTAGAGCTGGGCAGAGGTGCAGGAGAGGGTGTGGACTTAGGGAGGGAGTTTTGGTGTGGGAGGGCGCTCAGGGATGGTGCACAGAGTTGGGGTGAGGGAGGGGATCAGGGTGTCGGCTCTAGCCAACTGGTGCTTACCTTGAGTGGCTCCAAGTCCCTGTTGGCAGTGCAGCAAGGCTAAGGCAGGTTCCCTGCCTGCCCTAGCTCTGTGTGCTCCCAGAAGCAGTGAGCACATCCCTTTCTATGGCCCCTAAGCATGGAACGCAAGGTGGCTCTGTGTGCTCCCCTTCCCTCCCCCGCACCTGCAGGCACCACCCTCACAGC
The DNA here is from genome assembly GCA_019425775.1 of Rafetus swinhoei. NCBI lineage: Eukaryota > Metazoa > Chordata > Testudines > Trionychidae > Rafetus > Rafetus swinhoei. The sequence continues at coordinate 326,215,976 of CM033437.1, read as the reverse complement.
TCCCTTTGGCCACTGTTTCCAGCCAAAGGAAGCTTTGGAGTTGTCATTCAGGGCAGGGGCAGTATGCAGAGATCTCCTTTCCCACCCCCTACGCCAGTGCCTAGGGGCTGCAGGGAGGGATGTGGGTCCAGGACAGGTGCAGAATTTGTCTTAGTCCTGTTGCACCATCAGACTTTTAGGGGCAAGTTCCCAGTTTGGATTCAGGAGCCTTTGGGAGATCAAGCCCAATTCTAGGAGACTCCTGAAGAAACTGAGAGAGTTGGCAATCCTAAAGGAAACACAGATAACTTTGGGATGTAGCTGGAAATGCATGGAATATGTGGAACACTCTATGATATTATTGATACCAGTATTATAAAACTGCAACGAATCTGACCAAATGTGTCATGTATATGATTATTTTGTTTGTATCATGATTGTTTTATGAGTTATAGATGCGTATGGTATAATATGTATTTCAAACTTGTGCTGTGCATCTGGATGACACCCTCAGACAGACTGGCATCAGCCTTGTCTATCCTGTTGGATGGCCCATCGAATGTCATCAGCAGTACAATGAACCCATTGAAAAGAGTCAAAGGATCCACCTTCTGACTCAGCAAAACATGTAGGAGTGTGCCTACAGACAGAGAACTTTAAGGCTTTTCCATGCTCATGTGCCGTGAAGCTTGTTGGGACACAGGAAATACAAGCCAAAGGAGTCTACAAGGCAGCTGCATTGTCTCCATTTTGTCTTAATTCCTGTTTTTACCTCTGGAGTAGCATTGTTACAAACAAATCTCTGAGGGTATGTCTACACTGCAGAATTTTTCCGGAAAAATGACTGTTTTCCCGGAAAAACTACACTTACATCCACACTGCTATTGCGTTCTTTCGACCGAAAGTCAAAACAATGGAGGGGTTTTTCCAACAGCGGTAATCCCCTTTCTACAAGGAATAAGCCTTTTCCCAAAAGAGCTCTTTCGGAAAAAAGAATGTGTGGATGCAGAAGAGGCTTTTTTTTTCTAAAGAAGAGGTCTCCAGGAAATAACAGGTGCCCTGGTGGACACGCCATCCAAAGTAATCAGAACTCTATAGTTCCTGTCTCCTGCCAGCTTTTAAAGCTGCAGGCACCCTGGACAAGCCTTGTGGGAGGAAGCCGGCCCTGGGAGCAGCACCAGACCGTGCGGCTCTCCCTGCCACAGGCATTGCCACTCATGGCCCAGCCACAAGCCCTCCGAGGTCCCTCTGGCCCTCACAGGGAGCACCCCCAGGGCTCCCAGGACCCTGCCAAGGGTAGCAAGCGGGCATGTGCCCTCCTGGTTCAGAGCGGAGATCCTGTCCCTCCTAAAGCTGTGGGGGGAGGAAGAGACCCTGCAGGATCATCTCTCCACTGTGGGGTGCAGTTGCAAGGGTCCTGCTCCTGCACACAGGGAGAGGGTCTCAAGGATGAGCTTAGTGTTGAGCTCATGCAGAGCCACGAAGGCAGACTGCACAAACTGCTGCAGAAACTGCAGCATGGCTGTGTGGGGCCATCACCAGGGCCGGTCCACAACATTTTGGCACCTGAGGCGGGGGGCTCAAATGATGCCCCCATGCCCACTTTTCTCCTGCCTGCCTGTTCTGTCTTGCGCCCTCCTTCCTCCAGCACAGCACTCCACCATCTCTGTGCATTTAGAGCAGAGAGAATACATATGCACCAGCAGCAGACACAATTTTTTACACTCTGGGTCCTAGTGGTGCCCTCCCACAGTCTGGCACCTGAGGCGGCCGCCTCAGTTCGCCTCATGGTAAGGCCAGCCTTGGCCATCGCATACCATGGGGTAGCCCCGGCTCCATGTCACGAAGAATAATGCTGTGGCATACAAAAACTGGGCAACCAGAGCACGCACTGCTAAAGCTTTGCTGTCCCTCAGAGAGGTAGGCAAGCACACAGCAGAAGCAGAGAAGCGGCTGTCCAAGGGGGTCCCTTTAAGTGCGTGTCTCAGCTAGGCTTAGGCAACAGCACTCAGAAGTAACTACTGACCTAATGCCCTGCCTTAACTGCTTCCGGGTGGCCTTATATGCAAGATAACGTCCAATCAATGGACGCTCGCTTTCGAAAAAGCAGATCACTTTTTCGTTGCGCTTTTACTGTGTAGATGCTCTCTTTTGAAAAAAAAGTTTTTCTAGACAATCTCTTCTGGAAAAGCTTCTTTTGAAAGAAGCTTGCAATCTAGACGACGTACCCTGAACAAAGGACTGAATGACCCATCCAAGCTGTCCATGTGTACCAGAGGTATTTTCAAGCCAGCAAACTCACCAGTACTGCTAAGAACCTGATATATGGACATTGAAGACTGTATATATTTAATTGTTTTATCATTTAATCACTGTCTTCATGTTCTTTCTTTTCGTTCTTTATAATAAACATTTAGTTTTAGATACTAAAGAATTGGCTGGCAGCATGATATTTTGGGAAGATCTAACCTAATTGACCAGGCAATGTGGCTAGCCCTTTGGGGTTCAGAAGAACATTTTGTATTGAACAGAGATTTTTAAACCACTTCTCACTATACTGTACTGGACCTTGGTGCTGACTGGGAGCCAGAGCAACAGTGACACAATAAGGGGGCTATGTGATTTCTTTAAAAAAGTTTCTTGATAACCAGTGTTGGAAATCAGAAGTACAATCTATGGCTGTTTGGTGAGGGTAACTTCAGGGTTAACCACCAGTTTTGGGTGTTTCTGCTCTATCTTTTGCAGCCTGCCCTGCTCTTGGCATTTTTAGTGAGGGCTATTCCAGGTCACAGTTGAAAACATCTCCTCAGATGAAATGAGACTGGACTTCATCAGCAGCCAAAATAACAGCTCCACTAACTAACCCTTCTTTCCCCCCAAATAATAGCTATTGTCATCTTTAATATCATCTATCAGACTGTCAAACTAGTAGAGGATCCCTCTAAAAGCTCTCTCCAGCAAAGGGAAAGGGAACAAGAAGTGTTGTCAAAAATGAAAACCTTTGCTCACGTCGGCCTCCTGCTGAGTGGATGGCGTGCAAAGATACTTCAATGTAAATTACGTAGCTGAAGTTGTGTATCTTACTTCAACCTTTCTATGTTGTATAGACCAGATCTAGAAGTCTTGCAATGACAAACCTGATTGCAGGAGCCAGCATGCATGCATGGAATCTTTAAAGAGCAGTGACTACCAATGAGACATCTTGAAACCTGTGTACAGTCCTCCCACCCCTACTCCACTAGCTCATTTCAAATAACAAAATTATAGTGTGTGAATTAACTGGGAAGGAAAGGTAATGCATTAGTTATGATGTTACAATGACCTCACTCAAGAGAGCCCTAAGCTATTGAGCTGGCCTTTTTTATAGTCAAAACAATTAGATACAATTTTTAATAATTTAGTTTTAGTATAATGTAAATATGTCAAATGAAGCCTGTTCGTGAGATTTTAAATGAGTTTTAACTATAATGACAGTGTGAAAAGTATATGTAATTCTGATAATTTGAGAACAAAAAACTAGTCACACAGAGTGCATAAATTTCATACAGGAGCCATTTTAAAACAAGCCGATTAAAAATTTTATGTCAAAACATTTTCTCAATCACAAAAATGTGATTCCCATCAAATTGAAATTATCCTTGAAAATATTGATTTTTCCAAAATGTTTCTATTTTCTATCACAAAAAAACAAACAAAATATTTCTTTTGCATCAGATTGGTCTAAATCACTGGTCACCAACTGTAGATTGGGATCTACCAGTAAATCTACCAGTAAATCTTGGAGCCTCTGACAGGTTATTCCTGACTGATTTGGCGAGGAAGCTATCATTCGCTGGCACTTCAGCGGCCCCTCCACCTGCTGTCATACTGCTCCTGCCCTCTGCCTTGGAGCTGCCCCTAGGGAGACTCCTGTTTGCTATGCAGAGCATGGAAGGAAGAAGAGGGGGAGGACATCAGGCCATGGAGGTCAAGCCATACATAGATAGAAAGGGAGCATGAGGCACCAACATTACAACAGCCTTCAAGGACTATGGCAGGTCAGAGAGATGCACCTTAAAGCCAAACCAAGCCAAAACAAAACATTTAATTTGGTTCAAGAAACGGAAACATTTCAATCCAGGAATCTCACGCTGTTTCATTTTGATCAAAAATAGCCAAAGAAATGTTTTGACATTTGTGACTCCTCAAAATTTTTTGGTATTTTATATTTTGTCACACTCAGGACAAAAAATAAATTTTGAAATAAAAGAATTTGACAAGACAGAAATTCAAGTTTTTGACTAGCTACACTAGTAGATGTATTTCTACATTCTCAGAGAATTCTTTCTGCAGTTATTACATTGCTTGTGTGTGTATGTAATTTTCTCTCTTGACTTGATCTGCACTTAATTTGTTTAATTGTGAAAGATTTCACTATTTATAACAAGTATCTATTTATATTCAAGTCCCATTTGCAGCAGATCAGAAGGGAAAAATAACAGTTATGATGACCACTTCCAAAAGCAGTCCTCAAAACCACAATCACCACATTTGGCATTATTTTTCATATTTACTGAATCAGAAAAATATTTGCATTTATTTAAGGATAACTGCAGCATAACAAGCAGCAGTTGACCATAATCCCTTACAGAGACTTTGACAGGCTGCATTTTAAAGCAACATTTTAGAACATGATCAGAGTTTGAGATGTCACAATGGTGTGTATTTTGACCTGATGACTTCAGATCTCCTACAGAAAAATATGACACACACCATATGACTGTAGGGCTAAACTGTCCATTATTTTCCTCAAAATACGTATGCAGGAGAAAGGGCTCAGGAATTAAATATTATTTCTGCATTCTGTCACACCCAGGAAATGGGGCACAAGGAGATAAAGGACACTTCTGAAAATGTTGATCACTAATTTTAAATGTGTAGTTTTAAAGTTGGGCAGTCAGAAATTGAGACATACATTCAGTAGGTAATTTGAAAATGTACCCTTACGTGATTTTCTTAAGGTCAAAATAGTTTCACATTCAGAGTTGGGATTAGAATTCTTGACTAGGAATTCCTAGCTCCCCATTCTGTAGTCAGACTTGACTCTTGTAAAATTTCAGTTTAAAAAGATTCCAGTTTCATTTTTTTCAATATTTTTATTTCTAGAAAAAGATATTTTAGTATCTTTCTATAGATTTTTTAAAATTGAAACTGGGCATATGTTTAAAAACTAGGGACTTTGTCCAATTTCCTTGTTGATTTTTCTGGTAAGGCTGATGTCACAAAACTCTATAATAATAGAGAGGTAGCCGTGTTAGTCTGAGCTTGCTAAAACAAAAGGAAAAACTATGTAGCACTTTAGAGACTAACAAGATGGTTTAATAGGTGATCACCTATTAAACCATCTTGTTAGTCTCTAAAGTGCTACATAGTTTTTCCTTTTGTTGTAACATTCTATAACATCACTCTAGAGCAGACCTGGCTTGTGGAATTTCAGAAGACCTAAAAAAATAGGCTAGATTTGAGTTGTTTATACGCTGACTATATTCTTAGCTTGAGTACTGGAGACTTATGCATATATAGATGCTTATGCACTTTTATTTATTTATGAAGTTCACCTTCATTGAATTTAATGAATTTTGTGTTGTTAAAATCTCAGTCTTAATGTGGCATTAAAGGGATATTATGAAATTAATTTTAAAGCCCTGTTTATTGAATCTTTTTATGTCAGCTTTGTTACTAATAAGATCTTGCAAGCTTAAATCTGAAAAATAGTTTGCAAACAGAATTGGCCTTCCTACTTTTATTCACAAGCTTATTTTTAGTTAATATTACTGAACATGGAACCAGTCCAATTTCCATCCTGATTCTATTTCCTGTTTACATGAACCAGTCTGGTGTCACCATCATATTCTTGTACTACTCTGGAAGCCAGTGTATATAGCCTTCCTTCCACTTCCAAAATGAACAGCATTATACAAAAGAACTATTGATGTGTTTTCAAATAAACAAATAGGAATGGTAATGAACTTATTGTTATATAATATTAAATGAAGTGGGAGTTAATACAGATATAAAGTGAAACTTGGTCCACTGAACTTAATAGCAAAACTTTCAGGGGCTTCAGTGGAGCCAGGGTTTTACTCATGGAATAGAAAAGGCCTATTCTGATGTAGAATTGTTCCCTGCACTACATTTTCCGGAGTTTTGTGCTGTGTAGTTTTGTTCACCAAGTGAAAGGGCTTCTACCACCTCCCTTAAGAAACCATTAAAATCAAAGGAGTTACACTCACTGGTACAGAGAATAAATTTGGCCTATCGAGTGGCTAACACGAATAACTGCAATAATAACAGGCTTTTCAGATGAGGAGGTTATGGGGAATTCAGAGGATATGGCTTAAATTTTTTGAGTCTCATCAGTATGTCTTATGCATTATATTACTAGTTCCAGTCCCACTTACTATGATTTTATTATAAATATAAAGCCTATACACTGCATAATCTTCAAAATGCAATTCAATTATATGCTGTCAAATAAGAATGTCAGTGTAAGTTAAAGAGAAACTGTCAGATCATTTAGCTTTCAAGTTTTAGAAACAAGTGGCTTTACAGAAGCGGATATGAACTGAAATATTTCTATGAATTTTAAAATAGAGGGATATGCAACTCTGAGATTTATTTAAACATAATAGGAAACTGCACTGTGGTTATGGATAGGAACCATAAAATTAAACTGAGAACAAACAGTTTAATTACCTTGCCCTTGAGAGACTTGAGAAATAAACTTTATTAATGATGGAAAGTTCTGCTGGGTGAGGGAACTCTCTGCTGTGGATGGCATGCAGCTCTTTGAGAAGGCAGATTTGCAGCTCAGCATTGGACCTATTGCTATCCTCTCTGGTCATCTGGTATACCTACCACAGCTCCCTGGCTTTCACACATCACTGCTGCTGGTCCCTGGTGTAGTCCTTCACAGTTATTATGCAAGACACAGCAGGCAGCTACATCTATTGGGATATTTTTCTCACTGATATCCAATCTTAGAATCATAGAATACTAGAATTGAAAGGGATCTCAAGAGGTCATAAAGTTCAGTGCTTTGCCCTCACAGAAGGACCAAGCACCAGCTAAATCATCCCTGACAGATGCCTATGTAACCTGCTCTTAAATATCTCCAGTGATGGAGATTCCACAACCTCCCTAAGCAATTTATTCCAGTGTTTAACCACCTTGATAGTTAGTTTTTCCTAATGTCCAAACTAAACCTCTCTTGCTGCAATTTAAGCCCATTGCTTCTTGCCCTATCATCAGATGTCAAGGACAATAATTTTCTCCCTCCTTCTTGTAACACCCTTTTAGGTGCTTGAAAACTGCTATCATGCCCCCTTCTCTTTTCTAAACTAAACAAACCCAATTCTTTCAGTCTTCCCTTATAGGTCATGTTTTCTAGACCTTTAATCATATTTGTTGCTCTTCTCTGGACCTTCTCCAATTTCTCCACATCTTTCTTGAAATGTAGTGCCCGGAACTGGACACAAGACTCCAGTTGAGGCCTAATCAGTGCAGAGTAGAGCTGAAGAATTACTTCTCGTGTCTGGCTCATAACACTCCTGTTAATACACCCCAGAGTCATATTTGCTTTTTTTTTTTTTTTTGCAACTTGTCACACTGTTGACTCATATTTAACTTGTAGTCCACTTTGGCCCCTAGATCCTTTTCTGCAGTCGCTTCCCATTCTATGTGAAACTGATTGTTCCTTCCTAAGTGGAATACTTTGCATTTGTCCTTATTCAACTTCATCCTATTTATCTCAGACCATTTTGCCAATTTGCCCAGATAATTTTGAATTTTGCCCTATCCTCCAAAGCACTTGCAACCCCTCTGAGCTTGGTATCCTATGCAAACTTAATAATCATACTCTCTATGCCAACTATCTAAATAGTTGATGACGATATTAAACAGAACAGGTCCCAAAACTGACCCTGCAGAACCCCACTCGTTATGCCCTTCCATAACCATGAGAATGATTATCCAGCCAGTTATGCACCCAACTTATAGTAGCCCCATTTAAGTTGTATTTCTCTAGTTTATTGATAAGGTCATGTGAGACCGTATCAAATGCTTTACTAAAGGCTACGTATACCAAGTCCACCACTTCCCTTTTATCCACAATACTTGTGATTCTATCAAAGAATTCAGATTGGTTTGACAGGATTTCTTCTTTACAAATCCATGCTGGCTGTTACCTATCACCTTATTATCTTCCAGATGTTTGCAGATGAATTCCTTAATTACTTACTCTATTATCTTTCCTGGCACAGAAGTTAAGCTGACTCGTCTGTAGTTTGCTGGGTTGTTCTTATTTCCCTTTCTATAGATGGGTACTATATTTACACTTTTCCAGTCTTCTGGAATCTCTCCGGACTTCCATGACTTTTCAAAGATGATAGCTAATGGCTCAGATACCTCCTCTATCAGCTCTTGTAAGTAAACAATGCCAGCAACCCTTCAGATGACCAGAGAGATTCATTTGTCATTCTGCACCAGCTCAGCTTAGCTGAATAGTTATTTGATGCTGTTAATGGGAATGTTCTGCCATGGGAGTAAGGGGTAGGCTGAGTCGCCCATGACTACTATTGGCATTTCAAACATTCCCAATGGTAATTCACCAGCTGGGAAAGAAAATTCCAGCTTTCTAAGCAGTCCTGTGTTTTTATAGATGCTTATGTCTTGCACCTTCCCTGACCAGCCCACAACGATGTCAGTGAAGCATCCCAGTTATCTACCAGTGCTTGCATTACCATAGAAAAGTAGCCCTTTCTGTTGATGCACTCTGTGGCAAGATGGCCTTGTGCCAAAAAGGGACATATGTCATCTATCAATCCACCACTCTTCAGGAATTTCACTGCTGCAAAACCATCCACTATGTCCTGCACATTGCAGGACAGTCACCATCCTGCATAGCAGGAAACAATTAATGCCTTGCACACCTGCACAACAACCAGAGGCACCAACTTGCACAAAATTGAACATCTTTGCCCTGTCTTGCCTGGCTCCTTCCCTGAAGCTCTGCCTCTACTCTCTTCATCCCATGTCCCTCTGTCACTTAGTCTTCCCACCCTCACTCACTTGCTCATTTTCACCAAGCTGGAGCGGGAAGGCTCCAGTTAGGGTTGCAGGCTCTGGCGTGAGGCCAGAGATGAGAGATTTGGAGCGCAGGAGGGGGCACTGGGTTGGAGAATGGGGGGGGGGGGTGTGTGTGAGAGAGAGAGAGATAGGGTTTTTCCTGGGCATGCAGGCTCAGGTGTAGAGCTGGGAATTAGGGATTTGGGATGTAGGAGGGTGCTCTGGCATTAGTGCACTGCTGACTGGACTTTTAATGGCCCAGTCAGAAGTGCTGATTAGAGCCTCTACGGTTGCTTTTAGATTGGGCATTCCTGTTGAAAATTGGACACTTAGCACCCCCAATCTTCCCCACCAAAATGTAAAATATTTTATTAGGTTTAATCATTAACTTAATTTCTTTGCATTTGGCAGGCAGTCTGACAGAGTTATTAATATTGTTTGTATTGTGTGACATACATACTATAAAAATGAGACTGAATGGCAAAGTTAGCAGGAAAGATCAGAAGATGTTTAGGTTCTTAGTGATGTTGGGTAGCTTACCTGAAATGAGTTTGATGGTGTACTGTGTTGATACGAAGGAGTCTGGGGGCAGCTGAAGCTCTGCTACTTTTCATAAAATACTTACATATTCATTGGAGAATGGATTTGAACTAACTTTCCCTTATTTCAGGTGGGCACAGTTTGCCTTTTATAGTAATTGAAATGTAGTAGTTGGAACAGTGTTGCAAATGGATTTCCATAGAGTTTTACCATTGATGTCAATGTGAATAGGATCAGGCCTTAAGAAATTATTAGGAATTAAGTAAAATTAGTTAAATTTCATGACATGGATGACACCATATTAGCATATGCAACTCTCCTCACACCATAGAACCCAATACAATGCCAGTACTATAGTTAATGGTGTCAGCATTTCCACCATAAATTATATTTTTAGGACTTTTACAGTTTTCTGCCTTTTTTAAAGTTATTTTGTGCTAAAACATAACATATGTATATCTTGGTCTGGGATGACTTTTAACATCATTATATTAAACTGATTCTGAAGCAGTTAGGCTGTCTTTTTTAAAATTGAAATGAAGCAACATTTATCATTTGTTCAAAGGCTATTTTGATATGGCCACCCTTTTTTACTTTTAAAACAGTAGCATTTGGGAGGCTTAAGTTCCCTACCTTCTGATAATTACAAAAGGAAACAAGGAAATTATTAACTCTTAATTGTCTTCCAAGCACGTACAGTTATTTTAACTTACTACATTACTTTTCATTTTGTATTTTATGCATTGTAACACTATAATGGTCAACAGAACACAATAAAATAACCATTACAATTTTCATAGTTCCTGACTCTCTCCTCCCACCACCAGAGAAGTACTTGGTATGTGTAGAGAGTAGGGATGTAATACTGTAGTCAATTAACTGATTAACTGACAAGCAAAAACTTATAGGTTAATTCTATAGACTACACGCATTACCCCCCTACCCCTTGCCAATAAATTTTTTAGCAGGCTGGCCAGCAGCCCAGCTCAGTCTTGGTTGCACTGGTCCTGGACCTACCCCCGCTGCGGCTCTGCATTTAAAGTGTATTAGGAGCCAGGTGGGCAGGCAGCCTGGCTCATTTCTAGCTCAGGCCAGGTCCAGGAGCTCAGACCTTCCCCCTGGACAGAGGCTGCCCGGGGACTATAGAACAGTCGAGTAACCGATAAGAATTCATGAGGTTAATTGACTATTCAATTAATCGATATTTAACATCCCTAGTAGAGAGAGGCCTGAAAACCATATCAGGACTCATTGAAGATAATGGGAGTCTGTCCTCCTATATCAGTGGCTATCAGGTGCTTTGTGCATTCAGGATTCTTCAGTACATATATGATTCATGCAAAGAGGTGTTCACAGTTTAAGAATCTGACCCTGCAAACACTTCTTACTGGGCACACTGCTTATGATGTGTCTGACCTCGCCATTGAATTTAATGCTCATATTTTTGGCTGATCACTGATGGATTTGTTCTGTTTTATAATTAAGTTGCACAACCTAGTGATGTGTTAGGGCAACTTAAGGATGGTTTCAGTTCAGATAGTTATAACAACATCTTATTTATAACTATGTTCATTCTGATAACTGTTTTGTAACACAATCGTAGCCGGATTGCTCTGATGCTCTAGCCATTCACACCTTTAATGAGACTTACACTCCAAACAGAATGAGCATCACAAATCACACACTGTGGAAAACTTGAAGGGTTAATGACCTCTGTGTTAGGATTAGTCCTATATAGATCATAAGATGAATATAACAAAGTGAAAATCCTCTATTATGATTAAAGTAATTTTGAAATAGGGAATGTGAGGAAAAGAGAAACGGCTAGCAACGAGGTCTAGAAATTAAGAAAGTTCAACACTCTCTTCTATGGGCCAAATCATTAAGTCTTTACTCAGGTGAAACTGACTTTGAAATCAGTGGGTATTTTGCATAAGTTTGGAATGAGGCTGACCTTAAATAAAAAGTTTCAGAATTAGGTTTTAGGAAGAAAAAAGTTGGCATTTTTCTGCTATGGAGTAATTTTTAAAGTAAGCCCATTTAAACTGCAGGTTCAAAAGAAGGAAATGCAATGAATAAGCTGATCAGAAAAAATCTGATTTTTCAGGCATTTTACAGAAATCATATCAGACTCCACCAGAAGAAATAATTTCAAGGGATGTTAACAAAACTGACAGGATCACAATTTAATCTCCCTTTCTTCCTGATCTTATATATGTTTGCAAATGCCACATAATTCATTATGAGTTAAATTTTACTAAGAATTCATTTTCAATGCCTAATTTTCAGATTCCATCCAATCTTGCATCCACCAACTTTCATCCATGCCCTATAATTTGCATATATAAATTATATTTTCATGCAAAATTCCATCGTACCTTTGCCTACAATATTGGACCCACAGATTGCAAGAAAAATTGTGTATATATTTTAAAAAATTGAGGGCTCACTTGACAATGTGACCCTAAGCATGCAATAACTTGCTACTGTATATTCGAAGTCACAGCAAAGGTCATACCAGCATGCTATGCAACAATTTATATGAAAGTTAGCAAGAACAGCACTGAAAAGTTGTACGTGCAGGGAAACAGAATAATGGAGATTTTTCTACTGTAGCGTTAACTGCAAGACATGTTTTTTGTTCTTACCTATTCAGAATGATTAATTTTATTTCAAAATTACCTGTGGAAAAATCCCATGGAATTTAAGATGGAACAATAGCACTGATACAGAATTTTAAAACAAGCCTAAAAAATACTATAGTAGGAATGTTATTCTATCTTACACTCACCCGCACACACATATAACCTTTGCATTTATGAAAATCTGATCATACTATTGCTGAGAAAATTTTGTTAATTAAAAATTAGCTCTAAATCTTATTCTGACTCTTCAAAGATAATATAGTTTGTCACTCCTATACATCTCAATTACCTATTTCCTTTTTCTTCTGAAAGAGTTAAAAAGAGAATCCACTGGCTGCATATTCTATTATTACCATCAAAATAGCATCTGACTACTTTCTCATTTTAATCAATACATTATGATTTACATGGGCAGTGTTTGGAAATATTGCCATATTTACTTTGAATACAAGTTTGGCATATTTTAATTTAGATCTCAGAGCAAAAAAAAGCTATTTTGTTCACATAAATACATGACAATATATCAGAATTGGATACTGTGTTTATTTTAGTTGGAGTGGCAGCAATTTCTATGGTTAAGGTTATATAGCAGTTTCCATTGCAACCTTAATTTTAAATTATTCATAACTTTCTGAAACATTTACCTTTAGGGCTGAAACATTCCCTGCTTGGTCTCTCCATGAAAGTGAATTTTCCATTCATAAGTGGCACATGAGCACAAGGACAAAACTATATGCATGTACTTTTCCAAACAGAAAAATTGAATTTTTTTTCCAAAACAGGTCTGGCTTCTAAGTTCACTACATCTTTAAAGTTGAAATTTGGATTGGAAACAACTGTTATTGAATAGCAACGTCTCTTGCTTTTTGCAAAGAAAATTGGTTTAGATTTCAGGGTTATCAATCTTTGGAAGTTCTATGCTGATTAGAATCTTTGGAAGTTCTAGTCAGACTAGAATCTTTCTACTAAGCTTATATGTTTCACTTTGAAGACAGGATCTGCTGGGCGTTCATGGATAGCACTTGTCTGTAGAGTGAAAAGTGAGCAGTACCTTGCTATATATCACTCGGGAAACTTGGAGCTGTGGAAGAACTGTAGGAATGCAGAAGTTTCAAACTATTTTCTGTATTCAAGGATTAATTCAATATTTAATAATCAATGGTCAAGATTATACATTTATGACTACATGCTATCCCGTATCAGAACACCTACAAATATCAATGGGTATGTGATCATTGTCTCCCAATGTACTGCCTAGTGGTCGGCAGACTACAAATAGTCTAGTAGCACTTTAAAGACTAACAAAACATGTAGATGGTATCACGAGCTTTCGTGGGTACAACCCACTAGTCCCCAGCTGATCCCCGGCTCTGCTTGTGCTGACCCTGTGAAGTGCCATTTTGGTGCTTTAAAGGGACAGTGCATTAAGAGCCAGGGATCAGCTGGGGACTCCAGCTGATACCTGGCTCCGCTGTTGCAAAGTCCCTTTGAAGCGCCGGAGCGGCACTTCCAAAGGGCAGTGCTGCATGGATCCTAGGGTCAGCTGGGGACTCCAGCTGATCCCGGGTTCCATGCAGTGCTGCCCCGTTGAAACACTGCTGCGGCATTTTAAAGGGGAGGCACACGCGATTAATTGCACGATTAATAGTGATTACATTTTTTAATCGCTTGACAGCCCTAATTGCAACACATTTGTTTAAACAACTTAAGTGTTAGCCCTCTTATTATATACATACTAGGGATGTTAAATATCCGTTAATTGAAGTCGATTAACCTCATGAATTCTTATCGGTTAGTCGACTATTTATTCTATTCTCCATGGGCAGCCCCTGTCCGGGGGGGAGGGGTCTGAGCTCCTGGACCTGGCACAAGCCAGAACTGAGCTGGACTGCCTTCCTGCCTGGCTCCTAAGACACTTTAAATGCAGAGCTGCAGCAGGGCTAGGTCCAGGGCCTAGTGCAAGCCAGGACTGAGCTGGGCTGCTGGCCAGCCTGCTAAAAAGTTGACTGGCAGCAGGTGGGGGGGAAAAATGCGTGAGGTCTATTGCATTAACCTATAAGCTTTTGCTTATCGGTTAATCGACTACACTATTACATCCCTAATACATACACCATTTTAAAAATGCTTAGGGATGAATTCTCCACTACCTTTTAACCCTGTGGATCCCAGAAAGCAGAATTTGCATGTTGCAGAATTTAGCCAAATACAGAATGAAATCTTGGTCCCACTGAACTCAATGGAAATTTTGCTACTGACTTTGATGAAGTCAAGATTTCACCATAGGACTCAGAGTAAGTGGATACCTACTTATATATTTTAACATTGTACAAGAAACAGGCATGCTACCCCCTCTTGTTTATTTAACCCAGAAGTGCAGAAAGGGGCAGCGGAAAGGAAAAAATATTCAACTGTAAAGTAGCATGCTGTTTAGCTATGGGTACTAAAAGGAAAGTTTTCTCTTTGCTCTGGAACACTGAACGTTGGCCATTATTGAAGGCAGGATTCTGGAATTCATGGACTGGCTCTCTGGTCCAGTAGAGCAAATGTTCTCTGATCTAAGGAAAAGTAATTATAGTGTCTCATGTAAATATATATTTAAACAATTGTAAATATTTATCTTGCACATTTTTAGTTCCACCAAGTTGCTTGACTCTGTTATATTAAATACTCTGAAATTTAACTAGGGGGGCTGCACCTCCTACTCGCTATGATTGCCAACCCCCCTCTCTCTGGGGGTAGGCAGTCCTGGCTCTTCCCCTCGAGTTGAGGCTAGGCCAGCCCTGGCTCTCTTCCCCTCCCTGCCATCAGGTCAAGGCTGTACTAGTCCCAGCTTCCCCCCTCCCCGACCAAGGCATGCCAGCCCTGCCCCCCCTTCCCCCCCCGAGGCCATGCCAACCCCGGCTCTCCCCCTTCCCCTTCCCAGCCACTAGGCTGAGGCTGCGCCTGCCGCAGCCCCCCCGGGGCCATTGAGGCAGCGCCAGCCCTGGCTCTCTCCCTTTGTCATGGCTGTTGAGGCGGCACCACCAGGCCGAGGTAGCCCCAGAGCACTGGGGAGGGAGGCAGGGAGGAGGCCGCACAGCTGAGGGTGGAGGAAGGCAGCAAGATGCAGAATGGCGTGATGACATCACTCTGTCATCCCGCAGGACATTTTTATATATATATATATATATATATATATATATATATATATACATACATACACACATATATATATAGAGAGAGAAAAACACATTTTCTACTTAGATGATAATGAGCAAGACCTATGTGTCTATTGCAAGAAACAGCTGTAGTGGCTTAGATTAAATCAGCAAGCTATAGCAGCAGTTTCCAAATGCTGGTCCGTGGACTGATGGCGGGCCACGTACCCCTATCTGACGGGCCACCGCATTTTGCCAGGCCACACCCCCAGCATTTATGCAGTCCCGCCCCCTTGGGTTCCCAGGGAATTCCCTTCCGTTCTGCATGGAGCAACAGGGTGAGTGGGGCGGCTGGTAGCTGGGTGAGTTGCGGCTGGAGCCAGGACCATGGTGAGGCTGTTCCTACTGGGGCAGCCTCACCGTGGCCCCAATTCTAGCTCCAGTGATTGTTGTGTGGCCCGGCTGGTGGGGCCAAGCGCCGCATATAAAGTGGCCGTCCTGGCCAGCAGGGCCAAACGTTAAGTGTAAAGCGGCTGCCCCGGCCCCAGAAGGAGCTGTACAGGGCAGAGGGTGAGGGAAGCCCTGAGAAGCCCTGAACCCCTACAGAAGCCACATGGGGGGTGAGGGGCAAAAGGCGGCCTCGGGTAACTGAATAGGCCCCATAAATTGAAAGCATGGCCCTTTGAACCTCTCATCTGAAAATAAACCAGAGCAGTTCTCTCTTCCTCTCTGATTTCACTTATCAAACTATATTAATTGGAGATAATCTTGAGTTACAAAGATCTGGGTGGCTAATCATGCCCATAATTTCTGCTTCAGACACAGAAACTTCACACGGCTGTTTTATCTGCATTTCTGCCACCTATGGCAGCGACTTACAGCCACAATCTTTTTTACAATGACACGTATTGTGTGCGTACAGACACAATTTAAAATAATGTGACCTCTTAAAATTACTAATAATTAATATGCAAATAAATTAATTACCAAAATGAATATGCAAATATTTCAGTGCCAGTCCACCCACTGTTTTTTAATGAGTTTGCTGGTCCTCGGTATAAAAATGGTTCGGAACCACTGAGCTTTAGGATTCCTGTGGTAGTGAAAATAGTACATGTATTAATACATTTATTTACTTTTTTCAAATAATTTTTAAAGCAGTAAGGGAAGGATCTAAAGCCTTTAATTTTGTTATGTTTTTCACCTTCAAGGGAAAATTGATCTGCAATGTGTTAATATGATAAAGCAATTCTATACTCTGCAGGATTTTTGTTCAACTGCAGCTGTTGCACAATATAAGTGTATATTTTAAAAAGTCTTTCATATATAGGTTTTTATGGTACAGTGTCTCCTTAGATAAAGAACTGACCACTTAAAAAAAATATTTTTGCTGTCAGTTTGGAAATGAATGCAGGGCAAACTTTACTTGGCAGTCTTATGCTGGCACAGTAAAGCATTCCTAAAAGTTAATGTCTAACTTGATACAATTGAGTTCAATAAACTTAATATGAAAAAGAATGTCTTTACTGTCTCTTTACTACTTTTTGTCCATATGTGACATATTATATTGGATCAATGGAAAAAGCAAATTCCATTCTAATGCAATCCAATTCTATCTGTGAACCACATCACTGTCCCGCCCCCCATTCCTATCTCAGATCTGAGAAGTACATGCTTACATTTGAAATTTCAGAAAGAAATATTTTGAATCATTATGATTATCACAAAGACTGCATGTCTTCAGATTAATTTCCAGGTACATTTCCCTGTATCTTTGCTCTACCGGGCACTACATTCAGATGAATCAAGTCTCTCACTTCAGATCCATGCTCATTTTATTTTACCTTATATCTGCCTGAGGACAGTTGAGCATGTAGTACAAAAGTGCTTTTAACTTTTTTAATGTATACATGAAGGAAATAAGATTAGTGTGGTAAAACCAGTACAGTTGTTTGCTACCCACTTTTCTGGGTATCTGATTTTAATAGCTAATATCAGGAATGTGGAGGAACAAGTTCAAATAAACTGCTAAATAAAATAAATACTCCAGATGCACTGCAATCATTTGTCTATGTTACACTAATTTATTTAGGGTCAAATCTTCAAAGGAGCCACAATCCAGTTTCTGGACCAGATTTTTTGCTAAGGGTAACTGCCTCTAACATTATGGGTCTAAAACTACTGTATATAGAGGTTTTGTGGTCTTATGCTTGGATAGGCAGCTGACTCTTCAGTTTGTACTCCTCAGGGGTAAAAATTACATTTGCTTTTAAAAATCCAAAATCGGGACTGCATAAAATCTTGGATACCTAATGCTACAAACACAAAACTAAGAATATGCAAAATTTGGGGCCACTTTTCTAAAATGTTATGGTTTATTCAGTTTAGGAAACATTAAAAAAAAAATTTGTATAGAGGGAGGAATATAGAGTTTAGCTACTCTTCTCTTCCTCAATGCTTTTGACCTTATTTGCACCAGTAAAATCAACATTCTGGCTAGTCTCTGGACTTTCAAGAGCAAATATTAAAAAATACATGTATACCTTTGCACAAGCCAGTTTGCAAAAATATAAACCCCATGCAAAAATTACAAAACACATGATAAGATCCTCTGTTAAACTCAATAGAACTATACTAGTTTACAATAGCTGAGGATTTGGCCCATTGTCTTTAAAGTAATAATCAAATTATGCCTTCATTTACATCAACATAACCCCACAATAGTCTATGTGGAGAAAATTTGGGCATCAGGGCATTAGCTGAGATCAAACCACAGGCTCTATTACACTAACCACAATTACAGCCAACAATAAAAATACTAGCACAGACTAATAGTAGAAAGCAGGATTCATTCATTCTCTAAATAGCAGACAAAATAACTGAACAGTGTATATATAGTTTTCAAATACTTCAGAGGATTGCAGAATATTAAAGCTTTGAAAATTACCAACTAAATTGATGGATATCTTGTTTATACTTGCTATTACTGAAATTGGATGTTATAATATTTAAATGAGCCTTTGTTGCAGTTTTTTGCAGTTTCCAGTTAGTCAAAACTGAACAGACTTTATTGAATTGCGTAACATTTTTCAGTCAGCCTCATCTGCAGTCAAGCCTTTAGTTATTGTTATTCTGGAATGATTTCAAATGAAAAAGCAAATACAGAAATGCTTCACTGATTGTGTTAATTGATTTTATGTTGAGTGGAGTCAATTTTTAAAACTTTTTTCCACTAGTTTTGTTTTGTTTTTCTAAGTCCAATACATATCTGCCTTACACTTGCCTGTGGACTTTCTCTCGTTTGTTCTAGCCTGAATAGCAAAGTATAAGTCTCTACCCACAGATCTGATTACAGTGTTTAAAATGAGCACTATAGAATTTCATACTAGTTCTGACCTTATTCTCGTGCTATAGAAGCAGTTTAACTATGTATCTAGCATCTGCAACAATACAACAACTCTAAGCCAGTTCTGGTACTAGGACATACGTGATTTAATGCCAGTGTAGTCACTGTCATTGGACAAGTATAAATAGATGATATATCATCATGTGGCAAATTACAGATCTAGCATAATTTTGTGTCTACATTTGTCCTCTTCAAAGAAAACCTCCGTATTTTCACATGCTCACTAATATGCAGTTTTATCTTTTATTCCTTGTAGCAATCTCGACGCTATTGTGCTTTATTAACACTTCTCTCCCCATCAAGCCCAATCATGTCAATTATTTCTCTTTCAAGAAAAAGATGTCCATTTCCCTCTGCTTCAGACTGGCCCAAGATAATTCCAGCTTGGCAGGCTACTACAGTCAAATAATTACAGATAAATGTGTCGATCTATTTGTTGCAGCCACAATGCAAATTCAGTTAATTCTTAAGATTACACACAAAATATTCTAATCCTGTTCTCAAGACAAAATCTATAAGGCAACATGTTGACACTCTAAGGCTACGTCTACACTACAATGCTATTTCGGGATACTGGAATATCCCAAAATAGCTCTCCTGTGTCGTCACAGCAAGCCCGTTATTTCAGGCTCGCTATTCTGACATTCCTGCAAAACCTCATTCTACAAGGAGAAAGGGACATTTCGGAATAGCGCTTTATTTCAAAATTTGGTGCTATGTAGACAGCGCCAAATGACTAAATAAGCTATTTCGAAATAGCATTGAAATAAGATATACAATTTGTATAGCTCAAATTGCGTATCTTATTTCGAGTTACAGTACAGTGTAGATGCACCCTAGTTGACTTATATTCCAGACAAAAAGAAGAATAAAGGTGAAGGGAGACAGAGGATGTACACACAACCTAGCATGGAGAACCTAATATGGGGAAAGGGGTGAATGTGGTGAGGAGGATGGGGAGATTGGGGGACCTTGACATGCGGCAGAGGAGGGAATGGAGTGGCACAGAGCCCCTAGACATTGTCCCATACACTTGAAAGGGGCAGGGGTTGCAGGGAGTCTCTGAAATAGGGTGGCATCCAGGGAGTTTGTGGGTTAGAATGGAAGGATGAGCTGAGACTTGGGCGCACATTATACATTTGACCTACATAAATTATGAAGCTTCAGGGGGGTAGCCGAGTTAGTCTGTACAGAAAAAAAAACAACAAATGGTCTGGTAGCACTTTATAGACTAACAAAACATGTAGATGGTATCATGCCTGAAGTGGGCTGTGCCCACGAAACCCCCCTGTCCACTCTTGTATTAATAGATACAGCTGGACTCTATAAGTATATTACCTCCTAAGGTGGACACTGGTGGTGAAATCATATGTACACACATCTGCCACAGTTCGTAACTGAGATTTTACACCTCTGGAATGGAGAGTGTGGTTATTTGTAACACAGAACATTTTGGTTGTTCTTTTAAAAGTTTACAACTGAACATTGCTTCAGTACAACTTTAAAACTTGATTGTGCACAAAAAAAATGCTCCTTTAACCATTTTCATTTAAATGAAACAAGCACAGAAACAGTTTCCTTATTTTGGCTAGTCTTTTTTTAAAACTTCCCCTTTATTCTTTTAGTAGTTTACATTTTACATAGTATAGGATGGAGAGAGGCTGTTCTCAGTAGTGACGGAAGGCAGAACAAGGAGCAATGGTCTCAAGTTACAGTGGGGGACGTCTAGGTTGGATATTAGGAAAAATTATTTCACTAGGAGGACGGTGAAGCACTGGAATGGGTTACCTAGGGAGGTGGTGGAATCTCCATCCCTAGAGGTTTTTAAGTCTCGGCTTAACAAAGCCCTGGCTGGGATGGTTTAGTTGGGATTGGTCTTGCTTTGGGCAGGGGGCTGGAATCGATGACCTCCTGAGGTCTCTTCCAGCCCTATGATTCTATGTACAGTATTTGCTGCTTTTTTTTTTGTTGGTCTCCTGCCACCTGATTGTGTATTTTCAGTTCCCAATGAGGTACGTGGTTGACTGTTAAATTCATAAATCTTGTGTTCATAACTCTGAGGTTCTCAAGGGTGCCATTTATAGGGGGGCTAAGAGGGCGGTAGCCCTTGCCTCTGAGTTTGAATCCTTGGATTTCATACTGGAGGTCTGTGTCACGTTACTGGATTTTAAGGGGAGCAGCCAGATCACTGCTGCACCCATGGGGGGGGTATTTGTCCCAAAGTGTATACAAAGGGGGCCATGTGAGGTGTCAAATGAAAGCTTATGCTCTACTGATTCTGTATATGCTGTTCATGTAATTGTATAATATCTGTATGTGGAGTTATAAACATGTACTCTGTGTGGAGGCTGGAAAATTCTCTGTCTGTGGCTGAGCAATGGGCAAGGAATGCTCAGCCAATGGCTATGCTAATTAGCAAGGAGACAATGGATCTCTAGGTGCCAATACACACTTCAGGAAGGTGAGTGACTTGGGACTCAAGGATAGGTTGATGGACCATGTGACCTTCTATGGCCAGGAGGATGCCAGGATGGATATAAAAGTGCCATGTGGCAGACTCAATTTTGGTCTTCAGCTTAGCTCCTGATCCCAGATGCAGCCTTGCAGGGAACAACGAACCAGAAAGAACTGTGGACCCATCCTGACATAGGATGTACACCAGAGACTTTTAAGATAGCAGTTATAACATCTCTGCTAAGAGCCCGTATCAAGAACTGGGTGATTCGATGTGTGGCGGGTTTAGGGGCGTGAGCTCCCACTCTCTGTCTGGAGGGTGGGGCCCTGCGAGCCCACCGCCTTCAAACCCCGCGTTGTGGTGGATTTATGGGCGCGAGCTCCCACCCCGCGCCCGCGGGGGGAGGGGGGGGGCACAGCGAGCCCACCATCCTACGTATTTTGGGGTCTTACGGGGTCCTTGAGCCCCTAAAGCGTGGCCCCTTCCCTGGGGTCCAGGCTAACCCAGTGGCCAACCACTGAGTCGGTTGCCACTTTGTGTTAGTACACTGGGCGAGACTATCACGGGGCATAGGGTGGGGGATTAGGGGGACCCGGGCCCGCCCTCTCCACTGGGTCCCAGCCCGGGGCCCTAAGGGATCAGGGAGTGCAACCCTTACCCAGCTGGCAGGGTTCCTCCCCAAAGCGTGTCAGCCCACAGGCGCCAAAAGTGCTCTGCCCCGGGCTGCTTCCTATCCACCTCCTGTATGGCGGCTCCTCCAGATGGGCCCTCAGAGCTTACTGCTCCGTCATCTCCTCCGGTTCCTGCCTCGCTGCTCCAGTCCCCCTCAGGGGCTCTGCTGGCTGCTCCACCTGGGTGGGGTAAGGTGTTCCCCCCAGGCTGCCCGGCGACTCTTCCCGTGTGAGCCGCCCCGTCGCTTCCTCCCCGGGGCCTTTTCAAATGGCTCACCAAGGGTCATCGTGGCGCATAGCCCCGCCCCCTCAGCGTCCCTACGCTCCGGGACGCTACGCCTAAGGGCCAAAGCTCCGCCCCGAGGTGTCGACGTCAGCCGCCGGAGGCATGGCACCGGCGGTCGACAGCCGCCCTGCCCTGGCGTGGCTTGGCCCTGCCCCCTTTCCGTCCGGATGGCCGGTGCTCTGCCAGGCCCTGCGCCAGCCTTGACAGGCCCAGCATGCCGGCCATGACTCTCTGGCGCAGCGCTGCCCCGGCCCCATGCTGGGCGAGCGGGAGGGGTCTCGCCCGGCGCAGTGCGGGCCCTGGCAGGCCCGTCACAGATGCATGTAATGTATTATCCTTTAACAACCTTACTCTCATGCTTTCCTTTCTTTTAGTAATAAACCTTTAGATTTTAGATTCTAAAGGATTGGCTCAGCATGATCTTGTGGGTAAGATCCAGAGTGTAAATTGACCTGGGAACTGTGGCTGGTTTCTTGGACTGGAAGAACCCGTTTGAGGTAGGTGAGATTGGGTTCTATAACCTCTCACCTGTGTGTTAGGCCCGGGGCTGATTGGGGCACAGGAAGAGCTGGGGGTGTCAGAGGGGTTTTGCTCGTGAGGCTTCTGGCTGGCCAGATCAGCAGCTGGAGCGCTCTGTGTGACTGGTTTGTGGCCTATTTGGGAAGGGCCTCCAGTCAGTGATTGTAAGGAGCCCTGAGTTTGAGCAATTCGCCCTGAGCGGACGCCCTCAGCCATGCCCAGACCCGGCCCGGTCCATCACAGTCTGCTTAAAGCCCATGCCCTGGCTCCAAAGGAGTTCTTAAATGCAACAGAGTTAGAGCTGCTTGCAGCTTTGCCTTTGGGGCAGGAACTTTGTTATAAAAAGAGGGAGGCACAGTGATTAAGAATAACAAAAAGCTGGGCCTTCAGGTAACTGAAGGATCATTAGGTCATCATGAAAATATTGCTAGGTACTCCACTAAAAAGATGTGGGGGAGGGGAGTAGGAATGAGTGTTGTGCTGCAGGGATTTGCATTTGGACACTGTTGTTAAACTTCTCATAAATATTCTTGAAAAAGGGGTAAACAGTGACTAATCCAAAGCTGACTGCAAAGAGATACAAATGGATCTCACAAAACTGGGTTACTAGGGAACAGAAGGGCAGATGGACTTCAGTGTTGATAAGCGCAAAGTAATACACATGGGAAAATATAATCCTAACTATAGATACAAAAATGATGGGGTCTAAAATAGCTGTTACCACTCAAGAAAGAGATCCTGGAATCCTTGTGGATAGTTCCCGGAAAACATCTGCTCAATGTGCAGTGGCAGTCTAAAACTAAAAAGCCAACAGAATATTAGAAGTTATTAGAAAAGGAATAGATAAGACAAAATTCTATAATGCCTCTATAGAAAGTCATTGTATGCCCACATCTTGAATACCATATGCAGATCTGGTCACCTTGCCTTAAAAAGGATATATTGGATTTGGAAAGGTAAAGAAAGTACAACAGAAATTATTAGAGGTAAGGGACAGCTTCCATATGAGGAGAGATTAACAAGACTGGGACTTTTCAGCTTGGAAAATAAGGGTATGTCTACACTAGCCCCCTAGTTCTAACTTGGGAGGCTAATGTAGGCATTCAAAGTTGCAAATGAAGCCCGGCATTTAAATATCCCAGGCTTTATTTGCATGTTCCCATCCGGTCGCCATTTTGAAATTCCACTAGCCCGAAGTAACTGCCCGCGGCTACACGCGGCAGTGAAACGGCAATTGAACTAAGTCCTTAGTTCGAATTAACTATTACTCCTCCTGGAATGAGGTGTAACAGTTAATTCGAACTAAGGACTTAGTTCGAATTACTATTTCACTGCCGGCGTGTAGCCGAGCAGTTACGTGAATTTCAAAATGGCGATCGACATGCAAATAAAGCCCGGGATATTTAAATCCCGGGCTTCATTTGCAACTTCGAATGCCTACATTAGCCTCCCAAGTTAGAACTAGGGGGCTAGTGTAGACATACCCTCTATGACTAAAGGATGGGAGGATATGTTAGCGATCTAGCAAATCATGAATGGTGTGGAAAAATAGAATAAGGAAATGTTATTCATTCCTTCACTAACACGACACAACACGATGACCCAATTAAATTTATAGGCAACAAATGTAAAACATACCAAATAGGTGACAGGGGATGGATCATAATGATTGCCTCTTCTGTTTTTCCCTTCTGAAGCACCTGGCATTAGCCACTGTTGGAAGACAGGATACAGGGCTAGCAGGACCATTGGTCTGACCCAGTATGGCCATTCTGATGTTCTTCTAGACAGCTGAAATGTATCTGCAGTAACCCACGAGATCCCACTCCTCTTCCAGAGCTGAGAGAGCACCCAGGAGTCCTGATGGGGTGTGTCTCGGTGTCTCTCTCTCTCCCCATAGAGTTAGTAACAAAGTAAATATATATATTAAAATTTTAAGACTAACCAGTGTCCCTTAAGTGACTTGCCACAAAATGTCAGAATATGCTAGTTGTAGAGCTGAGCGGGTATAATATTTATTTAATTGTATTTATTTTATATAGGAATTAGATACAGTGCTCCTGTTGGCTAACTGCTAAGTTCTCTGCCAAAAAAGTAGAGTTTTCTAGTACCTTAGTAACCCCTGGATAGAGATGATGTGGGGGGAGGCGGATGGGGTTGGTTCCCACCATTTGGCATTTGGCTTGTACTGAGCATGCTCAGTAACACTGCTGAAGCCTCTGTCCTTAGTCCGCCCCCCTCACACTCATTCTTTTCTCCCCCCATCATGGCATGCACAGGTCACCACCCTACCAAAATCTGAAATGGTGCCCCTGGAGGTTCTATTGTACAAATGAAACCTGGAGAAAGCACACTTAAATGGCCTTTTATGTATGCAACAACAATTGCATATGTAAACATTAGCACAGAACTACAGATTTATCTTTCTGTAAATCAGGAATTTAAAAAGGATCTTCATAGCTAACCACTTTGTTTTCCTTGGCAGATCCTGACTGTTGATAAAAGGATCCAGTTGACAAGGGGCAAGAATGTACTCTTCATGTTAAGAAACATAGCTGCTAAATTATTAGCGTTAAAAAGACTACAGTGTAAAATTATTGTGAGATGTACATTCCTACAGGACTCCTCAGATAATTTCTCAACAGTATGAACAATGCATGATTAGTGGGTTGGAACAGTGACTTTGCAAGCTGCAGCTAGCCTCTCACTGGAATATGGTGACTCTGCTGATTACATCAGCAAGTTGTTTTGTGGAGACCAGGGACACATTCTCTACATTTAGATGGATTATGAGAAATGTTACTTCACTGCACAATTCCCCTTTGGTTAAGCAGTGCTAAAATCTTTCAAAAAATGTGCAATAGCATATCAGCTGTGTGGGTCCTATAAATTTCTACCTTTTCCACTGACTTCATTTCACCATATCAGACAACTTGAAATATGTCTACATTTAAATTAGGGATGTAAAATTTCGATTAATTAGCTAATCGGATAGTTGATGCAATTTGCATAGACTATTTGATTAGTCAATAAGGGCACCTCTGCCTTTAAAGTGTAGCAACAACCCCACGGCTGTTACTATACTTCAAAGGTGAAAGTGCTGCAGGGAGCACAGGACCAAAGGGGGACTCAAGCAGTCCCCTGCTGGCCCCGTGCTCCCCGTGGTGTTTCAAAGCAGCAGTGCCGCATGGAGCTTGGGGTCAGCTGACCACAGGCTCCATGCAGCGCTGCCACTTTGAAACACTGTTGGGAGCCTGGCATCAGGCTCCATGTGGTGTTTCAAAGCGGCAGCGCCGCATGGAACCCAGGGTCAGCAGGGGAGTTCCCAGCTGATTCCGGGCTCCACGCGGCTCTGCCACTTTAAAATGCTGCATGCAGCCTGGGGCCAGCTAGGAGTCCCCCATGGACTCCAGGCTCATTGCAGCGCTGCCACTTTAAAACGCTGCATGGAGCCTGACAGCGGGCTGATAGATGCAGCAAAGGGGGAAGCGACTAGTCGACTAGCATGTCGACTGTCCGATAAGCATTTGCTTATCAGATAGTCGACTAGTCGTTCACATCCCTAAATTAAATGATTATCATGCTGACCTCTGTGCACCTTTGGATTAAGAACTAATTGTGCTATCTGAGGGTTTTAAGGAATGACAAATCTAAAACTAGCAAAAAAATTTATCTCTCAGTACCCGCTTTATACCGCCTACCAAGTATAAGCCCTATAAATAGTTCATTGTTAAAAATAGAGTGTATTCTGCGTGTATTTTGGAAAACAAAACAGCTGTGTGATACATCACGCACACCTACACAATCCTCCCCATTTATCCATATGTCATTTGTTTAGAGGCAATGTGTATGACAAATAAGAGATACATTTAGGACATACCAGGGAAATATTTTCAAAGTTTTGGAAGGAGAATTTGAATTTATTTAAAGCACTGTAGTTTATCAAAAGGGCAAATTATGTAACATACAGATGAGGTATTGTTAAAAGTGGTAAAAAATGGTAACTGATAGCCAATAATAAATACAACAGGAAGCTGCAGAGGGGAATGATAAAATGATCTGGACAAACTGGAGAAATGGTCTGAGGCAAATAGGATGAAATTCAATAAGGACAAATGCAAAGTACTCCACTTAGGAAGGAAACATAAAATGGGAAATGTCTGCCTAGGAAGGAGTACTGCGGAAAGGGATCTAGGGGTCATAGTGGACAACAACTTAAATATGAGTCAACAGTGCGACACTGCTGCAAAAAAAAAGCAAACATTATTATGGGATGTATTAATACAGGTTGAATCTCTAAAACCTGGGACTTTCTGATCTGGCAACATCCATTGTTTAGTAGGACCACAGATATTGCTGGAGCAGAGAGCCCCGGCTGGCCAGGTTCAGATGCGCAGCCCCAGTGGGGCTGGCATGGTGGGGAGTGCCCCAATGGGGCAATGTGGTAGGGGAGTACAGCCCTGGTTGAGACTGGAGGCAGTGAGGCAGGCAGCCAAGATCACAGCCCTGGCGAGAACTGGAGGCAGTGGGGCTGGTGGGCTGAAGGCAGCAGGGCCGGCGGACAGGAGGGTAGCCCTGGACAGGGTTAACACAGTGGGGATTGCAGCCCAGTTTGGAGCTGGCGACAGGGAGAGCAGCCCCATTTGTGGCAGGAGGGTTGCGAGGCTGGCGCTAGTGCAGTGGGAGGCGGTGCAGCCCTGGCAGGCGCTGACCCAATTGGGTGCTGGAGGCAGCGGGGCTGGTAGCAGGGAGTTCAGCCCCGGCTGGAAGCAGTACAGAACTCTGTGGTCCTGGTGCCGGACCAGGGAGGTCTGACCTATAGGAGTGTTGTAAGACACCAGAAATAATTCTTCCACTCTACTCTGTGCTGATTAGGCCTGAACTGGAATTTGTGTCCACCACATTTCAGGATACAAGTGGACAAATCGGAGAAGGTCCAGAGAAAGAGCAATCCAATGATTAAAGGTTTAGAAAACATGACCTATGAGCAGAAGTGAAAGTAAGCGGGTGCACCCTGGTGCGCAGCTCTGGCAAGAGCTGGCTGAGCTGTGGCAAAAGCTAGCAGGGAGCTATTTAAAGCACTGGCAGAGACCTGGGTTACAATAGACAGTATCTGTAAGAAATTTTAAGTTACTTTCACCGCTGCCTATGAGGGAAGATTAAAAGAACTGTGGTTGTTTAGTCTGGAAAAGAGATACTGAGAGGGGACATGATAACAGCTTTCAAGTACCTAAAATTTTAGAGTGTTGCATGGTGGAGGGAGAAAAGTATTCTCTTTAACCACTGATGACAGAACAGAAAGCAATAGGTTTAAATTGCAACATGGTAGGTTTAGGTTGGACATTAGAAAAAACTTGCTGTCAGGGTAGTTAAGCAATAAATTGCCTGGGGAGACTGTGGAATCTCCTCCACCCTTGCAAATTTTTAAGAGCAGGTTAGACAAGTATCAGTCAGGAATGACCTAGATGGTGCTTGGCCCAGCCGTGAGTGCATAGGACTGGACTTGATGACCTCTCAAGGTCCCTTCCAGTTCTAGTATTCTATGATGAAATAATAATCTGAAGATGTGTGTGTATTAAGGGCCTGATCCAATGCCCATTTAAGTTAAGTGGAGTATTTCTACTGATCTGAATGATCAAAGTGGTCTGTAGTTGCTGTAATTCATGCTAAAGTCTTAGATTCCTAGCAACAACATTTGAACAATTTTTTTTGTCCCTTAAATTGTATTTTGTTTTCCACAAAATACAAAATTATAATCAATTCAGCATTAATGTAAACACAAATAAAAACATGGAGCAAACTAAAATTAATGTACAGTACCAAGTAAATGCAGCGTTGTTTCAGTCTGTAAGTTATCAGTACTTCTCAGGCCTGCCAGGAGTATCAACAGCGTCCTTCTGAAACAAAGTGAAGAAAAAAAAATAACAGACCTGAAAAGACAAAAGCAAGTACCTAAATTCTAAACGATAATGATGGTCTTAATGAGGCTGCCTCTGAGAGAACAAACCCAGAGCAAGTTGTAATGAATGTTTATGCAGAACTTTGATCAATGCTCTCAGGGATTTTTTAAGAGAACAAAGGAGCTGAAGAGATGAGAACAGAACTGAAGGAGAAAGAACTGAAGGAAGAGAACAGGCCACAGTCACAGAGTCACACTCTACTCTGTCTCCCCACTCACACTGTTGTATCTTATTTCATTAGGGGTACATCTACACAGCAGGGCAAAAGCAGGGCCGGCCCACAACATTTTGGCACCTGAGGCAGGGAGCTCAAATGATGCCCCCATGCTCCCTCGCTGCACCAGCAGCAGACACAATTTTCTACACTCTGGGTCCTAGTGGCGCCCCCCACAGTCTGACACCTGAGGCGGCCGCCTCAGTTCACCTCATGATAAGGCCAGCCCTGGGCAAAAGTTGAATTAAGCTACGCAACTTGAGCTACATCAATTGCGTAACTTAAGGCCAAGTAGGTTAACTCAGCTTTTGGCATTGTCTACACAGCAGGAAGTTGAAGGAAGAACACTCTTCCTTCGACTTCTCTTACTCCTCGTAAAATGAGGGTTACCAGGAGTTGGAGAGTTGGAGTTTTAAGTCCTCCAGCTCACCATTATTTCTGAAAAAGTCTTGTAGCATAGACACACTCTTTGTTATTTCAGAATAATGTCAGTTATTCCATAATAATGCTTCTGTGTAGACATGGCCTAGCAGTCCCTCTGATGTTAGTGAGCTTTGCATCAGGCTCGTGTTGATGATATCAGTTGGGCAATTTGCAGAGTAAGGTATTATTCAATATATGAGTAGCAAATTAGTCCTTCATTAGTAATTAAACTGAGAAATTAAATAATTTCCTGGAATTAATTATAACAAAAGCATGGGAACACATCCACAGAGCAGTGAAATCAGTAAGAGAACGCTGACTTCTTGCAAGTTTAGTACTCAGAGGATAGATTTTGAAGAAACTATTCTGATTTATACCAGCTTCAGGTCTCACCCACTGTTTTTATAGTGTTTGAAAATGTGGTATAGCAGTCTGTAAAAGAAAAGGATGTTTAAAGAGATTTTGTTATTCTCAAAGCTTGAAATAAAACTATTGTGCTAAACTGTCCTTGAATTTTGGCCTTTCGGATTACCACTGAAATGTATATTTGTGTTTCCTAGGAGCATTGACAAGGACACATTGACCCATCTTTTTGTATACAGTAATTTATTTACATTTTTTGCTTATTCAAGAACCTACACTGGCTGACAAAGTTCTTCAAGGAATTCCTTCTCCAAGAACGATCACAATTAATCCTCTGTTGCTAAACCATCTGGAAAAGAGCTTGGCCTCAATAAGTGAGCTGTTTGCCAGGCTGCTAAGATTCTACTGAATTGCTTCAGATATCCTTTTTTTGTGGCTTCCATTATGCACAAAAGTCTTAAGTGGAGCTTCATTGTAGCTTCATGACCTAATGTTTCATTCTCATCTTTATTTATAGGTCTATTTAACTAAGTAAAATCTATTTTACACAAGTGATTCTGTAATTCTAGATGCATGAGTTATCCTTAAAGAAACAATGGTGAGAGTAAATAAGTGTGCAGTAAGTATAAGAACTTCCAAACTGTTGTTAAGAATCCTATTTCTGGTCATCACATGATCAAAAGCACTTTTGATGATGTATCCACCAACTTTTTGACTGGGTCAAAGTCCAATCCTGTGATATGCTGAAAACCTACCATGTGTTATTGTCCTTAATAGAGGATTTTTTCTGAAAAAGCAAAAGCAAGCAACAAATAACTAAATCTGCCCCTTTTTCATAACTGACTGTGATGTAGGCTTCCATTTTGCTAGTTGCTCCATGGAGACAGACAGACTCCTGTGACTGCATGCAGCTCCACTGAATTCAAAGGAGTTCTAGAGAGCAGGTACAGAGGTTCTCCTGCATAGAATAATTTGCAGGATCGTGGTAACAGATTGCATGTTTCAGTACAAAGGAACTAACAAAAACATTTATGAATAGAACTATCAGGCTATTAAAACATACTGGTATATTTTTAATTTTTACACTCAAAACCCTAGCAACACCTGGCAATCCTAGACTGTATTACACGGTATAGAGAGTTTCTTATTTTTACTTGAAAATGATTTAAGAAATGTAAATGAGGGCCAGCTTTGTGGTTTGTGAGGAATTTATTGTGCTGCTAAGAGTTAATGTGGCTTCTTGGGCCCATACAGACTGGCTATATACTGTTAACTGGCAATCTCCCAAAGCAGAGAATCATTTGGTTTATGTAGTAATTTCCAGCATTTGCTTCAGTCTTGGAGGAAATGGGTCTCAGTATTGGACAGTAAAAGGGGAAGTGAGAAAATAAAAACAGGACAAAACAATGACAGAGTAGGAAAGAAGCAGCAGCAACCAATGTTCCCTCTAATTTTTTCCATCCATGTGTTGAATAAATTTTGTTATGTGCACTGAGTCATGTGCAGATGTGCATCACCAGTACAAACACATGCTGCCGGCTGAGGGCACTTTGCTAATCAGCTGGGCGGCACTTGATTCTTACCTAGGTGGCTGCCCAACAGCACATCTTACAGGGAACACTGGCAGCAATCGCATCTCAGCTAAAGATTAGTCATTAATTCAGATGAAGCTCCTGTAGCAGACACCCAATCATTACGGTCTTGAGGAGACAGTAGGGTTGAATAAGGTTTCCATGACAACACAAAGCAGTAATGCTACTGATTTACAGGGTTTCAAGCAAAACACAGTACCCTCTCTTGGGGATCCTACTTCTAAAGGAAGATCTCAGGCAGAAAAGTGATTCCCCTTTTGCTCCCAGTGATTAAAAGGTGTGAAAAAGACTGGGTTGGCCATAAACTGCAAGACTCTGGATGCTAGTTCTCAAAGGATGAGGTCCCACACAGTTGCTGAGGTTGTTTATAGCATTAAATGGGCTGTTCTGTGCTTAATTTTAACATTTTAAAAAATCTGACAGTATATTCTGTTTATTTAGCCTAGCCTTGTTCAAAAGAATTCTGCCTCCAAATGGTAAATTAAGAGTAATTCATAAACTTCAATGGCTTTCATATTTGTTTTCAATGACTTATTTCCTATTTGATCGGTTTTCCCTGTACTTTATATAGCTGTTTGCCTTCTCTGAAATGAATGTTAGGAAATAAGTGTCAGTATACAGATATCTATACATATACACGCACAGATAACATGAATGCAATCATGTAAAAAGAACAGTAAAATTGCAACGTCAAGCATTAAAAAGTTAGGAAATTCTAGAATTAAGATAGCCTGTGCAATGTTCCCTTCCCCCCACTCTTTGGGCACACACTTTATGCTAGTGTTAAATGTTATATTCACATACTATTTTTTCTAAAGAACTCCTGTTTAATTTAGTGCACAGGATGGATCAGGACCTGAAAATGAAACAGTATGGATCATGTCCTGGACATCTTGGTATGTAATTTTATAGGTCATTTTTTAGGCCTTTAAAAAAATGTATAGAATTTCTGGGTTTTTTTTTTTCAACCATCAGAAACCATACTGATTTCCTATAAAGATCATCATGAAATTGCAATTGCAACCTTTAGATCCATAGTACATACTTCTACCATTTGAGCTAATGGTAGCAGTAGTAGACTGTAATATGTGCAGTAGTGGATTGGATGCATTTTGTTAAAAGGTTTCATAGCTGTTTGCTAGACAGCAGAGGAATTATGAGACTCAGGAATGCTGCGGTCACTTCTAGTTTCTGTAGGAGAGTGTGCTATAGTGGTTATAAACCCTTCTTTGCTTGGTCCACTTCCATCACTGCCACTGGCCCATTATGCCTGCTCCCTATTTCCAGTTGCTCCTGTTTACTTTCCCCACCCTGCCCCTGTCCTGCTTCCTCTGTTACTACTTCTGTTCTTGCCCCACCCTGCTCCCACAGCTCTTGCTCTTGCCAATAGTCTTTCATCTCCCAAACCCAATTCACCTCTGATGACTCCTCTCTTGCTCTACTCCTTATATCTCTGCATTCATCACAGTGCTATTCAGGTGTGGACTGGCCACTCCCAGTCATGATAGAAGGGCAGCATTTGAGTGAGTGATATTGCAATGTGACACATGGGGTCACAGCTAGGGATGTTAACATTTGGCTAAATAGGTAACATATAACTGCTGAAAATCTCAGCAGTTGTATAGCTACATGCTGCGGATTCTGCAGTATAAAGCTTAAATAGGCTTTATGCTGCAGAGCCTGCAGCAAATCAGGGCTATTAGCCTCTACCATCAGAGGCGTAGTGAGGGTGTTATGAGCCCGGGGGCAAAAGCAAAATTTGCGCCCCCCCCACCCCTGTGACAGGGCCCCGAATCTGGTGTACAACAGAGCCTGAACCTGGGAGGAGGGGCGGGAGCTTGTACTGCATCTTCCCCCAACCCCTCCAGTTTGGGGCAGGCACTATCCCACTGTTGAAGAGGGAGAAGGATGGGGCTGGGGGCACAGAGGAGGCTTCAGCTGGCAGTAGTGGACAGAGGAGGAGCAGGCAAGCTGAGGGGCAAGCTGAGGGACACCCCCACGCCTCCTTTGCTACATCAGCGAATGTAAGAGATTAATTTACCTGTTAAAACAACACTCAGAAAAAAAGCTTTTAAATAAAACTAACACACAACACAAAACTTGCCCTCATTTTCTTGAAGGCACTTGAAGCAATAAGTAGCCTAAGGCTGAGAATACACTGCAAGCGTGGCTTTCTGTCTGCCCGGAGGACTTTTTCCTTCAGGCTGCTGTGAGATTCTATCCTTAAGTAAAGGAGAGAGAGGTCTCTCTGAGCTGCTCTTCCAAATTTCACACAAGCCATTCAACTGAAGCCATAGATATCAAGATTCAAGGCCAGCCTTGCCTTTGGCAGACTGCCTCGCCAGATATTAACAATTACAATGTCCGAACATGTATAATACTTTTAGCTGAGAAAGCCATATTTAATCCCACGTCTCTGCTATGACTGGGAGATGTGGGTGACCTATAGAAAACACCAGCATTTTCTTTGGAAAATCCACAACAAAATGTGGGGGGGAATCGATCACCTCAGTAACGCCAACTCCTTTAGAATTGAGGCTCTGATTATCCAGCACCAGCTGAGGTACAGTGGGCACTGTGTGCACACGTCTGACATATTTTTACCAAAACTGCTACCTGCCCAACTTGTCAAAGGAGAAAGGAAACAGGGAGGCCAAAAGGAATGGTTTAGAGCAGTGTTTCTCAACCTTTTTTTTTTAATAAAGTACCCCTTTTAAAAAAATTATAAGTACCCCTAGTACCTACAGTTTTCAGACACAGAAAATGTTTTCTACTATTGCAACATATTTGTTGAAACAACTTCATCGTATCCCCATCACTCCTTACAAGGTACACTGCCCATGGAGGTCAATGGGGCTGGGCTATTTTATATGTAAAGGTACTGAGAAATGTATATGTCAATACCATGATGGCAATGTATATATTATGTAAATAATACTGAATAATAATTGCCAAACGAGACCACTTCCCAACCTGCTTACAAAGGGCCTGATACAATTTAAATTATAAGCTAGGATTGAACCCAAAACAATCTGTTGATATGATCCAAAAAGATCCAGATAACATTTAGTCACCCTTCAAACATATAAGAGACCAATCAGTAAAAGCCCCACTGCCTGGTAGAGGTGATCTTTGAAGAAAATTGGAGAGACTTTGAATTTACTTTTTCTGACAGTAGCGCTTTCTCTCACTGAATGTGGGGTCTTCAGCACAGGTTTCACTTTATGTGTCAGAATAACACAGAAAGGTGTTGTCACAGCTAACTCCATTCAGGTCAAAGCAACGTGCACCCCAAAGACAGAAGAACAAATCTCTTGAAGCTGGAAATCAAAACATCTCACCTCTTCACAGAGCTCACAAGAGATCTTGTACACCCAGAGACATGAGTCATTACAACTCTCTCTCGAGAGAAACAAAACATCCTGCCTCTCTGTGGATGCACCAAGGCTACGTCTCGACTGGCGCACTTTTGCGCCAGAGCTATGCAAATGAGGCTCAGCGTTGGAATATCGCCGAGCCTCATTTGCATAGCTAATGAACCGCCATTTTCACGGAAGAGGCTCTTGCGCAAGACGGGGCTGTCTACACTGCCCTGTCTTGCGCAAGAAAAACTCTTTTGCGCAAAGCCGTTATGCCGATTATTTTCAGGAAGGATGGGCTCCACCTAAACCAGGGTGGAACCAGACTGCTGGCACTAAACATTAAAAAGGTCGTAGAGCAGTTTTTAAACTGAGAGATGGGGGAAAGCCGATTGGTGTGGAGATGCACGTAAATCGGAGGGAGACTTCTCTTAGAGGAGAATCCATTGATAGAGATTCTCTAAGCTGTAGTCAGAAAGAGAGGAGGGAGAGGGCAAACCATGGGCCAGAGCAGACAAACAACCACGTACAAAGGAATCCAATGCATCAGGAAGGGCAGACAAATAAGCAGTGGCAAATTTTTAAAGTGCTTCTACACAAATGCTAGGAGTCTGACTAATAAGATGGGTGAACTAGAGTACCTAGTATTAAATGAGGAGATTGACATAATAGGCATCACTGAAACCTGGTGGAATGAGGAAAATCTGTGGGACACAATCATACCGGGATATAAAATATATCGAAAGGATAGAGCAGGCCGGGTGGGTGGCGGAGTGGCACTGTATGTGAAAGATAATGTAGAATCAAATGAAATAAAAATATTAAATGAATCGACATGTTCAATAGAATCGCTATGGATAGTAATTCCATGCTCCAAAAATAAGAAATTAGCAGTAGGGATATATTACCGACCACCTGACCAGGACAGGGATACTGACATTGAAATGCTGAGGGAGATTAGAGAGGCTACCAAAACAAAGAACTCTATAATAATGGGGATTTTAATTACCCCCATATTGACTGGATACATGTCACCTCAGGAAGAGAAGCGGAGATAAAATTTCTCAATGGCTTAAATGACTGCTTCTTGGAGCAGCTGGTGCAGGAACCCACAAGGGAGAGGCAAGTCTCGATTTAGTCCTGAGTGGAGCGCAGGATCAGGTCCAGGAAATAACCATTACAGGACCGCTTGGGAATAGTGACCATAATATAATAACATTCAACATTCCTGTGGTGGGAAGAACACCTCAGCAGACCAGCACCCTGGCATTTAATTTCAAAAGGGAATTACACAAAAATGAGGAGGTTAGTTAAACAGAAATTAAAAGGCACAGTGACTAGAGCCAAATCCCTGCAAGCTGCATGGAAACTTTTAAAGACACCATAATAGAGGCCCAACTTAAATGTATACCCCAAATTAAAAACATAGCAAGAGACCTAAAAAGAGTCACCGTGGCTTAACCACCATGTAAAAGAAGCAGTGAGGGACAAAAGGCATCTTTTAAGAAGTGGAAGTCCAATCCTAGTGAGATAAATAGAAAGGAACATAAACACTGTCAAATCAAGTGTAAAATGTAATAAGAAAAGCAAAAAGATTTTGAGGAACAGCTAGTCAAAAACTCAAAAGAAATAACAAAATGTTTAAGTACATTAGAAGCAGGAAGCCTGCTAAAAACCTGTGGGTCCCCTAGACGATCGAACTATAAAGGCGCAATCAAGGACGATAAAGCCATTGCGGAGAAACTAAATGATTTCTTTGCTTCAGTCTTCACGGCTGAGGACGTTGGGGAGATTCCCAAATCTGCATCATCCTTTGTGGGTGATGAATCTGAGGAACTGTCCCGGATTGAAGTGTCATTAGAGGAGGTTTTGGAACAAATAGAAAAACTTAATGTTAACAAATCTCCAGGACCGGATGGCATTCATCCAAGGGTTCTAAAAGAACTCAAATGGGAAATTGCTGAACTATTATCTGTGGTTTGTAACCTATCCCTTAAATCGGCTTCCGTACCTAATGACTGGAAGGTAGCCAACGTGACACCAATATTTAAAAAGGGCTCTAGAGGCGATCCGGGCAATTACAGACCGGTAAGTCTAACTTCGTACCTGGCAAATTAGTCAAACAATAGTAAAGAATAAAATTGTGAAGCATGTAGAAGAACATAATTTGTTGGACAAAAGTCAACATGGTTTCTGTAAAGGAAATCCTGTCTTACTAATCTATTAGAGTTCTTTGAAGGGGTTAACAAATATGCAGACAAGGGGGATCCAGTAGATATAGTATACTTAGATTTCCAGAAAGCCTTTGACAAGGTTCCTCACCAAAGGCTCTTGTGTAAATTACATGGCCATGGGATAAGAGGAAGGTTCTTTCTTGGATTGAGAACTGGTTAAAAGACAGGAAACAAAGGGTAGGAATAAATGGTAAATTTTCAGAATGGAGAGGGTAACTAGTGGTGTCCCCAAGGGTCAGTCCTAGGACCAATCCTGTTCAACTTATTCATAAATGATCTGGAGAAAGGGGTAAGCAGTGAGGTGGTAAAGTTTGCGGATGATACCAAACTGTCCAGGATAGTCAAGACAGAAGCAGACTGTAAGGGACTCCAAGAAGATCTCACCAAACTGAGTGAGTGGGCAACAAAATGGCAAATGAAATTTAATGTGGATAAGTGTAAAGTAATGCACATCGGGAAAAATAACCCCAACTATACGTACAGTATGATGGGGGCTAATTTGGCTACGACAAATCAGGAAAGAGATCTTGGAGTTATCGTGGACAGTTCTCTGAAAACTTCCACACAGTGTGCAGCGGCGGTCAAAAAGGCAAATAGGATGCTAGGTATTATTAAGAAAGGGATAGAAAATAAGACCCAGAATATCTTACTGCCCTGTATAAAACTATGGTACGCCCACATCTTGAATACTGTGTACAGATGTGGTCTCCTCACCTCAAAAAGATATTTTGGCCTTGGAAAGGGTTCAGAAAAGGGCAACTAAAATGATTGGGGTTTGGAACGGGTCCCATATGAGGAGAGGTTAAGCGACTGGGACTTTTCAGTTTAGAAAAGAGGAGACTGAGGGGATATGATAGAGGTGTATAAAATCATGAGTGGTGTGGAGAGGGCGGATAAAGAAAAGTTATTTATTAGTTCCCTAAATAGAAGAACTAGAGGATACCAAATGAAATTAATGGGTAGCAGGTTTAAAACTAATAAAAGAAACTTCTTCTTCACACAGCGTGTAGTCAGCATGTGGAACTCCTTGCCAGAGGAGGCTGTGAAGGCTAGGACTATAACAGAGTTTAAAGAGAAGCTAGATAATTTCATGGAGGTTAGGTCCATAAAAGGCTATTAGCCAGGGGATAAAATGGTGTCCTTGGCCTCTGTTTGACAGAGGCTGGAGAGGGATGGCAGGAGACAAATCGCTTGATCATTGTCTTCGGTCCACCCCCTCTGGGGCACCTGGTGCTGGCCGCTGTCGGCAGACAGGATACTGGGCTAGATGGACCTTTGGTCTGACCCGGTACGGCCATTCTTATGTTCTTATGTATGTTCTTCCCCGGGAGCCTGAGTGTAACCAAAAAAACATTAACCGATAAGCATTATCTTATCGGTTAAACAGTTACTTGGTTTCACTCAAACATCCCTAGGCACAGTGCCATGTGACCCCCATGCACCATATCACAATGCCCAGAGCTGGAAGCTAGTCCCAGATCTGCAGGACAGTAGTCACCGCTGCCGAATTAATGTTGGGTCTAGGGATGTAAGCGACTACTCGACTACCCGATAAGTCATGTATGAGTAGTGACTCAACTAGTCACCCCCTCCCTTGCTGCCTCTATCAGAGAGAGGCAGCGGGGGGGAGGGTGAGGGGGAGAAGCAGGAGCCAGTGCTGGGAGGGAGCTGGCTTTAAAAGCTGATTCCCCCCAGCACCGTCTCCATGTGGGGGAGAGGCAGGGAAACAGTGCAAGTGGGGACTGAAGTCCTGGCGAGCTCTTGCTATATTTCAAAGGTAGAGGTGGAACTCCAGGCGAGTGGGGACTGCTTGAATCCCTGCAGGCGGCTCTTACTACATTTAAAAGGCAGAGTTGCAGAGGGGATAGGAAGCGCTCCACCCCACCCCTTATCAACGAATCGAGTAGTCGACAGAAATTCCATCGACTACTTGATTAGCTGATTAATCGAAATCTAACATCTCTAGTGGGGTCAGCTTATTCTCCAGCTCCTTGTGAAAAATATTATGTGCAGTTTTGTCAAGTGCATCATCTTCTTGAAAAGGCACTACCCAAACACCTAAAGGCTGCTGGAGGTACAGTCAACCCGCACCTGCATTCCCTGTGAGCTGTGCAGCCACTCAGGAGAGATTCAGCTAGATTTTTTATTTCTACTTGATGGGCACATTTGCACACGCCTCAATGCACATAAAAAATTATTTCACTCGCGGATGGAAAAAAATCCACACATGGTTGAAAAAGATTAGAGGGAACATTTATTTAGTCCGTGGAGCTAAACTTCAAGCTGTGCTAACCCATGGCTTGCGAGGGTTGTCAGAGCCAGGAAAGCCATTGGAGCAACTTATAGTCAATGTGGAAGAGCAATCACAGAATACTAGGACTGGAAGGGACCTCGAGAGGTCATCGAATCCAGTCCCCTGCCCTCATGGCAGAACCAAATACTGTCTAGACCCGTGGTCACCAACCCATCGATCGCGATTGACTAGTCGATTGCGAGGCCTCGACCAGTCGATCGCAAGGCGTTCGGGCACCCCCACCCCCATTTTTCCCCCCAACCCCAAGAAGCCCCATTACCTACCTCTAGTGTAGTGCCGGCTTCCCGCGGGGTGGACGGAAGTCCTGTCTGAAGCCCGCGTCACTTCCGGGAGTTCCAGAAGTGCGCGGGCTGCTCCCCTCCCACAGCTCTGTTGTGTGCTGGGGGAGGAGGCGTCGGCCCTGGAGGAGGAGTGTGGAGGCTTCCCTGCACCGCCGGCGCCGGACTTCTTGTGTCTTGCTCACAACACACCTGTTAATGCATCCCAGAATCATGTTTGCTTTTTTTGCAACAGCATCACACTCCTAACTCATATTCAGCTTGTGGTCCACTATAACCCCTAGATCCCTTTCTGTCATACTCCTTCCTAAACAGTCGCTTCCCATTCTGTATGCGTGAAACTGATTGTTCCTTCCTAAGTGGAGCACTTTGCATTTGTCTTTATTAAACTTCATCCTGTTTACCTCAGACCATTTCTCCAATTTGTCCAGATCATTTTGAATTATGACCCTATCCTCCAGAGCAGTCGCAACCCCTCCCAGCTTGGTATCATCTGCAAACTTAATAAGCGTACTTTCTATGCCAATATCTAAATGGTTGATGAAGATATTGAAGAGAGACGGTCCCAAAACAGACCCCTGCGGAACCCCACTTGTTATACCTTTCCAGCAGGATTGTGAACCATTAATAACTACTCTCTGAGTATGGATATCCAGCCAGTTATGCACCCACCTTATAGTAGCCCCATCTAAATTGTATTTGCCTAGTTTATTGATAAGAATATAATGCGAGACCATATCAAACACCTTACTAAAGTCTAGGTATACCACATCCACCACTTCTCCCTTATCCACAAGACTCGTTATCCTATCAAAGAAAGGTAGTAAGACACAATGCATCTGGCCATTTGGCTCTTACTTCCCTTGGTCCAAGCACAAGAACAATCAAGTTGGGGTTGGGGGCAGGCCTTCAAAGCTGCTTGTACAAGGGTGATATGCCTGATGGACTAGTTGGGGAGGAAGCTTTGAGGCAGGGAAGACTTTCTGGTTTTGGACAGTGTTTAGTACTTTATGGGCAGTAAATTACTCCAATCTAGTATATAGTTGAGAGAGTTTGTTTGTCTGTCTGTTCAAGAACTCCTCCTACACAGTAAGAGCTAGGACCACCAAATTTGGTATGCAGCTTCCTTTAATCATAACTTTAAAGCAAGACAAGGGTTTGGCTGTGCCAGGAATGGGATTGCTTCTCAGAAAACCATACAGAAAAGAGAACAGGACTGCCAGGTGTCTGGTTTTTGCCCGGACAGTCCAGTATTTGTGGCCCCTGTCTGGTAAAAAAAAAAACCCCAGAAAATACTTTTGCTCAACAAGTTTGGTCCCCCCTCCCCTTTTTTTTTTTTTGCGCTCAACTAATTTTTTTGCTCCCCACCATGTTCGGGATTTTTTGTGAAAGTATCTGGGTACTCTAAAAGAGAATCCCCAGGTAGGTGAAAGAAGCTAGCTAGGAGCATGCCCCACCCCCCAGGACTGTTCCAGTTACCCTTTAGGGAGGGCACGGGAGGCCGAAGCTCCCCCTCATTTGTAGGGAAACATTGCTGGCTGTTCCCCTTCCTCAGGGAGTGAGGGGAAAGTGCAGTTCGCTGCATTCCTCACTTTGGCTGGGGAGCGTAGGAACCTGGACTTGCCCCTGTGGGGGGACATGTTCCCCTTCCCTGGCTGTGCCTACTGGAGCTGCAGCAGCCATTGAGAGGCACCGAATGGTGAACTCCTGGGCCCAAGCTGCTGTGGTGAGAGAGGACTGGGCTAGTCCTCTCTCTCTGAGGCAGCCTGCACAGTATCACAGAATCACAGGAGTTGAAGAGACTCAGCAGGTCATTGAGTCCAACCCCCTGCCCAAAGCAGGACCAACCCAAACTAAATCATCCCAGCTAGGGCTTTGTCAAGCTGGAACTTGAAAACCTCTGAGGACGGAGATTCTACCACCTCCCTAAGTAACCCATTATAGTGCTTCTCCACCTTCCTAGTGAAATAGTTTTTCCTGATATCCAACCTAGACCTCCCCCAACTGCAACCTAGACCTCCCCCTGCAACTTGAGACCATTGCTCCTCATTCTGCTATCTGTCACTATCAGGGGTGGCCCATGAGCCTAGGCGAACTAGACAGTTGCCTAGAGCGCCGCTGGCCCGGGCGCTTGATGATGACGTCACGGGGTGCCAGGGCGCCCCGTGATGACATCACGGCCATTGACGGTCGTGCAGGCGGGGGCGCCAATCACGCTGCCCGCCTGGAGCGCCAGCTGCCGCAGCTGGCCTCGGGCCGCTCTTGGCCACTATGGAGAACAGCCTCTTTCCATCCTCTTTGGAACCACCCTTCAGGTAGTTAAAGGCTGCTATCCAGGAGTGGCCCTAGACTAGCTGCCAGCAACTGGCGCCGTAGGCGAACCATGCAATCGGCGCCCCCACCTCCAAACCCCTCAATGATATTGCACCACCATTTGGTGCCCCGTGGCGCCCCATTTAACTTGGCTCCCTAAGCGACTGCCTAGTTTGCCTATATGGATGAGCCGCCCCTGCTGCTATCAAATCCCCCCTCACTCTTCTCCTCTGCAGACTAAATAAGCCCAAATCCCTCAGCCTCTCCTCGTCAGTCATGTGCTCCAGCCCCCTAATATTTTTTGTTGCACTCTGCTGGACTTTCTCTAATACGTCCACATCCTTTCTGTAGTGGGGGGCCTAGAACTGGATGCAATACTCCAGATGTGGCCTCATCAGTGCCAAATAAAGGAGAATAATCAGTTCTCTAGATCTCCTGGCAATGCTCTACTAATGCACCCTAATATGCCATTAGCCCTCTTGGCTACAAGGGTATACTGTTGAC
The DNA here is from genome assembly GCA_019425775.1 of Rafetus swinhoei. Taxonomy (NCBI): domain Eukaryota; kingdom Metazoa; phylum Chordata; order Testudines; family Trionychidae; genus Rafetus; species Rafetus swinhoei. The sequence continues at coordinate 326,173,679 of CM033437.1, read as the reverse complement.
TCACATCCAGCTTCTTATCCATTGTAATCTCCGGGTCGTTTTCTGCAGAACTGCTACTTAGCCGGTCGGTCCCCAGCCTCTAACAGTGCTTGAGATTCTTCTGTCCCAAGTGCAGGACTCTACACTTGTCCTCGCTGAACCTCATCAGATTTCTTTTGGCCCAATCCTCCAATCTGTTTAGGTCCCTCTGGACCCCATCCCTACCCGCCAACATATCTACCTCTCCCCCTAGCTTAGTGTCATCTGCTAACTTGCTGAGAGTGCAATCCATCTCCCCCTCATCCAGGTTGTTAATAAAGATGTTGAACAAAGCCAACCCTAGAACTGACTCTTGGGGCACTCCACTTGAAACCGACTGCCAACCAGACATCAAGCTAGTGATCACTACCTATTGAGCCCGACAATCTAGCCAACTTTCTATCCACCTTACAGTCCATTTAACCAATCCATATTTCCTTAACTTGCTGGCAAGCATACTGTGTGAAGACTTCATCCTCAGCCCATTCCAGAGCAGTAACCTAAATGAAGCATGTACATTTTCTTTTTATTTTCCAAAAAACAAAAGTTAATTGAGATAAGGACCTGAGCAACGCCGTGTAAATCTTCCAGTGATAAATAACAACATAAAATCTGCACTTTCCCTGCCCTAGTGACTGAGGTAAAACCAAACCAGATTCCACCACTACAAAACCGGGGGCCCTATTTTGACCTCACAAATGACTTCCTAAGAGGTATTAAATAGCCTGTGAAAAAATATAAGCACCATTGTTTGTATTGTGCAGTTCACGGTCCTGCTCGATCCCTGGTTACAAGGTTGAAGAACCTATGGCCCAGGGCCTGGATGCGGCCCCTGGCTTGCCTGGATCAAGCCCCCCTTGAGGCTCAAGCCCCCCTCTCAGGATTGGGGAGCCCATGCTGGCACTCCAGCCCCTCTGCCACTGCACTGCTGGGCTGGGAGCACACAAAATCTACTAGACTGGGCCCCCATAGGCTCTGGTGTGCAAGAGGAATGTGGGGAGGGTCTATCTGCTTCTCAGTTGGGGGCCACATCAGTGAGAGGTTTTTTGTTTTGTTTCACTTCTCACTTGTGAGCAGCCCCCCACTGATTTTTCTGTGGGTCAGTGGCCCCAACCCAAAAAAGGTCCCCCCTTTGCCATGGATTGAAATTTCTCTGGAGTTAGTGGTGCAGGGGGGAAATGTGTGTCTGTAAATTACCCAGAACAAAGGGCCATGATTCTGACGGGGGCCTCTAGTTGTTACTGTCATACTATAAAAACTGAATAATAATGCAACCCACGCACAGACCTACCACTGGGGGCCATTAGCTTGTGTGTGATGCTCTCATTACAGGCTCCTGACGCGCTTTAAATATGGACCAGAATCTGACATTCAGCCCAGTTTGCGGATGCTAGGTCTGGGCTTTGCTTTTGGGCCCATTTCTAGCGTTTACGTGATCACCAGTTACTTATCACAGCAGGCCCGGCCCAGGTCCAGCTCTCTGCATCCTGCCTCAGCGCCCAGCCCGGGGAAACCCGGGGTAGGGCAGCCCGGGCCGGCCAACAACCCTGCGGCTGCCGAGCGTGCAAGGCGCCTCCCCTCCGCTGGGCTTCCCGCAGGGAGCGTGCCGCGCGCCTAGCCACTCCGAGCCGCCCGCAGCTGACTGACAACCACGGCACCCAGTAGGCTGCAGCCTGGAGCAGCTCCCGGCCTGGCGGGGCTATTCCCAGGGCAGCCGCTCTCAAGCAGAAGCGAAAGCGGCCGCCCCAGTGAGGAGGCGGAGGGGAGGGGAGCGCAGCGCCCGCCCCTGCCCTGCCCCTCGCGGCCAAAGGGGCGGCCCCTCCAGGACCCGAGCGCTGCTGCGACTCCGTCCCGCGCCTCCCCCCGCAGACAGGGGCCAGGGGAGGGGGTGGCACCAGCGGAGGGGGCGATGCTGCTCCAGCTGAGCGCCGAGTTTGATCTCCAGAGTGACGTGGTCCCGTGGCTCTTGGCGCAAGGTCCGGCAGCGGCTCTAGGTAACGCTGATGCTCTGGGAGGCGCTTTCTGTCCTGCCCACTCAGGCTCGGTTTTTGTAGGGTCGCCCCGCTTCCCCCGGGAGCCATATCTGTCTTGCACTCCGCTCAGCTGTAAGGCGGCGTTCCTCGCCCGACCGTCCCACACGTGGCTCTGGCTTCTCAAGTGCCCATATGTGTAGCTATCTGCCCCCTTAAACCTCCCCTCCCCTCGTTCTAAAACGGGGCACGACACAAACCCGGCAGGGAGAAGTTTGACATTGTGTGATGTTAATGTCCACGCGGGGTCAAAAGCTGGCTAGAATCTATTTTTTCATGAGTCAGCACCTTAGATGAATGTATGGCAGTAATAACAACATACTGCTGCGTGGTGACAGTGTCAAAACAGCCCAGGTGTTCGGTGTGTTTAAACATGGGCCTAACTGAGTGAAGTAGTGTCTTATTTGGGCATGCTGTGAACCACTGCCAAAACACATCTGGAAATACCTGTCTGCCTTGATGTGTGCTTTGGTTTTCCCATTTGTATGCTGGTTGTGGCCAGCTGTGGGGAAGGCTGGGATTGATTTTCCTGCTTTATTGGGGAACCATGTGGGGTGCATTCACACCCTTGTGAGCCACATTTACAAAAAAAGCACCCCACCCCCCCCAGAAATTCCTGCATAGGGGCCTGAATGTCCACTTTAAAAGGGATGCAAAGTTATTCCATATGGTGTGAGTTTACATTTTAGATATTTATTTATTTATTTATTTTTTAAATGGAGAAGCAGTGTGTTTCATCTGTTATGGTAGGGAAGTGAAAATAGTTCTGTTACAAACATGAGATGCAGACTGCACTTAAGGTGACTTGAGAAGTGCTGTGAACTGCAGGAAGTAACCTATGTAGATTTAACTTCCTACAGAAAACTACTGTCATATATGCTAGACATTGTCCCTTTCTTTCACAAAACTTTTCTCTCAGTCCCCGAAACCAAACATCTGTTTAGAATACTTTCTCCGAGTTACCTCCTCTTTTAAAAACAAAATTTTTTTATCCATGTTGTAAGTGAATGCTAATTAAAATTTGATTAATTGTGAAATGCCACAACAATGTGTGATTGCTAAATTATTCTGTTTGGCTGGTGGTGTGGTAGTTGAGAAGTCATGAATAAACCCATTGGATTTTTAGCACTATGGTTCCCCCACTCCCATCCAGCCTCACCTGTGAAATAACTGGTTCATTTTGGTTTTTTTTTAAACTGCAAAAGACTGAGTTCAGAAAAGTAGAAAAATAGCATAAAAATAATTATCTTGATAGACAGACACTAGTGTAGGTACTAAGTTCTGAATGTATATTTGGACACCTTTTGATAAGGCGCATAGTTGTTTGTTTGTTTGTTTTTTAAGTTATCTGTGTATTGTTGCTCTTTAAAAGGGTATATATCAGATTGATTTCACCCCAATCAAGCTTATCATAAACAAAGCTAAGTAGATGAGTTTCCATTATTTAAAAATAAATTCCTTATCTTTCCTCTTACCCCAATATCTGTAGTTCAAAAGTATTCTATGCATGTTATATATTGTGAAGGCTGTGAAGGCTAGGAATATAACAGTTTAAAGAGAAGCTAGATAATTTCATGGAGGTTAGGTCCATAAAAGGCTATTAGCCAGGGGATAAAATGGTGTCCTTGGCCTCTGTTTGACAGAGGCTGGAGAGGGATGGCAGGAGACAAAGCGCTTGATCATTGTCTTCGGTCCACCCCCTCTGGGGCACCTGGTGCTGGCCATTGTCGGCAGACAGGATACTGGGCTAGATGGACCTTTGGTCTGACCTGGTATGGCCGTTCTTATGTTCTTATTGTTATCTATCATTACATACTGAAATAATTGACTGTGATATGGATCTGACCCCTAGTGTGGACTTGGGACAGATATAGGCAGTGCACAGCCTTTTTAAAAAAAGCAAAAAACAAGTATTTTAAAAAATAAGCCTTTCTGATGTCATTAGAGTTACTGTCTAGCATTTCAGTTTATGGTCAACCTAGTGATTTTTCTGCCTTTCAGAAATATAGAAATTATATTTATGCATAGCCACCCAGTGTATTGTAGCCAGCTAGTTAAACTATTAAACTACTTTGGGTTCAGTTCCTGTTACTACAGTTTCAAGCTGAGTAGTTAACTTGTAAACTCTCACACACATGTTTAACTTTATTCTCATGACACAATTCATATGAACCATGTTAAGCATCCATATAAGTTTTCTCAGTAGTGAAACTCAAATCACTGGATTTTGAACAAAAATATCTTGTATAATGCTGAATTTATTGTACAAAAATATCTTGTATCATGCTGATCTCATGTTTTGTGTCCACAAACAGACTTTCTCTAGTTATAGGTCTTACTTTGTAGAAGCATTGTGTTTGTAAAACACTGGTCAGAGCTGAAGAAATTAAACTTTAAAATAAACACATGAAAATATTTAAATTTTCAACTGGTTTGAAGGAAATCTGTACTTATTTTTGCTTAGTACAACCATGTGAGTGTTCAGGAGACAAGCAGCACTTCTTGCTATGAATTAAAACTGCTATATTTGAACAAAGTTTTCCTGGCTATTTGGAATCTGTTGGCTGTTTGTGACCCCTGCAGCCGGTAGCCACCCCCATCAGTATACAGGAAACTTCAAGCAAGTTTCAGAATTGCTTGAAAACTGATTTAATGGTCTTAAAAATCATTTTAATTTCTAGACGTTAAATCATTTTTTCATTTAGCACTAATTATAACATTGAAAATTAAAATATTTCAGAGGGTAGCTGTGTTAGTCTGTAACTTTAAAAACAGCAAGTAGTCTTGTGGCATCTGATAAAGTGGGCTTTGCCCACGAATGCTCATGATACTATACATATTCTTGTTAGTCTCTAAGGTGCCACTGGACTACTAGTTGTGATTAAAAATTCATGTTTTCTTCCTTGAAGATGTGAGAGTGTTATGCAGTCACTCTTGGAATGTCCATTGATGTAGACATGGGGCATAGCTAGGATCAAGGAAAGAACTATATACTGAAAGCAGGTTGGTCTCAAGCAGGCTCTGATCATTAAGGGTATGTCTGCACTACATGGAAGATTGACTCTGCTATGGTCAATATTCTGGGGTTTGATTTAGTGGGTGTAGTATAGTCTCGCTAGATTGAACTCAAAGGGCGCCCCCATTGGCACAGGTACTCCTATTCCTTGTGAGGTGTAAGGGAAGACGACAGGAGAATTTGATCCCGTTGACCTTCTGTTGTGTGAACGGGGATTTAAGATACATTGACTCCAGCTACATCAGTTAGGTAGCTGGAGTTGCGTATCTTACTTTGACTTTCCCATGTAGTTTAGACCAGGCCTAATTGTGTTAGCGCAAAACAGTATAAAAATACCTGACCATATGGAAGAGGTATACTCTTTACCAGCCTTATGTGATAACTATAAAGTAAATAGTCAAACCCAGCTAATAGCCTAACAGAAATCTTGAAGAATTTTTCCATTCACACTTGCTGAGCCATATTGCTCTTACAGACTACCATACATACAGTGGTTAAAATGTAGCTATCAAATGTTTTTGTTGTGGACTACATTTCCTCTCTCAAATAACACCCAATGTGCAATGTAACAACCTCTTGACAACCACAGCCTCCAGAAAAGTGGCATAAGGAAAGCATGTCTTTTTATTGTCTTTAATATGATATGAGATTTGTCTTTCTTGACGTACACTAATAACAATTTTTCCTGTTTGTTTTTGTTTTGGGCCTCCCTGTTACCTGGTCCTTCTCTTTTCCCTTCATGTCCATCTTGGCTTTCTCATAATCTTCCCCTCCTCCACCCTCAGTCTCTTATCTATGCTTCCTTGACACATGAGATCATTACAAATGCTCTTGTGCTGCTTTGTTTCCAGGTACCCCAATGCAGTGGTTCTCAAACTAGGATGTCTGGAATGTATTTGGGTGGGAGGGCACAAAAAGATTTAGGGAGAAAAAACAGTTTACTGTGCACACTCAGAGCTGGGTGGCCCGTGAGCAGTAGGTGCTGACTGGACACCAGCTGTGAAGGCAGTGCCGCTGCCAGCAGCAACACAGAGATGAGGGTGGCAATACTTATATAAAGTATAAATACTTCCATGCCACCCTCACTTCTTCACTGCTGCTACTGACAGTGCTGCCTTCAGAAATTTTGCAAAGAGATGGTTGAATTCCATTACCATGACAATTAGAACTGTTACATCAAGTATGGTTTTCATATGATTCAGTCGGTGAGTGGGGAATGTTCAGAAATTAAGCTCCATTTCCATAAACTTTAAAACTCATTGCATCTCATTTGAAGTTTAATTTAGGATTAAATAGAACTCTGTGTACTACACTATTATCCTCAAGAAGAGAGGAATTTTTTGATGCACGCAATGCTGAAGAAAGGCCTCCATTTAAGTGTTTTTACAGATGTAACACTAATGCTGATTTGTATTAAACATATAGTTCTACAATGATTAATCCAAACGAGTGTCTTATGCCTTTAAAATTTCTCATTTCAGACACTTTTGAGAAGAGTGCAGCAACACTGTACACAGCAAATGTTGAAAGAAATGGAAAAATTATTTATACCTGGAAGGTAAGTGTGATGGGGCAGTGCAGCTGCACTGCAGCCCTCGCTGTGAACGCCCAGTTTATGGCACCGGGAGCAAGTTACCGGCATTGTGCCAGGTGCTCGCGGGCCGCAGAATGCCTTGCAGCCCCAGGCGCGGCGGCTGAAACGCAGCTCGGACGCAACAGGGGAGGCGGAGCCACGCACGTGATGTCAGAACGGCGTCACGTCAGATGCCGGGGACGGTGAGAGATTTAAACGCCGCCTGGCGCTAAGAGGGAAGGGTTGTGGCGTGTGTCAGTGTGGGCACGCGCCAGCCAGGCCTCCGTGGAGCAACGGGGACCTGAGCCCGGTGGCAGAGCAGGGCAGCCGAGCTGCTGGAGGTCCAGGTAGGCCTCGGGTAGGGGCGGCAGGACCAGTGCGGGAGAGAAAGCAGCCCAGGGCAGGGCAGCAAGCGCCCGCGGGCTGATGGGTTTCGGCAAGGACACTTCCTTAGGGCCCTGGGCTAGGGCCCGTGAGTGAGGGCGGGCCTGGGCCCCCCTCTCTCCCCTCACCCCCGGAGGAGGGAACACCTGGCGATAAACGCGGGAGATCTCCCGTAGCTGGGGGGGTGGTGCACTGAGGCACGGCACAGTTAAAGGTATAGGCAGACTCGCTAACGTAGCGACTCCAAGGCAAGACTAAGGGGAAATGAGGACCTTCTGACGGGGTCAGGGTAAAGACAATACAGCAAACCGACTGGACTGGTCACAGTAAGTCTATAGCATAGAAGTCTGTTCAGATATACCAGAAAGTAATAGTTCATCTAATTTAATCTAATACTTGCATTTTACGTTTCTTTTAATTAGGAATTAAAACCAGTATTTTGATTGAATACAGGTTTTGGGTAACTTCAGGTTGCTTACAAAATTGTTATTTTCCTTGGGGTAAGGCTGGAGGGACTGGGAGTGAAATCCTGGCTTCATTCAAGTCCATTGGAGTTTTGCCATAGATTTTACTGTGACCAGAATTTCATCCTGAACAAACATCCATTACTTAGACAAATTCCTCATAAACAGCACATTCTTCCATCTTGAGAGCTGAGTTCCTCAAGGGAGGCAGAATCTACTGAATTCAAGCAGAACTATTTCTCTTAAACATGGTTCTGTATAAGTGAGATCTTTAAACTTTTTAATGGTAAAAATAGCCTCTTTATGCTATGCTTTGTGTAGTTTTAAACCCTACCTATAGTGGTCATGAATTATGAAGTATCTTTAACTTTTTGAGTATCCTTCTAGAGTTACCCTCACTTCAACTTCAATAGCCTCCCTTTAGGGACCTGTTCTCCCTAGTGCATGTAAGGAAGAAAAAACACTCTGTATGAAATCTTGTGGAGTTGCAAGGAATTCAGAAGTTGGTTGGGGACAGTTCCTGCTCTGGAAGAATTTGGGTTCAGTTAGAAAAATCTAGTATCCACCCAGATTCATGTGGATTTTAGGGGATCTGCTGGGAACACAGACTGCAGGGCAATGGACTTCCAATGGAACTGCATTGCCAGGGATGCCCCTGCTTTTTCTTTGACTTGCCATCTCCCAATAGCAGAGCTGAAAGCTTGCAGAGCATCCAGCAGGGCTTCTAAAAAGAAGAGGGAAGGAGGAGGCTGCAGGAAAGCAGAATTCCCTTTTCTTCTGCATGCCGGCTCTCCTTTGCATGAGGACCTCATGGAGAGTTATGGTGCTTTTATGCATCACCTGGCAGTATTAGCAAGCCTCCTTTTTGTCTTGTCTTGTTCTTTGTTTTTACTATTTTAGTTTCATGAGATCAGATTCTTGTATTTCACAAAAATCCATAAATATTTTATTCTGAACCATGCAAAGTTCATTTGTGCAGCTGTTGACAGCAAATCTGGACACCACAGACTTGAGGAGGCCACTTTTTGTTCATAAGGGGGAAAGTGCCTTTTTTCTAGCATGTATGGAATGTTTCACTAAGCATTCCAGGACTGCAGATTGGGCAGTCCCATCACTTCATATGGCAGTCAGGCTCTTGAGTAACAGTAGCAGGGTTCATTGAGCTTGCTCAGCATGTTTGCCCTCCCATCTCCAGCTACAGGTTGAGTCCTTTTTAGTTCAGCACCCTTGGGACCTGGCCGGTGATGAACCACATGGGAGGTCAAAATTGTCTAGCAGCATTACCAAAACTTTCACTACTTACTGGGTTCTTAGAAGACATTTAGGGGTAAATTAGAGCTAAATAACAGCACAGAACATTGAGAGTGAGGACTGTAAACAAACTGTATGGGACCTTGGGAAACTTATGGATGTTGCTGGACCAGGGATTCTGAGACTAGAGAAGTTCAACTTGTAGTTATATTTCCTAGGGCTGAAGTACGGTAAACTCTGCAGGTTGTGTAATTCCAGGTGATGATAGCGGGGTAGAAGGGATATCCTGAAAATTGAGTGTAGCAGAGTGAAGAATACTTTTACATGAGGTTTCCACTTCCTAAACTGCTCTATCCTGATGAACATGTGTTTTGTTAATACCCTTGTCTCGCCAAAGTAGGCTGATCTTCCCCCCTGGGTAGGTCAGACTCTCTCAGGGCTCATCTAGACGACACTAAAATGTCTAAAGGGGATATGCAAATTCTGTGGGAATTTGCATATCTTCTTCTGATCTCACTTTCGAAAGCAGAGCTTTCGAAAGTGAAAATAATTAAGATGCATTTTTTTTCAGCACCCCCCCCCCCTTTTCGAAAAGCCGCATAAACCTCATTTTTTTGAGGAAAAGCGGCTTTTCAGAAAAGGGGGGGAGGTTGCCGGAAAAAAATGCATCTTGATTACTTTCACTTTCGAAGCTCCACTTTCGAAAGTGAGATCGGAAGAAGATATGCAAATTCCTGTGGAATTTGCATATCCTCTTTCGAATCTTCCACGTAGTCTAGATGAGCCCTTACAGAACCAGCAGCTGGAGCCGTGCATAGTTGGGAAGGCCACAGGTATGTTTTGTTTGGGTTTTACAATTTAAAACATATTACTGGAGTGAAGAGTACTCCTTGGAATATTGTCACCACTGGACAAATTTGAGGCCTGGTCATTTTTTTTTTTTTTTTTTTTTTTTTTTTTAAAGCATGCATCCTTTGAGTTGTCTGTATGACACAAACAAATATAGCGTCTAGCATTCTGTGGGATCCATGCAAGCCTTAATGCCCAGATAGATTCCTATTGAAGTCAGTGAGACTACATGCAGGATTGTGTCCTTCCGTGCTGGTGCGGTTGCATGATGGGGGTCTGAATTATCTCAAATCTTTGTGGAGTCTAATTTTTTTCCTCCAGGCGTTGAAATTATATGCAGAAAGTATAAATTCCATCCTGCACATAAAACACTGTTTGCATCATATTGTCAAAGCTTAGGCTATGTCTAAACTACGGAGCTTTTCCAGGGAACGCGCCTGCTCTTCCGACATTTTTTGCGGAAGAGCAGATGCGATCTTTTGGAAGCCCTGTCTTCCTCGTGCCACGAGGAAGAAGGGCTCTTCTGAAAGAGGAGGTTTTTCCGAAATTTGGCCCAGTGTAGATGGGCTAAATTTCAGAAAAGCCTCTTCTGACAAAACTATCGGAAAAGGTACACAAATTACTGAGCGCCATTTGCGTACCTTTTTCCGATAAAAAGCGGCAGTGTAGACATAGCCTTAGGAAATTGACCATTTGTAAGCCTTAAATTAAAATTCTGGCTTCACTGAAGGCACCTGGAGTTTTTGCCATTGACTTTAATGGAGGCAGGATTTGACCTGAGGTGATTTTTGTTTTGTTTTGAAGTAATTTATTTGGTTGACTGAAAGTAGGTACAGCAATACTTTTGTTGTTCTCTTATGTATGACAAAACATTTCCACCTGCTGATGTTTGCATGACTCTTTTCTTTTTGTACAGGAAAGGGCAAGATCTTGAATTTGTCAGTTAGCCACACATACAGTAAAGTTTAGATAAAGTCCCATTTTTTACCTATTTTAAAACTGTTGCAAACTGGTGATGAATATCTTCTGAATTATGAGTGGGTTTTTCATGTTTCTACTCTGTAATTAATGCACAAAAATTATATTGAAAAGCTTTCTTAGTTTTATTCAAGATCAGTAGATACGTATTACCCAGAATCTGCAAGTTTCCTTGTTCCTCCCTATATTTACTAGACAACTTACCTGGCATTGCTCGGATCCTTAACTCTAAGTTTTGTTTGTTTGTTTGTTTGTTTTATTCATTTACATCATTGTTTTGGGATGGCTCTGGGGATGAGGGGTTCAGTATGTAGGCTGCCCCAGGAAGAGAGGACTATTCCTGCCTTCTCTCACCATAGCAGCTTGGGACTAGGTGAGAAGCACCTCTTCTTAGCTCTTCTTAGCAGCTGTAATGGGCACAGCCAGGGGAAGAGTGCATGTCCCCTGGCTTGGAGACAGACAGACACACAGGCAGACAGACACACAAACAGATAAACTCTTTGAAATATAGTAGATAGCTGTCCCTTTCTCTACCCCTGCCCAAGGAAATTTAGACTGATTTTTTTTTTAATATAATCACTGTAAACTGTATACAATCAGTGAGCCATCATTTTTGTGAGACACACTTAAACATGTGAGTCTTTCTTGCTGGCTCTCTACCAGCAGTTAACTTCAACACTTGACAAAGCATTTCATGTTCATACTGACATTGTCAGCAGCCTGATGCTCAAATAAGGATGTAAACTAAACTGAGCTATTCTGGCTTCTGTCCCATTAAACACAAATGGAAAACAATCTGTATCTGCCAAGTGGGGAAAGACCAAACATATTGTGTGGGTGGGGAGGGGGGTGGATCAGTGGAAGCAGGAGGGTGGACCTTGTATTCAAGCTTTTACTAAAATTACAGAATAATATCAAGATTAGAAAAAAAATGTGACTTCTGTTTTTTATGGCATATACAGTTGTCACAAGGGTTAGAAGAAAAAAAACCCTTATTGGTCACAAGGTAAACACTTCTGCCCTGAAAAGCCAAGTAGGAATCCTGTAAATGCACTTGGTAACAACGCTAGCATAAGAGAGGCTTGATGTGGAACTTAATTGATTATTACAGCTATGATTCCAATGTTTATGAAATACTTTTTTTTTTTTTTTTTTTAAGCAAAGTACAGAAAATACGAGATTATTGCTCCTGCTCCGACTGAAGTCACTAAGGTCTTTCAGTTGGTCCTGCTCAGCAGTGCACTTGATTCATTGTAATTCAGTGGAACTTAAGCACATGCTTCCTCCCCTTCCCCAATGAAATAGAAGCACAGAAGAGTTTTGTTGTTGAAAGCTTAGTCTGTGGTAGCATGTATAAAAAACTAAGAAAATGCATGGTCAGGCCCTTATATGTTCTTAAACCCTTTCTTTTTTCAGTTTAAAAAAATTCCAGCATTTTACAAAAAATCATTTTTCCTGATTTTTTTTTTTATTTTTTTTTTTTTTACTCTTTTATCTTTCAAATTTATAAAAAATAACTGTTTTTAGGGAAAATACAATTGTATGAGATATATGTATTACAATAATACATTAGTTTATGTTTATACACAAAACTGCCTGATGAAGTAAGGCTGTTTCTTAGTCTGGAAGATACTACAGTGAACAAACAGGCACACACAAACCCTGAAGTGCATGTGAATCTGTACTTACTGATGAATCTCATGCCATCACATGTACATTTCAAGCTGTTAGTTGATGATAGCTTAAAGATTTAACACAGTAAGATGGGAAGAAAATGAAAATCTGTATCAGAATATGTTTCAGAATGCTAGAAAGTATTCAAAAGCTATTTTAAAAAAAGGAGAAAAGGATGATGTTGAGCGTACGAGCTGCAAATGATGTGGCTCAATTATTAAATGTAAAAATGTATAGGCTAATAATACTAGGTCTGCAAAAGTAAAATATTTATTCAAATGAAAAGATTTATTTGGAGATTAGAGATCTATTGTTTCTTAAACTCGCAGGTGGCATTTTGCTTTTAGTTGTTTTAGTTCTACATCATATCACATTGATGAATGGAATTCAAAGCATTAATCTACTGAATACTTCCCATCTTTCTATTCAATAATATAAACCTCGATATTTACACAGATAAATTAATATTTTTGCATTAATTTTCATCTTTTTTTGGTTGTGGTAATAAACACTGATAAATTCTTGATTAAAATAAAATAAACTGAAAACGAAGGACCTTGCATATACTTCATAAAACAAGATGTGGGAATTTTGCAAACTAGGACGCATCCCTTTTCTCATGCTCTATTATTTAAAAATAATGGTGTTGTATTGATCAGACTCAATGATTATAGTTTGATGTGTCCAAGTCTGCATAACTGGATGTGGCGTTATTAGTCTTGTAACTTTATGCACACTTTGAGAGAGGTAGTCCGACACCCTTGGTACCTGACCAATGCTGAACCAGAGAATTTGCTGAACCATGGGAAGTCAATATTGTCTAGCAGTATTACCAACACTTTCACTGCTTACTGGGATCTTTGAAGATGTTTAGGGGTAAATTAGAGCCAAATAACAGTGCAGATCACTGAGAGCTAAGACTGGTGACTGTAAGCAAACGTTATGGGACTACGAGAAAATTGGCCATGCCCATGATAAATTGACATCCAGCTAAGTAAAATTATGCTGGACCACAAATGTTGGCAGACTAGAGAGATTCAACCTGTAGCTTCTAACTGAAAATGGAAATACAACAATATTGCCAGTCAAATATATTGAAATAGATCTGGAAAATCTGAAGCATGAAAAACCGTAGAGTATTGCTTAGAAAAGAGGAGACTAAGGGGGGGATATGATAGAGGTATATAAAATCATGGGTGGTGTGGAGAAAGTGAATAAGGAAAAGTTATTTACTTGTTCCCATAATATAAGAAATAGGGGCCACCAAATGAAATTAATGGGCAGCAGGTTTAAAACAAATAAAAGGAAGTTCTTCTTCACACAGCGCACAGTCAACCTGTAGAACTCCTTGCCTGAGGAGGTTGTGAAGGCTAGGACTATAACAGAGTTTAAAAAAGAGCTAGATAAATTCATGGAGGTTAAGTCCATTAATGGCTATTAGCCAGGATGGGTAAGGAATGGTGTCCCTAGCCTCTGTTTGTCAGAGGGTGGAGATGGATGGCAGAAGAGAGATCGCTTGATCATTACCTGTTCAGTTCACTCCCTCTGGGGCGGCTGGCATTGGCCACTGTCGGTAGACAGGATACTGGGTTGGATGGACCTTTGGTCTGACCCAGTATGGCCATTCTTATGTTCTATTAGAAAAGAAATAGTTTAATTTATTTGAGTTCAAAAGTAGTGTAAAATACCCAGTACATCATTATATAAATCAGCTGATAGATGATGGTGTTTTTTTTTGTTTTTTTTGTTTTTTTTACAAGATAGTAGACTGTCAGCACAATTACTCAAAATCTGGAGCTTTTGAATAGCTTGTGAAATCTATTTGGTGTTTGTCTAAATTGTAATCTCTACAGTAAGAACTCTCTTCCTCCAACTGCGGGTAGGCTACTGGGCTTTGTGGAGCCTCTCTGCAGAGCCCTATGGCATTACAAAATTTGTATCTATATCGACATCTATAACTGCAAAAATGAGCCGTGGCTATCCACAGATGCAGATACCTGCGGAACTGCAGGGCTTTACCTCTTTGCACCCAAATATGAAGTTTTTAGCCACTGGATCTATATAATTGCAGGTCTCCCAGATCTGGTGCATCCTATCCCAAAATATCCTATAGAGGACCAGCAGAGAATCCCCTTCCATTATGGACAAAGGGTGCCATGATATTACTTCATTGCCACTCTGTGCTTGTAGAGCTTGAGCAGAGAGCCTGTCACATATAACTGTTCTAAAAACCAAACCAACCACAAAGAACAACACCCATCAAACCCCCTTCCTCGTATTTTCTTATTCCCATTTTTTGGAATTGAAGTAACATGTATGAAAACGGACAGGAGTGAACAGGAATGGAAAGGAGAAAGCAATGTTTAACATGTTTATGTAAACCTCAATAAATTGATAGTTATTTCATTTAATTTACAGGGAAGTGGGAAAAATACTTGCATCGGATTATATGATCCTCTTAATAAACACAATGAGGTAAGGCTAATGCAACATCTAAATCTGGATAGGAGACTGTCTTTGCTTTCTGGGTTCTCATACCCTACAAAATGACATTCTTATGTCTGTCCGAAGTGTTTGTTTTGAAATAGAAGTTGCTGTTATGACCTTTCCACACCCCAGTGTAAAGCATTTGTAGCACCCTGTCTGCATAGCAATCTAATTTATTTGACACTGCATTGGCCATCTATGAACCTGAGTCCTCTCCTGTGTCTAAAAAACAGCCTAACTGAACATCTTTTCTAAAAAGTAATTATTTATTTTGTTACTTGTATTACATGTGCGCCCACAAGGTTCTGTCTGCTGCCACATGTATATGCCATATGATCCTACAAGAGAAGATTGTACAGTACAACTGTTGGATCCATGTGGACAGCCTGTGCAGAACTGTGTGGAAATTAGTGGGGTTTTATGCTGACTTCAAGGTTTGCCTGTATAGATCTAGTGGCAGATTGGGTGCAGAAGAAAAAAAGCAATGCATAAAGGGTGGAGGAGAGTGCTAAAACATAGGATCAGAATACAGTTCTTCTGGCCTTTGGAATGTTTGTTTAAAGAAATACTCATCAGTGGTGTTTTCCTAAGAAGTAGAGACTTTAAAAATAGTTTGTACAGGTATTAAGTAGGTGAATCAGAACAAACTACATTATGTATTTAGCTCAAAATGTATTTCTCAATAGCATCTGTATACCTTTGAAAAAGATCTACACATAATCAGTTGTTCGATCAACAATGAAAAGACATTATTAGGTAAGTGTCATCTTTATCTCATTAAAATATACTATGTCATGATAAAAGTTTTTATTTTACTAATTTGGTAAATTTTTAAATCTAGAAATAGCAAGAAATATTTTATTCATACAGCTCTTTACAGTATACTTCTTTTGCATTTTTAAGGAATATGTCACTAGAGTATCTAGGTGAAAATGTGATTACTGTGACTGCTTTTTTTTTTTTTTTTTTTTTTTGTCTATTTGGAAACAGACTGCTTCTTAAGTTTCTGCATATCTAGTACATCTGCAGTAGCTGTTGTGGTGTTTCTTTAAAGTTTGGCTCACAAATGAATTTTCTACTGTTAGATTTGATGTGATTTGATATTTGGAAATTCCAATAAGATGAAATTGTGAATATACATATTTTGTTTTTTGTTAAGTAGCAGTCAGTTTTCTTCAGTCAACAAAGGAAGAAAGAGTAAATCAACTACTGCAGCCAGGTACCAAAAGTGACTTATTTTTAATTTGAAGGTAAAACTGACCTCGTTGTTGCGCTTCAGAGGGGTAGCTGAGTTAGTCTGTAACAGGAAAAATTTAAACAACAAATAGTCTGGTAGCACTTTACAGATTAACAAAACATGTAGGTGGTATCATGAGCTTTCATGGGCACAACCCACTTCTTCAGACGACCGGTGTGTTGGATGTCCAGAACCAAGAATAAATGGGGGAAGAAGGGGTGGGAGGAAGGAAAGAAGGAAAAAAATATGGGGGGGGGGGGAAGAGATTGCGGTTTTGCAACACTAATTCTATGTGTATCTTTTTTATTTTATGGAACAAAACTTTATAAAACAGATTCATATATAGTTTGAAACTTGTGTTCTTTTTGCAGTTTCTAAGTGTTTGGCTTTGCTCATTGAAATTCACCCAATTAATAACATAAGAGTCCTAAAGGCTGTGGATAGCTGTATCCGAGTACAGGTAAATGATTCAGCTAATCTGAATGTAACTTTTATTTATATCTTTAAAGTGAAAAGCACAGGAGTGTATAAGTACAGGCCCTTCCCCAAATTACAAACATCCAGCTTACAAACATTCACGCATCCAAACAAAAGCTTACCTGCAGCCTCAGGGGATCTGTGCTGCCCCCTACTCCTCTGGTAGGGGGCAGCACAGATCCCCTGCCTGCGCCTGCGCTTGCGCTGCTTGCCACCTCCTGGTGAGCCAGGCCTGGTTGCAGCCTGCAGGGGTTGGGGGACATGGCTGGGGACTGGTTGTGGAGGCTGCCTGAGGTGGCGCTGTGCCTGAGCAGAGGGGGGTGAGGTGGGAGAGGCAGCCGGGGGCTGGGGCTGGCTACAGGAGTCCACACAGAACCTGCAGGGGCAGGGCAACAGGGAATTCCCAGGAGTCCTTTTCAGAATTTCCACCTACCTTCTCATCCTCCTCTGATCAAACCTGCCTTTCCTCAAGCCCCAGCATTCAGGGTTAAAAAAACGATTTCTACTATTTTCTCATTGCAAATATATAGTATTTTGGCTATGTTCTGGGTTATATATGTTTTATGGGCTAGCCTGGGAACCTAAACCACCATTTATAACATGGTTCCTATGGGAAAATGTGTTCTGAGTTCCAAACAACTGACTTGCATACGACCTTTTGGAACACAACCCGTTTGTAAGTTGGGGACTTCCTATACCTGTTTCATGTTACCCATGCAAATATACTGCATTATGTAACTCAGATACAGTATGATTTTGTAATATTTGTGTTTCAGTATAAGTTGGCTATACTGTTGATTTGAACTGTCTGTTTTATCTATCTTGAATATTTCCAAGATTATATTTGTGATGGAATCGTCCCCAGGGTGCAGCCTGAACTTTCTCCAGCCTGGGCATCTGTGTCAGTGCCTTGCTAGTGACCAACAGCCACCCCTCCAGGTGCTGTTATCACTCAGCACATCTGCATGTGGAACCCCCCACACCCAGCCTAGATTGCATGAATGCTTCCAGAGCCACACATGAAGGCATTAGCCAAATCACCACAGCTTCTGGCACCATACCTCAGGAATATACATTCTAATGTATTAATTGATTCACCCCAGCTTTTGTATGGCAAATCTGCTCAAGTTTTAAACTTCATATAAACTTACTGGTAAAGGTAAACAATAAAATAAGTTTGACTACGCAGAGAGAATTTAAGTGATTGTAAGTGTTGGGCAAGAAGTCAGAGTAGTTACCAAAATAAAATAAAATATAAACACACAGTCTAAACTCTCAACCTCGTTAGACTGGGCAACAACTAGAGCAAGCCATTTTTCTTACCCCATTGGATATTGCAGTCGATAGTACACAGATTTCACTCTTGAAATCTGGGCTAGTCCCCTCAGTTGGAATCTTAATTTTTGTCATTGTCCTTATTGCTTGGAGTTTTGGTGAAGGGAAAGGGCCAAGCCTGGGCCGCTATGTTTACCCTTAGGGCATATGTTTGGAGAAAACAAGTCCAGGAACGTCTGGTGGGCATAGCTGAGTCCTTAAGCACGGTCGAGCAATTCCCTTCGTGCGGCCTCATGCCGGTGATGTATTGTAGCTCCCTTGCTGGACAATGACTGTTGACACTCCTATCTCATAGGACTGGAAGGGACCTTGGGAGGTCATTAAGTCCAGTCTCCTGCCCTCACAGCAGGGCCAAGTACCATCCCTGACAGATTTGCCCCAGATCCCTAAATGGCCCCCTCAAGAATTGAGCTCACAACGCTGGGTTTAGCAGGCCAATGCTCAAACCACTGAACTATCCCTCCACCTGGGTATTGCTTGCTCTCCTTGCTGTTGTCTCTATAGAGCTAGTATCTGGCTGAATCCCCAATTTTCATCATGTTTTAGAGGCAGCAATACAACATAATTCTCATAACTTCATATGCATTAATGATATACATATATGAATAGAGTAAAGACTTTCTGCAGATCCCCTGATGTCTCACATGGCATGCTTTATATGCAGTATCACAGCTATATTCAGAAAAGGAATAAGGGGGATAATGGATGGTCTGCCAAGGTGTAGAGCATACCAATATTCATAATAACTAACAATGATTTTCATCTGTAGTAATGCTGATGCTGTTATTTATGGAGGATTATCAATGTGGCAGGCTGTATACAAAAGTTATTCTGCTGTCAAATAAACTTCTTAAAATTATAAACAACTTATATTAGTGTTAGCAACAAAGCCTCTTGACCATTATTTTCACATAATTTCCTTTTACAGTTTCTCTATCCAGTTGCAGACAAAAGTTCTTTTCCGGAAAACCAGCTCTTACTAATTTCAGAAGATAAATGTAAGTATTTGAGTTAATATTTTAAAAATATATTGCATTTCTTGTCAAACATGGGCATTCTACTATTTTGAAACCGTGTAGATTAGAACAACGTTTGTTTGTTTGTTTGTTTTATTCATGGAAAGGGCATAGAAAAAACAGCAGGCTCAGCTAATAATATTATGGATGCTATTCCAACAAAGGTATGCTTTAATAAGATTTTCCAATATTGGAGGAATGACCAATCTTGACTGTATTCTTATTTTATTTTTGATTAATGAATGCATTGCTCATCAGCAATTTTTTTTAAAGAACTGAAGGGGAAATTATGCTTTCTCATATACTGATATACATTCAGAGCAGTTCTGTTGACTTCAGTAGAGCCACCCTTATTTTATACCACTATAAATAGGATAAGTCTTTGGATATAAATTCCAGAAATTAAAATGGGTATTATAATGCTACTGCTGTAGTTTATAGTATCCACTGGCTATATCTTGTAGTCCTTATGGAAGACCTCAATGACTTTGATGGGAGTTTTGCCTGAGTAAGGATTGTGAGATTTGTTTTATCATTCAGATTAACTCTTATATCAGAAGTTGATGTTTCTTGATACTAATATAGTAGCTCACAACTTTCCAGTAGTAGGATGTTAAACTGTTTTGCTAACCATACTGAATATTTAAAAAAAAATTGAATTTCAATATTTTTAATTTTAAAGATATCGAACAATTTCACATTCACGTTCTCACAGAAGACCACCACAAAGTGGTAAGAAAGCAACTTTCCTTTGATGCACTTATTGAAAAACTAGAGGAAGACTATTCTTGTAAACAGTTTTCTATTGTGATTTTTTTTTTCTGACATTTTTAAATAATTGTTTTGGTAATATAGCTGCAGCTGTGGAAAATTATACTAATTCATGGCTACATTAATAACATGCAGATTGTACAGTAGGTTATTCAACAAGAGACTGTGATACTTACCTGGAAAGTTAGTCATCTCATTGCCTTTTCCTAAAGTCTATGGACTTAACCTGATCAAAAAGAATGTTTAAAGGTTCGAATATTCCCCAAAGCCTAAATATTGTGGGAATCAGAATGGAATTAAGGGGCTTTCACCCACCCTTATGTTCTAGGATTCTGACATGGAGGAGAGTTTAGAAAGATGATCTGTATGGAAGATGCATGAAGTAGCAGCAAAACCGAATGATGCATCTAAAAATTGGTGATGTGAATGCTCTGAGTTACTCATTTCCCTGTATTTATCATATTTGATATAAACCCTTGTTATAGTCTCTAGGGGTACGTCTAGACTACATGACTCCGTCACCGGAGCCATGTAAAATAGTTTACTTGACATAGTCAATGAAGCGGGGATTTAAATAATCCCTGCTTCGTTAAAATAAACATGGCCGCCGCGCTGTGCCGATGATCAGCTGATCTGGCGCGGCAGTCTAGACACGGTGCGGTCGACAAGGGAAGCCTTTGTCGACCGCTCCAGTAAACCTCGTTTCACGAGGCATAGCGGAGCAGTCCACAAAGGCTTCCCTTGTCGACTGCGCCACGTCTAGACTGCCGCGCTGTGCCGGATCAGCTGATCGTCGGCACAGTGTGGCAGCCATTTTTATTTTAACGAAGCGGGGATTATTTAAATCCCCGCTTCATTGACTATGCCGAGTACACTATTTTACATGGCTCCGTCGATGGAGCCATGTAGTCTAGACGTACCCTAACAGTGACATTAATTAGAGGTGCCATTATTAGAAGACTATACAAATCCACTATTGTGTGACCTACTTAAAATGAAATAATCAGGGTCCATCTGCTGTATCATAAAAACCACAATTCATTTTCTTGTGGCAAAAATATAAGTTTGGAGGGAAAAAGTGTAAGTCCTTATTACTTACTCGAAGGCCTTTCATACTGACTTGGTGGTGAAAAGATGTCTTAAGGTGGATGCAATTTTTTAAAAAAGACTGTAACGGTGTGTTTACACAGCAAAGTTATTTTGAAATAATGGGTGGCTTATTCTGACTCCTGTAAATCTCATTCTACGAAGAATAATACCTATTCCGAATCAGCTATTTCGAAATAAGGTGTGTATAGATGCTCCACTTCTGCTATTTCAAAATAGCCCCTCACCAGGGCCATTCTAAGTTATTCCTCCTGGGGCGCTAAATCAAGATAGCACGTCTACATTAGGGAAGCCTGTCTCGGACTAATTTTGAAGCTACCCTAGAGCCTATTCCGAAATAACTGTGCAGTGTAGGTGTAGCCTAAGAATGGGGTAAAGGGCTTTAGAATAACTGAAAATCAGGTGCTATGTTAGTTTCTGCCAAATGAACTGTTTAACTGTTACTTGAAATGGCTTCTTTCTGCATCTGCCAAGGGTAACTTAGTCCTAATCATTTCCCGCTATTTTAGCCTCTTCCCTCCTTATCCATCATGTGTCTGAAAAGATGGGACAAGACTCCCTTTGGAACTAGCAGTTTTCCTCCCTCATTGGCTAATAAAGGTTCTTGCAGGAAGCTCAAAAACATCTAGCATCCCATTTCTCTTACCTTCCCTGGGACGGAGCTTGCTATCTCTTCTCCCTCCCCCCACTTTGAGGGGCTTGGGTGGATAAGTTCTTTATGATTTCCCTTCCCCTCCCAACTCTGTAGCAAACTATCCTGCAAGTGTAGAAAATCCTAGATATATCTTCCTTGGGAGCTAGTAAATATTTCTCCTGAACTGAATATAATGCCTCTGCAACATCCCAGACTTCCTGGTTTACAGAGATTCCTCTGAAATGGAGCAAGTAGAATTTTTAAGCTAGTTGGAAACATAAAACTATCAGGCTATTCTGTGTGCTGCTCTTTCTCCTGAAATCCTGAGTTGCTCATCATCTTCATTAGAGAAGCTTATTTGTCTTTGTGTTCAGCTCATTTTTTAAACCCTTCTTTTCAGGTGATTCAAAACACAGGCCAGCTCCCAAGAGACAGAGTTGTAGATGATCTCATTTGGGCACAATGGGATATGACAGAGCAAAGACTCTTCTACATTGTTCCAAAGGTGGGAAACAATTGAATCTCTGTGTGATCCCATCTGTTATTTTTCTGATATGAAAGTTTGATTTTTAAATCCAGTGACAATGGTGTGAGTAGGATTATTTTGGGTAGAAGAAAAGTACCCCAAAAGGAAGAAAAGTAGAGACCTAAGTTAGACTTTCCATACTATGGTTTACATGTGAGCGTTGCAATGAGATGTGTCAGCACTTTCCAGGTAACAGAGGGTGGGTTTTTTGTTTTGTGTTTTGTTTGTTTTTTAAAGGTAGTGTTGATGTACATGACTATCTAAACCTATTATAGCTATCATGTGTGCCCTAGGAATATAGGCTTGCAAATTGATGAGAGTATATAATTTGCATGACAGGGCATATAGATGAAAGAAAGCATAGACCATCTGCACCCATCAACTGAGGATGGGATTCTTTGTTAGAAGGTTTCAAACTGTTTTTCATGCTGACTAATGGGAATAGCCAAATTTGAAATAAGTTACGTATGAACAAAAATGGACTTTTCGTACTAATTTGGGTTTTTTGACTCACTGAAATTGAGTATTTCAGAAAGGATGGGAAGTGTAATATAAAATGAAGAACTCGCCTCTATTTTATTTTTATGCGAGAGTCCCTTTGGAATTGTCCAAAATAAGATAGTGTTCTCAATGGCTTTAGTGTGTATGGTTGTTGAAAGCTCTTCTGTAATCTTCTGGCTTTCTGTGGGTAAAAAAGGAGTGTGATTGTGTATTGCACAAGACCATAAACAATTACAGACAGAAGGTAGACAACTGATATGGTACAGGAAGGAAGCATGTGCACTGAGGAGCTGTATGCTGGGGCGTGTTATTTGAGGTTTTAGTGTGTGGTTTTTTGCCTTCCTTCTCATCTACCTGATGCTTTGTTCATGTTAGCAAGCAAGGCTGAATGATGGACTTTCCAACCACTTTCAGTCTGTGTCATGTATATCTATTATTTATAATAAAATTATCTTTCTTAATTTTAGGAATCAAGGAATATCTTAAAATGTGTCCAGTTTTATCCTGATGAAAATTTTAATTTAATAGTAAGTCATAGATATAAGATTGCCATCATATAGCAAAGGGGAAGGGTTTAGTTATATCTTTCATGGGAGATGATTCAGTTTATTTTCAAGTATTTGTGTTTGATATTTTTATTCACATGAATTATAATATAAAACCACAAACCTTGGAAATGCACTTTAAAATATAATGACCAAATTTTAATCTGAATACATTAGAGCAACTCCACTGATTTTGAAAATGAGTAGTCCTGTGGTACCTTAGAGACTAACAAAATCTACTCATTGTTTTTAAAGTTACAGACTAGCACAGCTATCCCTCTGAGACTTTTCCCACTAATTTTGGATTAACATAGAATCGTGGGATTGGAAAGGACCTCGAGAGGTCATCTAATTCAGCCCTCTGCACTCATGGCAGGACTAAATATTATCTACACCATCTAGAACATTTGTGCAATCCCATTGGAATTCATGGAATTAATTAATTGTAGAGCAATGGAATTAAGCAGAATTAGATGGAGAAATAAAGTACTGCTCCTGCTTCCAGGATCGAGTCTATATGTCACTAAATGTTGAGGGCATTCTGTATTTATTTGGATTGGATTACTTGTTACAAAGTCTGAATTTCATGCTCATGCTGGGGGCCTGCATGGATACCCAGAGGTATATAAGTGGATGCATCACAGCTAACGGTTTGGTTAAGTGGTCTCTAGGGGATGTAGTTTAAGGATTTTGTATGGGAATGAATTTTGCCCCCTGTTCACTGCAAGATAAAAGACAGATTGGGGGTCATGAATCCCTGCTCTCCCCTCCGCTTTATTTAAAATCCCCATAGTATTGTTGCCTTGAAGCTCAGCTGCTTTGATGTACTTCTCATACAAAGACAGTATGGCATTCCCAGTGATACAAATTTTAAATTGTTTAAAATATGAAACTTGCCTTAATTAGGTTTGTGAAGGCATTACATTTTTACATTGGATTACCACAAAAGTATCCCATTCCAGAACTGTATATACCCCTCTTGGGAGGGACAGCTGTTTTCTTAAATGACTGAAAGGGATTGAGTGGCTGTTGATGAAGTTGTGTTTTCCTTTGTGAAACTGGTGAATGAAGAGTGAGCAGAATGGATGCTTCACTAGACTGCCTTTAAATACTGAATCACGTAGATGTGTTCTGATTTTTGGTTTAACAGCTTGAAGCACCCCTGGACATCCCTTTAAGAGAGACAGGGTTGAAGTAAGTGGATGTGTCTACAATTTGTTTTATCGACACATTAACTTCATTTGCCATTACATGCGTCTTTGCATTGTATGACTTGAATCCATGTATCTGTTGCTGTAAGCTATCTTATGTGCAGGTTAAGGGGAGGAAGCAGCATCACATATGATCTTCAGAGCCACCTCATGGGTTTCCCCTCCTTCCATGGTATGGTGAAACCAGATGAGAAGTTTATTATGATCACTGATCCCTGCCCCATGGGAGTGGTTTGACTGGAGAACCAGATATAAATTAAACCACCCTTCCTGGGGCAGGGTATAGTGTCCCTATGCAAATAAAACCAACTTTCCTTAGTTTCCCTCTGAGGTCACAGCCTCTGCATTGCAAGCCTGTGGCAGTGTCCCCAAAATTTCCATTCCATTTCTGGGATTCCTTTTTCAACTACTGGGCTGAGTCTCAGGCTGTTTATTGAGCAGACTAACATCTTATTTTTCTTCTCCATCTGTTCCTATTAGAGTATATCAACATCTATCATCCCTCCTGTTTCCCAGTGTGCCTTGCAATGGTAGCTTACAGTTCCAAATCCTCTCTTCTCTTCTCTTCCCCCCTCCTCCTCGCCCCCCCCAGCACTCCCAAGACATTTCAATATTAAGCAGACAGTTGGAGCTTGGTAGTGCTGGACATAGTCTACCTTAAAGGATCAATGCAGCCTGTTGCAGTTGTAATACTTGTCCAGATCTTTGTGGAAAGGTCAAGAAATATGTCTGGAGGAGGAACATTTTTAAAAGATAATTTAGTGCATACTTTACTATTGATAGATTGTAGCTAATACTTGACACTTATGCCCATGTTAGATTTTCTAAGATGTCTGAAAATGATAGCTAACGTCAGAATCTGAAAAAGAACCAAAATGCAGAACTGGTAATAACATAGAATTTAGTCTTTCCCTTATTTTGTGACTATTCTCATTGAAATCAGTTTGATTATTCGCAGAATAATGCGCTAGTTGGCATAAGCAGAGGTGATAGTTTTGGGCTCCAAAACTTCTGATCTCTCAGATATGGTGAGTGCATAAATTGAGACCCACCAACAGAATTTGTCTTCACTTTGATTCAGATGGTATGGGATATAGCAGTATGGTACAATAAAGAAATAACTTGCAGGCATATGGGATATCCCCTTGTTAAATATGGTTATGAAGAAATTGATTCATTTCAACTGCAGTCCCAACCCTAAGAGAGGAAACTAACAGAAACAAACTGATCCATTGTAGTTTTAATTAAATTTTCTTATGGAATGTTTAATGATAATCTAATTCTTATATTTCCCTTGTGACCTTTCATGGATTCAGTACACTGTCTAAAAATCATTGTGGTTGAAGAAATGCGTTTAATGGTCTTCATTTGCTTCTAGATTTGTGAATTTTGGATATGATAACTCTCAAGACCGAGAGATGGATCCTAGATCTCTGAATCTGAAAGTTTTTACCAATAAAACAGGTAACTAATAATGACAAACTGTCTTGCAGTGATCATATGTTACAGAGTACTACACTGAAGTGTAGTTGTGTAACTAATTACAAAACTAAGAAGTCTTAGAAGGTCATTGGCATATATGTTTATGGCTATTTTTCCCCCCGGATGGATGGTACTCATATCAGGTCTTGGGAGAGATTTAGCTGAGGAAAGTAGTGGGTCTCCTGTTTTGTAGCTTTAGTGGTTTTTAATCTAATGACCATAGAAGTTCTGGAGAAGCTAAGCTATCTTGAGCCAGGCACATAATGTCTGATCCAAAGCTTATTATCTAAATCAGTGGGAATCTTTCTGTTTACTTCACTGGTGTTTTGATCAGACTTCTAATGCAGGCATCTTCATATCTGTCCAGGATTGTTATTCAGTCCTTAGGGTCTCTTGAGCAGAGCCTGCTAATCATGATGATCCATAGAGTGCACAGATGAGGATTAGGGTCAAGTCCTCATTTTTATGCTCACTCATTACGTGAAACCTCTCTTCAATGGTAAACAAACAAGTGCAGTTACCTTGTGAGAGACACTAACTTTTCCTTAGATTGATAAAATTCTCTAGAGCCCATCCTATTCTCTGGGCACTCATCCCGTACATGTCAAAGAATTGGTCATAAGTACCCGTTACACTCCTCCAAGTCTCAGCCTTCTCCATCGACCCCCAAAGCCCAGGAAAAGTGGTGGATTTGTCACTGTGCCTAGCCAGCTCTCAAGCTCCTTTAAATGCAGAGCTGCAGTGGGCGTAATTCCTGGGATCCAGTAAAAGCTGGGATTGAGCCAGTGTGCCTGCACGCCGGCTCCCAAAATACTCTAAATGCAGGGCTGTGGGTGGTGGGTGTTGCATGTAGCCGATAGCATTAACCGATAAGCATCCACTTATTGGTTAATCATTAAACCAGCTATGCTATTACGTCCCTACTTCAGAGGCTACACAACATTAATACAAGGGCTCTTATTCATTCTGTTTTAAACTATTTCCAGTAAAGAATTGGCCCAATTTCAAATGGAATATGCTATGCAATTTCCAATTGAATAAAAAAACTGTCCGTGACCATAGCCTGAACTCTGAATGAAACCGCATTTTCGGTCTCAAACTTCCGTAGCAGAAGAAAAGTAGCCCTGTTACTCATAACCAGCATGAACATGATAGATTCAAAAAACCTTTAGCTGAGATCAAACAAGTTGGAGAATTAACTTTCTGTTTTCAGTCTGAACAGCATTATTAGTTATATAAGCAGTAGTATGGTCTCAAACTGTGTGTGATTATTTCTCTCTCTCTCAATTCCTGTGGGATAACAGAATGACATCCATCACATCATCTGTGTCCACAGGAGTCCAGCCCCAAGTGGGGGGGGGGCACGCCCCCCTAGTTTTTTCTTTAACTTAGAGATTTTTATTTTCCATTTAGCAACTGATCTATCAGAAACATATACAATAAGGTAGAATAAGTGTCCATAGTCTTCCTCCTCTGTTTCACCATTTGTTAGCTAGTATATCTTTGACTCTCCTTTAGCTATGTGGTGCATTGAGTCTGTACACAGGATATATGCATGCCATTTATGTACAGTGACACATTGTATTTGAATTAGGAGGCGTGCTACAGAATGTATCTTAATGCAACATTCTGGTTGAGATTCTACATGAACAAAAGTCAAGAAGTAGTTTCCTAGAAAATTTAACTTACTCCCTTGATGCATATATTGAATTGCATGGCTCCTATGGCAATTTCAATAGCTTAATTTGTAGTTGCCAAGCAGCAGAATTTATAGTTGCTTTTTCCTGATTCTTGTATCTCTAAAATCTTATCATGGTGTTACTATATTATAGAGCTATATTTTTAATCCCTTTTTTGTTCTTTTTCTGGTTTTCCATCTTCTCTGCTCCCCTCTTTTTATTCTCTCCTTCTTCCTTTTTGTTTATGAAGAAGAAAGAGGGGAGTTTATCAGATACCTGAATATACAACCTACCGATCACACTTCAAAAGCAATTGGCCCAAACTCTCCAACATAGTGACTACACTTCCACTGATTTTCAGTGGAGCTATGCTCATTCACCTTTACTTCTGCAGAAAATCTGGCCCAGTGTTCTGTGTGAGACTTAACTGCATGTGGACGGTGTTGGAGTGTAAGCTCTGTGTTCTGTGGACAAACAGAAAAACTATAGCATGGTTTACAACTTGACCACAAGCAACACAATCTTTTCCACACCGTTCACCAATGTGTATCATTCTTGGTGTGTAGGCACTGGCCCCTTGGGGCAAGAAAATTATTCACTTTGTATCACTATATATTCTGTCTTTGGCCTCTCTACTGAGACTTCTCATGTAGTGTCCGATGTGGTGACTCCTGTGAAATGTGTATCTGACCACTAGCAATTGGACTTAGACCACAAATCTCCCTTTATCACTGAAAAGCCCCCCCCCTTTTTGCAGTCAACTGAGCCATCCAGTTCTCTGATCACATTTGCATACAAATACACCAATGCATTAGTCTGAATACAAGATCATTAGTTTGCACTTTCAATGCAAACTATGTCGTCTGTAGGGCAGTATACTCCACAGCACACTTTGTCCTTCACAGCATGTGAAAATGAAATTGGCAGTGTGGGAGGGGAGACCGTGGCAAGGAAACCGCATTGGAAGAGATCCAGCAAAGCCACAGCCTTCCTGCTGAGACCTTATGCTGCTGTTTTAAAAATTCTCTTTGTTCTATAAGGCCTCAAATGATCCAGGACACCCCATCTACTAACTCAAATGTCCAAGCAAAATTCTATCGAATTTACCAAAACCTACAAACCTAGGTTCTACAAACCTAGAAACAAACATGAATTTCAGCCAAAGGAAATTCTCTCTCTTCCCACTCCTGAAAGTTAAATGCTTGGCCAAATATGTAGCATTATTAGCACAATGCTATAGTACAGCTTTGTGCTCAAGTACGAGGCACTTTTAATAAAATGAAATCTCTTGAGTTTAGGCACTTCTGCTTTCAGTCAGTTGTATTGTGCATTGATTTGCATTATAAGAGTATCTGTGTGCACGTTTATCTGTATCTTTTGACAGCAATATCATGGTTAGTGTTACCCTATCACCCGGATCCACCCTGAGTTTGGGTGGGAAGTCGTCCCGCGGCCGGGGTTTTCCCCCACGAGGCCGCCCCAATTACTAGGTATGTACCGGTGCAAACCTAATCTGACTTGCTCAATTGCCAGGGATCGGGGAGGGGGCTCGGGCCCTTCCTCTCTCCGAGCCCCGACCCAGGGCCCTAAGGCAGGGACACTAGTCCCTTGCCAGTGGAGGGGGTTGGGACCCCTAAACCCTCCACTCACGGGTTTCACGGCCCCGCCCTGGGTCACTTCTCCCCGCTCAAAGTTTGGTTCACCCAGCGTGGGGAAAGACTCACCGCTGGCCGCTTTCTCTGGGGGTTGGACCACTGCAGCCGCTCCCCACTAATCCGCCCCTCAGGAGAAGCGGAGGGACGCTCTTGTTCCCGGCCGCTCTCCCCCTTGTCCTCCTGCCCCCGGCCCTTTTGAAAGGGCCGCGGATTGGCGTCTCTGGCTGGCCCCGCCCCCTCGCGCACCGTCCTGTTCCCCGGGCGCTCCCAGATGACGTCACAAGTGACGTCATCGTGGCGCGTCTGCCCGGGCCTCCGGTCTTGGGCCGCGGCTGCTATAGCCGCGAGCGGCACGACCCCGGCGTCCTCCGCGGCCGACCCGCTGCCGTCCGACGTCCCTCCCGCGTTTATCTCAGTGCGGGGCAGCACGGCTGGGCCGTCTGCCCCTTCACAGTTAGCAATACCTTTTTAGGCACTAAATTACTGACAAAGGTAAGAGGCTCTAATAGCAGTATGATTGTAGTTCTGTCTCTTCACCTCTCCCACTTGAATTAGAACAACATGGAGCTCCTTGTAGCTGGTTAAAGAGGCCCACATTGTTTAATTTGATTCTCATTTTATCAGAGCTAGAAAGAGGGCTACCAGTAGATGGGGGATCAGAATGGTCAGTCATTCTCAACAGGGGTTAAGTGAGGAAATAAGGCTGGAACAAAGAGGTATTTACCACAGCTGAACTGTGATAAGGACAAATTTCTCTTTTTACAAGAAAATAACACTCTTCTTAAGGAAGAAAATTCAGGATTTCACTGAAGAATGAGAAAGTACCAGCAAATATGCTTTAGGCCAGAGGTTAATTCTGCACTGGCAGCAGGATGGTGAGATAGCTAGGTTTTTACTTGCTGTTGTTATGTTTTGCACATTGAATTACAGCATTGCATTTTGGCAGTTTTAATAGATAATCTCCAGAAATTGTAGGTGCAGTAGTCTGAGCAGTGGTTCAGATGGTGCTAAAATGTTTTCTACAGCAAAGAACTGAAAAATGCAGTTTCTCTGAAATAGGGTTTGCTGAGCTTTCTGAACCCAAAATTACATTAGTGTGTTTTTTTTCTCCTGAACTTAGAATCATAGAATCGAAGGACTTCTATCTTATTATTCTAATAATATTCTTATATTTTAATCATAGGCACTTCGCTAGCTTATTGTTCATACTCAACCTTTTCGCCATCTTCCTATTTAGCTGAATGTTGTATATGTTATTACCTTGATACATGTTTGTTTCTATAGTCCTGAAAGCTGTTTAAGAAAAAGCATCTTTGTTATCTTTAGTCTAAAACATTCTTAGGTTTTAGGGTGGGGTTGTAAAGTCTGTATCCGCCTTTTGAGATATATGAAGTGGATCAGCTAAGACAGACATATCTTATTCAGTTAACAAGTATGATAACACAACCAACCTCCATTTCATTTATTTTTTAGGAAGCTTTTGTGTGTGTTATAGTCAGGCTTCTAACATTCCTAAGGAGGTCACATACTCAGTTTCTTTTTTACATAAAGGTATGGTTAATCTGTTTTTTTCTATTGCTCTTATTAACTTATTTCATAGTGTCACTTTGTATAAGGTGTCTCAGAATATCTTACAAAATTAAACAACTACATAAACCTGTAGACTGTAAAATACTCTGGCCAAAACTAAAAGTGTGGATGCCTGAAATAAGGCTGCTAAGTATCAATCCTTCTTGTAGACTTCCTATGGGATACTGGGATAGACACTCAAATCACAATTTCCTGTAAGTGACCATTAACTGTACGTGACTCATTTCTGGGTGCCCACTTTGAAACATATCCAGCCAATCGTTTAGCAGCACTGAGCACTTACGGCTGCAGCTGCAGTCAGTGGGAACTGGGAATGCTCTCTACCCATAACCGTAATACACCGTGTGGGGGAGATGGACTTACTAGCTCCTAGCTTGAGAGTCTGGGGTGAAGGTTAGCCCTTATTCTCATAGGCAGAGGTGCAACTCTCACTGACTTCACTGAAAACTATGTAAATGAAGCCAGTAAGGATAAGAGGTGACTTGGTTTAAGTCCTTCTTGTTATGAACAGAGACTAGCATTTCAGTCCAGGCAGAGGAAGATACAACACAGTGCAGACAAAGAATCAGACTTTCTGTGGGTTTAGATAGACTTGCACTGCCCCAGATTCTCTCTCTCTAGTTATACTTTGCATATAAACAATAACATTTCATGTGTGTTTTCTCAGGTTACAGCAAAACCTTTACAGTTGCTCTACAAAGAACAGATTACCCACAAATGAAGGGAGTAGCGTTTTTGGATCTTGGTAGGTTGCTAATGTAGCTTCTCTTGTTTCCTTTCCCCACTTTGAGAAGATAGAGAACTCGTTAACCTCGAGGCTTCTTGTGGTCTCTCTCCTCTTTATAAGAGAGAGAGAGAGAGGTTTTTCCCTCATCCCTTCATAATATAGCAAATAAAGTAACTTATGCAACATGACTTCTATTTTTCGCACTTGATATTGTAATACCTCATAGTGTTAGTGTGCAACTTCCTCTGAAGTTGACTGTGTTTCTCTGGAGATAAACTAGCATAGTGCTTTTGAGTGGCATGAGTGTCTCACATCCTTCCCTGAAAACCTGAGGGTATCGCTTATATTTCCTGTGTTAACACTGCAACCTCTATTAACTAAACTCTTTTATATCCCCTAGACATAACCTGTTCCAATAAAGAGAATTGGGCTGAGAATTCCCAAAGGAAATACTTTAACAGTTGCTCAAATTGATGGCTCTTGTTTCTTTCAACAGATTATTATGTGGCTGTTTATTTGCCTGGCCACTTCCTACATCTCCTCAATATTCAACATCCAGACCTGATGTGCTATAATTTGTTTCTAAAAGGTACAGTAAAACTTTAGTACTTAGAAGTCTTGAGCATTTCTTAAGACCATGGTAGAGACTCTTGAAATTGTTCTGTTCTCTTTAGAAGATAATTTGGTTCATTTTATTGGCCTCCCATCTTCATTACTGTACATTGTTCTCTGAAAAGCCCAGAAGATAGGGACCAGGTAGAATAAGAAATGTATTTTTGGAACACTCCATTTTAAAAAGATATAATGAGCTTTCTTATTTCATCCATTACTCATTGTCCGCTTATTATGAAATGAAAGGAGACCATTCAGTGAATTGCATTCTCTGGCTTCATTTAATAATTTCCTGTTCCCCTTTGCATGTTTATTGATGCTCCAGTATTCTCAAATTTCATATGGAGATGCAAATTCGATATTACATTTCCTTCCTCCCATTGAGTTTCTGTGTGTGTGTTTGAGGAGAGTGGGAGAGGAAATCTGCATTTCCTTCACCTGATCAGAGTCATGTAATTTGTTTTTGAAGTCTCATCTGAAAGGCACATTATTTAATTTGCACGTAACAGTGCGTTATAGGAAATGGGTTATTTTTGGAAACAGAAGGCCTTTGTTTGGAAACAGAAGGCCATTTTTTTGATTGGGTGAAAGAAAGGTAGGCTGCTGGGACTGGTGCAGCTTTGTCAAACAGCCCCCCTCCCCAAACCCAACTAAGAGCTGGTTGGATTTGGGAGTAGAAGCATTTTCCTGCAGAAATACATAAGGTAGGTGGGAAGTATTATTTTATGGTGGGCATGATTTCTAATGCAGTGGGAATGAATGGGATTGAAATTACTCGATGGTAATCAATTCTAGCAAATGATGATCTTGGTTTTGGTCTTGGTTGTGTTTAATAGGTAGCAGGTTTAAAACAAACAAAAGGAAGTACTTCACACCATGCATAGTCAACGTGTGGAACTCCTTGCCAAAGGATGTTGTGAAAGCTAGGACTTTAAGAGGGTTCAAAAAAGAGCTAGATAAATTAATGGAGGATGGCTATTAGCTAGGATGGGTAGAAATGGTGTTCCTAGCCTCTGTTTATCAAAAGCTAGGAATGGGTGACAGGGTTGGGATCACTTGATGATAACCTGTTCTGTTCATTCCCTCTGGGGGCACCTAGCATTGGCCTCTGTCAGCAGACAGGATATTGGTCTAGATGGACCTTTTGGTCTGACCCAGTGTGGCAATTCTCATGTTCTTAAATTTAGTACTACAAAGTATAATCTTCATTTTCTCATAGTTTGGTGCTTGTTGCTATTTGGATGGCCCAGTACAGTGTGAGCATGTTACTTTGGATGGTGCAAGTCTTCTGCATCATAGTTGGTATAGACTAACTCACTGTACTCTACTAAAATGGTACCTATCTACAATAGGGATTAAACTTCAGGCAAGAGTTGGATATTTAGTTTTTTCCCTCCCCCAAACAGAAGGGATTCAGTGCACTACTGAGGCCCTGGGCAGTAGGTAGCTGCTTGCACTGTTGAATGGATATTTTTAGTGTAGACCTGCACTGGATGCATTGGAGAGGGTCCAGCAGAGGGCAACCAAAATGATTAGGGGGGCTGGAGCATATGACCTATGAGGAGAGGCTGAGGGAGTTGGGTCTATTTAGTCTGCAGAAGCGAAGAGTGAGGGGGGATTTGATAGCAGCCTTCAACTTCCTGAAGGGAGGTTCCAAAGAGGATGGGAGAGAGGCTGTTCTCAGTAGTGACAGATAGCAGAACAAGGAGCAATGGTCTCAAGTTGTGGTGGGAGAGGTCCAGGTTGGATATTAGGAAAAACTATTTCACTAGGAGGGTAGTGAAGCACTGGAATGGGTTACCTAGGGAAGTAGTGGAGTCTCCATCCCTAGAGGTGTTTGTCTCGGCTTGAGCAAGCCCTGGCTGGGTTGATTTAGTTGGGATTGGTCCTGCCTAGAGCAGGGGGCTGGACTTGATGACCTTCTGAGGTCTCTTCCAGATCTGTGGTTCTGTGATTCTATGAAAGGCAGTTAGGAATGTCATTAAATGAATCTCATCCACTCATCTTCAGCTTCAAGAACATGGCCAAGAAGTAGGTATGACTGAGTGCAGGTCTACACTAGAAGTGCTAAATCAGTGCAGCTGCACCAATGCAGCCATGCCACGCTGAATTGTTGGCATAATTGCTCCACCTTGAGAGTATCTCCCACCAACATAGTACTGGTGTGGGTCGGGCTTAGGTTGTTGTCATTTGTATTGCTCATGGGAGGTGTCTTTTTCATACCTTTGAGTGACGTAAGCTGCACTGATTTAAGTGTTAGTGTATACCCGCCCTCAGTGCAGGGGTGGGCAATAATTTTTGCCCGGGGGCCACCCTGGAAGGAGCGGGGCCTAAACAGGAAGGGGCAGGGCTACTCCATCCCCAGACCATGATTGATCTGGGGGTTGGGGACCCCCTTTGTCCCCCCTTCCCACTAGGTACCTATGCCCTGGAAGAGGCTTGGCACACTCCCCCAACACCAGGCCAATCAGGGCCTGGGGGCCGGGGAGAGTGGGAAGCCTCCTCCTGCCCTGTGAGGAGCACATGGCACTTTGAAGTGCCGCGGGCTCCTCGCAGGGCTGGAGCAGGGCGAAGGAAGCTTCACGCAGCTCCCCCAACCCCAGGACCTGATTGGGCGGGGGAGCATGCAAAACCTCCTCCACTTTCCTCCTCCCGGCCCTGCGAGGAGCACGTGGCGCTTCAAAGCTCCTGGCAGGGCTGGAGGAGGCTTTGGGTGCTCCCCAGGCCCTAATTGGCCTGGGAGCGGGGGAGCAGCAGGGCCTCTGCAGGCTGGACGCACCTGCTTGGCAGGCCCTTTTGCCCACCCCTGCCTCAGTGCTTACACACAGTGGTGATCCATGCTAGAGAAAAATCTAATACAGGTAGGACCTTATTTTCAGAGGTTCAAGGCACTTGAATCTCTAATGGTTTTCAAAGAAATCTTTCCGTACTTAGCCCTTCTGAGAACAGCTGGCCAATAGGATGGGATGGGAAGTTAAAGTGTGTGAGAAGGGAAAATGGAGGAGGGATTGGAGACCATGAAATCATGGGATGTGGCAGAGGGGAGAAATTTGTGATAAAGAGAATTTATGTTCACACAAAGACCTTTCTACCTTCAAACCTCCTCCCTCCAGGCGAGGATGCAAGAATCAACATGCTGCCCAACAGTCCTATCCAGTCCCTATTCAAGTCAACCATCTGGGATTGCTGCTCAGGAAGACTGTTTACCATAAGAATAAA
This sequence comes from Rafetus swinhoei, assembly GCA_019425775.1. Lineage (NCBI taxonomy): Eukaryota > Metazoa > Chordata > Testudines > Trionychidae > Rafetus > Rafetus swinhoei. The sequence continues at coordinate 326,138,631 of CM033437.1, read as the reverse complement.
TGAGTGTTCTTTGTTGCAATTCCTCCGGAACAGTAAATTGGACAGCGATAGACTGGCAGCCCTGCACTGTGCTCTCTTACATGTCAGGAATACAACCGATTTGGAAATGCAGGTAGGACTATAAGTCACTTCCTTAAGTTTCTTAACGTTTATTTATTCAGTGCTAAAAAGAGTGTGCGGAGTTCTCACGACGACCAGTATGAAGAGATGGTCACTATTATTATCAAACTTTTGCGCTGCGGTAGCACCTAGAAGCTGACCAGGTTGGCTCCAACATGCTTCCAGTGTAATAAGTATAAGGGTTCTGTTTCTGAAAACACTGTTTGACTTTGCTCTGTGTCACTGCTTTAGGCAGTGAACTGCAAGTGAAAGGGGTTCATTGATCTGGACAGTGCCAGAGTCTTTTGTTTGAAAACAAGCTTTAAAGACAGAACTGTAATGAACTCTCCATTTTTTTTGACTTTCACAGATTATTCAGTGGATTTCTGAGAATCTGTCAGCATGTTATACATTTAACCCCATACAGGAATTTATCATTGGTAGGTGGGTTTTTTTTCCCTTGGATGTTAAGCAAGAAAAGTTTAAAGGGAGACATCAGAAGATAAAGCCACCCAACTGCAAACTGACTCTCCTCCCGCTCCCTTATCTTTTTGATTATACTTGTGGTTGATTGACTTAGCTGTTGTAATGCTGTACACTATTGGTAATTGAGAAGACAAGTACATTGCAATTCTGGTTTTAGAGCAACTTCTACAACTTTACACACATAATTAGCTACCACTTTGTGCAGGCAGAGAGCCATTACCATTTTGCCCTTTCGTGAGCCAAATTCTCTGTCTAGCAGGTGGCTCAAATAGCTGGGATGTCTGCCGGGCAGATGAATAGAAGAGGAAGGAGTAATTTTCCTTTAGACTCTGCCAGGTCACAGAGCCATTCCTGATGGTTGCTTCAGCATAATGGCTGGTGTATCCTGTGACATTTTCACATATCAGCAGATCATTTGGCCCAGCCAATCTGAACCCTGCTTCCTTTTCAGGGCAGCTCTGCTGAATTGAGCTGGAGCTAAGCAGCTGACACACCCTTGCAGGGCCATCTGGGATTCTTTTCCTCCCTTTGTGCAGTGGAGTCGTATCAGGTTCCACTGCTAAGGAAGCTGCTGCAGTAGCAACATCATGAATTGTCCCTAAACAACTAATTGGCAGATTAGTAAGGGAAATTGCAAGTAAAAGGGGAACAGACTATAAAGCTTTTTCTTGGTAACTTGTGACTTTATACAGCCTTGTCTCTGAAAATTTTTTTTTTTTTTTTTTTTTTTGAATGCATTCAGCTTCCCTGTACTGGTCAATGTGTCCAGAGACTAGCAAACTGGATAAACTTTTGCCATATACATCACTGCTGTACTGGAATGGGGTAAGATATCAGCTGAGATGAGCATTAATAATTTAGGGAGAGGGTTTGTTTCCTTTCTAAAACCTGTCCACTTTTGGAAGCAAAATTATTCTTTTTAGAAGATGATCTAGTTGCTTGTCTGTCTATTTTATACCCATTTTATCTTACCAAGCCTTGATGTCATGTTTTTCAATAATCTTTAAACCAGCACTTTAACAAGGTTCAAAAAAGAACTAGATAAATTAATGGAGGTTAGGTCCATCAATACTTATTAGACAGCATGGGCAGGAATGGTCTGTTAGAGGCTGGAAATGGATGACAAGAGAGAGATCACTTGATGATTACCTGTTGTGTTCACACCCCTTTCAGGGCATCTGGCATTGGCCACTGTCAGAAGACAGGATACTGGGCTAGATGGACCTTTGGTCTGACCCAGTATGGCCATTCTTATGTTCTTAATCTTTATTTTTGGTAAACGCCTTTATGAATCCTCAGTGACAACAGTGGTATTTAATTGTTAAAATGGTCATGGTTTTTATGTAATATACCGATGACTGTGTGCCCATGTGGTGTTTATAATGGATGGAGAAGGATTTTAGTCACCAGGATCCAGGACTTTAGCCACTGGATCCAGGTTTCCAGTAAGTATACAATCTGGCGAGTATTATTATAATGAAAATTGTATAAAGTAAACAATATTTGGTATATGAAAGACAATCACCAGCCAATCAAAAGCTTTCCAGTCTTCAGCCTTCTCCAGTAAGACCTATTGTCTGATTTTTCTCATTAACACTAGTCATTACAAAAGTTCTAGGGAGCTAACAGCTTATTTAAATAATAGTTATTTAAAACTTCAAGCCTCAAACACAACATACTGTGTTGTCTGGAGACTGTTTATCTTATTTATTGGGTTTACCAACCTACTTTAATCCTGAAAGAGGAGGCCACTTTTTATCCCAGCACAGAGAGAAAATAGTTTCCATACTTCTCTCATGCAGAGGTCAGTGTGCTTTCTTGGTTAGCTAGATTACTGCCTGTAGAGGGAAGTTACCTGAAACCTTCACGTTTTCATATTGTAATCTGTGATCTGTTTGTATCTTTTAAATTAAATTAATGTTTTAAATTCCTACTCTTTGTCTATAGATTATCCCTGGAATAACATGCATAACGGACATTATTTCTTTACCTGAATTAAAGGTAAGTCCCTACATATGAAGATATTGCTATTGGTAGGAAGGATGTGGGTTGTCGCTTTCCTTCTAAACATAACTATAGTGCAGGGCTACTCACTTTGGAAGCCCTGGGGGCCACAATGATACTCACAGCACATGCCAAGGGCCGCAACTTAAGTGTGGTTGTATATACATGCAAATATAGATGCAAATTAATGCAAATAGCTTCTTTCACATTGACAGGCATGAATACAAAGATTAAGGCAAGACTATGCAACACACAGGTCCCATTAAGTCAGTTCCGCTGATATTAATACAATGCAATATTTACCCGATTTCCACCCATATGACAGCACTTTTAATGAACAATGACAGTCTAGGAATTTAACTACTAAAACGCATATCAACAGAAGACTATTATATTGACTACTTTTTTGTTTTGGTTCTCACCTGAGAGCCATATGTTTGGCTTTACCCGGGGCTCAACTGCACTGTGGGCCGAAAACAAATGGGCCACAGGCCACATGCGGCCCACAGGCCACGTGTTGAGTAGCCCTCGTATAATGCATGTATTACATGAAAATAAGGATGAAGAAAGAATTGCTCTAATTTTAAGTAGCTTTTGTGACTGCTGGAAACTTGAATTTTTCCGACAGATTTTGTGGTGTCAGAACTGTACTGTCTTTTCTCAAGGTTTTGCCCTATTCTTTCTGAAGGACATTGGCTGCTGCCCTAGGTGCTTTCCAGTTTAATTACCGCCTCGTTCTGTGACTGAAGTTAAGGTGGGGGAAGTTTCTTTGCACTAGAAACATGGGGGATTTCTAATGTACATCCAGGCTGCTGGTAAGCCCCTGGACCAGGGATCTGCAACTAACTGTCCCCTTGTAGAAGGACCACCTTGGAGCCTCTGCTAGTTACCCATTTTATTGTGTCTCTCCACCACCATTATCGCCCTTTTATATATACTGCACTGTCCATACCGTAACAGTCAAACTTTGCTCACGATAGAGCTGCCTTGTAACCGACACTTGGCCGCAGACACCGGGGTAGGGGGGCCCAGGCCCTCCCATTCTCCCGGGTCCTGGCCCAGGGTCCTAAGGCAGGGACGCTTTCTCCCTGGCCTAGCAGACGGGGGAATTGCCCCTAAATGTGTCCGCCCGCGGGCTCCACGACCCACCCTGGGCCACTTCCTACCTCTGCTTCCAGGCCTACCTTGCCTCTTTCCTAGGGTGCAAGCCGCCCTTTGGAACACCAAGAGACACCGCGCCCCTGCTTGGCGCCCCCCATTCCTTCCGCCTCCCTGCTGGTTCTCCCCGCCCCTCCTCGCGCCGGTGTGCTGTTAGGATGCCCCGCCGAACTGGCTAGTGACGTCATCACCTGGCGCCTCCGAGCGGGGCCTGAGTACCCTCCCCAGCTGTCTCCCTGCAGCTGTCTCCGCCGGGTTGCCTCCCCCCCCCGGGGTTCCCCGCACATCCGGTCAGCGAGGGGTTGCTTTACCCCGTCACACTCCTCCCCCGTCAGGTTACATCTTATACTCGCCCCCAACTTATTTTCTTGCTCTGGTATCCTCGAGAGAAAGTCTGCATTTTGGTGCGCCGCTTCCGGTTGGTGTACTACATCATAGAACCATAGAGCTGGAAGAGACCTCAGAAGGTCATCAAGTCCAGCCCCCTGCTCTAGGCAGGACCAATCCCAACTAAATCAACCCAACCAGGGCTTGCTCAAGCCGAGACTTAAACACCTCCAGGGATGGAAACTCCACTACCTCCCTAGGTAACCCATTCCAGTGCTTCACTACCCTCCTAGTGAAATAGTTTTTCCTAATATCCAACCTGGACCTCTCCCACCACAACTTGAGACCATTGCTCCTTGTTCTGCCATCTGTCACTACTGAGACCAGCCTCTCTCCATCCTCTTTGGAACCTCCCTGTAGGAAGTTGAAGGCTGCTATCAAATCCCCTCTCACTCTTCGCTTCTGCAGACTAAATAGACCCAACTCCCTCAGCCTCTCCTCATAAGTCATATGCCCCAGCCCCCTAATCATTTTGGTTGCCCTCCGCTGGACCCTCTCCAATGCGTCCACATCCTTTTTGTAGTGGGGGGGCCCAGAACTGGACACACTACTCCAGATGTGGCCTCACCAAAGCCGAATAAAGGGGAATAATGACATCTCTGGATCTGCTGGCAATGCTCCTCTTAATGCAACCTAATATGCCATTCGCCTTCTTGGCTACAAGGGCACACTGTTGACTCATATCCAGCTTCTCATCCACTGTAACCCCAGGTCCTTTTCTGCAGAACTACTACTTAACTGGTTAGTCCCCAGCTTGTAACTGTGCTTGGGATTCTTCCGTCCCAAGTGCAGGACTCTGCACTTGTCCTTGTTGAACTTCATCAGATTTCTTTTGGCCCAATCCTCCAATGTGTCTAAGTCACTCTGGACCCTATCTCTGCCCTCAAGCGTATCTACCTCTCCCCCTAGCTTAGTGTCATCCGCAAACTTGCTGAGGGTGCAATCCATCCCCTCATCCAGGTCATTAATAAAGATATTGAACAAAACTGGTCCTAGAACCGAACCTTGGGGCACTCCGCTAGAAACCGACCGCCAAACTGAAATCGAGCCGTTGATCACTACCCGCTGGGCCCGGCCTTCTAGCCATCTTTCTATCCATCTTACTGTCCATTTATCCAATCCGCATTCCCTTAACTTGCTGGCAAGAATATTGTGGGAGACTGTATCAAAAGCCTTGCTAAAGTCAAGGTATATCACATCCACTGACTTTCCCACGTCCACAGAGCCAGTTACCTCATCATAGAAGCTAATCAGATTGGTCAGGCACGACTTGCCCTTTGTGAATCCATGCTGACTATTCGTAATCACTTTCCTCTCTTCCAAGTGCCTCAAAATGGATTCCTTAAGGATCCCTTCCATGATTTTTCCAGGAACCGAGGTAAGACTGACCGCCTATAGTTCCTGGATCATCCTTCTTCCCTTTTTGAAGATGGGCACTACATTTGCCTTTTTCCAATCATCCGGGATTTCTCCCGATCTCCACGACTTTTCAAAGATAATGGCCAAAGGCTCCTCAATGACATTTGCCAACTCCCTCAGTACCCTCGGATGCATTAAGTCCAGACCCATGGATTTGTGTACATTTAGCTTTTCTAAATAGTTCCTAACCTGTTCTTTACCCACCACGGGCTGTCCATCTTCATCCCATCTTGAGTCACTTAGCAGAAGTCCAGGAGCCGACCTTCTCCGTGAATACAGAGGTAAAGAAAGCATTGAGTACTTCAGCTTTCCCCACATCATCTGTCACTAGGTTACCTCCTTCATCCAGTAGGGGCCGCACCCCCTCTCTGATCACCTTCTTCTTGTTAACATGCTTGTAGAAACCTTTCTTGTTATCCTTCACATCCTTAGCCAGTCGCAATTCCATTTGCGCTTTTGCCTTCCTGATAACCCCCCGGCATTCTCAAGCTATACATTTAAACCCCTCCCTGGTCATTTGTCCAAGTTTCCACTTTTTGTAAGCTTCCTTTTTGTGCTTAAGTTCACCAAGGATTTCCCTCGTAAGCCAATCCAGGTTCCTACCATGTTTGCCTCTCTTGCTTCGTGTCGGGATGGTTTCTTTCTGTGCCTTCAATAAGGCTTCTTTAAAATACTGCCAGCTGTCCTGGACTCCTTTCCCCTTCATGTTAGCATTCCAGGGGATTCTGCCCATCAGATCTCTGAGGGAGTGAAAATCTGCTTTTTGAAGTCCAAGGTGTGTATTTTACTACTCTCTTTCTTCCTTTGGTCAGGATCCTGAAATCTACCATCTCATGATCACTGCTTCCCAGGTTGTCACCTACCTCCACTTCCCTATTAGTTCCTCCCTGTTTGTGAGCAGAAGGTCAAGCTGCACGGCCCTGGTCGGATCCTTCAGCACTTGTGTCGAAGTTATCCCCAACATTCTCCAAAACTTCCTGGATTGCCTGTGCACTGCCGTATTGGTTTCCCAACAGATGTCAGGGTGATTAAAGTCCCCACGAGAACCAGGGCCTGCGATCCGGAAGCTTCTCTCAGTTGTCCGAAGAAAGCCTCATCTACCTCATCCACCTGATTCGGTGGCCTGTAGCAGACACCAACCACAACATCACTGCTGTTGTTTGCTCCTTTAAACTTAACCCATAGACTCTCAACAGGTTTTTCTCCTTCTTTATACTGGAGTTCAGAGCAATCATAGTGCTGTCTTACATATAGTGCAAGTCCTCCTCCTTTTCTCCCCTGCCTGTTCTTCCTGAACAGTCTATACCCTTCCATGACAGCGCTCCAGTCATGCGAGTCATCCCACCAAGTCTCTGTTATCCCAATTAAATCATATTTCTCAGACTGGGCCAGGGCCTCCAGTTCTTCCTGTTTGTTGCCCAGGCTTCTCGCATTAGTGTACAAACACCTCAGGTAACCAGTTGATCGCCCTATCTTCTCCATTCAAACAGGGGTCCTCCTTTCTTGCTCGTTCCTCTCTGCATTTCTTCCCGGTATCCGACTTTCCCACTCCCCTCAGGGTTTTGGTCACCGTCCCCCGACGAACCTAGTTTAAAGCCTTCCTCACTAGGTTTGCAAGCCTGCCCGCAAAGATGCTCCTTCCTCTCTTGGTTAGGTGGATCCCATCTCTTCCTAACAATTCTTGTGCCCGGAACAGAGTCCCATGGTTGAAGAAACCAAAGCCCTCTCTGCGACACCACCTGCATAACCACGCATTTACGTCCTCAATTCGACGATCCCTGCCCAGTCCTTTCCCTTCAACAGGGAGGATGGACGAGAACACCGCTTGCGCTCCGAGTTCTTGGATCCTTCTTCCCAGCGCTCCATAATCTGCAGTAACCCGCTCAAGGTCATTCTTGGCCGTATCGTTAGTTCCCACGTGGAGAAGCAGGAAGGGGTAGCGATCCGAAGGTTTGATCAGTTTGGTAAGCCTCTCAGTCACATCCTGAATGCGAGCTCCCGGTAAGCAGCATATCTCTCGAGATTCCAGGTCCGGACAGCAGAGGGATGGCTCAGTCCCTCTTAGGAGGGAGTCCCCGACCACCACCACCCATCGTTTTCTTTTGGGGGTGGTGGCCGTGGAACCCCCATCCATAGGACTACGCATCCCATGCCTTCCAATAGATGGTGTTCCCTTCCGGTTTCTTCCTTGTGAGATCCCTTCCAAAGCATTCAGCACCGCAGAGCCTGTGGAGAGAGCCTGAAAGCGACATTTACCTCTATAGCATTGGGGATTCCCATGCTGGCCTTTTTCCCCTTCTAGAAGTTACATGCTGCCAGTTCTCTTCCTGGTCACGTACTGCCCTCTCTGGCTCTTCCGCCTGTCGTGCTTGAAGGATTAAACGCTGCCTTCTATCTAGGAAGTCTTCATCCTCTCTGATCGAGCGTAGGGTCGACACTTGGGCCTCCAGCCCTAATTTTTCTTCCAAAATGGCGACCAGCTTGCACTTAGTGCAGATGAAATCTGTTCTTTCTTCCGGGAGGAAGACAAACATAGGCACACTCCGTGCAGGTAACAACAGCAGAACCATCACCATCCATTCCTGCTGTCCTGGAGAAGGGATTTAAAAGAAAGGCAAGAGAACCTCACCCCTTCCCAACTCCCTTCTAAACTCCCTGTTAGCACTCACCGCAAGCTCCTTGGTCGCTTGCCCAAGGAGCCTTATAAAGCCCTGGACTGCCTGAAAGTCCCTCCCTACCAAGGCTCAGCCAATCAGCAGAGGCTTCTAGAATTCAAACTTTAATTAGAAGCCAACAGTTTCCACCTGCCAATCACAGCCAATCACAGCACACACTCCATGAAGGGGAAGGGGAGGGCAAAGGGGAAGTGGGGGAAAAAAAAACACCACCACCACACACCAACAAACACAAGCTCAGCACACAGTAAGAAAGCCCCAATAACAACACACACGTCCCTCAAGAGTCCTGTATCTGCTTCTCCTTTACCTGGAGAGCTCCCTCTCTAAACTCCCTGTTAGCACTCACCTGTTCGCAAGCTCACCTGTTTGATGCAACATCAAAACGATACAGTTGCATGCTCAGATACCACCGCATGAGCCTGTGGTTTGTGTCCTTCATCGTTTGGATCCACTTTAGGGGGGCATGATCTGTCACCAGCATGAAGCTGTCTCCTAAAAGAAAATAACGTAGTGCATCGATAGCCCACTTGAGGGCTCAGGCCTCCTTTTCTATAGTTGCATAGTTCCTCTCCCGCAGAAATAATTTCCGACTCAGGTATAACACTGGGTGTTCCTCCCCCTTTACCTCCTGCACTAGTGCAGCTCCCAGGCCTACTCCAGAAGCGTCCGTTTGAAGTAAAAAGGGTTTAGAAAAGTGGGGTTGGTGTAAAACATTCTTTCAAAGCCCTAAAAGCATGGGTGCCCTGCTCGGTCCACCTCACCTTTTGGGGCTGTCTGTTCCTTGTGAGGTCGGTTAGTGGGGTTGCCAATGACGCAAAGTTGGCCACAAATCGCCGGTAGTACCCCGCTAGGCCTAGAAACTGGTGCACCTGTCTTTTTGTTGCTGGGAGGGGTAATTCCTGATGGCCTGCACTTTGTCCACTAGGGGTTTTAGCTGGCCCTTGCCTACCGTGTACCCCAGATATGATACCTCGTGCTTGCCGAAACAGCACTTCTTCGGATTGGCTGTTAGCCCAGCACGGATTAGGGCCTCTAGGAACGCTACTATATGCTTTAAATGTTGTTCCCACGACGTACTGAAGATTATAATGTCATCGATATAGGCTGCTGTGTATCGGCGGTGCTCATTTAAAATTCAGTTCATTAGCCTCTGGAAGGTAGCTGCGGCTCCGTTTAGCCTGAACAGTATGTTTACAAATTGATACAATCCAAAAGGCATCGCGAAGGCCATTTTCTCTCTAGACTCAGGTGATAAAGGTATTTGCCAATACCTCTTTGTCAGGTCAATCGTTGACAAATACCGGGCCTGCCCCAGTTGTTCTAAGAGTTCATTTATGCAGGGCATTGGATACATGTCAAAACATGAGATGGCCTGGACCTTTCGGGAAGTCGATGCAAAACCGCATCGACCCGTCTGGTTTTGGTACTAGCACGATGGGGCTCTGCCAATCACTCCACCGCTCCCCATTGTATCATCGACTGTAACTCATTACGTACCGTCTCCCACAACGTCCGGGGTAGGGGCCGGATGGCATCGCGTACCCTCTTACCAGGTTCGGTGACTATGGTATGGCAGGTCTGGTCGGTTCTTTCCGGTCGGCTGGTTAGCACTCGCTGGAACCTCATAAGTAACCCTCGGAGCTCCTTTCTTTGGGCATCCATCAGCTCATCCCCCCACCTGGGTTTCTTCAGCCTTTACTTCCCTCTCACCACAGGGGCCAAATTCCATGTCTGTAGTCCGGGATTCGATGAGGAACGCTTCCCGGGGGTTCCATTTTTTTTAATAAGTTCACATGGTATATTTGGGTATTTTTTCTTTTGCCGTTTAACTGAATTTCGTAATCTACTTTCCCCACCCTTCTCACTACCTTAAATGGCCCCCGCCACCGGGCTAGCAATGTAGACTGCCCTGTCAGGAGTAACAGCAGGACCTGATCCCCTGGCCCAAACTCTCTAAGTTTGGTACCCTGATTATACTGGCGCATTTGGGCCTCTTGGGCTTTCAGTAATTTCTCCTTGGCCCAATCTTTCAGGGAACACAGTTTCTGTCTCAGCCTCATTACATACTGGGCTGAGCCCATGGCTGGGGAGACTTGTTCTTCTCAGCCTTCCTTTACCAAGTCTAATATTCTCCGGGGTTGGCGTCCATACAACAGTTCGAAGGGGGAATACCCCACTGATGCTTGGGTGACTTCTCAGACTGCAAACAAGAGTGCTGGTAGCATCTTATCCCAGTCCTGGCTGTCCTCCTGCATGAACTTGCGCAACATTGTCTTTAAAGTTCGGTTAATTCGCTTGACCAAACCGCCTGTCTGGGGATGGTAAACAGATGTCCTGATTTTTTTGATTTGTAACAACTTGCATAACTCTGTCATTACTCATGATGTACATTCGGGCCCTAATCAGACAATATTTCCTTAGGTAGGCCCACCCGCGAAAATATTTTCATTAGCTCCTCGGCTATCACTGGGGCCGTGGTTTGCAGTAAGGGGATGGCCTCCGGGTAACGAGTTGCGTAGTCCAGTACTACTAGTATGTACTGGTGGCCGTGCCCCGAGCATTCTAGGGGACCTACTAGGTCCAGAGCGATGCGTTCAAAGGGAACACCGACTATGGGAAGGGGAAGCAAAGGGGCTTTCTGCACCTTTGCCGTTGAGGTCTTAATTTCCCGATACAGCCCAGGCCAACAGAACTGCTGTAACACTCACTGCTGACTTTTGTCCAGCCCCAAGTGTCCAGACCAGGGATTGTCATGGGCTAACTCCATAACCCGCCACCTGTAGGGTCTGGGTACCGACAATTGGGACAGCTCCTCACGGTCCTCCCCCTCGATTACTATTCTATACAGGCGATCCCCTCGAACCTCAAAATGTGGGCCTCGGTGGCTGGGAGGGGCTTCATCATCCTGTTCTTCCTCCACCCCCCGTGCTTGTTCCCAGGCCCTTTGTAGCGTTGGGTCCTCCCTTTGGTATGTCAGGAAGTCGCTGTCATCTAACTCCAGGGCGATGGGAGGCTGCCGGTTGTCTTCTCTAGCCCCTTGCTCGGGTGCAGGGTTGGGGACTCCTTCCCCTTGCGCCACCCAGGTAGCATCCTCCTCTGTCCCCCAGGCCTTATCCTCTTCGGCCTCCCCCCACTGTCGTAACAATCATCTAAGCCCGGGCCAGTCTCTGCCCAGTAAGACAGGGTGGGCGAGTCACGGGGCCATGCCACCTTACATGTCGTTTCCTCCCATCCGTCATTAATTCGGACCCAGGCTGCGGGGTACAGGCATATATCCCCATGCACGCACTGCATCCAAAGTCTGGGGCCGTTAGGTGGATTTGGTCCCACTATGTCTGCCCTAACCATCGTTTGGCCATACCCCAAGTCGACAACCGCTTCGACCGGCCTCCCATTTACCTTTATCCTTCTTGTTACCTGCAGTCAGCTTGTCCCCCTCCTTGGGACTCCCTCCATTGTCGTTTGTCCAAAGGTGCAGTCCATGAGGGGACACTCCCTCCTGAAGTGCCCCTCCTGCCCACATTGGTAACAAGCCCCCTTTGTGGTCAGGTCCATTCTCTGGTTAGCTTCCTTCTCCTCCCTCCGGGGTGCCACCATCCCGACTCTGGTGTGCGCCACACGGGGGCCAGCCTCCTCTCCGCCCCGGCCCTAGAGGCGGTCTTGGGCTGGTCATGAGTTCGGCGTGGGTGCCTTTTCCCCAAATGAGGGGAGAGGTTTTGTGACTCACATTTACGTTCGGTGTCTTCCCCTTCCCTTCAGCCCCCTCTGCCGCAATGAAGTGCTCAATTAATGTGACGGCTTCATCTAAGGTGGCGGGAAGGTGTTACTGTACCCATCTTTGGTCTTTGGGGGGGAGTATCTGGATGTATTGCTCCAGTATGACCATCTCCGCCACCTGCAGTGCCGATTTATTTTCGGGTTCCAACCACCTCATCCCCGTCTCCTTCAGCCGCTGGGCTACGGCTTGTGGCCATTCCGCTGAGGCATAGCAGGCCTCTCTGAACCGCGGCCAGTAGGTCTCGGGAGAAACGCCAAGTTGGTCGAGGATCACCTCTTTTGCTTTGTAATTGCAGAGTGCATCCCTGACTGACACACTCCGGTAGGCGAGTTGTGCTGGTCCCGATAAGTATGGGGCTAACAGGGTAGCCCACTGTTCTTGTGGCCACCCTTTCAAACGTGACCAGAAATGCTTCGGGGTCATCTTAGGGTCCCAACTTAGATAACCGTATCGGTAGCTGCGTGCCCACATTCAGTCCTTCTTCCCCTCCTAATAGACTGTCTCCTCCGCTACAGGCTCCTCCTGTCCCTGGAGCGGTCTCTCGCATTTCTTGGATCAGCTGATGCTGCTGCTACTGAAACTGGGCGGCTATCTGTTTCAACAATTGGGTCTGTTGCTGCTGCTGTTGCCGCTGGTTGTCCATCAACCATTCCAGGAGCTTAGCTACCTCCATCTCTACTCTCCCTTGGACAAAACCACATTCATATCATTCAATCTTTCTGTCTCTTCCCCCCGGCCCTTTTTCACAGGGCCTGGACTCGTACCCACATTCTCCACCACGTGTAGAAGGACCACCTTGGAGCCTCTGCTAGTTACCCATTTTATTGTGTCTCCCCACCACCATTATCGCCCTTTTATATACACGGCACCATCCATACTGTAACAGTCAAACTTTGCTCGCGTTAGAGCTATCTTGTAACCGACACTTGGCCGCGGACAGCGGGGTAGCAGGACCCGGGCCCTCGCACTCGCCCAGGTCCTGGTCCAGGGCCCTAAGGCAGGGACGCTTTCTCCCTGGCCTAGCGGACGGGGGAATTGCCCCTAAACGTGTCCGCCCGCGGGCTCCATGACCCCTTCCTGGGCCACTTCCTACCTCCGCTTCCAGGCCTACCTTGCTTCTTTCCTAGGGCACAAGCCACCCTTTGAAGCACCAAGACACCGTGCCCCTGCTCGGCGCTCCCCACTCCTTCCTTCTCCCCGCTGGTTCCCCCCTTTTCGCACCGGCGCGCTTTTATGACGCCCCGCTGAATCGGCGGGTGACGTCATCACCCAGCGCCTCCCTGCCAACACGTCCCACGCTTTCTGCATCTGCACCTGTGCTCTGTTCGGCCCCTTCCGATCCCCCGAACGGGGCCTGAGTACCCTCCCCAGCTGTCTCCCTGCAGCTGTCTCCGCCAGGTTGCCTCCCCTCCTGGGGTTCCCCGCGCCTCCGGTCAGTGAGGGGTTGCTAACCCCATCACACCCCCACATTTGCTCCTGCATAGAAAGGCAGTCTCTGGTCCCAGGCTCCTGTGCCCTCCCTCTGGAACTGGGACAGTCGATCAGATCACACACAGTGTAAGACAATCATAGGATATAAGGGTCATAATTAGAATAACTAGGACAAAAACTCTGTCCAGGTTGTGTTATAGCTGGGCCTGTGGCAGGATGATAGAGAGACAAGGGGGTTGGAGGTTGAGGTTAAATTTTTTTAGTGGACCACCTTCTGTTGGTGAGAGAGACACTTTTGAGCCATACAGAGCTCTTCCTCAGGTCAGGAAAATTTAACTCAGCCAGTCACCGCTAAATACAAGATGGAGTAAGTGTATTTAGCTTTGATGCTAAGTTTTCCAGACCTGCAGAAGACCTATCTCTCACTAACAGAAGTTAGGCAATAAAAGTCATTGTTTCATACCCCCACTGTTGTTTTTCTGGGACAAAAATTATTTGGTTTGTTATAAATTTATACAGTTATCAAGATGAACTAACACTGATAATTCCACCACCCTCTCAGCTCTCTAGAGGTGATAAGTTACTAACTAAAAAGGAAGTAAAAAAGCTGTAGTTAGGAGTTGTAGCTAGAGTCTCATCATAAGACTGACTCTGATTCTCATCCCCAACCCCCATAAAACAAAATAAAATCTTGATGTACTTTCAGACCTTTTAGGGTTAAGTCTCATTGGCAACTAGTAACTGACTTAAACATTTGGCCAAAATTTAAGTTTCTTGATATAAATAGCCTTTAAAATGATTCCTTACTAAGTTTTACAAACTAACATTTCTATGTCTCCCTTGAGTAGTGCAAACAACTAATTATAAGGTGAAGCAAGCAGTTTAAAGGGGCCAGCTGGGTTGTGCTGTAGGGTAATTGTGCACACTCCCAGCTGGACTACTGGTGCGTCTGTGCTGCCCCCCCCAGTGGACATTGGGCAGTGCAAATGTTGTCCGTGGTGTGTGCTGTTGTCAGCGGCTCTGGGAAGAAGCCAGGAGAAGGAGCGGCTGTCAGGGGGTCTCTTGTGCCCCATACAACTGGTCCACAGTTTCCTTGTGACGGCAGCAGTGAACAGGAGTAGCGGGGCAGGAATTCTTCCACCAGCCAGATAAGGTAGCCTGGCCCCAGGGCCTCCAACACATTCTACACCCCCACTCCCAGCCCCTTGTCCTTACTCCTGCAACCCCCTATACACACCAACCCCCTGCCTTCAGTACCTCACGTTCCCACATGCCCTGACTCCTGCACCCCCGGCCTCAGCCTCCAACACCCCACACTTGCATTTCCTAGAGGTACTGTCATATCATAACCCCACCCCTTGCCCAAGCCCCCTCCAAGGGGGGGCAGGTTGTGATAGGACAGTAGCTGTAAGAAATTAAGTTACTTTCACCCCTGAGCCATTGGCAGGTGAGAGAACAAGGCTTTAAGAACACTGATGAATAAAGTAGTAAGATCTGTGCTGAATGCTCGGAGAATCACTCTGACCAATAGCATAGGAGTGATGTTCAGAGTGCTGGGAACCCAGCATGTGAGCAGAGGTGTCTTGTGGGAGTTGTATTCTGGGTGGAGCACGCTCAGGAACTTGAGAATATTGTCAAATGGAATAACTCCAGGCTGAAGTGACCTTACTCCCCTTCCCTCCATTCACTTAGAACTAGTTTAAAATTTCACTTTTAACTGCCTTTAAGGACCCCATTTTCCTGGCATCAGTGGAGTGTTGTTCCTGATTTACACCAGGTGAGGGGGAAATTGGAGGCAGCTGCTTACCATGATTTCACTGGAAGCTGATGACACTTGGAGATTAGACCCTTGAGATGGATCTGTGGTGCGCCTGTGCTCAGAGGTCAAAATTAGCAGGCTTAGATTTAACCTCAAGCCTCTGAGAGGAAAGGCCTTTAGTCCTGATTGTGGGATTCCATTCCTACGTGTGTCTAAAAACTGAAACAGACTGAGATGGATAAAGCTAAACTGAAGACACTTCTTTGCCGCTGTTTTAGACTGTGCAGTGCTCTCACTCTTGTGTGAGGCTAAAATATAGATGGTCTGGGTCAGATTCAGTGCTCTGTTCCGGCATGTTTACATTGCCTCAAGGTAGGAGAGTGTAAAAGAGTAGTCAATTAGTCGACTATCCGATAAGCCTAGGCTTAGAAGCCTATTCCCCCCAGCACCATCTTTGCAGTACGGGGGCGGGGGAATAGGGGAGGCAGAGGTACAGCGGTCAGGGGGACCCAGCACAGGCCAGGACTGCGGAGTCCTGGCTCGCGCTGGGTCCCAGACCTACCCCATGCGCCACTGCCTTTTAAATGTAAGAGTTACAAGTGGTCTGGGACCTACTGCCACTGCAGCTCTGCAGTTTAAATGTAGTAGGAGCCTGGTTACCTGTGCACCTGACGACTCCTACATTTAAACTGCAGAGCCGCAGCAGAGCCCCTTATCGACTAATCGTGTACTTGATACAATTCGTCAGTTTAATCTGGTTTGTCAGTTTAATAATGTGTTCACTTTTTTCATTGTATTCCTTTGGTATATATGGTCATGCCAATTCTCTTCCAAAATATGATCTGAGGAAGTGGGTCTGGCCCAGGAAAGCTCATCACCTATTAAACCATCTTGGTAGTCTTTAAAGTGCTACATAGTTTTTCCTTGTATTTTTGCAAGATCAGACTAACAGGGCTACCTCTCTATTACTGACCAGTTAATGGCATTCCAGGAGGTTCCTGTTGTCCAAGAGTGAAAAAGCAACTGGAATGTAGAATGGAATTTAACCCTTTAATTTATTATGTGTGCAGTCTCTCAGGTATGTGGGGCATTTCACAGGAAAGCTAACACCTCCCTACCCTGATGAGCTTTCTATTTAAGGGCCATTTGCAAACTTCTGAGTGCTCCCAGGGAATTCCTTTGCAATGAGGTTGCACCACATTTAGTAGGAAATGGATCCTAAACTCAACAGTTTAACAAGGGATAACAAACACAAAGCTTGCAGTTAAGGAGGAATTTGAGAGGCTGGGATTACCACTGTAAGATCATGGGATATGTTTGCTGGTGTAACCAGGGCCGGACTAAGGGGTGGGCGAGCCGGGCAGCTGCCTGGGGCACCAACCGATGGGGGGCACCTGATGGCAGCTGTAAGTGGCGTCGCGGCGTCCCTTATAGCTGCCATCAGGTGCCACGCACCCGGCTCCCGCAGTGCCGGCTCTTCCCATCCCCGTGGCGCCGGCCAGCAGCGCCCTTCCCCCCCACAGCCGCGGGGCCCTGCACAGCCAGGCGCGGCCCTCCCCGGGCTGCGTGCCAGCTTCAGTGGCTGGGCAGGGCAGCTCATGCGCCGTGCGCCCCGGGGGCGGGCCCTGGGCTGCGCGCCAGCAGCCGTGGCCGGGCTGGGCAGCACATGCGCCGTGCGTCCCAGGGGCGGGCCCACGCATGCACCGTGCACCCCGGGGGTGGGCCCGTGCACCCTAGGGGGGTGGGCCCGTGCCCCAGGGGCGGGCCCGTGCATGCGCCCTGCGCACAGGAGAGGCGCCACGCGCCCGGGCCCGGGGCGCCAAAATGGCTTGGGCCAGCCCTGGGTGTAACATAGAAACTTGATCAGTTTCTTTGAATAAGTTAATATATTTATGCTCATGTTTTAATCTGTCAGGAAGAGTGTGACAAAAGTCTGGGTTGGAAGGCTAGCTGGAAGGAAGAGTCTTGAAGTATTTGAAAGACAAGAGAGAAATGTACAACATTGGCGTGGGGGCAGGCATGGAAGAAGACAGTCTCATGGCCTGGGGGAGTAACTGTGACATGGCCTGCAGAGAAGGCAGGGAGTATATTTAGCTAGTGCCTCCCATTGCGGTTAGTTAAACATCCTCCACCGCCAGTTAGGCAAATGCAGCCACTCATCAGCAGCACACAGATATACTACATGGACTTACAATCCCCGGTAAAGTGAACTACTGTAGCCATTCAAAACTTCAAGAGGAGATTATACAAGTAGTCCTCACTGTGCTGGATACATAGAGTCTGACACCCCTGCTCTTGTGGAATGGGCCATGGGGTTTTGACATCTCTGAAAAATGGTGCCTTTGATGATACAGTGCAGGCTGGGCCCCTAATCCTGTGCTGAGAGGGCAGCCTGCAGGATCAACACCACGTCCACGTGCACTATCGGCTACATCTACACTGCACAGTTATTTTGGAATAAGCTATTCCAGAGTAGTATTCCGAAATAGTTTATTTAGAAGCAGCACGTCTACACTGCAGGGAAGCCTCAAAATTAGTCTGAGGCAGGCTTCCTTAATGTAGACGTGCTATCTCGATTTAGAGCCCCAGGAGGAATAACTTAGAATGGCCTGGTGAGGGGCAATTTCGAAATAGCAGAAGTGGAGCGTCTACACACGCCTTATTTCGAAATAGCTATTCTTCGTAGAATGAGGTTTACAGAAGTCGGAATAAGCTGTCTGTTATTTCAAAATTATTTTGAAATAACGGAATTGCTGTGTAGATGTTCACATAATTATTTTGGAATAACGGCCGTTATTCCCGAAATGACTTTGCTGTGTAGACACACCCATAGAAATCTCTCCAAAAACATACCCAGCCTGACTCTGTTTCTTTGGACAGGCCGTAGAAAATCAAGAAACAATCAACTCTTTATTTTAATCTGGTGACTTTTTAAATGAAATCAAAAGATGCTGCCAGTTTGTTTCCAGTGTCATCAAATTTTAATCTTAGAACCTGCCACTTGTTAGGGGGTTCACTGGACAGCTTTAATTATGTCAGACGGGTGGTATGGTTTGAAAACAATACAAGCGTGGACTAGCAGGAGATCCCTAGGGTTGTGCAAATGCACCTATCTAAACTGACCACTAGATGTCACCTTTGTATATTCTGACTGTTAACAGTAAAACTTACTCAAGAAAATACTGTAGTGATATGTTGCAGAGTTAATTATTTTGTTTATTTGGTACCAAAAATCTCAGTTGATTGTGTTTAAGCCAAGACATTTATCTCAATTAAATGCAAAATTTACAGTTCTCTTAATTTATTTCATGTTGCCAAGTTAAATTGTGTCAATATCCAGACTGACGTTTATCAACTAAGGCCGCTGGAAAGTTGGGCAGTATAGTTTAAAATATATAGTATGGTTTAAAGTTAGCCTGTGTCTCCTCGTACTTACATGGAAGTATGCCATAATTAGCTGTAACAGAATGTAGGTTGTCTTTCAAAGTCATGCTTGCTCTCAAGTGCAACTAGAGAAATAGGAAATTAAGTGAAGAGGCACATGTGCCTGTACTTTTCTAAATGATTTTGGGTAATCCATTTTCGGTACTTTTAAAAGAGTCTGTGCGATGTTTTGGTTACATGGTTGCTCAGCACTTTCTGAAAATCAGTCTCCTAAAATATTTCAAGTTTGTCACCAAATTCCTTAGTTCCTGTTTTGAAAACTTTAGACTGTTCTATTTAAGGCTGTGATAGAAAGAGAATAGGTTTGTGTCAGAGGCTTCAGGAGGAGAAATCGCCAATAGCTTTTAGAGAGAGAGTACAAGTGCCAGTGACGTTCGGATTATGGATATTAAATTGCGGTTATTTGGCTAATCGTGTGGTCGATACAATTTGTATCCACTACACGATTAGTCGATAAGGACTGCTCTGCAGAGCCACAGCGGGGGTAGCTACAGGAGCTGGCTGAAGCCGGGACTGAGCAGTTCTGGCTCGTGCTGGCTCCAGGAGCCACCCACGCTGCAGCTCTGCATTTTAGATGCAGAGGCACAGTATCCTGGACCAGCATGAGCTGGGACTGCTCAGTCCTGGCTCACGCTGAGTCCAGCAGCTCCAGTTTGTGGTGGCCAGTCCTGTACATCGCAAACGGAGTCTGCTTCAGCAGCAGCCCCTGTTCGTGGCAGATAGGGCTGGCCACAGCCAGGGGCTGCTGCTGGAGCAGCCCCTGCTCACATCCAGCCCAGGCTGCTCTGAATAGGGGCTGCTTGGCGGTAGCAGCCCCTGTCCGCCTCCTCATTCCCCCATGCTGCCTCTGACAGAGGCAGCAGAGAGGCAGGCTGCACCGTGGAGATGCTCTTGGGGGGAACCAGCTTTTAAGCCAGCTCTCCGCAGCACTGGCTCCTGTTTTTCCCCCCACACCTTGGAGCTTCTCATAGAGGCAGGAAGTGGGGGCAGGAAAGCGAGTAGCGATACACCAGTCGACTCCCCAATAAGCAGAGTTGACTACTTGCTAAGATCCCTACTTTGGATGCTTTGCAAAGAAAGGATATGTATGATGAATTTTCTAATAGCTTGCTAGTCAGGTTCAGAAGTAGTGAGAAATAACGTTAAGGGCAAAGGGATAGAAAGCAACCTGTTTGCCCAGGACAGCAATTCTATACGATATTGAATGAAGATATTACGTGCAAGGAAAAATGGGTCTTGAGAGAAGGAGGTCCCTGACTTTGAAGGCACACTGACTCAGGTGAGCCTTGAGGATGTTGCAGGGCTGAAAGGAGGAAAGCATGTTATGGTCTAACACAAATCCTGCAGTGCTAGGATAGATGAATTCTTGTTTGACCCACTGAAAGTGCAGGATTTTACTTTCAGTGACTATGTGGCTATCCCAACCTAGACTAGATAAGACATTAAGAACATTTACTCTTAATTTTTCTCTCCATCATCTATTGAGTGCTGTTTTATTCAAAAAAATTTTAGTCTTAGAGCAGAGATTTGAGGCTGTGGGTAACGGATGTACTCTAGGTCGGGACAGGCAAGATGCTGGTTCCTATCATTGGTTTCCACTTCTAAACTGCATTAAACTACACCTAAAATACATTATTTCCCTAAAGTATTTTCCTGCTGTTCCTTCTCCATGTAAGCCATTGCTGTAGTTGCCACAGGATTTTTATGTTACTTGACAGTGGAAGGGAAGAGGTCCATATGCCTGTCAATTAAAGCACAGGGAAGGAGGCCAGGTTTCCATGTGTCACTTTCTCCAGTAAGATGTGATCCTTGCTATGAAACAATGTCAAAACTGCCATTTTAGAGTTTTCTTGGTAATTTGACTATGGTCATAACTGAAGGAAAGAAAACTGGCAAGAGGTAGAGGTTCAAAAAACGGCTCAGGAAACATAATTATATGTGTGCTTTCCAGTTACCCTCCTAGGCTTTAAGTCAATGTCAGTGTTTAAACTCAAAGGTTTAAAAAAAGCGGTGGAAAAGCTTTTTTTCTGGACTGACTTTGTTATACCAACTTCCCAAATAGGATTCTATAACAGAAATGCTAATGCAATTCTGTAATGATACAAACCTTGGAGGACCAGTATATTGCAGTGGTATACCTGAGGAGGAGAAAGTCACTGCCAGATAAAGAAAATAAATATCAAAAGATAAAAATGGGAGAAGTTTGAAAGATTGACATGTCTGCATTGTTCAGCTAACATTCTGTGGGTGCAAAATGGGAGGTTGTTCACCTGCCATGCTGAAAAAGAACCTTTGTGTAAGAAGTTTTAGTTTGCTTGTGTAATAATACTAAAGTAATTATTTCTCAATACAAGAATAGCTTTAAAAAACCTGAATAATCCACGACTGATTTCCAACCCTGCATTTATCATGTCGTCATTTGTGTGGTAAGCTGAATAGGCATTTTAACCACTGTGCAATTTGTATTCATGCGTTCATTTATATATTTGTAGGTTCAAAATTGTAAAGGCTTCTGGGAAAAGCTAAACTTAAACTTGGAGTGTGTGAAATACACTGAGCCCCAGTTGCATTACAACAACAATGTGCTAAGGAGAGAATGGTATAAGCTTCTTTCTGAAGAGGTAAATGAACGCACTGTATAAGCATCCATAGTTATGTTTCCATGATGTGGGCATTGTTTTAAAGCTGAATACCGAAGTAAACAATTGAGTTGTCTAATGAGAAGAGATTCAACATTTGGTGAGGAAATGGGGTAGTACTTACGGAGGTCATCAGTGGTTGTAATTCTTACCTGCAGGATCAGATAGAAGCTGCCACATCGGGGAGGGAGGAGGCTTGGATTTCTGCTACTTTAGCTTTCTTTTGAGAGTTTCTGAGTTCTGCTATCTGCAGGTTGTGCTTTGTACAGATTGAGAGGAAGGGAAAGTTAGCACTGTTTCTCATCAGTTTTTTCATCTGACAGAATTTTAATCGTTCTGCCACTGTTTTTTCAATGTAGAAAGCAGAGGAAAGAAGAACTACAACATATTCAAGGAATATTTTTGACAATGCAAAAAAGTAGGTAAAACTTAGGTGTTTTTTACCTTTCCTTATTCTGATTAAGTGAATGCTGCATTGTAAGTGGGCCAATCTAGACTTAAAAGTGCTACCAAACTGGATGCATCTCACTAGTATTACATACCTGGCCAATTCACTTCAGGTGTCAGTCAACTCAGGTGATCAGGGATTCCTGGTGATGACCACAAAACTGACTGGGAAATCCAGCATTCTGGGCTTTAAGACTGAACATTAGAAATGAAGATTTCTTCCTTTAAAAAGCATGTTTAAATTAATGTTAGGCGGCTATCCTTAATACACTGAGCTAGTTTAACATGGCCAATGCATGTAATTTTAAATCTTGCATGTAGGAGATAAGTAACTTTTCACTGTGTGTCTGTCCTTGTAAAGCAGTACTTAAATTCAGTTTTCCATCCCTAGGGTGCTTTCTAATCTTGCTGCATGGAACTTGGGTAAGGAAAACATGCACTGACACAGTAGCCTGGTGGGATGGTGAAATGGTTACGGGCTAGATACCATGGGCTGAAAAATTCATTTTTGGATATGTTTTGAAGTTTTTGCCACTGAAGGATCTTGGGAATAAAGCCGGTAAAGTTGGGTAGCTAAAATGCAGGAAAAGTGTCTCTCTCTGATGTATAGTTACTGCCTCTGAGGACTTGGGTGAGATTGAAAAGCGCCTTTGGAAATGACAAACACAGTCATCTAGGCTTTGTCTACACAAGGAGCATTCTTTAAAGCAGGGATAGATGACAACGTTAAACACCTGAGCTTTGGTGTCTTGCAGTTTTCTACAGTGCTGCCCCTGTAAAGCTGCACCCATTGGGCGAATATAGTAGAAAAATTAAAGGAGACAAGACACTAGACTCGAATCAGTTGCTGAGCAGAGCTGAGCATCTTGGAATCATTTTGGAGATGCTAGTAGGACCTTCAAGATCCCCGGTTTAAAAATTAGTTAAAACTTAGTTTCCATAAAATTCATTGACAAATGAGAAGTTGCTATTCTTGTTTCTGTTGCTAGGCATTTGTCATTCATCTCTTACCCTTTAATTGTTGCATCGATCGTGTGATTTAGGTTTCTAGTCACAATCTGGTCAAGATTTCCAGATGCAGTCCCACCTCAACTACATCTCTGTGCTAGTCTAAATGTTGGTCACTCATTTGAAAGCTTTAAACAAATCCAAATGTGTCTAGAGTATAAAGGCAACATTCACTTCCAATATCCACAATTATTATCACCTCTCCTATCCTTCAGCCATTGATTTGGAGTCTGATTTTTAAGACCCCATGCGGCCTTAGCTAAATGGTAGCCTTACACTGTGCAGCTACTGCCCTGTTTTCTAAAGGTGCTGCTTTAAGAGCCATACACGTGTCTGTGTAGTTCATCAGTGTCAGAACTATAGACTATCCAGCTCCTAATAGCAAGAGTGAGCATTTACCTAGTTCATTTTATCCATAGATCTCCAGGCATTTTGAAATGGGGGTGGCCAGACCCATTCCTGGAGAAAGTGAGGTACAGGGGCTAAGTAGTAGCTAAACAGTTGCCCAAGGAGTAGCTAAATAATGTACTTCAAGGCAGGCAAAAGGTGATTGGAGGGAAATGCGTCTAAATTTAGGGCCGGGTTTTTGTAAAATGTCAAGTGAAGCCCACTGATCTGAGTGTGTGAGAGTGGAGATGCATGGCATCTTGCAGGGTCTGGCTGTCAGTTTGATCCCATGGGCTAGGAAGAAATGATAAGGAATGAGAAGATTGCATGCTCAGGCTGTTGTGTTCTGTACCTGTTCTTTTGTTTTGTAGTCGCTTTCTTCCATGCAGTTAAAGGGAGTGCTGTTGGCCTTTTAGATTCACAGATTGCTGAGTAAGGTAACTGAAATAGCCAGGCCAAAGAGTTCTGCTGTGAGTGTAGGAGGTGCATTCTACGAAAAGGCTACTTTGCTGTTACCAGTTGCATAGCTAACCCACCCAGATGTTTGAACTTGGTGAGAGTTGTAAATGTCAAGATCTGAACAGTGTGCATTTTGTATTCTTGTTACCACTGTGGGTTTTGGACCTGCTGGCTCTGAAGGACTAATGGTGATGGCAACATTTGTCTTAGAGTTTGGGGGAAAGTTGTCTGAATGATATGTGGTGCTATTGTTTGAGAGGACTGAGGAAAAGAGAATACAATTTTTTCACAAATGCCTCCATGGTAGAGCAGCTGGGGGAGACCCTCTTGTGACAATTTTCTGTTCTCTGAATTTTTTTAAGCATGAGATTGCTCTGCTTCCTGTTTGATCTAATTTCTAAGAGTTTGAGGAGTCCCTTGAAGTCTCACTGATTCTGCAGAATCCTGTATTTGACCCATACTAACTCTTATCTGTTTATTTCAGAGGAAAGGCTAGTTCCTCTCTTTCAAGAGGAAGATTATCAGCAGCGGTTATTAATGGGACTTGTAAGTGCTTTTGTTACATTCTGCACAGTAGGAGACGCAACCTCAATCAGTGTAAAGAATAATTTTATTAGTATTTATTTGTATTTTTTTCTTGCTGAGTCTTTTATTCAGTTGATCTCTTAGGCTAATCACTGTTGGGACTAGAAATAGGACAGAACAGGCTGCCCTGTGAATATCAGTTTGCATGGGCGGTTGGTGCAGCTGGGGCTGGGGGGAGGCAGGCCCCCAACCCCACCTACAGCCCTGCCCCCTCTGCTGAGACCCTGCCCCCATGCGGAAGAGAGGAGGCAGGGTAGTGCACCGAGCGCTCCCCAGCCTCCCCGGAGCACTGAGGAGGGGCGGGGAAGTGGGGCAGAGCGCCAAGCACTTCCTAGCCAACAGGGAGAGAAAGAGAGGGAAGGGGGTGCAGCACAGCTCCCATAGCACTAGGGGAGGAGGTTGTGTGGTTCCAGCCTCCCCGGCCAGGACCACAGGAAGGGCAGGCACTGGGACACAACACTCTGCCCCCAGAATGCCTACAGTAAGCACTCTTACTGGGTGGTTTGTTTGGGAAGAGCCTTCCCCTGCCTAAACCACTGGACGCCCTTGTCAGTTTGGTTCCCTTCTTCCAGATCAGGCCACTAAGCCCTAAAAATGAAAGTTAGGAGGCAGATCATAACTAAAAGCTAATTTGTCAACACCTGACTTCTTCCATCGAGTACAAGCTTGCTCTTTTTCTTCTGTGCGGCTGTACTCCTTGCCTGGATGCTGACTTTCCATTGTCACCGGGCCTCATCCCAAGCCCCTGTCACTTTCAAATTTTAACTCCTTTCTGTGTATCTCTCTCCAGTGTCCAACTCCCTCTTTGCAAGATCTGGCTGGCTTTCAAAGAGAAGATCAACAAGATCCCCCCCATGATCATTTTCCTCGTTTTCCTGCTCCTCACTTAATACCTTTACACTTTGTTTCTCATCTGCCCTCTACCTCACTTGTATCCCCACTGCATCTAGTCTTGGGCCACCTCCTCCTTCACACCATTTTCACTGGGTGATTGCACATGGCTTCATCTGATGGCTCACAAATTTGGATCTCCATTCCTGATGTGTCCCCTGCCACCCAGTCCTACATTTTAGCCATTTGGATATCTACGCCTGCAGATTTTGTGACCAGTTTAAATTCGGCATGGCTAGAACTGAATTCCTCACATTGCCTCTGAAACCCTCAGCCCCTCTCCTGTTCTCTGCCACTCAGAGTCTAGGGCTCATTTTGGACTCTGTTCTCAGTCTTCCCCTTTTATCCAAATCCTACTACTTCCATTTTCCCAACCTAAAGCTGAATGCTGAGAACTGAAATATTAAGAATCCTCTTTTCTTCCAGGTGAAGGACCCTGTAGAAGTTGTAGCCATGTGTTCTGATATATGTAGGCACTGTAACATGGTAGAGCTCAGAGATTTAGATTTACAGGTTTTCTCCTGTTAGGCAGAGTGCATGGTTCCAGGAATGACTGAAAGCCTTGTGTTATGCTCAATGAGCCATTGAGCTGGAGTTACGCTAAGTTATAATTTTGCCTGTTTAAAATCACTTTTTCTTTGGTGAGAATATGCGAAAGTCAGTGATCTCGGTGTAAATCGTGCATGTTTCACAGAGACAGAAAATTATTCTGCTAGTTCATATGAATTGGGACTTGCACCAGCCTGAACTCCGAGAAGGCACCTAAATGGCTGTTTTCCTTTTCCAGATGGTTGCTCAGCTGAAAGATCACCTTATGAGGCATCTGCAATATGTAGGAAAAAAGAAGATTGACCAGATAGTTCTGGACTATGTTTCAAAACTGGTTAGTTTGATTTTTTTCCCTCTTTGCCAAATTTAACGTACTATTGAAACTAGGATTTTTAGATAGCTTCCTCTGGGCAAGAACTGTCTTTCTGTACCTTGTGTACGGCTCATTGTTCAGTAACCAGTATCTGTTTTTTAGATCTTTGTGTCTATAATAAGAAATATTGGGGAAGAAACTCATGCCTGATAAAATAAGAATTACAGGCTTAAACTCTGAAATCTGGCACACTCTGGTCCAGCAATGGACCACAGATATTGCTAGATCAGAGACACCGGCTGGGAGCGAGGGCAGCCAGTGGCCCCTGCAAGGCCACTGACCGAGAGTGCTGCCCAATCCAGGCTGCTGGCAACGGGGCCGGCGGGGTTGGGAATGCAGCTCTGGCCAGGGCTGCTAGCAGTGCGGCTGGCGTGGCGAGGAGTGCAGCCCTAGCCAGGGCCAGAAGCAGATCCCAGTGGCCAGGACTGGGAGTGGAGCCTAGTGGCCAGGACAGATACCCCAGAGGAGCCAGTGGAGAGCCTTGACCTCCCCATATCTGGCAAACTCCCTGGTTCAGGACTGCTTGGGTCCCGAGGGTGCTGGAGGAGGGAGGTCCAACCTGTATAACATTCTCTGCAGCCTGCATGCTTGATGCTTAAAGTAGAGTTGAAATGCATTTTCTCTTTCGCCACAGTTTTCTGATTCTCGTGTTCTCTCTTAATGTAAACAAACACAGGAACATCTTGATATCTGAATGCTTATATAGTCCTGCCCTGCCAAACAAACCAGTTTAGACTGAGCATTTAAAATAAACTCCTCTAATAATAAAACCTGCATTGAATCTTGCTCTTAATGTCCCCAAAAGCAAGAATTCTCTTCAGCAATTTATAGGCTTCTATTCCCATAGGCGCCTTAACAGAAACTAAACAAAGTTGTATAAGCAAAGCAAAGCAACATGCCCATTAAATTATTCCTGCCACCTGGCTGGCATGTTTTTGCAAGATTCTTTTAGAAGTCTGTCATTAGACTTGGATCTCCCCTCACCCCTGGCTGGGAGCTCTCACTAAATTCAGAACATCTTTAATTTTTTTCCAGGCCCCATGTATTGGTCAGGTGGTCTAAATGTTGTTGTCCTTGGTTCTCTTACCAACTTTCTTTAATGTAATCTCAGCAGTGTGTGACAGAGCAGGAACCAGCAGAGCAGGAAGTAATGAAAAATGGGCTTAGTTGTGTTCTTGGCCTTCATGGATCATTATAGAAGTACCTTAGAAGAGCCATAAGGGCTGAGCGCCTTGTAGAGTTAGATATAAAAATTCAAAAGTAACATAGGCTCTCCAGAAAATATTAATTCCGTCACTACAGTCTTGGCTGGTCTAGTTCATTTTGCTATTGATGTGGGTTTTTTTTTTTTTTTTTCTCCAGTTCAGTTTTAAGTGTACCTAAAGATGAGGCTTCAACTGCTATACCAGTTTCTACTCCATGTTTCAATTAATTCTTACTGACCTGGAGAATGTTTTTGTGGTAACACACTGGATTAATGTTCGAGTCCTGTTCTACTGCAGACTCACTATGTGACTGTGGGCAAGTCACTTTCTGTCTCCCATCTGGAAAATAACGATAAGGCTTCCTTTTTCCCACCCTTTGTCTTGTTTATTTGATTGCAGGAACTACGGGGTAGGTCTTGTCTTTGTACAACCAACAAACTTTGGTTACGCCATTGTAATGGAACCAAATTACATCTAGCTGTAAGCTGCAGTTTTTCTGAACTGAGTAGACACTGGATAAGTATGCATTTATTCAAACTCTGTCAAGTCACTGTGGGTATGTCTAGACTACAGGCTTTTGTCAACAGAGGCTTTGTCGACAGATACTGTCGACAAAGCCTCTGTCAACAAAGCGCGTCTAGACTACATGCAGTTCTGTCGACAAAGCAAGCCGCTTTGTCGACATGAGTGTAGATGCAAAGGACAGTGTAGATCAGTGGTCCCCAATGCGGTGCCCACGGGCACCATGGTGCCCGCTGGGGCATTTGTGTGCCCGTCGAATGACCAGGGCCGGCCCAAGCCATTCTTCCGCCCCGGGCGTGTGGCGCATGCGCAGTGCCGGGCGTGGCGCATGCGCGGCCCTGCCCTGGGCGCGTGGCGCATGCACGGCCCCGCCCCCGGGCGCCCCGCAGCCCCAAAAGGTTGGGGACCACTGGTGTAGCTGCAATAATGCCTTCTGTCGATAGAACTCTGTCGACAAAAGGCATTATTCCTCGTAGAATGAGGTTTACTGCCGTCGACAAAACTGTTGAGTTCTGTCGACTTTCTGTCAACAGAACTCAGCGGCAGTGTAGACGCTTGTATAGTTTTGTCTACAAAAGTGGACTTTAGACTACAGGGTTTTGTCGACAAGACACACCCTGGGTATGTCTACACTGCCACCCTAGTTCAAACTAGGGTGGCTATTGTAGGCATTCGAACTTGTAAATGAAGCCGGGATTTAAATATCCGGCTTCGTTTAGATGTTCAGCGCCGCCATTTTTAAATGCCAGAGTTCGAACTACCTGCCCGCTGCCACACGCGAACAGACTAGGTAGTCGATTAAAGCTCCTAATTCGAACTACCGCTATTCCTCCTGCAAGGAGGTTTAACGGTAGTTCAAATTAGAGCTTTAATTCGAACTACCTAGTCCGCTACGCTTGTAGCCGCAGGTAGGTAGTTCAACTACGGGCATTTAAAATGGCAGCGCTCGAACATGTAAACGGAAGCCCGGATATTTAAATCCCGGCTTCATTTGCAAGTTCGAATGCCTACATTAGCCACCCTAGTTTGAACTAGGGTGGCAGTGTAGACATACCCCCTGAAAGTCATCCAATTTTGCCATGCAAGTAATGGCATAGCAAATGACTGGCATAACTGTGGGGAACTCCTTTTGAAATGTCTCTTTCCTACTACCTGCTGATCTTCAGATTTAGCTAAAACTCCAAATGCAGCTAGATTATAGTTAGACTGGGCACTCTGTTGCTTGCTAGACCAGAAATGGAAGCATTTCCAGACAAGAGGCGTGGGTTTTCTGGCTCATGCCTGAAATTTGGAAGTCATTCTCATTTCCTGGAACTCGAGAGTATTTTAACTAGAATTTTCCATCAAGTCCAAAAAGTTTTGAACTTGGGAAATACTGGAATGTTGTTCAGCATTATCTGGCTTGAGCTATTTGTTAATCACTTTGCCTTGGGGAAATAAGCTGTAGTCTCTCTGCACCTCCGTATACGTCCTAGGAATATGAGGATACTACTTACCTTAGAAAGTAGTGTTTCTAAAGAATGTTGTGATCCCAAGATGAACCGTGTTAACAATGTGCTGAATGTTTGTGGTGGTGTTGAGCTATGAATTATTCCAAACAGTGCACCGGTAGTTGAGCTCTTGCAAATGAGGCTGGATTTGCACGCTGCACTGGGCACGGTTAGGGAATCCTTTCCCCGTTCTCATATGGGACAGGTTCTCTTTTGGCAGCAGAAGCTTAGAGTGGCCAGAGGTGAATGGGGCTAGGAGCTGGAGCTGGCCAATAGCTCTGAGGTGGAGGTCAGCCAGGGAGCACAAGAAAGAGAGTGTGTGGGCTGAACACTTGTTTGTGGGTGTTGGAAATCCATTAAGAGAGACCGAACTGGAAGCATATGGGGAGAAGAGTTCACTTGCTTCATGTTTTGGTGGGTCTGCAACTTGCAGGCAGGAAGCTTGTGGTCTCCCCTTCTTCCCCTTAACACACGTGCAACAAGTTGAACATAGCACTGCTTTTAACCATCAGATGGATTGTGCCCTTGAGTCCTTCCCTCATCAAAAGGCCCAGCCAGGCAGCCATTACATTTTCATTTGCCTCAGTCTTTTCACATCTGTTTGTAGTTTAATAATGTGTGTTGGCTGGCTTGGTTGTGCATATTGTAGGGACACTGGCAGCAGTGAAAGTAAATTAAAATTTCTTACAGGTCCTGTCCTATTGCAACCCGGCTCTCTGCCAGCTCTTTAAAAAGCTCCCTGCTGGCTTTTGCTGCAGCTCAGCCAGCTCTTGCTGGAGCTGTGCACCAGGGTGCACCCGCTTACTTTCACCTGTGGACACTGGTGAATTTAGCTTTAGGATTTCTTGTGCATGAGACACACATTGATTAAAAGAGACAACTTTCCCACCTCAGATGCTGGAAAAGGGATGAGACTGTTTGACGTCCTGATCAGAATAAACAGAGGGGTCCTAAAATCCACACATTATAACAATTTGAACTGATGTTCCAAAAGCGAATGGCCTTCCCCACAAGAACTCATTTATGTCCTTTTTCTGTTCTAGCTGGATCTAATCTGTCGGATAATGGAAGCTATTTGGAGGAAATACAGTCTTCAGTCCTGTGTTCTCTGCTTGTAAGCAAGGGTTTTCTATTAACCTACTGCAAGTTTTATAGAATGTGGCAAAATGGCTTTGCCAAGTTCACTTGTCATGGCTGGCTTTTGGCGGTATTGATGTTGCTAACACCTGACTAAAAACCAAGTGCCTGGTACGCTACAGTGGACAGCTTCAACTGGTAGGAGGGAAGGTGCATAACGAAAAGGCACACTGAGCTTCCTTGGTTTGTCTGTGTTGTGGGTGCTGAAAAATCATGGCATTTGCACCCCTGTGCTGGTATCTGTAGACGGAAAGTGTCTAACTTTAGGTACTTAGAAAGTTTTATCTCATCGTTCAATGGCAGAGACTTGTGGGTGTACTGTGAGCAAGGGGCTCCATGCAGATGGCGTGCAAGCACTTCAAAGTTTTAATAGGAACTGGAATGCAGTAACTTTTACTCTGAAATAAACCCTGATTGTATCTCGGGGCATTGACTTCCTTCTGTTCAAAAGGCATGCATTTAACCTTGGAACAAAATTACTAAGCTGTGTGGGGAGTTTGAAATCTTTGCCTGCTAACAAGCTGCTTTGTTACATGCAGGGACGAGCGAGGAAGTGCAGCAGAGTTTGCAGCTTTCCACATCATGAGTCGGATTCTAGAAGCTGCAAATGGAATGTGTATGCCCCTGCCTCCTGGTAAGCCCTGGGACACTGGATCTCGAAGTTTCATTATATTCCACACTTGAGAAGAAGAGCACTGCTTTGAATTTCTTCCAAACAAACAGCATTTGCAGTAAGTGAATGCTGTATTAACTTTGGCAGGCCTGAAATGTACTCAGTACAGCTGCATGGGGAAGAGCTCTCCATAAACACCTGCAGTGAAATAAAACAAGTATCAATAGTCACAACAAAGATGACAAATCATGTAGTTTTTTGAAAAGCTTCACTTCCAAGCACCATTTCAGGTCTGTGGGAAAGCATTACCCAGAGTTACATTTTTTTTTTTCTCTCCCCCTCTTTTTAATGAGTTCAGAAAGTAGTTGGGTTGAACGTTCAATGTCAAGGGCTCCCTAGGTAAATGACATCCAGTGGCAAAGCCATTTTCTTCCTACTGCCCTGCTGATGTTTCAGCTGTGAACTACCAGCTTAGTAGAGGCCCTTGTCCTACACTCCCGTCCCCAGGGGTGAGCCCTGTGCTCACGTAGATCCATTGACTGCAGCTCATGCTCATATGAAATAATTTGCACTATAAAGGGACCTGCATTTCTGTGTCTGTGCAGTCTTTGAACACTGCTGGTTGAGAGGTTTCCATTAGTGTCAGTTTTCAGAAGGATACCAACCAACTGTGACATAGTAACTGTTCTTCAACACCATGGCTTCAAACTTGAACCAGTAGCGTGAAGTATCTGATTACCAGTCTTCTAAACCAATCCCTGAGTCTACAAATGTAGCTGCTAGACAGTTCATTATATATGTCATGTCCAGCTTTTGGGCACAGCAATCTATTCTTCAATCTGAAATACTTTTAACAAAAATCTACTTTGAATAGAATGACTCTTGTTTTGCTGAGTCAGAAACTTTGGCTTGGAAATATTTTGACTAGCTTTTTAGGCTACTGCAATACAAACATCTTGTTATTATGATCTTAATCCTAAGAGACCCTCCCCCCCCTTCCAGATGAATTGATGTCTCAGTTGGGGATATAGGGGAGAAAGGAGAGAAAAAATAGAAAAAATGTTGACTTAATTTAAAATGAAGAATGAGAGCGTACCAAGGCACCTTAATGTTGTGCTTCAGTCTGCACTGTAGCTCAAAATAAGATACGCAATTTGAGCTACGCAAATTGCTTATCTTATTTCAAAATATCTTCTTTCCTAATTTGGTGCTGTCTACACAGTGCCAATTTTGAAATAAAGCACTATTCTGAAATGTCCCTTACTCCTCGTGGAATGAGATTTACAGGGATGTTGGAATAGTGAGCCTGTTATATTTCGAAATAACGGGCTTGCTGTGAAGACACGGGATAGCTATTTCGGGATATTCGGGTATCCTGAAATAGCGTAGCAGTGTAGACGTATCCTTAGAGAGTTGGGGAAGGGACCCACAGTAACCTAATTTGCTAAATTAGAAAAAAGTGTAGCTCAAAATCCATGGCACAAAAGATATAATGGAAAAGTACCTTTTTTTTTTTTTTTTTTGATGGTGCTAGATTCTGTTACCAAAAGAATCTGATAATGCCCATACAATTTTCAAAGCACTTTCCTTTTAAATTTTAGGAAGAACTTCTTAACACTAATGTTTTACATTTTTGTAAATCTCATGTTCTTGTTTAATTTGCCAAAGCAGTAAGGGGTTTGCAAACACCTGATAGATTTGGTCTGGATTTTAATCCAGTTAAGAATGTTTGTTTTTGCAGAAATATTTGGCTTATCATACTGCTGGTTTTAGGACCAAAATATGTGTGTAACCACATGCTGGGGGGAATAAATCTGAGTGTATTAGGTCAGAAACATGAATCTCAAAACTCCTTCAATATTGCTGTCATTTTTGTGTTGGTTGGTTCCCGTTCATGTTATTCTGGAGCATGTATTATAACCACATATAATGCGTGTTGAGATTTATTTCTTGATTACTTGAGAGGGGAGTTAAGACACATGCATAAAAAATGTTACATGTAAAAAAACAATTGTGTGGCACAAACAACTGGTCCTTTTGTTGCAGGTTTTCATACGTTACACATGGGGCTTGGAGTTAGATGTCTGCCTTTGCATACCCTGCTGCATTACATTGACAATGGGGTCTTACAGCTGACAGAGACATGTGCTATAAAACTTTGGAAAGGTATGGTTGATTTAACAGTAGACACATAGGTTACATTCCTTTGTAGCAAATCTGGTTTGGAAATGGATACCCTTTGTATATTTCAATGTGACACCCAGAGCTCTTTGGCTGTTGCTTTAAAAAAATGTTTTTTTAACTTGCTCTTATAGTACATAGAAGAAAAATACAAGGGCCAAAGGTTCAATTCTGCACTTAGAATTGAAAGTTATTGTTGAAAGTTATTCCTGTGGAGCTGCTTTGAAGTCAGTGGGGTCGCACAGCTGTTACAAAGGACAAAATTGGGCATGAGCCTACATAACACTATCCCTGACGTGATAGAACATGAAATATCCATTGTGAGAATTTCAGCAGATGACTACATGGATCTTGATCCCATTTTTAAACTAGAAAATTTGTAGAAATATTAACATTAATGGCTTTCATAGGACTT
This sequence comes from Rafetus swinhoei, assembly GCA_019425775.1. Lineage (NCBI taxonomy): Eukaryota > Metazoa > Chordata > Testudines > Trionychidae > Rafetus > Rafetus swinhoei. The sequence goes on along the minus strand of CM033437.1, from coordinate 326,105,087 downwards.
AAGACCTCTACCCTCAGACTGGATTAGCTTGCCTCAGTAAATTTCCTCAGATGTATATAACAGATAAAAATGCTTTTGGTGCTGACATTTGTGGAATGTCCAGAAATTCTGTACAATGCAAGAAAGTATTTTATAAAACAAAAAATGCCAGCGTCCAGGAGTTTTAAGACAATCATGCTTTAAAGAACTTTTAAAATATTATGCCTGCCTACCGAGTGGTTATTTTCATTAGGCTTTCTTGTAAGTAGGCTAAGAAACTCACCCATGTTCTTTCAGCTATGTTTTGTGAACATATTAAAACAAGAAATAGTGTACACAGCAGCATATGAAAATTGTGTTTTGCACAATCACGTCTCATATGCTCCAATCACCATGTTCTTGAATTATTGCCCAAATTTACAATCCGATTATCTTACACTGTTTCTTGGCATAGGACCAGCTTTATACTGTGGTTCATAAACCAGCGTCTTTGTGAAATCAGTTTGTGGCTTTATAAACCATAGAATGACCACAACTCCGTTCATTGCCCTTTTAGTTCAAAGGAAGCAGATAGCATAACTCACTTCATCTGAATCAGTTATTGGAATATAGCCATACAGGAGGGCCTCAGAATTACAAACCCTCAGGAATGGAAGCTGTTCATAACTTTGAAATGTTTCTAACTCTGAACAAAATGTTATGGTGGTTAGTTTAAAAGTTTATAACTGAACATTAACTTAATAAAGCATTGAAAGTTTACTATACAGAAGAAAAATTCCCTTCAATTTTTTTAGCAGTTTAGTACACAGTACTATACTAGGGATGTGAATGACTAGTCAACTATACGATAAGCAAATACTAGTCAACTAGTCACTCCCCCCAACCCGAGGCAGCAAGGGAGGGAAGAAGAGAGGGTGTTTCAAAGAGGCAGCACTTCATGGAGCCCAGGACCAGATCCTGGGCTTCATGTGGCGCTGCCACTTAGAAACACTGCATGCAGCCCGGGGCCAGCTGCACATGGCATTTCAAAGTGGCAGCGCTGTGTGGAGCCGGGAGTCAGCTGGGGACTTCTCCACTGACCCCAGGCTCCATGCAGCACTGCCACTTTGAAATGCTGCGGCGAGCTCTGGGCCAGGGGGGGACTGCTTGAGTCCCCCGCTGTCCCTGTGCTCCCCACAGCGCTTTCGCCTTTGATGTGTAGCAACCGCCCTGGACCTGTTGCTACACTTCAAAGGCAGAGGCACCCTTATTGACTAATCAAATAGTTGATGCAAATTGTGTCGACTATTGGATTAGCCAATTTATCTAAATTTAACATCCCTGTATTATACTGTGTTTGCTTTCTTCCCCCGCTGCTACTGCCTGATTGTGTACTTCCGGTTTCAAATGAGAGATGGTGTTGACTGGACCGTTCATAACTCTGCTGTTTGTAACTTTGAGGGTCTACTGTACTACACTGTAACCTAATTCAAAGCAATGATGCTCCTGTAATCAAACCTGTAACACAATGTTTACCCAGTGGTTAAAAGAAAATAGATACAAATTTATACAGTACACTATATCTTATTATTTCTAGGATTGTGAAACAATTGTTATGATTTGGGGATGTGATGCTTCAAATTCTACTTGTCCCTCATAGGTCTGCATAATTGCATTCAAATCTGTTATCTCGAAGGGTGGTTTTGTGTGTGTGGGAGAGAGATGTAAGTTAATATGCATTTTGCTGTTGAGTTAATTTAGGAAGCCATATCTCTGAAGTCATGGTCAGTTATTTATTTCTCTCTCTGGTTTGTAGATCTGGACAATACCGAGAAGAATGAAAAGCTAAAATTTAGTATCTTTACAAGGCTTCCTGAGGTAACTGCATTGTGCTTCTTAGGTTTTAGGTCCAGTTGTTATGAAATTCATCTGAACTCAAAACTTAAGTCCCATGCGAATCATTATAAGATGGCTTAATTGGGATTTAAATAGTTCATGCTGGCCCACTGAACAAGGGTGAGTTTCACCTTTTGTATCTTCAAGGCCTTAGCTATGTGTACATTTTCTTCAAGTTTGACAGTGACTGGGAGGAGGTGATTATTACAACGGGAAAAGAGGGCTTTTTTAGCTCTATTTATATTTAGAATTGCTGAGCCATGTTGACACTGGGACTGATAAAGCATTTCCCTTTAATTTATGGAATTTCCTACGCCTGTCCAACTTCACTACTTGATAAAAATATATATTGTCTCTGGCAGTACAAGCAATTTCTATGCTGTTTTGTAAAGCATACTATGGTTGGTAATTACATGTGCAAAACCTCTTTCAGTCTATGTCCAGAGGTCTGGCTTTACTCAATTATTAAACAATGAGGTTTCTTACCAAATTAGATTCTTGTTGCAAGAAGCAAAAAGAATTCTGTAGCCTAGCTTCTAAGCTATCAATCACTTTTTTATAAAATCTAGCTATGACTCATTTACCCTTGTGAGTAGGAAGGCAAGAAAGGGAGACATATTCACAAAGTAATAATTTCCAAGAGCTAGTAAGAAATTATTCTCTCTTAAAGCCAGTTATCTCTGCCCCTTGAAGAACTAAGTGCTGAGAAATGAGAGATGCAGTTTTCACCCCTTCCAGCTTAGCAAAAGACTAGACAGGGAAGTTGAAGCTAGGCCTCCCGCAAGAGTAAGCCGGGTTTTATTGCTAGGAGATCAGGAAGCTCCAAATCCTATTTAAGCTACTGCACTGATCTCCTTCTGGAAGCCCTGCATGTCTGTTTAGTCATTTGCATATAGCACTCTTGATTATCTAATCTACTCCAAAGTCTGCTGCCCAAATCCTGTAGGGCTGTGTCCGTATCTTGAATTATAGATCACTGCCATGCTGTCTTCCAAGGAATCCAGCCAACGTGAGTGCCACCAGTATACAAATAAATCCTGTAAATGTAGGGAGTCTGATGGTTGTGATTAATATTGCTACCCTGATTACACACAACAGCTCCTGCTGTAGCACCTGGAAAGCATGTACACACCATATCACGTCATGGTCCTTGACATAGAATCCAATCTTCTTGTGGGGGAGTTTCCTCCAATGTAGCAGCCATGCCTCTGGTGAGGAGAAGTTGATAAGGCATCAGTAGTGATGCCAAGAAAGAAAGAGGCTTATTCCTCACCTTCTCCCTTCCACTCTACTTGTGTTGCCTCTGCAGTACTTCTAGTATGCCGTAAGCCAGTGGGTAGAGGATCGACCGTGGATCCCATCTGGCCATGGTGTGCTATTTTACTGGCCCTGCCCAATGTGACCTTTGTTGCTGATTGTTAGTTTATCATAGATATGTTGGGCTGGAAGGCACCTCAAGAGTTCATGAAGTTCATCCTCCCCATGCTGAGGCAGGATTTAGTATACCTAGACCATCCTTGAAAAGATGTGTTTCTAACCCGTTCTTAAACGTCTCCAATGACAAGAAGGCTGTGGCAGGAATCTCTAGATAAACCATTCCGGTGCTTAACTAGCCTTATAGAGAAAATCGATCATCTAACCTGAATCTCCAGTGCTGCAAAGGTAAATGGAGAACAATTGATCACCACTCTCTTTATAACAACCTTTGAGATATTTGAAGATCAGGGTTCCCTCTAAGCTGCACACCTGCATGGCCTGGCTGGCGAGGCCACGTGGCAGGTGGCAGCTCCAGTATGCGCGGCTGGAGCTGGACCACAGTGGAGCTGTACCTGCTGGGAAACTCCCTCGCCCCTTTCTGTGCTGGGCATCTAATTCTCATGTTCCCAGCCTCGCAGGTGCTAGTTTTGCTTTGAGAGCAGCCCTTTCCTTATGAATATACCATAAGTGAGAAGCACCCTCCTGTGATTAACTTGATGGTGCAAAGAATGTGAGCTCTCCCTGACAGAAGCAAAGGCATGTGGATGCATAGTGCATAGGTGGAAATAGGAGCCACGATGCATACACATGCATATGTCATCCTGCACCCACTGACTAGTCCTTCACCCTTGCCCCAATCCTCCTTCAGTCTGAGCTAAAATAGCCTGAATGTGCATTGAAAGATCACTCCTCATAATATAGTTGTCCACTAGATGCATTGCACTGCACTCGTTCGCCACATTCAAGGCCATTGCATGAACCAGTTACAATCCCCAGTGCATTAAAATAATGTAGACAGGGACCCACATGGCTACTGAAAATTTTGCAGTATTAATTTTATTTATTTGATTTCATATTATGTAAAGTCATGCACCTTATTAATTATCCTTTTTTTGTATTCTTTCTTCCATATACAGTATATATATTAAATGTATTAAAACTTGGGTGCCACAGTGGCACACATTCAAAGAAGCATACAATATCAATAATTGTGCAGAAGATAAAACTCACTCTGCTCATAGATGGAAAATCTTAGAGGGAACACTATTGAAGATTATTATTAGGTCCTCCCTCAGCCTTCTCTACTCCAAACTAAACATGCCCTGTTCTTTCAAGCTTTCTTCATAGATCATGGTTTCTAAACTTACTATTTTTGTTACTCTGTCCAGTTTGTTCTCATCTTTCTTAAAGTGTCATGTTGAAAACTGGACACAGTAGTCTATCTGAAGTCTTACCAGTATCAAATAAAACTTAAGAAATGACAAGTAGTCTAGCAGCACCTTTAAAAAATTAACAAAACATGTGGATGGTATCGTGAGCTTTCGTGGGCACGTTGTACCATCTACACGTTTTGTTAGTCTTTACAGTGCTGCTAGACTATTCGTTGTTGTTGGGTTTTTTTAAAGTTTTTCCAGTTACACACTAACTTGGCTACCCCTCTGAAGCAGCATCAAGTAGAATAGGACAATTATATTTCATCTCTTAACTTTGACACTCCCGTTAATATGTCCCATAATGACATTTGCCTTTTTTGCTACAGCACCGTACTGTTGACTTGTATTTTAATTTGTGATCCACTATAACCTCCAGATACTTTTCAGAAGTATTGCTGCTTACCCAGTTACTCCCCATTCCCTTTCTAAGGATAGTCCTTTGCACTTGTCTTAATTGATTTTTGTCTTGTTTGTTTTAGACCAATTATCCAATTGATCAAAATAAGTCTGAATTAAAATCCTTTCCTCAAAAGTGCTTTCACCTCTTCCAGCTTAGTGTTGACATCAGATTTATAAGCGTATTCTCCGCTCTATCATCCAAGTCCTTAATGAAAATACTGAATAGTACCAGAGCCAAGATAGACCCTACTGGGACACTACTTGATATATCTTCAGAGTTTGACAGTGAACTGTTGCTAACTGTTCTTTGAGTATGAGCTTTGGACGAGATATGCACCCACCTTAAAGTAATTTAATCTAGACCAAATTGCCCTAGTTTGCTTACAAGAATGTCATGTTGGACAGTGTCAAAAGCCTTACTAGAATTCAGAAACATGTTTGCTTCCTCTTTGTCCATTATACTGGTTATCCTGTCAAAGTAGCTGGATTTGTCAAGAACTAGTCATGTCAAACCAATGTTAGCTATCACCTCTTTATCCTCCAGGTTTGAACAAATTGATTAGTTTATAGTTTGTTCCAGTATGTTTTTGGATATCAAAATTAGGCTAACTGGTCTAATTCTGTGGGCCTTTCCCCTCTCCCCCCTTTTAGGAGATGTTCTGTTTACCCTTCTCCAGCTTCTGGGTCCTCCCTGGTCCTTGAGTTCTTGCAGATAATCATTAATGGTTCAAAGATGTAACGGTTCAAAGATTGCTTTGGCTAGTTCCTTACATCCTTTAGGATGAACATCGTTGGTCCTGATGATTTGAATACATAGACTGTCATATGCATTTCCAATCATTGAAAATACTAATAGAATTTTTCTGTAAAAAGAGTTTTTCTTGTTTGCTTTTTTTTTTAATGTCAAGCCTTTCTTAGCTGTCTATATTTTGTTCGAGGCATGGTTTAGTCAGTTGAGGTAGAGCTGACAGTATGGAACCTGTAATGAGCTGTCAGCCACTGGGCACTGTTAGGAAGGAGAAAGTATTGATTCAGTGTGTACTCTAACTCTATTGCTGACTTATTGTGACAGAAAATGTCACTGAAGTGTAATAGACTCAATATTGCATTGCATCTATTTTGTTACGTTTAATTTTTTTGCTTAATAGGCAATTGGTCACAAGGTCAGTCAGCTGTGGGATCATCCCATCAACTCTAATTGTATTGCAAGGAACTATGTGAAACTGTTGCTGGATAAACTTAGGGACAGACAGGTAAGAGTGTGGAGATGGCCATTGCTTGCTTTTTAATCTTTTAGCTTTGACAGTATTGAGCACAGTCTCTACTCTGCTGTTGGGACGGTTAGCCACTCTTTACTCAGTAGTTAAATAGCTATTTAACCACTTTTGTGATGTAATATAAAGTAGGGATGTGAAAGGTTAACCAGTAAGCCTCACCTTTAATAGGAGCTGGGAGCTTGCGGCAGCCTCTGCCCGTATGTGGGGGCTGGAAACTGGCAGCCAGCACCTGTGCGGGGCTTGGAGCGGGAACCCCAGATCCTGCTTAGATGGTTAACTGGTTAAACATTAGGTTGGCCTAACGTTTAACCGATTAACTGGAATTTTACATCCCTAATATAAAGTGTATTTCTTTTACAGCATAACAGACCAGTGGCTGACAGACTGTCTGTCCATGTAGAGTTTCTGCCACTTAACTACTTAGCTGATATGCTAGCAGAGGTAGAGGATCAAGGTAACATTGTTATTATTCAGTATGTTTATTATAGTAATGCCCAAGGACCAAAGAGGAGTGGGTTTTAGAAGAGATGTGTGCAGAATGCCTTGCCAGTGTCCTGTAGTAGTTACCTACCTATGGATACATTAACCTTTCCATAAGAATTACACGTGTGTAATGGACTTCTTACCTTTCTGGTTTCACTGTTCTGTTTCCCCTTATTCAGCCAGTGGTGGAAAGTTTCTCCCTGACAAATAGGCAGTTTAGCTCTCTGGCCAAACTTCAAAAAGAGTTCTCTCTGTTTTGGGGAAACCAAAACGTTTAAAAACAACATAATCCTAAGCAGCCATCCATGGGCTAAATGGTCTATTTACTTTCTTATGCTGCAGCTTTCTGTTTATTTCGTTGTCAAGGTAAAATGCAATGATTTGCTTTCTCCACGCTCAACCAAGAACCCTTTTTCCACAGGCATTAGCTGGGGTATTCCAGTTGGTGGGGACTTCTTCCTATTTTGGTAGAAGCTCCAACTTAGTATTTTTTTAAAGTGTGGTACTAGCATTCTGCCTCCGGCCCATACCAATTCTCTATTGTTCTGAAGTTTTTCCTTCTTTTGAGTCTCTCTTCAACCACTGAACCACTTACCTCTTTCAAGAGCTCCTACCTGTTTGTTGGCCCCACCTTGGCTCACTACTTCTTTAGCTTTCTTACTGAAGAATCCTCCATGTCTCACCACCTACTCCCTTGTAGGTCTCTCCCTTTTTGAGCCAGTGTTTTATATAGTTGGGCATTTCAGGTACATGAGTCCCTTGTAGTGACATGATACCTTTGGAAATCGTAACCATCCTAAATCCCTGGCCTTACAGGGCTTAGAACCAGATTTTTAAAGGTTTTTAGGCATTGCTGCACTCAGTGTTGCAATGCCTAGCTGATTTAGGTTCCTAAATATAATTTGCAAGAGATTTAAGCACTTACGAGCCTAAATCCCATTCTCTATCTTAAGGTGTTATACTGGTGCCCATTTGTATCAACTGAGTGCCTTTATCATAAAATCAATAGCAAAGTTTCAGTGTACCTTGTAGAGTTGCTGGCTCTCCTCTCTGTGGGATATGTTCTGTTTATGTCCCAGTAAGAAGCAGGCTGGTGCTGCCAGCATTGAAAGGGGTCAGCAGGCTGCTACAATCTGGAAAGCAGCCCAGGCTAAATGTTAATCAGATCCACAGTTGCTGAGACAGTTTTCCCTCTAAATTACATGGCTTGAAGTTTTATGTAACAGTTTTATGAAATTGACAATACGAGGGCCAAATTCTATACATCCTCCAGCTTATACTCAAGCAAAGCTTATGTTGTTTTCAGAATTTTGCTGTATAAAATCTTCAGGATTTGACCCAGTATTCTTAGATAATAGTGTCTGACAGACTCACCTTATGACCTAATATTGTATTTGACACAAACTTTAAAGGTTCTGTTTAAAAAAGGATTAGACATCAATAGTAAAGTTCCCATTAGCTTCTCTGAATGGACTCTGGATCAGACCTTATGGGCTAAATCAGGGCTGGTCAAGATGTGGCCTGGGGGGGCTGGATCCGGCCCACCTAACACTTTGATCCGGCCCTCAGACTGCATCTGGCTGCTTTCTAATTGTATATATCCTGCTGCCTGTGCCACTGAATTTCCAGACAGTGGCTCAGGCAGCAGGATCCTGGTTGCAGTACTAGTCTGACAGTGGACAGAGCCGTGAGCTCTTTGAATAGCCACAGCAACCCCAGGTGGCTGCCAGGCCATGCAGTAGTGGCAGGGCTGGAAGCTGTGAGCCATTTGCTATGTTTTTAATTCAAAGCCTCTGGCCCACTCAGCTCTGGGGGGGAGGCTAGTCCCCAGGCCTGCCCTTTCTGTCCCAGGCCCCGACCCTTCCAAGGTGGAGCTGGCCCATGACCACAGACCAAATTTCATTAAGTGGCTCCCCTGTGAAAATTATTGCCCACCCCTGGGCTAGATTCACAAAGGTACTTGGGCATCGTAGTGGTATTTAATCACATAAGCCTAATATTTTGGCTCCATTGACATGTGCAAATCCCTTCTCAGGTGCCACTTAACCCTATAGGTGACTAAATCCCCATAGGTACCCAAGTTCTACCCATGGGCACACTCAAAGCCACCTCTGTTCTGATGCTGCCCAACAGCTAATGAGCTGCTTGAAGCCCATGCTCAAAGCAAAGCCCTAGCAGGATTCTCAAACAAAGTATTTCCCTGCCTGCCTATCCAGTGCAGCCCAATCCTATAGGTGTGCTCAGAGTGCACCTGTAGGGTCACAGACTCAAACAAAAGATAGCTGGGGTAAGCAGGTTGGGAATTTTTCAGGAGGTTGGGTGTTCCAGATTCAGATCCCTGCTCTGTTAAATTTGGAGCTGAGATTTGAACCCAGTTTTCCTTACATGTCAAGTGAGTCCCAATCACCAGGTTATAAGGCATTCTGGAATGGATCTTTCTCAATCTCTTACTTGGAGTGGTTTCATTTTGTATACATATTATTGGAGCAGGGACTGTAAGCTAACTCTCCCACATCCTAGGCAAGTGCCCTAATCACCACGCTATAGAGTCACTCTTTCTCTCTCTGACCAATGAATATTTATACCAAGTGGACTATGTCCCACAGGAGAGATTGAGAGAGATCCACCCCAGAATGCCCAATAGCCTGGTGCCGTGGTGTCCAGCCTGTTCTGTAGCCACTATAATGGCTACTGCAATAGTGAACTAGCCACACTCAACCGGCCAAATAGCCACATGTGGCTAGTGACTAGTGTGTTGGACACCACGGGCCTGGTGATTGGGGCACTTAACTGGGATATGGGGGACCCAGATTTAAATTTCTGCTCTGCCTGCTTTGGAGCAGGAACTTCAACCCAGTTCCCTTGTATACTAGATTAGTATCCTAAGTACTAGGTCTAATGAGGTGTGTGAGTGTGTCTGTCTTTTTTGCAAGAAAGGGCTGACCTGGCTTAGATACCACATGGCAGGTGAGGGCTTGCAGCTGAAATACCTAAATAAAGGAAAACTTCTTCTCTGGCTCCTGAATCAGGTGTCTAAAGGCCAAATCAATGGGAGTCAGGTGCAAATGTGCCTTTATAAATCTGGATACTAAGGGCATATCTACACAGCAGGCTAAACTCAAAATAAGCTACGCAACTTGAGCTATGCTAATTGTGTAGCTTAAGTCTAAATAGCTTATTTCGACCTTTGGTGCTGTCTACACAGCAGTTATTTCGAGACAGAGTACTCTTCCCCCAACTTCCCTTGCTCCTCGTACAATGAGGGTTACAGGAGTTGCAGTAAGCAGTCCTCCAGCTCAACAATATTTCGACATTATTTGACATGTCGAAATTCTTGCTCGAGTGAAGACTCAGAGTATAATGCAGCTGTGCGGACATAGCCTAGCCTATACTTCCATCCCCTTTTCTCTGCATTTCTCTCCCCACTTGCTTAGGTGGCTTTCTTTTGCACTAACCTCTTTCCATATACTGTACGAGGTACCAAGGTGCCTAACTTGGGACTGAGATTTCCAGTAGGCAACAGCATGCCTAATAATGAGGCTTTATAATGCTTAAGAACCTTGGTGAATCTAGCCCAGGGTACTTACAAGAAATATTTTTCTCCTTCTGAAAAAGTAGGTGCCAAAAGTTCCTAAAAACTGACGGATTGAATTTCAGAGATGCTAAGCATACAATTGAAATCATGAAATCTAGGGGGGAGAGGGGAAGCTCCATATCTATGAAAATACATTTTAATCCTAACTCTGGTACTCCAGATTGAAAATGTTGGCCGTGGTGTCCCAGGGATTGAAAGCATTGGTGCAGAAGAACATTTATTTTGTAAATGCTGATCTTCTCCATGTACTTTTCCAGGTCTGAATCCATTGGAGGAAGAAAACAATGTAAATGCAAAATTTGTAGAAGAAACAGCACTGAAACACACCACAATGCTTTTAGGACTATAGTACTAAAATATTTGGATTATTTCAAAAAGCATGTCAGTCTTGCAACATATATCAACATTTCAACAAGCAGATTTGCAACTAAAATTCCAGGGTTTAATACTTCTCAAAAATTGTTAATAATTAGAAAACAAATATCATATGGTAGAGGCTACCAGTTGTTGGTTACAATCATTATTAACTAGCAAAATAATATATACTTCACTCACCTCATGCATGTATTAAAGAGAGACTAGACTGAAACTACAGACTTGCTAGTAAATACAAAGAAAATAAAGGATGGAGTTGGAGGAAAGAATGGATCTGATACAGATCCTGCTCTCTGATTAAGTATGTTTTTATTATTCAGTTTTACATTGTGGAATGGCTGAACAGGAGGAGGTGTAGCAAGTTCCAGAATATTGTGAGAGAAGTTTATTTAGAATTGTATTTATATTGTAATACCACTCTTACAGCCAAGATATTCTTGGAAAAAGAACAGTCCAAATACATGTAAAATAATAAGAAACTGACAGTTGTCCATTGCACTGACGTATAAATGATTTCTTTGAGATTGTGTAGTATAGGCTAGAGGCAACAAATGAGTAACTTTTTGTATATAATGTATTAATAAAGATGTATAAATTCCTCATACAAATGGTACATCTTTTTACAGTACTGTCCCCACATCTTTGGAGTTGGGTTTTAATATATTTGCGCTCTTGCTAATGTGTATAAAAACCTTTCCTGATGTTTATAATTTACTACATGATACAGCAGGAGAAGAAAGCATCTTTGGAAGCCTATCTTTACAGTGGTTTGGACAAATTGTATTTAATTTTGTCCCTATGACTTTTAATATTTTTAGATCAAATGTCAGATTTTTAAAAATTGCTAGATTTTTTTGCCCTTGAGTTCTCAGCTATATTTATACAGAACTGAACTAACCCATTTATTTTTTAAATCTGTAAACTGTAATAGCAGTTCTTAAAAAGTAGTGCTTTGGTACCAATCAGGGAAAATTTGTGAACTTCAAACATCCTGAAAGAGCATGGAAGAGAGAGAATTCATTTACTGGGTAAAAGTGTGCCAAATTTTCAGAAGTAGTAAACTTGGATGAATTAGATATTGCATTTTTTTTTCTTTTTAATTCCAATATATTCCTCAAGCTCTCTATGTAAAACTGCTGAGAAAGGATAACAGAAGTATAGTTTCAAATAGGGGAGTATGTTCCCAAACTTATAAGGGTTAAATGAAAGAGATTTAGCTCCCAGAAAGAGGGTCCTTTGTATACTTCTCAGTATGCATAAGCATTCACCCTTTCTTCCCCTCTTATTCCTTCTCAGTAATGGAACTTCTTTCCCTCTACTGTGGTTGCCATCAGTGATAAAGGCAGATTAGCCTTCTCAGTGGTCTGTAGTGAGAAAAACAGACTTTTTTAAATTTAAAAAGACATGTCTGGCACTTATCTTCTGAGCAAACTGCTCACCATGTTTGTTTATCTGTATAAGGAGTAAGGACATAGTTCAACTATGTTAATCTTAAAAAGAGCTACAAAATTTTCTCTTGTTAATAAATGCTTGCAAAGTACAAGAAGGTGCAATAAACAAGTTAAAAACCAATTTTGATTATTGTTCACTTTTCTTAACATTTCAAAACACTGCTATGTTTTGCATACTGAGTCCCTATTAGCAAGAAAGAGTTGCAGGAATTCTTAAGCTATACTGTCAGCTTTAAAAAATATTTTGTTTACAGTGTGAATATTTTGGCAAATGGCTAGAAAACATTTTAAAACATTTGCAATATTAAGAGCTGTTGGTTTTGCATATTCAGTTACTAGTACTGTACTCATGGCTTAGATGCCACAGGATCACTTGTTCAGATTTCAATTGGCTTCACAATAGGTTTTCTTATGTGTCTCATATTTGAACCAGGTTCAGTCGGTTTGAAAGGAGCCAAAGCACCATAGGGACGTGGCAGAGGGAGAACATTTTCATCATCTGGGATGTATGCATTGGGGCGCTGCTCCGCTGTTGTGTAGACACTATTTGGCAATGCATACTGTTCCTCTTCTGCAGCACGCTGTGAAGAAACATGTTTAATGTGATTCAACACTGCCAATCCATTTCACAATTCATGGTGATATCAGCACTTAGAACTCCATTTATGACTTCTCAGCCATAGATCAAAGCTCTTAACAAAGAATGCTACTGTACGTTTAGCAAATGAGGTAACTGAGGTACAAAAATACTGATGTGATTGTCATAACATGGAGGAAACTGTTATCTCCACAAAAGTGTTTAAATCCGAAGCAGTTTTGTTGGGGAAACCTTCCATGGCCTCAAGGTGACAAATTCTTTAAATGGATACACTCTGTGCATTGTTCCATGCTCAGGCAACTTTTGCCATGGGAGAGGTGGAAAGACCATGGCTTGCCTTCACCCAGCTCTTGGGGAGCTTCACCCAGCTCTTGGGGAGCTTGCCTTCACCCAGCTTGTGCTGTCAATGCTCCCTACTGAAACTGTACTTTGCCCCTGTCGGGTGAGTCAGAACCTTACTCAAATAGGAGCATTTTGTATAATATTGCCCCCATTAGTGTGAACCCTCCCATACTGATCATTGGGTGTTCCACCTGGTTTTAAAGAGGCAATCTGCCTATTAATGAACTTGCAGCATTTTCCCATGGGCTCTTCCTGCCCACTAACATCTCACAGTCTAATCTCCCTTTCTCTCTGCCAGTCTAGCATCTACAAGCTCCTAAGAAAAAAGGTTGTGTTTTGTTTCTTCCTTTGCACTATCATCTTGAAACTGAATCCTCAGTATAATATCTGAAAAGATTAGTGCTCCTCTATCAAAATAATTAAAATGTTTAAACTGACATGCACAGCTTCCTTTTAGCACTAGACCCCTAGATCAGCTGGTGAATTTTCATTCAATACAGTACACAAGACTCCTGACTCCCCACAAAGCAGCCTGGCCATAAGCTTTCCTACAAATGTAGGTCAGGTTGGTCCTATTCTAAGTAAAGACAGCAAAACCCCGTTTAAAAATAAGCTGGAACAATGTGAATGAATCTCAAATTGAACCATATTACAAAAACCTACTTTCTCTCTGGCTTCGGCTGCAGCTTTATGCATCTCCTCATTGCGCAATATCTTTAGCCACTCAATCTCAGTTTCTTTAGGCGGAGGGAGACCTTTCTCTATCCTTGATGAGACAGTCAGCAAAAATTGTTCTTTGTCCCTCATTTCCTGTTGCAATGTAATGGTAACTGCTTGTGTCATAGATAATTCTGCAATAAGGGCCATCATCTTCTGGGTTTTATCTTTTATTTTCTGCTGTAGTTCATTCATCTGAAATCAGTAACATTAATGAAACTATAACCAGTTTTTCTATTTTACATTCACAGTTGAGAATCAAGCTTGCTTTCAAGATTTGTATTTTCAGAGAATTAGTTGAAAATGTTTTCCTCAAAGGGGCACATAATAGGAAATACAGAAAATCCATGACTTTCTGGATGAAGATGGTGTGCTTTTATTTGTACAGTACAGAAATGATTTTTAAAAATCAGTAAAAGAAACATAATACACTGTTCATCCTCTATTTCTTCAGTTGAATTGGAAAGGAAAACTAGCTCCATTAATCCTATTAATTATCACTTTCAATGTTAGTATTAGTACCGTTATCCTATACTATGTTATTTTGGCCTAGTCTTAAAACATTAGTTTTATAAACAAATAACCAGTCACTTTTTTTGTGAATTTTTCATTGTCATACATGTATTTAAAAGCCTTAATTTGCATATATTTACATAAATTTGCATATATGTGCAATCACACTTAAGTTGTGGCCCTCAGCATGTGCTGTGAGTATCATTGTGGCTCTCAGGGCTTCCAAAGTTGAGGAGCCATAATGTAAACTATTTTTTTTTAAAAGCATGATTCTACATTTAAAATTAATTGTCATATTCCTAGTCAGCCAGACTGCAACTCGTGTATGTTCAGAGCCATACCACCTCACTTTCAGCAGAAAAAAATTATACTCTGGGTACGTCTAGAGAGCGGAGCTATTTCAGGATTCCTCCGGTATCCCGAAATGGCTATTCTACGTCTTTTACTCAAGCCCATTATTTCAAAATAGATTTCAAAATAGCAGGCATGCTATTCCGGCATTCCTGTAACCCTCGTTCCACGAGGGTTAAGGGATGTCTCGAAATGGCGCATTATTTGAAATTTCAAATTTCAAAATAAGCTATTTCAAAATACATTTAAAATAAGCTATTTAATTTGCATAGCACAAATTGTGTAGCTTATTCCGAGATAAGGGTGCTGTCTAGATGGACCCTCAGGCTATGTCTACAGTAGCGGGTTCTTGCGCAAGAACTCTTGCGCAAGAACACGTCCACACTGCCATGGGCTTTTGCACAAGAGCATCCATGGCAGTGTGGATGCTCTCTTGTGCAAGAAAGCGCTGATGGCCGTTTTACCCATAGGGCTTTCTTGCGCAAGAAACCCCTGCCCTGCGTCCACACTGCCCTCTTGCGCGGGAGGGCTAACACTTGTTAGAAAAGAGCATAGCTCTTGCGCAAGAAGTCCTTTTCTACCATGCTTTACTGTAAATCTTCTTGCACAAGAGCGGGTGGGCCGTGTGGACGCTCTGTGGAAGAACGGCCGTTCTTGCGCAAGAACCTGACAATGTAGACATAGCCTCAGTGTTTTACTTCTGTTGGCAAGGCAGATCCAACATAGCTATTAAAAATGCAGGCCTGAAATGAAATCTTGGCTTCACTAAAGTTGAGAGTAAAACTCTCTAACTTCAGCAGTGTAGCACTTCATACCGGAAGCTGTTTCATATTGTGCAAAGTGAACAGAATTGTATACAAAATTGTATTCGTTTACACCTGAAGGACCCCAGTTAAAGCAACTGGGAATATAATGTTGAGAGAACGGGGTTGTACAAAGGTAACAGATTTCTGCAAGTTAGTCAGGCTCTTGCTGGTGATGCACAATAACAAACCCCAACTTGACTCCTGGCAAGTATGGTAGTTAGAAACAGCATCTGTTCACTTTCAAGTGACCGTATGTGACAGGGAATTATTGAAAAAGGAAAAAAAATCAATGCCATTTTATCTACAATACCCATTTTTACAGTCGCTTCTCAGAGCGGAACTGCACTTTAACGAACCATAGATTAGCAGCAGCTATGTTAAATATCACTGTAGAAAACAACTTGAACATCTTTGTTGCTGTAATGGTCTATTCTTATTTATCTGGGTTTGTTCATGCTTCACCCATAATAGCTGGAAGGAAAACAAGGCTGGGACTGATGGGTTTTCTTTATTAAAAGGCTCCTTTATCTTTTAAAATAGTCTGTCAGGCAGAAATGTGATAATCATATAAAAAAATCGGTTTGAGAATTTTCTTTGGTGCACAAGTGTGTGGGCCTCTCAGACTAAGTGTATGAGAGAAACCTGCCAACTGGCTCAAATGCATCTCCTTTCAGATTGCAGGTGCACAGAGCCTGCCTGTGTTCTTTCTAATATTGAGCAGATCCAGGTACTTTTGAAACTATTGTGTAGAGCATACATTCAAAAAGGAGACAACTTTCAGTATTTTGTCTAGCTAGTAAGCTTCCAACTCCAAAAATAATTAATTGTACACATAAATAAAAGGTAAAGAAAAGAAAACGCTAACAGCACATCTCTGAGATTTCAAAGAAATACATTGTATTTCACTTATTTACAACTATAGTTATGTCATCTTCAGATAGCTCTATACTGTAAATAGTTTCCTGTAATTTCCCCATGAAATATTGTAAGTACAGTATAAGTTTGTATTAAAAGTCATCTAGTTCTCACCTCCACAAATACAATATTTCAGCAGTTTTAGTTACATACTGGATGCATGGTAACAAAGAGTTTGATATTTACCCGTTTTGCTAATATCAGCGTATCTTCCTTCCCATTCTCTGTCTTGGTACGGAGTCTATCTGTTAGCCGGGAAACTTGCTCATAAATAAAGTCCTTCTCCAGCAATCTCTCTTCCTTTTGTACCAGCTGTATTTCTAACTATAATAAGAACAAATTCATATGCAATGGTGAATGAATAGGAATAAGACCTGCTCACAATCACTTTGGAATAGATACATTTTTTACAGACTTGACAGCTTTTTAAAAGTATGTAAACAAATAATAACAGCATAAATAATCACAATGAATCCTTTCTTGAATGACCAAGACTACAACTCTAACACCAACTCCAAGTCTAAGTACAGAGTTTATTTATTTAAGCTGTATTACTGCTTTTATTTAAAACAAAAGAAACTTTCTAGCCTTCATGGCTTCAGAGAAAACACTGAAAAATGCAAGCCCTAAAGTATCAGGAAGTAGAAAGCAAATAAAAAGAATGCAAAATACACCTTTTAAAAAAAAAAAAAAAGAGTCTTATGCTTTTCAAGGTAGGGTGTGCAGGAGGGTAAGGGCCTGACTTAGGATTTAGGTTGCTTGGGGTTGCCAATACTGTACACATGTGGGCTCACAATAGTGCTGCTGAGTTCCGCCCTGATTGTCATGCTCCTATTGCAGAGCTGCTCCTCATAACAGGGAAGATGTGTGACAGGAAGGGTAAATCTATGCAAGATATGAAGAGTGGGGCCAGGGTGCCTCCATTAAAACTAAGTAAACACTTGAGCTTTCGGTTTGGTGGCAGAGCTGGGAAAAAAATGTTTTTGGTTGAGCCAAAACAGAATTTGCTCCCTGAAACAAAAAATATTTAAGCCGAACACAATCTTTCCTTTGACCCAAAGCATTTTTTCCATTTTGAGTTTTTTAAACCCTTTTTATAAAATGAGTTAAACTCAAAACAATGTTTTGTTTAAAAGGGTGAAATGCTTTGTTGAGAGTCACTGTTCTAGGATAATCCAGTCATGTATTGTGATAAATCTTGTTGCCAGATGTGCTATGTTACCGCCTCAATCTTTTTGAATAGTTCAGGTAGAGATGGATCCTTCCCTTCCAGGGCTCGCCTTCTGTTCTTTCCTTCAGGATCAGCAAAGTGTTTCTCCAGACTTTTAATTCTGTCTTTGCACTGAGAATACTACCAAACAAGAAAACATGTGTTTGGATGAGTAAATAAAAAAGTCATTATTGCTACATGATAAACTAGGCAATCACAGATGATAAATATTAAATTATAAACTACACTGTAGTTCTTAGTGATGTTTTAGCCCACTTTTGTCTGATTTATGCACTTAAGACCCCTACTGAAATTAATGAGGTGGTACAGGATAGGTTGGCAGGGCAGAATTTAGCCTTATTTGTGTTTTATCACAGATTAATATAGGCCACACTCACAGCTATTCATTTTTCAAATACATCTTCAAACACTTGTTCGTCAATGGCCTTCCTCACACAGAACAAAGGAACCTGAGATTTTTCTATTGATAAAGCATGTCTCTGGAATGTCAGATTGCATGGCATTAGAGATGTAAGTGACTAGTTGACTAGTCGACTACCCAATAAGCAAAAGCTTATTAGATAGTCGACTAGTACCTCAACTAGTCACATCTTCCTCCCCTTGCTGCCTCTATCAGAGACAGGAAGGGGGGATAGGAGTCGGTGCTGGGGGGAGGTGGCTTAAAACCTGGTTCCCTCCAGCACTGTCTCCATGGGGGGCAGGGGAGACAGAGGGGTAGTGGGGACTAGGTGCAAGACAGGAATCAGCTGATTCAAGGCTTGCTTCCAGTCCCAGACACCACACCTATGCTTTTTAAATTTATTAAAAGCTTGCCAGCTCTTAACACATTTAAAAATCAGAAGCGCAGCGGGGGGGGACCTGGAGCAAGCCGGGAATCAGCTGTCCCAGCTTGTGCTGGGTCCCCCCCTGCTGCTTGCTGGCTCTTAATACATTTAAAAGGCACAGCCGCAGTGGGGTTAGCTCCTGGGGTCTGGAGATAACCCCGCTGCGGCTCCCTCACTTCTCAACTTATCGACTAGTCAATGGAAAATCCATCAATTAGTTGATTAGTTGATTAAATTAAATTTAACATCCCTACATGGCACCAGCCATTTGAGTGAGAAGACACTCCCTCATCATGAGGTTTGGAAAAAGGCTACCTCCTTTGACACCAAATCCAGCTAGCTGGGGGGTTGGAGGCAAAGAGTGTTTTCCTGCTTGGAATGGCTGGGGTAGAGATGTTAAAATGCAAAATGTGTGTATTTATGTAAAAGTGTAATTGCTGAATATTTCATGTTTATGTTTACACATGGGGGGTTGACTCCCCAGGAGCCAAAAGCAGCTCCTTGTGAGCACTGGCTCCTGTGGATCCACCTCCCCTTCCCTTGCTGCTGCCTTACATATAGCAGCTGAAACAGAGGCAGCAGTGTGTGTGTGTGGGGGGGGGGGGGAGGCAGCACTAAGGGAGCCGGCTCCCCCACGTGCACCAACTCCACCCTACCACCCTGCAATGTGGGGGAGGAGGACCTTGTATGTAACTGTGAAGATTAACTGATGAGTCTAGGCTTATAGGTAGGAACTGTGGGTGCTTTATCAGTCAGCAGTAGAACTAAATGATTCTGCATTCAGCCCAGGTTTCTCTGCTCTGGACCTAAGCTCCAGCAGTGTAAAAGTCCCATGCTCAGGTTTCATGGACAGCTATGTGTTGTGCTGCAGCTCCCACAAGCCCAGCTCAAAGCCCTTGTTCTCCATTGCCTGTTCCAGGAGTGGAAATAGGGACTAGTCAGAGACAATACAAAATACAACAGAGGAAATATGATGCCAAGGATTCACAGCCATGTAGCTGAGATCAGCCGTCTTCTTCTGGCCCCTAATATTTGCTGCTGGCACCTTTATTACTCAGAGCAGAAAGGAAAAATACCTCCAAGTCTGTATTTGTGGAAGTCTAGTAATAGAAGCTACCCAGAAAGCAAAAAGACAAAACTACCTGAATAGAAGAAATACAAATGAGACACTGACACTAGTGATGTTGCTATTAATGCTTTCAAGTTGTACAGCAGTTCACATCATCAGTTTCTTCTACACTGTTGGACTCCTGTCCAAGAGGCACAACACAGGCTTCTCATTTATTCCACTTAGCTTTGCCTCTCATTATGTGTCTAACACACACCCACATATAAACAAGCTAAGAAACAAAACCCTGTAAACTAACCAAGCTATTGCTCCAAAAGACTGGACAGGGCCACTGTGAGCTCAGCTGGAAGGCATTCAGATCCAGTGGTAATGGGAGGTAGTAAAATTTAGTAGTAAAATTAGCTAGCAGAAATACAGACCAGGACAAGTGACACAGGATAAAGAGGACTGGCAATAGAGTGTTGGCCTATTTTTGCAACATGACATATTTGGTATATTTCCATTAATTTATTGTGATTTAATCTGTTGGGATATTAATCTTTCAGCATTAACATAAACATGATTCATATAATTAGGTCTAAAGACAACCTATATACTCTCAGGTGACAAATTACTAAGGAGATAGCTGACATTATCTCTTGCAGCTACATTGATTTGCCATAAACTAAGGAATTTTTAGATCTAACCAAAGAAATAAGCCCACTGGAGGTTAAGTGCTGACCATGTGTTTTTTTGGGTTTGTTTTACATGCAAAAACGCGAACACAGAACTGTGAAAAATGATAAAGCTGATGCTATGATAACAGAAAACCACCAGAATATTCAGTTCTTGAAAAAAGGCAGCATCCGTTGCTTCCTGTTCCAAGAAGTAGCAGCTCAGAAAAGAACCTTAAAAAGGCTTGAAAACTTTTAAAAAAGGGAACTAACCACAAGACAAACGAGTCAAAATGTAAGCTTGCTGCCCCTCTATTTGTCCAGTCATATTTTGGTTTCACACATGCATCACTTAGATTGAACCACATACTGTCAGGGGATTGAGAAATATTTTGATGTTAGTTACTAGAAACGAGTACAATACACTGAGTTTTGCAAAAAGAAGAATTTAAAAACAAATCTGTGTCAAATAACAGGATATAGCTACAGTTCCAATGTATTTCACATCTAGGGCCCAATCCTGCAAACCTCTTCATTTGTGCAATCCTTATTGATATTGACAAAATTAGTCATGTGAGTAGGGACTGCCCACTCAAGTAAGGGTTGTAGGGTTAGGTTTTACTCCATAAATATGTTTATGTCAGAGGATACATATACCAACTCAGAACAGACATATTTAGAAAGTTTCACACTAAACTTAGATATAGACTTTTGCAGTGAAAACATCCCTAATTCTTAAATATAAATATAAAGGTTAAAAAGAAAAAGTTTGATGATGTATTCAAAATAAAAATAACAAGTAGTTTAAATAATATCAATGCAAAGTTTTCATTTTCACAGGTGAAATAAAATACATACAGCTATAGCCGAAAGTACTCAACGTGAGGCTATAAAAATAAATGTTATTCGTATAAATAACCATGCTAATGTGTTTGCATAACTGTTTTGAACATAAAGTCTCAGAGGGGTAGCAGTGTTAATCTGTAACTTTAAAAACAAGTAGTCCTGTGGCACCTTAAAGACTTAACAAAAATATATATAGTATCACAAACTTTTGTGGACAAAACCCATTCCTCATCTGAAGAAGTGGGTTTTGCCCACAAAAGCTCATAATACTACAGGTTGGACGTCTCTGGTCCAGCACCCTCAGGACCTGACCTGTCCCAAATGAGAGAACTTGACGGATTGGAGAGGTCCCCTGCCACCAGCCTCCCAAGACACTGTCCCTCCCTCCAGCTGGCTCCGCTGTTGCCCCACTGCCACTGGGCTCCAGCCCTGCTGCTATAGGACTTGGGCTCCGGCCACTGCCGTCAGCCAGCTGGGACTCTCTGGGGATGGAGATTCCCAGCTGTCATGGCCCCGCTTCTGCCATGCCCCGCCAGAGCTTCCCTGGCACAAGGTTCCCCAGCTGCCCTGCTGCTGCCGCAGCCTGCCAGGACTTCCCGGGGATGGAGCTCATTGGTCCCACTACTGCCCTGCCTGGTGGAGCTCCCTTGGGACAGTGCTCGCCAGTCCCGATGGTGGGACTCCCCACAACTGGATCCCTGACCAGCTCGCAATCCTGTGCACCAGGGCTCTCTGGTCCAGCAACATCCATGATCCTGGCGGGCCACGGATGTTGCCGGACCAGAGAGTTCTGGATTTGGGAGGTTCAACCTATATATATATTTTTGTTAGTCTTTAAGGTGCCATGGAGGACTATTCGTTTTGAATATAATCTTCTTTCTATATTTTCTCCACTCACTTGCCTTATATGTCAGTGACAGCAGTGGGTAAAACTGTTTCTGGTTTAATAGATTTTTATATTTTAAGAACAGAAGGGACTATTCTGATGATCTGTATTGTCTTCCTGACTAAAACAAGCCATAGATTTTCACCTCATCATGACACTAGATAAATTCTGAGATTGATGCCTTTACCTCTTTGCTGGCTTAGGAGTGAAGCTATCTCCTTAAGCACTAAGTGGCTCAGCAGGTCTGCACATTGGACCAATTACCATTTAATGCCAAATATTTTTCACTGATGCATGAAGACAGATTAGTGTTCACGGATCATTTCAGTCTGCAGCACCAGACCCTAGTATGCAGTTCCAATTAAAGATTGTATGGTATTTATACCTTAGGACAGCCCAGGGTGGAGTCTCACTAGTACCAGATTTTTTTACATGTCAGACACAAGAAGGTCTAAGCCAGGGGTGGGGAACCTCAGTCCTGGGAGCTAGATGTGGCCTCCAGCTTGCTTGGATCTGACCCCCGAGGCTCAGGGCTCCTCCCAGTATTGTGGAGCCCATGATGGTGCTCCAGCCCTGTGTGGGGCTGGAGCACAAAAAATCTACCAGCCTGGGCCACCCAAGGCTCTGCTGTGTGGGGAGAATATGGGGAGTGTCTCCTTCTTGGTCAGGGGCCATGTCAGTGAGGGTTTGTTTTTGTTTGCTTCTCACTTGTGTGTGTCCCCCCTTTTCCCCCCGACTGATTTTTCTGTGGATCAGTGACCCCTGACCCAAAAAAGGTTCCCCACTACTGGAAGCATTTCTAACATTAGATGCCTGACACTGATCGTAAGTAAAGCATCTCATCCTAATTCTTATTGATACTTGATGAGCTACTAGTTTCTGACCTCTTTTGTTAGTAGCTCATCTAGCATTAGATATCACAATCTATTGAACTCTCATGCTAGAAAAGCATGTGGGGAGTGTGGCAACCAAGAGGAAAGGGGCAAAAATGGTGGATGCGAAAGAGGGGCTGGCAGTCAAAGCTGAAAGAATAGGAAAGGGTTGGAATAAAAAGTAGATAAAAGTAGAAAGTAGAAAAAAGGGAAAGATGAGATCATAGGCAACAGAAGAAAGAAAACCAGAAACCAGGTACCACCTCCCACTGCCTACCCCAGTTTAATCATTAAGGACATGTCTACACTGGGAATTATTTCAAAATAACTTATTTTGAAATAATGTGTCCACACTACAGGCAGGCCTCGAAATTAGTCCAAGGCAGGCTCCTTAATGTGGATGCACTACCTTGACTTAGAGCCCCAGAAAGCACTGGGGAGTATTTACTTTGAATGACTTTGGGGAGTAGTTATTTCAAAATAGCAGCAATGGAGCGGCCACACTACCGCTATTTCAAAATAACTATTTTGAAATAAGCAATATTCCTTGTGGAAAGCTGGAGTTATTATTTCAAAATAACCAGCCCCTTATTTTGAAATAACGGGCTTCATAGTGTGGACGCTCTGCTTGTTATTTTGAAATAAGAGGAGTAATTTTCAAATAACTTCCTAATGTAGACCAGGACTAACTGGTTAAACATAATGTTTAATTGGTTAATTGATTAACTGGGATTTTACATCCCTCGATCAAAGCCCCAGGAACAGACTCACATCAACTCCAGAGATTCAAATTCAGCAGCCCACCCCAAAATTGTTTGGATTCAAAGTTACTGTTTTGATCCTTATCTAGCAGATACAACAAAACACATAGAATGTGTCTGACAGTGAGCACTGTCCCTGGTGAATCTCAGATAAGTGTTGACTTTGGAAGATCTACTTGGGACATCAGAAAGTGGCAGAAATAATGAGAGCGCTGGACAACAGGCCTACAGGTTAAGAACAACATTGAAACATGATCTCTAGCTTTTAAAATTCGGATACCTCATTATTTGCCATTGGTCACTGGAACAATCTTTCACTTGGGCAAATGTTTTAAACATACCCTGTCATTAATATCATGCCCACTGTGCTTCACTGCTTTCTGATTTTATGCTGACTTTATTATACAAGAGAATTAAAAAAGCCTCAGACAGTAATGGTTTTCCTTTCCATACGGCTTTATGCTTAATAAATATCATCACGATGAAGGAGAAGCTGCAGGATGTTACCAATATCTGCTACAGTATCAACCAAAGGTTTCACAACTGACTTCATTTCAGTTCAGGAAACAACACTTCTGTGTTTTGTCACTGAAGTTGACTGACTGGCTCTCCATCTCATTTTGAATCTCAGTTGAAACATCTTTATACGCTCTGGCTCGTTTCCATCTTTTCTCATTCCTCTATTCATTATGAAACTCTGTAACTCAATTGATTACAGTACCTCGATAAAGTTCTTTGGGGTACAGTTTTATGAAAGACACTATACAAACTCTTAGCTGTACATACAATTTCCTTGAAAGAGCAGAGGTAATAGAATAATGCAGTGCTATCAATCTCTAGTCTATGCAACCACCAGCAGCACTGATACACCATACATTACAATTCTGTACAGAAGCAGAGATTATGTCTGGAAAAGATTACCATCTGGAAATAAGGTCAGAAGTAAATGAGCCATTTCATAAAGCAAAGGAAAAATGTTCACAACAATGATGAACACCACAGCTTGTTAATTGTTTAATGTCATTTTGTAATGAGAGCTTAGCTGTCACTGTTTTTTTGTATGGAGGAACATGTACATGGATTATATCACAGCAGGCAGCTTAGTTGCCGGAGTAGGTTTAAGGTCAAGTGTTCTCAGTGAATTGAGCTAGTATTTTGCAAAGGGGAATAGCTGACAAAAGACACAGTCAATACATTTTAACTAATTTCATACAGATACTGTTTTTACATTATGGTATTCTACAGTTTAACCATGCTGATGTTCGAAGCAACATTGTTCTTATCTTAGGCCCCAACCACTTCAACATGTGTGTTGATTAAAGTCAACAGGACTACTGACTTTCTTAAAATTATGCATACACTTAAGTGATTTACTGGATTGGTATCTTAATGTTTTGTCAGTCTGTGTCAACTGTATTGTTGACACTACAGCTTTTCTGACGGAATAAATTTAAATTCCCATAACCATGATTTTATTTATTTTATCAAAACGACAGAGTAATACAAACTGAAACAATTTAGTTTTAAAAAAAATGAAAATAAGACCTCCCCAAAAATAGTTCCTTAATTCCATCTACCTGAATCTGAAGTACCACCAAATCTGCATCCAAGGCATTCTTCATTGGCAGCATTTTCAGGGACAACTCAATCTGTCTTTTTTTCTCAGCTAGCTTCAGCTTCAGAAACCTGATTTTTTCATCCATGACATGTATCTCAATATCTCCATTTCTACTCATCATCTCCTGAATGTTTATTTTTTCATAGAAAATACATACTTCTTCCTCTCGCTCTATGAGCAAAACACCACTGCAATAAACCCAAAATCAAAAGTTAAAGGCAGGTTTTAAAACCTCTCATTCACATCAATGTTAGTTCCATTCAAGAATGCAAGTGGCAGAATTTTTCACTAACAATAATCTGTGAAAATGTACATAGATTTTTCAAAATCCTTATTTAATCTTTTACAATATTTTTAGCCAGTAACAAAAATGTTCATATTTACAAGATATGAAAGAAAATCGTAAACATAACCTATGTGCTGGTCTCTCAGCATGCTTTTTTTTTGGACAATTCTATTGCCTTCCATTGAAGTTATTTAAAGAATGGGTGATCCTGGTCAGTGATATTCATCTCTTGTGCCTTCTCATACCACATCTGTGTACTTATACATAAACAGATGAGGATGCTATTAAGCACTCAGGGGATTCAATAGCAAATGCAGTTGTTATTGTAGACATTATTCTGTGAGTTGTATAACACGACCACTGAAGAAATGCCAAATAATTACATAATGTAGTGCACAGCTTTCTGATCCTCACTGCAGATACTGCCATTCTAGTGAGGCCAGATTCCAGGTATTTAGCATTCCTGGTTAGAAGCTGTGATGATACATGGATAGAAAGGATTAAGCATTCTGCAGGATAAATGACCCGATTTCAACCTTTAGGGACATATAGGTAGATAATGTTTGTGTTTTTGTGTATTTACATATATAGTTAGAGATTAACAATATAATCAAACAGTTCCTGTCTATGCTGTATTCTGTTAATTCACAGATCAAAAGGAAATCTTAATATTTAAATGAACTGTTCATATAGTGATATCACTGTATTGATCTCTCTTTTACTTTTATAGCAAATCATCTGTGAATAGTGGAAAATAGGAAATTGTTTTATGTCAAGTCATGTAGCTAATTACTGGTGATGCTTAGGAAACAGGTCTACTTCCAAGTCTGGATGATTGCCTATTTTTGCATCTCTATGTTGTCAAGAGAAGATAAAGATCTTTTGGGGTCTGATCCTTTTCATAACAGATCTGCTTGAGGCTTTATACAGGGGAAGCTTAAGACTGAGGTTTCCAGTCCCACCTGAATCACCCTGGATATGAACACTTGCATAGGACAGGGTAGGCCCACTGGTCAGTGAGGAGGGAGAAACAGTAACAGGAAACTTGGAAATGGCAGAGATGCTTAATGACTTCTTTGTTTTGGTCTTCACCGAGAAGTCTGAAGGAATGCCTAACATAGTGAATGCTAGTGGGAAGGGGGTAGGTTTAGAAGATAAAATAAAAAGAACAAGTTAAAAATCACCTAGAAAAGTTAGATGCCTGCAAGTCACGAGGGCCTGATGAAATGCATCCTAGAATACTCAAGGAGCTGATAGAGGAGGTATCTGAGCCTCTAGCTATCATCTTTGGAAAATCATGGGAGACAGGAGAGAGTCCAGAAGACTGGAAAAGGGCAAATATAGTGCCCATTTATAAAAAGGGAAATAAGAACAACCCAGGAAACTACAGACCAGTTAGTTCAACTTCTGTGCCAGGGAAGATAATGGAGCAAGTAATTAAGGAAATCATCTGCAAACACTTGGAAGGTGGTAAGGTGATAGGGAACAGCCAGCATGGATTTGTAAAGAATAAATCATGTCACACCAATCTGATAGCTTTCTTTGATAGGATAACGAGTCTTGTGGATAAGGGAGAAGCGGTGGATGTGGTACACCCAGACTTTAGTAAGGTGTTTGATATGGTCTCGCATTATATTCTTATCAATAAACTAGGCAAATACAACTTAGATGGGGCTACTATAAGGTGGGTGCATAACTGGCTGGATAACTGTACTCAGAGAATAGTTATTAATGGTTCACAATCCTGCTGGAAAGGTATAACAAGTGGGGTTCCGCAAGGGTCTGTTTTGGGACGGGCTCTGTTCAATATCTTCATCAACGATTTAGATATTGGCATAGAAAATCGCTTATTAAGTTTGCAGATGATACCAAGATGGGAGGGGTTGCGACTGCTCTGGGGGATAGGGTCATAATTCAAAATGATCTGGACAAATTGGAGAAATGGTCTGAGGTAAACAGGATGAAGTTTAATAAAGACAAATGTAAAGTGCTCCACTTAGGAAGGAACAATCAGTTTCACACATACAGAATGGGAAGCGACTGTCTAGGAAGGAGTACGGCAGAAAGGGATCTAGGGGTTATAGTGGACCACAAGCTGAATATGAGTCAGCAGTGTGAGGCTGTTGCAAAAAAAGCAAACATGATTTTTATCTGGGATGCATTAACAGGTGTGTTGTGAGCAAGACGCGAGAAGTCATTCTTCCGCTCTCCTCTACGCTGGTTAGGCCTCAGTTGGAGTATTGTGTCCAGTTCTGGGCACCGCATTTCAAGAAAGATGTGGAGAAATTGGAGAGGGTCCAGAGAAGAGCAACAAGAATGATTAAAGGTCTAGAGAACATGACCTATGAAGGAAGGCTGAAAGAATTGGGTTTGTTTAGTTTAGAAAAGAGAAGATTGAGGGGGGACATGATAGCCGTTTTCAGGTATCTAAAAGGGTGTCATAAGGAGGAGGGAGAAAACTTGTTCATCTTGGCCTCTGAGGCTAGAACAAGAAGCAACGGGTTTAAACTGCAGCAGGGGAGGTTTAGGTTGGACATTAGGAAAAAGTTCAGGGTAGTCAAACACTGGAATAAATTGCCCAGGGAAGTTGTGGAATCCCCATCTCTGGAGATATTTAAGAGTAGATTAGATAAATGTCTATCAGAGATGGTCTAGACAGTATTTGGTCCTGCCATGAGGGCAGGGGACTGGACTCGATGACCTCTCGAGGTCCCTTCCAGTCCTAGTATTCTATGATTCTATGAATCTACAGACTATTTCTGAAAGAACTGTTTGCAACTACAAAGCTTACTTTCTCAACCATAAAACTGACCCCAGAACTATTCTCATGTCTGTATAGATACTGATCTTTTGACCAGTACTCTCTCTTTACAAAATAAATGTTAGTTTAGTTAATAAAATTAGTTATAAATGGTTTTGGATAAAAACTGAAATATGCATTAATTTGGGAGGTAATGTTTCTGATCCTTTGGGATTCATAGAACTTTTTTATATAATGAATAAGATTTTCAATAATCTTCATCATATCTAACTTGCATGTCTGGGTGGAAGCCCAAGGCTGGGTTGCCAAGGGAACGGTGTTTTGGCTTCTAGTTATCAGGAAGGTATTTGTAGACACTGTTTTGTTCTGGCTTGGTAAATCTAAGTATTGGAATATCCACCAACTTTGGGGATTGTCTGCCCCATTCTTTGGAGTATGCCCTAACTGAGTAATCCTATTGTGACTCCCCTGAAACCCCAGTCACAGAGGTTTCCTCCTTTTAAAAACATTGTTGATAGAAGGAAACAAACAAAAATTGCTGTGGCTAATGGTAGGCATGTTCCAGGACTATTTTCCATTTCAAAATTTAAACATAAAACTATAACCAGTTTATATTTATAGGCAAAATACAACAGTAGCTAACAATGAACTGCAGATGGACACCAGAATCAGATCCTATGGAGAAATGGTGTTTGTCATCAATTTCTGATTACCATTGTAAATAAGTGAAATGTGGAAATGACTCAAGATGTTTTATATGTCAAATTACCCTGTTTCTTACCTTTCATTTCGACGCAGAACAGCCCTTTCATATTTTTTACGTAGCTGTACCATTTCCTCTTCAATGTGAGTGATCATATTGGTGAGTCTGTCAACATCCAGTAACTGTTGCTCTCTCTTTTCCTTCATCTCTTGCAGAGTTGCAATAACTTTGCAAACATCACTTTGGATGCTGTCTTTGATAGCAATATTATTTGAATGCTTCAGAAGGTGTTTCTGCAGTTTTCTTTAATAAAATCAACAGAGAAAAGGTAAAGATTTTTGTAATTCCAATTCACATAATATAATAGAATCTGGACCTTGTCCTCTGTTATACTAATGCCCTGTATACCTCTTTGGCAGTACACAGGAACATTAAAGGGAGTGGAAACCACTCCCTGAGAATGCCCCTTATGCAGAGAGCCTCCCCACTCTATAGAACTGGATTAGGGCTCTATAATTCTTTTATTACTCAGATCCCCAGAATAAGAGGTGTGTCAGGTACACAGAAGGGCTATGTAGTGTGGCAATTCTCTACTTTGCAAGTTGTCATAGAAGTGTAACACTGGTGCAAAATTTTCTAAATGTTTCTAAATTTTCTAGCTTTCTCTATTTAAATAATACTGAAATAATATCTTGCACAGCTCTCATACCTAAATTAAAAGATCTCCAACAGATCTAAATTAAAAGAGCTCCAAGGCTATGTCTACACTGGCAGCTTCTTGCGCAAAAACAGCTGTTCTTGCACAAAAACTTGCCTGCTGTCTACACTGCACGAGCATTCTTGTGCAAGTACATTTACAGTATAGCGTTGTAAAACAGGGCTTCTTCCAGAAGAGTTATTCCTCTCCCCACAAGGAATAAGCCCTCTTGCGCAAGAGCTCTTCCACAAGAGGGCAGTGTAGACAGGCAACATGAATTTCTTGCACAAGAAGCCCCTATGGTTAAAGTGGCCATCAGAGCTTTCTTGCGCAAGAAGAGCATCCACACTGCCATGGATGCTCTTGTACAAAAGCACATCTCTTGCGCAAAAGCACATGGCAGTGTGGACACGCTCTTGTGGAAGATTTTTTGCACAAGAACTCTTCTGCAAAAGAGTTCTTCTGCAAGAAGCCGCCAGTGTAGACGTAGCCCAAGTGTTTTACAAAAAATAATCATTCCTCACTTCACTCTCATGATGGAGAAAATATTAACATCCTCATTTTAAGATAAGTAAACTGATGTAAAGAGAGGTTGAGTGACTAAAGTAAGATCAAATAGTGAATCAGAGGCAGAATTAGAATAAAAACTAGATCTCATGATTCCCAGATATCTGCATTCTCTAACCACTGGATGATGTTCCCTCTATAATAAGTTGGATTTCAGTTGCCACATGGTACATTCTTCTAAACTGCTAATAAGATGGTATGTAGAATTATTTTCCATTGCTAATTCAAATACCTATGTGTCTATGCTATTAATAAATTAATCTTAACAGACACATGAGGCTATACAGGAGGAAGTGTGATCTTATGGTTAAATACTGAATTAGGAGTTAGGTCTCCTGCATTCTATTCTTGGCTTCGTCATTGAGTAGTTCTGTGACACAGCAGTCACTAAGCCTCTGCCTTATTTTCCCTTTATGTAACTAGGGATTAACAAGACTTCTCTACTTCACAAGGTTCTATGAGATTTCTTTAAATATTTGCAAAGAAAACTGAGGTAGATGCTATTACAAATGTACAAAGTATTATTAAATATTTTATGGATGGACTGTATGAGATGGTTACATTCAATACGTCGGTTCCCTAAACTGTGCAATGACACTATCATGTTAAATCCTGTTTCCCATGGAAAGACCAAATAAATAAGCTTGGCACCAGGCAGGTCCACGTCACCTGGATAAGAACAAAACTTATTGCCAAATTGTGGAATCACTGTGCAGCTACTAAAGCATCTGTAGCTCTGACTCTATGGAGTGCAATGGTCATTGGATATGAACAGGGGCAGATCCACTGGCCTTCTTGCATTCCTCCCCTGACCCGCTTGACTCTCAAACCCAGCTGGGAAGAGCTGCAAACACAAGAAGGGCTCCACAATTCAAAATGCAAGACTTGAGTTCCACAACTCACAGTGGAACACCTGAGATCCTGCCTCCTGCCTACACACAATGGAACCACACCAGTATCTGGGACTCTTTATGACTACAGATGATGTGGCAAGTTTTGCTGCCTAATGAACAAGTCCCAGAGTATGACACCATCCATCAGATAAATAATGATATCCTAAGCCTTTAGAGGTTGAAGGAATCCAGAGCTGTTATTCAAAGGAAATATTTACTTTTACTTTGACACTCACCTTTCTTTAACTATAACATTGTCCCTTAAAATTTCCATCTCATTCTCTAGCATTTTTACCCTCTCTTTAATTTCAGTTGTTTTCTGGCGAGCAGTGTGCACCAAGTTTACACATTTGTTTCTCTCATTTCGAATAACGTCATACATTTTAGCAAATCCTTTAAGTCTGGAAAAATGAAAATATTTAAGGAAATGATTATTATAATGCTTATACACAAACCATTTAAATAGGTCATTGTTTTAGAAAGAGTGTTATTTCATATGATATGTGTTATAATTCTCTTACTGTCTTTGGATTTCTTTCTTCTTCTTCTTATATTCCCTTATTTCAAATTCCTTTGTTTTTATCTCTTTAATAATGTTGTGGAGCTTTACCTGAAACATAAATAGAATTGAACATTTGTAATAGTTCACGATCTGCAATGGAATTCCAAATATGAAGTTGAAGATACTTGTTTATGTCATTTTAAATGACATAGGACAGATACAAAATCTTCATTTCCATAGATGACAATGAAGCAGTGAGGAGAATTTATTCTAAAGACTCGTATTTTGTTCTAGCCACAGTAAAATCAGAGATGTCCTTTAGTCATTTGATTAATAGTAGAAAAGTAACCATGAAGAAGAAGAAAAAAGCGTATGTGTGGAATAGCTTTCCTTTTAAAGACTGCTAACAATTTCAGGGTATACAATTGACTTACACCAAGTCATTCAACAATATTAACTATTATTACTGTAGTTAACAGTTTGATGCTGCATCTTAAAAAATATCAGTCTTTCTTCGAGAAAGCATAGGGCTTGCAAGATGCTGACTGACTCAAAGTTGCTGAATATCCTCTGTTCCCTCTAGTTTCAATGGGAGTTAAGGGTACACAACACCTTTCAGGAGAAGCTGAATAACTTGAAGGATTGGTTGAAAATTAGTAAAACACTGGACAAAATTAATCCTTTCATTACATTCCAGTAGAGTTGTACTAGGAATAAGCATGCCTCATTTGCTCTTATCCAAATTAGGTCTTTAACTCCCATTTCAGCAAGATTCCTGATAAAGTACAACTACAGTCTGCTATGAGGAAGCAAGCAAGGGAGGAATTTTGGGCAGGTGGGGGGAAGGGCAGCAAAAGAGCTCTATCCTTTAGCAGCTCATTGTCCTAATTCTCTCTATCTTTTTTGCCTCTCTCTCTCTGAGCTTGTTCCACCTCTCAGCATTCTTTCTTTTCCTTAAAGTCACTTAGGGCCACATTCTTATGGGTAAAACTTAAAAAACAATGAATAGTCTAGTAGCACCTTAAAGACAAACAAAACATGTAGATGGCATCGTAATCTTTCATGGACATAGCCCACTTCCTTCAGCTGACTGGAGTATAATTAGGCACCAGAGAGTGCAGATAGGCACCCAGTGGGATTTTCTAAAGTGCCTGGGCACTTGAATTTAGGAAAGGGGTAAGAAATAGGAGAGAGCAGAGCAGCAAAAAACACAAAACAGAACTTTAGGGAGGACATGGAGAAAGAAAGTCTGTTGCTATCTCTCCCATTCCTCATGAGAATTGGTCAGGGTAACCAGTTCACAACTCTTTTATCTCGAGGCCTGCTATTTCCATTCTTCACCATCTCACTTCCTTTATTATATGATTGTCTGACAAGCTACATGTCTGAAGTTGATTCCTGTCAGGAAGGCAGTAGCAGGTCTCTAGCTTCCCTAGACAGGACAGCTTCTTTACTTAGGGTTTGTATTGGTCCCGTCTGTTTTCTAGGTTCTAAACAATCACTGACTATTGGTTGGAGAGGTACATTTCTACATTCTCCATTAGAGCCCTGGACTTTCTAAATGTTCTTCCAGATCTGCAACTGCCTGAGCATGCTGCAAGGTCTTCATTTTCTCCCTTTTCCATGATGAAATGGGAGTGCTGTAGAATGTCTGTATGTAGAGTGGGACTCAAGGCATTGTGTAAGTCAGAGGGGGGGCAAACTATAGCCCATGGGCATATCAGACTTGCCAGCCATTTTAATCTGGCCCTCAAGCTCCTGCTGCGGAGCAGAGACTGGGACTTGCCCTGCTCCATGCAGCTCCAAGAAAAAACGGCATGTTCCCCTTCCAGACTGCTCCTACATGTTGGGTGCAGAGAACTACCTGTTCTGTCCCCACCTCAAGCACCATCACCAAAGCTCCCATTGGCTGGGAACTGCGGCCAATGGGAGCAGCAAGGTCAGCAGCTGGTGGGCAGCACACAGAGCTGGCTTGTCATATCTCTGTGTAAGTGCTGGAAAGTGGACATGCCACTGCTTCTGGGAGCTGCTTGAGGTAAGTGCAGCCTGGAACCTGCACCCTATCCCCTCCCTGTGGCCCAAATCCCTGCCTCAACCCTGAGTCCCCTCCCATCTTCCAAACCCTTTGGTCCCAGCCCAGAGAACCCTCCTAAACCCCAAACTCCTCATAACCAGCCCAACCCCAGAGCCCACACTTCCAGCTGAAGCTGTCACCCTCTCCCACATTCCAATCCCCTGCCCTAGCTTGGAGCCACCTCTCCCACCCTGAACTCCTCCTTTCTGGTCCCACCCCAGAGCCCACATCCAAAGTCAGAGTCTTCACTCCCTTCTGCACCCCAACCTCATTTCATAAGCATTCACGGTCCTCCATTCAACTTCCATACACTGATGTGGCCCCTGGACCAAAAAGCTTGCCCAAACCTGTTAAAAGTGGTGCTTTAAGTGGTTCTAGTTATGCTTTTGCTGGGTTATTTTGATCTGATATGTGGGAACTGATTAATCTGTTTATATAAACTATTTTTAAAAGATAGTCAAGTGTTCGCAGAACACTGGACAGGAGTACTTAACAAAAATCCAAATAAATAAATAGGTTTGGCTTCCTCAATTGTTGAGCCCAAACTATTTATTTCTATGAGCAAAAGCAAATATTTGGCATGAATTATGTATGCATAGTAACAAGGAAGTAACTGCAAAGAGCTACAAAGGAATCTCACAAAACCGGGTGAATGCTCTACAGAATGTCAGATTAAATTTAACATTGATAAACATAAAATAATGAGCATTGGAAAACATAATCCCAACTATACATGTAAAGTGACGGGGTCTTAATTAGCAATTATCACTCACAAAAGTGGTCTTGGAATCATTGTGGACAGTTCTCTAAAAACATCCACTCAATGTGCAGTGACAGTCAAAAAAGCTAACAGACTTTTGGGAAGGGATACATAATAAGACAGAAAATAGCATATTGACTCTATATAAATCCATGGTTTGCCCACACATTGAATACTGTGTGCAGATCAGGTCACCCATTTCAAAAAAGATATATTGAAATTGGAAAAGATCAGCAAAATTATTAGGGATAAGGAATGGCTTCCATATGAAGAGAGATTAATAAAAGTAGGCTTTTTCAGCTTGGAAAAGAGATAATTAAGGGGGATATTGAAGAAGTAAAAAATCATGACTGGTGTGGAGAAAGTAAATAAAAAAGTACTATTTAGTCCTTATAACACAAAAACAAGGGGTCACCAAATGAAATTAATAGGCAGCAGTTTAAAACAAACATAAGGAAGTATTTCTGCACACAATACATGGTCAATCTATGGAACTCTTTGCCAGAGAATATTATGAAGGCCAAGACTATAGCAGAGTTTAAAAAAATTATAAATTAATGGTGAATAGGCCAGGATGGGCAAGAATGCAAAACCATGTTCTTAAATGTCTCTGCTAGTAATGTATGACAGGGGATGGATCAACTGATACTTACTTATCTGTTTTGTTAATTCCTTCTGAAGCACCTAGCTTTGGCCACTATCAGAAGACATGATACTGGGCTAGATGGACTACTTTTCTGACCCAGTATGACTTTTGTTCTGTTCTATTTCACAATCTTTTACCAAAAGGAACATTAGGAATTACATTTTACAATAAGTTGCTTTTGGAATGAAGGATGATCCTAGTTTTCTTTGGATGCCTGTATCTTTCTCAAGCATGATTCGCAACTTCTATTATCAGAATTGCTAGACTGAGGTATCTAGATTCTGTCCCATTATTTTATACCTTGTTCTTGTTTTGAAGGTGAGTTGTGACTCTTGAGATCAGGTAGCATGTCTGAAATGTCATCACATTGCATTCTGACATGTTGACTATAACAGTTCCCCCCATGCTTTATGAAAACTGGCTTATGAATATAAATATGCATAACTGGAAGATGCTTTTTAGACAAAATACCTCATGTAACCTACCAATTTTAATGTTATAATCTGCTGGATCTGTATATAAATACGAAGTGTGAGACTGTGTTTATAGTTTTAAATGTGATAATGAAAGCCATTACCAATGCTCCACCCCAGAAGCCTTAACTACT
This sequence comes from Rafetus swinhoei, assembly GCA_019425775.1. Classification (NCBI taxonomy): domain Eukaryota; kingdom Metazoa; phylum Chordata; order Testudines; family Trionychidae; genus Rafetus; species Rafetus swinhoei. The sequence continues at coordinate 326,069,465 of CM033437.1, read as the reverse complement.
TGGTAATCAACTTAACGACTTGTAAGCAGCCTTGTTTGCCCTGTAAATCCAAAGGTGATGGGACTAGTAAGAAATGACCATACTACCTGGTACTGGGACCCATCTTGAACCTGCTAAATTTCCATGGAAGGGGGGGTTGTAAAACAAATGATTCCCACCCTGGGGGAGAGTCTATTTAAGCAATGGGAAGCTATTAGCCCTTTATCTTCAGGTGCCCTGAGAAAAGGCCTGGCACACCCTAAAGGATACAAAGAGCACTGGAGACCCAAGTCAGAGTGAAAGGGTTTGTCTCTGACTTAAAAATTATGCCTGCAATAAGAACAGCCGTTTAGGGTAAGAATCTGCTTTCAATAAGTTTCTTAGGGTACATCTAAACTGTACCCTTAGTGCAAAATAAGCTGTGAAATCTGAGCTATGCAAATTGCGCAGCTTATTTTGAGTAAATTTTGAAATAGCTTATTTCAAAATTTGGTGCTATTTACACAGCACTTATTTCAAAATAAATCACTATTCTGAAACATCCTTTACTCCTCATGGAATGAGGTTTACACGGACATCGGAATAGCGAGCCCGTTATATTTTGAAATAATGGGCACCCTCAAAACACACGGAATAGGTATTTCAGGATACCTCGAAATAACGTTGTAGTGTAGATGTAGCCTTAGTGAATTAGAACTAGCTATGTGTTTTCATTTTAATTTAGTAACTTTCTTTGATCTGTCTGTTCTCACTTGCAATCACTTAAATTATACCGTTTGTACTTAATAAAAATACTTTTGCTTACTATGAGGCCGCCCAATGTAAACAACTGCTACCTGGGGGAACAAGCATTGTGCATCCCTCTCTTTCATTGATGAAGAGGGTGAACATCCTCATGACCTTTCCCCGTGAGACACTTTTACACAGAGAAAGACATATTTATCTGGGGTATTGATCCCTTTTGGGAGTTGGTTTCCTGGGTGCTGGTGCCCTAGAACTGCATCCTCCCAGAGCTGAGGTGGTTCAGTGTCTGCATTGCTCTGCTGTGGGGCAGTTACCCCAACTCTGTGCCTTGTTTGGGGGAGACCAGAGGATCTGGTCCAGCAGGACAGGGTGGTGGGGAGCCACAGACAGTAAGAAGGAGGGTGTCAGTGGCATGATCAGCACACTGGGGAAGTCCCAAGGGGACTTCTGTGATCACACTCCATCACAATGACATTTTGATGTAGTTTTTACATTATGTCATAAAGTGTCAATAAAACAACATAATATCATGATATAAACCTCATGTTATGAAAGAATTCTCAAGAGATGTGGGAGCAGGCAATTATGCTGAGTGATCATTTTATTGCTAAGCAATATAATCATACTCAAGAACAGTTTTCCGATTAAATGAACCATAAAGTTTTACCTGGGCTTTTAAGAAGTCCTTAGATTTCTGTTCCCTTTCATCAGCCTTGATCTGAGTCAGGCGTGCAAGACTGGCTAATTCATCTCTGCAGCGTTCCTGCTCCTTAAAAAGTTGATCTTCTTCTGCAATACATTGTTCTAACATATGGGCCTCAATATCTGTTGTTATTTTCTAAAGTAAAACCAAACTTCACTTTAATATTAGTTATTTGTGAGCTGTAGTATCAATGCTGGTCAGTCCAAAACCTGAAATTTCCTTTTTGCTTATATATTCTAAGTCCATATAAGAATTTTGGGCTACATTTTAAAAAATCACTACTATCAGACCCACTACATGATACCCTGCAATAATCCACCAAAATGTGTATTATGAATACAGTGGAATGTTTCTAGCCTATCCACTATTAGATTATTGAGCATGGAAGTAAAACAGCCAGAACATGCAGCAGCCTAAGCAATCAAGCTTTCAACACATCTTAAAATGCCAATAAACAGAGATGCTAATGAATTCTGGGATTGGCATAAAAAGAAAGAATCCTATATGGACAAGAAGAGGGCCTCATGAGATGTCTTTATCTGAAAAACACCATCTATGAGTCTAGTGAACTCATCATCATACTGCTAGCTGCACACCAACACTTTCAGATGGAATCAGCAAGTGGTTATTATAAGAAAGCCACTTAGCTTTTCCCAGCATGCATTAATACTGTTGCCAGTGTGCCAAGTTGATGGCAAACAATTGACATGATTGCTGAACTGTGCTTGCTTTAATAAGGTCATATCATGATAAATGAGAGAAGAACATTTTAATTAAGAAGAATATTTCTCTTCCATACTTCCAATTATAGTGAGAGCAAAATCTATTTTAAAAATATGACAAATACTTGTACAGTGTTTTGAAATAAAAGAGATTCCATTGCACATTATCTCATTGGACACCAGCAACTAGAAATGCTTGACAAATTTCTTACAAAGAGCATTTTTATCTTATAGTTTGAAAGCTAGTTGCTGTAGAAAGAAATATGGGGAAGGAGAGCTGCTCACCTCCTGGGCCAGATTTCTCTTATTCGTCTCAACTTCTTTTTGAAGTTCTTTTCTTCTTTCTAACAAAGTCCCATCATCTTTAGGGACAGCATCTACCTACAAAGTCAAATCAAGCAAGCAAAATTATGTGAGAGAAGGTTATGAAAAGACATAAACATAGACAGTGTCTGTCAGCTCTTTAGATTATAAGATCTTTGGGGCTGGAATCATCTTTTAGTTCTTTGTACAAAGCCTAGCATAATGGGGTCCCCTGATCCCTCACCATGGCTCCTTAACTTCACAACAATTTACCTGGGTCAGTACTGCCAGTCCTCAGAATCAGTGTTTCATAAAGCATGGTTCTAGTCTGATGACTATGTGAAAACATCACCTTCTAGCTTCATAGATAGCTTCTTGGTGAAATCCTGTCCCCATTGTCTTCAGCTTTACCATTGACTTAATGGGGTCACTGGGTCAGTATTTAACTGTACTGTGTACTGAAAGTCATACCTGCTGCTTCTAGTGATTTTAATGCAATTTTAGAACTTCTTACTCCTGTTAGTCTTGAAGGAGCCAAAATAAATAATAGAGTGATATACCCTATTTTGTTCATCTTCATAAGTTTTGTTTAGTCACTCAGGTCTAAAAGCCTTAAGTTCCAATTAAATAACATTTGTGTAATCCCACTAAAAGCAATCTTCAGTCAAGTTTGCAATGCTGGCAGTTAGAAATAGTATTTTTTCACTTGCAAACTGAGTACAAGTTGAAACTCTCTTAACCAGGATTCTCTGGTCCAGCAAAATCCATGTTCCAGAACGGATGTTTCAGGACCAGAGAGTGCCAATAAAGGGCCAGTGGCTAGGATCCCTGCAGGGCTGGTAGGGCAGTGGGTGCCTGCAGCAAGCTGATGGCAGAGCCACCCAGCGTGTGACAGCAGGTCTGCTCAGTGGGGTTGTGAGACACATGCATGGCTGCCTGGTGGGGCTGGGAGCCATGGTAGATTGGTCGGGCAGGGATCTGTGGCATGCGGCTGCTCGGCAGGTCCCAGAATCCCCAGTGCAACACTTGCAGCTGCCTCACGAGTCCCAGAGCGGCGCACACAGATGTCTGCCTAGCGATGTCTGCCCAGCAGGTTGTCAGGGCAGCAGGGCTAGCAGGAGGTGAGGCACTGGCCTGGAGACTAGCAGCAGGGTGGGGAGCTGGCAGCAGGGGATCCAGAAATGAGCTCCCCCGGTTCGGCCAAATCCCTTATCCTCCTTATGCCGGATCAGGGAGGTCCAATCTCTACTCTGGATCTGGAAGTCTCACAATCAAAATAAATACTGAACCTGAAGATGCCATTTTCAAAGTGCAAGCAGATATTCAGATTTAAAATTCTATATAATTACATAGATAGTAACAAATAATAATTTGTATTTACATGGCACTCTTCATTTGTGGTTCTTAAATAGCATTACATAGGTGGATGGATATTATTTCTTTTTATGGATGGGAAAATTAAAATACAGTAAACTGAAGACTAAACATTTTCAAGTGCAGCATCTGATTTTGGCATCTTCAGTTTTCGGGTGCCCAATCTGAGACAATGTTGGTCTGATTTTCAGATTTATTGAGCACCCACAATTCCATTTCAGCTCAAAGAGAGCTGAAAAAATCAGGCTCAAGGTCTTTGAAGTTGGACACCCAAAAACAGAGGCACTTACAATCAGTTGCCACTTCTAAAAATTTGACCAAAGTGACTTACCCAAGGTCACAAAGTAAGAAATCAGCAGTGCTGAGAAAATAACCCAGATCTCTGACTTTCACCTGTCTTCTCTAACCATCAATATATTTGCAATGAAATTACTGTTGAGGACCAACTACAGGTTGGACTTCCCTGACCTGGCATCCTCAAGACCTGATTGATCCTGAACGAGGGAGTTAGTTGGACCAGGGGAGGTTGCTGCCGATCCCCTGCTTCTGGCCTAGCTAGGTTTCCATTGGCCTGGCCCAGCTGCAGCCCCTCTGCTGTGGGCCCAGCCCTGCTGCTGCTGGCCTGAATGGGCTGCCAAATATTGGCCCTGCTGCTACCAGCTCAGCAGGGCTGCTAAACACTAGCGCTACTGTTGCCAGCCCAGCTGAACTACTGGATGCTGGCTCCACTGCTATTGATCTGGCAGGGCTGCCAGCCGCTAACCCTACTGCCACTGGCCTCACCTGGCTGCCAGCTACTGGCTCCCCTGCTGCTGACCCAGCTGGGCTCCCAGCTCCATCACAGCTCCCAGCCACTGACTCTCCTGCCACCAGCTCCCACCCTCCTGGGATCCTCCTGTCCCTGGTCTAGGAACATTTGTTGTCTGCCAGACAAGACAATCCTAGTTTTGAGAGGTTCGTCCAGTATCAGGATCAATGGCTCTTACACATTTTGGTGATGATACTTAAAGACTGTTTGCCTCATCTATTAGTAGATCAAATCAAATATGTATAATGTTAAACAGCAGCGAACCACTGCTTGTCTCATAGTACAACATAATCTATTTTAAGTAAATCCCTTAACTTAGGTGGGGAAAATTACCTAGCACTACTGAAAGGGTGAAGAAGTTGGTACTCTTTGGGCAGAAATATTAGCTTTTTTGCATACATATTCACTAACAGATTTTAAAGTCACTATCCGGTCCTTAGACTTAAATAGCAAAAGATCACATCTAAATTTAGTGCATTGTGGGCCTCAGCTCCCACAAAACCAGAACAAAATTTGGCACTATTACTATTCGCTGCCTGTGTAGGACTGAAAAAAGGAAAGCAGAACTTGTGTAGTGGAAGGAAAAAACATTACTGCATTGCAGGAGTCTCCAGGAATTAAAGATTAATCTTTAATTAAAATTTGTCATGTGATGAAATCTCCAGCAATTCATCCAACCAAAGTTGGCAACCTTTATTACAGACAATGAAGGCAGTTCTCTTTCACACAGGATATCAGCATTTAGCAATAGCTGGCCTTTCACAACTTATTTTGAAGAAACAAATTTAGTACAAGTGTTCGTGTTATTTCCTAATTCTACAAATTTGTTGTTCTGCATTGGCATGTAAATTTAGGTAAGACAAATTTTGGGCAAAATAAATTCACAGATCATATTATTTATACTAATGTGCAATTCTTGTGAACATTTAACTAGGAATAATACTAAATAAAAATTGAACTTGTATTACATCTGCCAAATAAGAACTTTAAAAGATGTACAGGTTGGACCTCTATAGTCTGGATTTCTTTTATCTGGCAACATCTGTGATTTCGGCATCCCCATGGGTGCTCGTGGACTGGAGCACTGCAACTCCTCCCCCGCTCCTCCATTAACTTCTGGAGTACCGCAAATAGCTCATTTGTGGTATTCAAGCTCAGGGAAGGAGGGAGAAGAGTGAGGATGAGGGGGAACACTTGGAGGGAAAGAGGCAAGGTGGCTGTGGAGCTCTGCGGCTGGTGGCCAGGAGTGCAGCCCTGCAGCCGGTGGCAGCAGAGGGGACGTCATTGACTGAGAGCAGGCTGCGGTGTGGGGTACTCGGGGAAAGAGGCAGGGTGACTGTGGAGCTCCGTGGCTGGGGCTGGGAGTGCTGCCCAGTGGCCGTGGGGCTTGGTGCATCCCCATGGGAGTTCAGGGCTCTGCCGCCACCTTGCCTCTTCCCCTGAGTGCCCCCTGCTCAGCCCCTGCTTAGTAAAATGCTGGCTTCTGCTGCCGCCAGAAAGGAGCCCCACAGCTGGCGAAAGCAGAGGGGCTGGCATTGACCTTTCTGGTCTGGCAAATTCCCTGGTTTGAAACTAGTCAGGTCCTTAGGGTGCCATATCAGGGAGGTACAACCTGTATGATATAATTTTAATATTTCAAGATGTTTTTCTATGAATAACAAAAAAATTAAAAGACTAGTAAGACTCAAACTTAAATTAACAAAAGTAAAACAAAGCAGAGTCAAATTTGTCATAATCCTCTAATCCCTTACACAGCAAGATTGCAGCTGGTGCAAAGTAGTGGTGATTTAGTATATCTCATATGCTGTACCAAGCTAAGAGCTGCAGCAAAGGACTTATAGCCCCTGGGGAGGAAAGGCTAAGACGTTTTTATGCAATATTGCCAACTCTCATAATTTTATTGCAACTCTAGCAATTCTGGGGTGATTTTTACCTGTCTCAGGAAAACGATGAACAGCTGCCTAATCTTGAATTTTCCTTTATTCAAGATGTCCACCATCTTCTATTATGGCTGAAGCCAGCTAGATGGGCGTCATTTCCCTACAGTCCAGCTGCATGTGGAAGACAGGCTGCCACCCCCCACTCTACTTCTCTGTAGTTTTTCCAGTTCTGGAATTGGAAAAAGTACAGAGAAGCACAACAAAATTATTAGGAGTATGGACAGCCTCCATATAAGGAAAGATGAAAAAGATTAGATAAGAGACAGCGAAAAGGAGATACAATAGAGGTCTATAAACTAATGAATGGAGTAGAGAAAGTGAATAAGGAATCGTCATTTTCTACTTCCCTAACACATGAACTAGGGGGAACTGAATAAAATTAATAGGCAGCAGGTTTCAAACAATCATAAGGAGCAGTACTTCACACAACGTACAGTTGCCCTCTGGAACTCATTGCCAAGTGATGTTGTGAAGGCTAAAAATTATAGCTGGGTTTCAAAACTCATTACTTTATGGAGGATAGGACCATCCGTGGCTATTAGCCAAGGTGGTCACGTATGCAATCCCATGTTCTGGATGTCCCTAAATCTCTGTTAGAAGCGAGGACTGATTAGCACAGGATAGCTCACTTAATACATTTTCCTGTTCATTTCCTGTGAAGCATCTAGTCATTGCCAAAATATAGGATAGTGGGCTAGATGGACCATTGTTCTGACTCAGTATGGACACACTTATGTTTTTACAGTCACTGTTTTTAGTAAGATGGAAACAATCCCCATAGGTAAAATGGCTTAAATGCTATGTTTTATGGATTGACGGGACACAGGAATTATGAGGCTCAGCAGCAACACGGTGAAAAGTGAATGGGAAGAATGAGGCAGACAAAAAATTGCAGGGCAGTGGAGGCAACAGACAGGACTTCTGGAGTACAAAGAGATAACAGAGGAGTTGGGGAGAGGACCAGTCTTGGGTGGAGGACTTGGCATATGAGTCAGGAAATGGCTGTTTCTTGCAAAAGAGTAAACTAGGGGCTGGCAAAATTTGTCCTGCAGGCCAGATCCAACATACCACACATTCAGACTGAGCCCACACCGATAGTCTAGGCTACCAATGTCCTGTGGCCCAGCGGGACCCAGCGGGCTGCCGTGGCCCCACATACCACTCAAAGCAGTCAGTTTCTCAGACCAGCATGTTTGTCTCTGTGCAGTGCGCACACCCCACAAAGAGGGTGTCTGTGCACTGCCTCCCACTCTCAGCACAATCCTCGCAGCTCCCATTAGTTGTGCTTGGACAGGACAACTCTGAATATGTGTATCTGTAACTCATCTACCCTAAAAATTAGTACATTCTATGTGTATGAATACTGATTATTAATTAGCTCAGTGGATCTCAAGCTGTTTATTATACAGCCCTTCTTTTAGTAAAGAAATAAACTAGCAGGAGAAAGAGTCCTGACAGTAATAGGGAATTGAGGGCAATTTATCTACCTCAGGGGGAGGAAGGTAAATGGGAGTCTCCATATGAGCAGCCAGGAGAGATATTCATTTTGTGTGCATTGAAGGTTAATTTTTCAACCCTAAATTATTATTATTGTTGTCAGGAGTGTAGAGGAAGGTCAAAATCAGCAGACAGAAAAAAACATTAGATTTTTTTTTAAAGCTCATGATTTTTGAGGGGTTGTCATGATTTGTGAGCTGTTGAGAGGGTCTCTTGATATTGGCAGTATTGCTTTACACCACCTTTGCACCTTCCTGATCCTGCATTGTTCTGTGGTCTGGAGAAGACCTCAGGTCCTGTCTCTTAGGTCTGGCCAGGCCATGCTGTCCAGTCTCAGCAGGGCTGTGTTCTGTGGCAGCTCCCTGGCACACCCTCTATGATAGAGCCTGACTTCTACAGTGCCTGCTGCAAATTAATTTTCAGACTATCTTTCTGCTGCTTGTATGCTATTACATGATATAAAGGGGAAGGAGCAGGGGAGAGGATCTCACTGGATATGGTGATTTTTAACTCTGAATGTCACTGATTTTGTCAATTTGAATTTGACATTGATTCTTCGTGACAAGTGATAGTTCTTTCTTCAGCCACATAGAAGAGATAGGGGTGCCAATTTTCTAATCCCACAAAACCAAGTACCCCTTCTTTTAGGCCCCACTCTTTCTCCAAGGCCCCATCTCCCACTTTCTCCAGCCTTCCTCCTTCCATTGTTTACTCTCCCTCACCCCCACTCACTTTCACTGAGCTCTGGCAGGGGTGAGGGTTTTGGAGCACAAGAGGGGGCCCAGGGCTGGGGAAGAGCATTAGGGCATGGGTGTGTGGGCTGCGGAAGGGAATTTGGCTATGAGGGGGCCATGGGATTAGGGTGGGGGGGAAAGAGGTTCAGGGTCCAGGATCCTGACAACGCTTACTGCGGTGCCCAGGAAGTAATGGCCAGGTTCCTGCAGCACCTAAGCACATGGGTAGCCAGGGAGGCTATGCTTGTTGCCCTCGTGTCTGCAGGCTCTGCCCCTGCTGCTCTATTGGTTGAAATTCTGGCCAATGGGAGCTGTGAAGCAAGTACTCTGGGGGTACGTCTAGACTACATGGCTCCGTCGATGGAGCCATGTAAAATAGTTTACTCGGCATAGCCAAAGAAGCGGGGATTTAAATAATCCCCGCTTCATTAAAATAAAAATGGTTGCCACACTGTGTCGACGATCAGCTAATCCGGCACAGCACAGCAGTCTAGATGTGGCGTGGTTGACAAGGGAAGCCTTTGTCGACCGCTCTGGTATGCCTCATGAAAGGTTTCCTTGTCGACCGCGCTGCGTCTAGACTGCTGCACTGTGCTGGATCAGCTGATCGTCAGCACAGCACAGTGGCCATTTTTATTTTAATGAAGCGGGGATTATTTAAATCCCCGCTTCTTTGACTATGCCGAGTAAACTATTTTACATGGTTCCGTTGACGGAGCCATGTAGTCTAGACGTACACTGGGTGAGGGCAGAGAGCATGGCCACCCATGTGCTTAAGAGCCACAGAGACTTGGCAGCTACTTCTGAGAACCACACAGAGTCAGGGCAGGTAGAGAACCTGTCCTAGCCCTCGGCCTCTGATGTACTGCTGACTGGAGTTTCAAAGATCCCTTTTTGACAGGGCATTCTGGTTGAAAACCAGACACCTGGAAACCTTGGATCTCATGCCAGATGAAACTGGGCAGAAGTTTACTATGAGTCAGCTGGTTAATGCATTTACTACTTAAGCAATACTTCAAATAAGCTGAGTCTGAAATGTATGTCTTGCATAATCCTTGATTGGAAAACAACTTTGCGTGCATTTTTCCCTCTCAGATCGTGTCACGAGGTGACTAATAAGCAGTGAGGTGAATTCAGAGGAAAATTACTTTTTGTTTGTGCAATGGTGGGTGAGATAGAGGAAGTAAAATTATTATGTAATAGTTACAGCTTTGTAAATTTAAACAGCATTTTGTAAATATTTCTGCCCCCAAAACATTACAACGGCCATGCAAAATGGTAATGAAATTGTACTAGTCTTAGCATATCTTCTTATTAGCCTTTTATTAAGATGATACTTTATTATCCCTGTCAAAAATAATTACTTGGCAAGGGGAAATTAGAATTTTGCAAGACAGATTTACAATTTTCAATAGACAAGAAAAAGTCAACACAAGACACCGAACAATAGTTCAGGAAAGGGAGAGTATGGGTATGTCTACACTACAGCGTTATTTTGAAATATCTTATTTCGAAATAGTTATTTCAAAATAGCTTATTTCAAAATAATGCGTCTACACACAAAATGCATTTCGAAATAGCGTTTTGCTATTTCGAAATAGCACGTCCACACTGAGTGGACTGTGAATTGCATTTAAGGCCGGCCGGAACCAGGTTCGGCAAGACATCAGGTCAGGAGTTACTTTGTGTGGCTGCGGCCTGAGGCTGTCTGAGGCCTGTGCTTAAAGGGACCCCCACCCCGGACAGCCGGTTCTCAGGTTTCCTTGCTTGCTTACCTACCTCGATGACAGCATTTTGTCTCTGCGTGCTCTGGTTGCCCTCACTCAGGACACAACAACACTCTGCAACATGGAGCCAGAGCTGCCCCTGGGCACTCTGGTGCTACTTGTGGACACGTTGCTGCTAGCCTGGCTGCACCTTCTGCAGGCTGCCATCTGGGAGGTCCATCACAGGGCTGTCAGTATCCAGGAGGCCCTGCAGGAGAGCTTCCACCCTGAGGAGCACTAAGAGCCTCCCTGGTCTGCCCCACTGGGGGCATGTGCCTCATTCCTCCCTCGGGTCCTTCCACTTACCCCTCCTTAAGCCCCCTTCCTGATGTCAAATAAAATACATGTATTTTCATGAACACAAACTCTCTTTATTTAACAAAACTGGGGGGGGGAATGAAACTCTGGTGAGACTGGAGAAAGGAGGCGGGAGAGGGGAGAAGAGAGGGTGGGAGAGGGGAGGGGTAGAGCTGGGAAGAGGGAGCTGGAAGGGGGAAGCAAGGGGAAGAAGGGGGAGGGGAAGTTCAGGATTCAGGGGTGGGGATCTTGCCGGACCAACTTGATTGTCATGTAAACCTGCTCCTGGGTTCGCATGTGGCCTTTGGTGGCCAGGATGGCAGCTATCCTGCCATAGACGGCCGCGTTCCTCCATCTAGTGTGGAGATCATGGACCTTGGGGGCATCCCCCACAAACCTGAATAAGGTCCATGATCTCCACCCTGGACCAGGAAGGCGCCCGCCTTCTCTGGGCCCTGGCAGGCTCCTGGGAGTTGGCAGACTGCTTCTGGGAAGCGGTGGAGGGCTGGCTGCCAGTGGCTTGCTGGCTTATGTTTTGGGGACACTGGGTCAGGGACCGTGACTGCTGGCTCTGGGCTGGCAGGCTTGCAGCTGGCACAGGCACTGTGGCCAGAGTCAACCCCTTTAAGGGCTCAGGGGCAGGGGGAAGGAGAGGAGTGTTCTTGGTTGAGGCTGGAGTGGCCACCAGGGCACTCTGGGAAGGCTGGAGGCCCCCTATTTCGATGTAAGTGTCTACACAGCACTTATTTCAAAATAGCTATTTTGAATTTGGCTTTATTCCTCGTGGAATTAGGTTTACCAAATTTGAAATAAGCACTCCACTATTTCGAATTAATTTCAAAATAGCGGTTTGGCTGTGTAGATGCTAGTAAAATTATTTCAAAATAATGGCTGTTATTTCGAAATAACTTTGCTGTGTAGACATACCCGATGGGAACAACTAGCAAGGAGAGGAAAGGAGAGGAGAATTCCTGGGAGCAGTGGAATTGCTTAAGGAGAGATTTGAAGGAGAAGAAAGAGGGTTGTCAGTAAACAAGATGAATTAGACCAGTGTTTCTCAAACTGTGCTCCGCCGAGCCCCAGGGCTCCGCGAAACATCTCCAGGGGCTCCGCGAGGTTGACAAACTGGAAACATTGATAGGTACAACACATACAATCAGTGGACCACTGGGGCTCGGCATAAATTTTTACACATGTAAAGGGCTCCGGAGCCCAGAAAGTTTGAGAACCACTGAATTAGACTGTTCTTGTTGCAAGGGGAAGAGTGACGGAAAGTATGAGTGTGAAAAGAAGACAACGAAAGCGATAAGGAGAGTGGATTGGGAGAAATGCAGGAACAGGGAATGAAGAAAACATAGGGGAGAATATTTTTATTCCTAATACCAAACATGAAATGGTGCCAATTCCTGAAATCAGGTTAAAGGAAAGAAACTAATTTACTGTAACATACAAGGAACCTGCACAGTACAAAAGGAAGTGTGTTTTAGTGATTTAAGTAAAGAACTGGGAGACATGTAATCATGGGTTCCAGTCATGTCTGTCACTGATTTCTTCTGGGGCCTTGAGCAAACCTATCAGCTGTTCGCCCTCTCCTAAGTGGGGCTTATTATACCTTTAAGCCCCAACTCAGTTTGCTAGGCCTCCATCCCCCTAAAACCCACCTCTTCAAACAGCCTACAAATCCTGTTTACTCCTCAGCAAAGATTCCAGTAAAATTATGGAACTACCAGATATGTTTAACAATCTGTTGTTAGTCCACACTGCTTCATGTTGCTCCTTAACCTTTCCCTGTATTGTACTGTTATGCTGTCATCATAGTTAGTAAGGTCCTCTGGGTAAAAAGACTATGCAAATGCAAAGTGCTCCACTTAGGAAGGAACAATCAGTTTCACACATACAGAATGGGAAGCGACTGTCTAGGAAGGAGTACAGCAGAAAGGGATCTATGGGTTAAAGTGGACCACAAGCTGAATGTGAGTCAGTAGTGTGATGCTGTTGCAAAAAAAGCAAACATGATTTTTATCTGGGATGCATTAACAGGTGTGTTGTGAGCAAGACACAAGAAGTCATTCTTCTGCTCTACTCTGCGCTGGTTAGGCCTCAATTGGAGTATTGTGTCCAGTTCTGGGCACCGCATTTCAAGAAAGATGTGGAGAAATTGGAGAGGATCCAGAGAAGAGCAACAAGAATGATTAAAGGTCTAGAGAACATGACCTATGAAGGAAGGCTGAAAGAATTGGGTTTGTTTAGTTTAGAAAAGAGAAGATTGAAGGGGGACATGATAGCAGTTTTCAGGTATCTAAAAGGGTGTCATAAGGAGGAGGGAGAAAACTTCGTCATAGAATCATAGAACCATAGAGCTGGAAGAGACCTCAGAAGGTCATCAAGTCCAGCCCCCTGCTCTAGGTAGGACCAATCCCAACTAAATCAACCTGGCCAGGGCTTTGTCAAGCCGAGACTTAAACACCTCTAGGGATGGAGACTCCACTACTTCCCTAGGTAACCCATTTCAGTGCTTCACCACTCTCCTAGTGAAATAGTTTTTCCTAATATCCAACCTGGACCTCTCCCACCACAACTTGAGACCATTGCTCCTTGTTCTGCCATCTGTCACTACTGAGAACAGCCTTTCTCCATCCTCTTTGGAACCTCCCTTCAGGAAGTTGAAGGCTGCTATCAAATCCCCCCCTCACTCTTCGCTTCTGCAGACTAAACAGACCCAACTCTCTCAGCCTCTCCTCATAGTCATATGCTCTAGCCCCCTAATCATTTTGGTTGCCCTCCGCTGGACCCTCTCCAATGTGTCCACATCCTTTTTGTAGTGGGGGGGCCCCAGAACTGGATATAATACTCCAGATATGGCCTCACCAGAGCTGAATAAAGGGGAATAATCACATCTCTGGATCTGCTGGCAATGCTCCTCTTAATGCAACCTAATATGCCATTAACCTTCTTGGCTACAAGGGCACACTGTTGACTCATATCCAGCTTCTCATCCACTGTAACCCCCAGGTCCTTTTCTGCAGAACTACTACTTAGCTGGTTGGTCCCCAGCCTGTAACAATGCTTGGGATTCTTCCATCCCAAGTACAGGACTCTGCACTTGTCCTTGTTGAACCTCATCAGATTTCTTGTGGCCCAATCCTCCAATGTGTCTAAGTCACTCTGGACCCTATCTCTGCCCTCCTGCATATCTACCTCTCCCCCTAGCTTAGTGTCATCTGCAAACTTGCTGAGGGTGCAATCCATCCCCTCATCCAGGTCATTAATAAAGATATTGAACAAAACCAGTCCTAGAACCGAACCTTGGGGCACTCCGCTAGAAACCAACCGCCATCCTGACATCGAGCCGTTGATCACTACCCGCTGGGCCCGGCCTTCTAGCCATCTTTCTATCCATCTTACTGTCCATTTATCCAAGCCACATTCCCGTAACTTGCTGTCAAGAATATTGTGGGAGACCGTATCAAAAGCCTTGCTAAAGTCAAGGTATATCACATCCACTGACTTTCCCATGTCCACAGAGCCAGTTACCTCATCATAGAAGCTAATCAGATTGGTCAGGCACCACTTGCCCTTTGTGAATCCATGATGACTATTCCTGATCACTTTCCTCTCTTCCAAGTGCCTCAAAATGGATTCTTAAGGATCCCTTCCATGATTTTTCCAGGAACCGAGGTAAGACTGACCGGCCTATAGTTCCCTGGATTGTCCTTCTTCCCTTTTTTGAAGATGGGTACTACATTTGCCTTTTTCCAATCATCCGGGATCTCTCCCGATCTCCACGACTTTTCAAAGTTATTGGCCAAAGGCTCCTCAATGACATTTGGCAACTCCCTCAGTACCCTCCCCCTCTCCCTCTCCTTCACGGAGTGTGAGCTGTGACTGGCAGGTGGAAACTGTTGGCTTCTAATTAAAGTTTGAATTCTAGAAGCCTCTGCTGATTGGCTGAGCCTTGGTAGTGGGAGGGACTTTCAGGCAGTCATCTTGGCCTCTGAGGATAGAACAAGAAGCAATGGGCTTAAACTGCAGGAAGAGAGGTTTAGGTTGGACATTAGGAAAAAGTTCCTAACTGTCAGGGTAGTCAAACACTGGAATAAATTGCCCAGGGAGGTTGTAGAATCTCCATCTCTGGAGATATTTAAGAGTAGGTTAGATAAATGTCTATCAGGGATGGTCTAGACAGTATTTGGTCCTGCCATGAGGGCAGGGGACTGGACTCGATGACCTCTCGAGGTCCCTTCCAGTCCTAGTATTCTATGATTCTATGTTTTTTTCATGGCTAGAAAGTGGCTGGTAGGTGCCTTGCAGATAACAAGTACTCACATATACAGCCAAACATATGTAGTTCTTATGAGAACTATAAAAACAAGAACTCTGAATACAAATGTTATCAACACCCTGTATTCTGTATATAGACATTTAAAATGTTTTCTTATGTTTATTTTTGTGCAACCCTTTAAAAAATTATTTTAATTTGATTTTCTACAGCAGTATTTGTAATTTTTGTCATCAGTATTTTGCATACAGACCTCTAATGTGAGCCTTTCATGCAGTAATTTAACTTGTTGCAAGGAATCATAAGCAATTTTCAATTGTATCTCCATCTTTTTTAAATTTCTCAAATCTCTGTCTTTCTCTCTTTGTTTATGAACCAGATTATCATGCTGCTTTTGCTTCTCCAAGAGACAATTACGTAAACCAATGTCAAGAACAGCCCTATATAGATAGATATATAGAATATTTTAGGAAGAAAATACATGATGTATGCAAACAAACATGACCAATTTTCATTGAGTTTGGAAAAGCATTATGGCTGCTGAGCAGCAAAATAAAATAGAAAAAACTGTCTTGTCACAAATTAATGCCCTTTTCCTAAAACAAAATACTAGATCTTCTGAAATCAATGACAATACTCACATGCTTTGTTTCAATAATGCTAAAAAATTACTCATAGTATTAGAGACATTATTTCTGTTTGTCAAAGTGAGAATTAAAATGTATTTTTAATATCTAAGGAAATCTACATTTTTGTCCTTTGTGTATGTCCATTTATCAGTTTGTCCAACCTTCTTTAATGTGAGATACAAACAGAAAGGACAGGTTTATTGAAAAAAGTAATGCTATTATTACCGGTATACATCCTTCCCCACAAAGAAAGGAGAAACTTGAAGCTGTCTAGAGTCAGGCATAACTACTCCTAGATCTGAGATTGGGATTTATAAGGTAGTCTAAGGGAGTTGGCTGCCCAAATCCAATTGGATTTCAATGGAATGTGGGTGCCTAGCATCCTTATGTGCCTTTGAAAATACCAGGGCTAGGTTCTCTGGTCTGCTAAATTCACTTTGTGTTGCTTATACAATCTAAAGTGAATTTAAATCTTCCAGAGAAATCTCCTAGGCCATGTCTACACTAGGATAGTATTTCAAAATCATTAAATTCGACTTAATAACTTCCGATTTAACAAATGTGAACTAGCGTGTCCACACTACGGGCAAGCCTCGAAATTAATCTGAAGCAGGTTCCATTAATGTGGACATGCTACCTTGGACTTAGACCCCGAGGAAGCACTGGAGAGCAATTAGTTAGAATTACTCTGGTGAGTAATTATTTTGAAAAAGTGGCACCAGAGCATCCACACTACCGTTATTTCAAAATAACCATTTTGGAATTAGCATTACTCCTGATGAAAAACAGGAGTACAGATTTTGAAATAATGGTCTTGGTCGTGTGGACACTGCTTATAAATTTGACCTGGGGGGGAAGGGGTTATTTTGAAATAATGTTCTAGTATAGAGAATTCTCCCTGTGTTGGGGAAATTCAGTGTTCCCAACTATCATGATGTTATCATAATTCTCATGATTTCTAGTTTGCTTCTTAAAGTCACAGCTCCCAGAGTTGAGTGATTATATGAGAACCTCAGCATTCACTTAAAACACTAAGTAGGTGTCTAGCCCTCCTGGTTCTAGAGAAATGCTTGAAAGTATGATCAGCATATACCTTAATTGGGTCAAAAACCAGAAAGCAAATAAAAATCCCAAATGTATTATTTTAATATAATATCATGGTTTGGGAGTAGAGCATGACTCAAGATGGTTTGAACGCTTCTGGTTGGTGATACTGGAATATCTGGCTGGTGTTAAGCTGCTGGAGATGGTTCTGACTTCCTGCACCAGCTTTTCCAACTGCTGTTGCTGCCTCCTTCACTATAGCTGTGCTGCCCAGTGTAAGTGGGGAGGGAGGATGTCAGGGGTCAGGAGAAGGTGAATCAGGTGGTGACCATATCAGCAGAGGTGAATTGAGGGGTGCAGGTGTGGCAGAGCAAGCCTCTCTATGCCCAGTTCTCTGCTGGAGACTGGTCTTCTGCAAGCAGTGTAACATAAAGCTGCCCCTCTCTATTAAAAAAACAAATAGTCTGGTAGCACTTTAAAGACTAACAAAACTATTTGTTGTTTTTTAAGTTTTTCCTGTTACAGACTAACTCAGCTACCCCTCTGAACCTCTCTATTAAGTTATTCTGGAGCAGGATAAAGAAGATTCAGGGAGCCACAAATGGGTTCTGGTAAATACCTCTTTCCACTGAAACCCATCTTTGCCTAGGCACAGTGGAAAATTGAGTCCCCAGCCTCAGTTTTGTGAATTCTCATTTAAGGATTGATCCAATGTCCAGTGAATCGACGAACTGTTCCATGGAGTTCAGTGGGCTTTGGATCAGGCCCTTATTGCACTTCTCTCTTGTAGGATAGCATCAAGTTTTGATCACCTATGTGATTCAATAAACAGAAATTATATAAATCCATGGTGAAATTAGGGTAGTGTTAAATAGTGTGCTTTTATGAAGTCCATAATAAGAATATTTAACACAATAACCAAGAAAAGAATAGTTGATTCAGAATAGAAGAGTGCTCATTCATATAATTTCTGAGGTCATTTCTCATGCCTTCTAACCTGTCTGCAAGGGCTGTTGCTTCATTCTCTTTGCTCATTTCTAGTAACTTTGTCAAATGGTTGAATTCTCGCTCTTTGCTTTCAAGTAAAGCTCGTTTTCCATCCAATTCCTTCATGACATCTTCCTTTTCTTCTAATACTTCTTCACTCCTTTTCTCCATTTTTTTAAGAGCATCATTTAACTCCTGAACATGGGCAATGAGAATATTTTTCTTCTTCTCTGCATCTCTGAGAACACATTTTAAAACAAAAATATCAAATATGTAAAAATGGATCTAACTCCAGAAAGGTCTGAGACTAACAAAATATATAAAATATATAGTATGAGCTTTCAAGGGTAAAATCCACTTAATCAGATGATGCACGCTGCTGCAGTGAGTAGATGTAGAGCTATTGCTCAGCATTTTGTCTGCTACAACTGTTCTGTTGGCCAGGACAGGAGTCCTCATAGTTATGGGGATAGTATTCTGAAGCACATTTTGCTGCTCCTCTCAACTAGGGCATCATTGTACCCTTAGCTAATACTTGCAGACAGAATGTCAAATAACATGGCCCCTAGACTTCAGATCACTTAGACTTCAGATGACTCATTCTTGATGATTTCTTATAAACAAGGCAGTTCTCCCTTTTGGGTCTATCCAGTCAATTCTTTCACTTGATCACCAGCACACCACAAGGCAGAGTTTAGGTTAAAATGTGTATTTTGGCAGTAAGCCATTCCCAAATGGATAGCTATCCCATAAGATACAGCTTGGCTTCATGTGTAGAAAATCAGTTTTGTACAAATAAATTAGATAACCAAACACACAAATATAGGAAAGAAGGAAAAAAGAAAAGAAAACAGATGTATCTTTTTAATTAAATAATTGAGCAGAGGCAAGGAATTATTTACAAAATTGTAACAGCAGAAAAAATAATTAATGGTAGAAAATGCAATCCGGAGACAGAATAAACTTCAGCATAACACAATAGGTCAATAAGATACAATGAAAACTAAATTAGGGCAGCAATTTGACCAGCAGGTGTTTTAAGAAAAGGCAGCCAAACTGCAACTGGTTGCATTTCACACAAGTATGCTTTTCCTTGACTAGTATACCACATGCTTTACTGTACCAATTACCCAATGTAGAAACAGAGACACCTCTCATTGGCTGCAAAAAGAAGTCTAGCAAGAAATCAGGAGGAAAACATAAGAGATTATGAGTGGTAATATCTCTTCCATTTAGAGCATTACACTAGATAATTTATATAGGAAGACTAGTAACAAAATACATGCTCCCAAAAATCTGGATGGGTCAGATCCTCAACTGGTAAAAATGTATGTAATTATACTTCAGTCTATGGTGCTATGCCAGGGGTGGGCAATAAAAAAAACCAGCAGTTCGCCAGGGTTAATCCTTGGCAGACTGCTACCGCTATGTTTACCTATGTCTCTGCAGGTATTGAACAAATCACAGCTCTTGTTGGCCACGGATCGCCATTACCAGCCAATGGGAGTGGTGGGAAGCGGTGCGGACCAGGCTAGTGGGACCAGTTAATCCTGCGGTGTGGATCCGGACCGGGAGGTGAAATTTCCCCATCCCTGTGTTATGCTAATGTTCAGTAGCTGAGGACTACCATGTGTTTAAAAGTGCTCTGTGTTAGATTAGATACTCAATTTAGATCTTTAGTATTGTTCCCCATTTGAAAAATAATCTTTGGGTTATCAGGTAAGATCTGTGTAAGTTCTGATATCAATCATCTTAATATGCAGTATCAATAGACGTTTTAATGGTTTGTGACTAAAGGGTATTCCCAAACATTTTTATTGTTGTTTTCAAGACTAAAATATGCTTCTCTGCTGATGCTATACTTTTTGATTTAGTTACATGGATATTGCTCATTAGATAGATTATGGGCACACTTTATCTACATTGATCAGAATTTTGTATCAAGAATTTAAATGTTGTTATTTGTCTCTACATTGAGATATTACTAAGAAAACAAATAATAAAGATTTTAGTTAGGTACATTTAAAAACATACAATGTTTTACGTTTTATCTTGTCCATTTCTTTTCCAAGTTGCACAGGAATAGCGTGGAGTTGGACTAGTTCATCCTAGTAATAGAAGAAAAATGTTAGACCAAAAGGCTCTACATTTCATGTAATTTCAGAGAACATTTTCTTTGAACTACTAATATGACCCAAAACAAAAATATGTGTTTCCAAGCAAAATGAATTTGCCCCCCCAAAATTCCCACAGCTATTTTTATTACTGGCTAGTGCAAGTGTCATGTTAACTTATACTTGCAAAACTCACAGGCCACGTCTACATTGCAGGCTTCTTGCACAAGAACGGCTGTTCTTGCACAAAAACTTGTGGAGTGTCTACACTGCACACGCGTTCTTGCACAAGTAAATTTACAGTAAGGTGTCGGAACAGAGGGCTTCTTGTGCAAGAGTTATTCCTCTCCCCACGAGGAATAAGCCCTCTTGCGCAACAGCTCTTGCACAAGAAGGCAGTGTGGACAGGCAACAGGGGTTTCTTGCGCAAGAAACCCCTATGGCTAAAATGGCCACCAGAGCTTTCTTGCGCAAGAGAGCATCCACGCTGCCATGGACGCTCTTGCACAAAAGCACATCCCTTGCGCAAAAGCACACGGCAGTGTGGACACGCTCTTGCGCAAGACCTTTTGCGCAAGAACTCTTGTGCAAAACAGTTCTTGTGCAAAAAGCCTGCCGTGTAGACGTAGCCACAATGTATGTGCATATGTTATAAATATATAGGCCTAGATTTTTTTATGTCAAGGAGCACCAGAAATTCTAGCACCAATTTTTAGGGCAAATCTGTGTGGAACAGGGTCCCAGAATAGATGCAGAACTCAGAGAGAGCCACAAAACACTCTAAAAATTACCTGAAATACCTTTTCTATTAATATAAATTTCACATTGTTAAGGGCCAATATTTCAAGACCTGACAGGTATCTAAGGAAGTGCTGTCTGTCCTTCTGATAGGCTGGAAGTCCTGTTCTTCCAATGCTATAAAACTTCTATTTTCAGCCATTCTGGTTCATTAAATATCTGACCTCAAACCTTTTACTGATCCACATCTTTGAAATTTTACCTATCCTAGGACTTGAGTCTGTGAATGTGTATCTTGAGATCTAGTATAGGTAATGTGTGTGTGCATTGGAAGTTCTTGATTTAATTTTCAATTTTCCTGATAGAAAAATCATAAAATTTCTGCAAAATTGAAAATTTCCCATAGAAACTTTTGCAGAAACTACATTTTACATCAAAAGACATTGACTGAAGATTTCTGGTCTGCTCTAATTATAATTCACAGAAAATGTTACTGTGTTCTGTCTTTTCCATTAATATTTACTTAGTGATATATCTGAAATTAGCCTAAAAGTTCTGATCATTATGAAAGCTACTTGTTGTGCTATGCCTATCATTTCCCAGAGGTCTATTTGTGGCAATGGTACTGTAGCTTCATGTATGGTTATTGACTAATGGTGCATTTTGTGATGCCATGCTTTCTGATGGTAGTACATATTAGAATGACAGAATATTCAAGGTGTTTCCCTGAAAGTGCTGGCACCTCCACCCATTCCCACATATATACTCATTCTCATGTTACTTTTAAATCATTCTGCTGCTCTAGAAGTTCCTCCACTTCTTTCTGTTCTCTTAACATCAGCTTTTGCTTGGATGTCACATCTTCCTTCAATGCTTTAATTTCCATTCTCCTTTGGATTGTTTCTTTACGGAGCTCTTCACAATTTTCTTTCAACACTTTAATTTTTTTTTCTGTCTCCTTTAAAAGTAAAGTCAAAGTTCAGGTATCTCAAATTTATATTGGTTTTGGGGAAAGTGAATTTCTTGCATACAACTGTTTAAAATACTGTATTGTTTGTTTAATAATTTATCGATTTTCATCAGAGAAGTACATTTTTTATTTAAAAGACTGAAAAGATTAAATGAATGGTGTATTACTTTGATATTTTTGCATATTCATATAAGCTTAGTTTTCCTATTTTATTATTACCAAAACTCCTGACATTCTTTGGTTACATCATATTTTCACTATTTTTTCTTTTATACTTTGTTGCAAGTTACAATAAAATTTTAAAATAGATATAATGCTTAAAGATATTTCCTCATGTATATACATACTGTCTTAAATCTTCCCATTTGTCTGATTATATATTACTTTTACAAAGTTTAGCTTGATAACCCATACATTTCTGTTTACCCACAGAACAGATTCAAACAAGCAGCCAGGAGTGCTGTCTACCTCCACACAGCTCAATCATCATGTGTCAACTCTGACATGGAAGTACAACCCTATTAGTGAGAGCAGAACTTCAATATCCATGTCTATCTAGACTTTGGACCTTTGTGCCAATAGTCTATTTAACATAATTTATAATGGAAATTGTTGTGCTAAAAATATCTATCTACGGAAACAGACAGCATGCTCATTTCACAAAGGCCACTGTATAACCATTCTATGCTTACATTGTGGCTACTACTAACCTGGGTTAAAACTGGCAAACTAAAAGTAAAAGCTTACAAAATTCCAGTAAAAACTATTGTGATCCTTCTGTTGGTTACTACATTGCTCTCCCTGTCAGCACCTAGCTCAGTCTAGGAAGCTAAATGATCTAATCAGCAGACCAAATGCAGTGGTGAATCCTGGTCACATGGCACCTGCTGTGCATATGCTAAGAAGACTATTGATTTTAACTAGAGGAGCAGAAGCTCCAATAATCTGCAGTGCCAGAAACCTCTAAGCCAACAGATCTGCTGCATTAAACCTGGTCTGGCAGCTGGAACCAGAAGGAACCATTTTTAACGTTCATTTGAATTTTTCATCAGGGAAAGCTGTACATCCCAAATATTCCAAACACTGATCCTGAATTTGTATTCTGAATATGATTTAACTTTTGTTACAGTTATGAACTGTTCAGTGCTTTTTACTCAGAATATTTTAATGAGCTGATGGACAATTTCATGAAACAAACAACACTGGTACTGTTTGAATGGGAAAAAATGAATTCTGAGCACAGTGCTCCCCACTCTCATTCTCTATCCATTGTATTGTAGATTAAATAAGTTTCCAGAATTTTGTAGAATTTTAAAATATTTTGCAGAGAATTTTTAATTTTTTAGTGCAGAATTTCCCCAGAAGTAATGTAGTAACAAATTATGTATCACATCATATATTATAATACATTCATCATTATAAATATGGTATGATGTGATACATAATTTGTTATTACTTTACAGAACACAACCTTTCCTTTGAATTCCATTCCTTGATTTTTCCATATATTCCAGATTGTACAAATATATCGTTCTAATGTTTACAATATTATATTCTTTTTTATAGTTTTATTTTACATGCTATCCAAAAGGACAGCAAATATCACTTTTTTTGTTTAGTAAAGTGTATTTCTTACTTACACCTTGTTTGGGGATTCTCTCATATTCCTGTTGAAGGAGACTTTTGTCTTCTTGTAAACTACCAAAAAATCATCATAAAGATCAGAATATTGGCAATATGCAAAGCAATCAAAATAGACTTTAATAGTCCATGCTATACAACATTAAAAGTGAAGTGAAATATATCTGTGACAATTTGGACACCATTTTAAAACTGAGTTTAGGTGAGTCTTACCATAAAATGGATCCAGATATTACAAGTGTACAAAAAACAAAATTCATTATATATGTTTCACTGAAAAAAATCTTTCAAATATCAGCAAACAATTAGAGCATAAATCCTAAAAGACCTCAGAGATATTTTTCATAACTCAGGAGACTTTCTAAACTTTTTTTATACAACTGAAATAAAAAACATGTCATTTTAAAAAGAGATATTGAAGGAGATAAACTATAGAACAGCGTTTACTAACAACTGCATGCAAAAAACTGTACATTCTAGCATATAGAATATCTTCACCATCATCATGCTTATCTTTTTCCAACACCAAGGATGGGCAGGGCTAAGATTATAAACAGATTCCAACCATATCTATTTTGAGTCACCATTTAACACAATTGGAGTGTTGCCTGGTTGATTTTATATATTGTTATACCATTGTCTCCTTGGACATTCACATCCTCTCTTGCCACACACACTTTTTATAATTACAGTTACACAATGTACTTTCAATCTTCTACTGATATTTCTTAGTCTAATTAGTCATGTCATGACTAGGATATGGTACAGTTACCTCCTTTCAAACGTTTGTAGCTTTTGTTCCTGATTTTTGCATGTTTCACAGCTATTATGGATACTGATTTAAAGTTCCATTTTTATTTAGTCATGTGAATATTCTACTGTTGATGTCATCTTCATAATTGTTGTCAGACATTATGACTGAGGGTGAAGACTTTTTCACAGTGGAAAAATTGCCATTAATACCATGATTTTTCTTTGTGTCCATGACATTTTTTGTGTCTCGGATTTTTCTTTGTGATTGGTATTTTAACAAAGTAGCATGCATTATATGAAATTATATTACATAATTCTGATAACTATTAAAACAAATTAAATGTTTAAGTTTGATCAGCTTGGATGCCTTCCTTAACAACATTACTAGCATGGTACTATGTTGCAAACACAGAAAATTACTCTACAGTGATGATGATGATGATGATATCAAGCATAAGTGCAAGGGGGTGATTAGCACAATATCCCAAAAATATCTTCCATGAAAGTGGAGGCTTATTACTTTATTCAGCATACAACCTATCAGAAGATTACAATCATGAGGCAAGTTGTGATAAAACATTTGGAGGCAGCATCCCACAAATGTAAAGCAGAGCATTGAAATCTGAAGAGGGCAGTGAACAAAACATTCAAAAAGTGGTGTCTAAGATATTTGATGTGAATAACTCATAGAGAAACAGATGAACCAACTTCATAGATGGACAGATCTTTTAAAGCTTACTGAGGCTTTCTGTGCAATGAAACTGACACTGAAAGCTCTTAACCAGATAATCCTAAAAGGGAATGTCTACACTGCAGGGGAAAAATTGAATTAAGATACACAACTTCAGCTACGTCAATTGCATAGTTTAAGTCAAAATAGCTTAATTCGGCTTTTGATGCTGTCTACATAGCAGGATGTCGAAGGAAGAACACTCTTCCTTCGATTTCCCTTACTCCTTGTGAAATATGGGTTACAGGAGTTCGAATAAGAAGTCCTCCATCTCAATATTATTTCAAAATAATGTCAGTTATTCTGAAATAATGCTGTTGTGTAGACATACCCAAAGAGATTTTAGAATGTGGCCTGAGAAATGTTGGACTCATACCAAGTTTGAGCCTTCTCCAGTATTCTACTTGCCAAGAATATTTTGTAATCATGTAATGAAATTAAAGGAAAGCTGAAGATTTCTGGTGGGATCAGCATTGTCACTAACAAGATCACAGATTCAGAAGATAGATTCCCAACATAGTGTCTGTTTTAAGCAAACCAGAATGTGAACATGAAGTGAAATTAAAAACATGATTCTGCTGGATTGTGATTTTAGACTCTGAACTGTAAGGCTGTGTCTACACTGGGCCACTTATTCCGGAAAATCAGCCGCTTTTCCGGAATAAGCTGCGAGCTGTCTACACTGGCCTTGAATTTCGGAAAAGCACTGACGATCTACTGTAAGAAATCAGCTGCTTTTCCGAAAACTATGCTGCTCCGCTCGGGCAAAGTCCTTTTCCGGAAAACTGTTCCGGAAAAGGGCCAGTGTAGACAGCCCAGTAGTCTTTTCTAAAAAAGCCCGATCGCGAAAATGGCGATCGGGGCTTTTTCCGAAAGCGTCTACATTGCCACGGACGCTTTTCGGAAAAAGGGCTTTTCCGGAAAAGCATCCTGCCAATGTAGACGCTCTTTTTCTGGAAATACTTATAACGGAAAACTGTTCCATTTTAAGCATTTCCGGAAAATCATGCCAGTGTAGACGTAGCCTAAGGGTATGTCTGCACTACAGCACTAATTCGAACTAACTTAATTTGAATTAGTTAATTCAAAATAAGCTAATTCGAATTAGTGCATCTAGATCTAAAAACTAATTCGAATTAGTGTTTTGCTAATTAGAAATAGCATGTCCACATTGAGTGGACCCTGAACCGAAGTTAAGGCTGGCCGGAACCAGTGCCAGCAGGGCATCAGGTTAGGACTTAGAGTGTGGAGCTGCTGCCTCAGGCTAGACAAGGGCTGTGCTTAAAGGGACCCCACCCCCACCCCGGAGAGACAGTTCTCAGGGTTCCCCGCTTGCTTGTCTAACTCGATGAGGGACAGCAAAGCAGTCCTGTCTTGGAGTGCCCTGAGTGCCCACACTCGGCTCATCACAGCACTCGGCCATCAGCCCGGCTGCACTTGCTGCAGGCTGCCATCCGGGGGGGCTGTCAGGATCCAGGAGGCCCTGCAGGAGAGCTTCCACCCCGAGGAGCCCGCAGAGCCACCCCAGTCCTCCCCATCGGGGGCTCGTGCCCCATTCCTCCCTCACCTCCTTCCACTTACCCTCCCTAGCCCCCTTCCTGATGTAAAAATAAAGGACACGTGTGTTCAAAAATAGAAACTCTCTTTATATAACAAAACTGGGGTGAACCTCTGGGGAGACTGGGAAAAGGAGGTGGGAGAGGGGAAGAGAGAGGGTGGAAGAGGGGAGGGGGAAACCTGGGAGGAGGGAGCTGGAAGGGGAAGCCAGGGGAAGAAGGAGGAGGGGAAGTATAAAACTATGGTATGCCATATCTTCAGTACTGTGTACAGATGTGGTCTCCTCACCTCAAAAATGATATTTTGGCCTTGGAAAGGGTTCAGAAAAGGGCAACTAAAATGATTAGGGGTTTGGAACAGGTCCCATATGAAGAGAGGCTAAAGAGACTGGGACTTTTCAGCTTAGAAAAGAGGAGACTGAGGGGGGATATGATAGAGGTATATAAAATCATGAGTGGTGTGGAGAGGGTGAATAAAGAAAAGTTCTTCATTAGTTCCCATAATATAAGGACTAGAGGACACCAAATGAAATTAATGGGTAGCAGGCTTAAAACTAATAAAAGAAAGTTCTTCTTCACACAGCACATAGTCAACCTGTGGAACTCCTTGCCACAGGAGGCTGTGAAGGCTAGAACTATAACAGAGTTTAAAGAGAAGTTAGATAAATTCATGGGGTCCATGGAGTGCTATTAGCCAGGGGGTAGGAATGGTGTCCCTGGCCTCTGTTTGTGGAAGGCTGGAGATGGATGGCACGAGACAAATCGCTTGGTCATTGTCTTTGGTCCATCCCCTCTGGGGTACCTGGTGTTGGCCGCTGTCGGCAGACAGGCTACTGGGCTAGATGGACCTTTGGTCTGACCCAGTACGGCTGTTCTTATGTTCTTATGTTCTAAGCTCAGGGCTCAGGGTCGGGGGTCTCACTGGACCAACTTGATTTTTATGCAAACCTGCTCCTGGATTCGCATGTGGCCTTTGGTGGCCAGGCTGGCAGCTATCCTGCCCTAGACGGCCGCTTTCCTGTGCCTAGTGTGGAGATCGTGGATGTTGGAGGCCTCCCCCCAAACCTCGATGAGGTCCACGATCTCCGCACTAGACCAGGCGGGCACCCACCTCTTGCGGCCCCGGGCAGGCTCCTGTGAGCCGCTAGCCTGGTCCTGGGAAGAGGCGGAGGGCTGGGTGGCAGCGGGTGGCTGGCTCATGCTGTGCCAGGTGCAGGGTCTGCTGGCTGGGTGCTGGCAGGCTTGAAACTGGCACAAGCACTGTAGCCAGACCGTGCCCCTTTAAGGGCTCCGGGGTTGGGAGGGGGGCAGAAGAGTTTCCCTGGTTTGGCCCAGAGTGGCCACCAGGGCAACCTGGGAAGGGCTAGCCTCCAACTAGTTTGAATTAAGTGGCTACACAGCCCTTAATTTGAACTACTTAATTCGAACTAGGCGTTACTCCTCGTAGAATTAAGTTTACCTTGTTCGAAATGTAGCAGCCAATGCAACCTATCAAAATGTAACACCAGTGTATCCATCTAAAGTGTAACTACTCATACAGTTGTAACTGTAACCATTTTGTGTTATCTTGTTAAGAGTTGGAAACAGAACTGTGTACATCTTGTAAAAGTCTTGAACATCTATTGTGAAATGTATAATTAAGACGAATCAATCATTTATGTCAATCTATGTAAATATCTCTGTTAATTGGGTGAGATTCTCAAAATGGCATCCAAGACTCCATTTTGATTGAGTCAAGAACCCTTGGCTTCCATTACCTAAGTTAACTGATGTCACGTACTACATGTAGCACAGGTATGTCTGTTAAGATTTTGAACATAATAAGATGCATGCCTGTTGCAATTCAAACTTAATGATATGCAGGTGTTGTTTTCCATCGACCAATCAGTTTAAATGTATGCATATCAAGCATCCTGACCAACCAATCACCTTAAAGTATAGAACTCAAGAATATGTATGAGCCCTAAGCTATATAAGCCCGCACCACCGTTCATTCTGTTCGGTCGGGTTGCATCGGGTTAGGTATAGACAGAGAGAGTGAGGTCCAGTCTTAGCCCCGGGTATTGTGACGCGAATGAGTGAGGTCTTGTAAAGTTTATAGAGAGAAACTGGGCGTAAGGCTCATGCTTCTCCTCTATTTAGTTTAGATAGGCCTAGGTTAGTTAGTTAGTTTAGTTATTAGTATAGTTTAGTTCAACGTCGTCGTGTTTGTCGGGCAGGCACCATCGGTTGACGCATATCGGCCGTCGTCGAGTGTGTCCATCGGGCGCGTCGCGTTTAGAGTAAGGTTTTATTTTAGAGAGTTAGTTTAGGGTTAGAATAGAGTCATCTATCGTCTGGTCGAGCCGCACCGAAGAGCGGGAAAAGGATTCGAGGATGAGACTGCTTCACGGAAGGCGAACCAGCCGTCTAAGAGTCCTGCCTGCCTTCGAGGGATCTCCTTAGCCGTTCCTCGCCCTAGGCATTCAATTTGCCAAAGGCTTGAGGTCGCTAAGCGTCGCTCTACCACCGAGGGACGCCTGACTGGTCCTCGCCTAAGGCTCTCAATCAGCCAAGGGCTTGAGGTCGTCAGCGACTCGGCCATCGCCTTCGCGCCGCCAGACTCTGTAAGTTAGAGTAAGGAACATTGGGGGGACTGCCGCTCCGTGTTCATACGAGTATGTTTTGTTAAATTTAATATCTGTAAACAATATAGTCCTGTGGTTCAACTCTACCAAAGTGTATGTTTTAATTCACGCGTCCACTTGTTTTCTCTGACTCAGACTCCCCTGGGTGATTAGATACCAGCTGCAGGGGTCCCAATCTGAAAGACCATCCCTTAAGCGGATGAGCACAGTTACTAGGTAACTGTTCCGGAGAGTCATCTTAAATGGCTACTCTGAATCTGATTATTCAATCTTGGTAACAGAATTAAGCGCTCCGCTAGTTCGATTTAAATTCGAACTAGCGGTTTGTATGTGTAGCCCCTATTAAAGTTAATTCGAACTAACGGCTGTTAGTTTGAATTAACTTTGTAGTGTAGACATACCCTAAGATATTTAGGTAAGCAATATGAAAAACATTAGACAAACATGAGGTTTCTTTTGACTGAATCACTGTCCGTCTATCAGACAATGAAGTATATATGGAAAAGGGATAGGAGTGGAGCATTAAACCCTTGTTTCTGAATCGTGTTCACGTGACATGTGTTACCTGTTAAACATAGTTAGGGACAGGTGGATAAAAAGCTTGGAAAAGGACATGATCTGGTTGGCATTGTGAAATGATCATTTACAGCCTGCCCTGTAGGTAAAGCTCACTTTCATATGCACTTGGAGGATAAAAGAAAAAGTCTGTATATTACTCTTGTTCCAGTTATAAAGTAAACAGAAACCAGTAGACCAGAAACAGCTGGTTTAATGTTGCTTTGTTTCACTTAGTCCACCAGGGGACTATGCTTAAAAGTCTAAAAACCTGACCTACGACAAAAAATTTTTAAGAAAGGGTTTGTTTAGTCTGGAAAAGAGAATACTGAGCAGGGACATGGTAAGTCCTCAAGGATGTAAAGGTTGCTATAAAGAGGAAGGGCTTTAGTTGCTGGTGTTGTAAGAGAAAAAAATAACTTTTCCTATAACTATTTTTCTCACCAATTAGAAAGAACATAAGAACGGACATACTGGGTCAGTATCCTGTCTGCCAATAGTGGCCGATACCAGATGCCCAGAGGAAGGGAACAGAACAGGTAATCCTCACGTGATCCCTCCCCTGTCACCCACTTCCAGAGAAATAGAGACTAGGGACACCGTTCCTACCCATCCTGGCTAATAGTCAGGGGCGGATGAGAGTTTTGCGGGGCCCAGGGCACCACAATTTCGCGGGGCCCCCTTTGGAGAAAAAATAGAAAAAAAGCGTCAAATGCGCGCAAATTGAAGGCTGTTTTCATATTAAATGTGAATTGGATAAATTTGCTAGAAACTTAATTTAGTTGGATAATTGTTATTTTAATTATATTGTAATTCATTTGTAAACAAAATTCTGCATTAATAATTAAAACATTTCATTTGTATTTAAGTCTATTATAGCTGTCTAGCTCTTTTGGGAGCACATTCTTCATTCCTGTTCCTCTTTCAGTTTAGAGACAAGGTGGGGAAATTTAACATTCGTCACGAGAAAACAAATCAAATACTGGTCCAGTCTGAGCGCAGAACTGTGGGTGTGTGCAAAGCTTTGCTGTTGTTGTCCCCCGGCCCCCTTGTTCCCCCTTCCCCTTGCTCCCAAGCAAGCGATGGGTCATTCCTTAGGAGCAAGGCTAGAGAAAGAAACACCCTCCGGCTCCGATCAAGATGCCTGGCTGGTGTGGAATAACTGGAGGCCTCGGGTGTCTCTTGGGATTTCGGTGTTTCAGACACACACTTTTCGAGGAGAGCCAGAGTGGCCGAGACAGGAGGGCCAGGGAGTTGATTCGGTTGCGTCCGGGTCCAGGCTATATTAGCAGCTTGCAGAAGCTCTGGTTTCCAGTAGGTGGTGTGAGGGGGCGAGAGCAGCTCCACTCGAAGCGCCTGGCAGTGGAGAGCCAACTGGCTTCTAAAGAAGAAGGGCGGGGTGGTGCTGGTGGCCGGAGAAAACCCCAGGCAGCCAAAAGAAAAAGAGAAAAAAGAAGCCGCCCAGAAGACAGCGGGCGGCTTTCGCCCAGCTCCTCCTGTGGAGCATGGACTTCTCCAAGAACCGCAAGGAGCAGGCCGCGACTGGGGTCCACGTCCAGAGGAACAAAAGCTGTATCAAAGCGCTCAAGGACACTTCAAAGCGGGGCCTGTTGAAGCGCGGGGCCCGGGGCAGCCGCCCCGCTCGCCCTTGCCCTATATCCGCCGCTGCTAATAGTCATTGACGGACCTAACCTCCAGCTCTTTTTTGAACCCTGTCCAAGCCTTTACCACATTCTCTGGCAAGGAGTTCCAGAGATTGACTGTGCGTTGAGTGAAGAAAAACTTCCTTTTGTTTGTTTTAAACCTACTGCCCTATTCATTTTATTTGGTGACCCCTAGTTTTTATATTGTGGGAATAAGTAAATAACAAGGTTTACAGGATCGGTCGGAAAAGGCTTTCCTTGTTGACCGATCCCCGTCTAGACTGCCGCTTTTTGCCGGCAAAGTGCCGCATTGGCAAAAAGCGGTGGCCATTTTTATTCAAATGAAGCACGGGATATTTAAATCCCTGCTTCATTTGCTATAGCAATGTGTCTAATCTACATCCCTCTGTCGGCAGAGGGGTGTAGTTTAGACACACCCTAAGAGTGGTCAACAAATACAGCAATGGTCTGTCAGCCAATGATAGCTTGGCAATTGGCACTACTAACAGGGAGAGGGAGTGGAAATGATCTTGGAAGGAGAGTCACTCCTTGAGGCTGTTTGGGATCCACATGTTCTGAGGTACTGATAGTCCTGATTTTCTAACATCTGCAGCATTTTTTGTTCTAGGAATTTGGGGACAGAGTATATAGGTGTAGTTCTTGAACTTATTCACCTCCAGGGACTTCTACAGAAGGGAAGGTTACTCACCTGTGTAGTAACTGGAGTTCTTCAAGATGGTTGTCCCCGTGGGTGCTCCACCTTAGGTGCTTCAGCGCTGCTGAGCCCAATGCAGGAGATTTGTGACAGCAATGCCCCAGGCTAGCCACGCATGCAGGGAGCTGGTGTGTGTTCTGAGGAGGCTACTGCGCAAGCATGGCCCCCCCCCCCCCAGTTCCTTCTCTGACCCAGACGTGCTGTATTCCGAAGCAGAGGGGATGACAGTGGGTGGTGGAGCACCCACGGGGACAACCATCTCGAAGAACTCCTATTACTATACAGGTAAGTAACCTTCCCCTTCTTCTTCGAGGAGGGTCCCTGTAGGTGCTCCACCTTAGGTAATTACGAAGCAGTATTCGTAGTAGGAGGTGGGAGTTTTGAATGCTGAGCCTGTGAGGCCAAAAGTATTGTGCGGCCAAATGTTGTCTCTAACTCAGCGAATGACTGTATTGCATAATGTTGAGTGAAGGTATGTGTTGACGCTCATGTGGCAGCCCTGCAGATGTGTTCTCTTGGGACACCTTATGGGAATGCCACTGTGGCTGCCATTGCCCTTGTTGAGTTCACACAGTTGGTGGGGGCTCTCTCTGGGCTAAGATATACGCTAGTTTAATGCAACTAGATATCCATTTTGAGAGTCTTTGTTTCAATATAGGCAACCCCTGTGACCTGTCTGTTGATGAAACAAACAGCTGTGGGGTTTTCCAAAAGGGCTTTGTCTGCTGCAGGTAGAATGCCAGTACTCTGAGGACATCCAGGGTATGGAGAGCTGCTTCTTTATTCTCCTTGTGTGGTTTAGGGAAGAAAACAGGTAAGTATATGGGTTCGTTGCAGTGGAACGCAGTAGGTACTTTGGGTAGGAATTTGGGATGAGTCCTAAGTACCCTTATGAAAGATGGTGTATGGTGGATCCACCATTAAGGCTGCTATCTCGCCAATACGTCTTGCAGAGGTGATTGCCACAAGAAAGCTACTTTCATTGACAGGTGGCAAGAGGCTCAAAGGGTTTACCCATGAGCACATTTAGTACCAGGCTCAAGTCCTATGCTGGGATTGGTTCCTTGTATGTGGGAAACATGTTGTGAAAAACCCGTATAAAGTGTTTGACTGACGGGTGTGTGAAGATTGAGTGTCCTTGTACAGGAGCGTGTATAGCGGAAATGGAAGCAAGGTGCACCGTGATGGTACTCAAGGAGAGACCCGCATTATGTAGTTCTAACAAGTACTGTAGAATGTGTGATACGCCCATGTGGAGCAGTTCATGGTTGTGAGCTGTACACCAGGCCATGAACATTTTCCATTTTTGACCATGTGTCTTTCTTGTTGCAGGTCGTGTGGAATTTGTGAGGATGAACTGTACTGCTTCTGAAAAGGTCCTTTCCATGGAATTTAACCAACAAACATCCATGCCTAGAGGTGTAACTTGTGGATGGCCAGATGGGGAATTCGACAATTCCGTTGTGTCAGCAAAGCCTTGACTGGTGGGAATTGATGTGGTGACCGAACGTTCATCTGTAACAGGTACTGGTGCCATGTTTGCCTGGGCCAGTTGGGTGCTATGAGTATTACTCTGGCCCTGTCTTGCTTGATCTTGAGGATCACTCGTTGTATAAGTGGAAAAGGTAGGAATGCGTATGCCAGGTCTGTGTTCCAATCTATACTAAAGGCATCTCCCAAGGAGCCGAGACCTATGCCCATTCTTGAGCAGTACTGTGGGCAGCGAGCATTCTTGTGTGTTGCTAATAGGTCCACCATTGGGAATCCTCATTTCCTGAAGAGGTGAGTGAGCATTCATTGATTTATTTCCCACTCATGGTTTGTGGGAATTGTCTGCTAACGTATTGTCTTTGCCTGGTAGATAGGATACGACCAGGTGTATATTTTGTGAGATACACCATTCCCAGAGGCATACTGCCTCCTGGCATAAGTGATATGAGCATGCTCCTCCCTGTCTGTTGATGTAATACATCGTAGAGATGTTGTGAGTATCTGTACCGTTTTGTTTCGAATGAGAGGAAGAAAGTGCGTGCAGGCATTCCTTACGGCCTTTAACTCCAGTAGGTTTATATGGTACATGGTCTCGTCTTGTGTCCATTGACCCTGTATGAGCTTGTGATGTAGATGGGCTCCTCAACCTAGGAGGGAGGTGTCTATAGTGATTGTTATTGATGGCGGAATCTGTTGGAAAGAGACTCCTACACATACCTTGTTGTGTATTGTCCACCATGTAAGGGAGGTTTTTATCTTGTTGGGCATAGTAAGGTTTTTGCTCATAGGATGAACGTGAGGCTGATAGGTTGCACATAGCCATGCTTGCAATGGTCATATGTGTAATCGAGCGTGAGGTACTACAAATGTGACTGCTGCCATCTCCCCGGTATTTGCAGGCATGATCATGCTGTTATACAAGGACTTGACGGCATTGTTTCTATGAGGAGCTTAAGTGAGAGCCATCTGTGGTGTGGTAGGTGTAGGCCCTGGCTTTCATGCAGTCTAGGTGTACCCTTATGAATTCCAGAGTTTGAGTAGGGGACAAGTATTTTGAGTATTTTGCCACATTTAACAGTAGACCTAGTTTGTCTGGTTGTCGAGACTGCTTGCTGTGTATCTTGTTGTGTAGAGCTTGTTACTAGACAGTTGTCTAGGTAAGGGAATATAGTAATGCGTTTTTTGCATAAATGTGCAGCCACTACTGCGAGTACTTTTGAGAATATTCGTGGGGCTGTCGACAGTCTGAATGGTAGAGCTCTGTATTGAAAGTGTCTGTGCTTTACTGTTAAATGGAGGAATCTCCTGTGTGATAGGTGAATCAATATGTGGAAACAGGCATCCTGGAGGTCGAGGATAGATATCCATGCTCCTTTTTCCAGGGCAGGTATAATCGTAGCCAGCGTAACCATCTTGAAGCGCTGGTATTTGACGAACTGATTGAGTTTGCGGAAATCCAAAATGGGTCTCTAGCCCCTCAACTTCTTGGTGGTAAGGAAATAATGGGAGTATAAACCCTTGTCCCTGTGTTGTTTGGGTACCTCTTCTATAGCCCCTAAGGTTATGAGGCCTCTTGCAAGAGTAAGTTCTTGTTAGAGGGGTCCCTGAAAAGGGAAGGGTGGGGGAAATGGTGGGGACAGTTATGAAAGGAATGCAGTAGCCAGTTCTTATGATTTCTAACACCCACTTGTCGGTGGTGATGGCAGACCAGGCTGGATAGAAGTTGACTACTCTGTTGCCAAATAGCGTAGATGATTCTGCTTGCTGCTTTGGAAATTTCGGGGTTGTCAGACCCTCGACCAGGACTTCAAATCTGTTGTCTCGATGTTGATGGTTGCTGGGTGGAAGACTGTTCAGATGTCTGTCTGCATCTATTTTGACGTTGTCTACATCTATTGTCGAAGTGATGCTGCTGGTGGGTGAACACTGGAGGTCTGTATTTTTGTTGGAATGATCCATTTTGTTTCCTTCTTATAACAGGTACCTGGATGCCCAACGTTCTGAGTGTGGCCCTTGAATCTTTCAGGGTGTGGAGGGACATATTTGTGGACTCCGTGAATAGTTTTGTACCCTCAAATGGGAGGTCCTCTACAGTGGTTTGAACCTCTCTCAGAAAGCCTGAGAGCTGAAGCTAAGATGCCCTCCTTATCACCACAGCCGAGGCTAAAGATGTGTCTGCTGTGTCTGCTGAGTCCAGCGCAGCTTATAGGGCTGTGCGCACTATAAGTACACCCTCTTTAATGTTTGCTTTGAATTGTTCTGCCTTTGTGTCTGGAATGGAATCAATAAAGGATGCTAGTTGATCAAATATGTGGTGTGTATACTTCGCTAATAATGCAACGTAGTTAGGTATTCGGATCTGTAGACTTGCTGATGAGTACGCCTTTTTTCCCATTGTATCCAGCCTCTTCCAATCCCTATCATTGGGAGCTGTACATGTATTTTGTTGTCTCCCTCTTTGATTGACCGCTTCTACCACCAGAGAATTCAGTGTTGAATGGGAGAACACAATTCTGCTCCCTTGGGAGCTACATAGTATTTTCTGTCCACTCTCTTGTAAATTCGTTTTTGGCTGGATCCATAAGAGCCTCATTCATGGGGCTGGCTAGTTTTGGATAGAGAGACATTTGTAAAATGTTTGTGAGATTATGTTGTGTCTATGGAGCATCTGAAAGAGAGATCACCAGGGCCTCCACTACTCTCTTGAAAAGCTCCTGGAATGATATAGTATCATCCCCTGTTGTTGATGGCGGAGGCATTATCATGTTGTCAGGTGATGTGGCTGAAGTGTGTGTGGGTGGAGAGGAGGGTGGACTGTGTTCTTCCTCTGTAATATCTCCATCCTGCTCGTTTGTGCCCGAGCTGTAATGTTCTATGGACTGCATGGTTGGTGCCTGGGACCGCGGGCTGTGTAGATTGTTGTGGTCTGTAGCAAGCCCCAGGGTCCCAGTATGACCAGTTAGGCATGACCGGTGGTGCCATCCATTGCGGTGGCTGCCATTGCTGAGCCTGTTGCAGGGGCTTATGAGAATAGTGCCTCGGTGCGTGATGTGGTTTATGTATCTCCTCCTCGTTGTCACTAAAGCTTTCTGCTACAGAGCTGGCTGGAGTGACTGAGAGAGTGCCTTGCAGAGTGTTAAGGGTACCGTCAGTACCGAACAGAGGAGTCCTCGGTACCGAGTGAACCGTCAATTCAGCTGCTGTTCCGAACTGAGGCATCGGGGGCAGGGCAAGCGGTACTGGAGGGCAGAAGGCATGAGGCGTTAATGGCAGCATTAATTGGAACAGAGGCTGCACTGAGTGAGCTGTCGGTGCCACGTGTTTGAGCGGTGCCATGTCAGGTAATGCACTCCGGCTCGGTGTCGTATGCGAGCGCTGTTTGTTTCGCGCCTCAACTGTTGGTGCAGATTTGCCTGCTGGTGCTGACCAGGAGGCTTTGCTCTACGTTTCTGTCAGAGCTTTGTCTGATGCGCAGTGCGTGTGCTTGGGATCTCAGCTCTTCTCCTTGCAGGTCCCTTTAGATCACTGCTTGTCTGATTCCTTTGCTTGGGGTAGAGGTGCAACGTTAGCCTGGGCTGATCACTTCCTTGATGGTGACTCAGTCCCAGAGGAGGAGTAGGACCTTTTATTAAGGTTACTCTTCTCCCGTTCCTTTGGGCTTGACCTGGGGGGAGCCACTCTTTCCGACCCCGTCCCAGGTGATCTTTGTCTGGGAGGGGTGGATTGATCAGGGTCAGTGGGTGGTCTTGAGCCGTTCTCTATTTGGAGCGGTTGATCAATTTCAGGCAATGTGGGCAGTTGTCTGATGCGTGATGCTGCCCGAGACAGTGGAGGCGCTAATCGTGGCCGTCAGAAATTGAGATAGAAAGTTTACAGGTGGTACACCTCTTAAATCCAGGAGAACCCGGAATATTCTGGAGGGTCTGCAGTATCGCACAGCTCTTATGCACTGCTATCATAGTGAAGCGATTGCTGCTCTCTCTCTTTTTTTTTGAAAAAGTTTAAGAATATAAACTATCATTATCCCTAAGAATATAAACTATACCTGAACTTATCTAAAAATAAACTATATACAAAGAAGTAAGTCTTGAGTGAGGTGAAAGGGAGACTGCTGATCTGCGACCATAGCTGGCGGCGGTTGAGAAGGAACTGAGGAGGTGGGGCTGGCCATGCATGAGTAGTAGCCTCCTTAGAACACACACCAGCTCCCTGCGCACGTGGCCGGCCAGGGCACTGCTGTCACAAATCTCCG
The DNA here is from genome assembly GCA_019425775.1 of Rafetus swinhoei. Classification (NCBI taxonomy): domain Eukaryota; kingdom Metazoa; phylum Chordata; order Testudines; family Trionychidae; genus Rafetus; species Rafetus swinhoei. The sequence continues at coordinate 326,031,874 of CM033437.1, read as the reverse complement.
GCCTCTGGTTCAGTGGTGCTGAAGCACCTAATGTGGAGCACCCACGGGGACACTCCTCGAAGAAGAAGAGGGAATTTATGGGTGAGAGAGATCAAAGGCAAGAATAACTTTGTCTAAACATGAAAAATTATGTGTTCCTGTTAATGTCCGCTGAATTTCTCCCATCTGCTTAATTTGCTCTATTTACAATGTATCTTATGTTACTCGAGAATCTAGAATTAATGGACCTGCTGTCTGGGGCCATGTCTACACTGCAGGGAAAAATTGGAAAAAGATATGCAAATTGCAAACTGCAATTTGCATATCTTTTTCCACTTTTCTTCCAAAAGAGGCTTTTCTGACATTTGACCCATCTACACGGGGCCAAATGTCAGAAAAAAACCCTCTTTCAGAACATCCCTTCTTCCTCGTAGAACGAGATTTACAGGGCTGCCAAAAAAATGTGTCTGCTTTTCCAAAAATTTTTTCATAAAAAACACATTCCTTGGACATGGCAGAGCTTTTCCAGGATACATAGCCTGGTATGGAATCAGCAATGTACTGTAAAACTTTATTATGGGCTATTCACATGCAGCAACTGATTGCTCTTCTGATATGAAAGAAATAGCAATGGTATAACATTTGATTGCACTAGTCAATCAGACAAGCCTGCTGAATAAGCAGGAATGTGTAAGTATATACACATCTAGACATTAGATTACTTAATAAAAGAAAGGTAAACAAATTGAGGCCAAAAGTACAAGATTTAAGATGGCATCTTTTGTTGTTTGCTTTGTAATAGAAAAAATTACAACGCACAGTGTAATTATTTTCTCACCAATTAGTACAGGTGTGATGGGGCGTCCCAGCCCTGTACCTGATCCGCGGGCCCCAGTGCAGCATGGTGCAAGCCGGCCAGTGAAGTGGTGCTTCGCCCCCGTGCCGAAGATGCCAGCGGGGGATAAGGTGGGCCAGCCGGTGAGGTATGCCCACACGGGAGGTGACCCATGGCAGGGCCATTGGTTGCCCCGGGCAAGGTGGGAATCCCGTGGGTAAAGCTAGAATAATACAGGAGTCGTCCCCAAAGGGAGACAAGTCGTCCCCACCTTGTCTCATGGTGGCGCAGCCCGAGGGGCGAATTCCTGACAACAGGATATAGACCTTAGAAAATAAAATAATAATATGCATTTAAAACCTGAGTCTTCAACTGTTGCTCCTGTGAGTAAAACTTAATCACTAGAGCAGTTCCATTGTCTTCAGTGGAACTAGTCATGTCAGTAAACATGACTCATTATGAGTGAAGGTTGAAGAGCTAGCTCTTAAGTTAGTATTATTTTTACAGGTCACTATGGGTCAGACTATATGTGGTATATGCATAGTGCGAGTGTGTGTAGTCTACTAGGGTATGTCTACTGCCACCCTAGTTCGAACTAGGGTGGCTAATGTAGTCATTCGAACTTGCAAATGAAGCCCGGGATTAAAATATCCTGGGCTTTATTTGCATGTTCCTGGGAGCCGCCATTTTTAAATGCCCGGTAGTTCAAACTCCCGCTACACGCGGCACGGGCTAGGTAGTTCGAATTAAAGCTCCTAATTCGAACTACCGTTACTCCTCCTGCAATGGCGGCACCCCGGGAACATGCAAATAAAGCCCGGGATATTTTAATCCCGGGCTTCATTTGCAAGTTGAAATGACTACATTAACCACCCTAGTTCGAACTAGGGTGGCTAGTGTAGACATACCCCTACTTCCTTGCGTGACACAGAGCTGCTCCTTCTGCATTCTCCTGGAAATGCCCAGCATCCCAAACAGGCATAGGGAAAATGTAAAACTTGCTCCTTATAGATAGTCATAGCTGCCAGTGTGTTATCTCCAGGTTCTGTGGTGGGGTTCTGTGTTCCTCCTTCTCCTATGCACTGCACCCAAATGCCACAACTGAAACCTATAATTTTTCCTTTGGGATTGTCTGCTGTTTGAGTACAAATGAATGAATATTTTCACTTACCCAGCTAGTGAATTGTCACAGTTGTCCAAATAAATAACTAATAAGGGGAATTTACAACCCTGAGGTACTTTAGCTGGATACTTAGTAGAATTACTTGGGCTTGCATAATCACAAAAACATCAGAGAAATCCCCATTCTGAAAATGTGCCCATGCTTATTGATCTGTGACCAAAACTAATTAAATGGATGCTGCAGTGCTTGTTAGAAGTATAGGCCAAGAAGTGTCTCTTCAAAATCATTCCAGACAGTGGTGGGCAACTTACAACTCATGGGCCGCATGTGGCCCATTGGGTTCTGTGAGTTGCCCGCGAGACATTCTGTTTACCCTTGCCCATGTGCAGGGTTACCAGATGATGCTGGTTTCCATCCATGTAGTTTTTTCCTACTGGTATTACTAAAATGATACGCACGTAAAGCCAGGGCCTGTGAAGTGAGGTGCATGCTGCTAGCACACAACACTGACTGTGACAGTCATGCACTCCCTCTGCATCCAATCAAAGCACTGCTATGATTCAATTGGCATAGCCCTCAAATTCTAGATATGCAAGCAGAGTTAGCAAAAATGCCCTCTCCTAGGAGGCCATCTTGGTTACAACAATCTTGCAGCCCACTGAGATGAAGGAAGGGCTACTTACGTGGTCCACTCACTAGCCAAGATTGCCCATCACTGCCCCGAGAGGATCACAAGGACAATGTTAAAACTGTAGAACAGAAAAAAGTTGGCACCATTTCCCTTTCTCATCACAATCTTATCTAACGAGGACAGGTTCATGTGGTACTATTCCAAGTTCACAACAAAAGTTTGTCATCTTAAGAAGGTCAGAGGATTTTAATACCTCAGTTTCTGTGGTAAAAGAGGGTTGAAAACACAGAAGTCCTTGAGGATGCCCACTGCTTTCATGAAAAGCAAGTCTAGGGGCAAGAAACAGTATAAGAGAACAGATAATCCTTTAAAATATTAAATTTTTAAAAAATAATGTCCAAAGATGAAGTTGAGTCAAACTTAAAATACTTCATTTACAATATTAATTTCACATATACATTAAATGTGCACTCATGATTTAGCTATTTCTTTCAAGTTGTATAAAGCTAAGATTTCTCTCTGTCTTTGTTATTCTCAAAGGGTACATCTAGACTACACCCCTTTTTCGGAAATGGGATGTAAATTAGATGTATCGAAATTGCTAATGAAGCGGGGATTTAAATATCCCATGCTTCATTAGCATAAAAATGGCTGCCACTTTTTTCAGCATGGAGTTTTGTCGGAGAAAAGTGGCAGTCTAGAGGCTGATCTTTCGAAAAATAAAGCCTTTTTCGAAAGATCCTGTAAACCTCATTTCACGAGGGATAAGGGATCTTTTGAAAAAGTCTATTTTTCGAAAGATCAGCCTCTAGACTGCCGCTTTTCTTCGACAAAGCTCCATGCCGAAAAAAAGCGGTGGCCATTTTTATGCTAATGAAGTGCAGGATATTTAAATCTTAGTGTATGTCTATACTGCCAGCCTTTATTTTGAAATAATGTCGAGCTGGAGGACTTCTTACTCTGAATCCTGTAACCCTCATTTCATGAGGAGTAAGGGAAGTTGAAGGAAAAGTGTTCTTCCTTGAACTTCAAGCTGTGTAAACAGCACCCAAAGCAGAAATAAGCTATTTTGACTTAATCTGCACAATTGATGTAGCTCAAGTTGCATAGCTTATTCTGACTTTAGCCCTGCTGTGTAGACAGACGTTCCCAAACTGTATTATTTTATTTTTCTAAAAGTTATTGTTTGGCCTTAACCACTAGCCTTTGTAATTTGGTCTTACATTTTAGCATTAGCCTCAGTATACTGTAATCTGTATGAATCAGGTCCTATTTTCACAACCAGAGGTGAAAGTAAGGAAGTGCGTTCTGGTGCTCAGCTCCAGCAAGAGTTGGCTAAGCTGTGGTGAAAACCAGTAGGAAGCTATTTAAAGAGCTAGCAGGGACCGGGGTTGCAATAGGATAGTACCTGTAAGAAATTTTAAGTTACTTTCACCACTGTTCATAAGTATCTGTAACACACTTAGCATACTGTTGGTGCTACACAAATTAATAGTAAAATACAAAGGAATTAGGCATCAGACCTTAATTCTGTTTTCTAATGCGTCTTTTGATTAATCTGTTCTTCATTTTTACACTTTTATAACCTTTATCATTTTGGCAGCCCGAACAACTTACGCACAATCAAAAAAGAACAAAACCTTTAAGCCTAAGCTTTTCTGTTTGAAAATGCAGGCACGTATTTTCATACTACTTTATTAATTTTGATGCCAAAAAATACAAATGCATGCAAAACTAATGTAGCTACAGTTTGTTTAAACACACACACACACACACACACACACACACTCACACTTAACTTAAATGAGTTCCAGACTTTTCCCCGGAGAGATGTCTATAAGTGCAAACTGCCATAAAAATACAAAAATAAAGTCAGGAGTGATTAGGAAATATAGTTGTCAACAAAGGTCTGTTTTAGTTCATCAATAAACCCAGTAACCAGAACAGAACATTTTAAAGCATAGAATTTAGTTCTGCAAAGTCCTGAGCATTTCAACTGCTACATTAACATGGAGTGTTCCAAAAGTCCACAGAGGGTGTTGCACATCTCCCTGGATCAGGACCTATGACCATAAACTTGAGTGTATTCAAGATGACATTACACCAATATGAGATTTCCGGAAGGTTTTCAAAATAGGCTTTGCATGCACATGCTGAATAATACAGTCAAGGGACTAGGTGTTTAGGCTTGCTTACTTGTTTTAACAACTTACCTTGAACTCCAACAGATGAAAAGTTTGTAGTAAGAAAGTATAGAGAAGAGCTTCCCTTTATACCTTTAAATCCATTACACTAAACTGAATGGCCAATCTTGAAACAAGTGCCAGAGGTTAAAGAATTTTCCAGACTTGTACAAAATGTCAGGCCTGATTCTGCATCCCCGTCTCACACCAAGTAATACTTCTGTGAGTAACCCTGCTGATCCCAGTGGTACTATTTGTGTGACTAAGGCCAGGTCTATGGTAAATCCAGAAAGTCAGCTTAAGGTACTCAACTCCAGTTGAGTAAATAATGCAGCTAGAGTAGATGGTAAGCCAAGCTTGGCACCTTAAGTACCTTAAGCCAAGCTTGGCACCATCTCCACAGCTGGAGGTTGATGGGTACAAACACTTCCATTGACATATCTTACTCCTTGAGAATTGAGGAGTACCAGCACCAACTGGGGGCTCTCTCAGCATTTGATTCAGCGGGTCCCTACTAGACCCGCTAAATCGAATCCCAGAAGACTGATCTCTAGCATGGTAAGTGTAAACGTGGCCTAAGAAGTTACTCTGTGCAAGGGTTCTGGGATTATCCCCTGTGATTGAAATGGAAATTATTTTCAGAAGAAAACATAGCACATAAATCTTGTATAATTTAAACACTTCCCATTTTCAATTCAATTGATTACTATTTAAAATACAATTTGTATTATATATGTTTCATGTTTTATTTCCATCATAGTCTAGGAAAGAAAAGAGACTATTTCTCATTTTTCACTCCACAAAAGTGGAATTCTTAACCCTCATACCAATACGAAAAAGTTACATTAGATGAAGGTTCACCTTTGCTGAATGCTTCCCTGTTTCTTTATCTTATATTTTTTTCTGTATTATTGGGCTATATCAGTCCTGGCTATAAACAAAAGCAACTCCATTGACTTGCATGGAATTGTGTCAAGACTAAATTTGGGTCATTATCATCTTCCCCTTTATTTATCATCTTGTTAGAAAGTTTTGTACATTGTGTCCTACATTTAAAAATCAGTTTAATCATAGAACTGGAAGGGACCTCAAGTGGTCATCAAGTCCAGTCCCCTGCTCTCACGGCAGAACCAAGCACTGTCTAAATCATCCCTGACAAGTGTCTGTCCAACCTGCTCTTTAATATCTCCAGTGATGGAGATTCCACAACCCGCCTAGGCAATTTATTCTAGTGTTTAACCACCCTGACAGTTAGCAAGTTTTTCCTAATATCCAACCTAAACCTCCCTTGCTGCAATTTAAGCCCATTGCTTCTTGTCCTATCCTCGGAGGCACAGGAGAACAATTTTTCTCCCTTCTTCTTATAACACTCTTTTAGATACTTGAAAAATTCTATCATGTCCCCTCTCAGTCTTCTCTTTTCTAAACTAAACAAGTCCAATTCTTTCAGTCTTTCCACAAAGGTCATGTTTTCTAGACCTTTTATCATCTTTGTTGCTCTTCTTTGAACCTTCTCCAATTTCTCCATATCTTTCTTGAAATGTGGTGCCCAGAACTGGACACAATACTACAACCGAGGCCTATTTAGCACAGAGTAGAGCAGAAGAATTACTTTTTGGATCTTGCTCACAACACTCCTGTTAATGCATACCAGAATCATATTTTTTTTTTCCAACAGTGTCACACGGTTGACTCATGTTAAACATGTGGGCCACTATGACCCCTAAATCCCTTTCAGCAGTACTCCTTCCTAGAAAATCACTTCCCATTCTATATGTGTGGAACTGATTGTTCCTTCCTAAGGAAGGAACTTTGCATTTGTCCTTATTAAATTTCATCCTATTTACCTCAGACCATTTCTCTAGTTTGTCCAGATAATTTTGAATTTTGACCCTATCCTCCAAAGCACTTGCAACCCCTCCCAGTTTGGTATCATCTGCAAACTTAATAATCATGCCAATCAAACTCTCTATGCCATCATCTAAATCACTGATGAAGATATTGAACAGAACCAGTCCCAAAAAGACCCCTGCGGAACCCCACTTGTTATGTCCTTCCAGCATGATTGTGAATCGTTAGTAAGTACTCTCTGAGAATGAACTTAAAAAACAAAAATTGGTCTGGTAACACTTTACAGACTAACAAAACACGTAGATGGTATCATGAGCTTTCCTGGGCACAGCCCACTTCTTCAGATGACCGGATGAGAATGGTTATCCAGCCAATTATGCACCCACCTTATAGTAGCTCAATCTAGGTTGCATTTCCCTAGTTTATTGATAAGAAGGTCACGTGAGACTGTGTCAAATGCCTTACTAAAGTCTAGGTATACCATGTCTACCGCTTCTCCCTGATCTACAAGGCTTGATATCCGATCAAAGAAAGCTATCAGATTGGTTTGACATGATTTCTTCTTTACAAATCCATGCTGGCTGTGACCTATTACCTCATTATCTTCCAGATGTTTGCAGATGGATTTCTTAATTACTTGTTCCATTATCTTCTCTGGAATAGAAGTTAAACTGACTGGTCTGTAGTTTCCTGGGTTGTTCTTATTTCCCTTTTTATAGATGGGCACCATATTTGCCCTTTTCTAGTCTTCTGGAATCTCACCCAGCTTCCATGATTTTTCAAAGATGATAGCTAAAGGCTCAGATACGTCCTCTATCAACATAATGAGATTAAAGAAAAAAATATTCCTATGACATAAGTTTAGACTCCTGCTCTGTATTCACATACTAATTCACTTCTGTACACAGTCCCATTCATTTCTCACTGCTCCAACATAAATTATTCCATTTGCACCATCTCTTGCCCCTTCACTTACATATCCTACTCATTCCTGGACAGTAATATCCTCTCTCTCCACCCATAAATCCATATATGAAGACTGACACTTGCAGATATGTATGGCTGTGTGCATTGGTGTCTACATCTGTCTAGGCTGTTTCCCACTCTGGCAATCTGAGTTAAGAAGGTGGAGGCCCACAAGAGACCTTAAATACTTTGCCTCTATAGGCTTCTGCTTACAAAAACTCCCCAAGGCCACAGATTTTCTGCCTTTGGGAAGTAGCTGCCACTATCAAGTGTAAAAACAAAACCCCCCTTCTTCTGAAATCCAGGAAGAAGCACTTGAACTTTTTTCAGAGGTGTACCCCCTAAGCTCTTTTACCACAAGAGAGCTTGAGAAAAACAGAAAACAAACAGCAATCTCTGATAGGTGATCTCTCAGTCTTAGCATACATGTATGGACCTCCTGCTACTTTCCAAGACACAAGAATCAAATTGTTGCCTTAAAAAAGGTGATTTTTATTAACAAAACAAAAAGATATACTTAATAAAGCATACTTGGTTGCTAGGTGTTACAGACGAACAGAGAAAAAAACAAAATAAAACACAGAGAAACATAATGGGCACGTTTAAACTACATTCCTCTTTCAAAAGAGGAATGAAAATTAGGCAAATCAAAAGTGCAAATAAAGCACGGATTTAAATATCCTGTGCTTCATTTGAATATATGAGACCGAGCTCATATTCGAAAGGGTTTTTCGAAAGTGAAAGCGCAGTCTAGACGCAGTTCTTTAAAAAAAAAAAAAACCCTTTTTTGAAAGAACCTGTACTCCTCATTTTTTCAGGAGTACGGGTTCTTTCAAAAAAGGGTATTTTTCCCCGAAAGAACCTCATCTAGACTGTGCTTTCACTTTCAAAAAACTCTTTTTCGAAAAAGCGCTCGGACATGAATTGTCCTTTTGAAAGAGGAATGGAATTTACAAATAGCCAATATCTCTGGGCGGAGCTTAGATAAGAACATAAGAACGGCCATACTGGGTCACACCAATGGTCCATCTAGCCCAGTATCCTCGGTCAACAGTGGCCAATACCAGATGCCCCAGAGGGAAGGGATCACAACAGGTAATCCTCACATGATCCCTCCCCTGTTACCCACTTCCAGAGAAACAGAGGCTAGGAATACCATTCCTACCCATCTTGGCTAATAGCCATTGATGGACCTAACCTCCATGAATCTATCTAGCTCTTTTTTGAACCCTGTTAAAGTTCTAGCCTTCACCACATCCTCTGGCAAGGAATTCCACAGGTTGACTGTGCGCTGAGTGAAGAAAAACTTCTTTTTGTTTGTTTTAAACCTGCTGCCTATTAATTTCATTTGGTGACCCCTAATTCTTATATTGTGGGAATAAGTAAATAATGTTTCCTTATTCAATTTCTCCACACAACAGTCATGATTTTATAGACCTCTGTCATACCCCCCTTAGTCTCCTGTTTTCTAAGATGAAAAGTCCAAGTGTCCCCTCTAAGAGTTTCCTCCCTTGAGCACAATAAATTTTGTGTTGTGCACCAGTACTGAGTTTATGGCTTGTTTGGATGTGCCACTGTGGCATCCAAGTTATTAATAAGTATCTTATAAACCTCTACCCTTTCCCTCTGCTGCCATATCTCCTCCCCTTGCTCCATCAGCTCCCCTGGTGCCTGCTGTCCCCCAACCCCTCACCCACTTCTGCTGTCCTGACTCCTGCCCTTCTCACTGCCCTCAGCCTTCCTGAGACCTGCCCCCCTCCACCAGCCCTTCTCTCCCCTGTGCCCACTCCTCCAGTAGCTCCACTCTGATCATGTGAGCTACCCCTCCTCATCCCCTCTCCTAACACCTCCCACTTCACACCTGCCCTGCCTCTCTCCACTGGTGCTAGTCCCTCCCTTGCAGGTGTCTGCCCTTCTGCTTCACCCCCAGAATCCCCTGGCACCTGCACCGTCCTGGTGCCTCCCCTTCTCTCACTGCTCCTGCCCCTTTGCCTCTTTTCCCTGATGCCCACCCCTCACCACCCTCTGCCCCGTTCCCCTCATTCCCCTGTGCCCTCACATGCCTTGCTCCATCCCTGCCTTCCTCATGCCCACCCCTTCTTTCAAGCCTTCTCCTGGCACCTCCCCTTCTTCCCTCTAGCCCCCCAAAGCCCTTCCCCTCTCCTCTCCTAGCATCATCCTGTCCTCCCTCTCACTGACACTTCCCCTCCTGCCCTTTTCCTCATTGTCTCCACTTGGCCCCCTGGCATGTCTCTCTCCTCCACTCTGTCCCTTGGTGTCTTCTCCATTCTTCTCCTGATCTGCCCCCCTCCCCTCAGCACAAGCCCCTTCCTCTCTGACCCTTTCCCCCTATTTTTCCCTCCTCCTCCAGCAGCCGCCAGCTGGTCTGTAACAGAGTTCTAGGGTTGCCCTGACTGTCACCCTTCTGGTGCTCCCCCTACTCTGTCTTTCTTAGGTTTCTCAGGCCCCTTTTGGGCCACAAACCCCCACCCCGCAGTCTCTGGTTCCCAAAGTTCCGGCAGTCTCCCCATCACTTGGTGCCAGACACCGGGTCTGACTCATAGGGTTGCCAGGTGTCCGGTTTTCTATGGGACAGTCCGGTTTTTGGGCCCTCTGTCTGGTAAAAAAAAATCCAGAAAATACCCGACACATGCAATGTCTGGTATTTCCTGGTTTCTGGCTGGGCACCAGCCTGAAGCTTGGCGGTGGTGGGGGGGAGGAATGACTGGAAGGTGGCGCAATCAGCACTGGGAGCCTCTAGTGGGGGGAAGGGCTGGCCAGGAGGAAGGAGGGGCGGGAAGCAGAGCTGGCGGGGAGTCAGGGCCGCAGGGCTGGCCAGGAGGAAGGGGGCCGGGAGGAAGGAGGTGCAGGAAGCAAAGCTGGGGGTCGAGGAACGCGGGTTGGCAGGGAGGAAGAGGGGGCTGGGAGGAAGGGGATGGGAAACAGCTCTAGGGGGGCGGGGGCCAGCCGTGCTGCCCCAACCCCCTCCCGGGCCAGCCGCGCTGCCCCCCGCCCCGGGCCGGGCCAGGCCAGGCTAGGCCAGGCCAGCCGCGTTGCCCCAGACCCCGGGCCAGGCCAGCCGTGCTGTTCCCGACCCCAGGCCCCCCTGCCCCGAGCCCAGCCGCACTGCCCCCGCCCTGAGCCCAGCCGCTGCCCCAACCCGACCCGGGCCCCCGCCCGAGCCCAGCCACGTTGCCCCCCACCCCAAGCCCAGCCGCTGCCCCTGACCCGACCCGGGCCCCCGCCCTGAGCCCAGCCGCATTGCCCCCGCCCTGAGCCCAGCCGCGCTGCCCCCGACCCTGACTCCGGGCCCCCCCGACCCCGGGCTCAGCCGCGCTGCCCCGACCCAACCCCGGCTATGCTGCTCCCAAGCTGAGCCGACCCCTGGCCTAGCCGCGCTGCTCCCATCCCCTGCCCGGGGGCGGGCACACCCCCCACCTTCCTGCCCATGGTTTAAACTTACCTTGCTTGCTGGGGAGTGGGATGACGATTCTGCTCCCTGCCGCCTGTTTCTGTGGGGTCCTAAGACCCGCCGGTTTTAGCCACGCATGCGTGGCAAACCCTGCGCAGCGTCCGTTCCCCAGCGCACAGGCGGCTCTTTGAAACATTAGGGTGTGCCTGGGCACACCCGGCACACCCCGTGCACACGCCTATGGGCGTACCATGGTTTTATATAGGGGCAATAAGATCTTTTCTGTCTTATTCTCTATCCCTTTTTTAATGACTCCTAACATTCTATTTGTTTTTTTCACTGCCGCTGCACACTTAGTGGATGTTTTCAGAGAACTATCCACAATGACTCCAAGATCTCTCTCTTGAGTAGCTGTAGCCAAATTAGTCCCCTTAATACATATATAGAGTTGGGATTATTTTTTCCAATGTGCATTATTTTACATTTATCAACATTAAATTTCATTTGCCATTTTGTTGCCCAATCACTTAGTTTGGTGAGATCTTTTTGGAGATCTTCATAGTCTGCTTTGGTCTTAACTATCTTGAGCAGTTTGGTATCATCTGCAAATTTTGCCACCTTACTGTTAATCCCTTTCTCTAGATCATTTATAAATAAGTTGAATAGGATGGGTCCCAAGACAGACCCTTGGGGGACCCCATTAGGTACCTCTCTCCAATCTGAAAGCTTACCATTTATTCCTACCCTTTGTTTCCTGTCTTTTAACCAGTTATCAATGCACAAAAGGACCTTCCCTCTTATCACATGACAACTTACGTTACTTAAGAGCCTTTGGTGAGGGATCTTATTAAAGGCTTTCTGGAAATCTAAGTATGCTATATTCACTGCATTCCCCTTGTCCACACGTTTGTTGACCCCCTTCAAGGAACTCTAGCAGATTAGTAAAGCATGATTTCCCTTTACAGAAACCATGTTGACTTTCCCCCCATAAATTATATTCATCCATGTGTCTGACAATTTTATTCTTTACTATAGTTTCAACTAATTTGCCCGGTACTAACATTAGACTTACCAGTCTGTAATTGTCAGGATCACCTCTAGAGCCCTTTTTAAACATTGGCATCACATTAGCTATCTTCCAATCATTAGGTACGGAAGCTGATTTAAAGGATACGTTACAAACCATAGTTAATAGTTCCACAATTTCCTATTTGAGTTCTTTCAGAACTCTTGGGTGAATGCCATCTGATCCTGGTGACTTGTTACTGTTAAGTTTATCAATTTTTTCCAAAACCTATTCTAATGACACCGCAGTCTGGGACAATTCCTCAGATTTGTCACCTAAAAAGAATGGCTCAGGTTTGGGAATCTCCCCAATATCCTTAGCCGTGAAGACTGAAGCAAAGAATTCATTTAACTTCTCCACTATGACTTTATCATCTTTGTGGGCTCCTTTAGCATCTCAATCGTCCAAGGACCCCACTGGTTGTTTAGCCAGTGTCCTGCTTCTGATGTACTTAGTAAACATTTTACTATTACTTTTTGAGTTTTTTCTTATTATATTTTTACACTTCATTTGACAAAGTTTATGGTCCTTTCTATTTTCCTCACTAGGATTTGACGTCCACTTTTTAAAATATATTTTTTTATATGTCACTGCTTCTTTTACCTGGTTGTTAAGCCACGGTGGGTCTCTATTACGGTGCCTTTGAAAAGTTTCCATGCAGCTTGCAGAGATTTTACTTTTGTCACTGTACCTTTTAATTTCTGTTTAACTAACTTCCTCATTGTTGTGTAGTTCCCCTTTCTGAAATTAAATGCCACAGTGTGGGGCTGCTGAGGTGTTTTTTCCACCACAGGAATGTTAAATTTTATTACATTAGGGTCACTATTTCCAAGCAGTCCAGTTATATTTACCTCTTGAACCAGATCCTGTGCTCCACTTAGGACTAAATCAAGAATAGCCTCTTCCCCTTGTGGGTTCCAGAACCAGCTGCTCTAAGAAGCAGTCATTTAAGGCAGGGGTGCACAACCTTTCTGCATTCACAACCCCCGGACCTAATAAAAGGCGTCCAGAAAAAATTTCGTTGAGCAAAAAAAAAAAAAGCGCGGCCCCTTTAATTGCTGCTCCTCTCCTGCCACTCCCCTCATCCCATGTATGGGCACCAAGCCAGGAAAAAAAAATACTGGCTGGCCCGGATCAAAGCACTACAACCCCCCTGGAGGACAGCTGTGACCCCCAAGGGGGGTGGCGAGCCACAGGTTGTGCATCGCTGATTTAAGGTATCAAGAAATTTTATCTCTGAATCCCGTCCTGAGGTGACGTGTACCAAGTCAATATGAGGATAGCTGAAATCCCCCACTATTATTGAGTTTTTTAATTTGATAACCTCTCTAGTCTCTCTTAGCATTTCATAGTCACTTTCACTGTCCTGATCAGGTGGTTGATAATATATCCCTACTTCTATATTCTTATTATTGGAACATGGAATTACTATCCATAGAGATTCTATGGAACATTTTGGCTCATTTAAGATTTTACTTCATTTTATTCTAAATTTTTTTCACGTATAGTGCCACTCCCTCACCAGCATGACCTGTTCTGTCCTTCCGATATATTTTGTACCCTGGTATGACTGTGTCCCATTGATTGTCCTCATTCCACCAAGTTTCCGTGATGCCTATTTTATCAGTAAAACTCCTTTAAAATGAGGCACTCTAGTTCACCCTTTTTACTATTTAGACTTCTAACATTTGTGTATAAGCTCTTTAATAATTTGACACTATTCATCTACCATTTCCTGATGTATTAGACTCTTTTTCATTTGATTGTGTCTCATCTGATCTGACCCATACTTCCATCCTCTGCTCCTGACTAGAACATAGAGCATCTCTATTAATAGAACCTCCCTGTAGCGGAGCGGAGTGGCTGCCCGCTGAGCCGGAGGCAGAGGAACCCCTCTCGGAGCCATTTTGGGCACAGCCTAGCCCCGGCCCCTCACCTGACCGGAAGCTAGGGGGCGTGGCTAGGACTATAAGAACCCTGCCAGGGAGCTCAGTAGAGGCCCAGCCTCCGAGGAGACAGAGGTCTGGCCAGAGCTCCTGGCTGAGAGGCCGGGACTCGGCCTGGGCTTCCCCAGCTGCCTCTCCGAAGGCCATCAAGGGCCTCCTGCCAGGACTGCTGAGGCCTGGCCAAGCCCAGCCAGCGGGATCCCCTCTGACCCGGAGGACCCCCGGATTCTGCTGGGGCCTGGTGAGCTAAAGGACCGGTGGACCGACGGGGACCTTGCGGAGCTACAGCTTCCTGAAGCCCGGAGGGGGCCGCCTGGACCCGGCTGGGACGACACAGGCCTCGACTCCCGGAGAGACCGCCGAGAAGCACAGGTACCTGCGAGGGGGGAGGCGAGAGATGGCCCAGGGGGTAGCACGGGGCTGCTAGCAGTCCTAGGCCAGCAAGCTGCGGGCTGGAGCCCTGCTGAGCCGGTGGCAGCTGCGCTGCATCCAGGGCCCCTGGGCCGGGCGCAGTGGAGAGGTGGGCCTGTGCCCCCGCCGCCGCCGCCAATCGGGTGGCAGCCTCCCCTCGCCTGTAGCTGGTGCACCTACGCCCAGTTCCTGGACCTAGGAGCTTCTACCAACCAGGGTGTTTGTTGCCCGCCCTGCTCGAGGCCCGGGGCTTCCATGCACGCGGTGGTGCCGGTCGAGGCCCTGGCCGGAACGCGGGAAGGCTGAGAGACTCGACTCCAGAATAGATTTCTTTCCCTGTGGCCCGGACCTGAAGTAAGGCCGGGCCCCTGAACTGTCGCACCTCACCCCGGACCTGAAGCAAGGCCGGGGTCGTGAACTAAGGACTATCCCCCGGAAGGGGAAAGCTTAGAGGCTGTGGTTGTCACTGCCGGAGGGCAGTGACCTGAAAGGCGACTTGGTGGTCAGAGTAACCCGCCACATATGGTGGAGAACGTGGGCACATCGACCCCGCCCCTGACGTAAGGGGCGGAACGCGTGCCTCAGTTGTTAAAAAAAAAACCAAAAAAACCCCCCCTAAAACTCTTTTTTTGTTGTTTTGGCCGTTGTTACGGTTCGCTGGGTGAAGGAAGGAGGGGGGTTTCCCGGACTGTCCCCAAACCCAGGATGGAACTGGACCGAGTGGTGAAAGCGGTGGTGGAGCGCCAGCACCAACAGCTGCAACAACTGGCGGCCCGACACTGGCAGACGGCTCAGCAGTTGGTCAGCCAACACGGGCAGTTGGTACAGCAGCTGGGCCTTCAGCTCCAACACCTTCAGACACTCCAGCAGCAGGACCTTCAGCAGTTGCTTCGTCCCTGGCCCCATCCCAACAGGCCAGGGCCGAGACCGGCCCAAGGGCCCGCCTACCCAGCCGCAGGGCGTCGACCCCAGGGGTGAGCCAGAAATTTGCATGGGGCAGGTGGAGGGGCCTGGACCCAGGGACGCTACGGGGCTGAGGTCTTGTGCCTTGACATTGCGACCCCGGACGCTCGGACAGGCACCTACTCCCCTGCCGCAATCCAGGGCAGCTCCCAGGACGGGACCCTTACCCACGAAGGGCCTGGAGCAGAGGATGGCGAACCCATGCGAGGTATGGCAAGGAAGCTGTCTGGAAGTGGGGTGTGACTGTGGGCCGAGGGGACCCGCCGACACCTACCTCCTGCCGGTCAATCAGGGGGAGTTCGTGATTCAAGCACCGGGGGACTCAGATGGAGTGGCCGTCCTCCTGACTCAGGCTGTACACAGACCCTCGTTCGGCAGGATATCCTTCCTGAAGGCCTGAAGCCAGAGGGGGAGCTGTACCTGTGGTGTGTACATGGCGATGTGAAGGCCTATCCTCGAGCGAAGGTCCGACTCACAATCCAAGGGAGGTCCGCCGAGATGGTCATAGGGGTCGCAGCGACACTCCCCTACCCTATTGTCCTGGGACGAGACTGGCCCGGATTCGCAGAGCTTGTGCGCGAGGTTACCCCCAGGCCTCCGGCCGACCGGGGGAAAGTGGAGGCGGATCTTCTGGGGGAGAGGCCACCCGAAGACCAGCCAGAAGTCTCACCTGAGGGTGAGCAACCCCGTGGCAAGAGGGCAGGTGCATTACCCGACGATCCCGGGCCCGGCGGAGGCAGATGCACAGGCCTTTACCCTGACCGACTTTCCCGGGACCAGAGGAAGACCCACCCTGAGGGCAGCATGAGCAGGTAGCCGCGATCGATGGCACCGTGGTAGACCCCAGAGGGCATCCCAGTGGCCCCACGAAATAAAGCGACCGCCTCTATCGGGTGGTGCAAGACCCCCGGACTCAAGAGGTCAAGACCCAGATCCTTGTCCCCCGGGTTCATCGCCGGGCAGTGTTGCAATTGGCCCACGATATTCCGGCTGCTGGCCACCTGGGGACAGAAAAAACACTGGCGAGAGTACTGTCCCGGTTCTTTTGGCCTGGCGTTTACCAGGAAGTATGGGACTACTGCCAGTCGTGTCCAAATTGCCAGGTAGCCTCCGACCCGGGAGTGCCAAAAGGCCCGTTAGTCCCCCTCCCGGTAGTGGGGACTCCGTTTGAAAGAGTGGCCGTTGACCTGGTGGGCCCGCTGCCGAAAAGTAAAGCGGGGTTCCGCTATATCCTGGTTTTAATGGACTATGCCACCCGGTTTCCCGAAGCCATACCGCTGAGAAACACCTGCGCCCAAACTATTGCTTTGGAGTTAGTAAAAATCTTCGCTCGGGTAGGGCTCCCCCGAGAGCTCCTCACGGACCAAGGGACTAATTTTACGTCACAATTGCTCCGGCAGGTGTGTACAATACTGGGGATACATAAACTACAAACGTCGGTATACCATCCCCAAACCGGCGGGTTAGTAGCGGTTTAACCGGACCTTAAAGGGGATGCTGAGGCGGTTTCCCCCAGCAGAGCTGCAACAGTGGGACCTACTACTGCCTCCACTGCTGCTTGCTGTCCGGGAGGTACCACAAGCGTCCACCCAGTTTTCCCCTTTCGAACTTTTATATGGGTATCATCCTCGGGGGATCCTGGACCTGGTGAAACATGGGAGCGGACCCCTTCGACGTCACAAGGCCTCCTGCAGTATGTTTTTCAGCTCCAGGAGCGACTGAGGCAGGCCGGAGTCCTGGCTCAGGAAAATCTACAAGCAGCCCAGGCCGCCCAAGAGCTGACCTACAACCGACAAGCCCAGGAGAGAAGTTTTAAACCAGGGGATCAGGTACTTCTTCTGCTTCCCTCGGAGGAATCCAAGTTCCTGGCCCGCTGGAAAGGGCCCTATGAGATCACCCGGCAGGTCAGGCCGGTAAACTATGAAATTTATCAGCCTGATCGGAAAAAGAAAACCCAAGTATTCCACGTAAACTTCCTGAAGCACTGGCGAGAACGGGAGGCCCTGATGATTACACCCTACCCGTCGGAACCCACTCTAGGGCCTGAAATACCCGACCCGGGGGAAGAAAGAGAGCCACAGCTTGGAAACACCCTCTCTGCAACCCAGGTGAAACAAGCACGTCGTCTCATAGATGCATTCCGGAAGACCTTTACAACCCGACCCGGATGTACCGAGTTGATAACACATAACATTTGGACCCCTTCAGGCCAAGTTATACGGGAAGGTACTCGCCCTCTTCCCCCGCCGGATGCGAGAGGTAGTTGAGGAGGAAGTCCAGTCTATGCTGCAACTGGGAGTGATAAAGCGCTCCAAGAGCGAGTGGCATAGCCCAATCGTCCTGGTGCCGAAGCCAGACGGCAGTGTCCGCTTCTGCATCGATTTCAGACGACTGAATGCAATTTCAAAATTTGGCGCCTACCCCATGCGCGAATAGGCGAACTTTTAGACCGCCTGGGAAGGGCCGAGTTTATAACCACCCTGGATCTTACAAAGGATATTGGCAGATCCCTTGAACCCCGAATCGAGAGAAAAACTGCCTTTTCAACTCCTCAGGATTATTCCAGTTTATAAGGATGCCGTTCGGACTTCATGGGGCACCTGCAACGTTTCAAAGAATGATGGACGCTTGCTATCCCGCATACGGCCTCGCGCGCGTACCTAGATGATGTGGTGATTTATAGCCAGGACTGGGAGGACCACCTGGCGCAGGTAGCGGCCGTAATGCGGACATTCGAGATGCCGGCCTGACAGCCAATCCAACCAAATGTAAAATCGGCTGGCAGGAAACCACCTACCTAGGGTATCAACTGGGAAGGGCCTAGTCCGGCCTCTAGTAGGGAAGGTGGAGGCAGTTCAAAACTACCCAGCACCCACCTCCAAGAAGAAAGTAAGGCAATTTTTAGGGTTGGCAGGCTACTATCGCCGTTTCGTGCCACACTTTGCAACCCGAGCCGCGCCCCTCAATGCGCTCCTCAAGAAGGACAGTCCCCAAAGGATCAGATGGTCGGCGGAATGTGAAACCGCTTTTCGGGACCTAAAAGCCGCTCTTTGCAGTAAGCCCTTGCTGTTCAGTCCCGATTTCTCCCGACCATTCATTGTCCAGACAGACGCGTCGGACTGCGGACTGGGAGCAGTACTGTCCCAGGAAGTTGAGGGAGAAGAACACCCAGTGCTGTATATCAGCCGCAAATTATTTCCTCGAGAGCGCCGTTATGCAGCGATCGAGAAGGAGGCCCTAGCGATAAAGTGGGCCATCGAGGCACTACGGTATTACCTTCTTGGAGACTCTTTTATTCTTTTTACAGACCATGCACCCCTACAATGGCTCCACCGAATGCGGGACACCAACAGCCGTATTATGAGATGGTACCTGTCCCTCCAACCGTATGTATTTACCGTAAAACACCGGCGGGAGGACAATGCAAATCTGGACGCCCTGTCCCGCCCGGAAGAAGAGCAAAGGCCCAGTCCCGGAGGCCGGGAACTGGACTTAAGGGGGGAGGAGTGTAGCGGAGCGGAGTGGCTGCCCGCTGAGCCGGAGGCAGAGGAACCCTTCTGGGAGCCATTTTGGGCACAGCCTAGCCCCGCCCCCTCACCTGACCGGAAGCTAGGGGCGTGGCTGGGACTATAAGAACCCTGCCAGGGAGCTCAGTAGAGGCCCAGCCTCCGAGGAGACAGAGGTCTGGCCAGAGCTCCTGGCTGAGGAGGGACTCGGCCTGGGCTTCCCCAGCTGCCTCTCCTGAGGGCCATCAAGGGCCTCCCTGCCAGGGCTGCTGAGGCCTGGCCAAGCCAGCCAGCGGGGATCCCCTCTGACCCCGAGGACCCCCGGACTCTGCTGGGGCCTGGTGAGCTAAAGGACCGGTGGACCGATGGGGACCTTGCGGAGCTACAGCTTCCTGAAGCCCGGAGGGGGCCGCCTGGACCCGGCTGGGACGACACGGGCCTCGACTCCCAGAGAGACCGCCGAGAAGCACAGGTACCTGCGAGGGGGGAGGCGAGAGATGGCCCAGGGGGTAGCACGGGGCTGCTAGCAGTCCTAGGCCAGCAAGCTGCGGGCTGGAGCCCTGCTGAGCCGGTGGCAGCTGCATGGCTGCATCCAGGGCCCCTGGGCCGGGGCGCAGTGGAGAGGGTGGGCCTGCGCTGCCGCCTGCCAATCGGGTGGCAGTCTCTCCTCGCCTGTAGCTGGTGCACCTACGCCCAGTTCCTGGACTAGGAGCTTCTACCAACCAGGGTGTTTGTTGCCCCGCCCTGCTCGAGGGCCCGGGCTTCCTCTGACGCGGTGGTGCGGTCGAGGCCCTGGCCGGAACGCGGGAAGGCTGAGAGACTCGACTCCAGAATAGACTTCTTTCCCCGTGGCCCGGACCTGAAGCAAGGCCGGGGTCGTGAACTAAGGACCATCCCCTGGAAGGGGAAAGCTTAGAGGCTGTGGTTGTCACTGCCGGAGGGCAGTGACCTGAAAGGCGACTTGGCAGTCAGAGTAACCCACCACGCTCCCCTAATAGATGTGTCTGTCCGATCCATGTCCTCCTCCACACCTGTTGGCTTTTCCCCAGCCCGTATTTTAACAACTGCTCTACAACCTTGTTAATGTTAAGTGCCAGCAGTCTGGTTCCATTTGGTATAGGTGGAGCCCATCCTTCCTGTATAGGCTCCCCCTATCCCAAAAGTTTCCCCAGTTCCTAATAAATCGAAACCCCTCCTGTCTACACCATCGTCTCATCCACACATTGAGACGGAAGCTCTGCCTGCCTACCTGGCCCTGCATGGAACTGGAAGCATTTCAGAGAACACTACCAGAGGTCCTGGATTTCAATCTCTTTCCTAGCAGCCAAAATCTGGCCTCCAGAACCTCTCTCCTACCCTTCCCTATGTCATTGGTACCTACATGTACCACGACCACTAACTCCTCCTCAGCACTACACTTAAGACTATCTAGATGTCTAGAGAGTTCTGCCACCTTCGCACCAGGCAGGCAATATATAGTGAATGGGAGGGTGGGGTGTACATGGATTTAGCACAGAAAAATGTAACCAAACAAAACAAAGAAAAATTACTTGAATTACAGTATTTTTCTGTAATTGTACAATAAATGTTTCAAGTACACTACATGACAATTATACTTCATTTCTCTATGGAAAAGAAGTGGAAAGATAATTTGAACACAGTATTTTTTGCAGCCAAACCCAAATATTTAAAATAAGGTACTTACAAGACTCAGCCTTTCATGAGAATATCAAGCATTTACTTTTTCCACAACAAATGACTATATTTAGTCTCTTATTTTACAGAGGTGGGAGTAATCTGGCAGTATAAACATACTTTACATTTTCTTTTTATTACTTTAATAGAGAAGGCTGAATATGTATTGGCTTTGAGGTTTAAAAAAGTTAGTTCTGAGGCAAACACATTTATGATATCATTTCCACACAAGTTCAATCGCTCCGTTTCAGAGACATTTTGCTTCATTTGTACTAAAAACAGGTAAAAAAGAAGTTTTCCAATGAAACCTAATACCCATGCCAGTTTGGTTAACAGAATGATAGGACAACATGCTCCACTAATAGCCTTTATCAAAAATCTGCAGAACACAGTGAAATAGATTATTATTTAAGTCTCATATTTATACAGTATCTCAAAGGACACTAAACACCCTATACATTTAAAGTAATGCAAATTACTTTCTGGAGCCATTACATCCACCAGTGACATATAGCCATCTCTGGGGAAAATCATGGCAACTGTTTAATTGGACAAAGTGACACTATAACTAATTAGCGGGAAAGCAATGTAGCCATTCAAAGGTGCAGGAAGAAATTGGGTTATATTGCATATTTTCTCTTTAGCATTGAGTTATTTAAAAAGTGCACCTGATCACCTGAATACCTGAACATTACCTACCTGTTCACCTTGTACTGAAGTTCATACTCTCTTTCTTTAATAGCAGTATATTCATTCTGATATTTAAGAAGTTGCTGTCTCATTCTAGAGACTTCACTGGTAAATCCTTCTGGAAACTGATCAGCTTTTTCTAGTTCCTGTTGCTGCTGTTCTATTTCTACAGTGAAATGTTTGGCATCCTGCAGCAGCTGGATCTCTGATTCCTGTAAGCTGTATTAAATAAAAGCACTAAGGATCATTAAAAAGGCACCAGGAAGAAACTTTGTAATTATGTTATTGTATCTAACATGTTGACCTATAACAATTAAGATAAAATGGGACACTTTCCCTCTTCTGGGGAACATCAGCATCTCTCTCTTTTTCTCTGTGTTGAGGTTCAGTTACAGAGGGCTTGATGTATATTCAAGGTCCATATCACAGACAATGCTAGGTGAAAGTAACACTACAGAATGGGACTAGTGTTATAAAACAGACTGGGAAAAACATGATAGGCTGCTTTATTCTGTGGAGTAGTAGAGGTAGAATAGGAGTGTGCATTCATGTTTATTTAAATTTTAGTTTTGTGGGAGCATTTAAGCAAATGGGATTTTGTTTCACCATGTTCCATTACTTGAGGTCTCAACTTCAGTGGCTACAATCCTATGTGCAATCATGAGGGAGTAGAGAAAAAATGGTCCGACATTTCAGGGTTAAAGAAAGACTCTGAGCCCAGCTAGCCCCACCCTGCTTTACCTGCAACCAATGCCAGGCCTACAGGGAGGAGAAAAGGAAAGAGCCTGGCTCAGTTTGGGGTTGACTAGCAAGGAGGCAGGAGCTTGGTTCAGCAGTCTAAGGGCATGAATCAGAGCCTGTCTGTTCAGCAGCCATGAGAGCAAGTAAGCCCCCACATCTACCCATCTGGGGAAAGAGATACCTACTGAGAAGCTCCAACCAAGGGGGGCCATGCCCCATACTTAAGGACTTGATTAGGGAGTGGCTTGGAGTTCCTGGGCCAGGAGCACAGGTGCAGCAATCTAGCCACTAGGCTTCTGAGCCACCAGGGACCCAGCCACAGCAATCCACAGTTAAGTGAAAAGTCGGAGTGGTGATGACTGGTATGTCTGGCTGAAGAAGAACCAGTCTAAAGGAACATCTCCCCACCAGCATCTATTACTGTGGTTTGCTCTTAGTCCCATAAAATAAATTTGACAACAGTGTGGCTATGTCTAAACTACATTCCTCTTCCGAAAAAGGAATGTAAATGAGCCCAATCAAAAATGCAAATGAAGTGTGGATTTACAAATCTCATGCTTCATTTGCATAATCGCGCAAGAGCGCTTTTCCAAAAAAGGGTTTTTTCAAAAAAGGGTTTTCGAAAAAGAAACCACAGTCTAGACGGGGTTCTTTCAGAAAAAAAACCCCTTTGTCGAAAGAACCCGTACTCCTCATTTTTTCAGCGAGATTTGTAAATGAAGCGCGAGATTTGTAAATCCGCACTTCATTTGCATTTTCAATCGGGCTCATTTACATTTCTCTTTCGGAAGAGGAATGTAGTTTAGACGTGCCCTGTGAGTGCAAACAACAAAGTATTTATTTAACCATCAACAGTTCTAAAACAAGGTAAACCAAGGAAGTTTAAGAACACAGATAAGGTGGGGACCCCATAACAAAAGTTAAGTGACAGAACAGATGATATGCTGCTTGCAACACAGGTGAGTTCCCTCCCACAGGTCATGGAATGGAGGATACCCACTACCATATCCTTCAGCTTGGGGACCCCCATGATGGGACAGATTTGAACTCTGCCTCCAGGTAAAATTGACAGATGAAGAGTGGACCTCTGGACCAAGAGATGTTGGCTGTATTCCAGGAATGTCTGGCATACTCTCCCTCCCTGCAATGTTTGTTTGTCCTCTGGTAAAAGGGTGGTAGCTGGTAAAACACCCATTGTGTGCAAATAAGATCAATCTTCTGAAAACAGATCAATATGTGTGGTGCTGGGCATACACCTCTAAGCAAGCTGAAGAGCTGAAATGACTAGTGCACTTTCTAGAGGTTGCACCAGCAGTACCTCCAAACTTAGCCACCCAGAAGGGCAGCCTCTCAGATCTGGCAAGGCAGCCATTAAATATACCCAGTGATTGCTGGGCAGAATTTAAGTCTCGTGTTACCTGCTTTCCCGCTGAAAGTCAACTACAGCACCAGAGTGTTCTCAGGAGGGAAAAGGGAAGGGGCAGGCAATATGGAGCCTAGACTGTTATTTAGACAGTTCAAAAATGGTGCACCTATGTTGTGAAGTACCAGGTTTTCCCCCTACAATGACATCTTATGTTACTGGAGATTTTGCAAACCAGCAAAGGGATTTGGCTCTTAGTAGAGAGATTTTTTTTTTAACCATACACTATCATTAGAGAGGAGACTGGCATTAGGCAAGAAGATCACTAAGGGTACATCTACACTGCAATACTATTTCGAAATAACTAGAGCTATTCCGAAATAACTTAGTCTGCGTCTATACAGCAGGCCATTATATCAAAATAGTGGCTATGTTGACACTACAAAGAAAAGTCGGAAAAAGATACGCATATTGCAAATTTTCTGCTTTTCTTTCGAAAGAGGCTTTTCAGAATAGTGGATGCCTTCCTTGGATGCAGCATAGCTTTTCCAGGATACCTCAGGTATCCCAGAAAAAAGCTGCAGTCTAGATGTATCCAGTGTCAAAATACTGTTAAGCTGGAGGACTTCTTACTCCAACTCCTGTAACCCTCATTGTATGAGGAATAAGGGAAGTCGGAGGAAGAGTGCTCTATTTCGAAATAAGAGCTGTGTAGATGTTCCCTATTTCGAAATAAGCTGTTTTGAAATAAGATACACAATTGACATAGTTCAATTTGTGTAGCTTATTTCAAGTTAAGCCCTGCAGTGTAGATGCACCCTTTAAGAGAAAGATAAAGGCCAGGTATTAGGATGAAACCCTGGCCCATTAGAGCCAACAAAAAAACTCCAATTTATCTAAGACTACAGCTACACTGTAGCCGTCTTCTGGAAAAGCTTATGCAAATGAAGCACGGTGTGAAATATTGCTGCACTTCATTTGCATAATTAATTCGAAGCCGCTTTTGCGCAAGATGCTTTTGTGCAAAAAGGAGCTGTGTAGATGATTCCTTTTTGCGCAAAAACCCCCTCTTGCGCAAGAGTCGTTCTTCATTTTTTTCAGGAAGAACGGCTCTTGCACAAGAGGGGTTTTTGCACAAAGAGGAGCCGTCTACACAGCTCCTTTTTGCGCAAAAGCCTCTTGCGCAAAAGCAGTTGCTAATTAATTATGCAAATGAAGCACAGCGATATTCCACATTGCGCTTCATTTGCATAAGCTTTTCCGGAAGACGGCTACAGTGCAGCCATAACCTAAGGGTGCCTCTACGCTGCAGGGCTCAACTCAAAATAAACTACGCAAATTGAGCTACATCAATTCCGTATCTTATTCTGAAATAGCTTATTTCGAAATAGGGAGTGTCTACACAGCACTTATTTCAAAATAGAGCACTCTTCCTCCAACCTCCTTTATTCCTCGTACAATGAGGGTTACAGGAGTCGGAGTAAGAAGTCCTCCAGCTTGACAGTATTTTGATACAATTTCAAAATAACTGCCTGCTGTGTAGATATGGACTAAGTTATTTCAGAATAATGCTACTTATTTCAAAATAGTGTTGCAATGTTAGATGTACCATAAGATGAACTCTGATCCTACTATTTATTGCCTGTCCCTCCAGCCTAATCTTCTTCTAGGAGGCTAGTTCAATGATGGATATTAATCATAATCTGCAGGTTTATTCTGTTCAATGTGCATATCCCTTCCATGACTTCACCAATGACGAACTGCCTAACTTTGCTTGCATTGTCAATATCTGGCTGTATATACTTACACAATGTCTTGTAATAAATCCAATAATATAGCAGGCTTTGTTATTCTTAAATAGTTGATATTTAAGAGTAAGACTATTCTTAATATGTATTGCCTATTATGGAATAGTCACAATGATAAATGAATCACAAGACCTTCATGTTATGCAATGTATAGCACTGAAATCTTTGTTAAATATGAATTATTGTGCATGGTTTCTGAAATTTAATTTTACCAAATTAATTTTACATTATACTAAAAGCAGGTCAGCTGCATTGAAATTTTCTATTCTGTTAGTCAAATTCAAAGGTCAAAATTAGTTTTCAGGTTCACAAAAGTTCAAAAATAATCAAAGCACTACTAGTTGCCTTTTGCTAATGAAAAATAAGGTAATGCCTTCCCTCTAAAAAAGAAAGAGGAATTTGGAATCTCCCAGATGGAAAATTTATACAACTCATTTTAGCTCAGACAATTTTGGAATACCAAACTGAAGCAACTCATTACATAATAAAAAATATTAAAACAACCAAAAATAGGAATTCAAATTACACAGATCTAGTGTAAAAACATAACATTAAACTGGCTATATAGCACAGACATAGCTGAAGTGGCATAGGGGAAAAAGTTCAATTTATTTGTTTCACAGCAAGGTAGATAACCACTTCCTATGCTAAGAACATATGAAAACCACATACTTTAACAGGAACTAAGAATGTGCTCTGAAACAGGAACTACATCTGCAGTGCATGGATAAGTTATATTTTAGTTTTTAAAGGGTGAAATTCACTGCAGTGTAAAGGGCTTATGCATGGCCCTACATACCAACCTGAATCCTGTTTAAACTCTTCTAAGAAGATCTTTCTGTTTTGAGAAGAAATATTGTTGGTCCCAGTGGTATTCCCCATTTTAAGGACATAGTACTTCTCTCAAGTTAATGCAATCTTTCAAAGAGGAACTTTTAAAATAGTAAGACAGAAATTACAGTCAAATCAAAAGTGAATCTAGTGGAGTATGTTGTTCCTAATAGCAGATTGTACCCAATGCTTTAAGGGAAGATGCAAGAAATGAAGCAGTGGACAATTATGGAATAACCTAACGGTATTTGTCTTACACGTTGAAGCTCAATTTGTTATAATCTTATCTAAGGTAACTGAGAATGTTCCCCCTTCATAAAATTCACTCCTATATAGAAGGTCAACACAGGCCTAGACATCATTTAAGTCCTGCAAAAGCTCTCAAATAAAACAAAAATAGGGTAAAAACTGATACAAAGGCACTATTTTAGAGCCTCAGCAATGTCCTTATCCTCCTTAATTGTGTCCTTTAAACCCTATTAGTTCAGGTTTTTTACTTCAGATAAACCAAAATAATTGCTTATTCTCTGTTTTTAGTATCTTTGGCTACTTGCTCTACAAATGTGCTCTCAGCCATTTTAATTTGTACCTTACCTACTGTAGCTTATGCTCTTTTATTGCCATCACTGCTATGTCTACACTGCGGAGCTATTCAGGATACCTGAAGTATCCCTAAATAGCTATTCCTTGTCTTTAAAGCAGCCCATTATTTCAAAATAGATTTCGAAATAACAGACATGGTTAAGGGACATTTTGGAATAGTGCTCTATTTTGAAGTTGCCAAATTTCAAAATAAGCTATTTTGAGGTAAGGGTGCAGTGTAGACACATCCTGGGTGCGTCTAGACTGGCAAGATTTTGCGCAAAAGCAGCCGCTTTTGCGCAAAAACTTGCCAGCTGTCTACACTGGCCACTTGAATTTGTGCAAGAGCACTGACGTTCTAACGTAAGAATTCAGTGCTTCTTACACAAATACTTTGATGCTGCCGCTCAGGGATAAGCCCTCTTGCGCAAGAATACTTGTGCAAGAGGGCCAGTGTAGACAGGCAGCTTAATTTTTTGCGTAAGAAAGCCCGATGGCTAAAATGGCCATCGAGCTTTCTTGCAAAGCAACGTCTATATTGAGCACGGATGCTTTTGCGCAAAAGCACTTTTTGCGCAAAAGCATCCGTACAATCTAGATGCTCTTTGCGGAAATACTTTTAACGGAAAAACTTTTCCGTTAAAAGTATTTCCGCAAAATCATGCCAGTCTAGATGCAGCCCCTGTGTTTAGACTTCCATTTTCTGAAAGATATTTGCTTAGCTTAAATTATCTCTTAAATCTTACCATTTAAGGATACTTGTTTTTTTCCTTGCCTTCCTACTTTCTTTTTTAAGCATAGTCAATGTAAGCAGGTCTTTGAACAACATATAGAACCTTGTGCAGTTCATCTGTACTGGGAGATTTTTACTTTAAGCATGTAATGATTTGGTTAATGAAATAATTCCAAAAAAAGGAATTATGACTTTGGCTAATGTCTAGGATCAAATATTCACAATGAAACAAGAGCTAATATACTGAAGAATCTGCAAGTACTGTACCTTATCACAGTCTCATGCAGAGTGGTGTACTTCGCCTTCAGCTCAGCAACTCTGGTGCCTGGGAGTTTTCCAGCAGAATATAGCTAGAAAAGGGGAATAGATAATTATGAAATCCATAACACATAAACATTTTTATTTATATTTAGACTTTTATAATTAGTGTTGGCAGACTTTTCTTCAGTTCTTGGTAACATATCAAATAAAAATAAACACATGAAAGATGTTGGTTATTTAAAGATTTGTAATAGAAATAAGAGTATAAAGAACACAACTCCTGTGCATGGGGCAGTACACAGAGCCAATTGGCCATGCCTCTGCACAGGAGCTGGAGAGGGCCCATGCTGTTGTGTCCAGGACTTGTTTGAGGTAAGTGCTACCCAAAGCCTGCCCCTCTGAGCCCCCCTATGCCCAAACTACCTGCCCCAGCCTTGATGCCCCTCTTACCCTAAAACCTTTTGAGCCCAGCCTGGAGCACCATCCTACACTGTAAACTCTTCATCCCCATGCTTACCCAAGAGATCACTCATCTAGCCGGAGCCCTTATTTCCCTATGCACCCTATCATTCTGTCCCAGCCCTGAGCCCCCTTCAACCCTCTGAACACCTCAGTCCTACCCAGGAGCACCCTCATGCACCCCAAATCTCTCATCCCTGGCCCCACCCTAGAGCCCACACCTCCAGCTGGAGCCCTCACCTTCCTCCCACATCTCAATCTGACTACCCCACCCAGAGTGCTCTCCTGCACCGAGCTCCTCATTTGTAGCCTGTTCCTCCAGCCAAAGCCTGCCCCTCTGATCCCCCTCCTGTACACCAACTGCCAATTTGTGAGCATTTGTGGCCAATTTCTATACTGAACTGAGGCCCGCCAGCCACAAAGTTTCCCCACTCACGGTATAGACACAACTTAAACTGATGGAAGTGGGTTTTCCATTGATGTAGAAACACCATCTCCCCAAGCAATGGTAGTTAAGTTGAAGGAAGTATTCTTCTATCAACCTAGCTGTCTACACAGGGTGTTAGGTTGGTATAGGTTGGTTCCACATCACTCAGGAATTGTGGCTTTTTTACATCTCTGACTGACACAGCTATGCCAACCTAAATTTTAAGTACAGACAAAACCTCAGACTGGTTTTTAAAGATTAAATTAGGGTATGAATATTGTTTACAGCCGCATCCTAGAATACAACTGGATTTGCTCCAATCCCACAGACAGAGACAAAATACACAGGGAAGCATTGGAACTTAACTTCATTTACAAGTTTGGGACCCATCACAAAGGTATGAATAAAGATATCACCTGTGCACACTACCTTCCACATCCTAATGACTTAACCAACCAAACAATGGGTACTTAAGAACAATTGCACCTTCTCTATCAGCTTCATGTAACATGAACACTCTAATTCACTATTTTTCCCCTTCCTTCTTTACCCCCCATCCCCTATTTATTTTGGAACTGGACTTTTAATGCTCCATTCATCTGAAGAAGTGAAGAACAATACCATCTACATATATTGTTAATTTTTAAGGTCTGCTAGACCATTCATTTCTTTTTTAAGTTTTTCCAGTTACAGACTAACTCGGCTACCCCTCTGAAGCTTTATCCCACAATAGTAATTCTAGTTAAATTCCTAGTGTAGAAAAACTATGTTTTCATTGCAGATAGCCTAGCCTTCCCTGGGTATGGTGTTCCCATTACAAAGCTCTATGCAGGTAATAACCATGTAATTGCATCCACAATGGGGCTATACTAGCCTGTGAACTGGAATGGATTTCTGGTGAGATATTCCGTGGTTCTTAGTGGTCCATTAAACTGGGCCACTTTACAAATTCATTCATGGTGAAAACTTACACGCTGTCACCTAGAATGTAATACTGTCTGTGGCAATGACATGAGAACAATATGTAAATAATTTCCAAGTGGTGTTACTCAGGCAGTCCTTCAGGTGAGAGCAAACAGAATTTGGCAGCAAGAACCTTTAATGAGAATGTTATTAAGGAATA
This sequence comes from Rafetus swinhoei, assembly GCA_019425775.1. Lineage (NCBI taxonomy): Eukaryota > Metazoa > Chordata > Testudines > Trionychidae > Rafetus > Rafetus swinhoei. The sequence continues at coordinate 326,002,289 of CM033437.1, read as the reverse complement.
CAGGCTGCAAACCACAAAGTGATTCAAAGCATACCCAACTGACTTCTTAGCATTTTCATTTCTCATTTATTTCCTACGCAGTAAACATAAAAATGTCATTTTAGGTACATTTCTCCAAATTAGAATCCTTACTGATATCACCCCCATAGCTTTAGCAGGAGACAGGTGTCAGCTTCTGGCAATTTGCCAGCACAGGAAGATTTCTTGGATGGCATCATCATAGCAAGTGCTCCCTCATGGCCACTCATTAGGACTACTGTGAAGGGAATCCATGCTGTGTCCCTTGGCTATTTTAACCCTATTGTGCCTAAATGGAGTCCAGCCACTGCCACAATCATGGGGTCCCTAAGCACACTCATGGAGTGCACATTTTCAGCCTAACACACCCTCCTGAGAGTTGGAGCCCACTGTACAGCTGTCTAGCCCCTCTGCACACAAGGGTGACCCTTGGAATACCCTTGGACTTAAACATACACTCTCCTGGAACTCTGCTCCAAAGGTGTGAAAAGAGAGAGTTACTCATCTTGTGCAGTAATGTCTGTTCTTCGAGATGTGTGTCCCCGTGGGTCCTCCACTCGAGGTGCTGGGCTCGTCCCGGTGCCGGGACGAGCCCAGCACCTCGAGTGGAGCACTCTCGGAGACACTACTCGACGAAGAAGAGAGAGTTACTCACCTTGTGCAGTAACGTCTGTTCTTCGAGATGTGTGTCCCCGTGGGTGCTCCACTCGAGGTGCTGGGCTCGTCGCGGTGCCAGGACGAGCCCAGCACCTCGAGTGGAGCACCCTTGGGGACACTACTCAACGAAGAATTTTTGTTACAGTTTAACTCTCTTAGGGGCACACAGTAATTTACATACACATACACACACGTTTCAGAGTCTAACACATTTACATTCTTTACTTAACCATACAAAGCACAGGACAGGACAGATCATACAAAACAACAAATATTGCACTCATTTCCCTTACAAGCTCACCCTTCTTTTGGGGGCCCTTAGGGACCACAGATGTCCAGGCAGGCTATCCCACTCCCGAGGCTGTTCCATAACTGGTGGTATCCCCTTTTTACCTAGCTTCTGTTGCTCGCTTCTCCCCATGTGTCCTCTTCCTTTTTGGCTCCCTCTGTTCCTATGTGTTCCCTTATTTAAAATCATCACCTTGACTCCTTTGTTTATACTCCTGATAAGTTTTCATCGCTTCCATCTCCCCCCCTCCATTCAGAAGGGTAAGTTAAACTGGATTTCCAAAACTTGAGCTCAGCTACTGTTCCTTGTTGTTCACACCTGAATAGTGAAATTGAATCTTAAGTACCACCAGCCCCATGTATTTGCGTGGTATGAACCTGCTACAAGATCTGGGAAATTTTCATACATATGGACACTCATAATGCAACTGTTTTTCATAAACCAACGTCACAATATAAACCAACTTTCACTATATAAATCAAAATTCATGACGATTCATAGATGATATCTCTGTTCAAATGTTGTGGAAGTATGTCAGAAATGAAGCAAGCAAACATAGGGCTAAAATGCACAGCAGAAGAAGGCAGGAGCTAGACAAGAAAGTACAGCTCAGGTAGAATTGCGGGATAGGACTGAAGGACTAACCCCATCTAACATTCACTAGTCTGCACTCTCACTGCAAAGTCAGCAATTTGCTTGTCTGGGCCGAAGAAGTAAATTCCAATCTCCAGTTCATATCCTCAGTCATGCTGGCTAGCCCAGACTTAAAGCATCCTCAAATGAAGGTTCTTCTGTGTGGATGGAAAGATGATTTTATTGTGCCAGAGCGCCCCTTGCAACAGGGCATTATGTTGCAAAACATTTTCATTTCCAGCACTTCCTGCAGTCCATCTGTCTCTGTTTACAGTTGAGTCCTTCAGTTGAAAGCACCTAAGTCAGATCTCAGGGAAATAAAAGCTCAAACCAATATTGCAAAGTTTCTCAACAACCAATCCTTCCTTTGGGCTCTATCTTCAGTCTCCTTTCTAAATTATTCCAGAGTTTTCTTCCACAGACTAATATAGCTATTGCAATTTGCATTTGGGAAGATGGAATCATAAAAATTGTGGGTCAAACTGTTGGCTCTGAACTTCTTAGCCAATGTGCATTTGACCAAAAAACACGAGGTAGGCCAAATTAAGCTCAGAGACACCCATGTAAATCCAGAGCAATTCTGTTGAAGCTAACAGATATTATGACTTCAGTCTCTACTCTTTTTGCACCCTGCTCATACATTAGCACCTGTGCAAACTGTGTATAAAGTGCTTGTATTTTGACTTGATAGAGCTTTACAGATACTGTGCACATGTGTTAATGACTATGCAAGCTGCAAGACAACAGAAAAAAATCTTACACATGTAAGTCAATGAGAGTTTGCTTGAGTAGAGACTACAGAATTGGACCCTTAGTCAAGACATCTGTCTGAACAATACGCATTGCAACACTTTGCAACAGGGCTGCAATAGTTAGTGACATGCCATTTTTTAATTAAGAGAAAACATGCCACAGACAATCTAGGTTTTGCAAGTTTACCCAGAATGTTGGTGTGTGCTCTTTTTAGAAAGTATGCCTTGCTGTGCTGCAATCTCTCTCTTATGCTGCATCAGCCATTTCCAATCCAGTACATTTTCTGAATGTTTTCTGAAATCAGTAAAGTAATATTAACAATATCTCATTTTGTGTACAACAGTACTACATTTTAAAAACAGTACAATTATATTGAGTTAGAATTGATGCAAGATAAGAATCAGGCCCAATAAATATTTAAATAAAAACATGTAAGTATCAGCATCTTCCATTTCTTGGGTTTTTGGATCCCAGATCCCGCCAGAAGAATCATAAATACATGACATCTCTAAACTGTAATTATAAAATATTTATAAATCTTTATTCCTGAAGAATAGCATTATATTTATATTTTTAACTTCTGCAAGCTAAATTGGAATTAGGCTTTATAAATATTTGCATTTTCACCTTGGTTTCTAGAAGTTTGCAAAAGATGAGTCACACTGCAGTCATATTTTCCTATGAGATGTTGTAGTCATTTTTTTAGATTCAACTTTGTCTTCACTTAAATAAAGGTGTGTTTTTAATGTGAGATTACTAACATAAGTTAGCTCTCTTACTGTTAAATTCTACTGAAGTCAAGGCACAGCAGATTCACAGCTAGGTTATATGAACGACAGGCAGGGGTAGTGTTGACCTCATCTGTCTACCTAGTGGTAAAAATTACAATACTTTGTCTCCACTAGGATTTTACAGTGAGATGTGCATACCACTATCAAACACGAATACACACACACACACACACACACACACACACACACACACAAAACCTTTAGAAGACACAGTAGAAACTGTGTAAACCAGCCCTGTACCAACCAGAAAGCTCTATAAACCAGCATTTCTAATCTTCATAGAAAGTCTGGGTTATAGTCCAGTTGGTGTCGGGTTGGCAGATTCCCTACCTGACTCTGTGTGGCTCCTAGGAAGTGGCAAAAAATCCCTGCAGCTCCTAATAAAGGAACAACCATGGGGACTCTTGTGCACTGAGCCCTGGCTCCATAGTGGCCACCTTGTAAAAAAAAAAGATGCCGGTACTCCAGGGGAAAAGTTGTTGAGCTCTGACTGGAGGTGCCTATACTGCATCTGGAGGTGCCGGTACTGTGTACCGGGCAGTACCATCACAAAAAAACCACTGGCTGTGGGAACCAATGGGAGCTGCAGGGGCAGCAACTGCAGGCAGAGGCAGCACAAAATGCTGCCTAGCCCAGCTTTGCTTAGGAGCAGCAGGGACATGTCCCCACTTCTAGGCATCTGCCCAAGGTGAGCACCACCCAGATCTGGCACTCCAAAACCCCTCCTAAACCCAAATTCCCTTCCCAAGCCCGAACCCTCTCTCACACTCCAAACTCCTTGGCTCCAGCATGGAATCCTCTCCTTCACTCCAAGTCTCTTGTCCCAGCCTCACCCCAGAGCCTGCACCTCCAGCCAGAGTCCTCAACCCTCCCACAGCCACCCCCTGTCCCTATGCTCCCTACACAATAAATGGTGAGAGACATGCACCTCAGAAAGTGATTCTAAAAGCCAGCATGCTATATGGGGAGCTGTGGAAGATGCTGATTAGAGGGGTGTGTCCTAAACTGACCCACTCATATGGGGTCTAAATCTGGGGTGCTAGGAGTCACCAATATCTGCCGTTTAGGCACCTAAGTTGTTTTTTGTAAGAATGAGTTAGGGGCCTGCCTCACTCCATACAACATATTAAAGAGGAGATGGTGATGTTGTTGCTTGCTGCTTCCACCCATCTTAAAATTTTAGCCATGAGTAGTGCACCCACCCAGGTTGGGGGAGACCCAGTTACAATTCCCACCTCTGTCTCAGGGCAGGAAGAATTTGAACCTCTCTCACCTCTCACAAGCACAGAGCAATAGGATAGTCTTTCATATGGCTCCCTCATTCTCCTGTCTAAACTGTTCCACTGCAAATAAGTAATTAAAGTGTCACTGGAGCAGGGGGACTGGTTCCTGTGTCTCTTAGGTGGATGCCATCACCACTGGACTATAGAATCAGTCTCACACATGCACTCTCTCTGGCCCAATGACTCTTTATTATTTAAACAATAATGAGTGGAACTACTTTTACATGAGGAATTAAGGGAGCTCCACATCAGGAGGTCAGTGGTTACAACATCCTGAGAGGTGGAAGACACCTCCCATGCAAATCCTTTCTCCCCATTGGTTAGAGTGGGAAATGGAACTTAGATCTCTCACATGAGTGTTGTAACTACTGGGCTAAAAGTTCTAAGGAGGTTGGTAAAAGCCCCTCCACTATTTTGAAGCAAACTTAGTCTGGTAGGCAGCTGGTAGGCAGTTTGAGCTACATCAGGGCTGAGGACAGAAATGCTTGGCTTTCCCAAAAGGGGGGAGGCTTCAGGTGGAAGGAGTGGGCTAGCCTCCCCCCACCAACCCTTCTGTGGTGCTTGGACCGCACAGCCAGGAGCTGTGGCAGCAATTTAAAGGGCCCAGACCTCCAGACTTGAATCACATGGTCCTGGGCAGCTGCCTCTTTGTCCCACTCATCACCAGGCCTGGGCCCCTTATGTGAATTAGGTGGACAAATACCTATCTTCTTCTGGCTCATGGATTACTCTGTGACTTAGGTTAAGAGATATGCATTCTGGTGCCTAGAGAGAAGCAGCAGTGTTTCATTAGGTCTCTCAGACTTGCGGTTGTCGCATTCCTGAAAAATGGATGCCTCTAAGATGAGGCTATCAGAATTTTTATTTTTGAGATTTCCTATTGCTGGACTTATCCTGATTGCTGGTAGTTTCCTTCTAATTAACCTAACAATCAAATATAATTAAAGGTAGAATCTAAAATCAACAGACCTACTTATTTGCAGTGGAACCTTGTATTGGGACTGAAGTTTGGAATATAATCAGGTCATCTTTCTTAATTTGCTGACCATTTCCAAACCTTTAAGTTTCAACTGTACTAATGTATACTTTGCTTCTCCTCCTTCTGATATAAACATAACACTTTTCTTTAATTCCTATACTCATTAAACAAAGAGAATTCAATGGTCTGAAACTTAAACAGTCCAAAAGTGGAAACTAGGTCAAATTACAAAGGATGAACATAAACAAATAACACAAGTATTGTAGGGACAAAATTAGAAAGACCAAAGCACAAAATGAGATTAAGCTAATTAGAGACATAAAGGGGAAGAAGAAAACATTCTACAAACATATTAGAAGCAAGAGGAAGAGACCAAGGTCAGGACAGCCTCAAGAGGGGGTGGGATGATACACATATTGTGGAAATGACAGAAGTGCTAAATGACTTTCTTTGTTTCTTTTTCACCAAAAAGTTTAGTAGCATTTGAACATCTAACAATGAAAATTGGGTAGGATCATAAGCTAAAATAGGAAAAGAACAAGTTAAAATTATTTAGGCAATTTAGATATCTTCAGGTCAGTAAGGCCTGATTAAATACATCCTAGAGCAATGGTTCTCAACCAGGGGTATACCTGGTCTTCCAGAGGTAAATCAACTCATCTAGATATTTGCCATGTTTTACAACAGACTATATAAAAAGCACCAGCAAAGTCAGTTCAAAATAAAATTTCATACGCCTTGTTTATACTACTCTATATTATATACACTGAAATATAAACGGAATATTTATATTCCTGTTCATTTATTTTATAATTTTAAAAGGTAAAAAGTAGGTTTATGTCTGATTTTGTAAGCAAGTACAGATTGGACCTCCCTTGTCCGGCAACCTTGGGACCTGATTGGTCCCGGATGAGGGACTTTGCCAGACCAGGGGAGGTCATTTTTGGACCCCTGCCAGTGTTCCCTCTAAGCTGCATGGCAGCACAGCTTCACAGGTGATTAATCAGCCCTGCCCAGTCAGAAGCTCAGGACTCCCTGCATGGGGCTGACTGACTGGGCAGAGCTTAGAGGGAACACTGATCCCAGTCACCGGCCCACCCCCAGCCCAGCCGCTGGCCTCCCAGCTGGCTCCTCACCTCCTACTGGCCCTGCTGCTCTGCTGACCCACTGGGCAGCCATCGCTGCCGTGGGCTCCAGGCAGCCACATGCACCACGTGCTGGGGCTCCAGACAGCCACGCATACCAGGGCTCTACTGGGCAGCTGCTTTCTTAGCAGCTGCGTGTGCCACACACTGGGGCTCCCAGCCCCATTGGACAACACTGCTGCCACATGCTGGGCAGCCTGACCATCAGCTCCCTGCATGTAGCTCACTGCTGGCCCCGCAGGGATCCTTACTGATGGCCCTCCACCAGGGCTCTCTGGTCCTGCAACATCCATGCCGGACCATGGATGTTGCCCGACCAGAGAATCCCGGTTAAGAGATTTCAACCTGTAGTTTTTAAGTGAAGTAAAACATGGCATTATGCAAGGCAAATCAGACTTCTCAAAGGGTAGAGTAGTCTGGAAAAATTGAGAGCCACTGTTCTAGACTGAGACCTTAGTGTCCAACCAGTTCTGAAGCCACTATAGTGACTGCAGCTTTAGCAAACTAACCACATTCAACCAGACACATAGCCACATTGTTCAAGCCAACTAGTCACACTCAACCGGCCAAATAGCAACATGTGGCTAGTGGCTAGCGTGTTGGACACCACAGAAATGAGAGGATATCTGAGCCATTATTGATTATGTTTGAAAAATGATCAAGGACAAGAGAGAGTCCAGAGGGCTGGAAAAGGGTAAATACAGTGCCAATCTATAAAAAGGGTTGTAAGGATAACCAGGAGAATTAGGGTACGTCTAAACTATATCCCTCTTTCGAAAGAGGGATGTAAATTAAACATATCGAAATTGCAAATGAAGCTGGGATTTGAATTTCATATGCATATGCATAATCGCGTCATGGTGTTTTTTCGAAAAATGCTATTTCAAAAGTGAAACCACGGTCTAGACGCAGTTCTTTTTAAAAGAAATGCTTTTTTCAAAAGATCCTGTATTCCTCAAAAAATGAAGTTTACAGGATCTTTCGAAAAAGGCTTTTCTTTTCTTTTCACTTTCAAAATAGCATTTTTCGAAAAAATGCCATGATGCAATTATGCAAATGAAGCATGGGAAATTAAAATCTCGGCTTCATTTGCAATTTCGATATGTCTAATTTACATCCCTCTTTCGAAAGAGGGATGTAGTTTAGACGTACCCTCTTTTGAAAGAGGGATATAGTCTAGACATAGGGTGTGTCTAAACTACACCCTTCTGTTGGCAGAGGGATGTAAATTAGACGCATCGAAAGTGCAAATGAAGCCGGGATTTAAATATCCTGCGTTTCATTTGCATAATGGTGGCCGCCGCTTTTTTCAAAACAGGGCTTTTCGAAAAAACCCAGCAGCTTAGACGGGGCATTTTCAACGGAAATGCCCCATTTCAAAAGATTCTGTGCTCACGAAGGTGGTGGACGCCGCCGCAGTAGGTTAAGATTCATAAGCCCCCTCAGAAACCGTTTTGTCATGGGATGAAAAAACAAGGAAAAACCATCTATCATGTGGTGAAAGACAGTAATCGCTGCTAGATGTACTCGTAAGGAGGCTATAGATAGACACCCTTGTTGCAGATATAGTATATAGTTGAGTATCTTATGCAATGGTGAAGTATGGGGGTCGATATCATTCTCGACCCGTGTAGAGCCCTTCCTGCTGGACATTAGTACATGTTTGACTGGATTGGAACAGAGGTTCTCAGATGTCTTGAATCACTTAGCATCCAAGCGGTAAATGTGGGATTTCGGGTCTCGGATGCCGTAGAGAGCCGTTCCATTGAGTTAGTAGGTTCGGCGCAATGGGAAGACGGTATCGGGTTTTGATTGACAGCTGGTGAAGCATCAAGTACCATGGTTGGCGAGCCCAAGCTGGAGCTATGAGGATCACGCGAGCCACATCCATTGTGATTTTTCCTATGATCCTGGGTACAAGGACCACCAGCCGGAAGGCATAAAGTAGAGATGTTCCCCAATGAAGGAGAAAGGCATCTCCCAAGGAGTGATGACCTATTCCCGCTCTAGAACAATATTTCGGACACTTTGCATTGTCTTGTGTTGCAAACAGGTCTATTGATGGAAAGCCCCAACATCGAAAAATCCGGTGCAGAATGTTGGTTCGGATCTCCCATTCGTGATTGTGGGGAAACTTCCTGCTTAGTGAATCTGCAATGACGTTGTTGACTCCAGGTAAGTACAACGCTATGACGAACATATCGTTGTGGATGCACCAATTCCACAACCAAATCGCTTCCGTGCAAAGAGATCGAGAACGGGCGCCGCCTTGTCTGTTGATGTAATACGTGGCTGCGACATTGTCTGTGAGCACTCTGGTTGTTGTGCCCCTATATGCAATTTGAAATGCTTGCATGTTCGAAATACTGCCCTTAGTTCGAGTATATTGATGTGCAGTAACATTTCTGCTTTGGACCACTTGCCTTGAACTGTTAGGTTGTCCATGTGGGCGCCCCATCCCGTAAGGGAGGCATCGGTGGTTATTTGCTTTGATGGATGGGGGTGATGAAAAGAGACACCCTGCAAGAGATTTTCTGGTTTGGTCCACCATTGAAGGGATGCCCTGACGTGTGCAGTAACACTACCAACTTGTGGATGCTGAGTTTTGCCGGAGTGTAGACAGAGGCTAGCCAATGCTGGAGACATCTGAAATGTAACCTCGCATGTCGAACGACAAGAGTGGCAGCTGCCATGTGGCCCATCAACTGTAAGCAGGTGCGTACTGGCATCATTGAAGGATGCGTGACAGTGTCTACTAGGTCCTGGATTGACCGGAAGCATTCTGCTGGTAAGTATGCACAAGCTACCTTCGCATCTAGTTGCGCTCCTATAAAAATCAAGTTCTGAGTTGGTTCCAGTGATGATTTTTGTATGTTCATAATTAGACCGAGAGAATTGAATGTTTGGGTTGTTATTTTCACTGCCTCGCTTGTTTCTGCATAAGTGCGACCCCTGAGGAGGCAATTGTCCAGGTAGGGAAAAATCGTCACCTCTGCTTTGCACAGGTGGGCTGCTACTACTGCTAAGGTCTTGGAGAATACCCTGGGAGCACATGCCAGCCCGAATGGAAGTACTTTGTACTGGAAATGTTCATCTGCTACTGTAAACCGAAGAAATCGTCTGTGTGCCACATTATTGCAATGTGGAAGTAAGCATCCTGTAAGTCGAGGACTGCGAACCAATCTCCCTTGTTCAAAGCTGGTATAATTGTAGCTAGGGTGACCATTTTGAAGCGTTGTTTCTGGAGGTATCAGTTTAGATTTAATAGGTCCAAGATGGGTCTCCATCCTCCATTCTTCTTTGGAGTGAGGAAATATCGAGAGAGTAAAACCCTTTTCCCTGGAATTCCTTGGGCACTCTCTCTATTGCTCAAATGGTGAGCAAGAGATGGACCTCCTGTTTCAACTGATCCTCATGAGATGGGTCCCTAAAAAGGGACGGGATGGGTGGGGTGGTTGGGGGAAGTGAAATGAAGGGAATGGTGAGACCAGAAGCTACAATTTCCAAGACCCATTTGTCCGTGGTGACAGTGGACCAATGATGGTAATAGGGTCTTAGACTATGTTGAAAAAAGAAGTGAGATGGGAGCTTTGTTTGCATCCTCGACTACACCTTCAAATTTGCTGTTTTGTAGATGACTGGTTAGAGGTACGGGTAGGCTGTTGTCGCCTCTGCTGAGGAAGCTGACAGAATCGTTGATGCTCCAGGGTGCGAGGTTGTTGCCTATGAAAGGACAAATCATATCTTCTATGTTAAGTATAATAACGCTTTCATCCGAAGGGGGGTGTATACATCCCTAATGTGCAAAGCGTAGTTCGGGAATCATTCCCTGAGTGTAGGACCTCATCTGTTTTGCTAGCAAATAGTTTGTGCTTATCAAAGGGCAAGTCCTCAACTTTATTCTGGAGTTCCTTTGGGACTGCTGCTGATGATAGCATGCAGATCTTCTCATCGCTGTAGCAGTGGCTCTTGCGGCAGTGTCCACCACATCCATGGTGATTTGTAATGCAACTCTGCATGAAGAGTACCCCTTTTGCACTATGGATTTGAGCAATGGTCTTTTTGAGTCAGGGAGATGCTGTAGAAGGTCTGCCAATTTTGAATAATTGTCAAAGTTATGATTGGAAAGGAGAGCAGAATAGTTGACAATACATAGTAGTAACGTGGCTGAAGAGTACACTTTCCTTCCAAAAATATCCAACTTTTTATTATCTTTTTCTGGAATGGCATTTCTGTATTGTAGTACTTTTGATCTATGCTGTACCGCGTCGACCACCAGTGAGTTAGGCTGGGGGTGGTTAAACAGAAAATCCAAGCCCTTAGAAGGGACAAAATACTTCTTATCTGCTTGTTTACTCGTTGAGGAGCGGATGCTGGAGTCCGCCATATTCCCTCTGCAACCTCCATGATCGCCTCATCAGTGGGAAGTGCGATTTTACTCCGGTGCTGTGGGCGTAGGTTCTTCAAGAGAGGGTGTTGTTTCATTCGAATATCCACTAACTGTACCTCCTGGCTATCTGCAATGTGTTTGAAGAAATCCTGAAATTGTTTCAGGTCATCTGGTGGGGAGACATCACCTGGGATCACCTCCTCATCTGGAGAGGATGATGAGTGGTCTGTTGGCAATGTGCTCTGTTGAGGGTCCGCTGGGTCAGACAATTGTCCCTCTTCTGGCTCCGATTGTTCCAACTACACCGTTGGGCTCTTTGGAGGAGGAGGCGGTGAATGATCTCATTGAGGCACTGGAGGAAAGTGTCGAGAATTGGGAGATGAACAGCAACATGTGCGTCTCCTGTAGCACTGGGAGATCCAATCATGATGAGTAGGGTCATAGTACGCCCTATGGTAATGACCATAGTATCTTTCTGAGTGTGCTGGGGATGAGTCTCGAGAAGATAACACATTACTATGCCTTGTATAGTAATGACGCCTTGGTGACGGGATAGGCGATCATGAATAATGTAATGAACACCGTGGAGATGGGGACTGTGAGAGAGACAGCCTCTTCTCTCTATATCTTGGCTCCTTATAGCAGGAGTAACGATCGGGAGATACTGGGCTGCATGTCTGATTGTGATGCCGATGACGTAACTGCGAGAAGGGGGATGGCCCTGGAGAGAAAGTTGGGGAAGGAGAAATGAGCCCTGGATGCATGGTCGTATGTGCAAGGGCTTCCTCCGGTGCTGCCATGATATTCCTCTGCAGCGGTGCCGGGGAATGCGGTGCCGAGCGCGCTTGCTCTGGCGCTGGCGAGGTTATGGTCTGCGGCTTAAAAGTTGCCAGTGACGAGCCCGATACCATGAGTGGAGCACCCACAGGGACCACTTGAAGAAGAAGGAAGAAGATACCTTAGGGAGAAACTTAGGATGTGGTCTAAGGACTACCTTGTCTTTGTGAAAAGTTGTGTAGTTGGGGTTCACCATGAGGCTTCCCAACTTGCTTAAGTGATTGCCACTAGAAAGGCTACCTTCTTTGATAAATGGAGCAATGAACAGGTCGCTAGTGGCTCAAACAGCTTGCCAATGAGAGCTCGTAGCACTAAATTGAGGTCCCATGCTGGGGCCAGAGGTTTTATACAAGGGTATGTGTTCTGAATTCCCTTAATAAAGCACTTGGCGCTGGGATGGGCAAAGATGGAATGCCCACTGACCGATGTATGAAAGGTGGTTATTGTAGCTAGATGTACCTTTATGAAACTAAGGGTGCGTCTACACTGCACCGTTATTTTGGAATAATTAGCATTATTCTGAAATAACAATGCGAGCGTCTACATAGCAATTCCATTATTTCAAAATAATATCAAAATAACAGGCAGCTTATTCCAACTTCTATAAATCTAATTCCACGAGGAATAACTCCTCTTCCGAAATAGCTATTTCGAAATAGCTGCAGTGTGGACACTCCACTGCTGCTATTTCAAAATAGCTCCTCACCAGGGCCATTCTAAGTAATTTCTCTCCAGTGCTTCCTGGGGCTCTAAATCCAGATAGCACGTCCACATTAGGGGAGCCTGCCTCAGACTAATTTTGAGGCTTCCCTGTAGTGTGGATGCTCTATTCCGAAATAAGCTATTTTGGAATATATCTTCCAGAATAGCTTATTCTGAAATAAGCGTGCAGTGTAGACATACCCTAAGAGAGAAGCCAGTATGCTCCAGGAAAAACAGATACTCTGGTATGGTGAGAAGTGGGACTGGTGTGAGTGATGTTTGGTGGTCTTGATACCATATGGAAAAATGCTGCCATTTATGTGTATATATCTTTCTGGTAAATGGATGGAGACAATTAAGGAGGATTTCCTGAATGGCAGCAGAGCAACATGCTTCCAATGATGTTAGCCAATAAGGAACCAAGCTCGGAGCTAGAGGATTTGTATGTCAGGGTGACAGAGTAGCCATTCATCCTGTGTGAGGAGGTGAGGAACGGGAAGAAGTGCCACAGTGGTGCTGTGGATATTTGCAGGAGATATGGAAATCAGGTTTGCCTATGCCAATTTGGTGCCACCAGAATGACCATTGCTTTGTCCTGTTTGATCTTCTGGACAACACAGTGTAGGGGGGCAAGAGTGGGAAGGCTTACAGCAGTTATACATTCCAGTCTCATTTGGGAACAATATCTGGGGCACTTGGTATTGCTGCTGGTTGCAAATAAGTCCACTGTGGGGTATCCCCAACACTGAATAACAGGGTTAACATCTTGGAGATGATCTCCCATTCATGAGTTTGAAAAAAAAATCTGCTGAGCATGTCTGCTGTGGCATTGTCTACCCCTGGCAGATATGTAGCCATCAGGTCTATGTTGTGGGGGATACACCATTCCCAGAGATGGACAGCTTCCATGCACAGGGGGTAAGAGTGGGCTCCACCCTTCCTGTTGATGTAGTAGATTGTTTAAGGTTATCTGTGAATATTTGAACCAATCTATCAAGAATGAGAGGCAGGAAGTGCCGACATGCATTGTGGACAACTCGTAGTTCTAAGAGATGTATATGAAGACTGGACTCCTTGAGAAACCAGTGTGCTTGAACAGTGTGGCGGTCCAGGTGAGTCCCTCCATCTGATTAGGGAAGCATGCATCATAATCATTATGGATGATTGTTTGTGCTGAAAGGGAACTCCACTGCAGACATTGGCCAGATTCATCCACCAGGATAAGGATGTTTTGATTTTGATAGGCATGGTTAGGCATTTGTTGATGTGATGGCAATGGGGCCTATAAACTGACCTTAGCCAGGCCTGCAAAGATCTCATGTGCAGCTGGGCATGTCAGAACACAAATATGGCTGCTGCCATGTGGCCCAATAAATGAAGACACAGCTTGGCTGCTATTTATGGGCTGTTTTGTACTATGGAGATGAGGTCGGAGAGTACTATGAACCTCTGATGAGGGAGTGACACTGTGGCTGTGGTGCAGTCTAAGTGAGCTCTGATGAAGTCAAGCTGTTGTGTTGGTGTTAGTATGCATTTTTGATGGCTGGTCTGTAGGCCAAGACTGCTGAACAGATTCATAGCAGAGGCTACTGCTTGTGCAGTCTGATGGTAAGACAATCTTTTCAGAAGGCAATCGTCCAGATAAGGAAATATTATGATTCCCGACCTACTTCAATGTGTGACCACAACTACCAAAATCTTGGAAAAGACCCGGGAGTAGTAGAAAGGCCAAATGGGAGGATTCTGACTGTTGCAGACAGTGAAGCGGAGGTACAATTTGTGTGAGGGGTGTATCGCGACATGGAAACATGAGTTATTGAGGATTGATAGCCAATCTCTCTTTTCCAGTGCAGGAATCATGGTGGATAGGGTCACCATCTTGAACCATTGCATTGAATAAATGTATTCAAGTTGCATAAGTCTAGGAGAGGTCTCCATCCACCCATTTTCTTGCTCACGAAGAAATAATGTGAGTAGAACCCAGTCCCCCTGTGATCATAGAATCATAGAATACTAGGACTGGAAGGGACCTTGAGAGGTCATTGAGTCCAGTCCCCTGCCCTCATGGCAGAATCAAATACTGTCTAGACCATCTCTGATAGACATTTATCTAACCTACTCTTAAATATCTCCAGAGATGGGGATTCCACAACCTCCCTGGGCAATTTATTCCAGTGTTTGACTACCCTGACAGTTAGGAACTTTTTCCTAATGTCCAACCTAAACCTCCCTTGCTGCAGTTTAAGCCCATTGCTTCTTGTTCTATCCTCAGAGGCCAAGATGAACAAGTTTTCTCCCTCCTCCGTATGACACCCTTTTAGATACCTGAAAACGGCTATCATGTCCCCCCTCAGTCTTCTCTTTTCTAAACCAAACAAACCCAATTCTTTCAGCCTTCCTTCATAGGTCATGTTCTCTAGACCTTTGATCATTCTTGTTGCTCTTCTCTGGACCCTCTCCAATTTCTCCACATCTTTCTTGAAATGCGGTGCCCAGAACTGGACACAATACTCCAACTGAGGCCTAACCAGCGCAGAGTAGAGCGGAAGAATGACTTCTCGTGTCTTGCTCACAACACACCTGTTAATGCATCTGTCAGGGGTTGCCCTGGTTAATCCGTTGCCGGACGGGTCACCAGCTGTGGCCGCCCTCTTGTTCCCGCTTCGCACACAGCAGGAGGGAGGGGAAGGGGGTCCGGGCCCACCCTCGCTCCGGACCCCGACCCAGGGCCCTAAGGTGAGGTAAGTGTCCTCACTCAGCGGGGTATCTGGCCCCAAACCCCCCGCTCTCGGGTTCCGCGGCCCCGCCCTGGGTCACTTCTTCCTCTCCCGGCCCGGGGTCTCCTTACCCGGTCTGGCCGTCCCTGGCCACCTCCGTCCCTCCGCTCTCTCCTTGTCTTCCCTCCTCGCCCCCCTTTGAATCCCCCGCCGCGGGCCGCCTGCCCCGCCTCCGCGCCACGTCCTCGGCGTCTGGGGGTGCCGCCCCCGGCGCGGAGACGTCAATGACGTCATCCGCCGGCGCCGCGGCCTGTCTTCCCCGACCTCCCACGCCCGCGCCGGCCATGACGGCGTTGCTGCCGGCGGCCGTGCCTCGGGCTTCTCCCTGAGCTCGGACCCGGCAGGAGTGCGAGGCGCGCTGCCGGGCGCTGCCCCGTCACAGCATCCCAGAATCATGTTTGCTTTTTTTGCAACAGCATCACACTGCTGACTCATATTCAGCTTGTGGTCCACTATAACCCCTAGATCCCTTTCTGCCATACTCCTTCCTAGACAGTCGCTTCCCATTCTGTATGTGTGAAACTGATTGTTCCTTCCTAAGTGGAGCACTTTACATTTGTCTTTATTAAACTTCATCCTGTTTACCTCAGACCATTTCTCCAATTTGTCCAGATCATTTTGAATTATGACCCTATCCTCCAGAGCAGTCGCAACCCCTGGATGTTGAGGCACGTGTTCGATGATGTTGAGGCATGTGTTCGATTGTGCCTAAGTGCATGAGATAGTTGAATTCCTGTGTAATGGCAACCTTGTGAAATGGGTCCCTGAAGAGGGGAGCAGAAAGGGTGGATGGAGGGTGTAGAAGAAAACAGGAGACAGTATCCAATTTGAATGATCTCTAGCACCCATCTATCTGTTGTGATGTTGCTCTAAACTGCTTAGAAAGGTGCAGTCCCCAAATAGGAGGGACTTGATGGAAACCCGTGATGAAACTTTTGGGACTATCTGGCTCTCGACCAATCCTTCAAAATGTCTGTCTGGATGTTGGCAGCTGGGAACTAGATGATTGTTCTGCCAGCTGCCTGCCTATATTCTGGTGCTGTTTTCACCTACTGTCATAATGCCTCTGACACAGTGCATAGGAAGAGGGTCTGAATCTTTGATTAAAAAACCCTTCCCTGTTTTCTCTTGGTTTCAGGGAGGTGGATTCCCAAGGTCTTCAAGGTAGACCCTGAGTCCTTCAGAGTGTAGAGGGCCACGTCAGTGGACTTTGTGAAGAGCTTTGTATCCTCAAATGCAGCGGTGTCAGCTGAATCCAGTGCTTTTTGGAGCTCCACATAATCATTGAGAGAGCCTTCATTTATGCTGGACTGTTCTCTTTTATTATTAGGGAGCTGTTCAATAAAAATGACATTTGAGTGAACAGATTATGAGTGTATTTTGCCAGAAGTGCTGCATAACTTGCAATACTGAGCTGTAGGGGGTGGGGTGAGTTCTTGAAATGCCTTAAAATCATCTCCTGAGGTGGGGGGAGGAGGCATAATAGTGTCACCAAACAAGGAAGAAGATATATGAGGATATATATACAGGTGCTAAGGAATCAATAACAGCCTGCTCCTCTAATCCTTCCGTCTCCTTCCATCAGTGACCGATAGAGGAGCTGATGGAGCCAGAGAGGCCAGTGTTCTATGTGAGGGAGCTGGTTGCTGAACAGCCTGAGGGTGCTGGGCTCTATACATGGCCCAGAATCCCAATAGAGCCAGTTGGGTGGTACTTGCATTGGTGGAGGTAGCCTCTGAGGGGGCTGCCACTGTGCTGTTTGCTGCACTAGCCTGGGTGAGGAATGGCATGGGGTGTGTAAGCCTGAAGATGTTTCTTCCTCTTCATCACTTGATAGTGGAGGAGCTGACCCTGCCAGAATAGTAGGAAGGCTGTACCAAGAGGTTGTTGAGATGCCCTCGATACCAAAAAGCAGCGTAAGATCGGCTTGGATGATGAAATGCTATGGTGCCAGGAAGGCTGGGTACTAGGATAGCTGCTGGAGGAACAGCAAGTGTTTGTATCTGTATCAATGGTGCCCAATGCTTGCTATAATGCACCAGTGCAGCAGGTGGTGACATTGAGGTGGTCAGTGCCGATGCAATTTGTAGTCTTGTCAATGCCAACAGAGCCGATTTAGACTTTGAGTGGGAGGATGCCTTAGAGCTGGCCTGTGACAGGCACTTAGTTTCTCAGGTCATCTCAGTAGTGGAGATACCCAGTGTTTCATGGTGCGGTGCCTGTGGTGCCACCAGTGCCAGGGCTGATTTCTTTGGTAGCAAGTGCTTTTTTGAGGGGGAATCACCTTAAGGTGATGAATGAGAACACTTTCTTGAGGTGAAAGCAGGAACAGCATCTCTAGAGCTCGACCCTGAGGGAATTGCTTTTTCTGACACTGCCACAGAAGATCATAGAATCATAGAATACTAGGACTGGAAGGGACCTCGAGAGGTCATCGAGTCCAGTCCCCTGCCCCCATGGCAGGACCAAATACTGTCTAGACCATCCCTGATAGACATTTATCTAACCTACTCTTAAATATCTCCACAGATGGAGATTCCACAACCTCCCTGGGCAATTTATTTCAGTGTTTGACTACCCTGACAGTTAGGAACTTTTTCCTAATGTCCAACCTAAACCTCCCTTGCTGCAGTTTAAGCCCATTGCTTCTTGTTCTTTCCTCAGAGGCCAAGATGGTTGTCTGGGTGGTGTTGAATACTCTAGGTTGGAGGCTGGATGCAGTGACTTCTCCATCAGCAATAGCTTATGTTGGAGGTTCCTGCTCTTCCTGGTTCTCACTGTGAGTTTCTTACATTGAAGGCATTTGTGAGCAAGGTTCCCACCAAGCTGCGCGGTAGTACAGCTGTGCAGCTGCTTAATGAGCCCCTCCCAGGGACTCAGAGCTGCCAAACATGGAGCTGCCTGGATGGGGGAAGGGCACTTCTCCCTCAGCTATAGCAGCAGCTCCCTTCCCCAGCCAGGCAGCTCCATGCATCACAGCCCTCAGCTCCTGTGGGGCTCATTAAGCAGCTGTGTGGCTGTGCTGCCATGCAGCTTAGAGGGAACCTTGTTTGTGAGTAATATGCCCCTCACCTAAGCAATGGATACACTGAGAGTATCTGTCTGAAATAGGTATGGAAAATCTGCTAGTAATGCAGTGTTTAAAGGTTGGGGAGCCAGACATATCCCAGAGAGTGGAACAAACCACGAAACGGCAAAAAAATATTTTTTTTGATAAAAGAAAAAGGAAAAAATGGTTAAATAACCAAATAAGCGATAAACAAAAATGAGTAATACAGTGGAGTCTGGATTAACTGACACCCAGTAATCCGACACTCCACTTTATCCGACCCTGCAGCTCCCGGGGACTTTGTCCCGGCTGCTGTCGCTCCCCGCGGAAACGGCCCTGCTTGCTGCCCCATCGCTCTCTAGGAGCAGCTGCTGCCGCTTCTGCCGGGGATAAAGCGGCCCCGGCAGGAGCGACAGCAGCTTCTCCTAGAGAGTAACGGAACAACTGATGCCGCTCCTGCCGGGGACGTCCCCCGCAGGAGCGGCATCAGCTGTTCTGTTGCTCTCTTGGAGAAGCTGCTGCCGCTCCTGCCTAGAAGACTACAGGCCAAAGAGGGTAGCTAAATTTCCTCACAAGTGCCCCTTATTCAGATCAGAAAGGAAACTTCCCCATACAATACGATCAGGGAGAGAGCATCTTGGGAGAAGGCCTTCAAGAGGTTGGATAGATTAGGACACTGTCTGAATTTCCAGGGTGCTGTTCTGGATCTTTGCCATTCACCCATCAGCAGAGGTTTTCTTTCTTAATAGAATCTTCTAAATAAGTCACTGGGGCCTGACCATTTCTTCATGTATGCAGCAGAATAATAATTGCCAAAGCAATTTACGACAATGATGTATTAAGTATCATTATTATTTGTATAGACAGGGAAACCAAGTCATAAAAAAGTTAAGTAGCTGGTCCAGCGTCATGCAGGAAGTCAGTGACAGAGCTGGAAACAGAAACCAAGGGATTCAATAATTCCCATTCATGTCTCTCCTGGCATGTCTACACTGCAGCATTATTTTGAAATAATAAGGTGAGCGTCCACACAGCAAGCCCATTATTTTGAAATTATTTTGAAATAACAGGCTTCTTATTCCAAAATAGTAAACCCTCATGATGAGGAATAACAAGCCTATTTCAAAATTGCTATTTTGAAACAGAGTGAATGTGGATGGCACAGCTGTGCTTATTTCAAAATAATTGGCCTCCAGGGATTCTCACAACTGCTCTGGTGGCCACTCTGTCCACACCTGATCTGAAGTTCCCTATCCAGAGTGGCACCAGGGCCTGTGAACAGATGCACACCAGTGCCGTCCAGCAGGCCCATCAGGGGGCTGTGCACATCCAGAAGGCCTTGCAAATCCAGAGAGTTTCGGCTAAAGACACCTGTGACACTCTCTCCCAGGCCTCCTTACAAGGGGCCTCTGAATAGGCCCTCTCTGCCTTTCCTACCCCACCCCTCTCTTCCCCTTCCCTCCCCTGCAGGCCAAATAAACCAGACTTTTTGGTTTTAAATAATGAACTCTCTGTTATTTTCATTTGGGGAATATATAACTGGAGAGGAACTGTTGAAAGAACCTGGGAGGAGGGACTCAGGGATGGGGCTGGGCCTGGCACCTGCGTCGGGTGTATTAAGAGGCCTCAGTTGCCCGAGAGGTTCCACCGCCTCTTGTGCGCAGCCCTGGGAGGGGCTAAGGAGAGAAACCAGAGGAATGGAGGCAGGAGAGGGTGCAGGAGGGACTTGGGAAGGAGCAGGTGTGTGGGGAACTTGGGAAGGAGAGGGTGCTGGGGGGATTTGGGAAGGAGAGAGTGCTGGAGGGCAGCTGCTGGACCACTCAATGGCAGCAACCAGGTGGTCAACGGTGGTGGTATATGCTGCATATATGCTCTTGTGCTGCTGAGACAGCTGCTGCCAGATGGTGTACCATAGCTCCTGGTCAGCATCCTGCTCTTGCTCCAGCTTGAGACACTGCTGAAGGGCACGCAGACACATAATGTGTTCCTGCTGATGCCAAAAGGTCTCAGTTCAAACTATGGCGATGTGCTTTGAACAAAGCCATCTGTGGCCTAGACAGTGGGCACTATTCTGCAGAGGCATGGACGCCGCAGGGGAGCTTTGCAACCCCCATGTCCTGGGGACAAACAGGCATGGGAAGGTGCCGGCCAGGCCAGGAGCCTGCAGGGGACAGGGCAGCTTGCCTTCCCTCAATGCTGCACACACACCAGGTTTGGCACTGGTGACGTCCCGCAGAGAGAGGACTTCTATCTCTGCCTGCTAGAGGAGAGAAGGGGAGGGTGTTGGGGGAAGTATGTGTGAGTGGCAGATGCTGCTTGCTGGGGAGGGTAGTACTGGGGTACTACCCGGAGTCCACTGCCTTGCTGATCTTGAACAGGGAGCAGATGCTGCCCCAAGAATATGGGCAGAAACCTATGCTGTGTGCGGCACTTCTGTGTGTGTCCAAGACTCCAGCCTCCTTAGTGGTGGCTTAAGATGGGAAGGTGTCCCATCACGGTGTACGGAGTCAGGGAGGCATGTGTGGAAACCTTGTGAGAAGGAGTGTCAGGTTCTTGTGTAGCAGTGTCATGAGACTGTCTGCTCTGGACTGGCGCTCCATGTGCACCCACGCGCACAGGCTGTTGTGCGAGCCCCAGGCTGAGAAGTCTGAGCAAGGAGCAGGCAGCCCCTTGTTGCCCACCGCTTCCCCCTGCGTGTAGATAGGGAAAGGAAGAGGATTCATCTGATGTGCCTTCCTTGACCTTTTCCGAACCCTGGGAGACATCCTGAGAGAGGAGTACCAGCTTCAGGGAGATGATGACCTCCTGGCTGGTGGGCATTGTGTCCTGGCTGGCCTCTTCTTCCTCCTCCTCATCTTCCTCCTTTACAGTTCCACCATACTGGAGGCTGATGACGGTTGTCACCAGGCTGGAGTCGATGATAGGGGGTGGGTGGAAGGCACTGGCCCCCCCTCCCAAGGTGTGATCCAGCTGCTCATAGAAGTGGGAGGTCTGGAGTGCCATTCTGAATCAGGAACTTTGTACCCTGGCCCTGGAGTAGGCCTGCCTCAGTTCTTTTCTTTTCATGCACACCTGCTCCTGGGTGCACATGTGGCCCTTCTTGTCCAGGCTTGCAACCATCTGGCCATGCACCTCAGCATTCCTGTGCCTGGTGCGGAGATCCTGGAGGTTAGCCTCCTCCCCCCAGACCTCGATGAGATCCTGGTTCTCCGCACCAGTCCAGGAAGTGGCCCTCTTCTGCCTCTGGCCGGGTCTTCAGAAGTGGCTGCCGGCATGCTTGTAGCTGGGAGGGGCTCTGTGGGAGCACTGGAGTCACTCATTGCAGCAGGGAAGAGCAGTGCAGGATCCTGCTGTGTGACATGGTATGAGCAGGGCCTGTGTCATGCCAAAGAACTTTCCCTTCTTCCTGTACTTTTAAAGGCTGCAGAGGACGGGAAACTATAGAGTTTTGAGGAGTGGAGACAGAGTGGCCACGAGGGTAGCTGTGAGAATCCCTGGAGGCCAATTATTTCAAACTAAGCATAGCTGCACTGTCCACACTCACACTATTTTGAAATAGCAATTTCAAAATAGGCATTATTCCTCATGAAACAAGGGTTTGCTATTTTAAAATAATAAGCTTGTTATTTTGAAATAATTTCTAAATAACGGGCTTGCTGTGTGGACGCTCACCTTGTTATTTCAAAATAACGCTGTAGTGTAGACATGCCCTACAGTGGAGGCTGAGGATGTGGCATCCCAACTTTAAGGGGATCTTTGGTCCCATCGTGGGACTATACCTCCATTCTGCAACACTGACTCCTTACCAGAAACCAGCATATCTCCTTCAGAAGCTTTGCTATACTATCTTTGGCAGAGTCGCCTCTGCAGTTACATAGTAGCTGCCATACATGTCACTGAGAGGAGACAGTACTGTCTCAAAAGCGTTCATGCCAGCTTAGTTTTTTAACTGGAAATCATCAGGATATACAGGAAATGATGCTGTGGAAAATGACAGAGTTTCCTCCTGTCCAGTGTTGTGAGATGGTGACGTCGGGAAACTCCAAAAGAAGTGATTCCACTAAGTCCCATGAAACAGGGGTACTATTCCATTGAAACTGCATTTACAGCTCTACCACACATGATGTTATGCATCAACCAAGTTTCATTCTCTCTGTGATGCAAAGATCAATTCACTTTTCTATTAGGTATAGATCAGCAGTTCTCAAACTGTGGGTTGGGACTCCAAAGTGGGTTGTGATCCTGTTTTAATGGGGCCACCAGGACTGTCTCAGACTTGCTAGAGCCTGGGGCCAAAGCCCAAGCCCACCACCTGTGACTGTAGGTAAAGCCCAAGATCTTCAGCGCTGGGTGGCAGGGCTCAGGTTACAGGTCCCCTGCCTCGGGATGAAGCCCTTGGGCTTCAGCTTTGTCACTCCCCCTGGCCTGGGGCAGTGAGGTTTGGACTTTGGTCCCCGCATCCAGCGCAGCGGGGCTCGGATGGACTTGGGTTTTGGTGCCCCCTCTTGGGGTCATGTAGTAATTTTTGTTGTCAGAAGGGGGTCACGGTGCAATGAAGTTTGAGACAGAGATCAAAATAATTACAGGTTGAATCTCTCTAGTGTGGCACTCTCTGGTCTAGCAATATCCATCATCTGGCATGATTTTAGTTAGCCTGTCCGCTTATCATGGATGGGGCCATGTTTCCCACGTTCCCATTTTTGTTTAGAGCCACCAGTCCTAGCTCTCAGTGTTCTGTGCTATTATTTAGCTCTAATTTATCCCTAAATGTCTTCTAAGAGCCCAGTAAGCAGTGGAAGTGCTGGTAATGCTGTTAGACAATACTGACCTACTCTGGTTTGGCAAATTCTCTGATTCAGTACTGGTTAGATCCCAAGAGTTCCAGACTAGAGAGGTTCAACCTGTATTAAATTAGTAAGTGTATTTGGTGTTTAAACTTCCTGAAAACTAATGGGATGTTACGTGCATTGTTTTCCCTTCTGTATCCTGCTATAATGTAATAGGAAACACTCACACTGTATATTCTCCTGTAAATAAATAACCCATCAAGCAAGAAAGAAGCTTGTGAAATACAAATGAAGAACTTTACTAGAGAAATACTAACTTCAAAGCAAGTGGTTATTGTGTAATGATCACAGGTCAAAGACTCTAGATGCATTCCTCACTCTCTGTCATGAAAGGAAAAACCTTTGTGGGTGCTGACCATGTCAGCTTGTTTTTTATGAGAAGAAGCTATAAGAATGGATTTGAGGAAAGATCCTGGATCTCTGGACTCTTTTAATTATTACAAGGTGTGTACCAGGTGCAAAGTAGAGATCCCCAGAGACAAGCTGAGTACTCTGAAAATTTTTTGGGAAACTTGGCAGTTTATTATATCATGGCCGCCATTTGGAATTACAAACTATGACTCACCTATACATATATTTTACCTGCTTTAACCTCTCAATCACTTTCACTTCCCTTTCTTAGCTAATAAACCTTTGGTTAGTTTACTGTAGATGTGACTACCAACATTGTCTTCGGTGTAGGATCTAGAGACCTGGGGTAAGTGACTAGTCTCTTGGAACTGGGGGCAACCTGATATGGTGTAATTTTTGGTTTAAGTGACCTTTTATCAAAAAGTTCAGCTTGTCTGAGTGACAATATAGGCTGGAGAGTCTGAGGGGGACCATCAATGACTCCATGGTAAAACTGTTACTGTGATCACATTTGTTACAAGCTAGGTGAAATCTAATTACAGAATACACCACGATGTTGAGGTATCTGCCCTGTTTTCTGACAGTCTGTCCTGAAGTAGGCACTCACATTTGTGAGCCACTTCTGACAGTATGACTTTCTCCACATGTCATGGTGGAGGAGATGACATGGTCCACAATTTCAATTTTTAAGTATAATGTTATTATACTCAAATATTAAGACTCAGGAATTTTGCAGCATATAAAAACAGATATATAAAGCAAGAAATATTTGTTTAAAAATCAAAATAAAATAAATAAGTGATCAAAAGAAACTTCAAACACTGCCTGTGCACATGCATATTATTATTTTGTTTATGTTATTATGCATAAGCTACTTTTGCCAAGGACTACCTACTTTGCTGTGCTATTAATATCACTGCAACTTGTGATGCAAGAACTCCCACCCATTTCTGAGAACAGTGAAGGCAGTTTATCTGTGAGTTCACAGGCTGCTAGCTGCCTTTATAAAAAGTTCTTCCAATTTTTCATACTTCCTCACTGAGCTAGTTTCACTGCAGAGATGAAGAAGCTCATTTACTTAGTCTTGTTTAAGACAGCTCTGCTTGCTTTTACAAATGTCTCTGCACTTGCAAATGAAGATACAGAAAATGTTAGAGAAGGAAACGCCACTGATGCTTGTCCCATAAAGTTCAAAACCAGTGGGAAATGTGAAGGAGAGGAATGTCCATATCAGATAAATCTGCCTTCAATGACCATCCAGTTACCTAAGCAGTTCAGATTGATTGAAAAGACTCTCAAAGAAGTACAGAAACTTAAAGATGAAGTAAACAAATTGAAGAAATCTTGCCAAGATTGCAAGCTGCAGGCAGATGACAACTACGAAAAAGATGGTACAGAAGTCTCAACAGAGAACAGTAAGATACAAGATAACAGAATAAAGGAATTACAGAGCAAAGTTAAGAAACTGTCAGCCAGTTTGAAGAATGCAGAGAATCAGATCCACTTAGTAGAGGGTAATCTGGAAAAAAGGAGCCTCATAAACATGGACAATGTAGAAAGCTATGTCAACGGCAAAATTGAAAATATGACAATTTTCTTCAACAGTAGGAATGTCATATGTTCTTCTGAGTGTCCAGTCATAGAATCAAGACCTGGTATGTGAAGCTTTATTTATAAGTTTTTTGTATTCTGTAGAAATATTTAATAGAACAATTTAAACATACTTTACAATTTAAACAAATACCTTTTTCACAAATTACAAAGTATTATAAAAGTCACTCTTATTGTAGGATTTGCTGGGAGATACTAAGTGCTTTCAACTTCCTTTGGAGTTGCAGGTGCTCAGTACCTCTCAGGATTTTGCTCTAACAGTACTTAAAATATAGCTCTCCAAAAAGGACATTTATTTTAAGATTTGTTGAGCAGATATGCGCATGGTATTTACTCATATTTGTATAGCAATGTCATAGCAATTCAGGTTGAAATGAAAGTCCTTTATATATTTAAATTTTATTTTACTCTGTATTCAAACAGAAAATATCCACTTTAATTCTGCATTATACTGAAAACTGAACAATTATTTTTGGCTCAAATGTCTTTTCACATTTTTGAGGGATTAGGGGAAGGGAAAGAGAAAGATCTGGTCCTAAAAGATTTCAATAATTTTACTATTTACTATTTGATTGTGATAATGAAAGATCAAACAGAAACATCTCCAAACATCCTGGAATTGTATTAAAATGGCCTGGGAAGTGTTAGCTAACAACAAAGGAATCTAGTGGAAGATGTAAGTTACACAGATGGATAAGAAAATCATTATCTACCAAAGCTACACGTACATGTAAGGCTTGGCTAAAAATGTAATCAGCATTAACGTTTCTAAAATGGAAGGCACCTATAGCATTATTTTAGCAATAGTGGAATATTAGTAAGAATCTAATATATAAACAATGTAAAATGAGACATTAATGTAGGAGCTTGGGGATTTATTTCCTTTTAAATACCATGCTGTTCCAGACTTATTTTTTTACCTTTTAAAAATTCTGTTATGAAATTAAAAGGTTTGGAAATTAAAATTGAAATTAAAATTAAATTAAAAATGGACTTGGTAGACTATATCAGATGAACTTTTAATTTTGGTAAATTAATAGGAATAACATTTTAATGTTTACATTGTCTGTATATAATTAAAGTTTTGATATTGCATATCTTTACAAGAAATAGGCAATCATAAAAGTTTGACAGTGTAGTCTGCCACCCAAATACCATATATAAAAAGAAAAGAGTTTTCTAGTGGTAAAAACAATGATAATTTACTGCATTAATTTTTGAGCCAGCAAATTGCTTGACAATCCTCCTTGACAAACATAAGTTAAAAACATACAATTTATAAAATTAGAGACAGGTATTTTCTCTACCAGATATCTTATCTGCAGGACCTGCCCTGCTTCAGTCCCATCTACAATATTAGCCTATTTAAAGAATATCAAAGGGTATGTCTACACTGCAAAGTTAATTCGAAATAACAGCCATTATTTCGAATTAACTTTAATAGCGTCTATACATGCAAACCGCTATTTGAAATTAATTCGAAATAGCAGAGCACTAATTCAATTTGGTAAACCTCATTCTACAAGGAGTAATGCCAAATTCGAAATAATATTTCAATTAAGTGCTGTGTAGACACTTAATTCAAAATAGGGGGCCTCCAGCCCTTCCCAGGGAGACCTGGTGGCCACTCTGGGCACAACCAGGAAAACTTACTCTCCTCTCCCCCAGCCCTGGAGCCATTAAAGGAGTAGACTCTGGCCACAGTGCCTGTGCCAGCTCCAAACCTGCCAGCCCAGAGCCAACAGTGGTCACCGGGCCAGCAAGTAACTGGCAGCCAGCCCTCCACCGCTCCCCAGGAGCAGTCTGCCAGCTCCCAGGAGCCTGACAGGGGCTGGAGAAGGCGGGCGCCTTCCTGGTCCAGGGTGGAGATCGTGGACCTTATTCCGGTTGGGGGGGATGCCCCCAACGTCCATGATCTCAGCACTAGACGGAGGAATGCGGCCATCTATGGCTGGATAGCTGCCAGCCTAGCCACCAAAGGCCACATGCGAACCCAGATGCAGGTTTGCATAGGAGCGGCCCTAGACTAGCTGCCAGCAACTGGCGCCCTAGGCGAACCATGCAATCAGGGCCCCCAGCTCCAAACCCCTCAATGATATTGTGCTACCATTTGGTGCCCCATTGAACTTGGCGCCCTAGGCGACCACCTAGTTCTCCTATATGGACGGGCCGCTCCTGGGTTTGCATGAAAATCAAGTTGGTCCGGCGAGACCCCAACCCTGGGCTCTGAGCTTCCCCTTCCCCTTCTTCCCCTTACTTCCCCCTTCCAGCTCCCTCCTCCCAGGTTTCCCCCCCTCTTCTACCCTCTCTCTTCCTCCCCTCCTCCTTTTCCCAGTTTCCCCAGAGGTTCATCCCCCCCCCCAGTTTTGTTCAATAAACCCAGTTTCTATTTTTGAACATACATGTCTTTTATCTGACATCAGGAAGGAAAGCTAGGGAGGGGTAAGTGGAAGGACGTGAGGGAGAAATGGGGCATGAGCCTCCAGTGGGGAGGACTGAAGTGGCTCTGAGGGCTCCTTGGGGTGGACACTCTCCCGCAGGGCCTCCTGGATCCTGACAGCCCCCCGATGAACCCCCCTGATGGCAGCCTGCAGCAAGTGCAGCCGGGCTGATGGCAACGACCCCACGAGACACACCGGCATGCCCAGGGGCAGCTCTGGCTCCATGTGGCCGAGTGCTGTGGTGTCCCGAGTGCGGGCACTCAGGGCACTCCAGGACAGGACTGCTTTGCTGTCCCTCATCAAGGTAAACAAGCAAGTGGGGAACCCTGAGAACTGTCTGTCCGGGGTGGAGGTAGGGTCCCTTTAAGCACGGAGCTCAGTTAGCTTCAGCCACACACTAAGTCCTAACCTGATGCCCTGCCGGCACTGGTTCCGGCCAGCTTTAACTTCGGTTCAGGGTCCACTCAGTGTGGATGCGCTATTTCGAAATAGCAAAACGCTATTTCGAAATAATTTTTGTGTATAGATGTGTTATTTCGAATTAGCTTAATTCAAATTAACTATTTCAAATTAAGTTAATTCGAAATAGCACTGTAATGTAGACATACTCAAAGAAACTTGCCAATGGTACAGTGAATGCACTACTGAAATTCTGAAAAAAATAATCAGCAAAATCACAAACAGGACAGGACACATGAACAACTTTATATTATAAAAATATCTTTTTAGATGCTAGTATTCAAATGTCATGCTTCAGTTACAAGATTATCATAAAGGTCAGGAAGGAACTTTTCTTACTCATCATATACAATTTTGCATGATTAGGTAGGTGCACTCTAGAGCCACCAATTACCATCACCACCATCTTTTTCTGAAACTTAAGTTTCTGGTCACTAGCATAGTTTAGTCTAGTCTTGATAAATCTATATTCTTGCATTACTACAGGTTGTACCTCCCTGGTCCAGCACCCTCAGGACCTGACTAGTCCTGAAGCAGGGAATTTGCGGACCAGGGGAGTTAAATGTGGTGGGGGCTCCGCTTTTCCCCAGACAGCTGCAATGCCACCCAGGGCTCTGCTCTCCACACATCATGGGGAAAGGGGGCAGTAGATCTCCCTCCCTCTACCCTAGCAGCTCCGCTGAAGCCTAGAGTTCCACTCTCCCCACACTGGCCAAGGATTCCACTGCCATCTGAAGATCCACTCTCTCCATAGTAGCTTCAATGCTGCCTGGGGCCCTGTGCTCCCATGGTGGCACTGTGCTCCCTAGCGGCACTGCGGCTGCCTGGGGCTTAGTTGCTGCCGAGCATCTCTGTACTGCCCCCTAGCACCCTGCTGCCATCTGGGGCTTTGCACTGCACCAAGAAGCTTTGATGCTGCCTGGAGGGCTCCACACTCCACTGAGTGGCTCTGCTGCCACTTGGGGGCTCCGTGCTCCTCCTGGCTGCTCTGTGCTCCCCTCCCCAGCACCTCCACCATGGCATGGGAGGCTCTGTGCTCCCCTCCAGCAGCCATGCTGTTGCCCTCCACACAGTGACAGAGAGCTCCACTCTCCCCCTCCCACAGAGACTGGGGGCTCTGCATTCCTTCCGGTGACTCTGCTGCCCCCAGGACTCCTTCTCAGCCCTCTAGCTTGGCAACGCTCCTGGCCCTAGCACACAGCTTATTCCTGTGAGTGCTTGCATGGATGGGTGTTGACAGACAAGGGAAGTCCAGATTAGGGAGTTTCAACCTGTATAACTCGTGCAGAAAAGGTAACTGATACGAAGTAATGTTCAATCTACAGTCTAAATCCAGACAGGTAAAAATACTAATACATAATCTATCTATCTATCTATCTATATTTATTTATTTTAGAGTGCATCTGTCTGTCTGTTCGTCAGTTTGTTCAAAAACTCTGCCTAAACTGTAAAAGCTAGCAAAACATGTAGATGGTGTACATGGATCACTTTGGAGTATGTGTTAGTAACCCCTTTATTGTGGTCACCCCATCACCATTATCATCCTTTTTACACTCTCGGCACTGTCCGCACCGAAAAACAATCAATTTCGCCCGCGTTACAGCTTCCCCTTGAACTACACCCGACAGCAGATGGCGGGGTAGGGGGACCCGAGCCCACCCACTCTCCCAGGTCCCAGCCCAGGGCTTTAAGTCAGGGATGACTCCTCCCTGGCCTGGCTGATGGGGGGAGTCGCCCCTAAACACATCAGCCCACGGGCTCCACAACTCCGCCCTGGGCCACTTCCTACCTCTGCGTCCAGGTCCTTTCTCCTCCCTTTGTTAGGTGAGGGACGCCCTTTTTCACCCCAGAAGTGAAGGTTATGCCCTTCCCGGCACGTTCTTGCCCGACTTCCCCACTGATGAATCTCGGGCTTTCCTCCTCCCTTCCCCCCGGCAAGACCCAGGGCCTTTTTCTCACCCTCCATGGCGCGCCTGGTGCGCTTATGACGTCCCCACTAAGCCGATGGGTGACGTCATCAACCGGCACCCATTGCCCCGGCGCACCTCGCCTCTTCTGCACCTGCGCCAGCATTCTGCTTGACCCCGGCCGGTTCCACGGCCGGGGCTGGAGTACTCTCCCCAGCTACTTCCTGGCAGTAGTCCCCGCCGGGCCGTCTCTCCTCTCTGGGCTCACGGCGTCCCAGGTCAGCGCGGGGTTGCGTCACCCCGTCACAGATGGTATCATGAGGTTTCGTGGGCACAACCCACTTTGTCACCTGAAGAAGCGGATTGTGCCCACGAAAGCTCATGATACAATCTACATGTTTTGTTAGTCTTTAAGGTGCTGCTAGACTATTCGTTGTTTTATAAGTTTTTCCAGTTACAGGCTAACTCAGCTACTCCTCTGAAGCTTGTAAAAGCTAGGACCACCAAATTTGGTATGCAGCTTCTTCTTACCCTAACTTAAACCAAGGTCAGGGTTTGGTTGTGCCTCGAAAATGGGAAGTGATGGGAATACGAACTATTTCCCAGAACATGGAAAGGGAGGGAGCAGAAAGAGGAGGAATGCGAAAGTGAAGGGAGAGCCATGATACTGAAAGTGGCCACTAGAGGCAGCTGCAGCACCAAGAGAATGGCCAGCAGGCTTGGGCTCTGCCATCTTGCCTGCCAGAACACCAGTAAGGAGGCCCCCTGCCTAAAACCTGGAGTCTACAGGTCAGAGTGACTGCTGGAGGGAGGAAGCCCCTGGAGCCTGGTTCCCCCAGACAGTTTGCAGGCCACAGAGGAACAGGGCAACAGGCAGGCCTGCTAGAAGGGGAGCTCAAGCTATAGAGACTCCTACACTAAACTCCAGAGGTCCCAGGTACAAATCTGCCTGAGGGCAGTTACACTAACAGTGATAGTGAAAATATAATGGTAATATGTGCTTTACGAAACTAGAAAGGATGACAATAGCTAGTTTTCCCTCATAGAACTGAATCCTTTGACTTAAATGAAGTCAATAGAAAAACTATGGTTAACTTAAATAGGAGTAGGGTTGGATCCAGAGAAGATGTATAATTGAGACAGATGCTCTTTGTTAACATCTATTCTGAAATTAAAGCCATTTAGCATCTTACCCAAGTCCACTGAAGTAAATGGGAGTCTTCCCATTAGCTTTAACAGGCTTTGGATGAGGCCCTAGTTAAGAGCGTTAATATGGATTTAGATGCTTAACTTAAGGTACCCAAGTTTAAAATTGTTCTCTTTAGAGCAGGGGTTGGCAACATACAGTACGTGTGCCGTAAGTGGCACACAAGATGATTTTTGAGTAGCATGCGCAATGAAAGCCTAACAGCACAGGACAAGGAGCCTGAGCAGGTCCCTGGTGTGAAGGAGGGCATAGCAGCGAGGAATCTCCCCCCTGGACAGATGCTCTTCTGCCATTGGTGCTAAGGGCCAGGCAGCTCCTGTCCTAGGTGCTGCAGACACCTTTCCTGGCTCAGAGGTGGAGGTGGCAGCCGGGGAAGAAGGTGGCTGGAGGAGGTAAGGCATTCGTTCGGGCAGTACCTAGCTCTTCAGGGAGGAAATAAGGGCAGCGCCCTGGTTCCTAGGTGGGGAGCCACAGCCAAGAAGCCCTAGGGTTTGTGGGGTGGCCACGAGACCCTGTGAGGGGGTGTGCAAGAGCAGAGGGTTGATCAGCCTGGGAGACAGAAATCCCATTGCTACTCTACTGTGCACTGCCAAACAAGTGCGTGTACAGAGCGGCGACTGCTGCTGCACTATCAGGCAAGGGCGATTCTTGAGTCCCTTAGAGGCTGGTAGCAGCTGGAGAGGGAGCAATGTGCAATTAAACTGCTTTCCTCTCCCCAGTCCTAGCTCCCAGCTAGCGAATTTGCAAAACGACTTCAACTGATAGGCAAGAAACATCAGATTTCTGATCTTCACTCTCCTTAAATCACCTGGTAGGGGGTTGCAGAAGCTTGTGGGCTTGTATGGAAGAAAGCAACCCTTAAAGTGCAATTTGGGGTAAGGATGTTAAAATGCGCTTAACTGACTAGTAGATAGGCACTTCTGCATTCCTCCTTTGAAATGTACAAGAGCCTCAAAGGAGGAATGTGGAAGTGTCTATAGAGTAGTCAAAAAACTATCTGATAAGCAAATGCTTATTGGATAGTCAATTAGTCACTAGTCTTTAACATCCTTAATTTGGGGATGCCCGTTGAGTATTGTAGGCACTGAAGCATATGTTTCCTCTGAGCACAGAGCTGATATGACCAGAAAGAGAAACAAAGAAAGCAATGTTTCCACGATGTCTCTCTGTTCTTATCTATGCAGGTGCTAAGTGTTGTCAAATACGTTTAAATGGTTTTTCTCTTCAATAGAAATTAATGGCATGTGGTAAGATGTTTATATGGTGAAAGAATTTATAGTATTGTGGCTATTTACATTCACTGTAAGATCTGCATCTTAATTTAAATAGAAGTGAATAAGTTAAATATTGGCACACCACTTCAGAAAGGTTGCCGACCCCTGCTCTAGACTCTGGATGCTAAAAAAAATTGTATATACCAGAAACCTTCTTCCATGACTCTAAGTGATATGTATGTTAAAGTAAAACAAAGAAAACTATTATTAACTATTATTATTTTAATGAGTTAGAGTTAACCACAAAACTCAGGAGTGGCAGGGAAGTCACTTATGTAATCCAAGAATATCCTTGACAATGTTTAAACAACGAGAAGTCCTGTGGCACCTTACAGACTAACAGATTTATTGGAGCATAAGTTTTCGTGGGCAAAGACTTACTTCGTCAGATGCATGACATGACATGCATCTGACGAAGTGGGTCTTTGTCCACAAAAGCTTATGCTCCAATAAATCTGTTAGTCTATAAGGTGCCACAGGACTTCTCGTTGTTTATGCAGATTCAGACTAATACAGCTACCCCTCTGATACTTGACAATGTTTTGCATTCCTATTCCATGAAATTAACTCCCATGTTAAATTCTCTCTTGGATACAACATATGTGCATTCTATGGCACCACTAAATTAAGGTTACATTGCAATTTGAACATAATGAAAGAATAAGATTTCTCTTTTGCACTTTAAAGATTGAATTTAGTCTCCTCATTTAACCAGGAGATCTTGCATGATCTAAAAATAAAAAAGGAGTCATATAAAAAATGGAAACTAGGACAAATTACAAAGGATGAATATAGGCAAACAATACAGAAATGCAGGGGCAAGATTAGAAAGGCAAAGGCACAAAACGAGCTAAAACTAGCTACAGGCATAAAGGGAAACTAGAAGACATTCTATAACTATATTAGAAGTAAGAGGAAGACCAAGGACAGGTTAGGCCCACTGCTCAGTGAGGAGGGACAAACAGTAACAGGAAACTTGGAAATGTCAGAGATGCTTAATGACTTCTTTGTTTCGGTCTTCACTGAGAAGTCTGAAGGAATGCCTAACATAGTGAATGCCAGTGAGAAGGGGGTAGGTTTAGAGGATAAAATAAAAAAAGAACAAATTAAAAATCACTTACAAAAGTTAGATGTCTGCAAATCACCAGGGCTTGATGTCATGCATCCTAGAATACTCAAGAAGCTGATAGAGGAGGTATCTGAGCCATTAGCTATCATCTTTGGAAAATCATGGAAGACAGGAGAGATTTCAGAAAACTGGAAAAGAGCAAATATAGTGCCCATCTATAAAAAGGGAAATAAGAACAACCCAGGAAACTACAGACCAGTCAGTTTAACTTCTGTGCCAGGAAAGTTAATGGAACAAGTAATTAAGGAAATCATCTGGAAACACCTGGAAGATAATAAGGTGATAGGGAATAGCCAGCATGGATTTGTAAAGAACAAATCATGTCAAACCAATCTGATAGCTTTCTTTGATAGGATAACAAGTCTTGTGGATAAGGGAGAAGCGGTGGATGTAGTATACCTAGACTTTAGTAAGGCATTTGATACAGTCTCGCATGATATTCTTATCAATAAACTAGGCAAATACAACTTAGATGGGGCTACTATAAGGTGGGTGCATAACTTGCTGGATAACTATTCTCAGAGAGTAGTTATTAATGGTTCACAATCTTGCTGGAAAGGCATAACAAGTGGGGTTCTGCAGGGGTCCGTTTTGGGACCTGTTCTGTTCAATATCTTCATCAACAATTTAGATAGAGAGTATGCTTGTTTGCAGATGATATGAAGCTGGGAGGGGTTGCAACTGCTTTGGAGGATAGGGTCATAATTCAGAATGATCTGGACAAATTGGAGAAATGGTCTGAGGTAAACAGGATGAAATTTAATAAGGACAAATGCAAAGTACTCCACTTAGGAAGGAACAATTAGTTTCACACTTACAGAATGGGAAGCGACTGTCGAGGAAGGAGTACGGCAGAAAGGGATCTAGGGGTTCTAGTGGGCCACAAGCTAAATATGAGTCAACAGTGTGACATTGTTGCAAAAAAAAGCAAACAAGATTCTAGGATGCATTAACAGGTGTGTTGTGAGCAAGACACTAGAAATCATTCTTCCACTCTACTCTGCGCTGATTAGACCTCAGTTGGAGTATTGTGTCCAGTTCTGGGCACCACATTTCAAGAAAGATGTGGAGAAATTGGAGAAGGTCCAGAGAGGAGCAACAAGAATGATCAAAGGTCTAGAGAACATGACCTATGAAGGAAGACTGAAAGAACTGGGCTTGTTTAGTTCAGAAAAGAGAAGATTGAGAGGGGACATGATAGCGGTTTTCTAAAAGGGTGTCATAAGGAGGAGGGAGAAAAATTGTTCTCCTTGGCCTCTGAGGCTAGAACAAGAAGAAATGGGCTCAAATTGCAACAAGGGAGGTTTAGGTTGGACATTAGGAAAAACTTCCTAAGTGTCAGGGTGGTTAAACACTGGAATAAGTTGCCTAGGGAAGTTGTGGAATCTCCATCTATGGAGATATTTAAGAGCAGGTTAGATAAATGTCTATCAGGGATGGTCTAGACAGTACTGGGTCCTGCTATGAAGATAACCTCCTGAGGTCCCTTCCAGTCCTAGTATTCTATGAAAATAACTCTTTAAAATCACCTATTAAGTATTGTGTTCAGTTCTAAGCATCACCATTCAGTGGCACAGGAACATTTTTAGTAGTAGGTACTGAAAACCAGCCCCCTTACTCTTGTCTGTTCATCCCTTCCCCAACCTCGGGGTATGTATGGTGCCAGAAGTCAGGCAGCTGGGACCAAGGGTGGGGCTAGCGGCTAGGATCTCAGCATGGGACTGTCAACCAGGACCCTGGTGTGGATCAGCAGCCACTGGGATTCTGGGCAGGTCTAGAAAACATGATTAATGAGCGAAGATTGAAAAAAATTGGGTTTGTTTAGTCTGGATAAGAGAAAACTGGAGGCGGGGGCATGATAAGAGTTATCAAGTACAGATTGGACCTCCCTGGTCCAGCACATTTGGGACCTGACTGGTCCCAGATGAGGGATTTTTCCAAACCAGGGGAGGTCATTTCTGGCTCCTCTGCTGCCGCCCTCCCTTCCCATGAGGGTAGTTAAGCACAGGAATAAATTGCCTAGAGGTTGTGAAATCTCTATCAATGCAAGTTTTTAAGAACAGATTAGATGAACCCTTGTTATGGATGTTCTAGTTATTATTTAGTCCTACCATGTGTGCAGGAATTGAACGACACGATCCTTCCAATCTTACATTTCTGTGGCTTTATGATTCCATAGGAC
The DNA here is from genome assembly GCA_019425775.1 of Rafetus swinhoei. NCBI lineage: Eukaryota > Metazoa > Chordata > Testudines > Trionychidae > Rafetus > Rafetus swinhoei. The sequence goes on along the minus strand of CM033437.1, from coordinate 325,966,578 downwards.
AATTTATTATTTATGTCATTTCATAAACAAAATATTTATTAACTTTTGCAACAAAAATAATTTTAAATGTTCTCTTTCTGAAGTTTTTCCACACATTTCTTTGTGTCCCTCTAGCAGCTAAATAATCCAGGAGTCCTAACTCCCTTCTATAGCCTGAGAACAGTACTTCCTCTTAATGAGCAGTTATTACTAATAAAAATGTTTGCATTTTTCTAGTATTGATAGACAATTAAAACATGTCTATCAAATACTCCCATGCATTTAAATTATTTTGTAATAGGAATAAACACACACAAAATATTTACCAACTCTTAAAATGCTTCCTCTGAAAGACATCAATGAAATACTACCTATATTGTGTTAATGAATATATTGTGTTGAGGAATATGAAGTTCTAGGAACATGTAATTTATAGCATTTCCTGGAAAAACTCTTGGGCACAGCGTCAATACTAGTTAAGTGGTTATAGATGGGTTTATAATCTTCAGGAAACATTTGGAAAATGTTTTGTATAAAATAAATTATTGATAGGAAGATGAGTTACGTAAATGGATAGGTATATTGAATATTTCTTTATTATAAAGCCAGAAATTCCATATGCACAGGAAAGCACTGTCATTTTTCTAGCTACATCTTTCTAGGAACCATAGACTCAGTCATAAGACAACATTACTAGTTTCCTCCTACTTCATAAAGTATTGTAAATAACTGACATATGAAACATTCTCACTGTCTAGACCAGAGGTGGGCAATAATTTTTAAAAGGGGACCACTTCAGAAATTTCAGACATGGCCCCGGGCCACCTGGATGGAAGGGGTGGGGCCAGGAGACTTCTTGTGCCCCTCCCCGCCCCCGATTGGCCTGGGGTAGGGGAGTGCAAGAAGTCTTCCCCCTTCTTCCCTCCCTCCATCCCCTGCCCTGCCCCCTAGAGAGAAATACCAGCTGTTTTAAAACAGCTGGCAGCTCCCTCCACACACTTACCAGAAGGAGACCTCACATGCTCTCCCTGCCCCTAGGCCAATCAGGACCTGGGGGCTGGGGAGTGTGCGAAGTCTGCTCGCCCCATAAGAGCGTGTGGTGGCTAGAGAGACACTCCAGCTGTTTTAAACCAGACGACATGCCTCTCTAGCCCAGGGGTGGGCAAAGGGCCCTCTGTGGGCCAGATTCAGCCCATAGCTACCCTATCACTTCCCCACTCCCGAGCCAAGCAGGGTCTGGGGGCGCGGGAGTGCGTAGCGGCTAGAGAGACATGCCAGCAGTTTTAAAACAGCTGGCGTGTCTCTAGACACCACACGCACCTGTCAGGGCGGGAAAAGGACACAAGAGGATTTGTGCGCTTTCCGCCCCAATGCCCTGATTGGCCTGGGGGAGGGAAGTGAGCAAAGCTCTTCCCCCCCGTCAAAGGTGCGTGGCAGCTAGAGATAAAAGCCGGCTGTTTTAAAACTGCCGGCTGTCTCTCTAGCCGCTGGTTGCTCTTCCAGGGACGATGAGACTTCACGCACTTCCCCGCCCCAAAGTCCTGATTAGCGTGGGGGTGGGGGAGCGGCAGGGCGGCCGTGGGCCAAATCCACTGGGTTGGCAGGCTGGATCCAGCCCACGGAGGGCTCTTTGCCCACCCCTGGTCTAGACTAATAGCCAATAATAAGAACCATCTTTAAGCCATCCTTATATGAAATAAACTCATATGACATATTATAGCATCAAAGATACTAAATTATAGTTGTTAATATGACAAAGGATAATTAAATCATTCCACAAGAGGACCAAATTCTACAATACATAGGCAAAATTAAGGTACATTTGAATATTTGTGTTAAAAAGCATTTGAAATAACAGAACTGAGATATTATGTCAAATTTGCCACCGCAATATGCCAGCATTAGCAAACAGAAGAGAGATCCAACAGTGAAAAGTGATCACAGGGGAACAGATTTTATCTGGAAATAGCAAACAACTTCACTGCGTGAAAAGGAGAGAGAGGGTGAGGCCAGCCCAGTCACAAGTGGGTAATTTTGGCCAAAAATGAAGTGCTATCAGGGGAATTGGACAGCCATCAAATGCAGCAGTTCCTGATGGTGAACTGCTATGGAGTAGCTCTGATAGGAATAAATACAAGTTGCTCATACTTACCAGAACTCTAACTACTGAAACACTACTTGGCCTCTGGAAAGATGAGTCACCCCAAATGGTGCAACCCTCAGGTTATGTGTTTTGTACCTCATTGACCCAGCTTTGTGGAATTTAACTCATTATCCTTTAAGGATATGCGTGCAAGAATTAAGCAGCAAGACAATTTTATGGAACTATGTAGTATTTTTAGATTAACAATCATTTGTACAGCTTTTGCATAGCTTTTGATCTAAGTAAAATAAGGGAGAGAACTTCCAGGTAAGATATTGCTAAAAGTGCTGAAGAATATACATTGTGGATTTTAAATGTATTTTTATTACTGGAATGCTTGGTATTGTTTACTAGATCTAAAATAAATAAATAAATAAATAAATAAAATTAAATAAAATGACTGTCCATACTAATAGTATCTGTTTTCCCCCAGTAGTACAACTAATATCTAGAGACTGTGCTGACCATTATTCATCAGGTAGAAGCAGTAATGGAATCTACCGAGTTACTCCCGATCCAAAAACTAATAGCTTTGAAGTTTATTGTGACATGGAAACAATGGGAGGTGGCTGGACAGTGCTACAGATGCGTCAAGATGGTAGCACTAACTTCAACAGAACATGGAATGACTACAAAAATGGCTTTGGAAATCTGAGCGGGGAGTTTTGGCTGGGGAATGATAAAATTCATCTTCTAACCAAAAGCAAGGAGATGCAACTGAGAATTGAGATTGAAGATTTCAATGGTAAAAGAGAGTATGCTAAATATGAACAGTTCTATGTAGCCAATGAATATCTCAAGTACCGTCTAAGTGTTAGTGGTTATAGTGGTACCGCTGGAGATGCCATGCACTTCAATAAACATTACAACCATGATCAAAAATTCTTTACTACCCCAGACAAAGACAATGATATGTATCCATCAGGAAATTGTGGGGCTTACTACAGCTCTGGCTGGTGGTTTGATAAATGTTTGTCTGCCAATCTAAATGGCAAATACTATCACAAAAAATACAAAGGTATTCGTAATGGTATTTTCTGGGGCACCTGGCATGATTTTTCCCATAATATTCCAAATGGTTATAAGCAAGCTTTTAAACAGGTAAAAATGATGATCAGACCCAAAGTCTTTATGCCATAAATCAGTATCCTCTGCTGTAATGAGTTTGTATTACGTCATACTAAAACTATCATACTTACTCAGTATCATATTCAAATTGCAAATATTAGGAGTATTTTAACATTCAATTTAATATAATCCTTCCAAGATGAAAGCGTCTCAACATAAAATGTTTATAGATCCCCTATCTTGCCTTATAAAGTCTCAGGGGGTAGCTGTGTTGGTCTGTAACTTTAAAAACAATTAGTAGTCCTGTGGCACCTTAGGGCATGTCTACACTAGGAAATTATTTCAAAATAACTTATTTCAAAATAATAACTCCCAAAATAACTATTTTGAAATAGCATGTCCACACTACAGGGAAGCCTCAAAATTAATCTGAGGCAGGCTCCCTTAGGCTACGTCTAGACTGCATCCCTCTGTCGGCAGAGGGATGCAGATCAAGCACTTTGAAAGTGAAAATGAAGCTGGGATTTAAATATCCCGTGCTCCATTGGCATAAAGATGGCTGCCGCTTTTTTTCGAAACCGGGCTTTTTAAAAAAAAACGGCAGTCTAGGGGGATCTTTCGAAAAAGGGTTGTATTTTCGAACAATCCCCTCTAGACTGCCATTTTTTTTTCCGAAAAAGCTCCGTTTCAAAAACAGCAGCCACCTTTATGCAAATGAAGCACGGGATATTTAAATCCCGACTTCATTTGCACTTTCGATATGCCTAATCTACATCTCTCTGTTGACAGAGAGGTGTAGTCTAGACACAGCCTTAATGTTAATTTAGAGTCCCAGGAAGCACTGGGGAGCAATTACTTTGAAGGATTCTGGGGAGTAGTTATTTTGAAATAGCAGCAGTGGACCGTCCACACTATCACTATTTCAAAATAATAATTTTGAAATAAGTGTTATTCCTTGTGGAAAGCAGGAGTAATTATTTCAAAATAACCAGCCCTTTATTTCAAAATAATGGGCTCGATAGTGTGGACGCTCTGCTTGTTATTTCAAAATAATTCCCTAGTATAGGCCAGGGCTGTGAGATTAACAAAAAGATATAGTATCATGCGCTTTTGTGGGTAAAACCCACTTGATTGGTTGAACTGGGCTTTACCCATGAACAGGCCCAGCCAAAGAGTTTGCAGGGCCCAACGCAGCATGCTGACAGCAGGGCCCTGCTGGTGGATGCTCTAATTTAAGTCAAACCCAGTTGAGGGGTTTCAGAGTCCAGCCCAGGCAGCACAAGTTGCTCACTGGATATATTCAACAACATACTGTCCAGGTCAGATTCTCTGCTGACCTGTGTGACTCTCCTGTCCAAACAGATAAAACACAATGTGCGGCAAACAGGGAGAAAGGCAAGCAACTTGGGGCTGCATCCTGGCTCATTAGGACCAGAGCTGTCAACATACATGCGGGCCGAGCCAGCTCCCACAGCCTTACCAATGCAGCCAGGCTGGAGCCCAGACGCCCACAGGAGGTAGCGGGGGGACCCCAACTGGGGCAATGGCAGGGTGCCAGGCTGCGGGGCTGGCTGGGCAGGTACTTATGGAGATCTTCTGCATGAAGGCCAGCAAGATGAGCAGCAGCAGCAGCTCTACGGCGATGCAGGTGACCAGCTTGTCCAGCATCAGCTCCAGCCACAGCCCCTTGTACTTGGGTGGTGTGGGGCCCAAGACAACCGCCTTGCTTGCCTTGCCCTAAGGCTGGGCCTGCACATGAAAGCTCAAGATACTATATATTTTTGTTAGTCTCTAAAGTGCCACAGCACTACTCTCTGTTTCGCCTTATAAAGACAGTTTTAATGCATCAGAGATAAATCCTGAATTTGAAGGCATTGATTTTAATGTTTTACATCAATTATCTTTATATATCTATGTAAATAGTCTAAAGAACATTTTTGATAGATCATTTATACTTTTAACATCTGCAGCATACCATGTTTCTTCAGCCTACAATTTTTAAGGACTTCTACAAAAGGCAGCTGAATGAAAATACATATATTTTGCCTGAAAATATCTCACAAGCATTTATGATTACATATATAGCTTAGATTATATATATATATAGATAGATAGATTTTTAGGATGTAACTTGTATCTACTTATATGCTTATAACAGCAGCGGAGAAGGCGCGAGCCCTTTAAATAGAAGCATATAAAGGGCTCTCATGTCCCCAGCTTCAAGGCAACACTCTAGCAGTGAACCGGGGAACAGTGAGCTCTTCAAATAGCAGGAGTTGAAAGGGCTCACATCTCCCACCCTCCGCTAACATGATGCCTGGGATCCACAGGGGAGACGTGAGCCCTTTCAACTCCTGCTATTTAAAGACCCTACCCCTTCTGCCCAAGGCCCCGCCCCTTCTGCCTGAGGTCCCACCCCTTCAAAGTGCCCCCCTAGAAAAATTATTATCCACCCCTGCCTTAGAGCCTAACACCCTGTGGTTTCAGACCCAAATGTCACTTCCCCTGCATCTTCTATTCAAGGTGAACTTCACAAGGTTGCAGGGATTCAAACTTAATTTTTTTTAACTTGTTGGAATTTTTAATGTATAATTAGCAAAAAAAGATTATGTAGAAAAACACACATATTTATACAATCAGAGTAGGGTCCCCCCACATTTGATGAGCTTGTCTCCATTAATATCAAAGAAAAATTACATCCAGTGAATGACTTTTTTATACAATGGACAGAAGGGAAACAGAGATTTTCTTGTTATTGATACTCTAAGAAATAAAATATAAACAGATGTTTAAACATTTCTTGAATTACAAACCAAAGAGACATCCCAAGTCATATAATAAATACTGTACATAGTGAATGTAAATGTGACAATATTAAGGCCTTGGCTGTACTTAGACAGGGTTTGCCAATATAAGTACACTGACAAACCCTCCTAGTGCAGACACAGGTTATACTGGCTCCCAGAATGAAATAAGCTATCGTGGAAGAAAGACTTTTTGCTGGTATAACTGCATCTACAGGTGGGCTTTTCCTGGCATAGTTATGACAGTTAGGGGTATGACTTTTTCCACACCTAACCAACATAACTATGATAGCAAAACTTTTGTGTGTAGTCAGGTCCAATATTTACAAACATGACATTTACTACTTTTCAGTATTCCAAATGAACTGTGCATTAGTGATTTATATACAATGATTTATGGTGACAATGACCAAATTATAAGATATTAATATATGGTATGATTTAAAGGTATGATAAGTATTTTGAAGGATATTTTGATGTAAAATGTCATTTGCTTTATTATATTTTCATTTTAAAAGCTGGATGAAAGATTTTAATACTATTAGATGTATAATCTTTGCTTGAGAACACATTTTGAAGTTACATTATATTTATTTCAGGATAAAAAGGAATTAAACAAAGTTTCTGATGCACTTGCCAAAAGAGCAATTTTTATTTGAATATTTGTATATTTAATCATTTGGTATAAAGTGCACTAATTGTTCCTAAACCATGAAAAAAATGTTTGGAAACTTATTACTCAGCAAATTTGTTACAAGTGAAACTAATCTTTGTTTCTTGTTTAAATGTTCCTTTTTAAAAAAAATATAGACATTTCAAAAACAGACTACAGAACTCTAATTTATTCTATTTACAGTATTTTTGACAGATGTTAAAAGGGAAAAAATCTTTCTAATGTAAATATATTTTTAAGCTGGATACTCCCTACCTAGAACTATTGGGCTGGATTCTTCAGTTATTCACATTAGTATATATACTTTTATACAAGTATAACTTCATTAATTTCAGAGATGTTACTCTCAATTTACACCGGTATGAATAAAAGCTTATTCATACCCATTATGTTCATATAACAGTTATACAGGTTGAAGCTCTCTAATCCAGCACTCTCCGGTTTGGAAACATCCGTCGTCTGGAATGATTTTAGTTAGTTTTTCATGGGTGTGGCCAAGTTTCCTGTGGTCCCATAAAGTTTGTTTACAGCCACCAGTCCTAGCTCTCAATGTTCTGTGCTGTTATTTAGCTCTAATTTACCCCTAAATGTCCTCTAACAACCCAGTAAGCAGTGGAAGTGTTGGTAATGCTGCTAGACAATATTGACCTCCAGTGGTCTGAAAGATTCTCTGGTTTGGATCTGGTCAGGTCCCGAGCATTCTAGACTAGAGAGGTTCAACTTATAATACTTGTTTTAAAGATTCAGTGTACTGAATCCTCAAAAACCAGTACCTCACAAATAGTTAATTTGATGTTCTATAACAATTCAAACACTGATGAAACAGACTGCAGTAAACTAACTCAGAATGGCCAAATGTTGACAAAAGGGCTGCAGAATCATAGAATACTAGGACTGGAAAGGGACCTCGAGAGGTCATCGAGTCCAGTCCTCTGCCCTCATGGCAGGACCAAACACTGTCTAGACCATCCCTGATGGACATTTATCTAACCTACTCTTAAATATCTCCAGAGATGGAGATTCTACAACCTCCCTGGGCAATTTATTCCAGTGTTTGACTACCCTGACAGTTAGGAACTTTTTCCTAATGTCCAACCTAAACCTCCCTTGTTGCAGTTTAAGCCCATTGCTTCTTGTTCTATCCTCAGAGGCCAAGATGAACAAGTTTTCTCCCTCTTCCTTATGATACCCTTTTAGATACCTGAAAACTGCTATCATGTCCCCCCTCAATCTTCTCTTTTCTAAACTAAACAAACCCAATTCTTTCAGCCTTCCTTCATAGGTCATGTTATCTAGACCTTTAATCATTCTTGTTGCTCTTCTCTGGACCCTCTCCAATTTCTCCACATCCTTCTTGAAATCACAGAACTGGACATAATACTCCAACTGAGGCCTAACCAGCGCAGAGTAGAGCGGAAGAATGACTTCTCGTGTCTTGCTCACAACACACCTGTTCATGCATCCCAGAATCATGTTTGCTTTTTGCAACAGCATCACACTGTTGACTCATATTCAGCTTGTGGTCCACTATAACCCCTAGATCCCTTTCTGCGTACTCCTTCCTAGACAGTCGCTTCCCATTCTGTATGTGTGAAACTGATTGTTCCTTCCTAAGTGGAGCACTTTACATTTGTCTTTATTAAACTTCATCCTGTTTACCTCAGACCATTTCTGCAATTTGTCCAGATCATTTTGAATTATGACCCTATCCTCCAGATTAGTTCAACCCCTCCCAGCTTGGTATCATCTGCAAACTTAATAAGCGTACTTTCTATGCCAATATCTAAATCGTTGATGAAGATATTGAACAGAACAGGTCCCAAAACAGACCCCTGCAGAACCCCACTTTTTTATACCTTTCCAGCAGGATTGTGAACCATTAATAACTACTCTCTGAGTACGGTTATCCAGCCAGTTATGCACCCACCTTATAGTAGCCCCATCTAAGTTGTATTTGCCTAGTTTATTGATAAGAATATCATGTGAGACCGTATCAAACGCCTTACTAAAGTCTAGGTATACCACATCCACCGCTTCTCCCTTATCCACAAGACTCGTTATCCTATCAAAGAAAGCTATCAGATTGGTTTGACATAATTTGTTCTTTACAAATCCATGCTCGCTGTTCCCTATCACCTTGTTGAATGTTACACAGCTGGCTCTGGGTACATTCCACTTTTATAGAGATGCAATCCGAGATGAACACATTACACCAATGGTTGAATTTTCAGACTTCATTCTCAAACAGGTTGCTCATATACTACTGAAGAAGATTTGGGTCCCCAGACCCTGTAGTTTTCATAGGCTGTATTTCCATATTAAAGATAAGGTAGCTGTAAACTGATCTATTTTATAAATTATGTGAGACGTTTGGGCTTCCATATAGTTGTCAGTATGATCCTTACAGGACAAAATCTAGCATCCCTGAACTAAAGCATTTAAAAATATTTTACACAACCTAAACACTCACTTTCTTTATACATGGGCTTAATAATGCAAAGTATGTCTTTCAATTTGCAGAAAACACATATGTGATAATTTTTTTAATCTAATAAATGCACTTGTCTTTTTGATCTGGATACAGTTAAATGTTGAATTCTTAGTAACGAGGAGGTTTTCAAGCCAAAGTCCTATGGGATACTTTTTCCACAGAATATGAAACAAAACTCATCTGTTTAAAATGATCAGCCAAGCATGTTATAATTTCTTGGCATTCCATGGGTTGTTTAAACAAAGAAACTACCAAGAACGAAAGTCAAAGAATATTTTTAGTACTCAAAGCCATATCACTTTGTGGCATTGCTTTAAAGCAAACAGCACTGATTTGCCATTTTTCATGCAAGTAACAGGCCTTAAATGGGCTTTTGTTTACATAGGGGTCTTCCAAAACTTCAGAAAAGACCTATTTAAGATGCTGAGTTACAAACATTTCTTTAAGAAGTTTTTCATGCATCAGACTACAACTATGTTTAAATTTATCTGACATTTTCAAGGAAGTTAAGATGGGATAAGGTAAGACCACACCTGGAACACTGTTTTTATAATTTAACTACTGCAGCACATTTTTTTAAAGGCATTCTGCATTTGAAAAAAAATAACAGAAAAAAACCAAAGTATTACCTAAAGGTTTACATTTTCTCAGTGTTATAAAGATCCAAATAATGACTTGCCAAAGAGATAGGTCTGAAATATAAATTCACAACTGTGTTTTCGCTTCATTCTTCAGAGGTTAAAGAGATGAATATTATGCTTCATATAAAACTGATGAAATTAAGATAGTTTGCAAAGAAACACAGCTAAGCAGTATGTTATACGCAAATGTGAACTTGCTGAACTACTAACAGAGATATAACTTGTCATTTAAATCAGCTTCTATATCACATCGCTAGAGGATAGTTAATGTGACGTTCATTTTTTTAAAAAGACTCCAGAGGTGACCCCGTAATTACAGGCCAGTAAGCCTAATTTCAGTACCAGGTAAAACGGCTGAAACTATAGTAAAGGACAGATCAACCCGACACAAAGGTGAACATGATCTGGTGGGGAAGAGTCAAAATGGTTTTTGTAAAGGGAAATCATGCCTCACCAAACTACTAGAATTTGTTGAGGGGCCAAAAAGCATGTGGACGAGGGAAATTCAGTGCACAGAGTGTACTCAGATTTTCCATCAATGTGCAGCAACAATCAAAAACAGAATCTTGGGAACCACTAGAAAAGGGATAGATAATAAGACAGAAAATAGTATATTGTCTCTATATAAATCTACTGTACGCCCACATCTCAAATACTGTGTGCAGTTTAGGGATATAAAAAGTTGGTTAAATAGGTAACCGTGTAAGTGCTGAAAATCTCAGCGGTTAAACACGTGGTGGGCTCTGCAGTCTAAAAGCTTAAACAAGCTTTATCTTGCAGAGCCTACAGCTAAGCCTCCCCTCTCCTTGCTCCAGAGAACCTGCCTCCCCGGGAGCCAGCATGTAACCTACAGTGGGGAGGTTGGCTGGGCCTGCCATCAACAGGGGTTGCTCTGGCCGGCCAGAGGAGCCCCTGCCTGCAATGAGCCCTGTGGGGCTGGAACAGTCCCTGCTCAGGACGGGCGGGGAGCTGCTCCCGCCCCAATGGTTAACTGCAAATGGTAACCATTACTTGTTTAGGGTGATGCTTACTGGTTAGCCTGTTAACCTTTCACATCCCTAGTACAGATCTGGTCACCCCCATCTCAAAAAAGATATATTAGAAGGTACAGAAAAGGACAACAAAACTATTAAGGGTATGGAACAGCTTCCACGTACGGAGAGATTAATAACAATGGGACTTTTCAGCTTGGAAAAGAGATGACTAAGGGAGGACATGAGAGAGTTCTATAAATTCATCACTGGTATGGAGAAAGTAAATAAGGAAGTGTTATTAAGTCCTTCTCATAACACAAAATTAGGGGTACCAAATGAAATGAATAGGCAGCAGGTTTCAAACAAACAAAAGGAAGTATTTCTTCACACAATGTAGTCAACCTGTGGAACTCTTTGCCAGAGGATGTTGCCAAGACTATTACAGGGTTCATAGCAGGGCCGGATTAAGGGAGGGGCTAGCCGGGCAGCTGCCCGGGGCGCCTGATGGCAGCTGTAATGGGCGCCACGTGCCCGGGGCCGGGGGCCGCGCGGCACCCCTTACAGCTGCCATCAGGCGCCGTGCGCCCTATGGCAGCTGTAAGGTGCACAGCGCGCAGGGGGGCGGGGCCACGCATGCGCCGTGCACCCAGGGGCGGAGCCGCGCATGGATCGCGCGCCCACTGCCCGGGGCGCAGGAGTGGCTCGAGCCGGCCCTGGTTCATAGATACATTTATGGAAGATAGCCAAAATGGGAAAGATGGTGTCCCTGGCCTCCGTTTGATAGAACCTGGGAGCAAGTGATGGGATAAATCATTTGATGATTACCTATTCTGTTCATTCTCTCTCAAGCACCTGGCAATGGCCACTGGCAGAATATAGGATCCTGGGCTAGCTGAACCTTTGGTCTGACCCAGTATCACCATTCTTATGTTCATATACAATCCCTGGAATGTGTAAAGAATTTCCTTTGCTGAAATGATGTGTTCCAGTCAGATGGTTGTTTTAGGCAAAGTAAGTGTGCACAACTCCCTCAAATGTAATGGAATTACAACTGCTTCTGCCAAAGGTGAATTTGGCCAAGATCTTCAAAATTAAATCCCACAGAAAACTGTTTTAAGACAATAGATCAGATTCTAATTCCCTTATTCAAGTCCTTCTAGTACAAAATTGTAAATACATTGTGATACAGCACACTGTCACAGCTTTCCTCATTCAAATGGGAGAAGGGAGCGATTGGCTTCTGGACTAAACAAAGGGCAGAGAGTATATGAGGCCTCCAAACCTCATAGCTACGTCTACCCTGCAGTCTTTTTGTGCAAGAACTGTTTTGCGCAAGAGTTCTTGCACAAGAGAGCAGCTGGTGGGATGCTCTTGCGCAAAGACCTCCCTCTGGAACCACATAGGACAGGGCAAAAGGGCACCAGTACCTTCCGGGGGTGCGGGCCGGAGCCCTGCTGAGACATGTGCTTAAAGGGATCTCCCTGGACAGCCGTTTCTCTGTTGCTGCGTGCTGTGGGACCTCTCATAGGGACTGAAAGCTGTAGCAGTGCCTGTTGTGGTTGCCGTCTGCCTCACTGGACACCACAGCTTGTGCCCGAGTGCCAAGTGCCTTTGGGGACTTTTGCCTTCTCCTTGCTGTGCCATGGAGCTAGGGATGGCCATTGTGGAGTGCATGCAGCTGCTGCTCTATGCTGCCTCACTACTCCTGCATGAGCTCGACAGCGAGCTCAATCTGGACTCCCTCTCCCTGGATGCGGCGGCTTCGCTGTGGCATCCTTACCCAACCATGGAGAGGTGATACTGGAGACTTGACACCAGTTCCAACTGGTGGGACTGGCTGGTCCTGGAGCAATGGGACGACCAGCAGTGGCTCCAGCACTTTAGGATGCGGAAGCAGACGTTCCTGGAGCTGTGTGTCTGGCTTGCCCCTGCGCTCCACAGATATGCCGCCCAACTGTGGCCTGCTATCCCCGTCAACAAGAGGGCCGCCATGGCCCTGTGGAAGCTGGCCACCCCGGACAGCTACCGCTTAGTGGCACACCAGTTCGGGGTGGGCAGGTCCACAGTGGGTGCCATCTTGATGCAGGTAAGACCCTTGGGGGGGCTGCAGTCCCTGCCCAGGGAAAGGGAAGAGTCCAGGCTGGCAGGGGTAGCGGGGGTTGGGGAAGCCCCGTCACCCAGGGGTGTGTGCCGTCTCTCCCTCACATAGCCCTGCTGGTGGGGGGGAAGCTCTGGGGAGAGGGGGCCCTGGCAAGTTTTGGGGGAGAGGGCTTTAGAGAGGGGTGGGCACCCCCCAAGGGCTCATGCATCTGCCCTGCCTCATTCTGTGTGTTTCTGTGTGCCCTTCTGCAGGTAGTCAGAGCCATCAATAACATCCTGCTCAAGAGGATCATCTGCCTGCAGGACATGGACGCAACTGTGGCTGGCTTCGCTGCCCTGGGGTTCCCCAACTGCGGGGGAGCTGGGGATGGGACCCACATCCCCATCCAGGCACCGGAGCATCGAGCGGCCCACTTTATCAACCGCAAGGGGTACTTTTCGATCCTGCTCCAGGTCCCTGTGGACCACCGAGGCCACTTCATGGACAAATATGTGGGGTGGTCGGGCAGGGCACACGACGCCCGCATCCTCCGAAACTCTAGCCTCTTTCATAGGATGGAGGCAGGCACTTTCTTCCCCCAGTGGGAACTGACGGTTGGGGATGTCCGCCTGCCACTGTGCATCGTGGGGGATGCGGCCTACCCCCTCATGCCGTGGCTGATGCGGCCATACACCAGATGCATGGACCCCGGCTGGGAAAGATTCAACCTGCACCTGAACTGGGCCCGCAACCAGGCGGAGTGCGCCTTCGGACGGCTAAAGGCGAGATTCTGTTGTCGGCTCACCCGTCTCGACATGGGTGAGCAGAACATCGTGGAGGTTGTCGCAGCATGTTGTGTGCTGCACAACATAGCGGAGCAGAATGGGAGGCCTTCCTCCCGGGATGGATGGCAGGCAAGGGCTGGGCGTTCAAACAGCTCCCACAGCTACCATCCGGCAGGCACACCATGATGGGGTGCGCATCCAAGAGGCCCTCAGGGAGATGTTCTCCCAGGCCCCACAGTAGGTCGCTTCTGTCTGGCATCCACATCTTCCTCCCATCCCCTCCCCTTCCCTCCTCCCCTTCCCTCACCTCCCAATAAACACAACTGTTTTTGTTAAACAAACAATAAACTGTATTTATTTACATAGGGACAAAGGGTGGGCAGTGGGAGAGGGCTCTGAACTGGGAGGGGGAGGAGGAAGGGGCTCTGAACTGGGAGGGGGAATTATTGCTGGGAGAGGCGGCTCCTCCCAGCGCCTCCATGAGTGCGGAGGCATCACACCCATCAGGCCGGATTGGGGCAGGCAGCACAGGGACAGGGTGCAGTGGGGGGGGCATGGGCACAGCAGGAGGGGTGGCAGAAGGGGAGGCAGGAGGGGCCATGGGCACAGCAGGAGGGGCAGCAGGAAGGGACATGGCCACGGCAGGGCGGGCAGCGGGGGGGGCAAGGCCATGCCCTAGTGCAAGGCATGGCCGATGTGCAACATGAGGGTAGAGATGGTGTCGCAGCGCTGGAGGAACTGGCCCCATGCCTGCTGCCATCACTCCAGGTCGGCCCGGAGCTTGGTGCTGACCACCTCCTCCATCCGCTCCACGGCCTGGACGTGCCGCCGGAGGAGCTGGTCTCACTGCCTGGCCCGCCTGACTTGTGCCTGAGTCGTCAGTGCCACCGGTGCGGGGCTGGATGGTCCCTCGTTCCCGGCTTGTCCCGCTACAGAGAACACAGAAAATGGCGAGACGGTCAGTCAGCCCTGCCCACAGTGTCCCTGAGCCCTGGGCCCTCCTCCCTGAGCCTCACGTTACACCACACCTCCCAGTTGGTCCCCTGTGTGCGTGTTCATGTAAGGACTAGCTCAAAATCCTGGGAGTGAAGTGATCCTCCATGCATTGTAACACTTGGGAGACATCACTGTGAATGAAGACCCCTTGTCTGTGTCCTAGCCACTTGGCATGCTGTGTCTGTCTAGCACTGTGTACACTCCCTCCCAAAGATAGAGCACATGGCTTCTACTCTTCTCACTGTCTGTGAGCATACACCATTGATGCTGTAGTCATGTTTGAGTACACATCCCCACATTGCATGGGAGCAAGTGTGGCAGACAAGGTCTGGGTTCTCGGACTACTGTCAATTGATTTCCTCGGAAACGGAGCCAGGGCTACTGGGAGTGTACTGTCCCTGCAGCAAGACTCATTGGGCCAGAGGCCCGGGCTGCCTACTTCCCCTCCCCACAGCCCTCAGACAAGTAGCTCAGGGAAGTGTGTGGCTGCACTGGGGTGATTCCCTTGGGGGCAGAAGTGGGGCTGGGAGCAGCCGAGGGGCTCCATGGGGGCCCCGCTCAGAGGGCTGGCTCGCTGCACTTTTCCCAGGAGCAGCTGCTGTGTCACACGGGCAGGCATGGTTGCGTGCTGTCTGTGTGCAGCACCCTTTGGGATGTGTGGGGTCTGGCCTGCGCCCTTGGGGCTTTGTTGCTTCCAGCCGGCATCCCCCCTCTCTCCCCCAGGCAGGACGTGTATGAGCAGCAGGGTCCCAGGCATGCCCTGGAGCTACCTGCTGCGTCCACGTGCCACACAGTCAGGCTGCATGAAGTTGCACGTGCTGCATACTGCTGCACTGTGTGCAGCTTGAACTGCCTGAGAGACGCTCCCCTCCCGGGCACCCACCTCCCCCGCCCTTGCAAGTTAGAAGCTTAACACTCACTGGAGGATCCGTCGCCGGCCTTGGACGAGGCCTGGGAGACATCCTGGCTTCTGGGCACTGGCTTGAGGTGGAGCGTGATGGGGTGGTCCTCTCCCTCATCCTTGGAGCCGGTGGTCAGGTCACCCTCCTCCTCCAGGTCAGGTGGCCTGACCATCGGGGTGCGCAGTTCCGTGTCGATCATGGGAGAGGGCTCTTGGACCGCCGTCTCCCCCAGGATGGGGTGCAAGTGGTTGTAGTGGGGGCAGGTGTCGGCTCCTGCCCCCCCGGCCTCAGTGGGCCTCATGTAGCCGAGGCGCAGCTCCTTTACCTTGGCCCGGGTTTGTTCAAGGGTCTGGGCTGGGTGTCCCTGCTCGGCCAGCGCCTGGGCCATGCGGCCAAAGATGTCCACATTACAATGACAGGACCGGGGGTCGTGGAGGGCTTCCTCTTGTGCCTACAGGTCCAGAAGGGCCACGACCTCGGCCCCGGACCAGCATGGGGCGTGCCACTTGGTGACCCTCTGTAGTTGCTGGGAGCCCTGGAGTGGCTCCTGGGATGGGGGTGCAGGCTCACGGGGTGGCTGAGGGGCAGACATGCCTTCAGAGTCATGTAGTGGAGCTGCCGTTTGTGCTGCTGCTGCCGCGTGGCATCCGCAGGGTGCCTGGCCCTTTAAGGGAGGGTCTGGCAAGCAGGAAGTAGCGAGCTGTGAGTGTGGGTACAGAGCGTCCAAGCAGCCACCTGCGTTTTTTCCTGGGAGGCCAGTTCTTGTGCAAAAAGCTCCCTGCTGCCCATCCACACTGCATTCTTGCATAAGAGCACTTGCACAAGAAGGCTTTTTCCTTGTACGAAGCGTCACAGCTCTTGTGCAAGAAGCCTTACTGTAAATTTACTTGCGCAAGAATGCGCATGCAGTGTAGACTCTCCACAAGTTTTTGCACAAGAACGACCGTTCTCGCGCAAAAAGTCTGCAGTGTAGACATAGCTCATGTGTCTCAAGGGATCTGCAAAAAAAGAGGAAGTTCCAACCATACAGAAGTTATAAATCTCCATGTCGCTCGTAGCTTCATGGGCTCTCTTAGAGCTGTGCTGCCACTAGCTGGCCCCTAACTTTACCTCTGTGTGGAAGTGATAGTGTAGACCACAAATTAATGTTGCTTCTAAAAGTATTAATATCTATCTCTGAAAATCCAAGAGAAATACTGCCTGTTTTGCAAAGATCACATCATGCAGAGAAGCTGTACCTCAGTCCCTAGGACTGAGCAATAAAAATCTCACAAAATCAGAACACCAACCCTACAATGGCCACAAGAAATGGTTTTACGGGGTCTTGATAGAGAAAGTATACTGTGACCTCTCAGAACCTCCAGCTTTCTATAGCAACAAATGCTCAGAACCAAATCTTCATCACGCAAAATTCCTCAGTAAATGAAAGCACAGACTGCTTTACTGAGACTCTGTAGCACAATCCCCATCCAGACTCATTTGTGCTAGTCTTCAATTGATGCCTCAAATGCTTGACTAGATGAACCCACACTATGATCATCATTAAGATTCCGTGTCTGTCATCAAGGCCACAGCAGTCATGGATTCTATGATTTTTCATGGCCTCCATGTATTCCATGATAGGAAGTACCTGTTCTGCTTGGGGAGGCCTGGAGCAAGCCATGCTGGCTGCTACTGGGGCACTCTGGGTATGGAAGAGGGCACAGGGCTAGGGTAGGAGATGTAGGTGCAGTGCGGTGCTCACCTTAGAGAAATTACCTGGAAGCAGCCAGTGTGTCCCTGTAACTCCTTGGGGGCAGGAAGGCAAAAGGGGGAGGCTCCTTCTCCTGCTGCTGTTGCCACAAGCTCTGCCTCTGCAGCTCCCATTGGATGCAGTTCCTGAACAATAGGAGCAGCAGAGCAGAAGCTTCTGGTGGGAGCAGTGCACTCGGAGAAGCCACCTGGCCTCCCTTCTCCATAGAAGCTGCAGGGACATGCCAGGCACATCTGGGGTATTGCATGGAGCTGGGTAGGGAAACTGCCAGCCTCCCCCCCACAGCAGCCGGGTTCCTAGGCAACAGGATGCCACCTGTCCCCCCACAGCTTGGGTTCCCAAGACACATGCTCCTGTTCCTTTACCAGCAGAGGTGCCATGCCACCCCTCAGCATCTATGGTACCCCTGGACCTTCTTCCCAGAGTACTCATGGCCCCTTAGGCTATGTCTAGACTGCATCCCTCTGTTGACAGAGGGATGCAAATCAAGCACATCGAAATTGCTAATGAAGCAGGGATTTAAATATCCTGTGATTCAGTAGCATAAACATGACCCCCGCTTTTTTTCGAAATGGAGTTTTTTCGAAAAAAAATGGCAGTCTAGACGTGGATCTGTCGAAAATAAACCCTTTTTTGAAAGATCCTGTATTCCTCAAAAAATGAGGTTTACAGAATCTTTTGAAAAAGGGTTTATTTTCAACAGATCTGTGTCTAGACTGCCGTTTTTTTTTTAAAAAAAACTCCATTTCGAAAAAAAGCGGGGGCCATGTTTATGCTAATGAATCACGGGATATTTAAATTCCTGCTTCATTAGCAATTTCGATGTGCCTAATCTACATCTCTCTGTCGACAAAGAGGTGTAGTCTAGACACACCCTTAGTGCTCTGTTAGGGGTATATAACACAAGTCATGGGAAGATTGGGGGCTGTGAATTTTTGTTTACTGACTGTGACCAGCGTTCCCTATAAACTGAGCACTTGGGCAGCTGCCCAGGAGAGAGTCAAGTGCTGTCCAGCTCATTGGCAGAGCGCCCACAGCTTCTCACAGCCAGCAGCACATGTTTCTACTGGCAGTGCACTTCCGCACATGCCTTGGTGCAGAAATGTATTCCGCCCATGGATGGAAAAAATTAGAGGGAACACTGACTATGACCTGTCCATGACTTTCACTAAAAATACTTATGACTAAAATGTGACCTTATTCATCATATACCATACATATACTTATCTGGAAAATTAACTTGCCCTTTTCTCTGGTTATTATCCAAGTATTTCACTTGCTAAGATAAGTGAATGCCTTGTCCCTCACCAGTTTATCATGCCTGAAAATGATTTTATGAATGAAGGTTTGCCCAATCTTCCTTTATGCTCACTAGCACTATCCAGAGTACACCAAACAGATGCTCCCTACTCCAACCCACCAAGCAGTTGAACTAGTAACTCCTATACAATGATGTCAGTCTGTTAGTATATGTGACTTTCACAGATTCATCAAATGCCTTTCTGAAGCAAGCAGACATATATTAACCATGTTTATCTTCCTTGGGCTAGACTGTAATCATATTCATCCTGCAATTCCTATTGCTTTTCCCACCATCCATGCTCAATTCTGGGCACTTTCTAAAAGATTTTCTAATAAACGCCAGTTTCTAGCTTATCACATTATCACCACTGGGCTGGCTCCCCAGTGACCATTTCAACTGGCAGGAAATTTTCACTTAATTATTAGTTACATTCCTGGGGGTGGAGGGGAAGGCAACATCTGTCTTTCTTATCTGTGCTAACATATTTATATAGCTTTTTTGTTGTTTCAGAAGTCTTTCAAGCACATAATATGTAGAATGTTCCAGGACAAGCTGATGTTTGAAAATGCTGTTTTCTTTCTGCAGCGGTGTAAGGTTTTTATAGTTTGGATAGGAGAGGAACAGATTGTACATGCTATTAAAACATGCAATCACTAATATGGTTACCATGAAAAGACATTAATGAGCATATTTCAGAAAGTAGATGCTCGTTGATCAACAGCAAGATGAATTTTTTGTTCAAAATATTTTTATTCGGTGTTCTATATATGACAGAAAGTGACTTCTCCTATAGAACTGCTAATGCCAATGCCAATTTTTCTAGGCGTTTTGCCCTTTTTTATATTGTTTTATAACAAGCACTTTTACAATTATCCTCTTACCCAGAGGGTTTGAAAATATGGTTATTTATAATATATTGGTTTTAACCCACCATTATTTAAAATATTATTATAATAATATTATATAAACTATTTTGGCTTAAGAAAGTTTAATAGTTTTAGAAGTTACATGGTATCTTTTGAATTATACTGGCCAGTGTTTAGACCATCTCTATCAATCTGGCATCTTTATCACCCCTGAGCAGTGTAAAAAGGCCAGATAATGTCTGTATATAGACAAATGAAGATGCCCTAGGAGAGGTGAGCTTTTAGTTGGTGTGAAGTTGACACAGTGAGTTTTTATGTCACTCCACCCTCCCCAGTGCAGGGAGCTTGCCTAATGTACCATTGACCTCTGCCACTTCTCAGTGGGGGTACGTCTAGACTACAGGCTTTTGTCGACAGACGCTTTGTCGACAGATACTGTTGACAAAGCTTCTGTCGACAAAGAGCGTCTAGACTACATCCAGTTCTGTCGACAAAGCAAGCTGCTTTGTCGACATGAAGTGTAGGCATGAAAGGACAGTGTAGATGCAATAACACCTTCTGTCGACAGAACTCTGTCGACAAAAGGCATTATTCCTCGTAGAACTGCTGAGTTCTGTCGATGTTATGTCGACAGAACTCGGTGGTAGTGTAGGCGCAGGTATGGTTTTGTCGACAAAAGGCCACTTTTGTCAACAAAACCCTGTAGTCTAGACACACCCTGGGTGTATGGTCCTTTTGAGACTACACTGGCAGTTGGTGTCATTTAAAGTAGTTCTTAGGCAGCTCTAACATATGCAAAGGCCAGTCTGTGCAGGGCAGAGAAAGAAGGGTTACTTTGAGATATTTTGTCTGTGTTATACTCACATGCACACACAAACATTTTAAGAACTAAAAATATGTAACTAATTCCATGATGACGTGTCTTTTCCTCCTGCACTGAATGGAGGAAAAAGATAGGAAAATAAATTCAAAGTAAGACAAATGTACATTCATCCCTAGTCTATACACCATGGAAAAGTTCTTGCATCTGAAGGATCCTTGTCAGACAACTGTTCTCATACCTCACAGCTCCAAAGCTGCAGAAGCAGGACTTGTTGACCATGTGAAACCCACATTATTGCCCTTAATTAATGAGCACAAGTCCCATCTATCATTTTGAGCTTGAGCTGACATGGGAAAAGGTGAAATGCCTTTTATCTTTCAACCGGAAGAGGCTAAAGGAAGGGTGTATTGGCAGTTCATCATTTACTGTACTGCAAACTGAAGTCAAAATCTAAATCCTTTGTGAGTGGAGGATGTCTTCTATCATAGAATCATAGAACCATAGAATCAGAACCATAGAGCTGGAAGAGACCTCAGAAGGTCATCAAGTCCAGCCCCCCTGCCCTAGGCAGGACCAATCCCAACTAAATCAACCCGGCCAGGGCTTTGTCAAGCTGAGACTTAAAAATCTCTAGGGATGGAGACTCCACTACTTCCCTAGGTAACCCATTCCAGTGCTTCACCACTCTCCTAGTGAAATAGTTTTTCCTAATATCCAACCTGGACCTCTCCCACTGCAACTTGAGACCATTGTTCCTTGTTCTGCCATCCGTCACTACTGAGAACAGCCTTTCTCCAGCCTCTTTGGAACCTCCCTTCAGGAAGTTGAAGGCTGTTATCAAATCCCCCCTCACTCTTCGCTTCTGCAGACTAAACAGACTGAACTCCCCCAGTCTCTCCTTGTAGGTCATATGTTCCAGCCCCCTAATCATTTTCGTTGCCCTGTGCTGGACCCTCTCCAATGCGTCCACATCCTTTTTGTAGTGGGGGGGCCCTCCTTTTTTGTAGTGGGTTCATCAACCTTTCGGGATAAGAACATAAGAACATAAGAACGGCCGTACTGGGTCAGACCAAAGGTCCATCTAGCTCACTATCCTGTCTGCCGACAGTGGCCAGCACCAGGTGCCCCAGAGAGGGTGGACCGAAGACAATGATCAAGTGATTTGTCTCCTGCCATCCCTCTCCAGCCTCTGACAAACAGAGGCCAAGGACACCATTTTATCCCCTGGCTAATAGCCTTTTATGGACCTAACCTCCATGAAATTATCTAGCTTCTCTTTAAACTCTATTATAGTCCTAGCCTTCACAGCCTCCTCTGGCAAGGAGGTCCACAGGCTGACTACACGCTGTGTGAAGAACTTTCTTTTATTAGTTTTAAACCTGCTACCCATTAATTTCATTTGGTGTCCTCTAGTAGTTCTATTTAGGGAACTAATAAATAACTTTTCTTTATCGGCCCTCTCCACACCACTCGTGATTTTATATACCTCTATCATATCCCCCCTCAGTCTCCTCTTTTCTAAACTGAAACTGAAAAGTCCCAGTCGCTTTAACTGGGATGGAGCAATAAGGATTCAAACTCTGCAGGAAACCATTGCTTAGCCACTGACCTTTCAAGAGGAAAGTGGAAAGTGCCTTACCTCCTTCCGGTTGCCAGATGCACAAGCATTAGTATGTATAAATGGAAAGGATACTGGCAATACACCAGTAGAAGCAAGATGGAAGCAGTATTTGGCTGGATGGGATAGAGATAACTGGAAAATCAGGAAAAAGGTCAAGGTTGGAGTAAATGAAACTGTGTGTGTGTGTGTGTGTGTGTGTGTGTGAGAGAGAGAGAGAGAGAGAAAGAAGGGGGGGGCTGTTTCTAGACTACAACGTTCTACTGGAAAAAGATAAGCAAATTGCGAAATGCAATTTGCGTACCTTTTTCTGCTTTTCTTCCGAAAGAGGCTTTTCCGACAATTGGCCTGTCTACATTGGGCCAAATGTTGGGAAAAAGCCTCTTTCAGAACATCCCTTCTTCCTCGTATACGAGGTATACAGGGATGCCGAAAAAATGCGTCTGCTTTTCTGATTTTTTTTTCTGGAAAAGCAGGTGTGTTCCTTGGACGTGGCAGAGCTTTTCCGGGATACCTCTGGGGTCTGTTCTGAGGCTGGTTCTGTTCAATATGTTCATCAACGATTTAGATGATGGCATAGAGAGTACGATTATTAAGTCTGCAGATGATACCAAGCTGGGAGGGGTGGCAAGTGCTTTGGAGGATAGGGTCAAAATTCAAAATGATCTGGACAAACTAGAAAATGGTCTGAGGGAAACAGGGTGAAGTTTAATAAGGACAAATGCAAAGTACTGCACTTCGGAAGAAACAATCAGTTTCACACATACAGAATGGGAAGTGATTATCTAGGAAGGAATACTGCTGAAAGGGATTTAGGAGTCAGATTGGATGACAAGTTAAACATGAGTCAACAGTGTGACACTGTTGCAAAAAAAGGGAAACATGATTCTGGGATGCATTAACAGGTGTGTTGTGAGCAAGACACGAGAAGTCATTCTTCCACTCTACTCTGCGCTGATTAGACCTCAGTTGGAGTATTGTGTCCAGTTCTGGGCACCACATTCAAAGAAAGATGTGGAAAAATTGGAGAAGGTCCAGAGAAGAGCAACAAAAATGATTAAAGGTCTAGAAAACATGATCTATGAGGGAAGACTGAAAGAATTGGGCTTGTTTAGTTTAGAAAAGAGAGACTGAGAGGGGATAGCAGTTTTCAAGTATCTAAAAGGGTGTTACAAGGAGGAGGAAGAAAAATTGTTCTCCTTGGCCTCTGAGGATAGAACAAGAAGCAATGGGCTTAAATTTCAGCAAGGGAGGTTTAGGTTGGACATTAGGAAAAACTTCCTAAGTGTCAGGGTGGTTAAGCACTGAAATGAATTGCCTAGGGAGGTTGTGGAATCTCCATCTGTGGATGAGTGGTGGGGTGTGATCACCCCCTACCGGGCGGGCAGTGGGGCTCAGTGAACCCCTTCGTCCTCTAATGGGGCGCTGACCGGGATTCCCGGGCCTGAGTCCCGTTGGTTGGGTGCAATCGCCCCCTCCCCGCAGGGGCGGAGAGGGGGGCTCAGCGGACCCTGTGTCTATACCCTCGACTCAGCGGGGGGCTTGGGCCCCAAGTTTGGCCCCTCAGAGGGCGATGGCCTGACCAGCCCTGACATCCAGCCGTCTCGATCGCACGTGTACGTAGATTCTGGTTCTGGAGGGGTTGGGTATTCCAGAGGGATTGGGAGGGGGACCCGGTCCTGCCCTCTCACCGGGTCCCAGCCCGGGGCCCTAAGTGCAGGGGCTCGCTACTGCCCCTGCACGGCAGACGGGGGCGGTTCCTCCTTTAACGCGTCTGCCCACGGACGCCACAAGGCCCCCACCCCGGGCTGCTTCCTCCCTTCCTCCGACCCCTGGAGCCCACCTACTGGTCCCCAGCGCCTACTGGGAGTCTGTGGTCCGGGTCCGGGGTTGCTCCACAGGAGTCTCGTTGGCTCCTCAGTCCCCTCGGGTCTTGCTCCGGCTGGGACGCTCTCTCCGCGGGTGGCGGGGCTTGTCCCGCTCGTCTCCCGACCCTGGACTGGCCGTTCACCAGCTGCGGGGGCTGTCCCGGGAGCCCCTGGTACGGGGCCGGGCCACCTGCCAGTCGCGGGTCCGCACCCGGTCCGTCCTGGCCCCTGGTCTCCGCCGACCTCCCTGGAAGGAGGTTGCCCCCTCCTCTCTGCCGGCAGGCCCTTTTGAACTGGCCCGCCGGTTCTGACGCGGGCCAGAGGTCCCGCCCCTCTGGTGATGTGGCAGCTTCCCCAGCCACGTCCCCGCTGTCTCTCCACACATCGGCCCCTCCCTGAGCCAGCTCATAGAAGGGGCCGGCGGCCTCCCGCCAGCGCAGGCGCAGTGGCAGGTTTCGGTCCCGCTGCCATGCTCCGGCAGCCCAGCGGCGCGGGGGTGTTCTGCCCGCGGCCCCGCCCGTCTCCCGGCGGTCCTGGCCGTCCGGCGTGCGGGCCATCGGAGGCCCGTCACACCATCACTGGTGATATTTAAGAGCAGGTTAGAGAGATTCCTGTCAGGTATGATCTAGACCAGTGCTTGGTTCTGCCGTGAGGGCAGGGGACTTGACTCGATGACCTCTTGAGGTCCCTTCCACTTCTATTATTCTATGATAAAGAAATGACAGAGAGCCAATGCCAATTTGGAATGGCAGTGGATAGAGTGCAGGTACCAAAATGCTAAATCCAAAGCACCCTGGTCAGGTCTTCAGACATTCCAGTAGTCAGCCCAAATGAGTGTAGGTCTTACTATGTATTTATTTTATCGTGTTTCATTTTCCATATCTGAATTCATTTTTTCATAAACCTTTGCCACTCATTTCTTACCAGCTGATTTACTTTCATCATCCATGGAATTGCACCATTAATCACACGTAACAAAATATTTATAGAAAAATGTGACCTAACTGTATTTTTCATAAACAGGACTGTTTACAGCTTCTCAGAAGCTGAAAAAAACCAACCTCTTGCAAAACTGTACTTGTCAAAACTCCAATAAGTCTGAAGGGCACAGAAATTGACAGTAGGTTTAAATTATGATTTACAAATTAAATTAGCCATTTATTAATACATTTCAAACAAAATAGAATAATGAAATACAAAAATGATAGTTAAGGAAAATAGGGTTATCCATTAATTAATTACACAGCAAGCTGTAACAGACAAATTATTTAAAAAAAATGGATATTGGCTGATGATTTGTGAATTTAAGTCTAAAGAATCATGATTAGTCCCAAAGACCTGAAAACAGAAAAGCCAAAGTAACTATTAATATTTTGTCTGAAAATCAAAAACCAGGATCAGTTTGGAGATTCTCAGATGAACTTATATTTCATTTCAGATTTTAAGAAAAAGTTGAATCAAAGCCAAATATTGGTAGGACGAAAGAAACAGAAAATATGGTGGAACTTATATCTGACCCTAAGATTAGGGACATTCAATTGCCATTAGCTTTGTAAATGTAGAACCTGAATGATATTTGAAGATTAAGAAAGTGTTTTACCATCCAAACCTAGCCAGAAGGCTATCTTTTGAAAGTTTTGTACTCAGTTATTGCAACTGTTATCCATTCCCAGGTTAGAACTGGTGCAAAAGACAGCTATCAACACTTGACATTTGTGCCCAGACCTAGACTGGATAGACTAGTTTTGACGTAAGAAGACCTAAACAGCCTGGGACTACTCTACCCAAACTCCTGTCTCTTTTCCCAGGCTAAACTGACACAGTTGTAATTAGCAGATTGTTGATTCTAAGTCCCCTTTGACATAAGACAAAGGAAACAACTGTGCTGGCAAGGACCAGGCACTGAAATGCCCTCCCACACCTGATCCACAATATTTATTCATTTTCAGGGCATGTTACAGAGCCCATTTATTTCTACTGGCATTTGGAGAAAGGTAGAAGGATATGCAAAGGAATGGAGACAATGTCATTATCGTCTGTCTTTTGACAGATGGGTAAGCTGATTAAATTGCACTTGGCTTATAATTTTGCATAACTTGCAGAGTGTTCAGAGCTTTTTATGTCTATAAATAAAAAGAACATATTTTAATCTGAAACCAACCCCAAATCAATTAGGCATTTCTGTATAGGGATATGTTGGGGCATATGGAATCCTTGAAAATAAGCAGTGACAAATTCAGTTCAGAACCATCGTTTTGTGTGTGTGTGTGTGTGTGTGTGTGTGTGTGCGTGTGCATATGAATATGCAGGGAGATATGGTGGGAATGAAAGGTATTTTATAGCAGACTAAATTAACTTTGTTGTGGAATTTCAGGGTTGCTACCACAGAGTAAACAAAGGCCTCAAGCATAAATTCTGAAATGATTTTTTTTAAAAACAACAAAAATATAAAGTGAAGGCATGAGAAAAGGCTACAGCGAATTAAGAATGATAGATATGCCTCAGGGAATAGTGCAAAACCCATATATTCATTCAAGCCTTTGTCTGAGGCAGATTAACTATGTTGAGCATTTTGTTTTTAGGATAGGTCAGATAATGGATCCAGGCTAGTATCCTTGTATGTAAGTTTTTATTACAGCAGAGGATAACTGTAAACTTTCAGTGAACTATTTGTTGCAGCCAGTTGTTGGAAGAATTATGTTAATTGTGTTTAATTGTTAATGCATCTAAAACCTAATGCACAAGTAACTTTAAATCAAAACATGGTAAATTTTATTTATGTTTAGGGTCAAATTCTACATATGTGGTCTAAAATGAACCAAACTCAAGATGATATTAAGTGAGTTTATTTTATGGGGTTCATATTTGTCCTGTAAGCATATCTATTATAACTTCAGGTAAATGTTATATGAAATAAATTCCAATTAAAACAATCTAAAGAGAGACATTCCAGAATTCTATTTCTATTGGCTTACATTGGAGAAAAATGGAATTTTAGGAAATGTTCACAGGATATGAAAAAAACTGCAAAAATATTTCAATAATAAATGGTAGAAACATAAAGCAAGAGATCATTTAAACTCCATGCCAGCACTCAGATGTTCATTTCCATGCATACATCAGATTCAAATGCATGAAACAGCCCCCCTTCCCCACAACTGCAAATGGAAAAAGCAGCGGAACTATTTAGTCAACTTGATGTCATCTTGGTAATAAATAAGTTGCTGAAAAGGAACACATCTTGATGGACCAAGTGGGTTTATTCATCCCTCTCACTGTTAAATGTTTTTACCAATTGCAAGCAGGCAAAATAATTTCACATTGTGTTATGAAGTAAGAAAGAAAAGATATTTTGTGCAGCAAGTGTCAGATAGGCAATCTGCTATTTACATGCGAAAAGCAAGGCTGAGTTGAACAGAAGGTTCACTGCCAAAAGAACTATCTATGCTAAAATAAATGAAAGGTGTCTCTGTTGATGCAGTATTTGCTGCTACACAGGCATAAATGACTAACCAGTAAACCAGAAACAATCTGATTCCATTCAAGTGGAAAACATTTGAAATCTATTCAGAGAAACTGAATTCAGCATCTATGCACAGACCTCTTGTGAATGAAGTCATACACTTTATCTATGAGTATTCCATAAGTTCAAAGATCAAAATGCATGTATTATTGGAAAAAAAGAAATAAGAACATAAGAACGGCCATACTGGGCACACCAAAGGTCCATCTAGCCCAGTATCCTGTCTTCCGACAGTGATCAATGCCACATGCCCCAGGAGTAGGGTTACCAGATGGTTTCAAAAAAACACCGGACACACTTGATCTCAGATTGTGTGTGTGGGGGGGGGGGACTGGCCAGGAGGGGAGCGGCTGGCTGGCTGGGAGGAGGTCCGGGGAGTGGGGCAGGCTGGGGAGATGGGGGAACTAGCCGGTGGGAAGCAGAGCTGGCCGGTAGGGGTCGGGGAGGCGGGGCTGGCCAGGGAGATGGGGGGGGGGAGAAACTGGCCGGCGGGAAGCAGGGGTGGCCGGGAGGGGATCGGGGGAAACGGGGCTGACTGTGGGGGTGGGAGAACTGGCCACGGGGAGCAGGGCTGGCCTGGGCGCACGCAGATCCCACGGTGCTGCCTGTCCTGCACATGATCCCAGCGGGGCACACGGGTGAGTCCGGCCCCAGGGATTCCATCCCGCCCCGGCCCTGCCCCTCCCCTCTTTACTGTGTAGTTGCATACTGCCTGGCTGGTAGACACGCTCACACAGTGTGAGCGTGTCTACCAGCCAGGCAGTACACAACTACGTAGTGATACTCATGATGATAATAATAAAACTTACTTAATTAGAAAATACTGGACATTTATATGTCCGGTATTTTCTCAATTTGTTTCCCAGACAGAAAGCACAAATACCAAACTGTCTGGTTCAAAACCGGACACCTGGCAATCCTACCCAGGAGTGAACAGAACAAGGAATCATCAAGTAATCCCTCTCACCCATTCCCAGCCATTCCCAGCCTCTGTCAGAGGCTGTCACCCATTCCCAGCCTCTGTCAGAGGCTAGAGACACCATTCCTACCCATCCTGGCTAATGGCCATTATTCTGAAATAACTATGTGAGCATCTACACAGCAAAACTACTATTCTGAAATAATTTTGAAATAGCGGATGGCTTATTCCGACTTCTATAAACCTTGTTCTACGAGGAATAGCGTCTATACCGAAATAGATATTTTGGAATAGGGGCTGTGTAGACAGGGAATAGCTGCTAATTTGAAAAAGGGGGTTTCCAGCCCTTCCCAGGGTGCCCTGCTGGCTGCTCTGTCCACACTCAGCAAAACTCTATCCCGCCCCTCTCTTGGAACCCTTAAAGCTGCAGACTCTGCAGACAGAGTTGTAGCTCGCAGAAGGCCTGACAGCCCTGAGCCACACTACAGCTGCCCCTGACTTGATTTTGCCCATGATGAGCCAGTCTTATGCTGCCACCCAGCCCTCCACTGCTCACAGGGAACAGTCTGATGAGCTCCTAGGAGCCTGCCAGGGCCTGCAAAAGACGTGCTCCTTCCTGGTCTGGTGTGGAGATCCGGTACCTTATTGGGGAGGACAAGAACAACCTCCAGGATCTCCACACCAGACACAGGAATGTGGACGTCTATGGCCGGATGGCAGACAGCCTGTCATCTAAAGGTCACATCTGCATGCAAGAACAGGTGCGGATGAAAGTAAAAGAGCTCCGCCAGGCTTATGCCAGGGCCACAGAGGACATCTACCAATCTTGGGCAGAGCCCCAAAGCTGCCCTTACTACAAGGAGCTGGACCACATTGCAGGGGAAGTCCCTTCCCCACCCCCGTTGTAGATGCCCGTCTTGTAGACGCCTGTTATCATCCTCGGTGGGGGGGGGGAAGACGATGGTGACGAGGAGGAGAAGCAGGACTCGAACAAGGCCAACATCACCACCCAGCTGACCCAGGAGCCCCAAAGCCTCCCTGTGGACGTGTGCCAGGTGTCATCCACGGCTGGGGAAGGTACATCATGTGAATGTCATCACTTTCCCTTCATATGGGGGTGGAGGCAATGGCTGGGGTGGGGGAGAGCTGGGCGCTCCACGCTGGGCCCTTGCTGGCCGCGGATCGCACAGCAGCCTGTGCACGTGGAAGCATGTGCTGTGCCACTCCTAGGCACGTGACCCCAGGAGGCTGCCACAGAGGACCCTTGGGCTATTGGCCACAGGGTGTCTGGAGAGGGCTGCCATGCTTCTCACCCCAGGATGGGACACCCTCCCTCCACAAACCACCTCAAGAAGGAGGCAGGGGACACACACACACTCAGCAGTCCCGCACATGGCACACGAACATGCCCACAGTCTCGGGGAAGCACCCCCTCCCGGGGACATGTGGGCCCACTGGCCATAGCGCACATGGCCTTGCTCCAATAACATAGCTTGCGACAGAGCTAACTGTTGCTCTCAGCTTGCAGATGGGGGCTAGACTTCAAGCACTGTGTCCCCTGGGATGACTGACCATCTCTCTTTATTCTCCACAGCTGGGCCAGCTGTGAGACAGGGGCAGTCAACATCATTCAGGACAGTCTCCCGGACCCGAGGCTTCCACAGGCACCACCATCCCTTGGACAACTACCAGAGGCAGCACCTGGCAGCACTCCGAGCCCTGCACCACACCATCCACGGCTGGGTGCAGGAGGACCTGCAGCTACGTCGGGAGAGCTAGTGGGAGCTGCTTGCGTAGGGCCACTCCCTAGTGCAGAGCATGATGCCTCCTCCCGCTCCAGCCTGAGCCTCATCTCCTGCTGTTGCTCCTCCTCCCACTTCTCCCTCCACACCCTCCCCACCCTCCTGTGGAAGCCATGGCGGTGGGATCCACATAGCCCGGCGCCACTCCCAGCCCCAACCCTGAACCTCTCCTCCCCCTTCCAGCTCCCTCCTCCCTCCTGCAACGTTCTCAACACCCCCCTTCCTCCACCCTCTTTCCTCCCTTCTCCCAGGTTCTTTCCCCACTCTCTCTCCAGTTTCTTTGACCCCCCCCAGTAAAGATACAGAGCGTTTAGGATTTTTTTTTTTTTTTTTTTAAAAGGTGTCTTTATTTTTTCAGCAGGAAAGGAGGAGGGAGAGGTAAGTGGAGGGAGAGCAGTGAGGGGTGAAGCAGAAGGCCCCAGTGGGATGGACCAGGGGAGAGTATCTCCCTCAGGGTCTCCCGGATGTGCATGGCCCCCTGATGGGCCTGCTGGATGGCAGTCATGTGGTCAGCCTCACTCTCCACTCTGGGGGCCTCCCCCTTCCATTTGCACACGTTGTGCAGAACACAGCACGTAGCCACCACATGTGGGATGTTATGTTCCCCGAAGTCCAGGCAGGTGACAAGGCATCTAAACCGTGCCTTCAAGAGGCTGAAGGCACCCTTGACCACCATGCAGGCCCTGCTCAGCCTGGCATTAAATGCCTCTCTGGAGGGATTGAGGTGGCTGGTGTATGGTTTCATAAGCCATGGCTGCAGGGGATAGACCGCATCCCCCAACAGGCAGATGAGCATGGCCACGTCCCCGACCCTGTTCCAGCATGCAGCTTCTGGAACACACTTGAGTTCCTAAAGACATGTGCGTTGTGCGCCTTCCCCAACCACCCAACATATATGTCCGTTAACTGGCCCCGGTGGTCAGTCACGGCCTGCAGGACCACCGAAAAGAATCCCTTGCAGTTTATGTAGTTTGATGCCCGGTGGTCTGGGGCATGGATAGGGATGGGTGTCCTGTCTATAGCCCCCCTGCAGTTGGGGAAGCCCAGGGTGCCAAATCCGTTAATGACAGCATCCACATCAGCAAGGCGGATGACTCTGCACAGCAGGATAGCGTTGGTCGCCCGGACCACAGAAGGAGACAAACAAACCGAGAATCACAGAGGTGCCAGGCATCTTAGATTCCCCCCCTTCCTCCTTCTTAGTCCCCCTTCCCACCACTCACCAGGAGCAACCCCCTGCAATCACCCCAACCCCTGGCAGGGCTTTGTGAGGGCGGGACTGAACAAACCCTCCTGGGGAGGGGCTAGCACCACCCCCACTCTGACCCACCCTTTCCCTAGGGAAGTCCGTTCCATCCTTCCACCCCCCTCCTGGGACAATAGCCCAAGAATGCCATACCTGCTTGACCAGGGCCCCGACGGTCAATCTCCCTGTGATGAACTGGTTCCCCATGGATTGGTAGCTATTCGGCATGGAGAGCTTCCAGAGGGCGATGGCAACACACTTCTGGAGGGGGATGGTGGGCCTCACGTGTGTGTCCCATCACCTCAGGGCAGGGGCGAGCTACTCACAGAGCTTGAGGAAGGTGTCCTTTTTCATTCAAAAGTTCTGGAGCCATTGTTGGTCTCCCCAGCGCTTCAGAACAATGTGGTCTGCACTGGTGTCCAGACGCCAGATGTGGCGGGGCACAGCGTTCAGGCCAGGGCGGGCGGCATCCAGCTGCTGGAGCCGTTCCTCCACATACCCGAGGAGGGTCTTCTACAAGGGCTGGGGACTGGGTTCCTGCAGAGCCTGGGAGGCAGCCTGCATGACTGGCAGCAAAAGCTCCATAACAGAGAGTGCTGTGTTGTCCTGAAGCAGGGCAACCAGAGTAAGAAGAGAAAATGCTTTGCTGTCCCTCAGATAGGTAAGTAAGCAGGGAAACCTCAGAAACAGCTGTCCATGGGGATCCCTTTAAGCACAAGCCTCAGACAGCCTCAAGCAGCAGCCACACGAAGTAACTACTGACCTGATGCCCTGCCTGAACTGGTTCCGGGTGGCCTTAAATGCGATTCAGCGTCCAATCAGTGTGGACACTCTATTTCAAAATAGCTAAGCCCTATTTCGATACACATTTTGTGTGTAGACGTGCTATTTTGAAATAAGCTATTTGGAAAATCTCTTCCAGAATAGCTTATTCTGAAATAACTGCGCTGTTCAGACGTACCCCAGGGTATGGCTACACTATGGGACAAAGTTGAATTAAAATAAGCAACTTCAGCTACGTTAATTGCATAGCTGAAGTTGAAGTAGCTTAACTCAACTTTTGCTGCAGGAAGTCAAGGGAAGAACACTCTTCCTTCAACTTTCCTTACTCCTTGTAAAATCAGGGTTACTGACATCGACCAGAGTGCCCCTCTCACTTCAAATTAGCTGTCTTAACTAGACTGCTAATTCAAACCCTGGAAGATCGACAGTAGCAGCTTCGATCTTCCTCTGTAGTACAGACATACCCCAAGAGCTTGGGGTTGCATCCTTGACCATCTTGGCTAATTGCCACTGATGGACCTATCCTCCATGAACTCTTTTTTAACCTAGTTATATTTTTGGCCTTCACAACACTCCCCTGGACATTCCCCTTATGTTTTTTTTAAACATGCTGCCGATTAATTTCCTTGGATCACCCCTTGTGTTATACAAAGGAGTAAATAACACTTTCCTACTCATTTTGTTCAGAACATTCATGATTTTATAGACCTCCATCATATCCCCCTCAGTCATCTCTTTTCTAACTGAACAGGCCCAATCTTTTTAATCTTCCCTGTTATAGAAGTTGTTCCAAACCCCTAATCATTTTTGTTGCCTTTCTCTGTACTTCTAGCAATAATAATATATAGAAATTTCCATAAAACACATACAATCTTTCTGATATTGTTACCATTATATAGAAGTCTATACTGTGGATATACTTTTCTATTTAACTCTACTGGCCTTTACCATATTCAAGGGGATGACCTGAGTTCATAGTAAATTCTAAACCAACAGATTAATTTCTTAATTCTGTGTCCTGCCAAGCTTTTTCTAAACACTTCAGTCAAAGAAGCAGAATCATTAGGGACTAGTTATAGATTAATCCATATTTTTTCACATTTAATCATAAATTTTATTATCCATGTAAACCTAAGCACAAGTTGAAGTAACTGAGAATTTTTTGAGTTACTGTCCTATTTCTAATTTGCTAGTGCATTTACCTCTCCCAGCAGCTCTGTATCTCACCTCCCAAAAGAGCATTTAGCTATGTTACAATTTCAGTTTCACCTTAATCAATATGGATCTATATGACAGAGCTTTAGGCAGGTTCATAGTACAGAGGAGGCACTTGTGAAGCTCTTTCTGAAGCTATTGTTCAAGCTGTCAATTTCAAGAAATAATGGGGATTAAGGGATCTCTTTGAATTCAACTGAGTATCTAGGAGATAGTCATGTACTATTACTTTGAACTTATTATAATAGCTTTGAGGGTGCTTCCTGTTTATAAAGTAACAACTTTATCTTGGGCTCATTAAACTCAGAAGATAAATGCTCAGATCAAACACCAAATGCTCTATTACTTCAGGATATATTACCAAAATAACAGAAAGCACCTTCAAATTATTACTTGAAATATTTTAATGAAATGCTCTCTGTCCCTTTAATGCTGGCAACCCTGCAAAGCTGCTTTGTTTCAAATGGCTTCTGTACCACTAGCAGCTCACAGTTCCTGTGAAGCTTTTTAACTCTGTAGTTTTCCTCTCGACCCTGTAGCCTTTGTAAAAATTACGATGCAATTATTTCTGCAGCCAAAATACCATAAACATAAAACAGCACCATTGACAACCCCCTACCACCAAGACCATAACCATGATCTCACTACCTACAGAGAAATACAATCATATGTGCATTTCATCTTGAAAGGTACATGTTCCCTATGAAATCTCTAATTTTGGAAGACAGCCCAAAAGCTCTGTGATCCCTGCCCTCCAATAGCTGGGGAAGAAAGGCTGCATCATCTGTAAAAGTAAAACTAATGCTTTATAATTTATTGTATGGTTGTATGGAGAATGAAGCCCCTTTTTTTTAATTCATAAAAGAAGTGCAGCATTGGCATCAGCAGAGCAAATTTTCTCCAGCCCAAACAACTCTGACTGTGAGAAAACCCCTATCCTATGAATAGTAAATTTGTCTTCATCTCCTATTTATCCTTGGCAGTTTTGATGGAGATGTCAACAACAGATTTTCTTGTGGTGACTGTTTTTCTGGTGTGAAACCCTCTCCACTACGCAGCTGAGCAGACCACCAATCTGACATTTCATACTGGCCCAACAGCTAAAAAATGGTAATAATTTTCAGTTGCTACCAACAGGTGCTGGTTTTCAGACTAATTGTTAACACCTGTAATATAGAAAGGTAGGTCTACAATACCTCATCTAGAAATTGAAATGCAGGACTTGTAACTACATCAATGGATCCCTCATCTCGGATATTAATTGATGGAGCAATGGCATAAATAGGCTCCTCCTTCCGTGTCTCTGGTTCTGAGTCACTGGAACTGTAACTTTCTTCGTCCACATCACTCATGTTTTCAAAGTTCTGTGAAATAATAAAAATACCAATATTCAGCATTTATAGATCTTTAGAAACAGGCACCCTACCTACACAAGAGATGAAGAAAACAAAGATACAATGTGAATTGGAGTGAGACCTGTGTTCAAATAAAGGACACCACACAATGATCACTTTCAGAGGTTTGCCTTCATGAATGTTGTAAAACTCTATTGTATAAATGCTATAAAACCCTTCTAATGGCTTAGTTTCACTATAATTCTGCAGATAGCAAAATAAAAGACAATCCTTACAGCAGAGTCAGAGTCAAATGTTTTGAGAGCTATACCTGCACATCTTCATTGGCATCATCCTATACAGTGCAGAGAGCCCTCATCTCCAGCAGTATAAAGTCAGATTATGTTTTTATTTAAAATTGCTTTATTTTTATTTAAAATAGTTCCTTTGGTTGCCCAATATAGGTACCATTCAAACACATAATAAAGAGATTTTTAAGAGCAGGTTAGACAAACACCTGTCAGAAATGGTCTAGATCAGAGGAGGGGAATCTTTTTTGATTTCACTGACCCACTGAAGAATCAGTTGGGGGCCAAATACAAGTGAGATGCAAAAGATTAAAAAAACCTCCTTCACTAAACCTGGTCCCCAAGTAAGAAGGAGAAAAAAAACCCCTCACCGATGTGGCCCACAACTGAGAAGCAAGGGAAAAAGACACTCCCCTCATTCACTTTAAGCTCCAGCCCCATGTGGGGAGGCGCCAAGGCTCAGGGTTTAGCCCAAAGGCTGGATTAACTCTTCTGGGGGCCCAGGTCTAGTAGATTTGTTGGGCCACCCCCAAGCTCTGGGATGCGGCCAAAAATGAGGGTTCAGTGTGTTGGAGGGAGCTGCCTGGGAGTGTGATGGGGGTGAGGGCACGGGGTCTGGGAGAGAAGGAGGGTGCAGAAGTGGCCTACGGGTGGGGGAGCGGAGTCCGGACAGGATGGAACGTGCAGGAGCGAGTTGGGATTGCAGGATCTGGGCAGGAGGGAGGGTGCAGGAGCAGGGTGGGAATGCAGGGTCATTGGGAGTCAGCGTGCAGAAGAGGGCTGGGGTGGGGATTCAGGATCTGGGTGGGAGTAGGGGCTTTGGGTGCCTACGTGGCGCAGTTCCAGGAGGGACCCGGGTGTCTTAGCACAACTCTTCGAGCTCCAAGGAAATGATCCCTGTAGGCACCGTCTCCTGCCACTTCCATTGGCTTGGATTCCCAGCCAAAGGGAGCAACAGGAAGCAGTGTCTGCAGGAAGTATTTTCCTGCAGCACACAGAGCTGTTTCCTTCCCCCTGCCAGGCACAGCCTGTGGGCCAGATGAGACATGTAGCTTGCCTTGACTGGGCCATGAGGCTTGGGGCTCCCTTCTCCTGCAACGGGGAGCCAGCACTGGTGTGACAGCCTCAGTGCTCCCTCCCCTCCATGGCTGGAGCGCCAACCCCAGCTCCCAATTGTAGGGGGAGAAGCCCCAAGCCTGGTGGGCTGGATCAAGACAAGTCATGGGCCAGATCTGGCATGCAGACCACAGGTTCCCTACCTCTCTAGATAATACTTAGTCCCACCATGAGTGCAGGAAACTAGATTAGATGACCTCTCAAGGTCTCTTCCAATCCTGTGATCCTGTAATTCTATGGTTAAGACAATCTTGATCTGAGAGAGCTCACTGTTTAGGATTCAAAATCTATATATATATCTATATATTTTAGAGTGCATCGGTCTGTGTGTTTGTCTGTGAGTCCGTTTGTTCAAGAACTCCTCCTAAACAGTAAAAGTGAGGGCCACCAAATTTGGTATGCAGCTTCCTCTTCTGCTAACTTAAAGCAAGGTCAGAGTTTGGTTGGACCGGGACCACCAGAAGTCTCAGGGAAAGGACAATTTTCCATAACACGCAAAGAGAGGTGCTGATTTTCTGAGGAATGTGATATGAGAGTGGCCATTGGGGGCAGCAAGACTGCAGAGTGTCCACTGAGGGCAGCCCTACCACTAAGGGAGCGGCCAGCAGGGCTGGGCTCTGCCATTTTGCCTGCCAGCACACTGAGTAAGTAGTCCCCCTGCCCCAAATCCTTTCCCGCAATGTCGTGTGTGTATGTGTGTGAGAGAGAAAAAAGGCTCCTGGTGGCCAGGGGAGGAGCTGGGGAGAAAAAAGGCCCCTGGCAGCTGGAGGAGGGCTGAGGAAAGAAAAAAAAAAACATCCTGGTGGCTGGGGAAGGAGAAAAGATTGGTGCCAGATGGGACCTACTGACTCTGAGCTCCTCCTCACCCCTGAACCCTCATTCTCGCACCCCCAACCTCCTCCACACCCCGCATCCTCAAAGCCCTGCCCTGAGTCATGTACCCCACACACACACACACTGCCAGCCCCTCTGCCCTGAAGGATCTGGGCAATGCCAGGAAAGTCTCTAAGTATTACATACATCCATGGAGCATTAGTATAACCCTCTAGTAGTCAGTATAAACAGAACTTCCCTCAGCAGGGTCACAAAATTTAAAAACAGGACACAAATATTAAAAACATGACATTGCCTCATTCTCTGAGCTTGCCCATATGGGAATTTTTATGTAGTGAACAGCACCTCAAATAACAACAGTGAATCAGTGTAAATAAAAGAATCAGAAAAACAACAACAAAATACATAAAACAAAAATTACAATGATCATGTTACCACAGTTAAACATGTTTCCTGTCTGAATACTTTATAACCTGAGGGACTTGTTTTAAAAACATTTGCTTATGCAAGCAGTTCCACTGAATTCAGTGGGCTGGGCTTTTTGTCAGTACAACCTCTAATAAAATGTTAAGAAAGAAGAATAATTGGAGGATTTCTTGACGTTTCCCCTCACATTTTTCTGCTGGAGAGGTGCAGAATCATTCCAAATCAAACAAATCCTACAGAATCCACAAAGGCGTGTATACACAACAGGGTTTAACTCTAAA
Source organism: Rafetus swinhoei (assembly GCA_019425775.1). Classification (NCBI taxonomy): domain Eukaryota; kingdom Metazoa; phylum Chordata; order Testudines; family Trionychidae; genus Rafetus; species Rafetus swinhoei. The sequence continues at coordinate 325,929,024 of CM033437.1, read as the reverse complement.
TAAGCTACGCAAATTGAGCTACGTTAATTGCGTAGCTTATTTAGAAATAGCTTATTTTGAGTTTTGGTGTGGTTTACACAGCACTTATTTCAAAATAGAGCATTCTTCCTCTGACTTCCCTTACTCCTCATAAAACGAGGGTTACAGGAGTCAGAGTAAGTCCTCCAGCTTGACAGTATTTTTACATTATGTTAAAATAACTGTTGTTTGTGTAGACACGGACTATGTTATTTTGAAATAACGCTAGTTATTTCCAAATAATGTTGCTGTGTAGACATAGCCCAAGAGTCCCAGGCTGCCCTATAGAGGCAGTGTGCAGCAGTTCTGCTTCATAGTGCATCTCCAATGTAGTTATTAAAACCAGGGGTTCTCCCTAGTTATAGCTACCCAAGAACAACCCTAAATGGAGGAATCTCCATTATGCATAGGCTCCTACAGCCAACATTAACTTTTATCTGAACTGCCTTAGGGTTAGTCAAGGGTAAAATGTGTGTTCCCCTCTCCTCTCTTCCAGCATGAAATTGCCCATCTTTATCCCTGACCTTCCCAGTCCTCATACACTGGAAGGAGACATTTGCATAGGAAGGGGACCCTATATATGTGGATCTTGGGAGCAAGATCTGGTCTAATATTATTACTTGTGTGAGTTAAAGTTACTTGTGTTCATATTTTTAAGATCAGGCCCCAAATTACAAAACATGCAAACACAGGAGAAAATAGCACACTTTCTGAGAAAAGGGAGACCAGTTGGCAAATTACTGAAGAAAAAAATGGGGTTGAAAAGATTTCTGGAAGAAGTGGCATTTAAGGAGGTCGTTGTAAGTAATAACATGAAAAAGTTATTATATCTTTCATACATGCTTTATCCCAAAACTCTGTGAAGAGTTCATTAATAGTTACAAATGGTAATAAAATAAAAAGGTATTTAGCCTGAGGCAGGAGTGAATAAAGATCTGAGGATATGACCATATTACATTTCAACTCTTCTGGCAAAATCCCATCTTTATAAAAGTTCTCTTTTAGGAATGGAGATTAGGGATATTATACTTTGATTAATTAACTAATTAAATAGTTGATAGGATTTCCATCGACTATTCGATTAGTTGATAAGGACTAGTGTGGCGTTCTGCCTTTGAAATATACAAGAGCCCCTAGGGCTGTTGTGCATTTCAAAGATTGAAACACCTTGTGCAGCTTGGGGCCAGCGGGGAGTCCCCTGCTGACCCCAGACTCTATGCGGATGCTTTCGCTTTGAAATGTGCAAGAATCCCCGCTGGGGCTGTTGTACATTTCAAAGTGGAAGCGCAGGGTATGTCTAGACTACATGCCTCTGGCGACAGAGGCATGTAGATTAGGCTACCCGGCAAAGGAAAAGAAGCGGGGATTTAAATAATCCCCGCTTCATTAAAATAAACATGGCCGCCGCGCTGTGCCGACGATCAGCTGATCCGGCACAGCGCGGTAGTCTAGACGCGGATCAGTTGGCTAGGGAAGCCTTTGCCGACCGATCCCTTATGCCTCGTGAAACATTATGTTGTACATTTCAAAGCAGAAGCACCAAATGGAGCCTGGGGCCAGCGGGGGACTCAGAGTCCCGACTGACTCCAGGCTTCATGCAGTGTTTCTCTTTGAAATGTACAAGAGCCCCAACAGGGACTCTTGTACATTTCAAAGTTGGAATGCTGCCGCTGCGCCCGTCCCCTCCCACGGAGCTGGAGATGGCGGGAACCAGCTTTTAAACAGGCTCCCCCCAGCACGTCCCCTTCTTCCCCCGCTTGTGGCCACTTTCTGATGGGGGGGGAGAGGGAGCGACTAGTCTTTTGCTTATCAGATAGTCGACTAGTCGATTAGTTGCTTACATCCCTAATGGAGATTATGAATTTTCTGGCATTAGTGCAGGGTTATGGAACCTCTAACTTGCGTGCCAGATATGGTGCATCAGGGTTCATCAGTCCCCAGTGGGCCGCCAGATACTTTGTTTACCTGAGCATCCTCAGGCATGGCTGCTTGCAGCTCCCAGTGGCTGCGATTTGCCATTCCCAGTCAATGGGAGCTACAGAAAGCAGTGTAACCTGGGCCACCACTTCCTGCAGTTCTCATTGGTCAGGAATGGCAAACCACAGTCACTGGGATCTGTGAGTGGCCTTGCATGTGGATTCTCAGGTAAACAAAGTGTTTGGTGACCTACCAGGGGTTAACTGGATGTTCCCCGCTACTGTATTATTGGGAGCCAGCTCTGCAATGTTCTTGGTAACTAGAAGCCTCAGTCAGGACTATAGAGGCAATCCTGTTTGGTTCTGTACAACAGATTGTATGAGTCAATGTTAGATCCTAAAAGCTTTCAATCTAAATAGACAAGATAGACTCAAAAATACTGTTACCTTTATTTAAAGATGAGGAATTGAGGCACAGAGAGATTAAATAATTTACCCAAGGTTATATAGAAAGCCTATGGCAGAACTGAGAAATGAACCCAGATCTAGTGAGGGTATGTGCAGATGGGGCCAAATGGCAGAAAAGCCTCTTCTGGAAAAAAAAAATTGAAGAAGGTATGCAAATACAACTGCTAGTTGCATACCTCTTCCAAACCTCCCGCTCCCCCCCCCCACAGTGTAGCTGTACCCTGAGTCTAGTGCTTTAATGGCAGGGTTACCCTGCCTCTCAATTTTACTTTATTTCACAATTTTAAAGGCTTTCATGTTTGCAACCCCCCCCTATAAGTTCCAATTTCTGCCATTTTGTAAAGGATCTCCTATATGAAAAGCATGTGGATGTTCCAAAGCTACGGGGCTGATCTAGGCTCAAGGACATATACATGCAGGACTTGAACCCTTTCAACATTGACACCACAAGTTTGGAAAAATGCTGCTATCAATAGGCTATTCTGGAGGGCTGTGCTGCACCAGGGAGTCAGGGTTGAAGAGACGTGTTTGAGAGAGAAAAAAAGAAGTGAACAAAGAGGAAAAGACTACAGGTCTTGAGAGACAGTATAATTGGACTTCAACCTCTGGTACTGAACTTTACACAAAAGTGCTGTATCATTTACATTTGGCTAATGATTTGGTACGGTAGTCTCTAAGACAGTAAAATCTTTGATTGATAAAACTTAAGCCTGTTTTTAGTGCTGTTTGGAATTTCTTCAACGAGATTTTGACTTTTGCAGAGAGATTTAAACAGCTGTATTTGATAATGGAAAAAACAATTTGATTGCCTCCAGGAGGAATAAAAGCGTTGTGAACTCATTGTAAACAGCAAGATGCCAAGACAGAATCCAGGATACATTGTGCATAAACATGTACACATATTGAAAAATACAATAATTCTTCAGCTCCAAAATGTTGTTAAAACTGCTAAATAGGTTTATCATTTTCAATGTTTCTGCTGTTTTATTCAGGTCTCTAAATCATGCTGAAAGATTTTTTTAAAAAGAAACAAAGGATACACATATGGGGGCGTGTGTGTTGATATATGGCATTCACATTACAGGTTGCTGTCACAATATTTAAATGAGGGCTTCTCAATCTTTTTCTTTCTGAGGCCCTTGAACAAACTCCACAGCCCAACTGTGCCACAGAAACTGTTTTTTGTGTTTTTTTGTTTTTTTTTTTTTTTGGGGGGGGGGAGGGGGTTTTATAATAGCCAGGATCAGCATTAGGAAGTAGCAAGCAGGACAGTTCCCCAGGACCCTACAAAACTAAGCTTCTCAGGCTTCAGCTTCAGCCCTTGGGCTACGTCTAGACTACAGGCTTCTTTCAGAAGAAGCTTTTTTCAGAAGAGAAGGAAGTCTGCTATTTTTGAATGGCATCAGATTGTGAAATGAAATAGTGGGTATAAAAATAAACTGGGTCACTCAGGCTACATCTAAACTGCAGGCTTCTTTCGGAAGAAGCTTTTTTTGGAAGAGATCTTCTGGAAAAACTTCTTCTGAAAGAGAGTGTTCACACTGCAAAAGTGCATCGAAAAAGCGATCTGCTTTTTGAAAGAGAGCGTCCAGACTGAATGGACGCTCTCTCACATGTAAGCTGTGATTGCGATGAATGGAATGGCCATGAGGGTACCTGTGCTTTTTCCTCTTTGGAGCAGTCCTGCTATCTGGGTATGTGTTAGTGTAGCGCAGATCTGGGTTCACCCCCCAATTTTTTCCCTTTGCCTCTCAGAGCCTCACTTATCCAGGAAAAAGGTGTTCTTCCTCGTAAAATGAGGTTTACCACTGTCAAAAAAACCGACACGTTCTTTTGATTTAATTTTGAAAGAACGTGACAGCAGTCTAGATGCAGGTGAAGTTTTTTTTTTAATAAGGCCACTTTTTAAAAAAAACCTGTGTAGTCTAGACATAGCCTCAGTCTGGACACTAAAAATAGCACCATAGGCAGCCTCCGCTCCAGGCCTGGGAAGCGGTCCTACTCCAGGAACAGCTGGGGTCAGGGCTGCAGGGGCTTCTGGGGCTGGACCGCAGGCTCCAGCCCTACAAACTGCTTTGTGGAAGGCAGATCGTAAGGGAAGGGGTAAGGGGAGAACTAAGGGGAAGAGAGGTGATGAAAGGAAGGGGCTTGTGCTGAGGGGAGAGTGGGGGGAGGGCAGGAGAAGAAAGGGGAAGACACCAAGAGACAGGGTGAAGGAGAGACAAATGCCAGGGGGCCAAGAGGAGACAACGAGGAAAAGGGCAGGAGTGGGGGAAGGGAGGAAAGGTGTCAGTGGAGGTGGGAGAGGGGAGGGGACAGGGTGATGCTGGGAGAGGAAAGGGACGGAACAATGGGGACAAAAGGAAGGAAGAGGAGAGGGGAGCAATGGGTGCCTGGAGAAGAGGGGCTGAAAGGAGGAGTGGGCAGGAGGAAGGCAGGGAATGGAGCAAGTCATGTGTGAGGGTGCAGAGGGGCATGAGTAAAATTGGGACAAAGGATGGTGAGGGGGTGGGCATCAGAGAGAAGGAGGGCAGGGGCAGTCAGGGAAGAGGGAGGCACCAGGAAGGTACACAGAAAAGGGAAGGTGTAGTGCCAGGGGATTGTGGGGGTGAAGCGGAAGGGCAGACACGTGGAGGGGAGGGACGGGCAGAGGAGAGAGGCAGAGCAGGTGGGTAGAGGGAGGTATAATTAAAAATGGGATAGAGAATAAGACAGAAAATATCTTAATGCCCCTATATAAAATCATGGTATGCCCTCATCTTGAATACTGTGTACAGATGTCGTCGCCTCATCTCAAAAAAGATATATTGGCATTGGAAAAGGTTCAGAAAAGGGCAACAAAAATGATTAGGGGTTTGGAACAGGTCCCATATGAAGAGAGATTAAAAAGACATGGACTTTTCAGCTTAGAAAAGAGGAGACTAAGGGGGGTTATCATAGAAGTCTATAAAATCATGACTGGTGGGATGGCTTGAAGTCAATGGCTAAAACAACACGAGTAAATGGGTTTTAGTCCCCTGAGCGTCATCAAACCGTTCTACAGTGGTGGAGTGGAAATTGAGCGACGAGAGGCTGACAAAAATGTCAGGTGCTACGCCAACATGGAAAAGGATAACCCTCGCTGTGTGTACTTACAATTGTAGGTCGCTGGCGAGGGAGGAAACATTAAACCATCTGATGGAGGAAAAGAAAAGGATAAGATGCGACATCCTGCGAAGTCTGCGAAACCCGACGAAAGAAGGAGTTGGAAGTCAACTAGAAGGATGGAAGCGCTATGAGGCTCGGAAAGGGAGACGGTGCTAGAAACATTGGGGGAGTCGGATTTATCGTCAGTAAGGACTGGTCTTTGAAAGTTATACCATGCCAGCTAATATCATCACGTATTGGTGTGCTTCATCTTCAGATAGAGTCAAAGCCTACCCTCAAGGTCATCCAGGCCTATGCCCCACAAGTGGAAGTGAGGACGAAGAAGTGAAAGAATTCTACCAAGAGCTTGAAAGAGCTCTCGCACAAAAGTCCACTTACACTGTCACGATGGGAGCCTTCAATGCCAAGGTCGGACGAGGGAAAGCTGGCAAAAAGTTCATAGGGAGATATGGCAGTGGCAAAAGGAATGAAAGAGGAGAAAGGTTAGTAGCGATGGCAGAAATGAAAGAACTGTACGTGGCAAACACCTGGTATAAAAAGAAGATTGCAACAAAGTGGACGTGGATTGCACCAAACGTGAAAAGCAAGAATGAAATTGACTATATTTTAGTCAATAAAAGGTGCATTGTTCAAGACGTCTCTGTGGTGCAGCCTTTCAACATCGGCAGTGACCATCGCTTGCTTAGAGCGAAGTTGATTTTCGACTAAGTGGTGGAAAAGAAGGCGTTAGAGATGGCAAATAGGAAACAGTGTCCGAAGACATTCGATGAAGCAAAGCTGAAGAAAGCGATTTCTGGGTTTGACTGGAGCCAGACAGAAAAATGTGATGGGGACTAAAGTATCTTTGCTGACAAGCTGAGTCATTGCTTAAAAGCAGCTGAAATTGAAAAGTCGAAGAAGGTGAAGGGAAGAATCTCGAAGGAAATGAAAAGCCTGCTGGAGAAGCGGAGAAACATGAAAAGGAGCTTGGATAACAACTTTGAGTACTCCATTCTGTGCAAGCTTAAACGGCAAAAGCTGAAGGACGACTTTGAGAACTTCTGGAAAGAAAAACTCCTCAAAACAGCTGAATCACGCAAGAGCTTCAGGACATGCAAGCGGGAATTGACGCAGTATAGACTGAGCGTAACAGCATTGAAGAACAAGGATGGAGAGACAGTAATCGACAGAGCAGGGATGGAGAAGGTCTGTAAGGACTTCTATACAGAACTATTCAAATCAAGAATCAACATCCCTCTCCCAACGCTCCAGGAATCAGAAGAACGCATCCCCCCCATAATCGTCAGCGAAATCTGAAGTGCACTATACCAGGTGAAGAAGGGAAAAGCTCCAGGCAAAGATGCAATAACTTCAGAAATGATTTCTGCAGGAGGTGAAAAACTTTGGAAGGCCCTCGCTTTAAGAGTCAGTCGATATCTTGAAGAAGGAAAAATACCATCAAGGTGGAAGGAGTCGAATACCATCTTGCTACACAAGAAGGGCGATCGAGAAAATCTTAAGAATTACCGCCCTATATGCCTACTTTCTCATATTTACAAGCTCTTTACAAAGGTGGTAAGGAACCGACTTTCGCAGAGCCTGGATGAACAGCCAAGAGAGCAGGCAGGGTTTCGAAGAAATTTCAGCACGATCGACCATATATTTACCCTTAGCCAGCTCCTAGAAAGAGCGAGGGAATACAAACTTCCACTGTGCATTGCTTTCGTTGACTATGAAAAGGCCTTCAATAGCATCGAGTTCAACGCAATATTAAAGACGCTCACAGAGCAGGGCATTAACACACAATACATCAATTTGTTGAAGGAAGCGAATACTGGATGTACAACAGATATTACTCTCCTCGAAACTCCCCTCCGTATCCCAATCGAGAAAGGCGTGAAGCAAGGAGATAAGATTTCACCGAAACTATTCACTGCCTGCCTCAAAATGGTTATGAACAAGATCAATTGGAGGAGTGATGTCAACATAAACAGAGAACGATTATCTCAGCTCAGATTTGCGGACGACATTGTATTAATTGCCAAAAGCACCAACCAATTGCAGAACATGCTACGAAGACTTGACAAGAAAAGCAGTCAGGTCGGTCTGAAAATGAACTGCTGCAAAACAAAATACATGCGATCAGACATCTTACAAAAAGCCCGAATAACGATAACAGGAGAAGAAATCAAAGAAGTGGAACAGTACATATATTTGGGCCAAGAAGTTAATATGCGCCAAGACCTGAACGGAGAACTCTCGTGAAGGATTCGGGCAGGACGGTGTGCATTCAATTCCATCAAGGACGTCCTCAAAGGAAAGATCGATAAGACCACACATACAAATATCTTCAGTTCAACAGTGCTGCCAGCCATGTTGTATGGCAGCGAAACGTGAGCACTGACAAAGAGAGAAGAGCAGCGACTATTGGTAGCTGAAAGGGCAATGGAGCGAGCTATGTTGGGAATTTCCCTTCTGGATCGTATTCCAAATGAAATGATCAGAGAACGCAGTGGCGTGAAAGATATTATCATGGAAAGTAGACATAACAAAATGTGATGGGCAGGCCACACAGCACGGCTCACGGACAATAGGTGGACCGCAATTATTGCTGAGTGGTACCCACAAGAACAGAAAGACCACCCGGTCAGCCTCCAAGAAGATGGGAAGATGACATTGTTAAACGTTTTGGACGAATGTGGAGAAGAAAGACAAGAGTGCGGGAAGAATGGTGGACGTGTTGTGATCGGCGCAGTCTTAACGATAGCTGAAGACCGATCAATCCAGGTATGATCTAGGTGTGGAAAAAGTGAATAAGGAAAAGTTATTTACATATTCCCACAATATAAGAATGAGGGGTCACCAAATGAAATTAACAGGCAGCAGGTTTAAAACAAAAGGAAATTTTTCTTCACTCAGTGCACAGTCAACCTGTGGAACTTCTTGCCAGAGGATGTTGAGAATTCTAGGACTTTAACAGGGTTCAAAAAAGAGCTAGATAGATTCATGGAGGTTAGTTCCATCAATGGCTATTAGCCAGTATGGGTAGAAATGGTGTCCCTAGCCTCTGTTTCTCTGGAGGTGGGTGACAGGGCGGGATCATGTGAGGATTACCTGGTGGGTTCCCTCCCTCTGGGGCATCTGGTATTGGCCACTGTCGGCAGACAGGATACTGGGCTGGATAGACCATTGGTCTGACCCAGTATGGCTGTTCTTATGTTTTTATGCTCTTATGTTCTTATGAGGTGTTAGAAGAGGGGGTGGGGAGGAGTAGCTACAGATGATCAGAGTGGGGCTAGAGGAGGAGTAGACACAGGGGGAAGAGTGGTGCAGAGGAGTGGGGCAGGTTCCCAAAATGCTGAGGGGAGTGAGAAGGGCAGGTGCCAGGACAGCAGAAGAGGGTGAGGGGTGGGGGACAGCAGGCACCAGGGGAGCAGATAGGGTGAGGGGAGGGGAGGAGACATGGCAGCAGAGGGAAAATGGAGAGGTTTATATCAGATATTTATTAATAACTTGGGTGCTACAGTGGCACACATCTGACCAAGAGTACATGAACTCAATACTGGTACACAAGACAAAATTCACTCTGTTTATGGGAGGAAAATCTTAGAGGGAACAAGTCAGATGGTTTAACCAAAAATACCGAACACTTCCACCCTCCCAAAAAAACCCATCGGGGAAAAAATTCTGTTGAGGAAAAAAAAAGGGGGGAGACCAAAGTTGTTGAGAGAGAGAGAAAAAAAGGACCCCAACAGTTATTAAGCAAAAAAGTTAAAAAAATTAAAAAAACCAGCATGGCCCCTTTAAGAACAAGCTATCTTGTCTTCTCCTGCTCCAGGCCAGACAACTCCCCTGCAGAACCAGGTAAGGGGGGGCAGGGAGGGCTGGGCCTGGTTGCTGAGTGTGTGTAGGGTTGCCAGGTGTCCCGTATTGATCCGGACAGTCTGGTATTTTTGCCTCCTGGACAGAAAAAAAATCAGAAAATACTGGACATTTTAGGTGTCCGTTATTTCCTGAATTTTTTACCGGACAGGAGGCGAAAATACCAGACTGTCCGGGTCAATATCGGACACCTGGCAACCCTAAATGCAAATTGGATTAATGCAATTGCAGGATAGCTTCCTTGGGGGGAGGGGTCCTGTGTGGGCCAAACTCATCCCTATTGGTAGAGGATGGTGGGAGGCGTTCTTAGAGGGGGTCACAAGACACTTTACTTCTGGTCATGTGTCCATCTTGACCCCAGGAGTACTACCTCCAGGGGTGGGACTTCTTGTGGCAGGGGTGTGGCTAACAGGGGTCAGGGGGCCTGGCTAAGGTGTCCCTAATTTTGGTTCAGAAAATATGGTCACCATATGTATGTCACCAGCCACAGCGCTCCCCCTCGGAAATGGGTACCCTCAGCGAGCCACCCAGGGCGCCCGCCCGATGCCTCTCACCCCACTGCCAGGCTGCGTTTCCCCCCCAGAGTGCGAGCCCCTCCCCCAATCCCTCTTGGCTCCCCCTCTGGCACCCCAGCGTCTCCCCTCTCGCGCGCCCAGCCGCTGCGCTGAGGCGCCTGCGCCACCAGGGCTCCTCTCACCTGATGTTTCCTACCCGGCCGGGTTCCTCCTCCGGGGCGTTCGGGTCCCTCCGGGGCCCCCTAGCTGCTGCGTGGCAGCCTCGAGCCGCATGCTTACCGGCCCCAGAGCGTCTCGGGTTGCCAGGGAGACACAGCCACCTTTCCCCTCCCCCCCTCCTTTTCCCCTCCCTTCTGATTGGTGGAAACGTCTTCCCTCTGTCCAATAGGAGGAGAATACGAAAAGTTTTCCCCTCCGCCCATTGCCGTGGCTCGCGGACAGAGGACTAAAAGCCGCTGCGCGGGGTCAGGGGGTAGCCCGCTGGGATTTGTAGTTAATCCCGCAAATCCTCGCTATGAATTTGCCGCGGCTCGGAACTACAACTCCCAGCGGCCACTTCGGCTCGTGGGGCGCGGGGCACACCGCTGCAGCCTAGACCCTGGCACCCCCTTCCCCGGTTCGAGTTATGTGAGGGAGCGGCAGTGGGGGGGGGGTCCGTTCCTCTGAGCTATGCTCCCCAGCCGGCGGGCAGGGCGCGCCCCATAACTCGCCCCGGTGGGGGGCAGACCCCACCCCCGCGCGCGGTTCCCATAAGCCGCACCCGGCGCGGAGGAGGGCGCCAGGGCAGGCACCGGGCTCAGAGCCGGGCAATATGCGGGGCCCCTGCCCGGGCTGGTGGCACCTCGGGGTGAGGGTGGCAGGTGTCCGGCCAGGGCTGTTGAGCAGCAGCGGCCCCTGGCGAGGGCCGAGAGGCGGTAGCCGGTTCGCGACGAGCCTCACCAGCGGCGGCGGGAGCCCGCCGGGCCCCGAGGAGGGCAGGACGAGGGCGATAAGCCCCTCAAGGAGTGGACGCTGATTGTCAGCCCGTTCGGGCAGCTGAAGGTGCGGCTGCCCTGCCACGTTACCGTGCGGCCCCTGGACCCGCTCCGCTACCCGCACGCGGACAGAGCGCTGGTCACAGTCAGCGCGGGGGACAACAGCCTGCCCCAGGCGCTGGATCTGGATCGCCTACAGGTGAAGTATGACGAGGCGCTGAAGGAGATGACGATAGTCTCCGACCACATGGACAGCAAGGCCGCTGTTGTTGTGAAGACGCCCCTGAAGTTTGGTAGGTCAAGACTAACTGATAAAGGATACTGCACTGTGTAGTTGAGGTGTTTGTATGCCCCTCAGTGTGTGTCCAGTCCCTGATCTCACACACACTGAGGCATGCACCTGGGCCTGGGGTGACAACAGGGCCTGTTCCTTGGCCTTCTTGTTTCGTGGCTCAGGCCTCTCCTGCCATCCCCCTTTGTAATACTGAAGAGGCTGTTGCAATAGTGCCATGCAATAGTGCTAACCTCAGGCACTCAAAAATCACTAGTTAGCCCCCTGCCCTATTAAAAAAAAAAAAAAAAATCCTGAATTTTTAAAGGGTTCTTGTTTTTTTTCTATTGGTTTCTGGGGCTTTAGGGTACTCTGACTTCATGTTTTCAAACTTTTCTGTGCCGCCACAGGGGCTAAAAATGTACTTTTTATTTGAATGAAAGCTGAGGTATACACACTGTCTTTTGATTCTAGCAGTTGAAGCAGTAAGAAAAACCAGCAGGTAGTGTAAGAGTTGCTAACAAGTTGTTATTTTCCATCTGAGCTGGTGCAGTTGGCTGTGCACACCTGCAGTTCACAGATGTTCCCACTAGACTTGTTACATGCAGCCAACCTGCTACCCTCCAACACAAGCTCTAAGTGAGTCAGAGTCACGAGCTCTACTAGCTTGTGTTCTTTTGGGTGGCCCATCTGTACGGGTTACAAAAATTGGAAGACAGCAGTGTCAGGGATGCCAGGAGAGGCCTCCTCTTTCCAAGTACAATTCCTATGTCATCTCTTAGCAGTCAGAAACTCCCTTTGAATCTAGACAGTGCTGTGAGTACAAATCCTACAAACAGCTCAGCGGTACTGCTGCCAGATACTAACAGTTGCTAACTAGGCTTGGGCCAATAGCCATATCAGTTTTTAACTGCTTTGCACCAGAGGTGAACTGTTGTGTGACTGAATTCATAAATGTTTGAGGCTCTCATGCTATGGGGAAATAAGTACCATAAATGGCTGTTAAACAATATATGCAAACATCTTTTTTTCATGGGCTCATACCTTCTGTCCATACTTACTCTGCAGGTACATTAGTCAATATACTGATTTCCCAGTGCCCCTCCTGCTTCCCCTGAAGAAGCAGGTGCACACACTGTATATATAGATGATATTTGTTATTTGAAGTTTGAGTGTACTTTTGAGATCATAGGAATGGCATATTTTGAGATGACTGAAAATTTCAGAGGGAGGCATACTCTGTGGGCTATTCCTTTCTCTGCAGGAGGCTATACAGTGTACCTAGACTACCCCTCTTAACAGTCTCGGAAATTGGAGGGTATTTAGGATTTCAAATATTATCAGTTTATCAAGGAAAATCATGTTGTAAAATAACACTTGACCAACAGTGAAATAGAAGAGGACTGAGCTTTGTAAGAAGTTGAGGTTGTAGAGTATTTTTAGTGGCTGGTCTGTTTTTCTTATACATGCAATTGCTATAGATTGAGACCAGATATTATGGTATTTTAGAACTGTTTGTTTCTCTTTAGCACTAAGAAAGAGAGACCCATTTTTTGCTTTAACTGTTCTAGATTTGGATATCAAGACATCAGGGACTGGCTGTGTGAAGATTCAGAAAATAGACTGTGATAACTGCAGAATAGAAACTGAGCTGGGGACTAGCATCTTAGACTCAATAAAGGTACAGAAAGCTTTTCTTCCTCCATACTGATTATTTTAAAAACAACTATGTATTATGGAATACAGTATAGGCATGCAAAATAGCATTTAAGAAGTTAACTGTTTAAGTGTTACAATTAACTAGTTAACTGGCCTCCCGCGGGGCTGGGCCAGAGTGGCCTCCCACAGGGTGGGGCGGGAGTCTGTTCCAGCAATCCCTGGTAAGCATGCCAGTAGGGGTGATGCTTGCCAGTTAACCGGGTAACCCTTTATATCCATAATACAGTATTATAAGGTCAGAATCTAGTCTTGAAGACATGGTATGCAGTGCATGTGCAAGGACTCTTGTGGAAATTTCAGTAGCTGATCTCATTATTTTTAGTGCATTGATTACAGCATGCAAGTGAATAATCATAGATGGCTTGAGACAGTGAACTGCAGAGCGACCTCAAAAACAGAAGCCAGTCAGCTGATTGTGCATTATAGAAATCTTCTGTTTCACTTAAATTGCAACAGGCTATCCACATACTACAGGTTGAACCTCTCTCAACTGGGACTCCCTGGTCTGGCAACATTTGTGGTCCAACAGGTGTTCTGGATGTTGCTGGACCATAGAGACCTGGTGGAGGACCAAAGGTAGGAGCCCTGTGGGGGCCAGGAACTCACCCAGGATGGCTGCAGGGAGGCCAGCGTGTAGGAGCCCTGCTGCGGGAGTCCGGCTAAGCCACTTTGACCTTTTAAATGTATTCAGTTAGCTCTTCATTCAAAAGCTCAAAGTGCGGTTTGCTGCGGTGAGACCAGGAGCCCAGCAGGGCTGGTGAGGACCAGTAGCCCCAGCAGTGGGACCGGTGCTGCCTCAGTAGGTTGGTTGCGTTGAGAACCCCAACTGAGCATAGGTCTGCTGCAGGGGGAAGGGAGGCGGGAATCCTAGCGGTGGGACTGTGGGCAGGCGAGGACGGTGCTGCAAGGCTGGTGGGGCCGGAGCACGAGTGGTGGGGCAGTGGTTTGCAGTGGCGAGACTGAGCGCCCCAGCAGCAGGACCCCTGGGCTGCCGTGGCAGGGCATCAGGACTGGTTGTATGTGGGGAGCCTGCCGGGAGGCCAGGCAAGGAGTGGAGCAGGACTGGGGGCTGATGGGAGGGGGACAGAAATGACCTCCCCGGTCTGGCAAAATCCCTCCTTTGAGACCACTCAGGTCCCAAAGGTGCCGGATCGGGGAGGTCCAACCTGTATTGTGAACTGGGAGCAGGGGTGTCTAGTTACATGGGCCTACAGAGCCTTTGTTCCACCAATGTTGGGACCTGGAGGCCCAGCTCCACCAATGTTGGAGCTAGGTCTCTCCTCTGGCCCCACTGCTGCCCTGGCACATCTCCCTCAGAGCATCCCTTGCCCATTTGCCAGTCCTCACATGCCTCCCCAGGCTGCCTCACATGACCTGTGCCATGGGCAGCGGGTGACTGCTCTGGACACCCTAAATTTACTCGGCAACTGCTACTACTGCAGCCTGGCTCTCAGGGGCTGTGTCTAGACTGGCCACTTTTTCCGCAAAAGCAGCTGCTTTTGCGCAAAAACTTGCCAGCTGTCTACACTGGCCGCTTGATTTTTCTGCAAAAGCGCTGACGTTCTCATGTACGAAATCAGTGCTTCTTGCGGAAAAGCTTTGACGCGCCCGTTTGGGCAAAAGTCCTTTTTGCGAAAAACTGTTGCGCAAAAGGGCCAGTGTAGACAGCTAGCTAAGGCTTTTGCGCAAAAGCAGGCTACACGGAAAAAAGTGGTTTGGACGCCGGGAGACCCCGTAGGAGCCCCGGACTTCCTGGTAACCCAAGCTCTTAAAGTAGCTGCAGGCTGCTGAGCGCACGTGGCAGGAGCATGCCTCAGACCTCTGGCCTGAGGTCTGCCACGGTGCCCCTGCCGTGCCCAGCAGCCACATCACAGCCAGCATGGCAGCTCCGGGCGCTCAGCCACCTGCACCCCCAGCGCAGGAGGCCCTCAGGGGCAGCAAACGACGGGCCCCATCCTGGTCGTCGGGGGAGCTGGACAGCCTGCTCGACCTCTGGAAGGAGGAGGAGGCCCTCCATGAGACCCACTCGCGGCGCCGCAACGCGGACATCTTCACCCACATGGCCCAGGCGCTCACCCAGCAAGGCCATCCCGCCCGGACCCTCGAACAAGTCCGGGCGAAAGTCAAGGAGCTGCACCTGGGTTACGTGCGGGCCAGCGAGGGCCAGGGGGCAGGAGCAGACACCTGCCCCCATTACGACCGGCTCCACGCCATCCTCGGCCAGCCAGCCCCGCAAGCCCCAGACGTGCCCGTGGACAGCAGCGTGCGCCCCATCACCAGGACCACCGAGGCAGGGAAGGAGATGACAGCAGTGCATCTGAGGATGAGGCCAGCATTGCCACCCAGCAGGCCCCCTCCAGCAGCCCTGAGGTCTCCCGCGCATCCTCCGAGGCTGGGGAAGGATCCACCGGTGAGTCTTGCACTTTGCACTCACAGGGGCGGGGGGGGGAGCCAGGCGCCTGGAGTGGGGAGGGGGAGAGCATGTCACTCAGGCCACGTGTGCTGCACGCTGTGTAGCATTAGGCAACAAGCAGCCTGTGCAACAACGTGCAGCCTGGTGACCGAGCGGCACGTGGCCGCAGCAGGCAGCTGCAGGGCACGCCTGGGACCGTGCTGCTCACACACATTCGGCGGGACCAGGGAGAAGGGTGGATGCTGGCTGAACCAGCCAGGGCCCCAGGGACTCAGCCCAGAGCCCGCACTCCGCAAGGGTGCAGCACGGAGAACGGCACACTGTCCCATGCCTGGCTGTGAGGCACAGCCAGCTGCTCCTGGGTAAACCGCAGCCACAGCCCTGTGAGCGTGGCCCCACTGAGCCCCTCGCCTGCTCCCGGTGCCTTGGTTGGCTCCCGAGGAAGTCACCACTGCCACACATGTCCCTGGGCTACATGTGTGAGGGATAGTGGGAGGGAGAAGGGGGAAGCGCCGGGCCGCCTCTTAGGGCCGCCTGAGTTTTGCTGCAAGGATGGGACCACCCCCAGTCACTCTCCTGGTTCCGTCCAGGAGATATCCCATGCGATGGGGATCTGAGAGCCCAGACCACCTCTGCCAGATGTGCTCCCAGGCACTGTGGGGATGCATCTCGCCCCTGTCAAACACCAGTGATTAGCCCAAAGCCTCACAGCCTCCACTGGCAGGAGTTCCACAGGTTAACGCAAGCCTCCACGGGGCCAGGACACAGATCGGTGGTTACACACATGGAGGAGGACCCTACCCAGGGGCGGTCCTCCTTGCAAACATACAACACGGGGGCAGGGGGGAACCGAGTGGGCCCAAGCCACACTACTGTGGTGTCACCTGGGCTCAGGGGTGCAGAGGGCATGAGGTGTGGGGACAGTGGCCGGCCTGCCTGACTGACCCATCCTTTCTTCTCTTCCTGCAGCGGGACCAAGCAGAAGCCGGGCCCTCCAGTCCGGCAGCAGCAGCACCCCCAGCTGCCCAACCACGCAGGCACAGGCTCCGCCACCGGGACCAGCTCCTTCGCCGGCATGTGCAGGCTGTCAAGTGCATCGAGGCATCGATTCGCCAGCGCGTCGAGGGGGACCTGCAGTGGCGCCAGGAGGCCTGGGCCGCCTTCCAGACCCAGTGTACAAGGATGGCTGACTCCATCGCCACCCTCACTGCCCACATAGTCCATGCCATTCACTATGGCATGGCCTTACCCCATGCCCCCGCCATCCCTCCTGCCCTTGCAACGCCTCCTCCTGCAATGCCTCCTCCTGCCGCCCCTGCAATGCCCCCTCCTGCAATGCCTCCTCCTGCCGCCCCTGCACTACCCCCTCCTCCTGCCACCCCTGCAATGTCCCCTACTCCTGCCCACCTCCCCGTGCAGCCTGCCCCGATGCGGCCTGCCCCGCATGTCCAGGTCCGCCCCCGCAAGACCGCTCGCAGGGGCCACACCTCCCAAGAGTAGCTCCTCCCCCTCCCCCTTCCCGTTGAAGGTCTCCTCCTCCTCCCCCTCCCCCTTGTAAATAAAAACATACATTTTTCAGTTGAGAACAAAACTGTGTGGTTATTGTGTTACTCGAGGTAACTGTAATAAATGATTTGAGATGCCTATTAGCCAACTAAATTTAAGAGGATTACAAAATGCGGACACCAAATTCTGTATCTATCACTGGTCGTCCCTTTAAGTGGTCATTGGTTTGTGGCGCATAAATAAATACTTACACTTTTAAGTAAAATTTAAACCACAACTATATTAACATAGATTACAAACAAGCAAGAAAGGTTAAAAGACGCACACAAAAGAATAGGTACATAGCCTAGGCGAGGGACGCGATTGTAGTGTGGCTGGCAACCTCAATCCTTTGGTCCTTCTGGGCCTCGGAGAGGAACAGCTAGGAGATCCTCGATGGAAGATTTACGGCGAAGCTGGCAACCTTGATCCTTTGGTCCTTCCGGGCCTCGGAGGAGGCAGCCAGGAGATCCTCGAAGACAACTGGAATCGGGTACGCTGACTCAAGCCTTCCGCACGAACCACGAATCCTCTTCCTGTTCTTCGGGACAGCTCGGACAGGCGATGGTGGCCTAAACCGTAGCCTAAACTAAAAAGAAAAACCCTAGCTACGTCTGACGCACCTGACGAACATTCACGATGACGGCCGATGTGCTTGGAACCGACGCTTTACAATTGGGGAGGAGGGAGGAGGGAAGGGTAGGGGATGGGAGGGAGTCGTATGGGGAGACCAAGGCTACCCTACTATGGGGCTTGTGCGAACATGTCCGTCAGGGCCTCTCGGATGTGCACCCCATCCTGGTGTGCCTGGCGGATGGCAGCTGTGTGGGGCTGTTCGAATGTCTGTGCCTCGGCTGCCATCCATGCAGGGAGGAAGGCCTCCCCACTCCGCTCCACAATGTTGTGGAGCACGCAGCATGCGGCCAGTACCTCCGTTGCATTCCGCTCGCCCATCTCGAGATGGGTGAGCAAACAACGGAAGCGGGCTTTTAAGCGGCCGACGGCGAGCTCCACCTGATTTTGGGCCCGGTTGAGGCGGTTGTTGAACCGGGCCCGGTTCTAGTCTGGCCGCCCCGTGTAGGGCTGCATTAGCCAGGGCTGCAGGGGGTAGGCCGCGTCCCCGACGACGCAGACGGGCATAGGCACATCCCCGACAGTCAGCTCCCGCCAGGGGAAGTAGGTGCCTGCCTCCAGCCTGCGAAACAGTCCGGAGTTGCGGAGGATGCGGGTGTCGTGTGCCCTGCCGGACCAGCCCGTGTAGACGTCCAGGAAGCGGCCCCGGTGGTCCACAAGGGCCTGGAGAACAATCGAGCAGTACCCCTTCCTGTTCGTGAAATGGGCTGCTCGATGCTCCGGGGCCCGGACGGGGATGTGGGTTGCATCCAGGGCTCCCCCGCAGTTGGGGAACCCGAGGGCAGCAAAGCCGGCCAGCATAGCGTCCACGTCGCGCAGGCGGATCACTCTCGGTAGCAGGACATCGTTGATGGCATGGACGACCTGCAGAAGGGTGCAGAGAAACACAAGGGAACACATCACATAAGGCAGGGGTGAGTGTGCGCTCCCTTGGGGCCCCCCCCCGTGATTCGCTCTGTCCACGCACACGCACACACACACCAGGGCCCCCACGCTCCCCACCAGTAGGCCTGTGCAAGGGAGGGAGGGCCCAAACCCCTGGGTGACCCAGCGTGGAGTCTTGGCTGCCCCTGGGCATGGAGTGCAGCACCCTCCCCACCCCACTCCCCCTGGGACTTACCTCCATGATGATCACACTGACGGTGGATCTTCCCACCCCGAATTGCTGTGCCACCGATCGGTAGCTGTCCGGGGTGGCCAGCTTCCACAGCGCGATGGCGACCCTCTTGTTCACGGGATGGGTGCGCGGCCGGGTGGTGGCTCTCTGGAGCATGGGGTGAGCCAGGCACACAGCTCCAGGAACGTCCGCTTTCGCATGCGGAAATTCCGGAGCCATTGCTGGTCGTCCCATTGCCCAAGGACCAGCCGCTCCCACCAGTCTGTACTGGTGTCCAGTCTCCAGAGTGGCCTCTCCACGGTGGGGTGGGGATGCCACAGGGAATCCAGGGCCTCCCTGGTGAGGGAGTCCAAGGCGATCTGTGCCTCCTGGTCCTGGAACACGAGGGCACCAGCCTGGAGCACCAGCTGCAGGCACTCGAAAATGGCCGACAGGGGCCAGAGCAGGCACATGGCCACCCGTGGCTCCATGGCAGACAGAGCAAGGCACAAGAAACCAAAACCAGGAAAAAGCAGTAGGGGGAAAAGGGTGGTGTACAAAAGGCAGAGGGCAACCACCAAACCTGCTCTGGCTGTCAGTCCCTGCAAGAGGTCCTAACGCACGGAGCAGGAGACAAACGGCTGTCCGGCGAGACCCCTTTAAGCACGTGTCTGAACGGAGCTCCAGCCCCTCACCTGGAAAGGGCTGGTGCCCTTTTGCCCTCTTCAAAATGGTTCCGGGCTTCTGCTTTTGCGGAAAAGCGCGCCGCCAATCTAGACGCGCTTTTGCGCAAAAGTGCATCGTTCTAACGATAACTCCGGGACCAATCTAGACGCTCTTTTGCGGAAATACTTTTAACGGAAAACCTTTTCCATTAAAAGTATTTCCGGAAAATCATGCCAGTCTAGACGTAGCCAGGGAGTGGCAGTGTTGAATCATAGAATACTAGGACTGGAAGGGACCTCGAGAGGTCATCGAGTCAAGTCCTCTGCCCTCATGGCAGGACCCAGAACTGTCTAGACCATCCCTGATAGACATTTATCTAACCTACTCTTAAATATCTCCAGAGATGGAGATTCCACAACCTTCCTGGGTAATTTATTCCAGTGTTTAAACACCCTGACAGGAACTTTTTTCCTAATGTCCAACCTAAACCTCCCTTGCTGCAGTTTAAGCCCATTGCTTCTTGTTCTATCCTCAGAGGCCAAGATGAACAAGTTTTCTCCCTCCTCCTTGTGATACCCTTTTAGATATCTGAAAACCGCTATCCGGTCCCCTCACAATTTTCTCTTTTCCAAACTAAACAAGCCCAGTTCTTTCAGTCTTCCTTCATAGGTTATGTTCTCTAGACCTTGAATAATTTTTGTTGCTCTTCTCTGGATCTTCTCCAGTTTCTCCACATCTTTCTTGAAATGTGGTGCCCAGAACTGGACACAATACTCCAACTGAGGCCTAACCAGCGCAGAGTAGAGCGGAAGAATGACTTCTCATGTCTTGCTCACAACACACCTGTTAATGCATCCTAGAATCATGTTTGCTTTTTTTGCAACAGCGGCACACTGACTCATATTTAGCTTGTGGTCCACTATAACCCCTAGATCCTAGTGCTGTGTCTGAGGATGGCAGAGGGGAGGAGACATATGATGCCCCCCTCTTTGCTGGTAACTCCCAGTGGACTTCTTCTGGGGCTTGGGTGAGTGCTGGAATGGGGAGTTAGAATCTTCCTCTCTGGCTCCAGGCCTGGAGCTGCCTGCCTACTGCACCACAAAGTTTGAACTCCTCATCCCTGGCCGAGTCCCACCCCAGAGCCCATACCTCCAGCCAGAGTCCTCACCATCCCCACATTCAAACTATCTGTCCCAGACCTCAGCTGCTCCCAAACCCTTAAACCACCCCAGAGTCCACACCTGAGCTTTCACCCCAACACTCCTGAATCCCTCACACACCTCAAACCCCTCATCCTACTCCTGAATCCCTCACACACCTCAAACCCCTCATCCTAATTCTGAGCCTGCACTCTCACACCAAACGTTCTTCCCTAGCTCAGAGCCCCTTCCATACCTCAAAGCTCTCATCCCCATCCTAGAGCCTGCAGTCCAAACCTCTGTCCCAGCCCTGAGGTCCTCCCAAAGTCCTCGTCCCCATCCCAGAGCCAGAACGGGATGTCATGTGCCCATACTAAGAACATAAGAACGGCCATACTGGGTTAGACCAAAGGTCCATCTAGCCCAGTATCCTGCCTGCTGACAGTGGCCAATACCAGATGCCCCAGAGAGAGGGAACACACCAGGTAATCATCATGTGATCCCTCTCCTTTCATCCATTTCCAGACAAACAGAGGCTAGGGACACCATTTCTACCCATAGTGGCTAATAGCCATTGATGGACCTAACCTCCATGAATCTATCTAGCTCTTTTTTGAACCCTGTTAAAGTCCTAGAATTCTCAACATTCTCTGGTAAGAAGTTCCATAGGTTGGCTGTGCACTGAGTGAAGAAAAACTTTCTTTTGTTTTAAACCTGTTGCCTGTTAAATTCATTTGGTGACCTCTAGTTCTTACATTGTGGGAATATGTAAATAACTTTTCCAGGGGCGGCCCGTGAGCCTAGGCGAACTAGGCAGTTGCCTAGAGCACCGCTGGCCCGGGCGCCTGATGATGACGTCACAGGGCACTGGGGCGCCCCGAGATGTCGTCACAGCCATTGACGGCCGTGCGGGGGGGGGGCGCCAGCTGCTGCAGCCGGCCTGGGGCGCCAGCTGCTGCAGCCAGCCTCGGGCCGCTCCTGAACTTTTCTTTATTCACTTTTTCCACACCAGTCATGATGTTATAGACCTCTATGATAACCTCCCTTAGTCTCCTCTTTTCTAAGCTGAAAAGTCCAAGTCTTTTTAATCTTTCTTCATAATGGACCTGTTCCAACCCCCTGATAATTTTTGTTGCCCTTTTCTGAACCTTTTCCAATGCCAATATATCTTTTTTGAGATGGGGTGACCACATATCAATGCAGTATTCAAGATGTGGGCGTACCATGGTTTTATATTCTCTAGCCCTTTTTTAATGATTCCTAACATTCTGTTTGCTTTTTTTGGCTGCCGCTGCACATTGAGTGGATGTTTTCAGAGAACTATCCACAATGACTCCAAGATCTCTCCCTTGTGTGTATAGTTGGGATTATTTTTTCCAATGGGTATTACTTTACATTTATCAACATTAAATTTCATTTGCCATTGTGTTGCCCAATCACTTAGTCTGGGGAGATCTTTTTTAAGCTTTTCACAATCTGCTTCAGTCTTAACTATCTTGAGCAGTTTGGTATCATCTGCAAATTTTGTCACCTCACTATTTACCCCTTTCTCTAGATCACTTATAAATAAGTTGAATAGGACTGATCCCAGGACAGACCCTTGGAACTCTACTGGTTACCTCTCTCCATTCTGAAAACTTACCATTTATTCCTACGCTTTGTTTTCTGTCTTTTTAACCAGTTATCAATCCATGAAAGGACCTTCTCCTGTATCAATTTAGAAATTGAACAAGTATTCTAAAATAGAATCTCAGCTCCTGGGATATGGTTTATTAATATATATTATAGCCCAATATATGCTAAGGAAGCTGTCTACACTTGTCAGGTTCTCATGAGGTTCTACAAATAGTCCTTCTTCCCTTGGTCCAGAGTTCACAACATTCCTTTTCCCAGCCCTCAACTGCAGAGATTTGATCATGCGAGAGGAGAATCATATACTCCCAGTCAAAGCATCTGACCCTGGACTACCCTGAGTAGGATCTGTGTGATCTTTTCTTACTGTTTAGTTAACCACAACATTAAAATGGGTTCAAGTATAATTTCCTCCTGATGCCTGATATGTTCTCACATTAGGAGTTTCTTGTATTTAGGCTTTTTGACTTTACTGTTTTAATTCATTTCTAAGCTGCTTTTTTGCTTGCACAATCTAGCACTCAATTCCATTTAATCAAAGTGATCAACATGAAAAGTTATTGTCTCACATTTTCCTTCTGTTGATATCATTGAGGCTAGTGAGACATTACATTTTAGTAAGATTTGCTCAGTCATTTTTCTCCCTGACTAACTGTATTCCATGAGAGTTGTTTGCAAGTACAGGTGAACTTGCTGTGCTTCACTGGAGACTAGGATTTTAAAATATCAGCTGTCCGCTGGCTTGGATTTAAATGGTTGGCATCCTCCAGAGTTTACCAATTAAATCCTGGTCTAATAAAATACAAGCCTACTTGTCCTCCTTGTTTGGGTGTATTGTTGGAAGCCCTTGAAGCAGTATTAAAACAGATCCTCCATGTTGGAAACTAGGTTCCACCCATCCAAAATTCCTTCCTATCTTAATGTAAGTGCTATAATCTAGCATAAATCACTTAATTTCTTATTTTTGTATATGAAAATACTACTTACTAATGTCCTGAAAACTTCAGACTTGCCTCTTGCATTGCATTAGGAAGCTTACAGTTGGAAGGGGGGACCATACAGGAATGATCCCCTCTTTTAATATACTTTTAAAAATGTATTTTTACCTGAGTAACGTCTTTCTCAGGATATATGCCTAGTAATTCACTGAAGGGTGGCACCTGAGGTCTCTTGTTAGTAGCATTCTCGTCTTACACATACTTTGCAATGATTATTATGACAAACCTCCTGCTGAAAGGAGTATTTCCAAGGTAACAGACACCTCTCTGGCTGTTTGGTTATTGTGTGTTGTATGCAAATAAACATTTATTAAGCTAGGTGCAAAATGAGAGCAGGAGGGTGTCATGTTTGTGACTAAAGACAAAGGATGGAACTGGTTTATCTTGGAGTGTAGGGAATGACAAACGCAATAAATCTGAAGCAAAACTGGTAAGCTTGGGTATACTGTTTCTGTAGACGCAGCAAAATAACGTGAGTGTTCAGTGGAGTGGGGACAGAATATTCCAGGGAGACACTTGGAGGGCTGGATATGGCAATCGCTAACCTGTAAAATAACAGCAAGGCCTGCAAAGCCTAGGGAGGAATACTTGTGTGGCCCATAGCTGGTGGTGTTGGGGAGCTTGACCTATGGTAGGCATAGACAAAGCTGCCTCGTGCAATGGACAGGTGGTAGTGAGGAGCCTTACAACCTTGTGTGCTCCAAGAAGCATCACAAATAATTTCAGGCTAGACCCTGATGTTGGGAGTTTGTTGCTTTCTTAGGGTGCGTCTACACTGCAGCCTAAACTCGAAATAAGATACGTGATGCGTATTTTGATTTTATTTCGATTTACATGGCGCCAAATTTTGAAATAAAGCACTATTTCGAGACAGCCCTCATCCCTTGTGCAACAAGGTTTACCAGGATGGTGAAATAGTGCGCCCATTATTTTGAAAAATATTTCACAATAATGGGCGGCTTGTGTAGACTCAGGGTAGCTATTTTGGGACACCTCAGGTATCACAAAATAGCAATGCAGTGTAGATGTACCGTTAGAGTGCTGTTATTAAAAACAATTTTAGATCTCAGTCCAGCAAAAGCACTTAAAGGTGCTTAATTTTACTCATGTGCTTTGCTGGCTGGGATCCCAGATTTTTTTACTCAGATTTGTTGCAGAAGTTCAATGCAATTAGTCCTTGAAATAATACTGTCATACATTATTATTTTTAATATTTCTTGGTGTAAATTGCTTAAAAGTTCTTAAAGAACAGCTTTAGCTTTTCTGTAGTTTCTGAATTTGACAGTCATTGTAAACTATGTGTTAAATAGAAATTCATTTACTAGTCGAGTAGTTGATGGAATTTCCATCGACTAGTTGATAAGCACTTCCGCGTTCCGCCTCTGAAATGTACAAGAGCCCCAGCGAGGGCTCTTGTGCATTTGAAAGTTGGAACACTGCATGGAGCCCAAGGCCAGTTGGAAGTCCTGTTGGCTCCAGGCTCCATGCTGCGCTTCTTCTTTGAAATGTGCAACAGCCCCTGCTGGGGACTCTTGTACATTTCAAAGCTGGCACGTCGCATGGAGTCTGGGGTCAGCTGGGGAGACCCCAGCTGATCCTGGGCTCCAAGCCGCTTTGAAATGCCACGTGGAGCCCAGGGTCAGCTGGGGAGTCCCCAGCTGATCCCGGGCTCCACCCAGCATTTCAAAGCGGCAGCACCACACTTATCCCAGAGTCAGCTGTACTCCCCAGCTGATCTTGGCTAAGCGCGGCATTTCAAAGTGGCAGTGCCGCTTGGCGCCCTCAGCTAGGGACTCCCCAGTTGACCCTGGGCTCCATGCGGCATTGCTGCTTTTAAGTACCCCCACTTCTCCCCCTTGCTGCCTCTATCTGATAAAGGTGGGGGAAGGCGGAGGAGGGCATTTGCTTATCAGATAGTCGACTAGTCCTTTACATCCCTATTGTAAACATCCTTCTTCTTCAGTCCCTCAAGACCTAACATTTGCACTTCTTTGAGACTTCTTCCTCTTTAGACATCGTTAGTTTGGTGACTTCTTCACTAGATTTCCTGTTTGTTAGAAGTGAGTTTACTTTTTGTCTTTTCTTTTTTTTTAACCTTATTCCTTAATCCTGTTTCATGTTAGTTCTGTGTGGCAGCCAAATAGCACTAGTTATTTCTAAAAAAAGGGTATGCCAGATGTTAATGTAATCTTATTTGAATTTACTGCAGTTTTATTTTAATTTAGTTTCTCTTTAGGAAAATAGAAATGTGAAACACATTGTTTTCATGGAAGATTAGGGTGGGAAGAGACTTCAGGAGGTCATCTAGTCCAATGCCCTGCTGAAAGCAGAGCTAACCCCAATTAAATCAACCCAGCCAGGTTTGTTAAGCCTGCCCTTAAAAACTTCTAAGGATGGAAATTCTATAACCTCCATAGGTAACCCATTCCAGTGCTTCACCACCTCATCATGAAATAGTTTTCCCTAATATCCAACCTAGCCTTCTCGCACAGCAACTTGAGACAATTGCTTCTTGTTCCATCATCTGCTACCATTGAGAACAGCTTAGCTCCATCTCTTTAGAATCTCCCTTCAAGTAGTTGATGACTACTATCAAACCCCCCTTCTTTCTTCTTTTCTGCAGCCTAAATAAGCCCAGTTATCTCAGCCTCTCCTCATAAGTCATGTGTTCCAGCCCTCAAATCATTTTTGTTGCCCTCCACTGGACTCTGTCCAATTTGTCCACATCCTTTCTTTAGTAAGGGGCCTCAAACTGGGTGCAATAGTATATATGAGGCCTCGCCAATGGTGAAAGAGGGTGGTAATAATTTCCTTCAATCTGCTGCCAGTGCTCCCAGTAATGCAGTGCAATATGCTGTTAGCCTTCTTGGCAGGAAGGTCACACTGTTGACTCATATCCAGCTTCTTATTCACTGTAATACTCAGGTTCTTTTCTGCACAACTGCTACTTAGCCAGTTGGTCCCCAACCTGTGGTAGTGCATGGGATTCTTTCTTCTAAGTGCAGGACTCAGAACTTGTCATGGAACCTCATCAGATTTCTTCTGGCTCAATCTTCAATTTGTCTAGGTAACTCTGGACCCTATCCTTACTCTCCAGTGTGTCTGTGTCACCCATGACTTTGCTGGAGGTGCAGTGCATCCTATCATCCAGCTCAGTAATGAAGATGTTGAACAAAACCAACCACAGACCGACCGCTGGGCCACTCTGCTTGATACCAACTGCCAACTAAACATCTAACTCTTGATCACTACCCACTGAACCTGACAATCTATCCAGCTTTCTATCCACTTTATGGCCCATTCATCCAATCCATAATTCTTTAATTTGTTGGCAAGAATACTATGGGAAACTATATCAAATGCTTTGCTAAAGTCAAGGTATATCATGTCCTCTGCTTTCCCCATATCCATCTGGCTAGTTATCTCATCACAGAAGGCAATCAAGTTGGTCAGGCAGTTCTTTCCCTTGATGAATCTATGCTACTGTTCCTGATAACCTTCTTTTTCAGTTGTTTGAAAATGGATTCCTCTAGGACCTGCTCTGTGATTTTTTTTTTTTTCCAGTGACTGAGTTTTCAAAGTTTTCAGAGCCAATGGCTCGCAGTTGCATCAGCCAACACTCTCAACATCTTCTGATGTATCAGATCCGTTCCCAAGGACATGTGCATGTCCAGCTCTTCTAAGTAGTCCTTAAACTATTCTTCTACCACTGAGGGCTGTTCACCTCCTCCCCATACTTTGTTGCCCAGTATAGCATTCTGGGAGCTGACCTTGTCGATGAAGAACGAGGCAAAAAAAGCATTGTTTTGTTTAATTACAGAATTTTAGCATGCCTTGTTCTAAATTGTTTTGTAGCTGGCTAATATGCAGGAGACTTTGGCCTGGGTAAAAACTGCAGGAAATAGTCCTTAGATAATAATCTGCAAATTCAAGTTAAAGGCCTACTTCATCTAGGCCCCAGGATGCAATGCGAACAAGCCCAAATGTTCATCCTCTTTTAAATATTACCACTGTATATTTAGAACTCAATGCTTATTTCATTTTTCTGCAGTTAATTGTTTCACCCATCCATTGTTTCTACCCTAAAGAATGAAATAATAGTATGGCGTAAGTCTGAATTTGTGAGCCAAACATGTTTGTTTTCTTTGCATGCCTTTAGTATGCTTTTCATGAATAAGTAAATCCAAAGGTAGCTTTATATGTTTTCTAGTTAGGTTGGGAGCCAGGAATGCCTGAGGAGGAGATTAAAAGAGAGGGGGGTAAGAAATCTTGGTGGGTCTTTCATTACATAGTGACACTTCTATCTCAGCAGAAGCTGCCTGTCCTGAATAAGTGCAGTAAATATATCATTTGCTGAGGAAGGAGTGATAGAAAAGATGGTCACAAATATGAAAGATAATTACACCCACTTCTATTTGAGACTTACTTGTTCTCAAGCTTTTGACCTTCATTTTCTTCCCTCTAACATGCTGGATGTCTCTGTCTCCTGGCTAGTGTTTATCAATAGAAGGGAAATGGGTAAAACTTGGCAGTTGAATAATTTTTGCCCCGAGTCCTAAAATCTACAACTTCTATCAATGAAAATTACCAAGTGACTTTCTAATGGCTGATCTCTACAACAGTGCAACATTTTAGCACAAGTTTGGCATTATTGGAAACCTTATTACAGGCTTTCAAGTGAGATCAGCCACAAAATATTGGCATTAAAATGGTATTTGGTATTTTTTTACTTTACCTTAAATGTGGAAATAAAATTCTTTTTTTAGTGTGACCATTTGTCTCCAAAATAGTTGCTTTCACAAGATGAAAGCTGAGCAGAGTGATCCATCTTTGTATATCTTGAATCAGAAGGAAAAATGAGTTTGGTTTTTGCCACAGTTGAAAGATGTGTACCGCAAAATTATTTACCACGCTCGTCAGTCTCCCAGAAGAAGCTCAAGAAGTGGA
The DNA here is from genome assembly GCA_019425775.1 of Rafetus swinhoei. Taxonomy (NCBI): domain Eukaryota; kingdom Metazoa; phylum Chordata; order Testudines; family Trionychidae; genus Rafetus; species Rafetus swinhoei. The sequence continues at coordinate 325,901,066 of CM033437.1, read as the reverse complement.
ATTGCTGAGGATTGCAAATCAAGGCTGATTTGTGTAGTTTGAAAAAAAATAAACAGAACCTGAAACTAAACTATTTTGATTCATATATATAATTTTTTTTCAGAGCCATAACATCTGTGTACAAACTAAAGGAGGCAAAGTGATCTGTTTGGGAACTCTTCATGGAGATGCAGATATTCATGCAGCAGAGAAAAGTGTAAGCAAAAAGTGAAGTCCTCCCTTGTTATACTTCAGGTTGTCTAATGTAATATAGGTAAATGCTGAGAAATGTTTATATATTGTAACTTGATTCTGATCAGCTAATCTTCATCTCATCTCATTCTTACCCTGCCTGCCTATTGTGTCTTTTCCATATGCTTATGTCTTGTTCACAGCAGAGGGGTGTAAATTCTTATGCATTCAGTGCAGTGGTGGGCAACCTGTGGTCTGTTGGAGTTCTGTGTGTGGCCAAGACATTTTGTTTACCATAGGTTGCCAGATTCCACTGGTTTCTGTCCACATACATTTTTTCCTACTGCTAAAGTGACATGCATGCAAAGCAAGGGCATGTGAAGTGAGATGCATGCTGATTTTGCACACAACAATTGACTGTGAGAGCTGTGCGCTCCCTCTGTATCCAATCAAAGCGCTGCTATGGTTAAATCAATTCCACAAATTCTAGGTACGCACTAGCGCAGTTAGCAGAACTACCCTCTCTCAGGAGACCATCTTGGTTATGACAATCTTGTGTTCCACTGAGATGGAGGGCCACTCATGTGGCCCACTCACTAGCCTAGGTTGCCCATCACTACTCTAATGTATTGGGCACTGACTGACAGTGTGGACTCAGCTGATGTGCACTAAAAGGACAGTGTACCTTAAACTAGTTCTGTTTGGAGATCGGAATACATTAACGCAGTGGTCTCCAACCTTTTTACACCCAAGATCACTTTTTAAATCTCAGAACAAGCGAAGATCTACCGCCCCATCCTTCCCCCAAGACCCCACCCCTTCCTTGAAGCCCCACCCTCTCTATTCTCCTCCTCTTCATCACTTGCTATCCTCAGCCCTTATACATTCTACACTGCCACTTTTTTTTCCGATTCTTCTCTAGGAAGAGGTTTTTCCAACATATAGCCTTTCTAGACTAGACCAATTGTCAGAAAAACCCCTTCTTTTGGAAGCCCCATTATTCCTCATGGAACGAGGAATATAGGGGTTACCGAAAGAGCATGTTTGCTCTTCCACTAAAAAAAAAGAACAGATGCATCCCTGGATGGGGAAGAGTTTTTTCCGGGATATCTCTGGAATCCTGAAAAAACTCCTGCAGTCTAGCTGTACCCTCACTGGGTAGAGACAGGATGTGTGGGCTCTGGGGCAGGAATGAGGGATTTGGGTGTGGGAAGGGGTGAGAGGTGCAAGCTCTGGGGGGAAATTTGGATGCCGGACGAGGTGGAGAAGGGGACGCTGGCTCAGGGAGGGAGCTCCAGGCTGGGGAGTGTTGGGGTCAGATGGAGGGTTGGGGTACTAAGCAAGCCACAGGCTTGTGGATGTGAGGGTGCAGGAATTTGGGTTGGAGTATGTGAGGGGCTTAGGGCAGGGGGTTCCAGTGTATGATAGACTCAGATCTAGGATCTGGGGGGTGCAGAAGTGTTATAATGTTGCGGCCAGATGGGGTCTTGGCTCCAATTAGGGGTTTGTTGGCCAGGCTTCATTTTTAAATAAAAGACTGTCAAACACACACAGTTTCTGCAATGTCTTTATTTATGAGAAGGGGGAACCTGTTTTGAGTCAGGGGTCACTGACCCACAGAAAAGTCAATTGGGGCCACACAAGGGAGATGCAAAAAAACCCAAACCAAAACAAAAAAACCAACAACCAAAAAACTCCTCCTCCCCTTTCCCCCCAAGCCTCACTAATGTGGCCCCAACTGTGCTGGTGGGAGCAGGGGACATGGTACTGGGGAAGGGTGCTAGTGGGTGCTGGGACAGGGTGGCAGTGGGGACAGGGTTCTGGAGTGGGGGCAGGGTGCCGGTGGGGGCAGGGTTCTGCAGCAGGGGACAAGGTGCCAGTGGGAGCAGGGAGTCCCCAGCACCTGCCTCCTCCCAGGACTCCTTTGCCCCCCTCGCACCGTCCCGTCGTGGAGCAGGGAAACCCCAGCGCGCGCCGCCTCTGGGGCCAACTCCCCCCTCCTGCAGGAAAGGATGCACCTGGGCTGAACACCACGGCCAGCTGGCTGGGCAGCCCCTCCTCTTTGCTCCAGCCCAGCTGGATTAAAGGCTAGAATTCAGGATTTCTTATTTTGTCTTTATAAAAAGTACTAAAAGATTTATCCAGCGTTGTTTGGGTCCTTAACTGAATTATTTTTTAATTTTCTTCATTTAAATCATTGTTCTGGAGTGGAGCTGCGGATGAAGGGATCAGTATTCAGGGTGCCCCCGGGGAGAGAGGACAACCCCAGCCCTCTCTCACTGCAGCAGCTGGGGCCAGGTGAGAGGTGCCTCTCCAGGGCTGCTACAGCTGCAGAGGGCACAGCTGGGGGAGGAGTGCATGTGTATGTCCTCTGGCTGGGGGACTGACAGACATATATTTGAGAGAGTTTAGTAGATAGCTGTCCCTTTCTCCACCCTTGCCTCCGGCTGCCCCAGTGAGAAAGGGACAGCTATCTACTATATATTTGTAGCTGTTCTGGTTCCAGTCTCTGGCCCTTTGCTACCCCCCTGTGGTCATTATATAGTATAACTGTCCCTGCTTTCCATCCTGTATCCCCTGCTGCACCCATATGGTCGTTATTTAGCAGAGCCCTCTCTTTCCGTTCTATGAGATATAATCCTATCCCAGGCACATCTCATTTTTCTGGCACAACCAAACTCTTACCTTGCTTTAAGTTATGATGGGAAACTGTATATCGAATTGGTGGTTCTAGCTCTTACAAGTTAGGAGGAGTTCTTGAACAAACAGACCTACAAATTCTCTCAAATATATTTTAGGTGTCAGTTAATTTAATACATTAAGATTCAAATTTGATATCTTAGTGATAAGACTGCTTTTTGTATCGTTGACTGTTTAACTTGCTTCATTTTAAAGTTTGCATATGAGGTCAATCTATAAATGTAAATTCTACCGTAGTGGATTTAAATGCTAGTTTTTATTAATATTAAAAATAAAAATCAGTCTCCTTTTATTTTAACACAGGAACAAATTAACTATGGAATAAGTAGCTGCAACTCTGTCAGTTCCAGCTTAGTTGTGCTTACTTATATTAGGGTGAAATGGTCCAGTGTTTTCAAATATGATTTCCTTAAAATAGTCATCTGAATTGATATTTAAGCTCCAAATTAAAAGTGTCTTGATATTCAAAAGTGCTGAGCACCCACAGCTTCCACTGAAGTTAAGGGGAGTTGAGCATTTCTGAAAATCTGACAATGTATTTGTCAGGGGAGGACAATAATTTTCGATGGGAGGCTACTCCAAGAATTTTGTAAGTGGTCAAGGGCCATGCTCTTTCATAATATTAATGGAGGAGGTGCGGGTTTGGGGATGGAGGTTGGGTGCAGAAGGGAGCTGGGAGTGAGGGGTGAGGGTGCAGAGGGTTTGGGTTATATGGGGTTACCTGGGAGGATATCAGCCAGCAACCTAGCAGACTCCTTGCCTGCTGCAGCCCCCACATGTACAGTAATCAAAACTAAAGCAAAAAATGGCTTGTATGCTTCTGGAAAGTTGTTTGGGTAAAATGCTTAATGGGCAAATGTAATGTAATAATAATCATACAGTGTGAACTGAAAATGCAAACTAGTTTTAAGGTAGAAATAATTCATATGTTCCAGCAGATGGCATCATAAGGCAGGTTTCATGCCATTGTACAGTAAACTTCCGATAATCTGGCACCTTTAGGACCCAGGGGGTGCCGGATTATCAGATATGCTGGACTATCGGAAGGGGGGGCTATGAAGGGTCTGAGGTGGAGTGGGGGGGATGCGCCCCTCGGCGCTGCGGGACCAACCCTGCAGCACCCCAGCTGCTCTGCCCCAGACTTCCCCAAGTCAGCCGCTGCTGAAACTGACCAGCGGCTGACTCAGGGAAGCCCAGGGCAGAGCTGCTCTGCCCCGGCTTCCCCGAGTCAGCCGCTGGTCAGTTTCAGCAGTGGCTGAATCAGGGAAGCCGGGGGCAGAGCAGCTCCAACTGTCCGGCTGCCCGGAGCACTTCCGGGTTCCAGATGGTGCTGGACCATCAGGAGTGCCGGACCATTGGATGCCAGACCATTGGAGTTTTACTGTACTTTGTTTGCCTTAAGTATTCTGTACTGCTTCCACTACGTGGACCAGATGTGGGCCCCTGCTTCAGTAGTACAAAGGGACTCTAAAGCTGTCCTAGACAGCTGAGAACTTCTCCTGGCTATGCTGGCACTGTCACCTCAGCCTGGCTTTTTAGCGTACTATATTCTGGGGGAAGGATGCAGCTTGACCTTACTATGGTGCTGTCATAATCCTTAGCTAATGTCATTGTTCTTTTGAGGCCAGGTTAAAGCACTTCCGAGGCCTCTGACAGCCTAGGTGGCTGAGGGAGCACAAAGATTGTTTACAACCACCATGGTGCCCCCATCTTCATATTCCTGTGCTAAGATCACCTGGGCCTCACTTGAGGGGATTGGGACCCTTGCATTTTCATACGGAGTAAGATTCACTATAGTATAAGGGAACCTATGCCAAAGCAGATTTGCTTGTTTTATAACATACCAGCTTTGGCTCTCTTCTCATAAATGTTGGTGTAAACTGGGATTAATATAAGTAAGTCATTTGTCATCGTCTACTCTCATTCACGAATTCAGTAGAATTACTCCAAATTTACCCTGCTGTAACTGAGAATATAATTTGTCTCTGGAGTTACTGGCTTTACACTGTTGTGCCTGATTCCCCTTTGATACATTCATATTTCATGTGTTAGCCTGTAGTGACAATACATGTCAAGTTCCATCTAAAGTTACTGTAATACAATTGGTGCATTAACCTTGGAAATGTTACTATTTTTTACATAAATGGTGTGCTAAAATGTAACTTTGAAGCAATAAAACATTCAAATAATTTCATACAGCTTTTAGTATTTGGAAATATATTTTCCTAAATGCCTGTAATATAGCTGAGGACGTCTCTGCTCATTAATACCTTTGTAAATCCGCAGTAACTTACAGGGGTCGTCAGTAGAGTTACTATGAATTTACAGCTGTGACACTGGAAAAAGAATTTGGTTGATCATGTTTATCTACAGAGTAACATTTCTTAATGAAGTATTTGGGCAGCCAGTTTTTAGAGGGATATTCAGCTTTTCTCAAATAGCAGTTTATGTTAATAATCAGGCTGCATTTAATCTGCCATGTGTGCTGCTGTTACACTTTTGTTCCATTAGTGGTAGTCATCATTATGTAGTTATGGGTTTGTCAGCATTTACATTATAAACCAGGAATGTGAGGGGTTTCTAGCTATGCTCTGTAATTTCTTCTGGGCTGAAATTGGACACCAAGATTTCAGCTACAAAGGGAGTTGTTTTCTAAAACATTGGACAAAAATGAAGAAATGGTCAAGGTGCTTATAAAACAAAGAATGAGAGCAAAAAATGAAAAGGAAAGTATGGTTTGCTTCTTCATGTTTTTTTTATTTAAACTTGGAAACTAAGATAGTATTACAAATTTGTCATAAAAATTTGCCTAGTCAGGAAATCTACTCACTCCCATTTACTATACTGTACTGTACTGTACTGATGGATGAATGAATGAATGGTATTTTACTTGCCCACCTAAAGAAAACTGACTCTGCATATAGGTGAAATGAGTTCTGCAAGGCTGAATTAATGCATCTAAAAAAGTATAACTGAGTCCAAAAAAAATTGGTAAGTTCATGGAGGATAAGTGGCCATTTATAATGGCTACTAGTCTCAAGAATTTCTGGCAGGGTGATTGGCGAAAACATCCCGCTTATTTCAATGGGGAGTCATTAGCTAATTTACATGGCCAGGATCTTGTATAACATTTACTTAAAAAAACTAGTCAGACTCTGACAAAAATCCATACAAGATAAACAATTCAGCACTAAAAATATACCTAGTCACATGAAGTTAATGACCCATTATGATAAGGGAAGTACAATTTCTACCACCTTTAACTGGGACTCCCTGGTCTGGCAACATCTGTGGTCTGGTGTGGACCTCGGATGTTCGTGGACCACAGAGCCCAGGAAAAGGGAGGTCTGGCAGCGGCTCAGGAGTGCATTAGGGGGGCACCACCAACCCAGTGTATGTTGCGGGGGGAGGACAGGAGGCAGAGTAGCGAGTTCTGGCCCTGGCAGCATCCAGGAAGCTCTGTTCCTGGTCGTGGAGCTCCAGCCCCAGCCCTACGCCCCAGCCCTGGCTGTGCAACTCCAGCCCCAGCCATGGAACCAGGTGGCTATGAGCTATGCCCTGGTCACATAAACAGGTGGCTGCGCAGTTCCAGACCTGGCTGCAGAGCTCCGGCCATGGAACCAGGCAGCTGCGGAGCTCCAGCCGTGGGCGCTCTGCCTCAGCAGCAGCAAGCCGGCAGCATCTAGAGAGCCCCGGGGGGACTGGGGCAGCAGCGGGAACAGGCTGGAGCCCTAACCCAGTGACGGCACAGGCCAGGAGGGGAGGGACCTTCTCTGGTGCAGCAAATCCCCTCATTTGGGACCAGTCAGGTCCCGAGGGTGCCAGACCAGCAAGGTCCAATCTGTATTTCACACCTCTCTGAACTTTCAGGCTTTCTTTGCATATTTAAGAAAGCAGCTTTGCAGCAGTTTACGCTCAGGCTCTGTGTACAGTAGGATGTCATTTCCCTAAAATGCCTATATTTCTGTTCCACTGATATTAACAATGATATTGTTTAATGTAGCTAGGGTTTCAGATGACCACCAATATTTTAAACATGATGTAATATCCTGTTCTGAGACTGTCAATGATCTGATGCTTAAAATGCCCAGGGCCACCAGCAGTTTTCCTTCTAAGATTTTCCAACCATGAGCTGAGTAAGTTTTGGCTTGTGCACCAATATTGAGGTCATGTGCGCTGGTTTGGATGTGTGCCACCATGGCACCCAATTTATTAGCACATGTTCCCGACCGCTGGAGCAGACCCCCATGTGTCAGGTCCCATCCCCCCCTGCCACGTTGCAGCCACGGCCACCTGAGCAGGCCTCCCTGCCACACAGCTGCAACAGGTTCTGGCCCTCCTACTCCTGAGGCTCCCTCACTATGCCATCTCAGCTCAGCCTGCCTGCCGGAGCAGATGCCTGCCATGTGAGAGTTGCTGCACAGCTCTCCAGAGGAGGTGGGCAGGGGAAGATTTTTTTTGTGCATGGCCGCACAGGCATGCACCTTAGCAGGAACTCTGGCCACCAGTGCTTTGGCTGCACTAGCACTGCAACATGAAGAAACGAAGGCATAGCTACACTACAGAATTCAAAGTATCAGAGGGGTAGCCCTGTTAGTCTGAATCTGCAAAAGCGGTGAGGAGTCCTGTGGCACCTTATAGACTAACAGAAGTGTTTGAACAGAATTCAATTGACTTATGTTTTATCAGTGATCGTAAGGTGTTATAATTACATCATTTGCGCATGTCCACGCAACTCTGCTTCTGTCAGAGGAGTGCACCTGCAGTTGATGCTTTTGCATAAACATAGAGAATGTTCAAGTCAGTCTCCCACCATACGCAGTTCCCCACCCTCTACTATTGGGAGGTCTGGGAACCAATTGCAGTGCATCATAAGGGTGTGCTCACAGTCCTATGATGCAGTTCTGTCTGTCCCAAGTCATTCCATGGGCTTCCAACTTTGTTTCCTGCCTTTTATTAAACAACCTTTGTAAACTATGCACCTGCCACCTCTGCTTGAAAGCATGGATCCTGAACTGCTGACCAGTCTGGCGATCGGCATTATGAACACAATGTGGCTGGTTCTGATATATTTCATGAGCTATGAAACAGAAAGTGAATCCATGGTGCCTGTCCTTCTGTGCGCCATGTAAAAAAAAATTAAGATTGTTGCTGGCATTCATGGGATAGCTGTACATAGTGGACTGTCAATACTGGGTTTGGGAAATGAGCACTGAGCAGTGGGGTCGTGTTGTGATGCATGCAAGGTATGACAAGCGGTGGCTGCAGAACTTTAGGATGCACAAATATACCTTTGTGGAACTGTGTGGGGAGCTTGCCCCAGCACTGTGACTCAAGGACACTGGATTGAGAACTGCCCCCACTATGGAAAAGTGAGTGGTGATTGCTGTGTGGAAGCTGGCAACTGCAAACTGCTACCAGTCAGTCACAAATCAGGGTGGAGGTGGAAACTTAATTGTCTCCTGCTACAAAGGATTGTGACTGTCAGTAATATGCTGGAATAGTCAAAATACTGTCAAGCTGGAAGACTTCTTACTCTGACTCCTGTAACTAGTGAGGGGAGAGGGATAGCTCAGTGGTTTGAGCATTGGTCTGCTGAACCCAGGCTTGTGAGCTCAATCCTTGAGGAGGCCATTTGGGGCAAAAATCTGTCAGGGATGGTTCTTGGTCCTGCTGTGAAGGCAGGGGGACTGGACTCAATGACCTTTCAAGGTCCCTTCCAGTTCTAGGAGATAGGCAATCTCCATTCATTTAACTGTCATTGTACAAGAAATAAGGGAACTCAGAGGAAGAGTGCTCTACTTCTAAATAAGTGCTGTGTAGACATTCCCTATTTCAAAATAAGCTATGCAACTGACAGCTCAATTTGCGTAGCTTATTTCGAGTTAAGCCCTGCAGTATAGACACACCCTGGGTAAATGCATATCATGTAGTTCTGTTTTCTCTCAAAAGGTCTTGGCATGTTTCCATAGTGCTTATTTCAGCTTGTTTCTCTTACAGAGTGTGAATATAGAGAAACTACAGGGGACATCTATTAAAATTTCTACTGAAGATGGTTTATTGAAAACCAAATATCTGTATGCAGAATCTTCATTTCTGTCTTCAAGAGGTGGTGATATTCTACTGGGAAGTATTCATGGTAAGACAGGAAAGGCAAAATACAATCTGGAATTTAGCAGACGTGCAGTATCTTTAGTGTAAATTATAAAAACAAAATGACTGCTCCCATGAGACTAGGGCCCTAAATAATCAATTGCAGACGCAGCAGCTGAACAAACCAGACTCTCAAATAGTTTAACACTAGCAGATGCTAAAATGATGAGATCACCATATACAAGACAAGTTAATTAGTTCTTCTGCTGTAAATGAAATTTGTATTTTAAAGATACTTCCATAAGTAAGCTTGTTATAGTAAGGAAAAAATCATATAAGGAAGAAACATATTCTACATTTTTAGGGATATAAATTAACAACTTATTACAGAATTAAATAGTGGAAAATACAACAAACAAAAGGAACATCAGTGGTAAAACTATACTTCATTTTAAAACATCTGGTGTTTTTTTCTCTTTACAGAAATCAAAAGGGTTAACCTGTTTAACAAGACTTTTGGGTACAATTTGGTTATGATGACTTAAAATGATGCTATTTTTATTAGAAGTGTTTTCTGCATGTTTGTGCTGGCGCCCTGTATAGCTAGAACACTGCCAATTTATAATTTACCAGGTCAAATGTTATATTTTTCCCCAAATGTTTTTCATCCAGGATTGGAAGGATAGCTAATATGGGTCTTTTCATATTAGTAATAGTGGTGGTTGGAACTTGTACCTGAGTCATACTTCCCCAGAATTCCCCTTGAGCACCTCACCTCCTCTGTGTTCTTGATGTGTTTGTAGTGATTTTTGCAGCTGAGTTAGACCAACTGAAGCATGTACCAACAGTGGAAAATTACATATGCTGATGGCTATAGGTCGCCAAAAGAACTTTCTGTAATTCCAGAGATTGCAGATTTTTACCTCACATCAGAAATGCTGCATCTCCCTCTGCTCTTTATAAAAAAGCCAATTCCTTTGTCAGTTATAGACAGTGGAAAATGGACTATTGTCAGGGGGTAGTTGTATTAATCTGTATCTGCAAAATCAACAAGGAATCCTGTGGCACTTTAAAGATTAATAGATTTATTTGGGCATAAGCTTTCGTGAGTAAAAAAACACTTTGTCTCCATGCATCTGACAAAGTGATTTTTTTTTACTCTCAAAAGCTTATGCCCAAATAAATCTGTTCCTTGTTGGAACATGGATTGATAAACTTTCTGACTAAAGTTCCAGGTTTTATAATGGAACCAGCCTTTGCAAGAGATGAGGCATAAATAAATTTAATTACATAAATACTATATTTAGTTGCTGTCCGGTACATTAAGCCAGTATGATGACTTTTACTAAGTAGTCTTCTAAGAACTCGAAGTTCTTAAGGTGGAACAGGGCTTGGGTCTCCAGGAATAGTTTATTTTGGCTGTTTCAACCCAAAATTGAAACAGTAACAACCATACATGGAGGTAAATCACTTTCACAATCCACATATTAAAAACTGTGTTGTAATTTTAGTCAGGAACAGCATGAATGCAAATAGAGCTGTATCCAGATTAAACAAATAGCTCTTACCTAACTTCATGCTTATTTTCATAAAGCTCTACATTACATAAAGCTCTACATTAAATGTTTGTAGCACTCTTAACACTTGCTCTTTTAACAATTATTTGTAAAATGTTGCTTTTAAAAACAAAAGCAAAAGTAGATCTAAGTTCATTGAGTGCTTTGCCTTTTTATAGAACAGTACTATTTTGTGAGCACAGCAGACAAGGATCTATTCATGTTTATATACTGCACATGTTATAACACATTTTTAACTTGATGGTGAAACATTAAGGCAAATCTTATTTTGAAATAATATATTCCTCTATTTTAGTAATAACACCCGAGATTATTAAAAATGATAGTTTTAACATTCAGCTGTATTGGGGTTTTTTTGCCACTTGTTCACTTTTGTATTTCCCTTCATCTGAAAATTGTAATTAGTTATTTTTATTTTTTGTTCTAGTAAATGTTGCTTCCTGGGACTCCTGACTAGCACAAAACTGCAACATTTAGATTGCAAACCCATCAGGGTATTTGTCACTGGTACTTTATAACTAACATATATGGCAAATATCTCTGGCCGGCTCCAATTAAGACGACAATGTTTACTCTTACCAGGATAAAATAGGGTAAAATGGAATTATAAAACCTTAAAAATGCTGGCCTAGAGAAGGAGGGAGATAATGAAGGGGGTTGAGTAAGTAGCCGAGGGCTTCCCGGTGAGTGTCAGTGAGCAGTGATGGGGATTCAGGGATGGAGCTCGAGAGCTCACTTCAGTAGGATACACTGTTTCCCCCAACCCAGGGGTGGTGATAACTGGGCTGAGTGAAACCCATTAAAGCTTGCAAGGAAAGGTAAGGTTTGGGTAAGGAGAAATTTATTTAGGCCTTATTTTGTTTTATCTATTTGCTGTGCTTGCTGTGTAGGTAGAGTGAATAAATAATTATTTGTTTTGAAGAAGTTGGTTTCGAGTCACTTTAATCAGCTGCTATCATAGGCTTCTGGAGGTAGAGAGCTTGCAGGTGCTAAACCCAGTTGAACCTGGTGGGTAAATGCAGATGGTAAAGAGCAGGTCTGCAGCTTAGAGATCCAGTTTACATGTGATAAAATCACATAGTTAGTCCCAGAAACAGAGGCATAAAGGTGGCAAAAACTGTCACCAACAGGGTGCATTTGAGAGAGACTAAAAGGAATCTAAGTGCAGCTTGCCTTGTAACCATGACAACCAGCCTCAATCTGATTTAAATAAATAATTTTTAAATCAAGTAATTTAAATTATTGAAATTCTCCGGAATTTAAACTGCAATGTCATGGCCTGTCATGGTTTGCTTTATCTGATAGACTTACTCTACCTGAACACTCTGCATTAAAAAGCAACAGTATTAAACTATTTCAGAGTACCTATACTTGGTAGGAATTAGCATGTAAAGTAGACTCAGACTTTCAGTCCAGAAGGGACAATAGTGATAATTTAATCTGATCTCCTGCATATTGTAGGCCACAGAAACTTCACCCACCCACTTCTGTAATAGACTCCTAATCTCAGACTGAGTTGCATGATTTAAAAATTTCAAGTTACAGAGGAAGCATCATTTAACTTTAGTTTAAACCTGCAAGTCACCTGTATCCTATGGTGCAGAAAAAGATGAAAAATCCTGTCTCTGAAATCTGACCTTGGGGAAAAATTCCTTCCCTATTCTAAATATGGCAATAAGGTAGACCCTGAGCATGTGGGCAAAACCAAACATCTAGACACCTCCCCATCTAATGTCCCATCACTGGATACTGGGAATATTTGCCCTCAATAAAATGATCAAGCTCAATCTTGAAGCCTGTTAGGTTTTGTTTGTTTGTTTGGTTTTTTTTGGTTTTTTTTTTCTTTTGCCCCCAATGCTGTTCCAAAATTTCATTTCTCTGAGGCTATGTCTACACTACGTGTTTTGCTGGAAGAGGCAATGCAAATAAAGTGCTGATTAGCATTTTGTGGTGCTTCATTTGCATAATCTATTCTGATCCGTTTTTGCTCAAGAGGTTTTTGCGCAAAAACAAGCAGTGTGGACGTTTCTGTTTTGCGCAAAAACCTCTTCACAGACATATGTCTGAATAGCATCAACTTCCCAATAGAAAACCAAATTCAGAAGGAATGCTGGAAACTCTGTTCCTTCCTGTGCATCCTCATGTGCCTTGTCCCCCTATGGGCCTAAAACAGTCAGGAATTCACAGGAGCATCAATAAAATAAAAGAGAAACATGATGCCATTGTTGACATCCCTGAAGTTACAGCTTGAGTTTGTCCTCAAGCTGACCTTTTACCCTGAGACAATATCTATAGATAAACAAAACTTAGGAATGTAGGAAAAGGTTCTAATTAATGTTGAGGGAAAACAGAAATAATCAAAACTTTAAGCCACCATCATCAATGATCTATTAAAGCTGGTAGAGTGCAGTATTTGTAGTACTTCACCACAACATCACATCCAATAGTGCAGATTAAACAAACCAATATTTAAGTATCTGTATCTGCTCCATCTCTGATATATCCAGACTCCAGGATTAGTTAGCTGAAAGATTAAATATTGGCATTAATGGAATAATTGCATAACTTAAGTCAGTTTTATATACATTCTATAGACATTTCACAACATAGCACAGATAGAAATTCCTCTTTGCCTTCCAGATGACATGTTGAATTGGTTGAGTTAATGTGATTTGTGAAAATTCATTGATCTCCGAATGCTTAATGTTCTTCAAGGATCTCTTTAATTTAAACTAGAGGCTAAATTCGAAGCTGGTGTGAGTGGGTGCAGTTCCATTTGAGTTCACTAATTGCAACAGGTCTGAATCTGGCCCTATATATATATCTTTTTGTTGTGTAGAAATAAGTACAGACCCATCTGATTTATGAACATCCACATATACAAAAGCTCACTTGCAGCCTCAGCAGGGGAGCAGGCAAGAGTCACAGGAGCAGCTCGAGTGCTGTCTGGAGGACTCTGGGGGCTCATCTAGACTACGCTAAAGTGTCAAAATTCCCATGGAATTTGCATATCTTCTTCTGATCACACTTCGGAAGAGCTTTCGAAAGTGAAAGTAGTTTGGACGTGGCTTTTTTGGCGAACCCCCTTTTTCGGAAAGATGCGTAAACCTCATGTTTTAAGGAAGAGTAGCTTTTCAAAAAAAAGGGGGGGGGGGTCACCGAAAAAGCTGCGTCCAAACAACTTTCATTCCCGCAGAATTTGCATATCCTTTTTCGACACTTTAGCATAGTCTAGATGAGCCCTGAAGGAGCAGGGAGCAGCCGCACAGTTGGTGGCTGGAAAGCAGGAGTACTTTGAACCACCATTTCTCTCCTGCCACTGGCTGCATGGCCACTCCCTGCCTCTCCAGAGTCCTCTGGCCCGCACTGCTTTCTGCTTCCTGGTGAACCCACAGAGAAGGGTGTCGGCCGGTGGATAGGGCTAGCCACAGGAGCTGGCGCAGAGCCTGCAGGGGAGTCGTCAGCCAGGGAAGCCCAGAAGCAGATGTATGACTTTGTTGGCTCCTCATTTCACTGAATTCCTTCAAACGGCAGCAGATGCTAATGTGATTACTTGCACAGATTGACACTGGAGTCCAATGTAAAGAGAACTTTGAAGGGAACAGCAATGTATAATGTGCAATGACTCCACAGGATTTTTTTTAATAACAAGCCCTGCAGAATAAAACAGAAAAACCCTTCCGGGGGCAGCGGGGCGGGGCGGGAATTATTGCAGTCACTCACACTCAACTTGGAAAATATCTCTGTTGGAAAATGGAAACTATTTTTGGTTAGCTATCTATGTCATATTTGTTACACATAAAATTATACCACTATAGCCAACCATATAGCTGTTGCAGTCAGCTGACACCTCCCCTCCTCCAAATCCTTGGCACAAAATAAAAATAAAGTACTTTATACCCATGAAATGTTTTTGGGGGTTTTTTTGTTTGTCTATATGTTCATAAAGTTTTACATCAATTGTTTTCCATATCTACATATTTTTAAATTTTATTACTTCCTTCCTGCATTTCTTGAGAATTTTCATAGAATACAACTCTATGAATATTAAGTATATATTTTGTAATGATTTGTTAGTTTTTATGTGTAACCCAAATAAAAATATGTAGACTAGCAGTTGCCTTATGGTCGTTAGAGCAGGACCCCAGATATGCAGATGATCTATGCAGCCTCTGAATGTAGTGTATAAAATAATGAAATACATTTCTCTAACATCATAAAAACACACTGTTGCTTTTTTGTTATAGGTGACACAACCCTCCAAACCAAAACCGGGAACATCACAGTAGGTAGGTTCTACTTTCTCTTTAAATAGGACAACATATTCTGAATTTTGCTGACTTCATCTTTCAGCTTTTGGATTTTGTTTTGACTTTATTAGATTAATGAGTTTTGAAGTATCTGATATCTTCTTTCTATGTATATAATTATAGAACATGATCAAGTGGCTTCATAAACTTTTACTTTGTCTTATGTTTGATTAAAACTGAATGGCTGGGATTTGTCACTTGCAAGTAATATTAAATTATTGTATTATTTTATGTCATCGGCAAAAGGTGGTAGCAGCTTCTCAGAAAACAGTGTAAACATTTTGTTTAAGTGCCATTTTAATCAGTGAGCTTTAAATTAAAGGGAAGAAAAGACTGGGTTAGACTTGTCTCTGCTTTTCAACAGTGATTTTTGTTTGAATGGTAAAACACTGCTGAATTATCTCAATGTTCTCTTGTGATTATGTATAGTACATAGGGCTGCCAGGTGTCCGGTATTCTACCGGACAGTCTGGTTTTTGCGCCCTCTGTCCGGTAAAAAAAGTCAGAAAATACCAGACATGTGCAATGTCCGTTATTTTCTGCTTTTCCAGCTGGGCGCTGGACGGAAGCCTGGCGGGGTGGGGGAGTGGCTGGGAGGCGGGGCCGCGATCGGCGCTGGGAGCCTGTGGTAGCGTGCAAAAGCCTGGTGGGGGCGGCGGGCGTGGCTGGGATTCCCAGTCATTCCCCCTGCCCAGCTTCTGCACGCAACCACAGGCTCCCAGCGCTGATCGCGGCCTCGTCTCCCAGCTGGGAGCCTGTGGTTGCGTGCAGAAGCCGGGCAGGGGGAGTGGCTGGGAGTCCCAGCCACTCCCCTCACCGCTGCCAGGCTTCTGCACGCAGCCAGAGGGAGTTCCAGGCTGGGAGGCGGGGCCGTGATCGGTGCTTGGAGCCTCTGGTTGCATGCAGAAGCCAGGTGGGGGCGGGGGGAGTGGCTGGGAGGGGGGGCGCAATCGGCGCTGGGAGTCCTCAGCTGACTGCTTCTGAGGGGGAGTGATGCCTTGGGGAGGAGGAGAAGCCCTGTCCCTGCTCCTGGGCGCTGTTCAAGCGCGTTGTGGTGCCGTAGTCCAGGAGAGAAGCCCGTGAGTGCTTTGTAGTTACGTTTAGGCGCCTTCCATGGGCTCTCAGCCAAAACTGACTGGGGTGGAATTTCTGCTTCTTCCCACTGGGACACTCAAAGACCTGGCTATGGGGAAGTCACTTTCCTACCCATTGTCGCCCCCCTCACCGCCATTGTGTTGCCCTGGGGTCTGCCCCCTCCGCTTTGGGTAGCAGGCAGCTGCTTTGCAGAGCAGGCTCTGCTGCCTCCCCCTTTGTTCCCAGCTTGGTGGCTCTTGGTAGTAGCCACACAGGATGTGTGTTCGGTGTGGGTGGGTTGTGTTTTTTTTGTTTTGGTTTGGTTTTTTTTCTCGACAAATTTTTAGCCCGTATGTTCGGTATTTTTGGTAGATCATCTGGCAACCCTAACAGTACATATGAGTTACAGGGGTTTACTGGGCCTGATTTATTGCTGAGTTAGTCCACTTTTATGCCAGTATAATTCTAATGATTTCAGTGAAGTAAAAATGGAGTAATGCAGTTGTGAATCAGGCATGCTTTTTTTAAATATATATATACACTTAAGAGCACTCAAGGACTTATATTTTCATAAATGAATGCAATTATGGATCTAATTCTGAAAGGTTTTCAGTTTTGTCTGGGAGCATCCAGTGACATCAGTGACCCTACTGTTGGGATATGTAAAATGAATATGGATCTGGGATGATGGTAAGGATTCAGCCACAGGAGGCTTTACCCTTGGACATGCTCTTTCCCTTCGTTTTTGTAGCCTAGAAAACCAGATAAGTATGGAGTTGCTCTATTTTGTTATGTCTTTTCCTTATCCTCTTTGGCTGTGTCTACATTGGCGCAATCTTGCGCAAAAGCAGCTGCTTTTGCGCCAAAACTTGCTGCCTGTCTACACTGGCCGTGAGTTCTTGCGCCAGTACATTGACGTTCTAATGTATGAAATCAGGGCTTCTTGCGCAAGAACTCTGATGCTCCCGCTCAGGAATAAGCCCTCTTGCGCAACTGTTCTTGCGCAAGAGGCCAGTGTAGACAGGCAACATGAATTTCTTGCGCAAGAAAGCCCTATGGTTAAAATGGCCATCAGAGCTTTCTTGCGCAAGAGAGTGTCTACACTGGCATGGATGCTCTTGCGCAAAAGCACATCTCTTGTGCAAACGCACATGCCAGTGTAGACACTCTCTTCTGGAAGAGTTTTTGCACAAGAACTCTTCCGCAAAAGAGTTCTTGCGCAAGATCATGCCAGTGTAGACGTAGCCCTAGGGTCTTCATAACATATCTTCAGGATCAAATTCCTTGTAATCTCTGTAACCTGTTATTGTAGTATGGGAATGTGTTGATTTAATTAGAAATTCTGTAAACAGTAATTAGGGGCAGGTATAATTGTATTCATTATTTGCTTATTAATATTTATTTTATGGGAGTTAACATTACTAAATAAGGCTTTAGGAAAAGTAGTGATAGATGTGTGAATTAACATACTAAAATAGATGAAAGGGTTTGACTAATTCCAGTTTGTCGCCACTTGGACATTGTGTTGAATGTCCGAGGTAAACGTGCATAGGCAATAAAGCAGTTCCTTTTACCCCATCTGCTCCTGGGTCGCCTGTTTCTTCTCTAACACCTACCAGAGCAAGCTCCTTCTAGGATTGTGCCCTGTTCGAAATATCAAACCCTGAAAAGAATAGTAAGCAAAACTAAAAACATCAGCATTTCTTCGAAATAAATGCCGTAAAGCTCAGTCATGGGAACCACAAATCTGTACTCAGTTTTCCAGACTCCTTTTTTTCCTTCTGTCAAATGAACTGATTGATGATGATGGTGTTAACAAAACTAAAGTTTCTTAACCAAGGAAGTATCCAGGTCCACTAACAGAGGATGAATAGTTTCCGTAGTTAACTGAGCTCAGTTTTAAATATTAAGAAGTGTCTGACACTTGAGAGCCATTTTATCTTTCAGATTTACATGCTTTAGTTATTAGTTATACTTCACTTTTCCCTCAGGAGATCATAAAGCCATTTGTATTCATTTTTCAGGCTTTTTAATGGCCATTTTTAAAAGAAAATTTTTAAAGATTCATATATACTTAGAGGATGTTGGGTCAGATATGATAATACTTTTCATTTATGTAGTTTCACCTCAAGTTCTTAAAGTGCTTTACATAAGTGGATAAGTATTTCTTCTATTATAGATGGGGAAACAGAGGCACAACATGCATAAGTGGATTGCTAGAACTCGCACAGTGACTTCGGTTTTCTAGCGCTTAGCACCTTCCTCTAACAACAGCACATAGAAAGTACACATATTTTGAAATTTTAGCAAATAATTTTGTAATTTTGTACAAATAGGAATGCAATTCATTAGGTAAAACTAGTTAATTGAATAATATGCCCATTATATCTCTCAGTGACTCTCTAGTCTCTTGCTACTTTGTGTATCCTTAGTGTATATATATTATTCTCTTATAAGACCAACTAAAACAGAGGTGAGAGAGACTTATTTTCAAGATATTAATTTGAGAGACAGCAGGAAATCATGCTAATCAATACTTTGTTAATTCTGCTTTAATAGTAGGAACCGAGCAACATCTCCATCTCTGGAGATATTTAAGAGCAGGTTAGATAGACATCTATCAGAGATGATCTAGATGGTACTGGGTCCTGCCATGAGGGCAGAGGACTGGACTCGATGACCTCTCAAGGTCCCTTCCCGTTCTAGTGTTCTATGATTTATGTTACTTTATTTTCACTCCCTTTTTCTTCTTGCCTTCATCCATTCTTTCTGTTGTGTCTGAAATAGTATCTGTCCATTCCTTTCTGAGTTATGTTTGAAATGTATTATCTATTTTGTGATCCAAATATAAATTAAACACAAATTGAGAGTACTCAACATCTTACAGAATTGGGTCTTTAAAATAATCATACTGAAGAAGGAAGCATGCTTTTCTTTGCAGCATGTATTTGTGCAATGACAAGTGCAATATTAGTGATTAACAAATGTGAAATAATTTTGATGTGTTTTGAAAATACTGAACTGGAAACTTTCAACTTGGACCAAAGAATAGGCAGCTTTTAAATGACATGTTAATTTAGATTTACCCACCCTTGTTTGATTTCTGATTTGATTCAATCACTGCTGAAAATGGTCATTAAGATACTACCAGAATTCTTAAGTTTCACAAAGGAAAAGAAAGAAGTCTTCAGTACCAGTCCTATCTTTCCAATATATAGTTGTCACAGTCCTGCTAGTAATCACTCACTCCTTGCTGTTGTGTCCTGTTCCCATTAGGTGTTCTCTGCTGCCAGGACAGATTATCTTCTATCATCCTACAGATATTTAAAAAATAACATTCAAGTCCTGCTTCCCTGCATGGAAATGTTTACGTTTCAGCTCTAAAATGTTGAGATAGAGATTTGCTATTTTGAGTTGGGTCTGTTGGAAATGTGAGAAGTGGGAGATATGTGCCAGCTGTGCTATTTCAAATAGGAGGGAATGACCCCAGATTTTTTGTAGGATTGAAGGCAGAGTTTATTTTTAAGTGCTAGCATTATGCATTGTATTTACAGAAAGTAAGGACCTGCTCTTGAAAGCAAGACTCGACACGGAGTGCGCCAGGAAACTCAGCAAAGAATAAATTAGTCAGGCTCATTTTCTTATAGGTTTCATTGCCAATTGTTTCATCATCCTCCAGACATTGAAAGACAAGAAGTGATTCCATCCAACATTCCTGACATTGTGACCCCCAGCCTGTATAAGACATTGTTGCATGGGACTTGTACCTGAAATTTTAATTTCCAGTTAACAAAATTTTGGAGCAGATTCTCTCTTCTATGACGTTTTATTGCTCGTGGAAAACAAAAAAGATGCTCAAAATATCAGCTGTATAATTGTGTGGGGATATACACCAAATATAACTTGAGCAGCTCCAGTAACATGCTCAGAATTGTGGTCTGTTTTTTTTTAATCTCAAACCCTAACATCTGGTATGACCAGCTTTCAGATGCCGATATGAAAATTGGGCTCTGTGTCATGATGCCCATTTTACTTCTGGGGGTTCAGATAAACATTTGGGTGCTTAAGAATTGATATGAGTACCCAGATGTGGAACTAGATGCCTATCTTAAATATTCAAGTATTTACATTAGATCCAAGGTTTTTAATTTGGTATTTTCCCCTTAATAAGGCTGGGAGATCCTCCTCAACTACTGTTCAGAATTTTATACTGTTCATGTCCATTTCCTCTCTTTATCCAAATACTGCTACCAAAACAGCCTTTATCATCACCTTCCTCTTCACTCCTTTGTCAGATACTCTCCCTTGCTCATCATGTTGAATTTAGTCTGTGTGGTCTTCTGGGCAGAGACCATGCATTGAGAAGCACAGCAATATCAAAACCAAGTGTATGTAAAAGAGAAAAAAAACACCTTTGTTGGGTTGGACAAATGCCCCATTTAGCTCAATATCCTGACTTTGACATTGACCAGTACTTTGGAGGAATGAATAGAACAGGGCAGTTTCAAGTGATGTTCTATCCCAGCTTCTGACAGTCAGAGGCAGGTTGGCAGTCTGACTGGAGCATTGGGCTGCATTCCTAACCATTTTAGATAATAGCCAATTCCAGATGCCCCGGAGGGAGTGAACAGAACAGGTAATCCTCAAACCTCCATGAATGTATCTAGTTCATTGCACTCTGAGGGATGTTTTCAGAGAACTATCCATTACCATTCCAAGGTCTCTTTCTTGAGAGGTGGGACATATAGTTCCGTGCCCCCCTTGGCTCCCTCCAGGTAACAAGGGATAAAGGAATTACTCTGAGCTAAGCCAGCACCTCTTCACTAAACCTGTCGGAAATGCACTAACTGGAGAAATAATTAAAAGGCAGGGAGACAGCTCACTTAATGGGAGATCAGGGAAGAGAACAGAACTGTATCCTGCAGCGCCATCAGAAGGGCTCTCCCTGAGGAAAGAGAGGACCCTGCTGCAGACTACAGAGACAGCCTGAGATGGAAGCATTCCCCTTTTTCCTCTTATATGAACTCCCTGTTTTGTTAATTCCCTTTGTTTTGCACTACCCCAGAAGGGGAAAGAGTTAGGACTGACATGGCCCTGGAGGGGGGAGTTGCCATCCTGAGATTGAGGGAGCTATCATGCTGTATGCAACTGTCAGAAGGTGCCTCTTGTTGAGTGGACCCCCTTCATTCTGTCTTAAACCAGACAACGTCCTTGGGACAGTTGCAGGGGGAGTGTGTATGTGCATGTTAGGGGAAGTGGCCCAGAGAGGGTATTTTAAGTGCCCCTGGTTGTCAAATCACGGATAGCCCTCAGAGAGCCCTTGGTCAGAGCCTAGGGGATTGGGAGGACCTGGGCTCCCCATCAACATCTGCCTGACTACTACTATATGATGCTTCCTACCAACCATCCCCCCCACCACAGCGAGGATCATCACAAGTGGTAACAGCTCACTTAGATGCAATCATTTTGTATTAATAACCAAAAGGAGGAATTATTGTAGATTAATTTGCATTTATCAACACCAAATTTCATCTGCCATATGATTGCACAAGTAACCAGTTTTGTGAGATCCCTTGGCAACTCTTCAGTCAGCTCTGAACTTAATGATTATTGAGTAAATTGTGTTATCTGCAGACTTTGCTACTTCACTGTTTACCCTTTTTTCCTGATTATTTATGAACATATTGAACAGCACAGGTCGCAGTACAGATCCTTGGGAAACCCTGCTGTTTTTCTTTTTGTACTGTAAAAATTGACTCTTTATTCCTACCCTTTGTTTCCTGTCTTTCAACAAGTTACTGATTCATGAGAAGACCTTTCCTCTTATCCCATGACACTCTAGTTTGCTTAATAGTCTCTGATGTGGATCTCATGAAAGGCTTTTTGAAAGTCCAGGTATGCCACATCTACTGGATCACCCTTCTTTACATGCTTGTTGATAGCCTCACAAATTTTTAACAGATTGGTGAGTCATATTGCCCTTTACAAGAGCAGTGTTGAATCTTCCCTAACATACTGGATTTACCTATGTCTGATAATTTTGTGTTTTACTATGGTTTTAACCAGTTTGCCTGGAACTGAAGTTAGATGTATTGACCTGCAATTGCTAGAATCGCCTTTGGAGACTTTTACATAACATTAGTATCCTCTAGTCATCTCATATAGTGGCTGATTTAAGCAACAGATTACATAGCACAATTAATAGTTCTACAATTTCATATTTGATTTCTGTCAGAACTCTTGGGTGAATAACATATGATCTGGGGGAATTACTGTTGTGTAATTTATGAGTTTATTCCAAAACCTCCTCAGATGACACCTCAATATGAGACACTTCCTCAGATTTGTCACCTAAAAAGAAGGCACGTGTGTGGAAATCTCCCCCTTACTGTCTGCAGTGAAGTGGGATGCCAGTTAGCCTACATCTACACTGCAAGATTTTTGCGCAAAAACCCGTGGAGCGTCCATACCTCAAATGTGCTTTTGCTCAAGTAAATCAACAGTTAAATGGCAGAAGAGAGGGCTTTTTCCTGTGTAGGTAAACCTCCTTTTAAGAGGCATAACTCCTTTTTCCGCTACAGCTATTGTGCAAGAAGGCAAGTATGGACGCTCCAGAGGGGTTTCTTGCGCCAGAAACCCCTATGGGAAAAAGCACAGGTGCTCCGATAGCCATTCTGCGAATGGCCATCAGAGCTTTCTTGTGCAAGAGTGTCCATGCAGTGTGGATGCTCTCTTGCGCAAAAGCACATCGCTTTTGCCATATGCTTTGAGGTGTGGACATGCTCTTGTGCAAGAATTTCTTGCGCAAGAAGCATTTATTTATGTGTTTATTTATTTATTGCTGTTTAGTTTTTGTGTCCTTAGCTAGTTGCTAATTCTTTCTTGGCCTGCCTTATTATGCATTACTTGCTAGAGCAAGTTTGGCAGCCTTTTCAAACCAACCTTTTCAAACGAAACGACATCAAAATTCAGAACAAGTGGTCAACAAAGAGCCATATAAGAATGCCCATCTGCGTGACTGAAAATAAACTGAATATTATTGATAATTGACATGATTAATAATAGCATAAATGAAACATACTCACTTTATTTAATGGGACTTCTGCTGCTACATCTTTTCCCACAGTTCTTTGAAGTTTACATCATAACTGGTCAAATCCAGCTTCATGCACTTCTGTCTTCTGTTAATCTTATGGCGGGGGGGGCTGGTGATGTGGGAGTGCAGGAGTCTGGGTTGGAGTGTATGAGGGGCTCAGGGCAGGAGACTGGGGTGTATGATGGACTCAGGGCACAAAGTTGGGGTGTGCAGGAGTGTTATGGCAGGGGACTGGGAATGGGGGGGTGCAGGAGTCTGGGGATGTGGGTTTATGAGGGGCTCAAGGCAGGGGGTTCAGGTGTACGATGGGCTCAGGGTTGGTGTGGGGTTTGTGTATGCAGGAGTATTATGACACTGCAGCCAGATGGGGGCTGGGCCCAAATTGGGGGGCTTGTTGGTTGGGCTTAATTTTTAAATAAAGTAAAATATTATGTCCAACACAAAAGGTTTCAACATTGTCTTTCTTTATGGCAGGGTTGGGGAACCTTTTTTGTGTTGGGGGCCACTGACCCACAGAAAAATCAGTTGGGGACCACACAAGTGAGAATAAAAAAAACCCCTCCAAAACCCCCCAGTCCTCACTCCTCTGGTGCTCCAGTCCCATAGTGGGGGAAGGGACAGGGAGGACTGAAGTTCAAGGCCTCAAGCCAGATTTACTCTTCTGGGATTCCAGGATTAGTGGATTTTGTGGACCCCCCTTAGGCTCTGGGGTGGGGACAAAAATGAAGGGTTCCACATGTTGGGACAGGGCTGCCAGTGAATGGGATAGGGATGGAGGTGCAGGATCTGGGTGGGGATGTGGGGTGTAGGAGGGTGCGAGGTCTGGGCAGGGGGCAGGAGCTGTCTGGGGGCTAGCTGCCTGGCCAGAGGGCAGAGGGTGTCTGGCTGGGGGGTAGGGGGTGTCTGGCCAGGGGGCTGGGGGCATGCTGTCTGGCCATGGGAGTGAGTGGGGGGGGGACTTACTTGTTTTCGTGCTGCAAGGCAGACACCATGTAACACGCTCCCACTGCGGAAGCCTCTGGGAAGGGTTGGTAGGGAGGCCTGCAGGAAGTGTGTCCCGAGGGAAGGAAATATCAGTATGCAGGGAGCCATCTTTAGTTCCTAGTTTCTCCCATGTTGGAGGGAAGGAAAACGCTGTTGCGCTGAGTCATGTTTAGCCTGTTTGTTCCCTACACGCCAGATCCAGTGGGGAGGGGGTATTCTTCCCCCTGCCACTCACCGCAGGAAGCTGCGCTGGAGTTCCAGTCTTGCAGGGGCCATGAGGCTGTAGCGCCAGTGCGGGCTCCTTGCTGTGACGGGAGCAAGGGGGGCTGAGCTGAGGCTCCAGAAGAGCCATATCTGGCTTCCTAGAGAGCCGTATTTGGCTCGCAAGCCATAGGTTGCCGACACCTGTGCTAGAGTTTTGATACTTTCTATTTTCCTCAATAGGATTTTATTTACAATTTTTAAAGGATGCTTTTTTCCTCCAATTGCCTCCTTTTTATTCTGCTGTTTAGGCATAGTTGCATTTTTATTTATTTTTTTGGTCTTCTGTCTTTTTAAATTGGGATATACATTTAATTTGGACCTCTATTCTGGTATTTTTAAATAGTCTTGATGCAATTTTAAGGCATTTCAGTTTAACTAGCTTCCTCATTTTTGTGTGACCCACAGAAAAATCAGTTGGGGACCTTTTTGAAGTTGGACCTCCCTGGTTTGGCACCCTCGAGACCTGACTAATCCCAGATGAGGGATTTTGGCAGACATGGGGAGGTCATTTCTGGCCCCCTCTGGCTGGTCCCCTCCCCCCGGCGCAGCCCAGATGAGCCGTGCTCCTGGCTTCTTGGATCCTTCCCCCCGACACAGCCCAGCTGGGCCACGTATCTCCCTCCCCCCTGCATTGTGCCTAGCTCCCAGCCTTCCCTCCCTGGCCCCTGCCCCCACAGCATACCGGGACTTTCTGATTCTGTTGCCAGACCAAAGTGCCAGTTTATAGAGATGCAACCAGTACTGTGATGGATTTATTTGGCATTTTTCCCCCCTACAAGGATGTTACATTTAATTACATTGTGCTATTATTGAGTGTTTCAGCTATATTTACCTCTTCAACCAGATCCTGTACTCCACTTAGGACTAAATCAAGAATTGTTTCTCTGTGGATTCTAGGATATACTGCTTCAAGAAGCAGGCATTAGTGGTGTTTAGAAATTTTCTGTGCATTCTCTCTTTCTAAGGTTATCTATTCTCTATAAAGCTAGTTGAAATCCTCTGTCATTATTGCATGTTTATGCCTTTGTAACCTTTCTAATCTCCCTGAGCATTTATAATCACCATCCTGATGAGATGGTTTGTAATATAGTCCTATTTCTAAAAATCTCAGAGGGGTAGCCATGTTAGTCTGTAACTGGAAAAAAAGGTAAACAACAAATGGTCCTGCAGCATCTTCGGGTATGTCTACACTAGCCCCCCTAGTTCGAACTAGGGAGGCTAATGTAGGCATTCGAAGTTGCAAATGAAGCCCGGGATTCACGAGGTGTAACAGTTAACTCGAACTAAGGACTTAGTTCGAGTTAACGTTTGACTGCCGCGTGTAGCGCGGGCAGTTAGTTCGGACTAGGGGATTTTAAAATGGCACCGGACGGGAAGATGCAAATAAAGCCCGGGATATTTAAATCCCCGGTTTCATTTGCAACTTCGAATGCCTACATTAGCCTCCCTAGTTCGAACTAGGGGGCTAGTGTAGACATACCCTTAGAGACTTAACAAAAATGTTGATGGTACCATGAGCTTTCATGGGCACAACCCACTTCTTCAGATGAATGGAGCAAGGGGTCCAGTGGGTTGTGCCCACGAAGCTAATGATACCATCTACATTTTTGTTAGTTGTATTTTAAGGTTTTTTTTTCCCCCTATTTCTATACTCTTATTGTTCAAGCATGGATTTTCCATCCATAGAGATTCTGTGGCACAGTTTAAGTCATTAAAGATATTTACTTTCTGCTTTCTTTCACATGAAGGTCATGCTGGTGAGGCAGTGGCATTATTTTATCATTTGTATGTATTTGGTACCATGATATTACCATGTTCTACTGCCTGTCCTCATTCTGCCAAGTTCCTATGTTGTCTCTTATTCCCATAGCCTCATGTAATGCTCTAATTCATCCTTCACTTTTACATTGTTCATATTCAATTATTTCCCTTCACATGTCTATATTTACATGTCATCATTCCATACTAGTGCCTACCTGTACTTTACCAACTCCTTTTTTGTCCTCTTTATTAGGATACAGAGTTCTTCCTTTAATAAATTCATCTTTAAGAGATGTCTTTGCCCAAACCATGTAGCTTTTCATACCTGTTAGCTGTCCCTCAGCCCATAATTACAGCATGAGTGTTCTTGTTGCTTAAAATGATTAATTAGTCTTGCTTCTGTACGTAATCTCATTCCTTGCATAGTGCACATCTGTCCCCTAATGTATTAATCTAATATGGTATGTGTTTTATAGTGCTTAGCATGATGGAGCCCCTGTCCTGCCTGAGACCTCTGCATATTTACTGTAATATATCTATTAAGTAACAGGAATCATTAAACTTTCATCTCTAGAAGTTTTTAATAGTTCTATTCCTAGCCTATTAATCTTTTAAAAACTGTCAGCCATTTTATAATGTAGATAAACATTTAATCCACAGACACTTCAGTTCTTCAGATCCAAAGAGTGAGAAACTACTTCCACATTTTATACTATACATTTCAGGTAGTCACTATGTTCTTCTTGACTTCTTGGACTGAGCCATCGCTCGATGGATCTCATCTTCTATGACGCCTTTGGTGTGCAACTAAACCAATCCTTGATCGGCAGAGCCGATTACAGATATCACATAAAAAGCTACCAACTATAGGTGCCGTATGTTCTTTTCGGATCCTGTGCTTTTCCTGCAATGCCTGGATACACTGACTCTCAGAGCAGTTAAGAGCCTGTACAATGGTTTGTCGCCAGGACAATCTATCCTGAACTCAAGTTTGCAGATCATTGGGGGAGATGCCGCATGACTTCATATTGACCTTTAAGATGTCTTTGTAGCGCTTATACTGACCACCGATATAGCGCTTTCCATGAGCAAGCTGGCCATAGAAGACCATCTTCATAACATGACCAATCCAGTGAAACTGTTTGTTCATAAGCATTGCTTCCATGCCCATGACACCACACAGCTTAAGAACCTCTGTATTAGGAATTTTGTCCCACCAATTCATGTGGGCAGTCTTCCTCAGACAACTCATATGGAACTGATCGAGCTTCAAAACATGGAGATGATGTATCATCCATGACTCCAAACCACACAGCAGGACATTCAGGACAACTGCCTGATAAACCGCTATCTTGGTATGGAGTTTAATACCATGGTCCTTTCATGGGCGTTTGGTCAATTTTCCAAAGGCAACACTGGCTTTGGCTAGTCAAGCGGATGCATCATGATACACGTTTAGAGGACAGTACACTTCTCAGGTAGCAGAACTTGTCAACAGCCTTAAGGACTGTACCAGCAGCAGTGATCACTGGAGTGCTGGGCTCTTTTCAGACAGGCTGAGGCATAACTTCTGTGTTCTTGAGGCTCCTGTGAGTCCAAAACGGTGAGCAGAAGTAACAAAGCGATCAAAAAGCTCCTATGCATCCTTCACTGAATGAGCCAGCAATGCACAGTCATCAGCAAATAGAAGGTCACGAATAGTTGTAGTAACCACTTTACTGTGAGCCTGAAGTCTCCGGAGATTGAAAATACTGCCATCTGTTTGAAACTACGGAGTGACTATGTAATCGGACACTCAGATAGTATCCTATCCAAGTTGCCTCCATCAGGCAATAGTCCCATTCAAGTAATGTATCTGAAAATATTTTATAACATATGCTACCTGAATTTAAAAAAAGGATTAGTTTCCATGCCTAGCATAGTGTCTTGGATGAACTGATACCTGGTAATGGATTTGTATTAATTTGTGGTTCCTTAAATACCAACATTTTAAACCATTTTGCTCTATAAGCTTGATACACTGTATTCGGAAAGCTTGTTCATTATGTTTCAAACATGGAGATAAATTGTGTGTTTCATTACATCAGTGTAAATTCAGAGTAGAAGTTGTGAATTAAACTATTTTGAAAGAAGAATTTGATTTCTACTTGATCCAGATTAATTAATTCATCCTTCCTAGTAGAAGGAGGAAGCTATGAAGTAAGAGACCTGCATTTGTTCATTGTAAATACGTGATGAAATGTAATCATATCTGTAACTCTGAAGGATTACTTTCCTTTATAAACATACTATCAAGTTCTAAATAAATATTAATTGTAAAGCAAAATTAAGACCTAAAATGTTCAAAAGTTTAATAAGAATTACCAGAAGAAGATTGTGATGCAGTGGTCTCCTTTATGCTTCATCTTCTATTTTAAAGCATCCCTTGAATTAAAGAACATATCAAAGTGTTTAATGGTAATGTCCAGATTGCATAGACAAACCCTCTCAGGTAACTTTAGCAGGGAGTCTTACATAACTCTTTACTTACATTTAACTTACTGACAGTAGCATTTCTGACAGAATGCTCTATGTTTTCATAAGAATCTGTCCCATGGTTAAAAAAATAAGCTGGAGATCTCTTCCGTCCCATTAATTTTAAACCTCTCATGTTTTAAGCAAGCCTATAATAGTAAATTGCTTGGGTCAGATGACTGACTAAAATAAAAACTATTATAAAAAGTCTGGATATGTAATAGCACCCATACAAATGCAGCCTCATTCTTGACTCTGATGACAGCAGATACTAGCCTTATCACTGGCACAAGGCAGAGCAGCTTTAGTGCTTCTCTATCTTATGATGACTACGAACAACCTAAAGTCTGTTCTGGAAATGGGCACCCTGTCTACCATCCCTCCCTTTGGGTTGAACAGAATGGATGGCATAAAAACTGCTTCAGAGGCATTATGCCATGGTAGGATTCCCTTACTCCACTGTCCTCCACTAGCCAGTTAAGTAGGGCTTAAATCCTCTGCTTTGCTCTTCCAGAATGAGACTTGATTAATTTCCTTTTGTCATTACTGTGTCTCCTTAAACAAATCTTAATTAAACCCTGATATTCCTTTAATTGAAATCCCAGCGAATCTTGCCACTGATTTTAATGGGAACAAGATTGCTCTTGGGAAAAACTAAATTTTTTGTTGAAAATATTCAGATGTAAGCCAAGGACAATTTCTGTCGAAAGTTTTCTTAGGTATTTTTCACTTATTAAATGTCAGCATGAAGGGAAATAATTGATTGTAAAGTTGTACTGTTCTGTTCTGTGCTGATGTACTGAATATTTTACTGGCATGTATCAGGTCCCAATTCTTGTATTTTTATTGTTGTGACTTATATTGGTCTTTACTTTACTTGGTGTTTCCTATAACTATTTAAACCACACTATTTTAATCACACTACTTTATTTAGTACTTTGCATGTGGGAGATAGTGACTTGTTTTGGAAAAATTCTGCTTGCTGGATCTCTGAGGTCATTTGTATACAATCAGTGGCTGATCTTTTTCTGGAATCTTAATCATATTAAGAAATCTTTGTGTGATGTCTGTTAACTTCTTCTATGTTTTTCAGTTTTCTGTAATACCTTCTGTTCCTCACCTAGTTCATAAAGGGAAACACTGCCATACAGCACCAACAAAAGTGAAGCTGTGTTTTGGTTGTTATTGTCCTCCATCTTAGCCTTGGGTTTTTGGTTTTTTGTAGGGTTTTTTTTACCCTTATTTAGAACACCTTTTAAGATTACTCCTCCCTGCAGCCATCTATTTCATCTCAGGCCTGGTCTACACTTAAAATTTACAGTGATAGAGCTTCTACAGCACTCAGGAGTGTGACAGTCCACATCCCTAAGTACCATTGCTGTGCCTACTTAATCCTGAGTCTGTGCAGTTAGATCAAAAGAAGAATGCCTCTATTGACCTGGTTCTGTTGCTTGGGGATGTGCAGTTCCTACAGCAACAGATAAACCCCTTCTGTCCCTGTAGCCTGTGTCAAAGTTACAGGAGCATATCTCTAGCACCATCGCTATGTTTCTGTAGCACACGTAGGCCTGGTCTACCTACATGAGAAGGTGGAAGTAAGATACATCAACTCCAGCTATGTAATTTAGCCGAAGTTGTGTATCTTAAATCTCCGTCCACACAGCCAGAGGTTGACTGGAGCAAATGCTCCCATTGGCTTCCCTTACTCCTTGCGAGGAGTAGGAGTACCAGCACTGACAGGGGCGCCCTTTGAGTTCAATCTAGTGGGTCTATACTACACCTGCTAAATCAAACCCCGGAAGATTGACCGCGGCAGTTTCGATCGTCTGTGTAGTATAGATATGCCCATAGTAGATGTGGCCCTAGGCAGCTCTACTGCATCAAATCTACACACCAGTTGATAGATATATCAACCTTATATCATGTTCTCGGTATTTCAGATTGACACTCTGGGTATGTCTACACTTGAAACCTAGTTCGAACTAGGGATGCAAATGCAGGCATTCGAAATAGTCAATGAAGCAGGGATTTAAATATCCTGCGCTTCATTAGCATGATCTCGCTGGCGCACTAGTTCAAATCACAGCTGATTCGAACCAGGAAGTGCGCGCTGGGACGCATTAGTTCGAACCAAACTCCTAACGTTACTTCTCTAGACACACCCTAACTGATACAGCAGCATACTTTTCCTGCAGCATTACTTCTTTAAATTTCAGACAGTTTTGTTATCCAATTTTTTTTCAGCCTCTGTTTAACCCATTGTTATATTTAACTTCTTTAACTTTTTTGAGAGAAGACAGAAGACTTAAACACTAGGGATGTTAAATTTTGATTAATTGGCTAATCGAATAATTGATGCAGTTTGCATCGACTATTCGATTAGTCAATAAAGGCAAAAGCGCTGCGGGAAGCACAGGGCCAGCTCAGAGTCCCCAGCTGACCTTGGGATCCATGTGCCACTGACGCTTTGAAACACTGTGTGCAGCCCAGGCCAGCTGGGGACTCTGAGCTGGCCGCAGCCCACACATGGTATTTCAAAGCAGCAGTGCCACGTGAAACCCAGGGTCTGGCCCTGGGCTCCATGTGGTGTTGCCGCTTTGAAGCAACCCCCTTTTTCCCTCCTCTCTTCTCCTCCTCCTCCTCCCGTTGCTGCCTCTTTCTGATAGAAAACTACTAGTTGACGAGGGTGTCAACTGTCCGATAAGCATTTGCTTATTGGTTAGTCGACTTGTTGTTCACATCCCTGTTAAACACAGTTATCAACTTAACAGCCTTTTCAAAAAGAAAGATGTTTACTTTAAGTATTATTGTAGTATATGTTCTGCCTAATCTCATTCATCACCGAACAGAAAGATATTCTAATAATTATCCTTTCCAGAATCACAATTCTATGGTAAAGCATGGATTATAGTGTTGTAGAATTGTTTATTTAAATCCAATGGAATGTTGAGTCTTTCCCAACATGCATTGACTAGGACAACCACTGATCCCAGAAGGGACTGCGACCTGATTCTGTCACTTAGAGGTATGGCACATTTTCAGCATCATAGTTGTCAAAAAACAGTAGATTAACATGTTGGTCCAATAAAATATATAACTTCACCCAACTTGTCTCTAGAGCCATAAAGGCATTTTGGCATTAACTGTGCCAGTAGGTGTCTAAGTTCTCACACCATACTTATCTGTTGCCTAAATTCCTTAGGTACCTAAATTTCTGTCAGTGGACATGTATAAAGCTGCCTAAGTCTTGACACTCTGGCGTTGAGCAAATCAAACTCACACTGAGATCCTCAAACTCAAAATAGGCCCTACCATAATTCTGAGATGTATTAATGAGAGTCTTGTAAGCAATACATGAGAAATAATTCTTCCCCTCTACTCTATGCTGATTAGGCCTCAACTGAAGTATTGTGTCCAGTTCTGAATGCCACATTTCAGGAAAGATGCGGACAAATTGGAGAAGGCCCAGAGAAGAGCAACAAAGTGGTTAAAGGGATAGAAAGCATGACCTATGAGGAAACGCTGATAATTGGGATTATTTCGTCTAGAACAGCGTTTCCCAAACTATGGGCGCGGCCCGATATCGGGCCGCAAGAAAAAAATACCGGGCCTCAGCGTGGCTGCCGGGATGTTCTGGGCTCCTGGAGTGCTCATGTGGCGCCGGCCCCCACAAGCCCTCGGCCGGGCTGCGCAGAGGATGCAGCTGGATGTTCCAGGCTCCCAGCACTGGACACGCTTGATCTCGGGGGCAGGGGTTGGGGGCAGCGGGGCTGGCCGGGGGAAGCTGGGAGGAGGATGGGGGGAGAACTGACCACCGGCAGCAGGGCTGGACAGGGGCAGTGGGGCTGGCTGGGGAGATGGGGGTGGGGAACTGGCCACTGGAAGCAGGGCTGGTGGGGGCAGGGTCGGGAGTAAGAGGCTGGCGGGGGCAGGGTCGGGGTAGGGGCTGGCCGGGGCAAATCAGGAGGAGGAGGAGGAGGAGGGGAGAACCAGCCGCCTGAAGGAGGGCTGGACTGGGGCAGCGGGGCTGGCCGGGGGAGATCGGGAGGAGAAGCGTGGGACAACCGACTGGCTGGGAGGGGGTCGCAGGGAGCAGGGTTAGTGGGGGGAGTCATATGGGGCAGCGGGTCTGGCCGGGAGATCGGGGGCCTGTGGATGCAGGCTGCTGGGGGTGCGAGGTCGGGATAGCGGGGCTGGCCGGGAAAATTGGGGGAAGCGGAAGCAGGGCTGGACGGGGGCAGCAGGGCTAGACGGGGAGATCGGGAGGGGAAGTGGGGAGAACCGGCCAGCCGGGAGGGGGTTGGGGGCAGTGGGTGGGGAAGGAGCGAATCGGCCGGCAGGAGCGGGACTGACCCGGGCGCACACAGATCTCGGGGCGCTGCCCGTCCCGTGCACAATCCCGGCGAAGCACCGGGGATTCCATTTGCCCCCTCGTTGCCCCTCCCCACACACACACACATGCCCCCTCGAGTAGTTGCGAACTGTCTGGCTGGTAGACACACTCACGCAGCCTGAGCACATCTACCAGCCAGGCAGTTCAAACTGCAAACTGATACCCCTAATAATAATAAAACTTACCTAATGAGAAAATACCAGACATGTTATCTGTCTGGTATTTTCTCAGTTTGTTTTTTATGTGTATATATTTTTGGGCTGCAAAAAACAGTACTGAAAAAAAAGGGTTCCAACTAAAGTAAAAAGTTTGGGAAATCCTGGTCTAACCAGCTTTCTGTCTGTCTTACACTCCATTTATCCAATCCATATTCCTTAACTTGCTGGCAAGAATATTGTGGGTGACCATATCAAAAGCTTTGCTAAAGCTGGTACTGGGGGCTTTGGGAGTACCAGAAACAACTCATTTGCATATTCATGAATGTGACCGGTCCTCCAAAAGTTCGTGAATGGATTTACTGGTCCCCGTGTCAAAAAGTTTGGGAACCCCTGGTCTAGAAAAAAGATGACTGAGAGGAGACACATCTTTCAGCATTTAATTGGTTGTTACAAGGAGGTGGGGGACACTTCTTTTTTCTCCTTAACCTCTGATGATAAGAAAAGAAGCAATGGGCTTCAGTAGCAGCAAGGGCGGTTTAGATTAGGAAAAACTTCTTGTCAGGGTTGTTAAACACTAGAACAGATTGCTTAGGTAGGTTGTGGAATATCCATCACTGGAGATTTTTAAGAGCAGGGCAAATGAAAACCTGTCAGGGATGGTCTAGATGGTGCTTGGTCCTACCGTGAGTGCAGGGGACTGGACTTGACCTCTAGAGGTTCCTTCCAATTTTGTAATTCTATAGTCCATGCTTTGTCAGGCATTCTCCGAAGCCTCCTTAGCGCATGCTACTAGATTGACAGCAACAGAGGGGCTATCTTTATACCAAATAGACCAGTGGTTAGAGTACTAATCCAGGACATGGAAGACCCAAGTTCACATCTTTACTCTGCCTGTTTCAGAGTAGGGTTTTGAACCCGGGTCTCCCACTTCCTGGTGAATGCCCTAACTACAATGGGTTGGATCTTTCTTTTATTGAAACTGTTCCACATTGTATAAAATACTGAAGTATTCACTGAAGCAGAGAAAATCTATAGCTCAATAGTTGAGTAACTTACCTGGGAGATCCACGTTACAGTCCCTGTACCATGAGTATTTTGTGCAAAGTAGATTAGCTCTGAATGCACTTGCATCACACAGGGTTTTGCCTCAAATACAGACTTATTTTTAAAAACTGAGTCTTTTTATTGGAAGTGGAAGTCTGGCAGAATTCTAACTGCCAGCCTTTTAATATCGTTGATGTTAGGAGGAAGCAGCCACCCTTGGTGGAAAATCCCAGGAGAGTTTTCAAGAGTTTCTCTGAAGAATTGGCCATAGAAACACTGTATTTGAGGAATGGGAAGAGATAAGGGTTGATTCAATAATCTCTGCTGAATGTGATTTACTGGACTATTCAGACTATTAGTGGCAGTTCTCCTGAGCAATCTGGATTGTGTGTCACTCCCTCATGAAGCATCAATGTAGGTAAAAATGGACTTGTACTCAGTCAACTGTTTATGTTATGGTCCAGTGCCAGCAAAATCCCTTTCAGAGTTATGTGGAGGCGACTCTGTTACTGCTGTTTTAAATGAGCCAAAGAGGCAGTTTCCCAGCTGACTGGAACTGGATTGGCCACATGTGTTTTTCTTCCTAATATTTTCCCCTCTAAGAAAGCAGCTTTTCATATGGGAAGGCATTCCCTTCCCACGTTGTTATTCTTATAATTGGTGTGTTGGTTTGTTACATCTGTGGGTTGAGAGCTCAGTTAAAACAGAAAACTGCAGACCCGTTCAGATATGCCACAAAAGAAAACAGGAAAGCTTAGAGCATTATGCTTGGATTCTTCTTTTCTACCCGCTACTAATCAAACATGTTGTTTTCCAGAAGCCTTCCCTGTGTCAAATTGCTGTCATCTCTAATTAGCTTCATTCTAACTCACGTATGTAGGTTCAGCCATTTCTGGAAAATCCCACTGATTATCTTCTTTATGAATACACAAAACATAAAAAAGTGAATGGTTTCTGTCAGACTTTCACATTACTTGCTGTAGCAGTGTATGCACCCACCATCCCAAAAGGGGGTGGATACTGAGTGCATAGACACCACTATTCACTCTACTTGTCCGTCTCCAGACTTGCTACCCCTGGGTCTAAAGACTAAAACAACGGTGATAGCTCCATTGTTTGGGGCAGTATGGCCTAGCAGCCAGAGTAAATAGATTAGCCCTTCAGGACAGTGCAGTGGGGCCTAGTGGCCAATACCTAAGGGGTAGCCAGCAAGAAGGGGCTGGCGATCCAAGTAGGGGGATCCAGGCCCACCCATTTCCACCAGGCACTGACCTGGGGCCCTAGCCAAAGCAAAGTGATCTGTCACCAGCTCAGCAGGGAATCCTACCAAAACATGCTGAGCGTAGCCAGATAGGAGATACCTTTCCATCACCCTCCCTAGGTCACGCCCTACCCCATTGTCTCTGGAGACAGTGAGGCTTCAGGTTCTTGATGGTCCACAGCACAGGTCGCTTCTTCGGATTCTGTCAGTCACAAGGATCCAAGCCAGCCCTTAGGGCCTCCAGTCTCTGTAGCAGTGACTGTAACTGGTCCTCAGCAAGAGCTTCTAGCACACATCCTTCCCCTCCGTCCCAGAATGAACTGGGCTCCCTCTTTTTATACTGCTGTAGCGTCTGGAGCCTGCCCAGTCCAGCCTGGGAGCAGGACTTCAGTGTACATAATGTGGATTTAACCCTAGAGTGGGGAATGAGAGAGAGAGAGAGACCGAGAGAGAGAGAGATCTTGGAGTCATTGTGGATAGTTCCCTGAAAACATCCAGTCAGAGTGAAGCAGCAGTTGAAAAAGCAAACAATGTTAGGAATCACTTAAAAAAAGGATACAGACTAAGACAAAGAAGATCTTACTGCCTCTATATAAAACCATGGTACACCTACATCTTGAATACTACATACAGATGTGGTCGCCTTGTCTCAAAAATTTATATATTAGCATTGGAAAAGGTTCAGAAAAGGGCAAAAAAATGATTAAGGGTTTGGAACGGGTTAGGGTTGAACTCACCTCAGTGCTCCAGGCACTGCAGCCTCTAAGGTCCTTGTGCCACTCAGGTTTGATGCAGCCAACAGGATGACGGGAGCCCTCGTAGACCAAATTGCAGTAAGTGGCACTGCAACCCTATGAGCCAAGTCACAACTCCACTCGCACAAATTTGGTGCAGTCAGGAGGGCAGAGCCAAACCCGAGCAGCATTGCATTCCCAGAGGCTGCAACATCCAGAGTGGAGTAGGGTTTCCATCTTTGAAATGCAAAAAACCTGGCATATCCTCTTCCCAAGACAAGCCCGCTACAACGCCAACCACAAAGGAATTCTGCAGACAGCCCACCCAACAGCCACTTACAGTAGCTAGAGAGAGAACACATATAGATAAGATTAATGTTTTCTTACTTAAACTGCACTTGTAGGAACACTGCTGCATCTTTAGCTGGACACAGACTTTTAACATTCAATTTCACAGTGTATTGTAATAATAATGCAAATCTTTAGACCCACATACAAAACATCCAGTAGATTAATTTATTTTTCCGGAAACTGGTAAATCCATTAAATTATAAACCTGCTCAGGCTGGTCAAATAGTAGCTAGGTGGTAACTCTAGTGGAGAGAGCCAAACCTAGCCAGTAATAGAGATGTAGCCATGTTAGTCACAGGAGCTGTGGAAGCTGCCACTGTGGGGGTAAGTGCTAGGCAGGACCTGACTGAAACTACCTCAGGGCCTCTACCTTCAGACTATTTACTAGGTTACAATACTCCATAAACACTTACAACTGGGTCCTGAGCCCAAAAAGTTTGAGAACCACTGTTCTACAAGTCCTAACATTTACTTAAATCACTTGCGTTTTGCTGCATGGGGGATGGGATGTTATGCTATGCTCCATATTGCCTATGCCTGGTGACTCTCTGAATGAAATCTACCTCTCAGAAAGGTTTATTGCAGGCCTCCTTTGAAGGCTTAAGTGGTTCTTAGGCCTTGTGCTGTCTGTTTGCACAGAGATAAAGTTCCCTCTCTGTAGCAAGCTAGAAATGTTATGACTGGGCCGGTGTAGGAGTGATGTTAAGGGCAGTGCTGCAGCATGGTAAAATTTCCACCCAAGAAGGATGGAGTTGGCCATGGCAACTTCCATAAGTAACAAGGTGGCTGCTCTATGCTCAGATCAGAGAGAAAGGCTTCCTGCATAAAGTCTGTGTACTCTGACATTGCCCAGAGGCAATTAAAAACACACCAAAAAACAAACAAAAAAATGCATTGTCCCAGTGGCTGTATCTAGCTCATAGTTTTAATATTTAGAAAATTACTTAAAAAATCCCAGAGTAAATGTCAGTCAGACTCAAATACTTGTATTCTCTTGCTTTTCAGATTCATCAGATGGGTATCTACATGCTTCTACACATCAGGGGGCAATAGATGTTTATGTTAGTCAAGTGAGAAAAGTAGATCTGAAAAGCCAAAAAGGTTAGTAAGTTGCAACATTTTATAGCAACCTTTGATATAAAGGGAAGTTTTATGAAATGGTAAAACTACCCAGTCTGTATATTTCAATAATTACATTAAAATAAGCATTATTATTTACTTCATCATTAGAAAAACGTATATGGTTCTGAGCACAGTAAGCACCGCAAGTGACCATGGTATTTAAAATAGACCCCACAAAATCCTTTCATTTCAGTGAAATTTCAGTGCCACTCTGGAAGTCTTCCATTTTCCACCTTTCTTCTAGCAGTCTTCCCCACCAAGCCAATAGAATTCTGCAGAACTGACCAGGGTTCTAATCGTCCTTTGCCTCATCAATGCAGAGTTCTCCAGGTGTCAGCAGATGTGTATAACTGGTGGGGCTCATGAATTTGTTGCATTTATCCATGCCCTTTTCCCAAGGAAAGAATTACTGTGTTTGGAGGCCCTGACATTAAAATGGCAAAGCAGCAACACAAGGGAGGGCAGAGCCAGAGAGATGAGACATGCCCCAGCACTGGTCATTTTGTTAAATGAGCTAATTACTCTCCTCGTTTCTGCTTTCTGCTTAACTTATCTCAACTTTACTTGTTAAAATATCACCCTTTAAAAGCTGGATTCTCCCCTTTGCCATTTGAAAGAGCATGATGCTGAAGGAGGGCCTGGTATAGTAAACACATTCAAGCCTTGCAGGTGTATCATTTCTAAAACTCTCAATTCTGAGGTGCTTTTGCATTCTCCCAATGTTTCTTTGTGGTCATTTGTCTTTGGATAATCTTCTGTTCTTATCCTTGAAATGATTAATAAGCCTTGTAGGAATGCAGTGCTCAGCAAGAGAGGAAAGAAAGATACTGAATTAATTCCTGTGTGCTGTCTTCTGTTGCGCTGCACTAGCTACTCCATCTCCTGGGGCAGGAAGAACTATGTTCACATTACTACCCACCCAGACATGGAATTACTTCCAGTAACTCACATTCATGTTTAACTGTTGAGACAAGAAAATGTGTTTCATAGGTGTTATAAAGAAATAAATGAGTAAACTGATTTTCAGAACATACCCTAACATCTGTTCCAGTGAGGGCAAAGACAAAACAGGCAAATTCTTTTCTCAGTTACACTAATGTAAATCCAGAATAACTATTGACATCAGTGGAGTAGAACTTGGCCTGTAATGTCAAAATAACTGAGTGTTTGCCAGGATTTATGAGTTAGACCATTGAATCTGACCTAACAGGATCTGAGAATGGAGAAAAAAATGTCTCTATGCCATTTCCCTTATGCCTATCATAATTTATGGTACAGATGACACAAAGTTGATGGTATGTCACTTTGGAATTCCCATACAGAACTGCCTCATTACTGTAGCTTTCTGACTGCCTTGTGCTGGCCAGATCAGGGCTAGAAATAGGCCCTGTGTCTGTTGTTTGCATTTTCTTGTACAGGCAGCTTGATGGATATTACTTTGGAGGACTGTTACAGAAATAATATGTCAAAGTACTAGTTATGTTCTGAGTTGGGCCTACTGTACATGTAGCTATATAAAAATGAAAACTTTTGAAAAATGAAGCAGGAATCAAGTTGAAAATGAAACGTTTATACAGAAAATGTGTTTGAAGGTTTTTTGGGTTTTGTTTTCATGCACCTAGCAAAGCTACTGAAAATCTTTAATCTTATTATTCCAAATATGTCTAAGACCGGCAAATGGGTGGCCTCACTATTAGCTTCAACTCTACAGTAGGTCCACATTTAGAGACAACACTTCAGGATTGTTGTTCCAATAGAGGCCAGACTTCTAGTTTTAATCTTAAGGCCATGGTAGTGCAGATTAATGAAACTGTTATTAATTTGCTAACAGATCATCTGTACAATGTAATTGACAATAGCCATGGAGTAGACAGTAATCTATTCTGCAAGCTAGAATCAATTGTGGGGCTTCAACTCCTCAATGGATGTGAAGTGCTAGCTTTTAAGGGAAGACATCTCAGAAGACAGATGCTTGCATTAACAGTGTATACAGCTGCACAGTCTTCTGTTTGCAGTAAATGAGAGAACATGTGACCCCAAGAGTACTTTTTATCCTGGAGGTAAGAAAAGAAACCAGCAACTGAAAATTCTTGAACAAAAATAGGCCTCCCTTCCATCTTATCGTAGAAAAGGGTAGAATAGTGGGGACTCTCATCCTGTTTGCATATTTTGCTTTGGATATTAACATTCATGTCTTTCATTTTAATTTATAACAGGTTCCATTACAGTCAAGGTACCTGCCTCTCTCAAAGCTTATTTACAATTATCTGGAAGCAAGGTTGATGTGAGCCCAGAGATCCAGTTACAGGAAACCCAATGTGCCCATAAAGAGGGTCACATAACTATTACTGGTAAGGCTGGCTATTTTGTTTTTAATAAATCTGTCTGTGCTAAATAAAATATAGATACATTTGATTATAGTTTTATTGCTGTTGGCTTCTTTCTGGTCTATTTCAACTTCAAATGTTGCTTGTGCCAACAGCCTCCACATCTGTTATTAGATACCTTTTTTATTTTATACCTTTGTAAATGACATATGAATAGTAATCAGCTGTTTCACTAATGAGAGTTGTAGAGCCAAATTCATACCCAGCATAACTTCATTGACTTTTATGAAGCTACACTGGGCAGAATGTGGCCCACTGATTTTTAAAGAAACAGAGAGAATGTTGTTATCTTAGACAGCTGAATAGAATTAAATATATGACCAGCAAATATGTATTAAAATATAACAAAAGAATCCTTACAAATGTGTTCTGAGTGCATCTGATAAGGTAAAAGGGGGCAAGCAGCATATTGTAGAAAAAATATAAATGTTGTTTATATTATAGCCGATGCAGGTAGTGCTGCCTATTAATTAAATTTGCCCTACACTTTGCATTGTAAGATCCTGTTTTTGGTTGTTTATAACTTTGTCAGACTTCAACATGAAATTTCACGCTGAAATTTTCCATGCAAGGTGTTTGTCTTGGGCTAATTTTTGTTGTTGTTTTTGAAATAGCTAAAACAGTTCAGCCATTTCTAGGAATGAGATTAGGAAAAATATGTTGTTCTGCTTATATTAATGTTCTTTATTAATATCTAGCACCTCCCATTTTGTTGAGATAGTGTAGTGCCTCCATTCTTTGGACCAGGAACTTGAAATTTGGCGGAAGAGTGCCATTTTATTGTCCACATGACTGTCCAGTTTATCAAAGTGTTAAGCCTTTGAAAGATCAGTTTGCACTTGCTAATAGAGACTTGCTAGAGTTTCGCAGCTAAAGAGTCCCATCTACATTGGGCATGGTCCATGCTCTCTCAGCTTGCACCATCCCCACAGATCAACTGAGCCTGCTCTGTCACAGCTGCATCAATGCTGCAAGCAGCCAGGGGTGCTATCGTGACAGGTATACAAACTGAGAGGAAGAAAACTGTTTCTTCTGGGCTCTCTGTTGGGGCCCAGCTAGTAAGAAAGGAAAGGATGGAGCAGACACCATGGAATGCAGAGGGGTGAAAAAAGGATGTTGCAGGAGCCAAAAGGAACAGAACCGGGGTGTGTAGGAGCTGGTGGTAGTGAGTGATAAGAACAGAAAGGGACAGTGTCAGGAGCCAGGGAGCAAGGCTATATGTTGAAGGGTGGATAGGACTTGGGGGGGGGGGGGTCTGAAGCTGGGCTGAGGGAGTTGATAGGAGCAGAGGACACAGAGACAGGCTGGGAGCACAAAGAAGCATCTGCAATCACTAGCGCACATTTCCACACTGAACCTAGGAGCC
This sequence comes from Rafetus swinhoei, assembly GCA_019425775.1. Classification (NCBI taxonomy): domain Eukaryota; kingdom Metazoa; phylum Chordata; order Testudines; family Trionychidae; genus Rafetus; species Rafetus swinhoei. The sequence continues at coordinate 325,859,706 of CM033437.1, read as the reverse complement.
CTGAGTGTCTGTGTTCTTCTACCATCAAGATATAGCTGTGAAATCCACTGGCAAAGCATGTGTCTCATCCCTCCTCTTGTGACTGGTCCATTGTAGAGGATAACAGTGCACCATTGCTAACAGTCACTCCATTTAGTGTAGGTCTCTGTCGTGGAACTGAAGTTCCTAACCCCATTGATGAGCCATGATGGCATTTTCTGTTTTTATTAAACCATAAGGGCGCGCTGCCTGAGCAATCTTAATTGGACTACCTTGTGTATATCTATCATGATGCTGTATTTAATCACATGATCACTACATACTATTTTCCCCTGTCTCATTCAGTGCACAGTGTGTAATAATATATATAGGATATTAAATTTGATTTTTTTTAAAGTAATGTTAAAGGGCCTCAGTGTGATATGGCCCCTGCTAGCAGACTTGCTTCTCCAGTGAGGTTCTCTGCTGAGAGTGGCTCCATCAGTGGAAAGTGCCTCACAGTGAGTGAAGAGCTATGATTGACCAGTGCTTTGGATCCCTAAAAAAAATCCTCCATACCCTTGCACTGTAAAATGTACATGTGAGCTGAGTGGCTCCTTTCTGTCTTGGGGGTTGATCCTTCTGATAGCTGGAGCAGGCCCAGGGGTGTTTTTATGTTTATTTTAGGGGGAGGTGGTCAGCATCTATTTTTAACATTCTGTGATTTTTGTGGAGGAGGGATAGGAGCAAATCCCTTTTTGAAATAGAAATGACCCCCAACCCTACCATTCTGCATACAGACAGTTCAGCAGTTTAGACTAAAATTGAGTCTTAATTAGCCAGCCTTCAAACGTACACTTCCCAAAGCCACTGAAGTTAATGAGAGTTACATGTTGAAGGCATTTGGCTAATTGTTTTCACTTCCTTAAAGAGCCCATGGCATTCCCATAAAGTACCCAATGAGGCAATGACTATGGATATGAAATTCAGTAAGGGATTTTGGGATCTGTTGCAGGAGACCCATTGGAGGGGCATGAAGGACCAGGTGTCTCCCCAGCAGCCAACCTGGGCGAGGAGAGTAAAGGAAGGGCAAGAGCCAGAAGTGTAGGAGTGGGGCCAGAGTTTCTTCCAGCCACGCAGCCTGGAACACTATCTGAGGCAGTGGAGCAGCTGACTGGGAGAGCATTGGCTGCCCCAGGCCCAGCTTTTAGGGACAGCAGCTCGTGAGCTGGAGTCTCCCTGTGCTCTTCAGCTTGTTCAGTCATCTCCTGTCCCTAGACACTGAGCATGGGTAGGGAGGGGACTGCCATTGCCATTCCTCCCCAGCCAGACTGCAGGTGCTCTCAGCTTCTGGGGACAGGAGCCGACTGTGAGACTATGTCTAGACTACGCTGAAGTTTCGAAAGAGGATATGCAAATTCCATGGGAATTTGCATATCTTCTTCTGATCTCACTTTCAAAAGCAGAGCTTTCGAAAGTGTAAGTAGTCGGGACGTCATTTTTTCGGCAACCCCCCCTTTTTCAAAAAGCTGCTCTTCCTCAAAAAATGAGGTTTACGCGGCTTTTCGAAAAAGGGGGGCTTGCTGAAAAAACATGTCCCGACTACTTTCACTTTCAAAAGCTCTGCTTTCGAAAGTGAGATCCTCTGAGTGTGCCGGAGGGTCTGGGGGCATTATGGCTCACTTGGCCACTGTCCCCAGAAGCTGATCCTGGACAGGGGGTTGCCTGCTGCCACAGCAGCCTGGCAGGCTCTGAGTCAGCCCAAACGCTGCAGAAGGAGGGATCTAGGGCAGCAGGAAGTCAACACTCCCCCCCCCAACAAGTAATGTAGTGTGGGGAGGGGCTGAGGAGAACACAGGGTAGGGGGCGTCCTGGGCTGGAGGTGGGGTGGGAAAGAGGCACAGGGAGAGGTCATGTAATCTCCCCTTGAGTTTGTGTCCGCCTGTATGGAGGGGCACCACTTGTGTGTTGCTTTATTTCTCCTGTGTCACCTCTAAATAATTTAAATATTGATTGTTGATGTCAATAATCCTAATGCACATCTTTTAGAGGAAAAACTGTTCGTGTTTACAGGTAGGGTGGCCATCTCAGCCTTATATTAACTGTACATTATAACTGTATTTAGTACCTACTGTCCCATATTCTAGAAACAAATCAATATACTGACCGGTAATTGGTCAGATGTGTATTCATGTAGTTTATGACTTCATAGTCTGAATAGAACACTTTGGGGAGCTGTCCTTTAAGTATAAACTTTGTCCTAATCTGTATATTTTTACAGTTTTCCTTTATTTCCTGGAAATGTAGGCTGACTTCTTTTCTTATCCTGCCTTCAACTAATTTAACAGTGTCTTGTATAGGTTGAATTTGTAATAGAACATATTACTTTTCCAGTAAGATCATCTTCTGATACAAGTAGACTCTGAAATAATTTAATAAAGTTAACAGATAGTCTACATGGTGAAAAATGTTCTTCTCCATAGAGACAGCATGGCAGCAATTTCACTTAAGTTTCAGCTGCAGATGAAACAGATTAAAAAAAAACCCCTGTGTTTGCCAAACCAAAAAAAACCAAAAAACCCCACATCACAAGGGAAAACCAATTTAGCATTTTAAGCCTCTAAGCTAAGAGGTTACTACAGAAATAGTTAACTCTTCAGAGGCTGTCTGGTTTCCGGTTGGCTAACGCTGGACCTGGCTGGTTTCTGTGGATTTTACATATATCTTGGGAGTGCTAGTGTGAGTGGTCAATGAGGAGTTCCTCCAAAGGAGAGTTAGGGTAGAATTCTTCCATTAAGTGAGTTCTGATCCAGTCCATTTCCAGCTATAGGAAACCCTCACCAAACCCCAGGGTTTGGTGTTTCATAGGAGACTCGTCTTTTCTCTGCTACTAATTACAACATTGGTCAAGGCAGTAGCAGGACTGTGAGCTCATTGGTGGTGCACATCCAGGGGAATTAGGAGGCAACCAAAGAATGGAGCAGCATTTGACTGTAGCGAGAAGAAAAGCAGGAAATAGTTTAGGTGGGTAGTAGGTGGAGAGTGTTAGCAGGAGAGGTGATGAGAGAGAGAGAAGTGGGAAGGCCTTTGTTCTCTCAGGAGATGGAGGACCAGTTCAGAGGACTTGGGGCATATGCTGTAGGAGGGAGGGAAATGGGAAATATGGAATGAGAGTGTACTCTTGAGTGCTTCAGTGTAATTAACAAGAATGAGCCCTCAGTTCTCTATGGAGTCAGTAGACACTAAAGGAAACTATATAGAAATCTAAAAATAGTTTTAAGAGTTGGTTTGCAAACTCTGTGACCCCATTTCTTTTTTAGCATTGTCAGGCTGCATAACTAGTAAGTGCTGGTATAACTCCATTCCTGGTACTGACCATACTAGGAAGAATCTCCTAGCTTTTTCTTTGGCAATAAGGAAGAAATGCCTGTGACCTAACCCTTGGTCCATGACCGCTCACTCAAGATCAGGAGTAGCATAGCTGCCATAGAAGGTCTCTGCAAACTGTAAACTCTGTGTGTGAAACTACATGGGCAATGCAAAGGGCACTGGACAGACAGTAAGGACCGCATAATTAAAGTGAAGGATGGCTGGCAGAATTCTGGGGATGGCCTGATTGGACAAGAGCTTACTTGCTCCTACCTACTAGAAGGTAACTGAAAGGCAAATGAAGAATGTTCACGTAGAAACCATTAGATCAGTTTCCCCCAATTGGTGCTCCGCAGAACCCCAAGCAAAAGTAGGGGTTCCGCGAGGAGCCGGCACTCCCCCGGCCCCCTCTGAAAGAGAGAGTGCTGGCTAACCAGCTTCTTAAAGAAGCAGCACACTTGTTTCCCCTTCCTCCCTGGCGACGCAGAGACGTAGCAAGGCGGGGGCAGAGGGGTACAGTTGCTCCCAGCACACTAGCAGGGTGCTGAACAGGGGTGACCCCATGTGACCCACAGCGGGGAGGGAAGCACTTCCCCTCCCCAAAGGAGCCGGCGCACGCTGCCTGAACAGCTGGGGCTGTGGCACCCGGTAACGTATTTCCGCGGCCTTTTTGCACGGTGGGGGGGTGGTCAGGAGACCCAGGTCTGTGCAGCTCCGACTGTGCAGGCAGCGCTCTCTGCCCTGGGACTCCCCACACCCTCTCCCCTCCCCCCCTCCCCACCCCGCAGGACAGCATCATGGAAGTAAGTTGCTGGAGTGCAACAGCCCCTGCTGTTCAGGCAGCGTACACACCAGCTTTTTGGGGAGGGGAAGTGCAGTCACACACTTCCTGGAACCCAGAGGTGCTGCAGGATTGCCAGGTACTGGTCCCAGCTGCCCCTGTCCAGACCCCCCACGAGTACCCTGTCCCCTACCCCCACCAGCACTGTCCCCAGCACTCAGCAGCACCGTCCCCAGCCCCAGCACGCTGCCACCCACCCCAGCACCCAGCACCACCCTGTCCCTGGCCCCAGAACCCTGCCACCCACCCCAGCACCCAGCACCACCCTGTCCCTGGCCCCAGCACCCTGCCACTCACCCCAGCACTCAACAGCACCTGTCCCCAGCACCCTGCCACCCACCCCAGCACCCAGCAGCACCCTGTCCCCTGCCACCCACCGCAGCACCCAGCACCCTTCCATCCACTCTAGCATCCAGCAGCACCCTGGCCCCAGCCCCAGCACCCTGCCACCCATCCTAGCACCCAGCAGTACCCTGTTCCTTGTCCCAGCACCCTGCACCCACCCCAGTGCCCAGCAGGACCATGTCCCTGACCCCAGCATCCTGCCCCAGCACCCCGCCACCTGTGCCAGCATCCTGCCACCCAGCAGCACCCTCTCCCCGGCTTCAGCACCCACTAGCACTCTGTCTCCTGCCCCCACCAGCACAGTTGGGACCATATTAGTGAGGCTTAGGGGTTTTGGAGGGGGTTTTTTGCATCTCACTTGTGTGGCCCCAACTGACTTTTCTGTGGGTCAGTGACCCTTGACTCAAAACAGGTTCCCCGCCCCTCTCATAAATAAAGACAATGCTAAAACTTTTTGAGTTTGACATAATATTTTATTTCAAAATGAAGCCTGGCCAACATGCCCCCAATTGGGGCCAAATCCCCATCTCACTGCAGCATCATAACACTCCTGCACCACCTGACCCCAAATATGAGGTCTTACATCCAGAGGTGCTGCAGGATTGCCAGGTACTGGTCCCAGCTGCCCCTGTCCAGACCCCCCACGAGTACTCTGTCCCCTACCCCCACCAGCACTGTCCCCAGCACTCAGCAGCACCGTCCCCAGCCCCAGCACCCTGCCACCCACCCCAGCACCCAGCACAATCCTGCAGCACCCTGAGCCTCTTACATCCCCAAACTCCTGCATCCCTACATCCTCAGTCTTCTGCCACAACACTCCTGCACCATCCACACATCACAAATCTGTGTCCTGAGCCCATCATATTCACAACCTCCTTGCCCTGAGCCCCTCACATATCCAACACAAACTCCTGCACCCTCACATCCACAGGCCTGTGACTTGCTCAGCACCCCAACCTTCCACCTGAGCCCAACACTCCCCAGCCTGGAGCCTCCTCCCTGAACCAGCATCCCCTTCTCCTGCATCCAAATTCCCTCCCAGAGCTTGCACTTCTCACCCCTTCCCACACCCAAATCCCTCATTCCCATCGCAGAGCCCGCACCTCCTGTCTCAACCCAGTGAGAGTGTATAATGGTTGGGGATAGCAAGTGATGGAGAGGTGAACAGAGAGGATGGGGCCTCCAAGGGGTGGGGTCTTGGGGAAGGAATGTGATTTTCATTTGTGGGTTCCCCTCCTTTTTTTTTTTTTTTTTTCTTGACAAACCTAGGGGTTCCTTGAAATTCTGAAAAGCTGAAAAGGGTTCCCTGGCCAAATAAAATTGGGAAACACTGCATTAGAGAGCAAGCCAGAACACAGCCAATGGACAGGTTCCCCCACACTTGCATTGCCTGTTCATGTGCCAGAGAACATAGGCTCACTGCAAATAGAAGCTAGTTGTTGTGAAGAGATCTTCAAAGGGAAAGGGAGCTGGTCTCAGGGAACTGGCAGTCAGCACAGCTATTTCCCAGCACCCCAGCCATGAATTTTCTTTTGTTTATCTGGTCAGTTTTAGTGAAATAATCTATTATCATTAAGTGGTTTCTGCAGCCTTTCTCGCCTAACTCCAATTAGGGTCTTCACTCAAACGCAAGGATCTTGGGAATTGAAAATAGCTCTTTCTAATCCCTGTTTTGTGTTTTCAGCTTGCCCATCATTGTAATACCTAGCAAATGATTAGGAAACAACCTTAAGTTTATGTCCTTCGGCAAGAATACACCTTTAAGAATTAGTAAGGAAGCATCATCTTTCACCAGCAGTGTATTTGGGAAAGTTAAAATAGTCAGTTTCCTATACATCAGCAAAGAAAAACAGTCACTAAGTTTTTGATTGGGAGAATAAAAGAAGCAAACTAGACAATAAACCTGTTGCAAGCAAAAATCCCAGGGACTGAAGTTTCTCAGGCACAGAAACAAGAAACTAACCAGGCATTCTATATTCTATTTCCCAGCAGATCTAGGCAGATATTGCACATGAGCAATGAAGACAGCCTGAGTAAATTGCATGCTTGGCAGCTTAGTTTGGAATCATCAGAGAAAGCAATTTATAGCATTGTTTATGGAGTCTTAATAAAACCAGGGTGCCTTGTTTTAATCTCAAAAAAAAAAAAAAGACTTATCTTTTGAGAAGCATCCTGCTCACCCATCCCAGAAAGCTGGGAAAACAATCCATTTTCTGGAATGTCAGAGTTATTGCTCATGCCCAAGGGAAGTGAGCAAAATATTGGGGAATAATGAGAACTGTGCAGACTTCTATAAAATCATTGAGCATATGGCTCTCACTTCATTCTCCAAATTGAATTATATGGTATTTCAGCTGGTGTGTATTAGATGCTTTTAACCTTATACATAATTTTGGAGTCAACATTGACCCTTCTTTTGGTGATGTTTTGGGGGTTGCCTTTCTTATTGTTAGAGCAATAGGGCAATGCATCATTCCCAGTCCCCAGGGCCACCCTGATTTGGTGGTGAGGTTTTATAGGGAGGGAAATAAGTAGGGTAAAATTTTTTTTTTTTTTTTTAGAACTCCAAGGAAAAGTCACTGGAGAAAGAAGTAGGGATGTTAGCAACTAGTCAACTATCCAAGAAGCAAATGCTTATTGGATAGTCAAGAAGCGACTCGACTAGTCAAAGAGAGGCAGAAAGCGAGGCGGGGGGGCGGAGCAGGAGCCTGTGCTGGGGGGAGCCGGCTTTAAGCCAGTTCCCCCAGCACCGTCTCTGCAGGGAGCAGAGGAGGCAGAGGCACAGCGGGGAAACGGCATGAGCGGGGGCTGCTGTACTCAGCACTAGCCGGGACTGAGAAGTTCCAGCTAGCGCTGATCGCTGTGCCTCTGTATTTTAAATGTAAGAGCCCAGCTGGCACATAGAATCTTAGGGCTGGAAGAGACCTCAGGGGGTCATTGAGTCCAACCCCCTACCCAAAGCAGGACCAACCCAAACTAAATCATCCCAGGCAGGACTTTGTCAAGCCAGGACTTAAAAATCTCTAGGGATGGAGATTCCACCACCTCCCTAAGGTAATCCATTCCAATACTTCACTACCCTCCTAGTGAAATAGTTTTGCCTAATATCCAACCTAGACCTCCCCCACTGTAACTTGAGAACATTGCTCCTTGTTCTGTCATCTGTTACTCCAGAGAACAGCCTTTGTCCAACCTCTTTGGAACCTCCCTTCAGGAGGTTGAAGGCTGCTATCAAATCCCCCCTCGCTCTTCTCTTCTGCAGACTAAATAAGCCCAATCCCTCAGTCTCTCCTCATAGGTCATGCACTCCAGCCCCCTAATCATTTTGCTCGCCCTCCGCTGGACCCTCTCCAATGCGTCCACATCCTTTCTATAGTGAGGGGGCCCAGAACTGGACACAATACTCCAGATGTGGCCTCACCAGAGCCGAATAAAGGGGAATAATCACTTCTCTAGATCTGCTAGAAATGCTCCTCCTAATGCACCCTAATATGCCATTAGCTTTCTTGGCTAAAAGGGCACACTGTTGACTCATATCCAGCTTCTCAACCTCTGTAATCCCCAGGTCCTTTTCTGCAGAACTGCTACTTAGCCAGATGGTCCCTAGCCTATAGTAGTACTTGGGATTCTTCCGTCCCAAGTGCAGGACTCTGCACTTGTCCTTGTTGAACTTCATCAGATTTCTTTTGGCCCAATCCTCCAATTTGTCTAGGTCACTATGGAGTCTATCCCTACCCTCCAATGTATCTACCTCTCCCCCTAGCTTAGTGTTATCTGCAAACTTGCTGAGGGTGCAATCCATCCCCTCATCCAGGTCATTAGTAAAGTTATTGAACAAAACTGGCCCTAGAACCGATCCTTGGGGCATTCCGCTTGAAACCAACTGCCAACCAGACACTGAGCTGTTGATCACACTACCTGTTGGGCCCGACTGTAGCCAGCTTTCTATCCACCTTACAGTCCATTTTATTCAATCCTACTTCCTTAACTTGCTGGCAAGAATATTGTGGCAGCCCATATCAAAAGCTTTGCTAAAGTCAAGGTATATCACATCCACTGACTTCCCCAGGTCCACAGAGCCAGTTAACTCATCATAGAAGCTAATCAGATTGGTCAGGCATGACTTGCCTTTGGTGAATCCATGTTGACTATTTCTGATCACTTTCCCCTCTTCCAAGTGCTTCAAAATGGATTCCCTGAGGATCCCCTCCATGATTTTTCCGAGGACAGAGGAAAGGCTGACCGGTTTATAGTTCCCTGGATTTTCCCTTTTTTAAAGATGGGCACTACAGATGCCTTTTTCTAGTCATCCCAGACCTCTCCCGATCTCCACAAGTTTTCAAAGATAATGGCCAAAGGCTCTGCAATGACATTTGCCAACTCCCTCAGTTCCTTGGATGCATTAAATCTGGACCCATGGATGTGTGTGTCTAGCTTTTTAAATAGTTCTTAAACTGTTCTTTCTCCACGGAGGGCTGCCCATCTCCTTCCCATATTGTGTTGTAAGGACAGAGGCAAAAAAAGCATTGAGTACTTAAGCTTTTCCCACATCATCTGTCTCTAGGTTACGTCCCTCATCCAGTAAGGGCCCCACAACCTCCCTGATCACCCTCTCAAGAAAGTCCTCATGAGCCAGGACTGCTCATTTCCAGCTGGAGTGGACTCCTGGAGCTACCCTTGCTGCGGCTCTTCACAGTGGCGCTTATCAACTAATCACATTGTCGATACAATACGATTAGCCAGATAATCACATTTTAACATCCTTAGAAAGAAGTGAGCAGACTGCCATCCCTTGTGGCCTTTAGCCCAACACCAGAGATTATGGTTCTGAAGACTGTAGGGGAAGCCACTTCTAAGACTTTCCCATCTGCTGAATGTCAGTGGGAAACACCTCACCCTTCCACTAACTGATATTAAGTCCTGCCTCACAGGAGGTCACTTTACCTCGCAAACATCATTGAAAGAGATGGCCAATAACTCCCAACATCCTTCAGTATCCTGGATCTTTTCTAGCCAAGTTTCAGTCTGCCTCTTGGTGCAGAGACAGGCTTGGTGGCTTTTAGAGCCTCCTTACTATTGGCCACATGTAGCAGTGAACCCTCCAGGATAATACTGCTTGACGTGTCATATTGGCATGGTTGACCATGAGGTGCTGCTAACTCACCTTTAAGAGATGTGCAAGGATCAAAGCCATCTGAGTTTCCCAACTCTTCCCTTTCCAGTGGTCCCAGAGAATCAGGGCTCAGCTTAGGGGACTTTCTCTTCTAGGATCTGTCATTGCTCATTACCACTTCTCCCTAACACCTTGAAAGCAATTGAAAACCCTTTCAAGTTTGAGCCCTGGTCCCAACAAAGTAGATTATCACAAAAGTTCTCTAACTTCTCAAGGCACTTCTTCAAGAATTTCCTTCTTTCCTAGAATCAAATGCTGCTAAACTTCTGTCACCCAAACAGAGTGAGAAGAGACCTTCTTAACAATTTCACAATGTCCGTATGTACATCTTGGTGAAGCTTTGCTCCTTTAAGCAAGACGCTACAAGAAATCTGTAAAAGATTATATTCCTTGGAGTCAGAAAGTTAAGCCAGTTTTTTGCTAACAAGTTAGATCAGCTTGTGTCCAACAGATTGATTTTTGATTGGTCTCATCTTGCATTTTACTCAAGAAAGTCATAAATTTTTGAGACTGGCCAAGGTTCATTGTAACTAGAGTCTCGCACTTGCAATCATCCTTTGGTCAAGAACTCGTCACAAGGTGAGAATAAAAAGCTATTTTTAGCTAATGGCCATGGCATTTCTCCATCTATTCCTGCCTTAACAGAGAGCAATCCAAGGTCTGAATCTGGTTGCAGAGAATGATTTTCTAATTTTTCACATCATCGTGTGAAAGAAGTTTGGGTTGGGTGACTGTATTTTCTTAACTGAAAACTGGACACTAGGCCTGAGCCATCTCCCCACATCCTGCTTGGTGTCACCAATGGCCCTAGTCCTACATGGCATCTTGACCTGCAGGCCAAGCCCTGGCATGGACGGCCATCCACTTGAGTTGCCTAGTGTCTGGGCTGTCAGACTGAGCCATCTGGTGTCACCGCTTGCCTGAGCACCTGGCGTTGCTGCTTGCCCCTCAACGTTCCTCCACGCCCCTTAGAAAGCGTGCCCCATATTTGTCAGCATTTGTCTCTTTTCCTCTTGCCAGCGCTTGACAAAAATTAACAGGATAAATGGCAAGTTCTGCCAAAAATGCCATGACCCCCCCAAAAAAGCTTAAAAAGGGTACTGTTCTGGCCAACATGGGTTGTATGGTTACCCAAGATTTGAGTTTTATAATGTGAAACACAGCTCTCATTCTTATCCATAGCTTGTAGATTCATACAGATGATTTCTCTATAGATCTTTAGGTTTAGAGTGGCTGTTCTTCTGTTAATTCACATTAAAAGACCTATGAAACTTCTGTGTCTTGTAACTTAGCAAGGGATCATTTTAGCTTTGCTATGCTCCAGGAAGGCTTGTGCATACTTGCTTTTGTCTAGAGAACAATTATCTTGACTATCAAAACATGTGGAAAGATTCTTTTTTCTGTGTGTTAAGTTGAAAGGGATGACAAATGGTTAGATGCCGTATGTTTGGTGCATAACCCTGACAGCGTGAATGGTGTGCTTTAAAGTTAAAGCCGTGTCCACACTCACAAAAATCTAAATGGTTTTTACTGTCATATTTTAAAAGCGGGTTAGCAAAGCAGTCTTCAAAACATGCATAGATCCTCCTTGTTCAGAGCACAGGCACTGAGATATGTTAAGAAAAAAATGTGTTCAAGAACTATTCTGGCAAAATTCCAGACCAGTCATAAAATGATTGTAGCGTAGTAGGAAAGTTTTTATTTGCATTAAAATATGTGATGCTACTGCGTGTGATTTTAAACTGCGAATGGGGCCCAACTTGGAAATCTATTCCCCCTAGATCTCTTGGTGCCATGTCCCAGTAGAATGGAACTTTAGATACAGGACTCCAGGAAGTTGGTCTTATGTTCCTCACTAGTGTGGCCAAGGCAAAATTCCAAAGGAAAGAAAAGGGAATCAATCATGTTTATTAATGCACTAGAAGCTGAGCCCAGACAACTTTAGAACTTTGAAGCATCTCAGATGCTTTTTCTGTTTGTTTTGTTAAAAGATTTTCACCAGTTCTGTAGCAATAATTTAACAAGAGGTAAATGATGCATGAAATCTCATCAGCACATATGCTGTGATGCCTGGTGGAGTCTATGAAAACACACCAAAGAGATTCACACTTGGCATAAAAAGCTGTTATGTCCAGGCACCTTCAACTCCCACTTCCATGGTTTGGCATATATTTCCATGCCCCACCTATTTGCTCTGACCTCTCCTCTCATAACTTAGAAAAGTGGCTACATTCTAAATACCATACCACTCTGCTAAGGGAAGAGCTGAAAATTGTTTTCCTTTATTTTTTTGTCAGCTCATTTTTTGAGAAGTTTATTTGACACTTGGAGTTTATTTATGTTTAAAATTCAGTCCAATTTCATGTTTTAAGGGCTGTCTCTACTTAGAAGCCAAATTCTCTTTTTATTTCTATCTTTATTTCCCTTCACAGAGCTGTGGCAAATGAAAAGTAAGAGGGATTCAGATAAGATTTCTGAGGGAACTTAAAACTTCAACAGTGACAAATATTCTGCACAGCCCATCTGTCCTACATTGTCATGAACTCCACTTTTTATTTTACATGTTTTTTTCAAAGACAGTCATTCGGGGTATATGGACAGATGGAGTTGAGAAATCTGGGTTTTGACCCAAATTCAGGAAGGGGACCAGTAGGAGCACAGCTTCAGTGGGGCTCATATCGCCATGGGGATCGAGAAGTAAACATGGGGGCCTCTAAATGGAGGTCCCAAAAGTGCTTAGGAAACTGTCATCTCTGCCTGCTCCGTGGGAGATCTGGGTAAACAAACTGCCCTCTCAGTGGGTTTAAAATAGTTTCTCAGCCCTCTTGTCCAGAGTGTCATAGTGGCAACTACTTATTGACACCATAGAACTGCAGAAGTAGAGGCAGCTTCTGCTCAAGAAGAAGACTGAGGTTCTAGGGATGAAAACCGGCCAACAGAAGTCCTAATGGGGTTTGTCTTGGACTTCAGTAGGGCCAGGTTTTCATGTTCTGTGTGTTGCAGGTTTGAAGTGAAGTGCATTTGCCAGTTGTTCTAGGGTGTTTCTTCAGTATATGCCCCCATGCTATGCTAGGCACAGTGCTAAACTTACAAATTAGACACTTATCTAAGCAGTAAGGTCATCAGAAAATTAAAATAGCAGGATATTTAGAAAAGAGTTCAGAATGAAAGCTGATCTTGTGACTGACACAGGACTGGGACTCTAGAAATCTGGGTTTAATTCCTAGATATGCCACAGATTATGTGCATAACCCTGAGCAAATCACTTAATTTCTCTGAGCTAGATTCAAAAAGAAATGTAGGTGTCAAGAAAATCAGTGGCATTCACAAAGACTGAGTTAGTCGCCTAGGCTCCCTGATCAATGAATGGGGAGAGATGGGTACCTAAGAATGGGATTAATAAAAGCCAGCAAGGGAAGTGGCTCCTCACCAGAACTAACCAATGGGAAATGCCTAGTTGAGGAGAGTGTTCTAAACTAGGGATGTAAACAAGTAGTCGACTATATGATTAAACGATAAGCCTAGGCTTATCGGTTAATCTTCTCAACTACTCACATTTTCCCCCTTTGCTGTCTCTGTATCAGATGCAGCAAGGGGGGGAGCAGGATCTGGTGCTGGGGGGAGCCAGCTTAAAAGCTGGTCCCCCCCCAACACCAGCTCTGTGGTGCCACCTTCCCCTCCCTTCCCCCTTCGTGCTGCTGCCTTCATCAGAGGCAGCAACACAAGGGAGGAGGAGCAGGGGAGGCTGCTGCAAAGCAGCCTCTGCCCACGGTGAACCCGGGCTCACTACGGACAGAAGCTGCTCCATAGAATGCAGACCAGCCTCTGTCCATGGCGGGCCAAGGCTACCTGCAGGCAGAGGCTGATTCGTGGCAGCAGTCTCTGTCCTCAGGGGGTCTGAGCTCCCCCCAGATAGAGGCTGCTATGCGACTATTCAATTACCGGGCATCTAAAATCCCTATTCTAAACCCCGGTCCTCTCCCAGAAATAGACACCTCCTTGCAGCCTGGATTTAGGCACCTCTGTCTGCTTGGGATTTTCAGCTGCAAACCCTCTTTTGGATTCGGTGCCCACACGGTTTTAGCAAAAACCCACAGGGTGAGGAAGTGAGAGTGCTTCCTTGTTACATCTGGCACAGTGATAGGTGTATTCACTTGGGAGACACCTCACTGCTAGTTCAGCTCCCTTCCTCAGTCTTTCCTGTTGAAACTTTTCCACTGTGGATAAATAATTTTAAAAAAATGCTTGGTAGAGAAGGCCTGGGTCCAGAGCCTCCCTCCTGAGTGCTCTAGCCACCAGGTTACAGACTCAATCTCATGCTAGAACACACTCGCTCTCTCTCCCTCTGGTTCAATAATTCTTTCATTAGTTATCCATAGTGAAATAGCTTCAACAGGAGAGATGGAGATAATCTCTCCTCCATCAGAATGTCCCAGTGCCCACTGGGTCTGGGCACCCTTCTGTGAAGTGGCAGATCCCAGTTCAAATTCCTTCTCACCCTCAGGTGGAAAGGAACCTGAACTGGGAGGTCTCCTACATTCTAGGTTGGGATGGGCAATCATTTTTGAAGGGAGGCCACTTCAAAAATTTTCCAAGTGGTCATGGGCTTGGGCAGAAGGGATGGGGCCTCAGGTGGAAAGGATAGATCCTTGGGCAGAAGGGGCGGGGGCCTTTAATTAGCAGGAGTTGAAAGGCATTGTGCCTCCTCTGCAGCTCCCAGGCAACGTGTTAGCAGAGTGCAGGAGCTGCGAGCCCTTTCAGCTCCTGCTATTTAAAGGGCTCGTGCCTTAGCAGCTGCCCAGAAGGTGTGAGCCCTTTAAATAGAAGCAGTTGAAAGGGCTCACACCTCCCTGGCTCCCAGGCAGCATGTTAGAGGGCGGGGGCTGGGAGCTGCTGCATGGGCTGGATGAAAGAGCTTGGTGGACTGTATTCAGAATACTGACAGGCTCTTGCCCAGAGCTATTCTAGGTAGATACCCTGACCACTATGCTAAAAGTTATAAAGGAGGTCTTGATTCCCTCTGCCCCCAGCCATTTTGTGCAAGCTCATCTCTAAGGGCCTGATCAGAGCAGGCTCTGAGCTTGCCTCCTGAATCAGGTCTTGCAGGTGAGTTAGGCAGAATGCCTATTTTCCCTTCCCCAGTTTGTGAATCACTCCAGGATTCAGGCTGGAGGGTTGCAATACATTTGCTCAGAGACAGAAACATAGGTACCTAGAAACTTTTACGCGTAATTTAGGTGCCAAGTGATTTAGCACCTATTGAATTCAGAGACAGCAGCGTGATAGTTTTGTGAATTCCAGTGGGGCCTAATTCTGGGATTTAGGCACCTAATGTCAGAGCAAGGACTATCTCCTACCACCGTAGGTGCTTTACATTCACGTGGAAAAGTTCCAGTCTCAGTTGGGTTCTTTACATACTGCTGTAATAAGAATAGCATTTCCACAAGTAGCTCACTGGTCCCAGTAAATCAGCTATATAGTACATGGTATTCACCCATGTTTCTGAGATAAGTTTGCTGCTGGAATAAAAGCTTCTTGCTTCCATGGCAGATGCATTTTGAAAACTTCTCTCTTTCACTAACAGAAGTTGAGCCAGTGAAAGATCTTACCTCACCCAGCTTGTCTCTCTTCCCGCTGCAATTCTTATGTACATGATTTTATGTAATAGAAAATATTATGATTCACCAGATTCATCCCTTTGGCATATTACTGAAAGATTGCAGAGAATAAATGGAATCATGTCAGGAGGGTAACACAAAGTGATCCCATATCTCAAGAAATGTACCAATGTTTCCATTAAAATCCTCTTGCAGAATGTTTCCAGGACGCTCTGTGTAAACTTTTATACTGAAGAAATTGTTAATGTGTCAGGATAGCAAACTGAATGCAATCTTGTTTTTCAGGTCATCTAAATCAAATGAATGAAAGAAACAAATGGATTAAGGCTGACACACAAGATGGTTCAGTGCATCTTAAAAGCCAAAGCTGGTTCCAGTCCATCAAGCTGCAGGTTCCTTGATAGGTCAAAGGTGTTTAAAATTCAAGGAACAGTGAAGAAAGATGACTGTACAATAATGGTGAAAGTGACTTATTAAAATATAGTAAACAATATACTAAGTGAGGATTTTTTTGCCCAACATATGTATATGTTAAATGGCTGCTGTTGTTTAACTGCTGTATGAAACGGGTTTTACTTTTAGTGCCTTCTGCAGTTGTGCACAATCTTGTGAATTCTGGATTTGTGTAAAACTTGAACTGCTTATCCCATAAGATTAGACCTCAATGAAAAAAATTCCCAATGGAGCACTTTGCATTTGTCCTTATTAAACTTCATCCTGTTTACCTCAGACCATTTCTCCAGTTTGTCCAGATCATTTTGAATTATGACCCTGTCCTCCAAAGCAGTTGCAACCCCTCCCAGCTTCATATCATCTGCAGACTCAATAAGCGTACTCATTATGCCAATATCTAAATTGTTGATGAAGATATTGAACAGAACCGGTCCCAAAACAGACCCCTGTGGAACCTCACTTGTTATTAATGGTTCACAATCCTGCTAGAAAGGCATAACTACTCTCTGAGAAGGGTTATTAAGCCAGTTATGCGCCCACCTTATAGTGGCCCCATCTAAGTTGTATTTGCCGAGTTTATTGATAAGAATGTTGTGTGAGACCGTATGAAATGCTTTACTAACATCTAGCATTACCCCATCCACTGCTTCTCCCTTATCCACAAGACATGTTATCCTATCAAAGAAAGCTATCAGATAGATTTGACAGGATTTGTTCTTTACAAATCCATGCTGGCTGTTACCTATCACCTTATTATCTTCCAGGTGTTTGCAGATGATTTCCTTAATTACTTGGTCCATTATCTTTCCTGATACAGAAGTTAAACTGACTGGTCTGTAGTTTCCTGGGTTGTTCTTATTTCTTTTTTTATAGATGGGCACTAGATTTGCTCTTTTCCAGTCTTCTGGAATCTCACCCGACTTCCATGATTTTCCAAAGATGATAGCTAAAGACTCAGATACCTCCTCTATCAGCTCCTTGAGTATTCTAGGATGCATTTAATCAGGCCCTGGTGTACCTTGCTGCCGGGCAGCAGAGCTCAAAATGGTGAGCAGAATGGTCACAGTAGGGCATTTTGGGACACTCCCTGGAAGCCACTAAGGTTCAGGTAAGTAAAGCAGTGTTTATATTGACACGCCAATATGACTATGTTGACCTAAATGCTATGCCTCTCACGACGGTGGAGTTAAGTCAGTTTAGTGGGTAGGTATGTAAAAAATAATTTTAAAATGTAACCATGTAACTGCTAAAAATCACAGCAGTTACACGTGCTGTGGGCTCTGCAGTATAGAGCTTAAATAAACTTTATACTTCAGCACTTAGGATATGTCTAAACTACATCCCTCTGTCAAAAGGGCGGTTTCACTTTCGAAAAACTCTTTCGAAAAAGCGCTTGGACACCATTATGCAAATGAAACGTGGGATATTTAAATCCCCACTTCATTTGCACTTTCGATTTGCCTAATTTACGTCCCTCTTTCAACAGAGGGATGTAGTTTAGACATACCCTTACAGTGAAGGCTTCCTAGGAGTGGGGCCAGCAGCCCCAGGAGTGGGAAGGACGCTTTGATGCAGCAGTGAAGCTGCCTCCCAGGGAATGGGACTAGCAAGAGCTGTTGCCTCGCTCCCAGGAATGCTTTGCTGTGCCTGTGGGCTCTGCAGCATGTAACTTGTGGTGGCTAGGGGGTGGAGAACTGCTCCAGATCCTACCAGTTAATGGGTGAGGCTTATTGGTTCCAGTTACGAAGGAAGCTTACCCGTTAACCATTGACATCCCTAGTAGTGGGTGAGTTATATAAGCGGAAGTGACATTTTTGTGTAGGTACTTACAGAGCTAGGTTGACGTAAGCTATCTTATGTCAATCTAACTCTGTAGTATAGACCAGGCTCCTCACACCAACAGAAGTTGATTTGATAAAAGATACGACCTTACCCACCTTGTTTTTCTAATATTCTGGACTGACACAGCTACATCCTCACTGCATACATGTTCCGTGGTTTGTCTTTTCTCTCTGTCTCGCTCTGTGAGTTCAGGGTCTTGATGTGTAGAGACAGGACTTTGTTTTACCAGAGGCAAACATCCAAAGATTCATGAGCATTAGTAGATACGACTTCTCATTATGCCATTTCCACCAATATAAAATCTTCAAATTTTCTTCATATTAGCCTGCTCATCTTTGGCCCACTTCAAAGAGTTATTTTATACAAGGGTGCGCTTAGTTACTTGGTTAAAGGAAATGCCTGCCTTGCTGTAACCTAGCCAAAAGGCTCTTCTTTGGGAAGAGTCTTTTCAAGTGTAAATGGACTTGAGCTTCAGGAGCGTTAGAGCCAAGATGGGGTTGCTGGTCCAGGCTGGCTCATCTTGCAGACACTGATATTTAGATTGCAGATGGACTAAACCATACAAATGTAGGCCTCAGTGAACAGGCAGTGTCACGTTGCATGTCACCATTAATGTAACTCCATAGCTTTTCTTCTGTTGTTTCTTACACATTTCATAGTAGCCTAGCAGGAGGCAGTGATGATGTGGCTTCTCCTTGGAGCCTGCCACCGGGCTGGGCAAGAGGAACTCTCTACTATGTGTGGCACATGCGTGGAGGGGCAGCATTGTACGAGGGAGTAGCACAGGCATGCCAGGAGAGAGGGAGAGTCTTGGCCCTCAGCATGTCTCTTGAGTGTTTTCAGGTCTGCATGTGCTTCCTGTCTTGCTTGTCCTACACAGTCAGCCACAGCGGAGCCAGAAAAAAAGCTTTAAAATTGACTAAAGGATTTTCCACATCTGCTTCTGTAGGAGGAGCTGGCCACCCAATGAAAGAACAGTGTCTGAAGCTGCTGCCTGGAGTATGTGTAGGTGGCACAAGGGAATGCTGGAGATTCTTCAGCCTCCAGCAGTTTGGTGGGAAAAGGGGCTGGATAGAGAATAGGGGAAGGGCAATGGGGATCAGGAGTGGGTAGAGATCAAGGCAGTTCACCATGACAGGCACGAGGCAGGTAAACAAAACCAAAATACATTATTTATGGTTTACTGTGGCTGTTTAGACTGCAAGCTCTTTGGGGCAGGGCTTTGTTCTTACTATGTGTTTATCTAGCACCTAGTTCAATGCGGCCCTGATTTTGGTTGAGGCCTCTATCTGCTGCTGCAATACAAATACGTAATAAATTAAATTTTTGAAACCCTTTCAGTCTGATTACAGCACACTGGGATTTGGACAAGAAGTACACAAGTTTCATTCTCCCTACTGAAATTTAATCTGAAGCCATTCAACCTCATACTGAGCGCAGCTGTCAGAGAAAAGCAAAAGGCACTCATAGCCCCACTGCTGTTCATAATTCACCATGCTCTGTGCGCACATGCACTCTAAATCCCAAGGATACGTTGTAAAGCTATCCTGTCTGGCTGCTTTCCTGAATGTGCTATTGCTAATGCACAACTGGAAGAGAATAAAAGGTACTCTTGTTACCCTCATGCCACTTGTTTAAAATTACAGCAGTCAGTGTTTTCCCCTTAATCTCTGTAATTTTTTTTATCTGAGAGAGAGCAGTTTTGAGGTGGAGCAACAATGATAATTTGAAAAGGCAAAGGTTAAAAAAAAAATTAAAATAATGAAAGTATGTGGTAGGTTCCAATCTCCTGAAGAAGTTTTCAAACACAAAGCTTCTTTAACTGTTTTGGTCAAAGGGAAACCTACTGTGTTATTGTCCCATTGTTTTGTTCCTTGACTGGTACTGTTGTAAAACCAGTTAGATCCACACAGACATATACTCCCACAGGGTGCCTCACTGATTGAAATGGAACACCATGCACTAGCAGAAGAATGTAGATATGTTTTACAGCAGGGCTACTCAACACGCGGCCTGCATGCGGCCTGTTTGCGGCCCAAGGTGTGGTTTGGGTTTACACGGAGCTTAACATGTGGCCTGCAGGTAGGATCCTTTGAACATGGCCTCCACAGTGAACACTCTCCACAACATGGTGAGGTGTCTCCCAGGTGGGGTGAGCACTGAAAGATGCAAGCGGATGGACTAGCTGGAACAGATGGGTACAGGGTGTTGGCATTTCTAGCCCCCTAGGAGGAGGTGCCGGGAGTGCCAGGGCATTGTGTGAAAGAAGCTATTTGCATATATTTACATGTACATCAACCACATTTAAGTTGCAGCCCTCAGTATGTGCTGTGAGTATCATTGTAGCCCCAGGAGCTTCCAAAGTTGAGTAGCCCTGTTTTACAGGATTAGGTCAGTAGATTTTTCTGCTAATTTTTCAAAGGCCCTTTGGTCTGGCTAGCCTCCATTGCTCTGGCTCGTTATGAACTAATTCTGTGGCCTGCTGAATTCCCAGAATTTTGTGAGAACTCAGAGGGCTTGTCCATGAATAGGGGCAGGCCCTAGTCAGACCCTCCCGATAAATAAGACCACCACACACATCGCTTCTTTATTATTTCCATATCATGAAGTATAACTACTGCTCTGGAAGCTGTATAAATGCTGCTCACTCCTGAGAGAGGATGAGCACATCTGAAATTTCACTAGCCTGATTCAGCATCTGAAAACTCACTAAAAATTGTTAAAACTTAAAAAACAACAAATAGTCTAGCAGCACCTTAATTTCATTTCTTTGCATTGTAATTGTGAATGAGGACAGTATTTTTCAGGACTGGTATGTACTGCTAGTCTACAGCCCACTCCTGCTAAAAAGATTGGAAATAAACATCACAATGCCACTGGACAATCCCCTTTATTAAATTACAGTTTTAAAAACAGGAACTTGCAGTTTCATTTTTACACTCTCTGCTGAAACAACCTTGACATCCAGATGATGTTATGCAGCTTCTTTGTTTTCATTCTGGGACAAGGATTTAGCTTTTTCAGCTCCTGTTCTAGGTTTTTTGTTGAGAGTGAGTACGCTTCTAGCACTATCATACCCAAGCCAGGAAGGAGGATCAGCATCATTATATTCTTGCTTCTCTAACTTGGCTGAATATTTCAGAACAGCTTGTCTGAAGAAATAATGAAAAATAATATTGTTGCACAAGCAATTTCTACCAAGAATATTTGTAAAAAAAAAAAAATACAAACACTGACAAGCCAGATTCTCAGGGTGACCATATTTCCTACCCCACTAAGTAGCAGTTGATACAATAATGGTCTTAGAAGTGAGTTGCTTTCACTGGGATAGAATTTGAGGCTATTTCATGCTATATGAAGCATGCAGTAGTGTGTGTGGCCCCCCCTGGGACATGCTGTCATTTGGGCATCTCCAGATGAGATCGGGATATTAAAGTGAGGTTACAGTCTCAGCTGCTAGTAGGGAGCCAAGATGTCTTGAAGTGCTGTTAAGTGACATCTTTAGCTGATGCTGAGGTAGCACTAATGGTTTCAGACACAGTTCTGGCCTTGCTTTCCTTGGCCCCTGAGAAAATGCTGAGGACACAGCCTTTGATTTGGGGTTAGGAAAGAATGAATGGGGGCAGGATCAATGACATGCCCCACTACATTTTTCAGGACCAGTATATACTGCAACTCTATATAGAGCATGTGGCCAAACTTACTGAGCTGCTGACCTGCATACACCAGTCTTCAGAAGTTCAAGCGCCGAGATATACTTGCCAGGGCTCAGAGATTCAGCCCTGCACTAGGTGCCTTCTGTGGCTCCAGCCCTGCTCCCACTGAGGCCCTGAGCCCCAGCAGGCAGCCCTAGTGGGAATACACACACAAACACACTGGCCAGAAGCCCCAAGGCCCTCCCTTTTCCCACTGGGCAGAAGCCTCTATTCCACCACCCCTCTGCAAGGCAGACCCCTGAGGCTCCTCCTCCTCCCCCCATCCAGCCGGGAAGGGACGTGAAGGGGACTTGGGAGCCACACTTTAAAGTGAAGAGAGCCATATGCGGCTCTTTAGCTACAATTTGGGCACCCTTGCAATGGTTAGATACACGCATTATTGTTAACCTCTTCCTCCCTCCCTTACTACCAGGTTTGCTTGTTACATCTTAAATTGTAAACGCTTCACAACAGGAGACTGTCTCCTTGCAAAGCACCTTGCACAATGGTTGGGCACCGTGCCCAACATGAGTGAGTCTCTGCATGCTTGCCACATAGCAAGCGTTATAGGTTGTGCTAGTGCCCAACGTGTGCAAAGCATTTTATAAACACAGAAGGTGGCACCACCCTATGCCCCAAAAAGCATCAGCTCTAAAGGAACAAACACAGGGAAATGTGTATGCTCTACAGGCAAAGACCTCAAGGCAGTGGGAGGCCCATTACATTTTTGTTGGGCTTTCAATTGTTCCAATTTGTTTGGCTAACTTCTCTCTCCAACATCCAGCCTCCTCACCCACCCCATCCCTCACAACCAACTCCAGTTTCACAACCAGGAGCTTTATGGCCTCTCCCACCATTCACATTTCCTCTCTCCATATAAAAGAGCTGTTCACTCCTACGATTTAACAATAAATAAGATGGTAATGTAGGTGCATGTTTTTGTCTTAGGTTTTGGCTTCAGGCAGGATTTGAATGTGGTGAGGGTCATGGTTGGCTTCACCAGCACAGTGCAGGAATGCCATACATGGGGGCAACGTGGAAGGAAGTGATAAGATGGCTGTGAGAGCAACAGGCAAATGCAGCATTGAGAGTGGCATCATTAGCAAGCGAAAAGGGAACAGGGGCTGATGCAATAAGAGACAAGGTTGGCTAAGCCAGGCAGAATTCCTTTCTGACCACACAAGCACATTTTAAAGATCCAACATTACAGCATTTAGTTTTTAACTCATTCCTGTTAACAAGATGAAGTTAATAGTATACAAGTGGTTTTATACAAACACACCTATGCTGTAGAGGAGCCCATGTGCAGCTGTATATGATGGATGAGATGAGACAGCTAGTACAAATGTCACTTATTCAGGGCCACTTTCCCTTTACTGATGGAAAAAAAACTTGCTTTCAATGGCTAGTGTCTATAGAGTGGATCTTATTGCAGTATAGTAGGTATGACTACTTTATGGACGCTTATGTTGCTCTATGACAGGAGCCAAAATTGACCAGATTGCGAAAAGTGGCCATTACTTATCCGTTGGCATACAACAAAATGCATGACTTAGAGAACACTGCATTATATTTCATTTTTTAAATTTGTCTAGAGCAGAGAGTCTCAAAGTTCATCACCCCACAGCCCTTTGACTCTGGGCAGTGGTACTCAGATTTCAGCTTTGGCCCTGTGCCCCAGCAAGTCTAAGCCAACCCTGCTGACGCCATTAAAACCGAGTTGCGATCCACTTTAGGGTCCCCACCCACAGTTTGAGAACAGCTGATGAAGAGCCTTGGTGCCAGCATGCTGGGGAAGGGTAAGACGATGCCACAATAAAACAAATAATAATCAGCATTAATGTAAACAATTGGTGTTTCTGCAGCAGAATGAAGCTTCTGGCCTTAAGAGATGGGTGTAAGCAGCAAGGAGAGAAAGAGAAGGCAGGAAGCATAAGGGAAAGATAAACAAGAACCTATCCCAGCACACTGCAGATTTCCTCTATTAGGTAAGAGCACTTGCATGTTATATAAGCTCTCAGTTCTTCTGAGGCTTGTCAGCTGCAAATCTGCATTAGTCTAGGACTTTACAGCCCCAGTACACACACTCCCTGTGGACTGAAACATGGTGCTCAAGGCACCTCTGTCCAGAAGTAAGTGTCTGTGTGCATCACATTTAAAAAACGTTAGTGCACAGTGGCTAGAAACAGATTTTTTTATGTTGTTAGACAGTTTAACTTGCTTCTCAAAGTGCACTTCTAGGTGATTCTTAATCCAGTTTCTATAATCACACCAGAATGTCTTCATTTCTGAACCTCAGGAATGTGTGAGAAGCCCAGCCTGCTCATCCTGTCACTCATTTGTACTAAACACATGGAAAATGAATGTTTCCTTTTTACAAAGCAGCATTAATCCTAAGTGACTCACAGATGATATCCCTATGCTGTCATACACTAAGGCTGTGTCTACATTGGCACCCCTTTCCGGAAAAGGGATGCTAATGAGACACTTCGGAATTGCAAATCCGCGGGGGATTTAAATATCCCCCACGGCATTTGCATTTACATGGCTGCCGCTTTTTTCCGGCTCGGGGCTTTGCCGGAGAAAAGCGCCAGTCTAGACGCGATTTTCCGGAAAATAAGCCCTTTTCCAGAAGATCCCTTATTCCTCTTAAAATCAGGAATAAGGGATCTTCCGGAAAAGGCTTTATTTTTCTGCAAGAGCCATGTCTAGGCTGGCGCTTTTTTCCGTCAAAGCCCCGAGCCGGAAAAAAGCGGCAGCCATGTTCATGCAAATGCCGCAGGGAAAATTTAAATCCCCATGGCATTTGCAATTCCGACTTGTCTCATTAGCATCCCTTTTCCGGAAAAGGGTGCCAATGTAGACACAGCCTAAGAGGACTATTCTGCCTCAAGTAGTGGAAGCACGCTGTATTAGTGTCACGCCTACACAAGGATTCTCTGGGGCACACTGAGCTGTGATTAGTTAATTGGTTGTTCGTCTTTAGATACTGACCTACACAGCAGGCTGTATTTATTTCAAATTATAGTTTTTTATTTTAATAGTTGCAGAAACTTGCAGCATGTTATTCATTGGTGAATGTCATCTCTAAGGCTTTGTCTACACTGCAAGTTTTTGCGGCAGAAAATATGCTAATGAGGGACTCATTAGCATGAGTTGCGATGTCATTAGCATATTTTCTGCCAATTCTTTTTGAGCAAGGGGTTTTTGCGCAAAAAGACGCAGTGAAGCTGCTTCCGTTTTGTGCAAAAAAAAAAAACCTGGGAGAGGCATAAGGATCTTGCGCAAAAGGGTTTTTTTGCACAAAACGGAAGTGACTACACTGCTTCTTTTTGTGCAAAAACCCTTGCACAAAAAGAATCAGCAGAAAATATGCTAATGACATCGTGACTCATGCTAATGAGTCCCTCATTAACATATTTTCTGCTGCAAAAACTTGCAGTGTAGACATAGCCAAACAGTATTTGAGATTGGAAAGGCTGGACCCTCAAAATGCTTGTAACTGTGTCCTAGAAAGCTGTATGGGTTTGCAGCTGACAGGATTTCATTACTCGACTGGGATTTTTTTAATCTAACAATAAAAACAAAATTGTAAAAAGGCTGCAATCTAGGGTCATGAGTTGTGCCTGAATGTTTATATGGCTGGGTCTGTCTGATTAGTGAGGTCCGTTAGGCCTGGGCAGTGTTTAATAAATAACAGAGAAATTCTTCTTGGAGCATGAAGTGCACATGGTTTAGAAATGTCCTGAGGCATCTTCAAATTAAAGCCATATTTCTTCTATTCTTTATTTAATAGTTTAGAATGTGCAGGAATAACACATTTATTAGGACATATAAGCTTTTGTGAGATACAAAAAGTAATGTAAAAGATTTTTTTTCTCTTCAAGCATCTGGAGAACTGAGTTGTATCTCACAAAAGCTTATACCCTAATACATTTGTTAGTCTTTAACATGCCACTGGACTCCTTGTGGAAGTCAGACTTACAGGGCTACCCCTCCGCAATGTGTTTTGTTATGTAGATTAATTTCACTTTACACAGATTCCATCCTCTCAAACACTAGGAAAGGTCTCTGAAATGTGAACACATCTATGAAATGTAGAACACAGACATCACACACTTTGAAAAACATCCAGGCTTTGTCCTTGTTTTTATAAATACTGGGGTTGAATATGATCTTTAATTATTAGCATGCCAAAAGAGAATTTGGGGCTACTGGGGAGTGGTATAATCTATTTGACATATCTCTGCGTATTATTCATTAGTTGAAATTATGAAAGTAGTGAATGAAGTACATGGAAACCTAAAAGTGGCCCAAGAAATTCAACGATAACACTATCTTCCTACTGTCATTGCTGAAAATCTGAATCACGGTTAATAAATGCAGAATCTTTATTATATTGTGATTCGAACTCTGATGAAGGTTGGAGTGCCGAATGGAGGGCACAAGAAGTCACAAAACAAGCGCTTTGTGAAATAGCCGACATAGACAATTACTGGCTTCAATCTTCTGCAAGGCTTATGTACAACCCTAAACTACCATGGCAGATTTGGATACTTGCTGCAGAAATGGAAAGTTAAAAACTCTCCAGGATGTGACTGAGGTCACCCAGAACAGGCTGTGGAACATATAACAATTCAATGCCTGATTCACAAATACGAAGGAGGCATCACAGCAGTACACTCTGCTACTGCAGATGCACTTATCTGGCTTAACCATCTATGTGTAAAATTACAGGAGTTACTGTACATCAGCTGTGTAAAGAAGAATTGTTATACTGTAATGATGATTTTGCTGTATTTACTGCCTAGCAAGTGTATGTAGCTTTTTGTCAACTGCCCAGTACAAGTGATGAAATAGAACATATTTTTTTAAAGTGGCAGGATATGTCTGTTCCAAATCATGAACTCGGTTTTCTTTCATTATTTCCATTTTTGTACTCTGCCCTCTATCCTGTCTTCCATTTTGTGTTTGTGTTGATTAAATAAAGCAATCTGACCTGGAGAAGGTCATTTTCTTCCAGACACCTTATCCTGCTTCAGTATTTGTGGAACACCTCAGAGAGGACTACCAAGATATGTCATAAGGGCCATCACCTTTAGTGACTCTCACTGACAGGCGGCTCTCATGGGACAATATTAATTTTCAGGTGGGGCTTGTGTGGCTGAGGTTAGAATTTTCCAGTCTGGGTAAATAGCAAAACGGGTCAAAAACTGGAATAAAAAGGAGGATTATTGGAGAAGGGGGGGCTATCCATCACCACAAGCCAAAAAAGCAGGCTGAAGAGAGAAAGCAGGAAAGTCTGCCTTGTCTGAAATGCTGACCAGATTTCTGAGTCAGATGGTAAAATCAGCCTAAGGGTGGACACAGCTCAGTACTATTCATTACTTTGCAAAGAACTAACTCTCTAGTGGTTTCTTTAGCATAAAAATGACTGTGGTTAAGGAATTCCTTGCTGGGCTGTCATATTATCCCTGAAAGTGTTAATCATGAAGCTAAGGCTATGTCTACACTGCAGGCTTTTTGCGCAAGAACAGCCGTTCTTGCACAAAAACTTGCGTAGCGTCTACACTGCATGTGCATTCTTGCGCAAGTAAATTTACAGTGAAGTGTCAGAACAGAGGACTTCTTGCACAAGAGTTATTCCTCTCCCCACAAGGAATAAGCCCTCTTGAGCAAGAGCTCTTGCGCAAGAAGGCAGTGTGGATGGGCAACAGGGGTTTCTTGAGCAAGAAACCCCAACAGCTAAAATGGCCATCAGAGCTTTCTTGCACAAGAGAGCATCCACACTGCCATGGATGCTCTTGCACAAAAGCACATCTCTTGCCAAAAGCGCAAGGCAGTGTTGACGCGCTCTTACGCAAGAATTTTTGCACAGAAATTCTTGCGCAAAACAGTTCTTGTGCAAAAAGCCTGCAGTGTAGACATAGCCTAAGAGTGTCCACAGTGAAGGTGGACTCTAAGGGAATATATATAAGCACCTAGAGGCTCAGGAGGTCTGAATCATTGATTTCAGGGTCTCAGATGGCTGGTCTTTGGAGCCTCATGTCCCAACAAGGTGTGGCAGACATGGGTCCTGGAGTGTGCTTCTGGGATCCAGAGCTAGGAGCAGTGACATGGCTCTGCCCACCAGTGGCTAGAGCCATTCATGCCAGACTAGTGTCCATCAAGGGGCAGCGGGTGGACTAGTTTGTGACAAAGATCACTTTATATTTCAAGTCCAATTGCATAAAAAACATGGTTTTGCTACTCTTAATGAAACTATTGATGACATTATATTTGTACTCATTCAACTTTTACACTGATCGCTCAAATTTTGGTCTAGGAAGCAATATCTTACTTGGTAATATTTTTGCAGTACAGCATCTTAAGAATCCGGAGTTGTGTACATCCTTTCCAAAGGTATTTTAGTGTTTTGTCAGTAAGATGTACACAGCCTGAGATATCCAAGAAGTGGAGATAATGGCAGACTCCAGACAAATACTGAATACATAAATCTGTCATCTGTAAATCCAGCAAAAGAAATACACATATAGAAGTTAGAAGATTCCTGGAGATTCCAAAGAAAAAAATAAAACACAGCACCTGAAAAGAGAAGTTATTCACCTTGTACAGTAACTGGTGTTCTTCAAGATGGGTGTCCCTGTAGGTGTCTTGGTGCTCTTGTGCTTGTAATCAGAACTTTTTAGCAGTAGTATCCCTCCCCGCCCCTCCCCGGGTGCCAAGGCTCATGCGCGGCACTGCTCACGATGCAGCACACATGCCAACGCACGCATACCGTCAACCGTCCCTCAGTTCCTTCTCTACCATGGAGAGATGTTACAGCTCCGAAGCAGAGGGGAGGAGGGAGGGTCATGGAGCGCTCACAGGGACACCCATCTCGAAGAACACTGGTTACTACTGCACAAGGGGAGTAACCTCTCTTTTCTTCTTTGAGGAGTGTCCCTGTGGGCATTCCACTGTATGGAGTAGTATCTTGAGAATTTGGAAGGAGGGGCTTCAGACCTGACCAGTGGGAGGCCAAGAGGACTCCTATACCAAACCTGATACACTTTGACACATGAAGTGTTTCATAAATGTATGTGCGGAGGCCATGTTGCCGCCCTACAAATATCCATGATGAGTATGATATGGAGGAAGGCCATGGAGGTGGCCACTGCCCTCGTAGAGTGTGTACATAACTGAGTCAGTAGTGCCACCTTATTGATGTCATAGCAAGCTTTAATACAATCTGTTACTCACTTTGAGAGTCTCTGTTTTGAGACTGCGTGCCCTTTGTTCATTTCCATAGCAGATCATCACAGTCTTGGAGAACATCTGAACCATTTTGTTCTAGCCAGGTAAAAGGCAATCACCCTTCAAACATCCAAAGAGTGAAGTCATGCCGCATTAGCATCAGGATGAGACATTTGATGAAAAACAGGCCAGTATGTAAGTTCATTGAAATGGAACTAAGACACTATCTTTGCAAGCAATTTTGGATGTGGTCTTAGCACGACCTTGTCTTTGTAGAAGATTGTAAATGGCAGATTCACCATGAGCATGGCCAACTCACTGACCCTTCTGGCTGTTGTGATTGCGAGTAAGAAAGCCACTTTCATGGAAAGGTGTAACAAGGAGCATAATACCATCGGTTCAAACAGAGAGCGGGTCAGGTGTTAAGGACTAGGTTGAGATCCCAAAAAGGCACTATGGGCCTTATTGGAGGAAAAATATTGTTGAGCCCTTTTAAAAATTTCTTAGTGGTGGGGTGTGAAAAAATTGTGTGGCCCTCTACACTGTCATGTTCACTAGAAATAGCCTCTAAGTGGACCTTTATTGATAAATTCAAAAGGTTCTGTTTCTTCAATGAAAGGAAGTACTCTAAGACCGTTATCAACTGTGTTGAACGAGGTCAAAGTGCTCTGTGTGTGGCCCACTCACAAAATGGCACCATTTCTGCAAATAGGTCTTTTTTATACTCTCTTTGTGAGAGTTCATGATTAGATTCTGAACGTCATCCAAAAAGGTGAGGTCCTGTGTGAACAACCTTGAAGGAGCCAGGCCTTGAGATGAAGCTTATGGATGTCAGGATGGAGAGTATGGCCTTGGTCCTGAGATATTATGTCCAGGTATTGTGGAAGAGTAATCAGAGGAGCAATTGACAGTTGGGACAGGTAAGGGAACCAGGTTTGCCTGGGCTGTGCAGGTGCTATTATGATGACTCTGACTCTGCCCTGTTTTATTTTTTGTATGACTTTGATAAGGAGGGGAATGGGTAAGGAAGGAATATAGGAAATTGTGAGACCAACTGATCATCATAGCATCTCCCACGGAACTCTTGCCCAGACCCACTGTGGAGCAACACCTGAGGCATTTGGTGTTGTGGGATGTGGCGAATAAGTCTATTTCCGCAAAGCCCCACTTCTGGAAGATGCCTTTTGCCATGACTTCTAAGACCCATCGGTCTGTTGTGATCCTGGAGCATGCATGTTAAAAAAGTCTGAAGGCTGAAATGGTACTTATTGGCAGGTAGAAATGATGTCAAACTCTGAACCACATGTTCAAAATGCCTGCCTGCCACTGGAGGACTGAGACATGGTAGGTTGCTCCTGAGGCTGTAGTGGTAGAAAAAAAGCTTTTGTCCCTCAAAGGGTAGGTCCTCAACAGTGTCTGTACCTCCCTAGGGAATCCAGAGAGGTGCAGCCAGGTGACCTGTAACATGACTACCGATATGGCCAAAGATCTTGAGATAGTATCGGCTGCATTGAGAGAAGCCTGCAGTGCTGTTTTTGCTATGAGGACTCTATCTATGTTGGACTTAAATGAAGATTTATAGTCCTCAGGCAACTATTCAATAAAGGTTTTCATTTTTTCAAAATGATGGTATGTGTACTTTGCTAGTAATGCTGAATAATTCGCTATCCTGATCTGGAGGGATGGTGAGGAGTACAATTTCCTACCCAGAATGTTCAGTCTCTTCCATTCTTTGTTGCAGGGAGTAGATTTATACTGGGTCTGCTTGCCCTGGTATGGGCTGCATCCACTACGGGGGAGTTTAGTGCCAGGTGGGCAAACAAAAATTCAGCCCCTTTGGCAGGAACGTAATACTTCCTGTCAGCTCTTTTTTAAGTTGGTGAAATCAGTGCTGGTGTCAGCCATAAAATCTTTGCAGGGTTAAGTATGTCCTCGTTGACTGGCAAGGCTGTTTTAGATGACAGGGAAGCCTGTAATATGTCGGTCAACTTGTGTTGAACCTCAGAGACCTCAACTAAGGAGATGTCGAGGGAATCGGCCACTCTCTTGTATAGGCCTTGTAAAGACTTGAAGTCGTCGCCCGCCATTGGTGGAGGGGGCATTATCAACTTGTTGGGGGAAGACAATGAGATATATGAAGGAGGCAAGGTATCTTCCTCCTGTGTGCCCTCCAGATCTTCCAGCTCCTCCCGTGTAATGTCGGATCTGGTGGATGCAGGTGGTTTGGGAACCACTGCCTGACATCTTGCTACCGTTGTCAACTGTGATGTTGGTGCCTGAGCTTTTATGGAGCCCCAAGGATCCCATTCCTGCCAAGGTTGTGGGAGTGGAATGGGAAGGAACCATGGAAATGGTGGCCACATCTAGGGCTGACTCTGCTGTTGCTGTTTTTGCAACTGTCAGGATGGCTTTGGGGACAAATGTCATGGGGAAAAGGAGATTTCTTCCTCATGCTCATTGTCTGTAGAGAAGGGAGGGGCTGAGCTTGATGGTGTAGCTAGTCTGCTTGGGCCTTCTAATATAGGTGTAGCATCAGTCCCGAATAACAGTGTGCCCAGTACCGACACGACCACCAGCTCTTGATGAGTGTTAAGTGGCCTTGGAGGAGAAAAGGTCGGTGTGGAGGGCTGGACTCATTGTGGTACCATCTCACCCCGTGCCTTCGATGTGGTCGGTACGGGGGAGACCTCGGTACATGGTGTCAGTACCAACTTCATCAGTGTCTATATCGATGGTTCCTGTCAGCCCTTAGATGTGGTCTGCTGTGGTGGTTTGGGTACCAATTAGGGATGTTTTAACTGATAACCGGTAAGCCTCACCCTTAATGGGTGAGGCTTACCCATTATGATTAACTGGTGGGGGCTGGAGCAGTCCTTCACCTGTCGCAGGCCCGGCTCGGCATGCTGTGGGCAGAGGCACTCTAGCCTGGCCTGACCAGCCCTTGTCAGCAGCTGGAGGGCGTGCTCCAGCCCACCCAGGCTGGCGCAGCCCCCCCCCAACCTGCTGTTTAATCAGTAAACCGATTAAACTTAATGTTTAACCAGTTAACTAATTAAGCAGAATTTTACATCCCTAGTACCGACTGCATCAGTACCGATATTGCTGGTACCGACAGCACAGGGGCAGTTTTCTTTCGTTTTAGTAGCAAGACCGCAGGGCATGTGTTTATTGAGGACACTGCCCCTCAGGGTTTGTCCATACCGAACTTCCCCGGTGCCTGCATATTCCCTGAAACCTGTACCTTGGGAGGCGAGGCCAATTTCTGCTAAGGGGATAACTTCTTGAGTGGTCTGTGTGCCGAGGGTGAGGTGTGCTTCTTCTTAGCAATTTTCTTGGCCAGAGGCTTCCTCGAAGCAGATGACCCTTGGTCCGAAGCCGCTGTTGGTGAGGTACAGGTTGGAGAGACCTGGGATACCAATTCCGAGACTGGCCTCTCTACTTTCTCCATTGTGAGGAGTTTTAACTGAAGCTCTCTCACTTTTAAAGATCTCAAAGACAGTTCCTCGGAGAATGATCTTGCCCCCAACATCAAATACACCGGGCATGCCCATCGGAGATGGGAATAGACATTCTGCATGTCAGGCATCATTTAAATCCAGGAGAGCCTGGCATGACTACTCTAATCCTAATAACTACTACTAAGTTTTTTAAAAAAAGTGTTTTTCTCTAACAATTAAAGGGGGGGAAATGCAACAAGAGAAAGATCTAATCCTATCTAATAAGTATCCAAGGGTATGTCTACACTGCCGGGGAAAAGGAGATTTCTTCCTCATGCTCATTGTCTGTAGAGAAGGGAGGGGCTGAGCTTGATGGTGTAGCTAGTCTGCTTGGGCCCTCTAATATAGGTGTAGCATCAGTCCCGAATAACAGTGTGCCCAGTACCGACACGACCACCAGCTCTTGATGAGTGTTAAGTGGCCTTGGAGGAGAAAAGGTCGGTGTGGAGGGCTGGACTCATTGTGGTACCATCTCACCCCGTGCCTTCGATGTGGTCGGTACGGGGGAGACCTCGGTTATTCCTCCTGCAAGGAGGTTTAATGGTAGTTCGAATTAGGAGCTTTAATTCGAACTACCCAGTCCGTGCCGCGTGTAGCTGCGGGCAGGTAGTTCGAACTGCGGGGCATTTTAAAATGGCGGCACCGGGAACATGCAAATGAAGCCCGGGATATTTAAATCCCGGGCTTCATTTGCAAGTTCGAATACCTACATTAGCCACCCTAGTTCGAACTAGGGTGGCAGTGTAGACATTCCCCAACTAACTAACAATGACACTATCTAAGAGCAGGGCCGGACTGAGGGGTGGGCAAGCCAGGCAGCTGCCCGGGGCACCAACCAATGGGGGGCGCTTAGTGGCAGCTGTAAGGGGCGTGCGGCGTCCCTTGTAGCTGCCATCAGGCGCCGCGCGCCCGGCTCCTGCAGTGCCGGCACCAGCCAGCAGCGCCCTTCCCCCCATGGCCACGGGACCCTGCACAGCCCGGTGCGTGCGCCAGCAGCAATAACCGAGCCGGGCTGGGCAGCACATGCGCCGTGCGCCTCGGGGGTTGGCGCCCCGGGGGCGGGCCCACGCCCCCTGGGTGGGGCGGGCCTGCGCCATGCGCCCGGGGGCGGCACCACATGCCCGGGCCCGGGGCGCCAAAATGGCTCGGGCCGGCCTTGTCTAAGAGTGAGCACAGAGCGCAGCTGCGGTCCAACCAAGCTGGGAGCGGTTGATAAGGAGCCGAGGGACAGTTGAGGGCGCGCGCATGCTGGCACGTTCGCTGTGTCGCAAGGAGTGCCGTGTGTGTGCACTGGCACCTGGGGTGGGGGAATATTGCTGCTAAAAAGTTCTGATTACAAGTGCAGGAACACCAAGACATCTATAGTGGAGCACCCACAAGGACACTCCTCAAAGAAGAACTCAAAATTTTAAAATCTATCATTTCAGGCAGATATGTGCCACTCAGCTCATGAAATATATGGAACAGATGAATTCTGAGTATTAAAAATAGGAGACTAAAAAGACTATAGGTAACAATTACATGTTGGGCGTATATTTGGTGTCAGTTAAATATGATTCTAGTACTTCTTAAAGCACATAAGAATGTTTCAACTAATCGAAGTCTGAAATGGCTCACTACTCCCAACACCATAATTCTGCATATAGCATACCTCATCTGATAGGATTAACTATTCTCAAATTATTGCATTTAAACTGTTAGACCAAGTCATTTTAGAGTTAACTATAGGGGTGTGTGGGAGAAAGAATCTTAACTTACAACACTCATTTCATATTTTAGTACTGTATCACAAATATGTGTTATCTTGTGACTGCTTTTGTTTATTGCAGGGGTGGGCAATAATTTTTGATGGGGGGCCACTCCAAGAATTTAAGTGGTCAAGGGCAGTACTCTTCCATGATATTAATGGAGGAGGTGCAGGGTCTGGGATGGATGTTGAGTGCAGAAGGGAGCTTGGGGTAAGGGATTGGGGTACACCAGAGTTATGGTATCTGGGAGGGAGTCTGGGTGAAGCAGGGGGTTGTGACCTGGGGCAGGAGATTGGTGGTGTCATAACCATGAGGGCTGACCAGCAACCTGGTGACTAAAGGGTTAACTGTGTCTCCTGTCCCTAGCCAGGTATCTGGTCAGCCAACAACAATGCAGGTAGGGATTTCAAACTAGGAAAAAGGAATTTTTATTTTTTCCCCTCCTTTGCCAGAGGCAGAGCGGTTTCTTCCAAGTAACAGGGAGATGGGAAGGCCTATCTCTCTCCAAGAAAAGTCTTCTCACAAT
Organism: Rafetus swinhoei; assembly: GCA_019425775.1. Taxonomy (NCBI): domain Eukaryota; kingdom Metazoa; phylum Chordata; order Testudines; family Trionychidae; genus Rafetus; species Rafetus swinhoei. The sequence goes on along the minus strand of CM033437.1, from coordinate 325,825,405 downwards.
GTGTAAGTAGGGCAAAGTTTAGCTAGTCCATCAGGTTTTATTTGTTTTCTGGTTTGGGAATGTGTAAATGATGTCTGTGCTATTAAAAGTGGTTTTTCTCTCTTTTGTAACTAAATTTTGAGCCCAAGGAGGGGGTGTCCCCCATGAGTTTATTAATTGGTGGCTCTTTTTCATCTAGTCACTGTGCTTGCAACTATGGTTTTGTTTTGATAATAACAATTTCTTTTTCTTCTAATTAACCTGGTATTGGTTCATTTTGGTGTCCTAGTTTTACCTGTAAGGTCTGGCCGTCTGGCTGGCTAAGGAGTAAGCTACCACAGAGTGCGGTTTGTTTTTCTCTTTTCTTTTTTAAGCTCTTTGGGGGAAAAGAGTTTGAGGTACCCCTGAGGTTTTAGGGAGGAGGTTTCCCAAATAATCTTTTCCCTGGTTTTCTTGGAATACTTGGGTGGTGGCAGCAGATATTCCCCAAAATCCGGTTATTAGGATTTTGGGGGGAAGTTTTTGTACCAAAGCCTGTAGAGACCAGGTTTTGGGGTGTTTTTGCAGGCCCCCATTTCTGCATTTGTCATGCCAGAGTGGGGAACAGCCTTGACAGGTGTGCAGGATGGAATGCAGGGTCTGGGAAGGGGTATGGGTGCAGGAGAGTATTCTGACCTGGAGCAGGGGCATAGGAGGAAGTGCAGGGTCTGTGAGAAGGCTGTGACCTGGAGGAGCATTGTAGAAGGGGATGAAGGGTCTGCTACGGTATTGTGACCTGGGGCAAGAGTGCAGGAGGGGTTGCAGAGATCTAGGTTGTGACCAGCGGTATGGCATTGGGGTTCAAGGTCTGGGAGGGGGTTGTGATGTGGAAGAGCAGTGTAGGAGGGGTTGCAGAGTCTGGGAGAGGCTATAGGAGCAAGGATGCAGAGGGTTTGAGTTATGTGGAGTAGGAGGTACAGGAGAGGGCAGAGGGTTGGGGGAGGCAGGGAGGGACTGGAGTGCCAGAGGCAGGCTCTGGCTGGGAGATTCTTATCTGAGATTCTTATCTGGGTGGCTCCAGACCAGCAGCCTTACCCAGCAGGTTCCTCAGCCAGGTGGGGGCCATACTTGCTGCTCTGAATGCTGAGCGCCCAGGGGAAGGAGACATGCTGCCTGTCCTGAAAATAGGACTGTCACGAGGTGCGCCCCCTATTATGGGGTACGACCCCCCTGCAATACCAACGTCACAATTCAGTGTCCATTACTCAAGGAAAATACGGCCTCACGGGCCTAATCCAAAAGTTCTATGTCCCTTACTCAGGGGAGATACGGCCCCGCGGGCCTAGTCCAAAGGTTCAGTGGCCTAGAGGCCTGAGTAGCAGGTGTGCTCTCCCTGGCTGTTGGAGAGCTGACCACCAGTTGGGGTGAGTGTAGGGGGACCTGGGCCCATGCACTCCACCGGGTCCCGACCAAGGGCCCTGTTGGAAGTGGTGACTGCACTGCCAGCTCAGTGGGAGGTCCACCTGCAACACGCTGAGCTCCCAGGAGGGTATCCCTCCGCCCTGGGCCACTTCGTACCATCTCTGGAGGGGGTTCAGTCCCCAGATTGCAGCACAGTGTACCTGGACCTTGCAGCTGTGCCCCAGTCATGGGGTAGTCTCTGGGGTTGCAGTGGTGGCACCTACGATGGGGTCTGCAGCTCCAGAGAGTGCTGCGGCTGGGACGACTGCTCGGTTTGTTCCCCCAGCGGTGGCAGCAGCAGCTAGGTCTGCAGCTGGGGTTGCTGCTCGGAGGACGACTGCAACAACAAGGCTGGCTCAGAAGCTCCAGCCTGAACTCCCTCCCTGCTTGCAGCTCCCCCTGAATGAGCTGGCCTCAGGCCTTCTATACAATGCCCACACTGGCAGCATGCCCACCTGGCTGAAAGGGGTGGGGCTTTCTCCACCCATAAGCCTTTCACCCCCGTCTCTAGTGTGGGGTATATCCACCCCATCACAAGGATGCACCCATTGGCTGGAAATGGGCCAATAGGAACTTCAATGATTGTGCTGGCAGTAGGGGAAGCATGCAAAGCCTCACCACCCGCCTCTTCCCAGGCTCAGGCTCTGTGTTCAGAAAGCTGCTCTGACCAGCGTGTGGGGGCGGGGCAGGCAAGGAGCCAGTCTGAGGCTCCCACCACATCCACAGGCTGGAGCCAGCAGCTTGGTGGTCCGGACCTGGTCAATGGGCCATATTTTGCCCACCTCTGGCTTATACCCCAGGGCAGCGGTTCCCAACTGCTGGGCTGCCAGGTTGTGGCGGCTCTGGGGGCCAGGACTGGAGTACACTGCTCTCACTATGGCTGTTGGGAAAGGCATGTCCTGGGCAGAGGCAGGGTCTCCTCCCGGCCACAGAAGAGCAGTTTGCTGCATGGCAGGAGGCCATGTGGAGTGGCTCTGCACAGCCCTCCCGCCGCACGGGGAAGTGCTCTTCCATGGCTGGGAGAGACCCCGCACTGTGTGGCCCTCCTGCTGCACAGCGAAGACATCTGTGGCCAGAGGGGACCCCACCTCTGCCCAGTGCTGGTTGGCTGACAGGCAGGGCAGGACACAACATGCCTCTCCCAACAGCTGCAGTGAGAGTGGAAGCGCTGGGCGGCATACCCCCGCCTCTGCTCCCAGAGCTGCTGCGATGTGGGCAGCAGCGTAGGACAAGGTGAGGGAGGTGGGGCAGGCACTGGGGGATCCAGGGGCAGGGGTAGTCCTGGGGTAGGCTCTGGAGGCTGAGCTAGTAGTGGGGGGTGCTCTGGGAAGGGGCTAATATTGGGGGCTGACACTGGGGGAGGTTCAGGGAGGTTTGGGTGCAGTGGGGATCTGGAAACAGGAGGCTGGTACTCGGGGGTCTGGTGGGGAGGCTCTAAGGGGCAGGGGGCTAACATTGAGGCATTTGCGATGGGGGGCTTGCACTGAGGGACTCTGAGGGGCAAGGAGAAGGTGAGGTTATAAGTGTCTCCCCTTCCCTTGCACTGTAGTCCACAAAGCTGGACAGCCAGTGCACGATCCCTTGGCATAGTCTCTCCTGGAACTCCACCTGGGGAGATGCAGTTCTGTAACACTCTTTCTCAAAGCTGTCAAGTCCTGCTAATGACTTGACAGAAATTCATTATTTAACTGGATTATTCATTCAACCTGGGATTCATTTTTAGCCCTCACTATATTTTCTCATTTGTTGCTTACAGTTTTCTTTCTTTCTTTCTTTCTTTCTTTCTTCAATCAAATAAAACTATTTAACAGTTATTCCATGAATTGGCTTTATGGACTCTCAAATTACACAAGAGATGTGGTTGTGCTATATGCAAGCTTCATGCTGAGATTTTTTTTATGAAATAAGCAATGTTTGGAAGGCGATGGATCTACATGTCCTAGAAATGTTTGCATAGAGATATATATGACCAAGACCCCAACTATGCTGTCATTCATGCAGGGCTGAATTAGGATATGTTGAAGCCCTAAATTATGTCACTTGTAAGAGGCCCCATAGCATTACCAAAAATACGTATTATTCTAACAGAAAGGACAATGAAAATAGAAATAATAAAGTTTTATATTTTGGATATATACCAGTTCATAGGCAAAGACAGACTAAAAACTAGTATTTTTTTTTGTATCTGGAAGCCCCTCATAATCTGAGGCCATAAACTGTAACTTACTTTCCTTGTGCATAAATCTAGAACTGCACTCAAGACTATGGTTTTTCAATATAAAGAGAATTACAGTGGCGGACATCAGCAGGTCAAAGATCTGAATGCTACATTATTTAATTTTATGCAATAGCATTCCTGGAACTACTCTTCTCGGCTCTTGTACATACCTTGTGGCAACCAGCTATGTTGAGGGATGTAAGTTGGTGGCAGTTAAATGCCAAAGCTTTGACAGTTTCATTTGTCAGTTGAAAGCAGTAAGAGACATCACAGTACTCTAGATCTTTTGCACCCTGGCAGAACTTCTGAAACACAGTTACAAACATCTAAATCAATCTCATGTACCTTTCTGAGATTGTATTCTACATTTACACTAACCATCTGATTTAAGTCAATCACTGTAATTGATTAATTTATTCTTTTTCTCATATTAAACATGTGGAATAAAATATATATTATCAATGAGATTACTCAGTTGGAGTTGCATTCTGAATAACTCCCAACAAAAAAGGAGGAAATGCACCAGGTGATTAGTTTTCATTTCTGATACTGGTAAATCACAAAGTGTGTCATTCACAAAGTATGTAATTTGGGGCCCCCATGGTGGCTGCCTCAAACATCCTATGGACTGGACCTGCGGGGCCCAGGGCAACCTAGGGGATTACCTGGTGAACCTGGCACAGGGTGGCAGCAGGGGTCAGCCTCCACTGCAATCATTGTGGTGGAGGGAGCCTCCCCCACACTGATCAGCACAGCTGGATCTGGAGCGAGCCAGCAGACAGCTCTGCTCCGCCCCACCACCCACCTCCCAGCCCATTTGCAGTGGCAAGCAGAGCACCTGATCCGCTCCGCACTGCCGCAGTGAAGCAGAGCACAGTGGGCTGGGAGACTGGCGGTGGGGTGAAGCAGAGCTGTCTGCTGGCTCGCTCCAGATCCCACTGTGCTGATCAGTGTGGGGGAGGCCGACACCTCCTGCCACCCCACACCAGGCCCCCCAGGTAATCCCCTGGCTTGCGTCGCTTGGAGGAGGGGGGCTTTGGGCAAGGGGTTCAATAGGAGCAGGAGGGGGTGGAGCAGAGGTGGAGCCTGCAGCTGGGGGTTGCCCCAGAACGTTCACCTGGGATAGTGGGCATGGAGTTGCCCTGGACCCCATGCTCCCCCCTCCACCCAGGGACAGCCCTGTTAGTGAGAAGAGTGGTAGGTGAAAGTGCATGATGAATCACAGAAAATCACCTCCATGCATTTGGTACATACTATCAATAATAAAATATATCACACATACAGCTGTTACCCTAAAAACAGGATTTATCAATAATTACCTGCTTATTGTATCTGAGATATAGCAGTATTCCCCTTAACTTACAATATGAATTCACTGCAGCATCTCAGATGCTTTGATGCAGAAATTGCTGTTAAATGCTAACTTTTGGATGACCAATGTATGCATGTATATAGGTAGGAACTGCTTGTATGTGGGGGTATACATACACCCACACCTTCACAGACTTTGTAATTTCAACTTTTTTTCATTAACCAGTTTTTAAATCCTATCATCTGCATCTAGTGCTGCAGTTTGTTTTTGAACCAGTATAATTATGATAGGTGAGCAACAGCTGTTTTTAAGCTTTAGAGGAGTAGCCAAGTTAGTCTGTACTGGAAAAACTTAAAAAACAACAAATAGTCTTGCAGCACCTTAAAGACTAACAAACATGTAGATGGTATCATGAGCTTTTGTGGGCAAGTGTATGTCAGGCTGTGGTTATTTTACTTTAACTCTGGAGACAGTGCAAATACAGGAATTATAAACATTAGCTACTGTATCTTTCATATTTTAATGCCAGTTTGCAGGGTGTTAACTGCAGTGCAGAAAACTTCCAAATCCTCAGTGAATGAATTTTTTTCTCCTCATGCAAAAGAGACCTAATTATCTTCAACATTAAATCCCCACATGTGATTAAGTCATCACTACATTCCCAGCTAGGGTATGTAGTACCGACTGCAGTTAGAATTTCAGTGTTTGTGTGACATGCTTAAATCATTTTTATTGGATTTGTCAAGCTACTACAGTCTGTCAAGTATACAGATTTAATATCCAAAAAATTAGATACTGAAGCTGCTCTTAGCTCTAAAACTTTCCACTTAATTGTGAATACTACCATTAGTGCAAACGTAGTTTTCAAATGATCACCTTAAGTCCTGGATGAACATACCACAAAGTATTTTTATAACCTGGAGAACTCGGTGCTGCCAAGAATTATTTTCCTTAATGAAAATAATATCTGGCAATCTTAACAACTGGCATATAATATGAAAAACTGATACAGAACATTTGAATATTTTGTTATGTTGCATCCTTTGGGAAAACTACATTTTATTTTAAAAGGCTGAATATTTTGGAGGGGATAATCTATACAGGCCTCCAAGTCAACCAAAAGGCAAATCAACCTTACCGGCATGCCATTCCCACTGAATTTCATGCTCAGTGATGTGACAAAATAACTGATAAGTAATAGCGAATAAGATGTGAGTTTGAAAGGGGATATTGTAACAGAAATGCAGTGTGGGGGGCTATATATACAGAGTTTGCATATCACTAACAAAGAAAGGGACAGTCAAGTTTTAAATAGCACTGGATGGATTGCTACTTGACTGAATATATTCTGGGCACTTCAGTGCAAATAGTGTGTTAAGCAAGACGCAAGGGCTATGTCTACACTGCCCCTGTTTTGCGCAAGAAATATGCAAATGAGGCAAAGCATGGAATATTGCCATGCCTCATTTGCATAATTAATGAAGCTCCGTTTTTGCGCACGAGGCTTTTGCGCAAGAGCCGTTCTTCTGCATTTTTTTCAGGAAGAGCAGCTCTTGCACAAAAACAGCCTAATTAATTATGCAAATGAGACGCAGCGATATTCCACGCTTCACCTTATTGGCATATTTCTTGCGCTAAACGGGCGCAGTGTAGACATAGCCAAGAAGTAATTCTTCTTCTCTACTCTACACTGAATTGGCCTCAACTGGAGTACTGTGCCCTGTTCTGGGCAATCCATTTCAGGAAATATGTTGCCAAATTGGAGAAGGTCCTGAGAAGAGCAACAAAAAATGATTAAAGGTCTAGACAACATGACCTATGAGAGAAGACTGAAAGATTTGGATTTGTTTAGTCTGGAAAAGAAAAAACTAATAGGGGATATGATAACAATTTTCAAGCATCCAAAAGACTGTTATGAGGAGGAATAAAAATGATTCTCCTAAATCTCTGATGATAGGACAAGAAGCAACAGGGGCTTAAATTGCAGCAAGGGCAGTTTAGGTTGGACATTTGGAAAAACTTCCTAACGGTCAGGCAGTGTTCCCTGTAAGCTATGTGCTCATGCATCCACTCAGGAGACATTCAAATGCCACCTAGCTGATTAACAGAGCACCCACAGCTAGTTTTTTGTTGTTGTTTCTGCTGGTGGTACGTATTCACACATGCCTTGGTGCACATCAAAAATTTATTCTGCACATGGATGGAAAAGATTAGAAGGAACATTGCTGTCAGGGTGGTTAAGCACAACAATAAATTGCCTAGAGATTTTAAAGAGCAAGTTAGACATACACCTGTCTGGAAGATCTAGATTGTGCTTGGTCATGCCACAAGTTAAAAGGAATGGACTTGATAACCTCTCGAGGCTCCTTCCAGTTCTATTCTACAATTCTATGATTCCCTAGATAGGAAAATCATCTAAAGGAGACAGGAAATTTCAATCTCTGCAATAATTCCTAGTATATCCACTTTGCAATCATTCCTTTTTTCTTATCCTCCAGCTTCCCTGGCAACATGGCTCTGGTAGTTGCTATGTACTTATGAGCGCTCTACTGGCAGCTGACCTGTGGGGGAGTTTCTCACAGAAGTAATGAGAAAGTTAATGTAATGACGTAAGGAGCTACATTCAATTTTAGGGAACTGACTTTATATGGATGAGAAACTGAATATTCTGCACTAAAGACAAGACTTGCATTTAAACATCATGTGACATTCTTCTTGTTCCTTATATAAAAACCCAGATGGCCATATACTGGCTTTCATAAATTAGAGAAGATATGTCTATTCTGACATTGTTTGTGTTTCAATTACATGGATCATACAGGAAAGTCCAGTCAGAACTGCTCTCTAAGGCATAAATTCTGCCAGTGGCTTTTCTGTAGAATTTTGTGCGTGTGCAGGGTAAATTAATTCAATCCAGAGGCATCTGCTGAGGTGCAGTAGGAATTGACTTATTCCTATAATATATGGCTTTAGAGGGACCGATTTGAAGTCCTACAATGGAAAAAGCTGTGGGAGTCAAAGACTAGGCTTACCTAATGGCAATGCCAACACTTGCAGCTATGGGGGCCCCCACTGCTTCTGGCATAAGTGTGATGGTGAGTGAATAGGAGATCTCAGCATTTCTCTGTCACATATGGTGAGGAGTATTTATCAGCTGCAATTTAAAGTATAAACTGCAGCTGAAGTTTATATCCAATTCCAACTGTTGTTCTTATCTGAAGTAAGATATAACTCCAATCTCATTGCCCACTGGCAAGTTTAATAGTCTTAAATTCCTGATTCATGTTGTTTTAATGTCATTGTGATACGTAAAGCAGGAAATGTATGTATCCATATTGATTTTGAGAAAATGCAGGGAAGGTAAATAATATAACATCTTTTATAGAGTCATCAAATAAAATACTACAATAATACTATTACCTGCTTTATGATAAATGAATAAAACACAGACCATTTTCTCTCCATTACAGGTAGCCATTCTGGCTCATTAAATTTGAGATAGAAGTCAGCATAGGAGTCTGTCTTAAGGTCAATTCAGAAAGATCTTCTCTATTTTCAGTCATCTCAATCTAGCCACTAACATGGCCTATCACTTCTTCCTTTGGAAACTCTTCCCCCCTGGTTGCAGAGACTCTGTTTTTCTACCTAGCTCTGTTCCATCATCCTTTCTGTCTCCAGGGCTTGCAGCCTCTCTCCACCTCAACATAGATACTATCACTAAATTCCTTTTTAAAAATGCTTATTCTTATCCATTACCACAGAAAAAACTGTTGGTCAGGTTTTGGTCACATTATTACATATCAACTACCTCCTCCTCTGACCTGCCTGACACTCATCTCATCCACACACACAGTGGCCAAAATTCTGCCGCAAATCCCATCACTTTCTCCCTATTGTCTCCTGCATCAAATTTAAGCTCCTTCAAGATCTTCCACAAACAAGCTTCTTCCTACCTCTCTGGCTTTGTTACCTTTCACCTTCCAAAACTCCCTCTTTGCTTGATGCTCATCTAATCTCTTCATTTCCTTCTCCCACACTCACGTCAATACTAAAGGTGATCAAAAATGTTTGACTCAATCTGTTTTTGTAGAAAAATGCAGTGTCATTGAAATTGAAATGTTTCAAGAATGTTTGATTTCAATGAAATTTAATTTTTCATACATTTTTTCTAAACAAAACAAAATTTTAAGTTGAAATTGAAAATTTTAAATTTATTTCCATTTGTATAGGAAAAGTGACATTTTCTGTGAAAAAAATCTGTGAAAAGTTACCTGGTACCCGGGAACAGCCCTCTGCCTATCAGCTCCCAGTCCTGCATGGGGCCACAGAGCACCCTGCCTACCTCAGCCCTGGACTCGAGTGCCCCCTCTGTTGTAGGCAGGAGCTGCTCCGGCTGGGGGGGCCGCTTCAGCTCACCCATCCCTCTTTAATTGGTTAACCAGTTCAACACTATGTTTAACCAGTTAACCAATTAAATGGGATTTTGCATCCCTAGTTAACATATAATTTCAGTAAGAGGTTCCCTCCATAGGAACTTCAAGCTGAGGGTGGCTTCAAAACAAAGGCTGTTGCTACACTATAATTTTCCCTTTCTGATTACCTTGTAAAGATATAACTGCTGTTAGCGTGATTGTTAATGGAGAACACCTTCTAAACTAAGATACTGAATATGTTTTATTTTTAGACTACCATTATATAGAAAAAATATAAAGCAATACCTTAAGGCATACATCTCATGGTCACAACTGTAACCAAACAGCATCTTTATTTTGTATACAGCCCAACATTAAAACTTCAAAATTGCAGCATAAATCAACCATTTTGGAAACAAAAATATTTATGACATCAAAATGTTTCTAGTGAAACTCAATAAGGTCATACTGAGATGGGGAAGAGGTGTAAACAAAGACAAGCTACAAGCAGTATCACAGTTGTGAAGGTTTTTGAAAGTGAGGCTCATGAATTTAGAATTGATACATAAAAAGCTAATGAAGGGTCTCCATAATTGGAGAGTCACAGTTAATGCAATATTACAGGAAGATATTTAGCTGCTGTATTTTAGATTGAGAGAAGAGGAGACTGAGGAGGATACAAAGGAGAATGTTACAACAGTTGATATTTAGAAATGTGAGTATTTTAGAGATAATATAGGAGTTAAAATTTAAAATTCACTGATGGCCATAATATGCTGGCAAAAGGAAAGAGAAAAATGAGCGGTATCATGTAGGGTGTGTCTAGACTACACCTCTCTGTCGACAGAGAGATGTAGATTAGGCACATCAAAATTGCTAATGAAGCAGGGATTTAAATATCCCATGCCTCATTAGCATAAACATCACCGCTTTTTTTCAAAATGGAGTTTTTTCACACACACAAAAAAAACAAAAACAAAAAAACAGCAGTCTAGATGCGGATCTGTCAAAAATAAAGCCTTTTTTGACAGATCCTGTAAACTTCATTTTTTGAGGAATACAGGATCTGTCGAAAAAGGCTTTATTTTCGACAGATCAGCGTCTAAACTTTTCTGTTTTTGGTTTTTTAAAACTCCATTTTGAAAAAGCGGTGGCCATGTTTATGCTAATGAGGCACGGATATTTAAATCCCTGCTTCATTAGCAATTTCGATATTGATTTGCATCCCTCTGTCGACAGAGGGATGCAGTCTAGACGTAGCGTAAGACTGCGATTGGCTGATAGATAGTGAATGAGAAGGTTTAAAAAGAAAGAAGCTCAGTTTTAGACATAGTTAATTTCAGAAAGCAGAGGGATGGCTAGGAGGACATCAGTCTACATATCTATCAAAGGATCTGGTTAATTTTACCTGAATCCCCAAATCAGTGATCTTCCTACATTCAGATACAGAAAGTTCCTTCATTCTTCTAACGTGGCCAAGGACTACCAAACTCTGAAAACATGCCAAACAAATTTCAACTTTATATTATAAAATACATGTATGTAAAATAACATTTTATTAGGATAGGTCATAATAATGTCCTAAACTTACAGACTCTAGCACCTGCCATCTGAGGATTATACCCTTTAAAGAAATTAGCTAATTTACCCAAACAATATCTCTGCGATATTGTCTCAGTTCTACAGGGAAAAGTGAGGCCCAGAGAGGTTGAGTTAGTGAGTTGCATGAAGTCACATAAAGAGTTCAAGATAGAGGGAGGAACCAGATTTCCTTCCTCTGTTCTTTCCTCCAGAAAATGATCCTTTTATGTAGCCACCCTCAGATGGTCTAAAAGTAAACATCATGTTGATTCTTTAAAGTTAGAAATAATTTTCATTACATACCAGCTCCTTAAATTCATACTTTTAAGAGTTCATTAGGGAGAACTGTCCATCTGATTTCCTATCTGCATCCACTCATATTTAGAAATGGCTTTTGTGCAGATCTCTTCACTCCAGCCAAGTTAGATAAAATTGCTGTGTGGTCTTTTAAGAAATTATTTGTTGAAAAAACAACAACAGTGAACTTTTACATATAAATGAGAAAAGGAAGAAGAGGAAACAGAGATGCATGAACTGTTTTTACTTCCAATAAACAAATCAGCATTATCATAAAGTGAACCATTTCATGAGTTGCTTGAAAATTTTGAACTGAAGCAAGAGCTTTTTACACACAAGTCTACATGAACTACATGGGCAAAAACAAATACCAGTTGCAGTTCTTCAACCAAGCTTTATTTTCAATTATTTTACATTTAAATTATGCTTCAAGGGCCAGATGATTCCTGTTAGGCACAAGCCAGAGATAGTAGACAGTCATACTACCCTAGTAAGAACTCCAGAGAACATTAAGCCTGCAGAAAACAGTTCCTGTGCTCACAACTTCAACTATGGCAAGTCCCAACACTCGGAAGAGAAGACAGCTTGAATTTTCTTTTCCTGTTCACTGGGGAGCAAGGGCCAGCATAAATTGGCTATTCTTCTCAAACCCTAAGAAGAATAAGAGTTTTGGTGTTTAAAAATGTATACTAGTGATGCCAAATGTCCAGGGAAATGTGCGCTTTACAGTAGTAAAACCAAAACAAAGTACAAAGTGAGCCTCCAGACAACAAATTTTTCTTGTTCTTTGAGATAGTCATACATGAACATTTTAACTAGCACAAGAAGGAAAGATGATAAAGAAAAATAAGAGTGTGTAGTCTGGTATCCAGATGTGGATACCATTGCGATGATGTTAGAAATGCAGGTTTTGCCAATTCTGATAACCTAGAGCAGTGTTTCTCAATCAGTGGTACAAGTACCCTTAGGGGTACTCGAGAGAAGTCTGGGGGGTACGTCAACTCAACTGAAATTTTGAGAACTGAATTTTTGTTTTAAGTTTTACAGCGCTTTATTATTTTTGTACTTTTTACACCCAAAAATTTCATCGCCCACCCAGCTACGATTAAGTTGTTTAAACAAATGTGTTGCAATGCTAAAAAAAAATTTTGTGTGTCTGAAAACTGTAGATACTGGGGGTACTTATACTTTTTTTTTTTTTAAAAGGGTACTTTATAAAAAAAAGGTTGAGAAATACTAACCTAGACCACTAAAAAAACATGCTTGGCAGAATTCAATTTTATTTTGTAAATTTGATAATTAATATTGATTATTATTTTTATTTTTTCCTATTGTTTCCTATTTTAGTGTTTAAACAACATTTTTGGAGTTTCACAATGGGACTGCAGGGTCAGTGACACCCCAGGAACAAGGTGTGGCAAAGGATGTGATCCTGGCAGGGCACAGCAGAAACCTCCAGCCAGCAAAGAGGAGGATTAAACCTGTCCGCCCTGCTGCTGAACAGTTCCTACCTGCAGACAGCTCCTGCATTTCCAATTGGTGAGTGAACAAGTGGGACTGCAGAGGGCTCCTTACATTGTCATGGATTTAGGCTCATGGTGCAGGTAGGGCTGCACTTGCCAACTGTTACTATTAGACTTTTTTTTTTGTCAATTTCAGAGTGTCAGGTGAGATCAACATTTACTAACTGAAAATTTAAATTGAAAATTTCACAGGGTTGCTGTATTAGTCTGTAACTGAAAAAACACTTAAAACTTATTCAAATTGAATCTGTCATACTTAAAAATAGTAAAGATCAAGGAATTTGAAGCGCAAGTGGTGTTCTCGCCCATCCTTCTGGTTGAAGGAAAAGGTCCGGGTAGGGATCATTGAATTGAGGAAATAAATGCATGGTTGCGCAGGTGGGTCGGAGAAAGGGCTTTGGTTTCTTCGACCTTGGGACTCTGTTCCGGGCACAAGGATTGTTAGGAAGAGATGGGATCCACCTAACCAAGAGAGGAAAGAGCATCTTTGCGGGCAGGATTGCAAACCTAGTGAGGAGGGCTTTAAACTAGGTTCGTTGAGGGATGGTGACCAAAGCCCTGAGGTAAGTGAGGAAGTCGGATACGGGGAAGAAACACAAGGAGGAACGAGCAACAAAGGAGGACCCCTGACTTGAATGGAGAAGGTAGGGCAATCAACTGGCTATCTAAGGTGTTTGTACACAAATGTAAGAAGCCTGGGAAACAAACAGGAAGAATTAGAAGCCCTGGCCCAGTCAAAGAACTATGATTTGATTGGAATAATGGAGACTTGGTGGGATGACTCACATGACTGGAACACTGTCATGGAAGGGTATAAACTGTTCAGGAAGAACAGGTGGGGGAGAAAAGGAGGAGGAGTTGCATTGTATGTAAGAGAGCAGTATGATTGCTCAGCACTCCAGTATTTAGAGGGAGAAAAGACTGTTGAGAGTCTATGGGTTAAGTTTAGAGGCGGAAGTAACAGGGATGATGTTGTGGTTGGTGACTGCTATAGACCGCCAAATCAGGTGGATGAGGTAAACGAGGCTTTCTTCGGACAACTGAGAGAAGCTTCCAGATCGCAGGCCCTGGTTCTCATGGGGGACTTTAATCACTCTGACATCTGTTGGGAGACCAATACAGCAGTAGACAGACAACCCAGGAAGTTTTTGAAGAATGTTGGGGATAACTTCTTGGTACAAGTGCTGAAGGAACTGATCAGGGGCCATGCGCAGCTTGACCTGCTGCTCACAAACAGGAGGAACTAGTAGGGAAGTAGAGGTGGGTGACAACCTGGGAAGCAGTGATCATGAGATGGTAGATTTCAGGATCCTGACCAAAGGAAGAAAGGAGAGTAGCAAAATACACACTCTGGACTTCAGAAAAGCAGACTTTGACTCCCTCAGAGAACTGATGGGCAGGATTCCCTGGGATGCTTACATGAAGGGGAAAGGAGTCCAAGAGATCTGGCAGTATTTTAAAGAAGCTTTATTAAAGGCACAGGAAGAAACCATCCCGATGCACAGCAAACCATCCCGATGCTCCACCAGGTGAGAGGTGACAAAACTCTATCTGGGACACATACAAACTTGTTCAGATGATAAATGTGAGGAAAACATACTGATTTTAGTCACATCTGCAGATGCAATACGTGAGGTGCAGCCGGCATGAGGGCTCACATGCAGCCATGTGATTTAAGAGCTTCAGACAATTACTCACAGTGGTGTATAATCCTTGAGGGACACACACAGGTCATGTATAGCCTGGAACATGTAAAGAGGTAGAAAGATTCTGGCAGAAGTTGAACATAGGACTGCCCTCAATGAACTCTACTCTTTGACTTTTCTTTGTTTATTTTACTTTTCTTTCAGTCCCAGAAAGCTGAGCAGCTGAAGGGTTTGATGGACAGCAGCCTCATCAGTAAAGGATCTTGCGAAAAAGGGTTTTTTTTTCGAAAGAACTGCGTCTAGATGGCGGTTTCACTTTCAAAATACCCTTTTTGGAAAGAACGCTGTGACGCGATTATGCAAATGAAGCGTGGGATATTTAAATCTGTGCTTCATTTGCACTTTTGATCTGCCTAATTTACATCCCTCTTTCGAAAGAGGGATGTAGTTTAGACATGCCCTTAATGAACAGGTGGCATCTCTTCTATAACTCATAAATAATGCGCAGTATACATTTCTCATTTTAGTACAGACTCATAAGGGGGTCCCTAAAGAGGAACTAAGTAGAGAAGTAGGAGAGGGTGAGACAGAAAATGCAGGTTATATCCTCATTTCACCATGCTAAGCACTAATTTGTCCAAGATGATGGACTGCCACACATGTAGGAAATGGGATTACTTGTCCCCAAAAGGGGGGAAAGACCAATAAGATCATAATTGGACTGTTTATTGTCCTTGACATAGGAGTCAAACTGACTGCTTCAAAGTCAAACCTAGATAAAGGGCCTGAGGAAGTACAAAGTATAGGCCACCCTCTCAGTGATCTCTACTTTCTTATATACTGGACAGCCTGACAGAAGAGCTAAATAGCTGCCTAGTCTGATAATATGGACAATATTTTGTTCTCTTTGTAGCTGTAGTATAGAAGCCTAAGGATTTTAGAACCACTCTTGAGTCCTTTATGGTATGTAAAGTCTCATCAGTTTTGGATGAAAATATAATTTACATATTTCAAAGGAAAGGTCCTCTGTAGTCTGTTGCACCTCCATAGGAATTCCTGAATAGCACAACCAGGAAGAAGAGTGCTTACTAACAGCCATCACCATAGGGGCCACCACATCCCAATAGGCATAACAAGTCCCTCACTGCAGTGTAAGTCTCAAGCACTATCGGTACTGACATGGGGATAGTCTTACTGCAATCAAAGAAGTCTGATCAATCACAGCCAAAGAAATGGTTGATCTCAGTGACCTCAGGAGGGCACTGGAGTCAACATCTCAGATCTCTCTGTATAAGTCATTACTGGGGAGCACGAGCCAAAGGCTATGCTCTTTAATCAGTATCACACTGACCATCTGTGGAGGAATCCTGCTTCCTGATCTTTGAGGAACCCTTGACCAATTTCTTTTCATGTTTCTGAGACTGGTAATGCTCTGAAGGCCTCATCCTTGAGGAAAATGATCCTGTGACACAGACCTCCTGTGGCTCTGGTCTGCAGGCACAGTTGGAAGAGCACTTCAGGAAAGAGTCATGGAAGTGCTTTCTTTGGACAATGGAGGTGGTTCTGACACCAGTCTAAATGCTGCCTCCATCAAGATGTAACAAAGGAGCTCTTCCCTCAGACTTTTTGTCCTGGTCGGGAAGCTGAGATAAATGGATCTCTTGTCCTGGCATTGTTCAAGTCCCTTAACTCAATTACTTTTTGGTTTTCTTCATTTAAATAATTGCTCGGGGAGGAGGGACTGGAGATGAGGGGTTCAGTAGCGCACTCTGCCCCAGGGAGAGAAGACTACCCCCCCCAGTCCTCTCTCATCGCAGCAGCTTGGGGCCAGGGGAGACACGCCTCTCCCGGCTGCTGTAGTTACAGCAGGCAGAGTCAGGGGGAGAGGTGCATGTGCCCCGGCTGGGGCAGGTCCAGGTTTGTCTGCCCCTTGTGCTCCCCAGCCAGAGTGAGGAATGCAGCAAAGTGTGCACTTTCCCCTTGCTCTGTGACAAAAGGGAACAGCCAGAAGTGTTTCCATACAAATTGGGGGGGAAGGGGCTGAAGCCCCCACCCCTCTTAAAGGGTGCCCTGGAGGGTGGGAGGCATGGGGCTGGGGCAGTCCGGGGGAGTGTGCCCTCAGCCAGCCCCTTTCACCTGCCTGGTGAGTCTCTCTTTTTTGTATGGTTTTATGAGAGGCAATCCCATTCCAGTCTCTCATAAAACCATGACAATACCATTTTCCTGGCACAACCTAAATCCTTACCTTGCTTTACGTTATTTTATTGAATTTGGTGGTCCGAGCTTTTATAATTTAGGAGGTGTTCTTGAACAGACAGTCACACACACTAACTCTCTCTCTCTTAGTTCTTTATACACATGACTTTTTGTTTTGTTTTGTTTTGTTTGGTCCTTGACACTTTACCAGTTTCTGTACTCCAAATTTATTTCTTGCCTTCATCACCATACTATATATATTTAGTCATATTCATTGGCATTATTTTAAATTTCAAAGAATCTAAGTTGGGACATTTTTTGGTCATTGTTTTCATTGCTAGATGCCATGTGTAACCCAGGAACAAATTAATTTCCTGTTGGATATTCCAACTATTTTCTTTTATTTATTTTCCCTTCTGCCTGAATCCCACTTGATTTCAGAAACTTCCTTCATTTTACCAAATCTTGGTGTACTGAATCTTAATGGCTTTATTTTTATGTTCCCTTAAAGAGAGGTGATTCAGCACATGTGCAATAGCACCTCTGTAAGAATGATGAAAATCAGATACATGCATGTTCTCAGACTTTTAGACTTGTAACAGAGCTCCCAGAAGTACAACGAGGAGACACTTACAAAAAATTGAGTCATTTTAACAACTTATGGGGAGCATGCAATTGATGCTTTGGGCCAAATATTACTCATCTAATTCACATGTGTAGTTGCATTGAAGTCATTAGGACTGTTTTGGGGAGTTAAATATGCCTATGCAATAGCAGCTATAGCAGTACAATCAGCTGTATCACTGAAGCGCCATATCATAGGACCTTCCTATATTGATGGAAGTGGTTTTCCCATCAATGTTGTTAATATACCTCTCTGATAGGTGATAGTTTGATTGAAAGAATTATTCTTCCATCAACTTAGCTGTGTTTACAGTGGGGATTAAGTCAACCTAATTACAAAGCTCACATCATGAAATTTTTCACAGCCCTGAAGTAGCTAGGTCCATCTAATTTTTAGGTGCACACAGACTTAGGCAAATAGATTTTAGGTCTAAGTACACATGCCCCAGCTCAAAATGGAAACTTGAAAGGCCTACAAATATTTTTTTCAAATGTATTTGCAACCTTATCAAAATATTTATTATTTTATTGTCTGTGCATGATACTTTGTAAATATGCAAACAAAAAGACCATCCCTGCCCTGAAGACCTCAAGAGAGCAAAAACAAATGGAAGCTGATCAGTAGTAGAAGGTTAGCCCCCAAAAAGAAGTATTTAGGAAGGTTTTTAAGATCATATTTTTCAAGGACTGTGTATTTTTACAATATTGTTGTGTTCATCCATGTTTTAGAGAGACACATAGCCACTGCCATAGTAAAGGTTGAATAACCATTTCCATTCTAATTCGTTTCAGTTGTTTAAAAAAGATGGTTAATTACTTGTTCTGTAACCCTGTAACTGTTGTTCTTCAAGATGTGTGCAGACATACATTCCACAGAGGTGTGAATGCACCAGAGCCAGAGAGCTTTTCTTAGCAATACCCATCAGGTTGGTGCTCACACCCTCTGACCCTCTTAGACTCTCTAGTAGTCACACAAAAGTGGGACCATATCAACCCCCTTCAGTTCTTTTGCACTGGAATCCAAGTTGGAAGACTCCCATGTAGAGGAACAGAGGGGCAGAATAAGGCTATGTCTATACTGTACCCTTCTTCCGCAAAAGCTTATGCAAATGAAGCGTGGAGTAGACGATCACCGCGCTTCATTTGCATAATTAATTAGGGGCCGTTTTTGTGCAAGAGGCTTTTGCGCAAAAAGGAGCAGTATAGAATTACCTTCTCAGAGATTACATCTGACCTAGATACTGTCACAATCACACAATTTTTGGCAAAAGTTTGTTCAGGAGACCATGTAGCAGCCTTGAAATTGTTCAAAACTGCAACACCACTGAGAAATACAATCAATATTTCTTGAGCTCTTGTTGAATAAGCCCATAAAGTCTGTGGAGGTGTGGCTTTACTTACTCCATAACCTGTCCTAATACAGGAAATTATCCACCTAGAGATTTTCTGTGCACATACTGACTGAACTTTCATCTGATACACCAAGGCTACATCTAGACTGGCATGATTTTCCGCAAATGCCTTTAACAGAAAAGTTTTTCTGTTAAAAGTATTTCTTGAAAAGCGTCTAGATTGGCACGGACGTTTTTGCGCAAAAGCACTTTTTGCGGAAAAGCGTCGTGCCAATCTAGACGCGATTTTCTTAACAAGGAAGCCCGATCGCTGTTTTAGCCATCGGGCTTTTTTTAAAACACTTTTAGCTGACTACACTGGCCTCTTGCGCAAATACATTTGCGCAGACGGCTTTTGCCCGAACAGAAGCATCATAGTATTTGCGCAAGAAGCACTGATTTTGTACATTACAAAGTCAGTGCTCTTGCGCAAATTCAAGCGGCCAGTGTAGACAGCTGGCAAGTTTTTCCGCAAAAGCGACTCCTTTTGCGGAAAAACTTGCCAGTCTAGACATAGCCCAAGACTAAAAGCTGAGAATAAAATTATTTAGTTCTTTCTAGACAGAATGTTAGACATCATCTCACATATCATGTATGATGTTCCTGTTCATCTGCATTCAGATGTGGCTTAGGAAAGAATAAAGGTAAGTAAATGGACAAAAAAAATTAGATGTAGCCTCAAAGACACTTTGGCTTTGAACAGCCCTGCCATAAGCTACGTGTACACTGCAGGCTTCTTGTTCAAGAACTTTTTGTGGAAGAGATCTTCTGCAAAAAGTTTTTGCGTAAGAGCATGCCCACGCTGCCATGTGCTTTTGCACAAGAGATGTGCTTTTACACAAGAGAGCGTCCACGCTGCCATGTGCTTTTACGCAAGAGAGCGTCCACATTGCCATGGATGCTCTCGAGCAAGAAAGCTCTGATGGCCATTCTGTGAATGGCCATCAGAGCACCTGTGTTTTTTCCTGTTGTCCGTTCACATATGCCTTTTTGCACAAGAGATCCTGCACAAAAAAGCTTATTCCTCGTAGAATGAGGAATAACTCTTGCGCAAAAAGCAGTCTTCTGACGATCTACTGTACTTTTTCATGCGCAAAAATGCGCTTGTAGTGTGGATGCTCCGAGTTTTTGCGCAAAAACGGCCATTTTTTCACAAAAACTCTGCAGTGTAGACGTAGCCATAAAGTCCTGTACTTTGCTGACTCTTTTTATGGAAGTTATAGCAACAAGAAAGTCTGTCTTTTGAGAAAGGAAAGACAAGGAGAAAGTTGGTAGTGGTTTAAATGGAAAATCCATCAGGGTGCCAGTACAATATTAAGTTCCACAATGACAGATGGAAGCAGCAGACTATACCTTTCACTACCAGGGAATTTTGGCAAATGGACTGCCCTTGGATTGAACGATGGAATACCAAGATCACCACCTAGTGATCCCTCAGTCAGCTAACAGCAGACCCAAGGATGTCAAATATAACAAATAATCTAAACTGTCCTGAACATGAGCTAATATCAGTTGAATTCCTTTTGATACTGACCAAATTGAAAAACTCTTCCATTTGGTCTAACAAGTAGTTCTAGCAGATGGCTACTTACTATTAAATAGGACTCTCCTATCTATTCCCAAACATTAACCTTCCTCCTCATTTAGCCATACACTATCTATGTCATGAGATTAGACTGATTAGAACTGATTAGAACTGTCTTTATAGTTCAAGCTGTAGAGCAGAGGTGCGCATGCAGCTCTTCTAAGAAAAAATTGCGGCTCCCACGCCCACACTCGCGGTTCTGAAACGGGCAACTTGTTTCTGTCTGAAAGAGGAAGCTTAGTAATGCAAATCTCTGTCACTCTCACACATTGTGTGTGTCTCTGTCATTCTCACAAACACCAATTGTCCTTCACTCTCATCTCCTGACCCAACACATATGTGGGTTGCTGTTACTACTTTTACTGCTTGCAAAGTGGGTTATTTTTGGTTTTTGACTGGTCTGTGCACTTCATAATTTTCATTTCTCTCATGCTTAAATTTAATTCTTTGAATAGTGAGTTCTAAAATGCCTAACCTGCTGTGGCTGGAATAATTATCTCTATGGTAACTGCTACTCCTGGAAGTGGCTGGCATATCCCTGCAGCCCCTAAGAAAGGCAGAGCAGGGGATCTCCACATGCTTTCCTTACCTGCAGACACCACTCCCATTGATCACTAATGGGGAACTGTGGCCAGTAGAAGCTGTGGGGTCAGTGCCTGTAAATGAGGGGCAGCACATGGCACCATGGAGCCACTGCTGTATATGCCAGCTGCTTTCAGAAATGGTACAGGGTCAGGGTAGAAGTAAGCCTGCCTTAACCTCACTGCTTTACCACCCAGAAGTCATCTCAGTTAAGTGGTGCCCAGCCAGAGCATGCATCCTGAATTCCTGTCCCAGTCCTGAACTCCCACCTGCCATAGACATGAGTTCTCCTGCACCCAAACTCCTTCCTAGGATCCCCTCCTAGACCCGAATTCCCCACCCTGGGCTAAGCCCAGAGCCCCTCCCACACTCCAAACCCCTTAGCCCAAGACCAGAGCTTGCACCCCAACCCCCTACCCAGCTTGGTGAAAGTGAATGAGGTTTGGGGAGGAAGGAGGATGGAATGCAGTAATGATCTCAGCAGTGATTAGTGGTCTGCTGCATTCTAAGGCTTATTACAGATGGAATGACAGCAGATTATGCATGATGATATCCACCTCAAAATATGCTGAGCTGAGATTGGCATGCCTCTCAAGCATTCTGCAATCGACACGAAAAGGCATGGACACTGTCGGCACATGATGGCATAAATTATATTTCTGGATGAGCAGGAATATGTGTTCTTGATCTTATAACTGAATTGGTTAGGTCTACAGAAAACCCACTGATTCATAGTTACCTACATGCCTCCAGCTTCCATCCAGAACACACCATACAACCCATCATCTCTAATCCTACTGACAGAGACCAGAAACTTCAGGATCTCTACCAAGCATTTATAAACCTCAATTACCCACCCGGAGAAATAAAAAAACAAATTGAAAGAGCCAGACGAATACCCAGAAACCATCTACTTCAAGACAGACCCAAGAAAACCAACAATAGAATACCACTTGTCATCACCTATAGCCCCCAACTTAAACCCGTCCAACGCATTATCAATAAACTACAACCTATACTGGAACAGGATACTACACTCCGAGAACTCTCTGGGAGACAGACCCATAGTCTCCTATAGACAACCACCTAACCTCAAGATGATTCTTACCAACCACCACAGGACATACCACACTAATACCAACCCTGGAACTTTCCCCTTGCAACAAACCCCCGTTGCCAGCTTTGTCCACATATTCACTCTGCTGATACCATTATTGGACCTAACCAATTCAGTTATAAGTTCAAGAACACATATTCCTGCTCATCCAGAAATATAATTTATGCCATCATGTGCCGACAGTCTCCGTCTGCTATGTACATTGGACAAACATCTCAGACACTTCGCCAAAGAATCAATGCACACAAAACAGATATCAGACAGTATCACAAAGAAAAAAGTTTCTTGCCATTTCAACCAGAAAGGGCATTGTCTCAACGACTTGATTACCTGCATCCTGCTTCAAAGACATTTTAACACCAGACTTGAAAGAGAAACCTTTGAACTGTCATTCATGCTTAAATTTGACACTTTATGCCTGGGTCTCAACAAAGATGCTAATTACCTTACCCATTACAAAGATAGCTTCCCCAATTATCACCTCTAATATCATTAGCTTACAGACATTAACCTCCCCCCCCATTCCCCCTCTGTTCTGAAATCTGATTTGTCCTTTTTATATGTGTTCACTTTTTTTGATTGTATCCCTTTGGTATATATGGTCATGCCAATTTTCTTCCACAATTTGATCTGAGGAAGTGGGTCTGGCCCACGAAAGCTCATCACCTAATAAACCATCTTGTTAGTCTTTAAAGTGCTACATAGTCCTGTTTTTTGTTTCACCTAGACTAGACTAACACGGCTACATCTCTATGACTACTGAGGTTTCAGTATAGAATTAGCCAAGCATTTTGTTTCTTTTGATTTGTAACTTACTTTGCTCTGCCTGTTCTCACTTATTACTACTTAAATCCTACTGCTTCCACTTAATAAAATCATTTTTACTTTCTATCAAACGTAGTGTAAACAATTATTACCTGGGAGGGCAACAAGTGTGTACATTCCCCCTTTCATTGTTAAAGGTGGCTTACCTAATTCTTTGGGGTTTGATCCCATCTGGGGAGTGCTATCTCAGGAGTCTGGGCCCTAAACTGCACTCACCTTGGACCTGAAGTGGTTCAGTGTCTGTACTGCTTCTCGGTGGGGGCAAGGACCTCAACTCGGGGTCTTGGCTGGGGGAGACCAGCGGAGCTGGCCCAGCAGGACTGGGCAGTGAGGAGCCCTAGAGAGAGGGAAGGCGAGTGGCAGTGGCTGTGTCAGAACCCCGAGAGGCACCCCCGAGGGGTTGTCTGTGACAGCATCCCGTCACACAGAGGTTCTGTCCAGGCGATTAAGAAGGCATTGGCTTGCGATCCCTCGCCCAGCCCCTCTTGAGAACAGAAGTAGGGACGCTTGGTGTTGTGGTGAGTTGCATAGAGGTCTATTGACGGGTAACTCCATCGGTGGAAGATAGAGGCGAGGACCTCTGGGTGTATCTCCCATTCGTGGTCAGTAGACAAGTAGTGGCTCAAAGCATCTGCCATGACGCTGTTCAAACTAGATAGGTATGATATCCTCAGGGTTACTTTGTGGTGAATGCACCAGTTCCACAGGCGAGCAGCCTTTGCACAGAGAAATCAGGACTGGGCACCCCCCTGTATGTCTATGTAAAACATGGTTGTCATGTTGTTAATGAGTATGCGCACTACAGAGTTGGCAATGATGGTAGCGAAGAGTTCGCAGGCATTCCCAATGGCCCTGAGCTCTACGAGATTGATGTGTAATACTGTTTCATAGGGAAGCCACCTGCATGTTTTCGGGGACAGTAACTATTTTGTGAAGTGGGTGACACGACAGTGTATAGTGTTCTTAGCCGGTGCTGCAGGGCATGAAAGTGGAGATGTGCATGCTGCACAACGTAGGTGGTGGCGGCCATGTGGCCCATAAGTCTGAGGCAGGTAAGTATAATAGTAGAGGGGCTCACGGAGAGAATGGTTATCAGGTCCTGCAGCACAGTGAAACGGTGTGGGAGGTAAGCTCTGGCCAACAAGGAATCTAGGCAAGCCCCGATAAACGTTATGTCTTGAACGGGCTGTAGCGTGGACTTCTTCGCATTTATACATAGCCCTAGACAATGAAAGAGGTTTTTGGTCTTAGAGACCATATTGGTGGTATCTGCATGAGATTGTCCTTTTATAAGGCAGTCGTCTAAGTACGGGAAAATGACAATACCTTGCTGTCTGAGGTAAGCAACTACTACTGCTAGGACCTTTGAAAAGACCCGAGGAGCGGAAGAAAGTCTGAAAGGAAGGACTCTGTATTGGAAGTGGTCCTCAGCCATGGTGAATCTGAGGAAGCGTCTGTGGGAGGCATGTATCACTATGTGAAAATATGTGTCCTGTAGGCCGAGGGCTATGAACCAGTCCCCCTCATCCAGTGCTGGGATGATAGAAGCCAGAGTTACCATCTTGAAACATTGTTAGGAACTTGTTTAACTTGTGGAGATTCAGTATCAGTCTCCAACCCCTTGTGCATTTCTTGGTCAGAAAGTATTTGGAGTAGAAACCCCTTTCCCAGAACAAGTCTGGGACCCTCTCCTAAATGAAGGAGGTGATCAATTTCTTGTCTGAGAGGAGTCTCATGAGGGGGTCCCTGAGGAGGGACAGGGTTGGGGGGGGAAAGTAAGGGGGAGTGAAATAAAGGGAACGGTGTAACCTGTCCAAATTATTTCTAGCACCCACTGGTCTGATACAGAGTTCCAGTGATGGAAGAAATGACAACCTGTGAGCGAAAAGATTGTACTGGCTCGTTGGCACTGACTGAATGGGGAGGTAAGGAGACCCTTGACCAAAGGTTCAAATTTGCTGCCTTGCAGCTTGGGAACCCGAACAGCAAGACTGAGGTGGACGCTTCCTCTGGGATCGATGTCTGGTTTGGTTAAAGTAATAGGGCTTCTGCTGTGGATGGTTATAGTAACTGTCCTTGTTCCTATTGTAATGTATAGGGCTTCTGATGATATGGTGGCATGTACATGCCAAGAGTCCTTAATGTAGTTCTGGAATCTTTGCTGCTATTTAGGACACCATCTGTCTTGTTCTGCTTGTCAAAGGGAAGATCCTCCAGTATGGCCTGCAATTCCATGGGCACCCCTGCTGCCTGGAGCCACGAAGCCCATCATATCACGACTGCTGTAGCTGTCACCCCAGCAGCTGTGTCCACCACATCGAGTGAGTACTGAAGAGCTGTGTGGGTGATGGTGTGGCCTTCATGAATGATAACCTTGAATTTGGGTCTCTTGGAGTCCAGGAGTAGCTCGATTAGCTTAGAATAATTATCGAAAATGTGGTTTGCTAGGTGTGCAGAATAGTTCCAATTCTAAGCTGTAGTGTGGCAGAGGAGTATACTTTCCTGCTAAACAAATCCAACTTTTTGTGCTCTTTCTCAATAGGTGTGGATCTGAATTGTGGAACCTTGGAGCAGTTATTGGCAGCATCCATTATGGAGGATGGAGTTTGCCATATTTCATCCGATACCTCTATAATAGCCTCACTGATAAATAGTGTAACTTTTCCCTGAGAGGTGGGCCAGATATTTTTAAGGAGGCGGTATTGTTTTTCCTTTACCTCCTGTAGTTGGATCTCTTGACTAGAGGCCACTCTTTTAAAAAGTTCTTGGAATTGTTTGAGGTTGTTGAAGAGGTACGTATCCTCTGGTATAACAGCCTCGTCAAGTAGCGATGATGAGTTGTCATTAGGTGAGTCCATGGAAGCTCGTGTGTCAGTCTGCTCATCTGGGATCTGACCCTCCTTCTCCTCCGAGTCGACTGTGGTTGGGAGAGTATGAGGATGGGGGGCAAGGGTGGTGGAGATCTCCTTGCCAGGGTGGAAGGAGCTATGCAGCGGTGCCTCTGGGAGCCCCAATGTTTCCATAGTGGCTGTCAAGGCTGATTCCCCATTCTGGCATGATGAATGCAGAAGTGGGGGCCCGCAAAAGCGACCCCAAACCCTGATCTCTACAGGCTTTGGTACAAAAACTCCCCCCAAAATCCTAATACTGGATTTTGGGGAATCCGCAGCCACCATCAAGTGCTTTTGAACCCACAAACAGGGGTTCCAACCCCAGGGCACCCCAAGCTCTTTTCTCCAAAGAGCTTGAAAAGAAAAGAGAAAATACAAGCTGCAGTCTGTGATTGCTGTCCCCTTGTCAGAGGCATGCAGATCCCACAGACAGATTTTCCAGGACACAGAAATGAACCAATACCAGGTTAATTAAAAAAAGAAAGACCTTTTATTAAATTTTATTAAATCAATACCCCAGTTACAAGCATAGTTGGAATGGCTAGATGGTAAGGGCCACCAATTAATATACTAATGGAGGATTCCCATGGGCTCAGGACTTAGTTACAAAAGAGAGGAAAACCCATTTCTAACAGCACAAACCTCAGATCCAAATTCCCAAAACAGAAAACAATAAAACCTGATGGATTTATCTATACTTTACCCTACTTACACATTATGAAGAGTCTTTTTCTTGGAGAGAGACATGTCTTCTGTCTCCCTCAGTATTTAGAGAGCAAACTGGCTCAAGAGACAAAGGAGGGAAAACCCCAAAATTCCTTTGTCTCAGTTTGAAATCCCTATCTGCATTTCTATTGGCTGAGCAGATATCTGGCTAGCTACAGGGACATAGTTAACCCCTTAGTCCCCAGGCTGCTGGCCATCCCCTCATGGACATGACAGTGGCCAATGGGGCAGGTAGTGTGGAGGAGGGTATGGACAGTCTGAGTACCACAAAGGGTGACGTCTGTCATAATGATAGTAATAGTGCCAGGATGCAGTTGGAGAGGAATGTTGGGAGGAGAAGACAGTCCTCTGATCATCTTTCCCAAATCCTCTATGACAACACAGGAGAGCTCACAAAAAGCGGTGAAGCGCATGGAGAGAAATGCGCTGGAGAGGGCTCCCTAGATGGAGGAGGGGAAGCGTGTCCTTCGCTGTCCCTATCCTGTGCCAATGGGGCATAAAGGGGATCTGGCGGTGCAGGCCGGTGATTGTGAAGCATGTCCTCTACCTGTGCCGGGACTCCTCAGGGAAGGAGCATTGCATCTGGTGTTGGCTCTGTGGAAGCCAGCACTGATGGCTTGCTGTGCACCTGTGTAATTGCCTGTGCTGAGATCTTGGTCGGCACCAGGTCTCATGCTGGCACTGGTGCCAGAGGTTGTCTCTGGGGTCTTTCTGGTGCCAGTGATGAGCGAGTTGCCATCAAGGCAGTACAGGAGGTAACAGAGGTGGTGGTGCCAGTGGGTGGTCTCGGTGCCACCATGCCAGAAGTGCCGGGTTTGTCTCCTTTGCTCACCTTAGGGAGACGGAGTAGGAGGAAGAGACTTTGCAGGGGAAGTTCTCTTCTTTGAGCTCTTCTCAGGCGATAGAGAAACAGTCCTTTTCTTGGTAGCCTCCTCAGGGGGTCAGGAAAGCTCTGGGTCTTCCAAAGGCTCCACAGCTTTTTAGAGGAGCTCCATTCATGACTGAGGGCGGTAAACAAGGAACTAAGGGGGGATCAGGCCACGCGTGTGTGTGAGGCACTAAGGCACGAACAGCACAAGCTGCCTCTCACGAATACACAGCCCAGCTGACACCTGCTCTGAAAATCCTCCAATCTGCGGCTCCGGGATGACCCGTAACCAACAGTGGAGCACCCACGGGGACATCACTTGAAGAAGATCTTATATATAGAAGGCTACTCTTCCTGGAGTTGAAATCTGCAGAATGCCCAGCAATTTATGGGTATTCTCTCAGACAAACTCAGTGTGAATACCCAAAGTGCAAACATCCTCCTTAGAAGGTCCTGATAAGCCTTAGAGCCTTTTGGAACCAGAAAGGATGAGTCTGAGATTGGGAATTATCTGGTGAAGAGGATGACAGAGGTGGAGGAGCAAGAATCTCCTTCTGAGGCAAAAATTGTTTCCATTGCTGTACTTGAAATTCAGGCAGGGCAATATTGGTTTGTGCCTGCCATCTAGCTTGGGCAGGATATGAAGCAACCAGATGATCTCGGCCTAGAATGAGAAGTGGCAGGGCTCTTGAAGAATGTGAGACAGTCCATGATCACGAAGAGGCCAATCTGGAAATGAGTAGGGTACTAAAGGGTAATGAGCACTCGGCTCCTTTCTCCCTGTTACTCTCAAGGCCAATAATGCTCCTTCATAGAAGATCTAAAAGATTTGCAAAACCAGATCCTGGAAGGAGATGGGAAAGAAA
Source organism: Rafetus swinhoei (assembly GCA_019425775.1). Lineage (NCBI taxonomy): Eukaryota > Metazoa > Chordata > Testudines > Trionychidae > Rafetus > Rafetus swinhoei. The sequence continues at coordinate 325,797,326 of CM033437.1, read as the reverse complement.
CATGATCCCAACCTCAAGTATGAAGAATCTCCTTAATAGCCTGCTGGTAATGAAGGGGCCAACCCTACTAAGGCTACCAAATGGCCTAGTCTGACTGAAGTCCAGTGCTGCATCGAGATCTCAGCCAGTACTGTAGCCACTGCTGTCACAGACTGACAACTCAAAGCAGCTATAACATTCATTATCAGGAAGCCCATCATCACCAGAGTCACAGCTGGTACCAAGGAAGAAGTTGGTGTTAGATCAGGAATTCATCCCAACAATGCTGAAGTCCAGATTAGAAAAGTCTTAGGCACCAAAAATGGTATTGGTACCAAAAAAGTATGTCTCAGTGCTGTTGATGGGACTTTCTGGCAGATCTTTCTGAAGTGAATGAGTCAGAGGAGAGTCCAGGACCAAAAGGGTGAGTAAATCAGCTGCCGCCTGGTAAGCCACTGGGTTAAAATTCAGTGGCTGTTTGGCAAATGGTGCTGAAGTTGACAGTATAGTTCCAATCTGATTTTGCCTTGTATTGGAAAATTAGTCCCTTTTTAAGCCCTGCCTGAAACATCCTGTTTTGGCAAATGTGGGCATTTGCCATGTTTGGGGATAGTCCAATAGTTTCACCTTCTGGCTCCCAGCACAAAAGTACTCACACATATTTGCACTCTCACAGTATGTTTTGCTGTCCAGATCTCAGCGCATACACTTCCTCTTACGTCAGTCCCCATCTGTGCTACTTGGCTCAACTGGGGACATTGCAGGATGTTCGAGAGAGGAGGCAAGTAGCAATGCCAGGCAGGTCGGGCCAGCCCCATGTGTCCTGTTTTCTGTTTAGGGAAAGAGGACAGTCCTGCTGTATCTAATCTAAGGTATCAAGAGAAACAGTGGTATTGCACTTTCCTCCTAGAAGAGGAGGGAGAGTCCCTCTGAGCTCTGGAGTGGCTCCAATTAGCTTTATGAATCCTCTTCCTTGGGGGACCAGACAAAGTAACCAGTGTGAAATTGGCAGCTTATCTAGGGATAGCAACAGCTCCAAAGACTGAAGGGCACAGTTATCTGTAGAGAGCCCCAGGAGCCAATCTAGCCTCATAGCAGGTCCATGAGGTGCTTTATTAAATGCAAGACCCAAGCCTACCTAATACTTTTCTTAAAGGAGCAGCAAATGGAGACTTTCTTTAATATGCCCCTCTCTTAGGGTGCATCTACACTGCACCCGTAGGTCAAAATAAGATATGCAAATGTAGTGACAAATTATTAAAGTTCTTATATGTAAATGCAAGAAGTCTAAATAGTAAAATGGGTGAATTGGAGTGCCTACTTTTAAAGGAGGATATTGATATAATAGGCATCACGGAAACTTGGTGGAATGAGGACAATCAATGGGACACAGTCATACCAAGATACAAAATATATTGGAAGGACAGAGCAGGTTGTGCTGGTGGGGGAGTGGCACTATATGTGAAAGAAAATGTAAAATCAAATGAAGTAAAAATCTTAAATGAGCCAAAATGTTCCACAGAATCTCTATGAATAGTAATTCCATGCTCCAATAATAAGAATATAGCTGTAGGGATATATTATCAACCATCTGATCAGGACAGTGATAGTGACTATGAAATGCTAAGAGAGATTAGATAGGCTATCAAATTAAAAAACTCAATAATAGTGGGAGATTTCAACTATTCCCATATTGACTGAGTACACGTCACCTCAGGACGGGATGCAGAGATAAAGTTTTGTGATACGTTAAATGACTGCTTCTTGGAGCAGCTGGTTCTGGAACCCACAAAGGGAGAGGCTATTCTTGATTTAGTCTGAAGTGGAGCACAGGATCTGGTTCAAGAGGTAAATATAACTGGACCACTTGGAAACAGTGACCGTAATGTAATAAAATTTAACATCTCTGTGGCGGAAAAAACACCTCAGAGGCCCAACACTGTGGCATTTAATTTCAGAAAGGGGAACTACACAACAATGAGGAAGTTAGTTAAACAGAAATTAAAAGGTACAGTGACAAAAGTAAAATCTCTGCAAGATGCATGAAAACTTTTCAAAGACACCATAATAGAGGCCCAATTTAAGGGTAAAGCCCAAATTAAAAAACACAGTAAGAGAACCAAAAAAGTGCCATCGTGGCTTAATAACCAGATAAAAGAAGCAGTGACATATAAAAAGATATCTTTTAAAAAGTGGAAGTCAAATCCTAGTGAAGAACACAGAAAAGAGCACAAACATGCCAAATTAAGTGTAAAAATGTAATAAGAAAAGCCAAAAAGGAGTTTGAAGAACAGCTAGTCAAAAACTCAACAGGTAATAACAAAATGTTTTTTAAGTACATCAGAAGCAAGAAGCTGGCTAAACAACCAGTGGGGCCCTTGGACGATCGAGATGCTAAAGGAGCCCTCAGGGATGATAAAGTCATAGCGGAGAAGCTAAATGAATTCTTTGCTTCAGTCTTCACGGCTAAGGATATTGGGGAGATTCCCAAACCTGATCCATTCTTTTTAGGTGACAAATCTGAGGAATATCCCAGATTGAGGTGTCATTAGAAGAGGTTTAGGAACAAATTGATAAACTTAACAGAAATAAGTCACCGGGACCGAATGGCATTCACCCAAGAGTTCTGAAAGAACTCATATGGGAAATTGCAGAACTATTAACTATGGTTTGTAACCTATCCTTTAAATCAGCTTCTGTACCTAATGATTGGAAGATAGCTAACGTGATACCAATATTTAAAAAGGGCTCTAGAGGTGATCCTGGCAATTACAGACTAGTAAGTCTAACGTCAGTACCGGGCAAATTAGTTGAAACTATAGTAAAGAATAAAATTGTCAGACACATGGATGAATATAATTTGTTGGGGGAAAGTCAACATGGTTTCTGTAAAGGGAAATCATGCCTTACTAATTTGCTAGAGCTCTTTGAGGGGGTCAACAAATATGTGGACAAGGGGGTTCCAGTGGATGTAGCATACTTAGATTTCCAGAAAGCCTTTGACAGGGTCCCTCACCAAAGGCTCTTAAGTAAAGTAAGTTGTCATGGGATAAGAGGGAAGGTCCTTTCGTGGATTGATAACTGGTTAAAAGACAAGAAACAAAGGGTAGGAATAAATGGTAAGTTTTCCGAGTGGAGAGAGGTAACTAGCGGGGTTCCCCTATGGGTCTATCCTGGGACCCATCCTATTCAACTTATTTATAAATGATCTAGAGAAAGGGGTAAACAGTGAGGTGGCAAAATTTTCAGATGATACCAAACTGCTCAAGATAGTTCAGACCAAAGCAGAGTGTGAAGAGCTTCAAAAATATCTCACCAAACTGATTGGGCAACAAAATGGCAAATGAAATTTAATGTTGATAAATGTAAACTAAAAAAAAAAAATTATGTTACGGAAACCTCTACATTGTTCAAAATCAAAACCATCTCAGTCCAGGGAAGACCAAGGGCTCCTCAGCGGAGGCTTATGACGTACAACAGTCAAACCCGGAAGGACGCTGTCGTACCGATGACCCTTAGTTGACCCCAGACGCCCCTGGGGAGTAAGCCGCTTTCACATAAGAAACACATGGGCTGTGTCTACATTGGCACCCTTTTTCGAAAAAGGGATGCTAATGAGACCAGTCGCAATTACAAATCAGCTGGGATTTAAATATCCCCTCGCGTATTTGCATATTTGCGCTTTTTCGGCTCGGGGCTTTGCCGGCAAAGCGCCAGTCTAGACGGGATCTTGCGGAAAATAAACTCTTTCCGCAAGATCTCTTATGCCTACTTTCAAGTATGCCTTTCAAGTAGGCATAAGAGACCTTGAAAAGGGTTTATTTTCCGCAAGATCTCGTCTAGACTGGCGCTTTTGCCGCAAAGCCCCGAGCCGAAAGCAGCTTATGTAAATGCAAATACCGCTGGGGATATTTAAATCCCCCGCGGATTTGCAATTGCGACTGGTCTCATTAGCATCCCTTTTTCGAAAAAGGGTGCCAATGTAGACACAGCCACGGTGATTGGCACGTGGAATGTAAGAACGCTGAGAGAACAAGGGAGATGTGCACAAATGTCAAAAGAAATGCAAGTGTACAAACTCTCCATCCTAGGAATTTGTGAGGCCAGATGGAATACATTTGGGGAGATTAGGCTACAGTCAGGAGAGACCTTATTATATTCAGGAAAAGAGAAGGAAGATAACATCCATGAAGCAGGAGTAGCTCTTCTGTTGTCCAAAGAAGCCTCTAGAAGTCTGATAGAGTGGAAGCCAGTATCAGAGAGTCTGATCAGAGCCAGCTAATCAGTGCTGCTGTATGACTCAGAGGCGTGGCGTGTTGTCCAGAGCAACACAAAGGGTACGTCTACACTAGCCCCCTAGTTCGAACTAGGGAGGCTAATGAGGGCGACCGAAATTGCAAATGAAGCGCGGGATTTAAATATCCCGCACTTCATTAGCATGTTCGGCGATCGCCATTTTGAAACTGACTAGCCTGGAATAACTGCCGCGTCTGCGTGGCAGTGAAGCGGAGTTCGGTAAACCACTAACTTTCGAATTAGCTGTTACTCCTCGTGGAATGAGGTTTAACAGCTAATTCGAGTTAAGAGGTTTACTTGAACTCCCGTTCACTGCCGTGTGAACGCGAGCAGTTATTCCGAGGTAGTCAGTTTCCAAAATGGCGACCGCCGAACATGCTAATGAAGTGCGATATTTAAATCCCGCGCTTCATTTGCAATTTCGGTCGCCCTCATTAGCCTCCCTAGTTAGAACTAGGGGGGTAGTGTAGACGTACCCTAAGAGAATTCAAACATTTGTCAATAAATGCCTTAGACACATTCTCCAGCTAAAGTGGTACAATAGAGTGCCAAATGAAACCTTGTGGACCAAAACAAATCAGAAACCAATGGAGGTCCAGTTAAGACAGTGGTCTTCAACCTTTTTACACCCAAGATCACTTTTAAAATCTCAGAACAGGCGAAGATCTACCGCCCCGCCCCTTCCTTGAAGCCCCGCCCTCTCTATTCTCCTCCTGTCCATCACTTGCTATCCCCAGCCCTTACTTACACACTCTCATAAACAGTTTATTTTTAAATTACGCGATATATAAAATTAAAATCACGTGTTTATAGTTATGAAATAAATGGTCTGTTTTTTATTCATGCTATTTAAATCTAAAATGAAGCATTTATAATTATACATTTTGTGGGGACAGAGTTCTGCAGCTGGGGGCAGGAGAGAGGGAACAGGGTGCTGGGAGGGCAGAGGACAGGGCTCTGCATCAGGGGACAGAGTGCCAGTGAGGACAGGTTTCTGCAGCTGGGGACAGGGTGCCAGTGGGGACAGAGTTCACGGAGTGGGGACAGAGTTCTGTAGCTGGGGACAGGGGAGTGGGGACAGAGTTCGGGGAGTGGGGACGGGAATGGGGACAGAGTTCTGTAGCTGGGGACGGGAATGGGGACAGAGTTCTGTAGCTGGGGACAGGGAACTGGGGACAGAGTTCGGGGAGTGGGGATGGGAAGGGGGACAGAGTTCTGCAGCTGGGGACAGGGGAGTGGGGAGTGCGGACAGGAGGCGGGGTGCCAGTGGCAGCAGAGAGTCCCCTGCATCTGCCTCCTCCCAGGATTCTCCCCTCCCCCCTCAGGGGGAAGCCAGTACGTGCCTCCTCCGGGCCCGACTCCCCCCTCCCCCGCGGTGCAGGGAAACCCCGCGCGTGCCTGCCCTGGGGCCAAACCCCCTCTCCTGCGGCGCGGCCAACCCCCTCCCACAGCACGGTCAACCCCCGCAGGCACCTGCCCCGGGGCCAAACCCCCCTCCCACAGCGTGGCCAACCCGCCCCCTCCCCTCCGCAGCACAGCCAACCCCCGCGGGCGCCTGCCCCGGGGCCAAACCCCACTCCGCAGCGCGGCCCGGCCCAGCCCGGCCAACCCCTCCCCCCTTCCCCAGCGCAGCCAAACCCCGGGACCGACCCCCGCTCCCGCGGCGCAGGGAAACCCCTGCGCTCGACTCACCCCTCCGGCGCCGGTGGTGCAGGGAAGCCACCGCACTCCTCCTTCAGGTCCGATGCCCCCTCCCACAGCACGCAACAGAGCCGTGGGAGGGGAGCAGCCCGAGCGCTTCTGGAACCCCCGGAAGTAATGTGGGCTTCAGACAGGACTTCCGTCTACCCCGCGGGAAGCCGGCACTACACTAGAGGTAGGTAGTGGGGCTTCTCGGGGGTGGGGGAAAAATGGGGAGTGGGGTTGCCCGAACGCCTCGCGATCGACTGGTCGAGGCCTCGCGATCGACCAGTCGATCACGATCGACGGGTTGGTGACCACGGAGTTAAGAAAAGAAAATGGCGATGGGCAGGCCACATCCTGCATAAGGACTGTGAGGAATGTATCATGAGACAAGTGTTAGAATGGAATCCAAAGGGAAAGAGGAAAAGGGGACATCCCAAACAAACATGGCGACGCAGCTGCCTGGACGAAGTAAAAGCAGCTGGCTTAACATGGGATCAAATCAAGACTATCGCTAAGGATTGCAAGAAATGGAGAATGACTGTGGAGGCCCTATTCTCCATTAGGAGGCCAAAGGACTAATAGATATAAAATAGATAAATGTAAACTAATGCCCATTGGAAAACATAATCTCAACTATATCTACGATATGATGGGGACTAATTTGGCTACAACTACTCAAGAGAGAGATCTTGGAGTCATTGTGGGTAGTTCCCTGAAAACATCCACGCAGTGTGCAGCGGCAGTGAAAAAAGCAAATAGAATGTTAGGAGTCATTAAAAAAGGGATAGAGAATAGGACAGACTATATTTTATTGCCTCTATATAAAACCATGGTATGCCCACATCTTGAATACTGCGTACAGATGTGGTCATCTCAAAAAAGATATATTGGCATTGGGAAAGGTTCAGACAAGGGCAACAAAAATGATTAGGGGTTTGGAATGGATCTCATATGAAGAGAGATTAAAAAGACTTGGACTTTTCATCTTAGAAAAAAGAAGACTAAGGGGGGGGATATGATAGGTCTATAAAATCATGACTGGTATGGAAAAAGAAAATAAGGAAAAGTTATTTACTTATTCCCACAATATAAGAACTAGGGGTCACCAAATGTAATTAATAGGCAGCAGGTTTAAAACAAAAGGAAGTGTTTCTTCACTCAGCGCACAGTTAACCTGTGGAACTCCTTGCCAGAGGATGCTGGGAAGACTAGAACTTTAACAGGGTTCAAAAAAGAGCTAGATAGATTCAAGGAGATTAGGTCCATCAATGGCTATTAGCCAAGATGAGTAGGAATGGTGACCCTATCCTCTGTTTTTCTGGAAGTGGGAAACAGGGGAGGGCTCATGTGAGGATTACCTGTTGTGTTCCCTCCCTCTGGGGCGTCTAGTATTGGCCACTGTCAGCAGACAGGATACTGGGCTAGACGGACTTTTGGTCTGACCCAGTATGGCCATTCCTATATTTTTATGTTTTTACGCAATTTGAGCTATGCAAATTGCAGATCTTTTTTCAATCTACAGTAAAACCTGTGTTATCCGGCACACCTGGGGATTAGGGAGTGCTGGTAACCTAAAAATTCTGGTTATCTGGGAGCTGAGGGACCTACGGGGTGGGGCACGGAACTGTGCGGGGCCGGGATGTGGCCTGCTAGGGGGCCACGAGCCACGGGGGGAGGGGGAAGGCGGGATGCGGCCTTGTGAGGGGGTGGAAGCCGGGGGGCAGGAGGTGGCCTGCTGGGGTGGGGGACTGCAGGAGCCATGGGGGAGCTGGCCTGCCGGGGGTGCCATGAGCCGTGGGGGAAGCCGAGATGCTTGCTTCCGGCTGCTGTTCACCCCTCCCCCAGGTACATGCTGCACGCTCGTCTAAGGAGCACTTAAAGGGCCATTTTGCTTTTTTTTTCTTTTCCCAGAGTCAGAAATTTGCTGGTTTCTACGGTTTTCCAGATGCTTAAGTTCCGGATAGCGCAGGTTTTACTGTAATTTCAAAACAGACCGCTTTTCTGAAATGTCCCTTAATCCTTGTGAAACAAGGGTTACAGGGATGTCAAAATAGCTAGCCCATTATTTCAAAAATCTATTTTGAAATAATGGACTGGTTCAAAAGATGCTGAATAGCTATTTCAGGATACCTCTGATATCCTGAAATAGTGCCGCAGTCTAGATGTACCCTTAGGCATACCAAACACCATCTGTGGAGATCATTAGTGGGGAGAGCCACCTCATACAAAGGACCGTGCTTACACCCTAGTGGGCACATATCCATGTAACGTTATAAAGAGAACTAATTTCTAAGATAAGTACTAATTACAAAGGTACTACCTACTAACTATATACAAACAATCTCACTGTTGTCCTCAGAAACGGTGAGGTAAAATCTGCGTAGGAAGCTCCAACTCAATCTGCAGGCAATGAGAAGGAATGCAGGGGAATGAGGGCAGCAGCATCCTTGTGCAGTCATGGGAAGGGCTATGAGAGACAGAGGGCACAAGCACTGCCCTGATGGGTACTACTCAGCAACCTCCAGCTTCAGCACATTGCCCTACACACACCTGAGTGGAATACATGTTTTCAAACACTCAAAGAAAAAACATTCCAAATCTTTAATTTTTAGGCTGAAATTTCTCAGACTTTTCTGCAGTCCCAAACTTATTTCTAGAGAAATTTTGAGCAATCATTTTGGAGTGTGAGGGAAAGAACAACAATATACTTGTTACCAGTGCTTTTTTTGTGACGTGACGGTACTGCCCGGTACGAAGTACCGGCACCTCCAGATGCAGTACCAGCACCTCCAGTCAGAGCTCAACAACTTTTCCCCTGGAGTACCAGCACTTTTTTTTTTTTAACAAAAAAAGCACTGCTTGTTACAAAAAAATATTCTTGTGGCTTTTTAATACATGTGTTATTTATCAAAATAATTATGAGTGTTAATAAATAAGGACATTTATTCTGAAATGTAAAATTAAAAGGAGAAAGATTCCTTTCAATAAAATGCATTTAAGAGGCATTAGAATATGGGCTATGTCCTTGTTTATAATATATCCCATTATTTCCAGAAGACTGTACTGTGTGTGTCTTTAGGCTGAGGTATGTCTGAAATTTGCTTGTTCCTAGACAGATCAAAAATCCTTATATCCTTTTTAATGAAAACATCAGACACAAGAATGTTAGCCTATAGCTTATGTTTCCATTAAGTGCATTTATGACCTGTGTATCAAGGGAATAAAAGGGTTGCATAGACATAATATTGCATCACATCTCTCATGGAGGGAAGGCAGGAGTAACAGAAATGAGGGATTTACATTTTTAAAGTACCGCAGATGTGCTCTGGAAACACTGCAGACAGGAAATTGCTTGAAAAATGTGTCTATTGGGGACTTCCTTGCTACTATCATAGCTCGTTTTAAGACTTGTAAAAGTTTAAAATAAAACAATTTCCCAAAAGTAACATAAACAGTAATTGAATTAAGCATCTTAAACATTATTAAAATTGATGGTCTATTAAATGAAAATAAGTGAATACATTCAAATTTTCCTTTGACATTAACAATACTTATTGGTGTTACCAGCCCTCAATTCCACTGAAGTCAATGGCTCTATGAGGTAAACAATATGGGCCTGATCCATTGTCCACTGAAAACCTCCTATTGACTGAACAGGGCATTGGATTATGCTCAATGAGAGAGAGCAAGGGCTTACAGGATTAGTCTCACAAAAACACAATGGCTGTGTCTACACTGGACCCCTTTTCCAGAAAAGGGATGCAGATGAGACAAGTCGGAATTGCAAATGCAGCGGGATTTAAATTTTCCCGCTCCATTTGCATGAACATAACTGCGCTTTTTCGGCTTGGGGCTTTGCGGAAAGCGCCAGTCTAGACGGAATCTTTCGGAAAATAAAGCCTTTTCCGAAGGTCCTTATTCCTCTTAAAATCAGGAATAAGGGACCTTTCAGAAAAGGCTTTATTTTCCGAAAGATCCCCGTCTAGACTGGCGCTGTTTTCCGGCAAAGCCCCGAGCCGGAAAAAAGCGGCAGCCATGTTTATACAAATGAAGCAGGGAAAATTTAAATCCCCGCTTCATTTGCAATTCCGACTTGTCTCATCTGCATCCCTTTTCTGGAAAAGGGGTGCAGTGTAGACACAGCCAATATGTACAGGGAATAGAAATATCTCCTATCTACTTTTAGAATCAAAACTGTAGGAACCCATCAGGAAATCTCAGTTATTTCAGTAAGAAAATTATCCAGAGCCAGATTCTGTCATCCTGTTTCAGGCTAACTAGAATGCCAAAAGTAGCCCTATTGATTTCAATGGACCCAACTGTGCTGTCTTTATTCATGATAAGTGGTCATGATTCATGCAGTGTGGTGGTCCAGACTCTTGTACATGCTCTGCATTGTGACCAAGAGTAACACAGTTTGGCCTCAGGTTAGTGAGAGCAATAGTTTGAAACTCAATGAGCAAGTTAAGGGAAGCTCCATAGTAATGGTGCCACAAAAGCATGACGAAATATAACAAAGCAAGAACAGAAAAAAGTAGTACACCAACACTTTAAATAACAGCTTTTTTTCTCTCTCCTCCTCTCCCTCTTTTTCTGCTATTTATTTGTACCTCTGAACCCCTTGCTTCATTCATCTGAAGAAGTGGGTTGTACCCATGAAAGTTCATGATACTATCTATATTTTTTTTGGTTTCTAACATGCTGTAGGACCATTTCTTGTTTTTTAAGGGTTTTTTTAGTTACAGACTAACACAACTACCCCTGTGAGGCAGAAAAAAGTATCTTATCATCTTCTCGCATTCGTAAATCCCAGCTCTTCTTAATGGGAAGAGGCCTGGTTTTGTTCATCAAGAATCTCGGGCCCTGATTCAGCAAGGTATTTAAGCAGGCTGCAACAGTAAGCATGTGTAGAATTAGGGTCCTATTTATCTATTTCAGGGGTGGCCAACCCGTTCCAGACGAAGAGCCACAATAGCAGTGGAGACAGTGTGAAGAGCCCGGGCAAAGTTGTTGAGCAGTCCCACGGCTGCTTTTTTTTGGTTAACAACTTTTCCCTGGCTCTTCACGCTGTCTCCACTGCTATTGTGGCTCACAAAAAAAGCACTGGGAAGGGGTGAGAGATGCAAGCTCTGGGAGGGAATTTGGGTGCAGGAGGAAGTAGAGAAGAGGATGCTGGCTCAGGGAGAGGGCTCCAGGCTGGAGAGTGTTGGGGTCAGGTGGAGGGTTAGGGTGCTGAGCAAGCTGCAGGCTTGTGGCTGTGATGGTGCAAGAGTTTGGGCTGGGGTGCATGAGGGGCTCAGGGCAGGGAGGCTGGGAGTATGATGGGCTCAGGACACAGATTTGCAGTGTGTGGATGATGCAGGAGTGTTGTGGCAGAAGACTGGGGATATGGAGGTGCAGGAGTTTGGGGATGTTAGAGGCTCAGGACAGGGGGTTCCAGTGTAGGATAGGCTCAGGTTTGGGGTCTGGGGGGTGCAGGAGTGTTATGATGCTGCGGCCAGATGGGGGCTTGGCCCCAGTTGGGAGCTTGTTGTCCAGGCTTCATTTTTAAATAAAATATTATGTCAAACACAAAATGTTTCAGCGTTGTCTTTATTTATGAGAGGGGCCGGGAACCTGTTCTGAGTCAGGGGTCACTGACCCACAGAAAAGTCAGTCAGGGTCACACAAGTGAGATGCAAAAAAACAACCCCTCCAAAACCCCCCAAGCCTCACTAATATGGCCCCAACTGTGCTGGTGGGGGCAGCGGACAGGGTGCTGGTGGGTTCTGGGGCAGGGTATTCGTGGGGGGTAGGGGAGTCTGACCAAGGGGAGGGGACAGAGACAGCTGGGGCTAGTACCTGGGGATCCCGAGTCTCAGGAAGCGCGCGGGCTGCTCTTCCCCCTCCCCTGAACAGCTGGTGCGCTTCCTGAATTGCCCGCTCTGTCGCTCCGCCAGGGACTTCCTTCCCCCCTGCTGCCTGCCTGCGTAAGGTGTGTGTGTGTAGCAGTCCCAGGACTGCATGCCAGCTCCAACTTCTCAGGAAGTGTGCTCTCTTCCTCTGCTCCCCGCGACAGCCACATGCTTCCTGAGAAGTTGGAGTTGGCATGCATTTCCAGGATTCCTACTCCCTCCCCACTCCCCCCCTGCACAGGCAGGCAGCAGGGAGAAAAGTCCCCAGTGGTGCAACAGACCCGGCATTTCAGGAAGCGTGCCAGCTGTTTAGGGGAGGGGAAGAGCAGCCTGCTCTAACCCAGTCCCTCTCCCCTTCCCCAAAGCCAGGAAACCCTCCCCACCCCAATCTCCCTCTCCTCCCTTCCCCAAAGTCAGGCACACACACCACCAACCCAATCCCCCTCTCCTCCCCTTCCCCAAAGCCAGGCACACACACACCCCAACCCAATCCCCCTCTCCTCCCCTTCACCAAAGCCAGGCACACACACCCCACAGCCTAATCCCCCTCCCCGCTCTAACCTAATTCTTGGATCCCAGAGCCACTGCTACATCTGCACGTCTCCCTCCAGGCACTGGGGCATGTGTGCTGGGCAGCCGGCTTTGAGTATGAGTTGGCTGGGACGCCATACGCAACCCAATCCCCCTTCCCTTCCCTCCCCTTCCCCAGAGCCACACAACTCCCCTCCCTGCTGTAACCCAATCCCCCTCCCCCCCAACCTTATGCTCGGGTCCCGGAGCCAGAGCCACCGCACTGCACTGCATCCAGGATGCCATGCGCACCGTCCCCCCACCCACCCATCCGATCCCCTTCTCCAGAGCCAGGCATCTCCCCTCCCCCCCAACCTTATGCCCGGGTCCCGGAGCCACTGCCGAAGCTGCTGCCTGTGCTCAGCGGCCGGCTGCTAGCACGTGCAGGCTGGGACGCTACGTGTGACCCAGCCTGCATGTGCAGGATATGACGCAGTGCGCTGGGGGCTGTGAGCAGAATGGCACTGACCTGAGCAGCTGACCTGAGCGGTTCCGGGTTCCATCCCGGTTCCATCAGGAGCCGCAATTTTTTTCTTCGCAAGCCACATGCGGCTTGCAAACCGGTTGCCACCCCGATCTATTTACTTGTTGAGTTTTCTAACGAAGTATTTTCCCTACATACAATGTACATAAATTTACTAAGCATAATACTGCTGCTTGAATATTTGCAATGATTAATGTTTGTTGTCTTTCCATTGGCACGCTTCTTTTGTTTTGCTTAAGGGCACGTCTACACAGCAGCGTTAGTTCGGTTATTCTGAAAAAAACTGTGCAAGCATCTACACAGCAAGCCCATTATTTCGAAATAATTTTGAAATAATGGGAGGCTTATTCCAGATATTGTAACCCTCATTCTATGAGGAATAATGCCTATTCCAAAATAGTTATTTCAGAATAGTGTGTGTATAGACAGGGCGTCTGGAGTTATTTTGAAATAATTGGCCTTCAGCCCTTCCCACAGGTGCCCTGCTGGCCACTCAGTCCACACACATCAAAACTCTCTAGTCCCCCTTCCCCTGAAGCCCTTAAAGCCGCAGCCACAGGGGAAAGGGCTTATGGCACGCAGCAGGCCCTGACAGCCCTGAGCTACCCAGCAGCTGCCACAGCCTTGGATTTGGGCAAAATGAGTGACTCCATTGCTCCCACCGAACCTTCCACTGCTCCCAGGGAGCCGTCAACCAGCTTCCAGGACCCTGCCCAGGGACAGAAGAGACATGCTCTTTTCTGGTATGGTGCAGAGATCCTTGACCTTACTGAGGTCTGGGGCAAGGAGGCAAATTGCTAGGATCTCTGCACCAAATGCAGGAATGTGGATGTCTGTGGCTGGATGGCTGATAGCCTACCCACCAAGGGCCACATCCGCACTCAGGAACAGGTGTGGATGAAAGTAAAGTAGCTGATGCAGGCCTATGACAAGGCCAGGGAGCACAGCTCCCACTCCAGGGCAGTACCCCAGACCTGCCCCTACTATAATGAGCTCCGCCACATCTAGGGGGCGTGTCAGTCCCTTCCCCTCCATAGTGACTCAGGGCTGGAGACGCCCGTCATCATCCTCCCAGGGGGCACAATCACTGAGGAGGAGGAGGGGGAGCCAGACAAGGCCAGCACCATCTCCGTGCCTGCAAGCCAGGCTAAGTCTACAGTGGCACTTCACAGCATTGTAACTTTCTGGCTCAGGAATGCAAAAACACACCTTTCTCCCGCCCTCCAGCACAGCAAGTTACTGTGCTGTAAAGTGCCAAAATGAACCAGGCTACAGCACTGGGAGCCGCACTCCCAACGCTATTAGGTACTCCCCTTGAAGAGGTCGTTTATGTAGAGTACTGGGAGAGCTCTTGCCCGGTGCTCGTGAAGAGACCACACTTTCAGTTTAAAGCACTGCCACAGAGCTGTGCTTTAAACTTTTAAGTGTAAACAAAGCCAAACTTTCAATCTTACACGCAGCTCTTCTTCAGGCCTGGGAAAAGTATTCAGTGTCAAGGTTAAATACAGGGTGCAACATAATGTTCAGCATAGTTAACACATAGTTCAAGGACCATTCAAGGTGAAGTGGCCCATTTACACCTCTTCAGTCATCAGATGGAATGAGGGGGAGTTAAGTAGATTGTTTTAATAAGCCATAAAGAAGGCTACGATTATGTCATGGAGGTCACAGAAGTCATGGAATCTCTGACTTTTTTGGCCTCCATGACATTTTCTACCAACCAGCCCCCATCCCAAAGCTGCTCTGGTGGGGGGACCCCACAGCTGCCTAGCCCTGGTAGGTGGCAGGGGGCTGGTGGACCCCATAGCTGTCCAAGTGAGACGGGGGTTGGGGACCACCACAGTTTTCCAGCCACTGCAGGTGGCAGGAGGACTCTCTGCAACTATCTAGCCATGGCGAGGGATTGGCAGACCCTGCAGCTGTCCAGCCATGGTAGGGAGCAGGTGAATCCCTCAGCTGTCCAGCTACTATGGGCAGCAGAGGGACTCCCCACAGCTGTACAGCCACAGCATGTGGTGGAGGAACTCACATCTGCCCAGCTGTGGCAGATGGCTGGCAGACCCCATAGCTGTCCAGCCATAGCAGGAAGTAGGGACTGCTCATAGCTGCTCTGGTGCAGAAGGACCCCACAGCTGCCAAGCTGTGGCCAGGGTCCTGCACACCCCATAGCTGCTCATATGCAGCAGGCAGCTTGATACCCGCCCCAAACATATTGTCAAGCTTATCCACTTCATTCTCACATATAACAATCTTAAATCCAATAACAAGCATTTTGTCCAAATCACAGGGATAACTATGGGTACTAGGATGGCCTGGCCCCCAATATGGCAACTTCTTCCTGGGGCCCCTTGAAAAATAACTTCTAGAAAAATGAACCACAAAACCAATGGTATTCCTGAGATACACTGATGTTATTTTCATTTTCTGTAGAGAAGACTTAAACTCCAAGATTTCCACCACAACTTCAACCACCACCACACATCCATTGAACTCTCTCTAGAACATTCTTACACTAATACTTCTTGGACACCACGCTTTCACAATGCAATTACACACAACCATATACAAGAAACCCATGGATCACTGCACCTATCTTCACAGCCAGTCACTCGACTATCACAGAATATATTCCAAAAAGAATGTCTATGATATACACCTTAATACACATAAAACTACCTTCAACAAACAAGGACACTCTACCAAGAAAGTAGATCACATTATGAAACAGGCCATCCAAAATCCCCTGAGAGAACCAGCTTTAAAACAGAAATAATACTCCCTGACTGAATACCTTTAGTTGTCACCTACCACCCCACGCTAGACCCTCTCTGAGGAATCATCAAATAATTACAACCCATAGTCAATAAGGACCACACTCTGAAAACAATCTTTCCTAAACTCCTTTCCTGGCCTTCAAGCACTCCCCCACAACTTCTTCAGGTGCATCATCAGAAGCAAGCGCCTCATAGACTAGGACACACCAACTCAAAGCAGCACCAGGCCTTGGCAGAACAACAGATACAAACTTTGTAGACATCTCTCCTCGCTACGATGCTCAACACAACCTCACAACATACTTTTCAAGATCTATGGATCCTACACATGCCTATAACATAATGTGACGTATCTCCTACAGAGCATTAATGCCCCAATAACAACTATGTGGGTGAGGAGAGACAATTACTATGCTCTTGAATGAACTCACACAGAAAAATGATAAAAGGAAAAAACACCGTATCACCTGTGGGTGAACACTTTTCACAAAAAAACTTAAAAAACAATGAATGGTCCTTTAACACCTTAGAGACTAACCAAAAGGTACTACAAGATCCTTGTGGTTTTAAAAGTTTTTTTTAGTTACAGTTTAACATGGCTACTCCTCTGAGACTTTTCACCAAGCAGTCACTCTGTAGCTGACCTTTCAGTCCTCATTCTCCAAGGAAACTTGTATAACAAGACACTCCTGAGATCTTAAATTCAAAACTTGGCTGGATTCTAAAAATCAAAGACTGAATAGAGGCACAGGATTTATGGCTTATTACAACAACCATAGATAGCTCTCTTAAATCCTCTCTGTTCCCAATTTTCCCTCCACCATGACTGAAGAGATAGTAATGTCCCTTGAAATATGTGCTAACTACTTATGCTAAACAATCTGTTCCACCTTGTATTAGTAGAGACACTCTGAAGAACGTTTTTCAGACCTAAAGAAGAGTTCTGTGTAATCTCAAAAGCTTATGTCTCTCACCCCCAGAAGTTGGTCTAATAAAAGATATTACTTCAGCCACCTTGTTTCTCTAATATCCTGGGACCAATACAGCTAAAACAAGATTATAAAATATAGTGAGGAATGATACATTTCAGAGTTAACTTATCTATCTTGTGGGAAGAGGAAAAACTTGAATGTCTAAAAAATGTAAGGTCAGCAATAGAAGTTGGATGATTGCCTGCAGCATGGGGCTCTGGTGCTGCATGTAAATGAGAATAAGAAGCAACATGCTGGGTCTTAACTGGCTGGCTGTTGTCAAGAGAGGAGAAAATTGTACATATAAAACTTTGCAGTTTACAGTTTCAAGAATTCCAAATCTCACATAAAGTATGCTATAAAATAACAACAGTGACTAAATTATATTTTAAACAAAACCCCTTGTTTTCCCCCCACTCTTGTTATTTGGGTTACTCTTTTCTTTTCTAGGCCTCCTTCAAGAATAAGGAGTTGTAATTACTTTTGAACAAATGCTGTGTTAGAGCCAAACACAGATTTTTTTTGCATAAACAGGGTCTAAGTCACCACTGAAGAGTATATTCTCCTAAGCTAAAATACATAGTAAGGAGTCCAGGGGAAAGAATCTGCCACAGAGGTTTCTCTCTCAGTTTCTTCCAAACTCCTCTATCAGGAGAGGAGGATTTGGACTCCTATTGAAGAAGCAAATGGCATGGCTCCCAGCACTGTGGATCTTGAAGGATCTGCCAAGAGCCATGAACATCTGTGTGAAAGCCCCACATGTCTAACTTGGCTCCAAGGCTCTCTATAGTTGTTTCCTGCTCCCAGCAACTTGACATCTTCGAAGCTACCTTGCCAGAGGTTTTGTTAGCAGCTGTACCTTAGAACACAATGTAAGGGGCCCTCTCTATTACAGCTGTTATACATTTTCTATCAAATGTGGTTTTGATGGATAATGCAATGTTCATAAATTCAAAATTTACTTTGGAAAACTTTTACTCTAATTTTTTTAATTTTCCCTCAAGTTTAATCAACCTGAGTCAAAATATTTCCATTTGCCAAACCATATTGAAACATTTTGTATTGGATCAGTTCAACATAAATCTGTGCATGCTTCAGCTGCAGCTAAGCCTCGTGTGAGTTGTAGTTTGAGTGCCCTATGCTTCCATTCTCTTTCATGGGCTGGACTATATCTCCCATGATGCACCACAATTTCCCCCACTGGTTCAACAACCACAGTGCAGCAAAGGAGTCATCTGCTTATGTGTGTCTTGAGAAACACAATCTATCGGGGAAGCCTACCAACTTGATACAAAACATGTGAAGTCAGTTCAACAATCAAAAATGAAATATTTTGATTTGGGAATATCAAAACTTTTCATTTCAAATGAAAAGTTTCAAAACTGAAATGTTCAAAATTGTAATTTTTTTTCAACTTTCCATTCCATGAAAAATTTCAATATTTTAATTTTTTGTCTTAATTCAGATACAAAGAATTTTTACAATATTAGAATTTCCCACAAGATGGAAATTTTGATTTGCAACCCACTTAATTCTACCTGGAGAAGGGCTACAGAATGAGAAATTCAATGTTGCTCTATATTACCTTTACAGCGGAAGTCCCTCCAGACCCTGGACAATTTGTATATCCCTGGGCCAGCCCTTGGCCTTCCACTGGATCCTCCAGTGTCTGAGTCAAAGACAGATGGGTGCTGAAGGGAAAAGATCACTGCATAGCCTTTTAGTAAGGCATGTTGGGGGCAGGGGGCCACCATCAAAATTATGTGGATCCAATGACGCACAAATCCCACACAACTGCAGAGGAGGCATGGCGTGAAATAATGAATATGACAGGTCTGAATTGCAACTCCATGGCTTATTCGCAAGTAAGGCGGTTGAATTCCAAACTCCTACAGAGATCCCTTCACAAACCCCAAATACTACATTGTGCTTACTTAGACTAAAGCCCTACTACAGTGATAAAACTGTTTTTGAAATGTATCAAATTCATCATTACAAAGTATTCTACAAAATTGGCCAGAATATTTTAAAGATATTGTAACTTCACTACTAAATATCTGTGCAGGGGGTGTGCATTACTAAGAGAAAGTATCTACAGAAGAAACATATTGATTTTATAGTGTTTTTACCATATCTGAGACAGTGGTTCCAGAAATATCAATAGACATCAGTGAGGTCATGTATCCCAGTGCCTCAATCCCACCATCAGTCACGCTTTCACAGTACCGTATATTCAGGTAGGTCAAATTATGGCACCTAAATTAAAACACAGAAATGTGAGCTTTCCATTCATTATGGAAATGTTTTACGTTATATACAATTTTGTAATACCTTTGGCTGGGATTTTTAAGATAGCCTAAGAAATCAGGCACCCAGTTCCCACTGTGTTTCAGTAGGATTTGGGTATATGACTTGCTGAAAAATACAAAATTATATATGCACTACGAAAGTTAGAAACCAACAAATACTATAACCAAAATATGAGGAACAAACAACAGTCAAACACTACACAAAATCAGAAACTTGGACAACAATTTATCCTCCTGTAGGACCTTGCTTATATGCCCAAGTAAGAAATAGGGCCCAGTTCTGCAAACACTTATGCCAGGAATAGTGCTCAATACTGTAAATAGCTATTTTCGTCAATGGGGCTACTCATAGTTCTAAACTTTACACAGAGAGAATACTTGAAGGTGAAATTTAATTGTAGAACACACTGCAAGTTTGGGTAGTCTGCCCTCTTTTTGAAGGTCTTCCCTGAGTTAAGTATTCACGATAATGAGCCACTCCAGCCAGTGGCAATAAGATCATGTAATCATAGCCTCAAACTACCTGAATTCTATAGAATATTTACTGTTCTTCATAGTGTAGGTTTGTAATAAAACATTGATTCCATGAAAGGGTTAAACAACCAACAGTATCTGTTTCTAAACAAATTCTTAAATAGCACTGTAGCCAAGTTTTCCTCATATTCTGAGCATCAGAACTGCATGTCACTTCTTTTCTGGAAAAAATAATTCTGTATACTTTAAAACACATCATATATATAATAGCCCAGTGTCTGTGTGTCTGTAACGGCGGGGCTGGCTGGAAGGGGGGCGGGAAGCAGAGATGGGGGCGGATCGGGGCTGTGGGGCTGGAGGAGAGGATGGGGGGCCCGGAGGAAGGGGGCGGGAAGCAGTTCTGGTGGGGTGTCCGGGGCCGTGGGGCTGGCCGGCAGGAAGAGGGGCGGGAAGCAGAGCTGGGGATCGGGGCCATGGGGCTGGACGGGGGGGACAGAGGAAGGGGGCGGGAAGCAGACCTGGCGAGGGGGTGCAGCCACTGGCCGCAGCCGGAGTCCTTCCGGCCGCACCCCGGCAGGCGCTCCCTTTACTTGCCATCAGAAGCCTGGCGGGGGCGGGGCCGGGAGCCACTCTCCCCGCCTGACTTCTGCTCGCAACCAGAGGCTCCCAACTGGGAGACGGGCCACGACTGGCAATGGGAGCCTCTGGTCCCGTGCAAAAGCCGGGCGGGGGGGAGGGGAGTGGCTGGGAGTCCCAGCCCCTGCCCCACCCGGCTTTTGCGCGCGACCACAGGGCTCCCAAAGCCAATCGCGCTCCGCCTCCCAGTCGCTCCCCTGCCCCCGCCAGGCTTCAGCTGAGTCCCGGTGGGACGGGAAGGGGGGCCGGGGGCTGACATACACGGCCAGGGGGCGGGGCCGTGTATGTCACCGCCCCCCCCTCCTCCTCCCACCGAGGCGCTGAGTGGTGCGCCCCTCAGCCAGGCCACCATGGGAGAGGGGAAGAGGGAGCAGTGATGTAGACAGCCCCGCCCCCTAGCTGCGTACGTCACAACACTCAGCCGAGCCGCCACGGAGGGAGGGGAAGGGGGCGGGATGGTGACGTACACGGCCAGGGGGCGGGGCCGTGTATGTCACCGCCCCCCTTCCCCTCCCGCTGTGGCACTCAGCAGTGCAAGGGGCCGTTTGGGCTCCCCCGCGGTGGGAGGGAAAGGGAGGGTGGTGACGTACACGGCCCCGCCCTCTGGCCGAGTACGTCACTACCCTGCCCCCCTCCCTTGCAGCAGCCTGGCCGAGCAAGCAGCACTCAGCCAAGTGCCATGGCGGGAGGGAAGGGGAAGAGGAAGGGAGGTGGGGAGAGACGGAGGGGAGAGAGAGGCAGGAGGAGGAGGAGAAGAGAAAGGGAGAGTGAGAGGCAGGGGAGGGAGAAGAGAAAGAAAGAGACGGAGAGAGAAGCAGGAGGCGGAGGAGAGCTGAGAGAGAGGGGGGTAGGCAGTAGGAGGAGAGAGAGAGAGAGAGAGAGAGAGAGAGACGGAGCGAGAGCACTCAGGAGAAAAGACCTGAAAATCCCGTCTTATGATGGGCTAATTGGCTAGTTAACTGATAATAATCCAATAAATCCTTTTTTAAAATAAAACTATGTTGTATTAGACTCCCTCTTTGCTGGGTAGATGTATTACAAGAGAGAAAAGTGTTAAGAGCTTCTTCCTCACATCCAGTCAGCAGATAGGAACCCTTCTCCTGCTCAAAAGAAATAGATGTGCACCCAGCTAGTTCACACCCCATTTCCTCAAAGGAGTCTTGTCTGCCACTAAAAGGTACAGGCTTCCTCCAGCCTGCTAAAGCAAATTATGAATGCTGCTCCTGCTCAGAGGAGTAATTAACAGTAGCCTGCATTAAGCCATCTTGTTCTGCAACCACAAGATGACTTTTGGGCTAGGTAAACAGCCAGCATTCCTTCTGTCTCCCTCCCAATGTTCCTAATGAAAGTTCTATTTATAGTAATTTGGAGTGGTTTTGCCGTGCAGCTCTCATTCGTTTTTGCAGCAATCATGGTTATGCATATTTGTTAAGAAAATGTAGCTTTGAAATGCTAAAAATTAAAGACAGCTCTGTCACCTGGCAAGAAGCTTTTAAGCAGTTTTACTTTCCTGAACTACACTTTCCAGTTTTTTTAATTAGTAGAGATGAACTCTTATTCACAGTGGTCATTTTCATAGATTTTGAAAGCCAGAAGGTACCTTTAGTTTAGTCTGATCTCCTGTGTAACACCAGCTATAGAATTTCACCAAGTAACACTTGTGTTGAGCCCTATAATTTGCCAAATTAATTTTCTTAAAAAATAATATATTAAGAGAATAATTACTAATTACCACCAGGTCACTACCAGTAGTACAATAATACAGTACCTCTGGGCTATTTTCATGAGAGAAGCATCAGTGACATGGATACAATTAGTCAAGTTCAGTTCTCTTAGCTTTGTCCCTGAAGATCCTTCTAAAAATGGCCGTAAACCTGCATCACTGATTCTAAAATACAAATACAAAAACATATTCTTACACACACATTTTTATAATCCACGATTCAATATATAATTTGCATTTGATGACTGGCATGGAAGATAAACAGTGACTGAAATTGGTAGTTGCCCACCATCATTTATTTTAGCCACATCTGAATAAACAGCCAGAAGAAGAATTTGATATTTGGGCTTATGACAAAGAAGTCCTCTAATGGCACATGTGCACTGGAAAAATACATGAGTTGATACAGCATTACCTATATTAGCAATAGTCCTCCAGCAACAGTCCCCAAATACTGCTATTTCGGCAACAATGACAACTCTAAACTTTGCTGCCCAGGCACCACAAAGACTGGAAGCCTGTCCCTTTTCCCCTCGAAAGACACAAGCATATATTTGAAGTGCCTCTCTTCTGGCTATCCCCACTGGCAAGCACATCTATGTGACCACACAAATACGGTTCTACACAAAACTCCATATAAACTCAAGGGCTACGTCTAGACTGGCATGATTTTCCACAAATGCTTTTAACGGAAAAGTTTTTCCGTTAAAAGCATTTGTGGAAAAGAGCGTCTAGATTGGCACGGATGCTTTTGCACAAAAGCACTTTTTGTGGAAAAGCATCCGTGCCAATCTAGACGCGTTTTATAAGAAAGCCCTGATCGCCATTTTCGCCATCGGGCTTTTTTGCAAAACAGTTTTTAGCTGTCTACACTGGCCTCTTGCGCAAATACATTTGGCGCAAGAGGGCTTTTTCGAACAGGAGCATCATAATATTTGCAAGAAGAACACTGACAATCTTACATTAGATCGCCAGTGTTCTTGCGCAAATTCAAGCGCCAGTGTAGCTGGCAAGTTTTTCCGCAAAAGCGGCTGCTTTTGCGGAAAAACTTGCCAGTCTAGACGCAGCCAAGCTGTTGCCTAGTCCAGGAAAGAAGACCTGGATTTCCTCAGCCTGTGAACAGAAAGAATAGTGAATACACAATTTCAGAATAACTGCAGAAATAAAGATGCAAAATCTGTGTCATCATATGTATATTCAATTGCATATGGAACTGTGGTGCCTTCTTCATGGTATTGTCTTAATGCTGCCACACTCATCTTCCAAGAGGGTGCTTCCAAAACAAAGCACTTGCTTCTCCCAAGGCTGTCAATATGTCTGATCTTCTTTCAATGAGCCCACTTGATAGATCTTATTATCCTTGGATCAGGCTTCCATCCCCTCTCCAACTGTTGTAGCTGCTTGGAGGTGCTTGTCTTCCATGCCTTATCTATTCACACCTCATTCATTCAACAGGGCAATCAATTAAGTAAAAGGGGAGAGACCTATTCTGGTACAAAGGCATGACTATAATATTATACCAAAATGTAATACAAGGTTGCTATATACAAAGACTTAATACTAAGTTTCTATATAAAAGGACTTACTACAAAGTTATATATGGAAAGACTTAAGAGGAAGTTACTCACCTTAGTGCAGTAACGAAGGTTCTTCGAGATGTGTGTCCCTGTGGGTGCTCCACTGTTGGTGTCAGGTCGTCCTGGCGCTGCAGCTCGGAGCTTTGCTGAGCAGTTGTCAGCCAGACCGTACATGCGCAGCACACGCTGCAAGCCATTTGTGCCCTTTGAAGTCTTGCGCGGTCTGGCTCCCGCCTGTTCCTTGAGTTCGCCGCGGAATCTGGAAGATATAATCAGAGAATCTGAAGCGGGGAGGAGGGCGGGTAGTGAAGCACCCACGGGGACACACATCTCAAAGAACCGTCATTACTGCACCAAGATGAGTAACTTCCTTTTCTTCGAGTGGTGTCCCCGTGGGTGCTCCACTGTTGGTGAGTATATAGCCGTACTCAAGATTAGAGGAAGGCGGGCCTCGGATTCAAGGTCCAACTATCATAGATAGGACAGAAGAAGCCACTGCCGTATCTTTTACATGAGACTGTATGCCCTGCATATGTCCCTGAGGGGGACTCCCCGAAGGAAAGCAGTTGATGTTGCCATGGCTCTCGCCGAATGTGCCCTTGGAGTCTGCGGTAGCGGTTTATTCCTTATAGAGTAACATTGTTTAATGCACTGTACTACTAGGTTGGAAGTCCTTTGAGAAGACAGGGGTTTCCCTCTTGTCCGTTCTGCTGTAGATACTAATAGACGGTCTGATTTTTGCCATGCGTAGGTTCTGTCCACATAAAAGGCCAATGCCCTGCGGACATCAAGCAGATGGAATCTTGCTTCTGTTGCCGATTTGTGTGGTTTTGGGTAAAAAGTTGGTAGTACTATTGGCTTGTTTAAGTGAAATTCGGAGCATTCTTTCGGGATGAAGGATGGATGAGGCCGAAGTATAACCTTATCTTTATTGAAAATGGTATATGGTGGGGTTGCCATTAACGCTGCCAGCTTGCTTACTCTTCTTGCTGAAGTAATTGCTAGCAGAAAGATTACCTTGAGTGACATGATGTACAGCAGACAGGTAGCCAAAGGTTCAAAGGGGGCCTGTGTGAGGGTATCTAACACCATTTCTAAATTCCATAGAGGTGGTGGAGGCCTGTGTGGTGGATGCAAGTTCATGATGCCTTTAAGGAATCTTCTTGTGGTAGGATGTTCAAAGACTGAGGTACAATCTATATGTTGGTGGAAGGCAGCGATAGCCGCTAAATGTACTCTTATAGATGCAACGGCAAGGCCTGAATCCACGAGTGATAATGTATAGTGTAGAATGCTCTCTAAGGGCGCTGTTATTGGTTCCAGATTCTGGTTAAAACACCATACCATGAATCTATGCCATTTTTGCAGGTAAGTAGACCGAGTAGATTGTTTCCTACTATGCAGGAGGACCTCTTTTACTCGATCTGAGCATTGTATTTCCCCTCTGATAGAACCAGCAAGGAACCACGCCGTGAGTTTCAAGATGTGCAGATTCGGGTGGAGCAGAGTGCCCGACCTCTGAGTCAGAAGGTTGTGGTGGATCGGGAAGTGATAAGGAGGCCGAAGAGACATCTGATACAGGTTAGGCAGCCATACCCGTCGAGGCCAGAATGGTGTTATGAGTATTACGTTGGCTCTGTCCATTCAGATCTTCTCGAGGACTCTGGGGATGAGAGGGATGGGGGGAAACGCATAGAGAAGTGGGCCCTTCCAGTTGCGGAGAAAGGCATCTCCTAGAGATACCCGGCCAATGCCTGCTCTGGAACAATATAGTTGGCACTTCTTGTTGCTGTGGGACGCAAATAGGTCTATCTTTGGGAACCCCCATTTTTGAAAAATGGACTGTAGATATTGGGGATGTATTTCTCACTCGTGATTTGGTGCAAATTGTCTGCTGAGAGCGGCCGCTGCTACGTTGTTTGTCCCCGGCAAATAAGAGGCCACTAGAGTAACATTGTTCCGAATGCACCAGTTCCACAACCGCACGGCTTCAGCACACACTATGTGGGATCGAGCACCACCTTGCCGATTGATGTAATACATTGTTGTCATATTGTCGATTAATATGCCAACTACCTTGTCTCAAATATGTGCCGCAAATTGTTTGCATGCGTTGTGTACCGCTCTGAGCTCTAATAGGTTGATATGGAACGTGGTCTCTTGGCTGGACCATCTTCCCTGTATTGACATAGACCCCATAACTGCTCCCCACCCTATGAGGGAAGCATCAGTGGTTATGTGTATCAATGGCTGGACGCAATAGAAAGGCATGCCTTTCAAAAGATTGGACGGTTTGGTCCACTATGTGAGGGATCGTCGTACCTGTGATGGGGGGGAAACCCACTTGTGCACTTCTCGGTTTCGATTAAAGTAAACTGTGGCTGTCCAATGTTGGATGCACCGAAAGTGCAGGCATGCATGTCTTACTACGTACATTGTGGCCGCCATGTGATCCATGAGTTGAAGGCATGTAACTACCATAACTGTAGGGCTGACGGTAATAGTGGTCACCAAGTCTCGAATGGTGTTGAATCATTGTAGTGGAAGGTAAGCTCTCGCTGTTACAGCATCTAAACGGGTGCCTATGAATTCCAAATCCTGTGTTGGTAGCATGGTGGATTTTTGGACATTGAGTAAGAGGCCTAGAAGTTTGAATACTTGTTGTGTTATGTAAATCATGCGTTGTGTCTCCGCTTCTGACGCACCCTTGACTAAGCAATCGTCCAGGTTGGGGAATATGACTACTTGCTGTCTAAAAAGGTATGCTGCCACCACTGCCAGAGTCTTTGAAAATACTCTGGGAGCTGTGAAAAGGCCGAATGGGAGCACCCTGTATTGGTAATTGTCTTGTCCTAATGTACATAAGAACATAAGAACATAAGAATGGCCATACTGGGTCAGACCAAAGGTCCATCTAGCCCAGTAGCCTGTCTGCCGACAGTGGCCAGCACCAGGTACCCCAGAGGGTGGACAAGACAATGATCGCGATTTGTCTCCTGCCATCCTTCTCCAGCCTCTGACAAACAGAGGCCAGGGATACCATTTCTATCCCCTGGCTAATAGCCTTTTATGGACCTAACCTCCATGAAATTATCTAGCTTCTCTTTAAACTCTGTTATAGTCATCTAGCTTCTCTTTAAACTCTGTTATAGTCTGTTAAACTCTGTTATGTTCTTATGTTCTTATGGTTTAATCTTCGGAGATCTAGAATCAGTCTCCATCCTCCAGTTCTTTTTGGGATGAGGAAATAATGTGAATAGAATCCTCTGCCCCAAAATTCGTTGGGAATGGCCTCTATTGCTTCAAGTTCTAGTAGGTGTTGTACCTCCTGTTGGAGCAGTGTCTCGTGGGAACGGTCCCTGAAGAGGGATGGGGAGGTAGGGGAGGTTGGAGGTAATTTAGTGAATGGTATGGTGTACCCTGATGTTATTATTTCTAAAACCCAGCGGTCTGTCATGATGGTATTCCATCAGTGTCAAAAGGTGATGGAAAATCGGACCGGGGTGTGATGGCTGAGGGGAGATTGGTAGGTTTCGCAGGCCCTCGACTAAGAGGTCAAACCTGCTGCTTCTTGGCTCGACTGTTGTTGTTGCAGTTGTTCTGTGGTCACTTTCTCTGTGGACGCTGTCCCGGTTTTGACTGTTCAAATCCCCACTGGCTATATGTTTGGTATCTGAATTCTTGTTGCTTTTTATATGGGGTGTAGCACTTGCAGCGGTATGGTGGTGTGTACATCCCCAACGTACATAGGGTCATCCTTGAGTCCTTACTTGAGTGGAGTACATCATCCATCTATTCAGTGAATAGCTTCAATTTGTCAAAGGGGAGATCTTCCACCTTCAACTGTAACTCGCAGGGAACGCCTGCTGACTGTAGCCAAGATGCCTGTCGCATGACTACGGATGTGGCTATTGCTCTGTCTGCTGTGTCAGCTTCGTCTAAAGCTATTTGCAAGGCTGTTCTGGTGGACGCATAGCCTTCTTGAACAATGGACTTTAGTATCAGTAGTTTCTCATCTGGAAGGTTTTCCATTAATGCTGATAATTTTGAGTAATTATCGAAGTTATGGTTGGATAGTAATGCTGAATAGTTAGCTATTCTCAAGAGGAGTGTAGCGGAGGAGTATAGTTTCCTTCCAAATAGATCCATGCACTTGTTTTGTTATTATTGAGTCTGTGTTGTGGGAGTTTAGATCTTTGCTGTGCGCATCCATAACTAGTGAGTTGGACTGCGGGTACATGAAAAGAAAATCAGCGCCTTTCTGCGGAACGAAATATCTTTTATCCACTCTCTTATCTGTTCAGGCACCGAGGCTGGGGTCTGCCATATATCGTCCGCAGACTCCATAATAGCTTCGTCTTTTGGTATTGCAACTCTACCTCTCTGGGAGGTTTTTTTTGAGAAGCTTATGCTGTTTCTCTGGCATCTCAGACAGCTGGATACCATGGGATTGGGCTACTCTTTTAAAAAGATCCTGAAATTGCCTGAGATCATCAGATGGTGACTGATCTCCCGGTATGACGGCCTCATCAGGCGATGAGGAGGACTTGTCTGTTGAGGAAGCATCCTGAGGTTGTTCTTCTGCGTCTGAGAGTTGTCCTTCTTCTGGCTCTGAGTAATGAGATGTAGAAGGAACACTGGGTAGTGTTGGGACCTGGTGTTGCTTCCGGGCTTGTTGTGGTGAAGCTGAGGTTGCTCTAGCGTTTTAATAGTTGGTGCAGTAGGAGTGTCTGTGGTCCACGTGACGTCGGTGATCATCGTCATGGTGAGAGTAGTGTCTGTGGTAAGTCGGGCTATACATTCTATGTGAGGAAGGATATCTATAGTACACTCTGTGACCATATGAGTATGTGGATCATGGAGAGGCCCTTGATGAGGGAGGAGGAAAGTAGTCATATGCCCCGTATGGCAATGGAGAGGCCTCGTATCTGGACCTGTAATACCTCGTGTGTCTATATGCTCTGTCCCTGTCTTCTCTTGTTAAGTAGGGTGAAT
Organism: Rafetus swinhoei; assembly: GCA_019425775.1. Lineage (NCBI taxonomy): Eukaryota > Metazoa > Chordata > Testudines > Trionychidae > Rafetus > Rafetus swinhoei. The sequence continues at coordinate 325,768,958 of CM033437.1, read as the reverse complement.
GTGGTGAGGATGGTGTTGGGGAAAAGGTCAAGGGCTCCGGGCTCAGTTGTTCAGGATGATTCTGCCTTTTGGCCATTCCCCTTGGTGTGGGTAGGGTCCGAGGGCTGTATGGAGCTGGAGAATGCCCTGGTGATGTAGCTGATGATTGCAGCACCGAGCCCCTCCATGCCAACAGAGCTGGTTCTGGGTGTGAGATGGTCAGTGCCGGCACAATCGATGCCGAATGCTCTCTCGCAGCTGTGCTCAGCGCGGACTCCAACGGTGCCGACGTCAATGGTGCCGACTCTAGCAGTGCTGGCATGGGCGGTGCCATAGTGGTCGGTGCTGACTTGTGTGTCACTGTCGGTGCCGAGCCCTGTTCGATGCTCGGTGCGGTCGCCAATGGTGCCGAGTGACGGACCGTTATAGCGGTTTGCGGCACCAAGGACGGTTTTTGCTGTGGCTTCGGCTCTGAAGCCGATTTCTGCCTGTGCCCAAATGTACCCCAGGTGCCGGGTTTGTCTCCTACGCTCACTCTGGGTGGAGGTAGGGACCAAGCTGGTGATGGTCTCTTTCAGTCTAGGGCTCGCATAGGTGAGCCGGCCCACTGTTCCTCAGGTCTGGGCGAGCACGTGGTTGAGGCTTGCTTCGTGAGCTCTGGAGGCTGCAGAGCTTTATCGAAAAGTATCATCTTCAGCCTCATTTCCCTGTCTCTTCTAGCCCTCACAGTAAGCTTTGCGCAGTGCACGCACTTCTGTGGGACATGCGCCTCTCCCAAACACTTAATACACTCCGAATGGCCGTCCCAAGCCGGCATTGTGTCTCTGCATGTGACGCACTTTTTAAAACCAGGGGAGCCTGGCATGACTGTTTCCTATCTATAATTAACTAACGAATGATAAAAAATTTTTTTTTGAAAAACAGTAACACTAAGAACTATAAGTCTATGAACACTAACAGTAAAACTAACTAATAACTATTAAACTTTATATAACTCCTGACAGGGTTTTGTGAGGAGAAGAAGCTCGATCTGTCTGCAACTGCGGGGGTGAAAAAGGAACTGGCGGGAGCCAGACCGCGCGAGACTTCAAAGGGCGCAAACAGCTTGCAGCCTGTGCCGCGCATGTGCAGTCCAGCTGACAACTGCTCAGCAAAGCTCCGAGCTGCGGTGCTGGGACGACCCGACACCAACAGTGGAGCACCCACGGGGACACCACTCGAAGAAGAATACAAGGTTATACGAAAAGGCTTAATACAAAGTCATATGAAAATGATACAAAGTTATATGAAGATGCTTAATACAGAGATTTATCTACAACAAGCTCTGAAAGAAGGGACCCTTGCAGTGGTCAGCAATGAAGAGTTTGTGGAGGAGGGTTCTTGTGAACAATGCAGACATCGTGGATAGCCAAAAGAGTAAAATGAACCTAGATGAGCATAGCTTGGGTTGCCAGGTGTCCGGTTTTGAACCAGACAGTCCGATATTTGAGCTTTCTGTCTGGGAAACAAATTGAGAAAATACCAGACATATAAATGTCCGGTATTTTCTAATTAAGTAAGTTTTATTATTCTCATGAGTATCAGTATGTAGTTGCGTACTGCCTGGCTGGTAGACACGCTCACACTGCGTGAGCGTGTCTACCAGCCAGGCAGTACGCAACTACGCAGTCGAGAGGAGGGGAATGGGGACCGGGGCGGGACGGAATCCCTGGGGCCAGACTCACCCGTGCGCCCCGCCGGGACTGTGAGCAGGATGGGCAGCACCCCAGGATCTGCGTGCGCCCAGGCCAGCCCCACTCCCCGCCGGCCGGTTCCCCCGCTTCCCCCAACCAGCCCCGCTCCCACCGACCTCCTCCCGGTCAGCCCCACTCCCCACCAGCCGGTCCCCCCCCGGCCAGCCCCGCTCCCACCAATCCCCTCCCGGCCAGCCCTGCTTCCTGCCGACTGTTTCCCCTTCCCCCACCCCCGGATCTCCTCTGGCCAGCCCCGCTCCCCCCGACCTCCTCCCGGCCAGTCCCCACCCCTGGGAGATCAAGTGTGTCCAGTATTTTTTTGAAATCATCTGGTAACCCTAAGCATAGCCCTAGATTAAAAACCTACTGCTACCACTTGTTTCGTGGCTTAAAAAATAAATTGTTCAGTGGCCACAAAAATGCTTCCTATACACACTCAAACTAGCTTCCAAAAGTGTACGGGCAGGGACCAAAGTAATTGCATTTCAAAGTAGCTGGTTTATTTTAACAACATTCACTGGCAGTCACAGGCAAAAAATAGATAAATAAATAAATGCACTGCAAGAACAAAAAGAAAAACACTGATGCTGAAACCTGAACAGTCAAATAAAATACAGAAAATTTCAAATAATTCTTGCAAGCAATTCAGGAAATGCTTGTTCACACCACCTGATTTTCTATGGCTAACAATATACAGTAAAATGTATTTTAAACATTAAAACATGCCGAGCTTTGGTTTTCTAATCCGAGAATCCAAGCCCCAAATTATTTGTATGCCTTGGATCCAAGGACAGAAAAAACAGTTTATTGCTGGCTCTGGAGAGCTTGGCCTTGAAGTGACCTGCAGGGCTAGGCAGCAGAAACTACTCTCTTCCTCTTTTCGAGTATTGTGTTGCTCTTACCAGAGATACCCTATTATCTGGCACTATCTTGATAAAGTTTAAAAGCACATATTTTTTAAGTTTTGCATTAAGATTTCTCAGAATGGTAGCTTTGGTTCTCCCCTACTATAGGAAAGTTGCAGTGGGGAGGTCTAGGTTGGATATTAAGAAAAACTATTTTACTAGGAGGGTGGTGAAGCACTGGAATGGGTTACTTAGGAACATGGTGTAATCTCCATCCCTAGAGGTTTTTAAATCCTGGCTTGACAAAAACCTGTCTGGGATGATTTCGTTGGGGTTGATCCTGCTTTGGGGAAGGGGTTGGACTCAATCAGCTTGGCTGTGTCTACACTGGCACCCTTTTTCGGAAAAGGGATGCTAATGAGACACAGCGCACAAATCCGGGGATTTAAATATCCCCGCGCATTTGCATGAACATGCTGCGCGCTGCTGGGGTTTTGCCGAGAAAGCGCCAGTTTAGACGCGATCTTGCGGAAAATAAACCCTTTTCCGCAAGATCTCTTATTCCTACTTGAAAGAGATCTTGCGGAAAAGGGTTTATTTTCCGCAAGATCGCGTTTAGACTGGCGCTTTTCTCCGGCAAAACCCCGAGCCGGAAAAAAGCGGCAGTTATGTTCATAAAATGCCGCGGGGATATTTAAATCCCCCGCGGATTTGCAATTGCGCTGTGTCTCATTAGCATCCCTTTTCCGAAAAAGGGTGCCAGTGTAGACACAGCCCTTGTGAAGTCTCTTCCAACCCTATGATTCTATGAAACTTTCCCATCCCACTGTGCAAAAAATTAGCACCATCACTTCGAAGATATCAGTAGCATAAGGGCCCAGTGGCTTTGAGTTGCCTTAAGCAGTTGCCTTCCCTTAGCCTTTGACTACTTCATGAATTATATTTTCAGGTTGTGAAAAATGCCCACAATATATTCACTGTGCTGGGAGCTGCTGAATTGTCCTAATGCAAGCAGCTAGGAAAGTTTAATCCAGTTCATATTTTTATGAATTTTTAGGGAAACTTTTTAGGGAATTTTCTCACTTATGTTTTTCTTTACTTCTGACAATATCTGTCTGTCTTGGTTGCTTATCAGTGACCTTGCTGGAGGTATCCTTTTAAAGACACCTGTTAAAAAGACTAACTTTCATCAAAAGGAAGAAGAAACAGACAGTAGAGGACATGTTCTCAGATCTCTTCAGGAGCTCCAGGTTCAAGATCCACAAAACAAGGGAGTATAGAAAAAGCATTTGCTGGAGAGGCAAAGGGACCAGGTCGTGCATAGTGAAGTCCACCAAGACATTATGCAAACATAAACACAGATAAAAAGCACCCCCATACTTCTACCTCAACAGCCACTGCAATCCATGGATAATTGTAGGGTTTCAGAGCCTGGCCCATAGGACCCCTCCCACCCTCCAGGCACCAGCATAATGAGTTGCATTATCCTTCCGCTCAATCCAGGTGAGTGAACCTACTCTGGTAAGTGATTCACACAGCACCTTGTCCTGTTAAAATTGTTTTAAGTGGGATTTTGTAGACGTGTTATTGTTTATATCTGGTCAGTAAAGTTTGATGTATGAAAATCAATGTGTACTATCTTTTATAAGACATTCATGTGACCCCCCCCAAACCTATATCCCCTCTCCAGATTCAAACAGTATATTAACTATTAATTTCTAATTCAGATACAAACTACAGTTTAATCACAAAATGACACAAATAAAAACAAAGCAATATATTGGCTTATTACAGAAAATTCTGTGTTAAAAATGTGCTCTTAAAGCTTCCTTCAACTATACAGCATTTTGGTATGCTCTTGTAATTGTCCCTGGGTTTGGATGTTCAAAATCAGACAAATTTTACAACTCCCCTCCTCTATTTTGTAGGTAATGTTTTCCCATTTGCCTCACGCATTTGAGAGATACATCACCCAAATAGGTGATGCATCCAAATAATAGGAATATTTGGCCCACTGAAATGCAGTGTAGTTATGAGACAACTCCACCATTATTTCAACGTACCAGATGCACATTCAACATTCCTCTTGCACCCTGTTCTGAGGATAGTTATATCTTTCCATACTGTTGTCCATGAGCCCAAAGTACAACTTCATAAGCCAGGGAAGCAAAGGATAGATTGGGACCCACAAGAATCGCAGTTGGGATTGCAATCACACCAACATCAATGTGCTGGTCCACGAAAAAATCTCTGTCATCAAAGTCATGTGTTCTTGAGAATGCAAGTATTATGCATCTTGCCAATTAGTGAAAAATCCCCAATGACCCACCAGTGTTTGCATAACCTGGAAAAGTATTTATTTCTGTTTATGTATTGAGAAATAAAGGTATGTCCCTCATATATTGCTCCATTGCAGTATTGAAAGCCCATAGCATCATATCCATTTTTTATTTACTGTACATTGCTCGGAGTCACAATCCTGTGCAGCAGAACACGTTTAATTATATTTCACACCTGTAAGACAACAGCCCGCACTATAGACTTCCCAACATAAAACTGATTGTTCATAAATGGATAGCAATCCACTATTGCTAGTTTCCACAGCACAATTGCCATCTGTTTCCCCACTATCAAAGCAGCTCTGTTTTTGGTGTTTCTGTGCTGGAGAACCAAGACAACACAATTCTCAGAATGTGGCCCTCCAGGTTATAAAACTTCTGCTGGTGACCCCAGATTTGCATCACACTGTGATCCCACAGTTCAATGCTCATTTCAAGGCTCAGAAGCTCCACTACACTGTGAGCAGCTGGTAAATGTCTGCAGTAGCTGGCAGTTTTCAATTCCCATGCAATTTTTTGACAGGAATGATGACATTCCACCATGCACATTTTAAATGTCCCAAAAGGCTGCGTGCCAGATCATGCAGTATACACTGGGAAACCTATCCACAGCAATGTGTGTCTTGTCAGTACAGCTTCACAATGCAGACAGGTAGCACCAGCAACATGTGCACACACTGTAGCAATGTTACAATGTCAACAGCTGTATGTTGGTAAATCCTTCTAGTGTAGACATGGTCCAAGTGTTAAAGGAGAAAATTCAGCCAACTGTCTCCAGCATCATGATGTTATGCCACTACAGTGGCACATCTCAACACAACATAACACATGCTTTATTATCACATGTTGATGCTGCATCAACAAGCTAAAAGTGATTTAATTGCTTGGGAATCATCAGTTCCCATTATGCCTGCGGCATTTAGAGTATGGGTGAAGCTCCTCCACTCCTGTCTGTTTCTGGCAAGTCTTTCAATGGCTTCAGTTTGGCTTCCACTGCTCTTCACCATGTTATTTTTAGGACGCTTCATTTTTGCTTGCTTTTAGGTGTTCATCTTATTGCTTTCTGGCAACAGAATCAGTTTCCATCCAAAGCACAGAACTAATCCATGGCCAATGCCGCTTGGCAATGATGGTGCTCATATCTTCTTGGCTGCGCTGTATGAATAGGTCCTGGTTTGAGATTGTTCTAGGCCAAAAGATACTGAGGATTTTTCTGAGGCAGGTTGTATGGAATGAAGATAGTTTGGATATGCCAATTTTCTCATTCCTCAGCATTCTGCACTATAATGTAGTGTCGAAAGTACACATCTCTGATAATCTTGAGTTTGGTCTTGGTGTTGTACTGTATTTAAGCTCCTAAAGGTGTTTTTTGCTTTCCTGATTCTGTTCTGGATAGCCTAACCTTTTCTACTATCCTGACAGATGGTGCTTCCCAAATACGTGAACATTTCTACACTGGTGAGAATATAAACTTCTGACCGTACTAGTGATGGCGAAGCTATATTGAAGGTCATGATATCTGTTTTACTGTGGTTGATTTTGTCCTCTGGTATCTATGCCTTGTCATGGAGGGACAGCTTACCTGCTCTAATGATCCCCAGAGTCTGTTTCAACAGAGACTTTCTGCTTCTGGCAGGTTCAAACATGCCAAACTAATGTGTGTGGGGGACGGGCCAGGCAAAACAGAGACTCTAGTTCTCCAGGTTGGGGGTTAGGCCCAGGGTTAACAACTCGGTCCCTTAAAAAACAAACTATGTGGTAGAAACAGCAGGAGAAAAATCAACCAGTACTGTGTTTGACAGCCTTCAGGAGTCAATGATCTGCATGACTGCCAGTGATGAAAGTCAAAAAGAAGCCATGGGTATGAAGCCTCACATGCTCAACACTAACAGAAAAAACAAACTTGTTTTTTGGAACATATGGACAATGTAGGAAACAGGGAAGCTAGCTGAGGTGACAGCAGAGATAAGACACTACAGCTTATACATCTTGGCTGTCAGCAAGAGCAGATGGATGGGATCAGGAAGATTAACAACAGCCTCTGGAGAAACTTTGCTGCATTCTGGATGGGATGATGGACAACACTGTCAGGGTATTGCCATCCTTTTGTCTGTGACTGTAGCCCCCTTAAAATTATGATGACCCTAGAAATCTCAAGATAAGTAGGAATCCAATTGCATGACACTATTTAATGGGCCACTGTCAATATTTAAATACAGTAAACTTCCGATAATCCGGCACCTTTAGGACCCAGGGGGTGCCGGATTATCAGATATGCCGGACTATCGGAAGGGGGGGCTATGAGGGGTCTGGGGTGAGGTGGGGGGGATGGTCAGTTTCAGCAGCGGCTGAATCGGGGACGCCTGGGGCAGAGCAGCTGGGGTGCTGCCAGGTTGGTCCGGTAGCGCTGCCCCTCGGTGCTGCGAGACCAACCCGGCAGCACCCCAGCTGCTCTATCCCAGGCGTCCCCAAGAGCAGCTGGGGTGCTGCCGGGTTGGTCCCGCTGCCCTGAGGGGCAGCACTACGGGACCAACCCGGCAGCACCAGCTGCTCTGCCTCTCTTCCGATTCAGCTGCTGGTCAGTTTCAGTAGCGGCTGAATCGGGGAAGCTGGGCGCAGAGCAGCTCCAATTGTCCGGCAGCCAGAGCACTTCCGGGTTCCTGATGGTGCTGGACCATCAGGAGTGGAGCATTGGATGCCGGACCAATGGAGTTTTACTGTAGTTTTTTCCCTCATCCCTCCTAATACATCCACTACACCAGTGTCACTCAACCAGTGGTATGAGTATTCTTAGAGGTACTCGAGAGAAGTCTGGGGGGTACATCAACACAACTGAAACTTGAAGAAAACTGATTTTTTGTTTTAAATTTTATAGCGCTTTATTATTTTTGTACTTTTAACACCCAAAAATTTCATTGCCTGCCCAGAAACGATTAAGTTGTTTAAACAAATGTGTTGTAATAGTAGAAAAAAATGTTGTGTGTCTGAAAATTGTAGGTACTGGGGGTTCTTTAATTTATTTTTTTTAAAGGGGGTACTTATAATTTTTCTAAAGGGGTACTTTATAAAAAAAGGTTGAGAAACACTGCACTATACCACAAAACTTACAATGGGGACAGTTTTAGGGTCCAATTGTGCTATTCTGTACCATGGGCCAGAATGTGGCCCATACTCTGTTTGGCTTTGTTTTTAATAATGTAATGCAAACTTAAATTTGAAAACATTTTTAACATCAAATCTATCTTTTTGCATAAACTTAAAAAAACCCCAATAGTATGGTAGCACTTTAAAGACTAACAAAACATGTAGATGGTATCATGAGCTTTTGTGGGCACAGCCCACTTCTTCAGATGACCGGAGTGCTGTATGTCCAGAATCAAAATAAACAGGGGAGGGGGGGAGGAAAAAAATGGGAGGGGGAACAAAAGGAGGCAGTGGGTATATAAATATCAAAGAGAAAACTGAGCAGATATGTAACAGGCAAAATTGATTGTCTATAAGCACCTAAAAACTGGATAGTTAAAAGAAGCAGATAAGGACCATTAGTTAGCAGTTAGAGATACAAAATTTGAAATTGCAAAAATTAGAAATGGCAAAAATGCAACTTGCTGCTTTTATGCTGATAACTGAAAAAAGTAGTTTTGTTTATGTCTGGGTACTGCCTAGTCCACATACATTATCTCCATCTTCAAGAAGCTAATAAAACATCCCTAAACTCTAAGGTTACGTCTACATTACGCATTCTCGCGCAAGAAGATATGCAAATGAGGCGCAGTGATGAATATCGCCACGCCTCATTTGCATACCTAATGAGCTGCCATTTTGCGCAAGTGGCTTTTGTGCAAGAAGAAGCAGTCTACACTGCTGCTTCTTGCGCAAAACTCCCCTCTTGCACAAGAGCCGTTCTGCCTCTTATTTTCAGGCAGAACGGCTCTTGTGAAGAGGAGTTTTGCGCAAGAAGGAGCAGTTTAGACTGCTTCTTCTTGCGCAAAAGCCCCTTGAGCAAAAATGGCGGCTCATTAGGTATGCAAATGAGACGTGGCAATATTCATCGCCACGCCTCATTTGCATATCTTATTGTGCAAGAATGGGCAATGTAGACGTTGCCTAATTGTCCTGTCCCTCAGTACATTTTATACTGTCCGCACGATGGCCTGAATCCAGCAAAGCACTTAAATCAGAGGTGGGCAATAATTTTTGATGGGGGCCACTCAAAGATTTTGGTAAGTGGTCAAAAGCCACACTTTTCTATGGATGGAGTACTGGGTCTGGGACAAAGGTTAGGTGCAGAAGGGAGCTCAGGGTAGGGGAATGGGGTGAAGGACAGGGTGTGGGTCTGACGGAGATTGGTGAAGAAGGGGACTGTGACCTGGGGCAGGGGATTGGGGTGAAGATTCTGGGAGGGGGTATGGATGCAGGAGAGGATATTGGCCTGGGGAAGGGATGTAGGAGCAGATATTGGGTCTGGGAGACAGTTGTTACCTGGAGCAGGGGGAGGAGTGGGCTGAGGGTTTGGATCAGGGATGAGCAAGAAGTGGCCCAGGGGCTGGATCTAGCCCACCTAATATTTGATCCGGCCCCTGAACTGCATCTGGCCGCTTTCTATTTATATCCTGCTGCCCATGCCTCCAAATTTCCAGGCGGTGGCTCAGGCAGCAGGACCCTATTTAAATGGCTCCCAGCTCCTGGTTGCAACACTACCTTGGTAGGAGCCGGAGCCGCAAGCCCTTTAAATAGCTGCAGCAACCCCAGACAGCTGCCACGCAATGTGGTAACGGCGAGGCCGGGAGCCACAAGCTCTTTGCTGCGTTTTTAATTCAAAGCCTCCAGCTCCAGACAGCTCTGGGGCAGGATAGTCCCTAGCCCCTGCCCCTTCTGTCTGAGGCCCCACCCCTTCTGGGGGGTGAAGCCAGCCCGTGACCACATTCAAAATTCATTAAGAGGCCCCCCTGCAAAAATTATTGTCCATTCCTGGTTTGGATGGTGACCTGAGGCAGGGGACTGGGGTGCAGAGTCCCGGAAGGGGTTTGGGTACAGGAGAGGATTCTGGCTTGGGGGAGGGGCATAGGAGGAGATTCAGGGTCTGAGAGGGAAGTGGGTGAGGGAAGGGGTGGAGTGCCAGAGGTAGGCTCTGTCCGGGAGGTGCTTACCTAAGCAGCTTCCAGCTAGCAGCACTCTCAAGCAGACTTCCCTGTCTGCAAGCAGTTCGCAGCTGGCTATTCCATGTGGCTCTCTACACTGCATGGGGAAAAGCATCGCATACTGCTCGTGCCCCCAGCAAAATTCCTCAGCTCCTATTGGCCAGAAACCAGACAATGGTAGCTCAGAAATTGTGCTGCACTGCCCCTGCCTCCAGCAAAACCTTTCAGCTCCCATTGGCTGGTTTCTGGCCAACAGGAGTTGAGAGATTTTGTTGGAGGTGGGGGTAGCATGTGAATTCTCTCCTCCCCTCCCCTCTGCAGCGCAGAGCAGCTAGCTGTTTTGATCAGTGCTGCAAGGGCGGGTGGGTCAGAGTAAAAGGCATGGTGGGCCAGATCTGACCTGCCGGCCATATCTTGCTCATCCCTGACTCAAATACGTGCCTGGGACTGTTCATGTGCTTAGGCTTACATGCATGCTTGAGTGCTTTGCTAGAAGATGTGGGTATTAATAAATATTTATAGCCAATATATTTTTCAAATCATGCTATAGAAACAAAATGCATGCCAAATATACAGTATTTTTAAAGACAAATTAATTATATATTGTAGCACAGTCAGAGCATTTAAATCTGAAAAAAATTCACTATAAGAGGAATATAAATCATTTTACTAAAATAAACAGATCATATAAAATTGGATGGAATTTATTACCTTACACAGTCTGCTAAATTTAATACAAGAATATATTTCAATGGAGAAATTGTCTTAAGACTGATATCTGTAATCTTCTGGCAATCAGCCATATAAATATGCTTGATCTGTGGGCAGAATTTGCTCATCAACTTGAAACTTACATCAGTAATCCGATTATTCCCTGTTGAAATACATGAGTATATAAAACACATATTAGCTATCCCTTAAGGGCTTCATCCAAAAACCCACTGAAATTAACTTGAAATGCTCCTACAGGTTGGACCTCCCTGGTCCAGCACCTGAGGGACCTGGCCGGTCCTGAATGAGGGATTTTGCCAGACCAGGAGAGGTCATTTCTGGCCCGCCTCCCACATACCCTCAGCCCTGCCCCAGCTGCCAGCCTCTACCACAACTAGCCCCACTGCCCTGCTGGCCCACAGGGCTCCCAGATGCCAGGCATCCAGAGGGACTCTCTGGCCCAGCAACATCTGTCAGACCACAGATGTTGCTGGACCAGAGTCCCAGTGTAGAGAGGTTCAACTTGTGCTAATTTCAAATTAGTCACATCAGACTCTAAAAGCACAAATTAATAATTTGCTTAAATACTGTAAAGTCACTGACCTTCAATTCTGACCTTGACAAGTTTACATTCAGCAAGGGCTTTAAAAGCGACATCAGAAAGATGTGGAGAGTCCAGAAAAACAACAGATACAATCTGTTGGCATTTTTCAACTAAAGCCTTTGAAAAAACAATAAAGGATGATTAAAGAGAACATCTACATACATGGAATGTTACATAGCCAAAAGCTAACTAACATTTTGTCAATTAATCTACTGATAACCATTGTGTTTTCTTCCATTATAATTATAACCCAATTTTAATACTAAATTAACTATGACCAATGACAGATAACTTAAAATGCTGTGATCTGAAAAATGCTGGGGGACAGAAATGCAACAGTATGCATCTAGTATATCAGTTAGGTTTGCAGAAGCTTGAAAAGCTTTTACCAAATCTGTGGCCCTACTGTGCATTTGATTTTAGTGGAGAGCTCCTCACTGAAGTCAATTGGAACTTCCCTGCAAAAAATCAACAGCACAGTATTGTCTTGATATTCTACACTAATGGCCAGCTAAACTTTAATTTAACACAAAATAACGCCAAATAAATATTTATATTCCAGGAGATTATGCTTTGATTATGCCAATGCATAAAGTGATAAAAGAACGACTATTGTAAGTTTCTGAGTAATAGAGTTAAAAGGATTTGTAAATCTGAACTAGAATAAAATTGATCTAATTTGTTTGGTGATTTTTTAAAAAACATATTTTTGTTAAAAGTTTTTTAAAAGGGTGAAATTCACCTATTTGAATGCATGTGTACAACACCCTTTGAAGTCAATGTAAAAGATACACACATAACCAATGGCAGAAATTTCTCCTAAATGCAAGATTGTTTTTAATTTCTTACTTGGATACATTTGTCTGTAAGAGTTGGCATATCATTGATTACCAAGTGCTTAATCCCACTGCAGCTGTTAGCAATATATCTGAAGCCATCCACAGAGATCTGATTTAAAAAAAAAATCAGATTTTTAAAAGCATTTATATCTTTCAGGGAACTGAACAAAGAAAAATGGTTACTAACCTTTCATTCCATTCCAACATAGGTGTGTACGCACCCCAAGCACAGTTGCTGGATATTTTTCTCTAGTGGCATCTGTCAGGACAGCTCCAGCATCCTCTGGTGCCATGCTAATAATGCTGGTATAAAAGGCCCAGCCAATCCCATTTCTCTTGTTTCTTCTTACTGACTGATTCCAAAAAGAGGTGATGGAGAGTAGGTTTTGGAATGGACATTTGCAACACATCTTGTAACACATCTGGTAGGACTTGTGGTCATCATTTGGTGGGGACATTCCTGCTGTCCCCACTACCTTATCTGGAAAGGAGAAGGCGGCAGCTATGACCAGCTGAGGAGCTTCTGCCACTTTTGTGTCAGCAGAGACCTGCAGCACTCATTCCTGAGGCTCAGTCCCAGGTTTGGTACCAGATTCTGTGTCAGGGATTTGTCAGTGCAGTACTGGGGGTGCCCTACTTTCTCAGGCCACAGAATATGATAATTTTCAGCAGGTGCCATGGGCTGGCAGAAGCCTCCATGGATTCCAAAATGGCCTTTGCATAGATTCTGGCCCCATGGACGTGGTGGCCATGCACTCAGTGGCATCCCAGTACTTGGGGCCATAGTAGTATAAGAATGGCCTGGGGAGCAGTGCGGGTGGCTGTGAGGACATGAAGAAGACCCCACTTTGGACTCTGACAAAGAGGATGAACAAAGTTGTGGAAACCAAAGTAGTATTGTTCCTCTTGATGTCAGTACCTGGAGTCATGGAGAAGATAATGCAGATACTGTCAAAGAGGAGGTTTTCCTAGGGGACACTTGCAGTGCCACATGAAGCCCAGGAGATGGCTCTCTGCCGCTCACTGATACCAGTGGTGCTGAGTCTCCAAGGACATAGGGAAAATTGGTCGCAGGCTGCTGCAAATGCTTCCAGAGTCAACAGTATTGCAAACTGGCTGGTACACTATCTGCATGACGAGTGCCTCCTGAGCTGGTGTTAGTAGAGCTTGCTAAAGGCACCTGTTGCTGCAGTTCTGGGGAGGAAGTGTGGCCCAATTCAGGTCTCGCTCTATCATGGCCCTCATGTATACTTGGCTTTGGCACCAGGGATTGACTCTTCTGCCACTGCTTTCTATGTTTTTTCTTTGGCACCAGAGATAAAGATTGGTGCTGGAACTCATGACCAGTAGGACAAGAGTTCTTAGACAAAGCTGAGATACTTAGTGCTGAGTCCAAGAAGCATGGCTCTTAAGTAGGACTTAGGGCTACCTCCATGAAAAGGAAAACCTTGCTTCCCAGATCTTCTTGGTGAGGGGTTTGAAGTGCCTGTGAAAGGCAGCAGTCTTTCCTGTGAAATTCTTCTAAGCACTTGAGACAATTCAAGTGCGGGTCACTCATGACATCAATTTGCCTGGCAACTGAGGTATCCCCTGGCACCAAGAAGGTGAGCAACTTTGTTAACCAAGAGTGGAGGCATCCAAAACTATCAAAATTATTCAACTATTAGAACTAACTACTAACTAGCAAACTACAATAAGTATTTACACTAAAGAAACAGGGAAAGGCTCTAAGAGGAATTGCCTGAGCAGTGAAAGGACTTCCAGCAACCACTGTGTGTGATAAGAAGGAAATGAAGGGAAGTGGCGTTAGCAAGGTCATTTATACAGTGCTTTAAGTGCATGGCACCAGATGGTGCTGGAGCTAACCCAACAGATACCATTATAATATAAAATTCCAGCAACTGTGCTTGGGGCATGCACACACCTATTTTGGAATGGACATGTCAAGCTCTTGAAGAAGAATAGAATGTAAGAGCCAGATATATGTTCCAATATTGCATAATTGCTTGTACATCTATACTGAGTGAACTATAAAATATATCAGTTCAAACTACTAAGCACGAAAAGAACATGTATTCAGTATTAGCGTAACACCTTGCCATTGTAGAGGCTTGAGAAGTTTGATGTGGCACTTTAAAGAACTAAAAAGTAGCTCATCTAGCACTTCAGAGGAGGGGAGTATTTCAAAATCTAAATCCTGGTATGAATTTCACAGCCTTCCCTCATCACTACACTCTACCTAACTCAAGTCCTGGGATGCCTGGACTGCAGATCAGAATTATGTGGCTCAAGTCCATTTTTAAAGTAAATATTTTGAACAACATAAAACATAATATAATAAGCATATATTTTCAATTTTTCTGAATTTAAGTGCTATCTTCTGAGAACTCATTAATCTAACATTATAGAGAATTTCAAAAGAATTTGTAAAAGTGATAATAATACCTAAGTTTTCTAGAATGCTTTATATCAGTAGATCTCAAAGCACTTCACATTCTTTTAATATATTTATCTTCGCAGCACCTCTCTGAGACAGGGCAGTGCTATTATTCCCGTTTTCACATATGGGGAACTCAGGCACAGAGAGCCAAATGACTTGCCCAAAATCTCACAGGAAACCAGTGATGGAGCAGGGATTAAATCTATATTTTATAAATTCATATAATTTCCAATAATTCTGGTTGTCCAGCCTGATAAGATTCTATAAAGGTAAAATTAATGTCATGTATGTAATGAATAAATAATGCCTTCTATGGATACATCTGTACAGCAAAGAAAAACCTGTGATGAGATCGCCTTCTCCCTCATGATTCCGTAAGGGCAATGAAGACTCTGAATGATTTCTAAAGGATTTTGTTCTCTGAAGAAAGAACACAAATGCTCAATGCATGTCCAGTGAATGGAGTGTCTCTGTTACTCCTCTGTACTCTGAGGCTTAGGAAAAATCACAGGTAAACTTATGGACTGATTTACATAGAAATCAGAATCTACTATGGGACAAAATTTAGGGTGGATATATATAAAAAAGGATCCTTATGGAATACAGTCTAAGGTGGGTCAGTATGATGTACTGTATCTTCAAGTAGCACCCTATTATCCTCATATTCGTCATTTGTATGTGGTTGTGATCTTTCATACAAATCATACCCTTTGAGGTACGACATGAAAGATCTTGTTTTGTTGAAACACATTGTTCTGTCAAAATATGTACATCGTTATTGTGTATGAAATTATGAGTTTTTGCAACATGATTACTATTGAAATACACTATCATTCTGGGATATGCCCACTGATAGCTTTTCAGTGGCAATAAAGATGGTGACCCACAACCTAGTGGGTTCTAAACAACCACTGACCAGTAGGGGAACTATAAACAAGAGATTTACAATTTAATAAGAGACAGCTGTTCAAGCACTATAGAAGAGGAACTGCTGGAATCTGTGATTCACCAAAGATCACTAGAACATAGCTGGGTTGGTATTTTTCCAGGCATATGAACTGAGGGTTTAAAAAAAAGGGCGAGTGGCACCATGAGAGCACCTCTCTCCTCCCCCACCTACTCTGAAGGCAACAAGAACTGGGGAGACTGGTCCCAAGCTAAGAAGGAAATTCACCCTGTGTAATAAGAACTGTAACCTGCCTGCAACATCCAGTAAGGTGAGAAAAGCTTTTTGATTCAAATCTTGCTTAGCCTGAAATATGAGGATTTAGACTGCTTGTTTACGTAATATTTCCTTAGGTAACTATCTCTGACCTTTATGTCTACCACTTAAATCACTTAAAAACTATCTTTCTGTAGTTAAACTTATATTTTAATGTGTTATCTTTACTAGTGAAGATTAAAGTGCTTGATTAAAGTGCTTGGGAAATCTACTCAGATTACAAAGACTGATGCATGTCCATTTTTCTTTGACAAAGAGGCAAACTAATTAATAAGCTCGTACTCTCCAAATACCTCTTCTCAGTACACACACCCTTGCAACACCCCAAATACTCCCCCAGCACCCCAAATATCGTCTCCCATTATACATACCCTTACAGCACCCCCTAAAAGCCTCCTCAGTACCCACCAACTGTATTCCCCATCCAGCTCCTCCTTCCCTTCCTCCCTGCATTGTCATATATTTGGAAATTTAAATATGGTAACTCTACTGGGGCCAAACAAAAAACAAGAATCAACTAAAAGACCAGAGGAGCAAAGTTTCCCCCAAAAAATGTGCCCAGCTGGCAAGAGTGATATTCCCAGAATGCAGAGACCAACAAAAACATAATAGAGAAACATAAATTGGGCTGTAATCTGTGTTTCATTAGCTCTCTACATAGGGTAATCTTTTTTGTGGCCTATATTGTTACAGACATAGTCATAGGACTGAAACAGACTTCAGGAGGTCATCTAGTCTAGTTCCCTGCACTCTTGGCAGAAGAAGTGAGACATATTTACTGACAGGTATTTTGAAATAAATTACCAAAATAACTGAAACTGTTATTTTGACAAATAAAATAGGCAGTTTTTCAGAATTTTAAAATATTGTGGGAAGAATTTTTAATTTTTGGTGCTGAATGCCCTGAGGAGTAAAAGAGTACACTAGGAGCCAGTGACAGACTGGAACAGGTATGGGCCAGATGAACATTCATACACTACAAAACTATGAGCCAGATCTCCTGCATGCCTTTCACTATACTTACTCTCTCGCACACCCCAATCCCTTCTCCCAGCCCTGAGACCCCTCCTGCACTCCAGGTTGCCAGCCAAGTGTCTGGTTTTTGACCGGAATGCCCAGTCACAAAAGCACGCTAGCACTGCCCTTGCCCCAAGTGCTGTCTCTTTAGCGCTCATTATCTGGGAACTGCAGCCAATAGGAGCTGCAGGGATGGTGCCTGTGAGTGGAGGCAGCGCACAGAGCCACCTGGCCATGCTTCCACCTAGGAGCTAACGGATATGTTGCCACTTCTTGGGAGCCCCTGAGGTAAGTGGCACCTAGAGCCCACACTCTGAAACCCCTCTTGTGCCCCAACCCTCTAGCCCAGCCCTGAGCCCCTCCTGCACCCCAATCCCTGTCCTAGCCCTAAGCCCCATCCCAGAGCCCGCACTCCATACACCCTCCCACACCCCAACCCTATGTCCCAGCCCTGAGCCCCTTCCCACACACACCCTCCCAGAGACCTCACCCTCTCCTACACTCCTACCCCAGTCTGGAGTCCCCTCCCAAACCCAAACTCTCTCCCACACCCCAATTCTCTGCCCCAGCTCTGAGCCCTCTCCTGCACCCCAAATCCCTCATCTCTAGCTCTAACACAGAGCCCACACCATGAGCCAGATCTCTCACCACCTATTGCACGCCAACTCCCTGCCCTAGACTCAGGCCCTGTCATAACCAAGAGGGATGGCCAGAAGCCTGGGGACTAAGGGGTTAACTATGTCCCCTGTACCTAGCCAGGTAGCGCTCAGCCAACAGAAATGCAGGTATGGATTTCAAACTGAGACAAAGGAATTTTTGGGTTTTCCCTCCTTTGTCTCTGAGGCAGTTTGCTCTCTAGATACTGAGGGAAACGGAAGACATGTCTCTCTCTAAGAAAAAGACTCTTCATAATGTGTAAGTAGGGTAAAGTACAGATAAATCCATCAGGTTTTATTGTTTTCTGGTTTGGGAATTTGGATCTGATGTCTGTGCTGTTAGAAATGTTTTTCCTTTCTTTTGCAACTAAGTTTTGGCCCATGGGGGAATCCTCCATGAGTATATTAATTGGAGGCTCTTACCATCTAGCCATTCCAACTATGCTTGTAACTGGGGAATTGTTTTAATAATAACAGTTCTTTCTTTTTTTAATTAACTTGGTATTGGTTCATTTCTGTGTCCTGGAAAATCTGTCTGTGGGATCGGCATGCCTCTGATGAGGGGATAGGAATCATAGACTGCAGCTTGTATTTTCTCTTTTCTTTTCAAGCTCTTTGGAGAAAAGAGCATGGGGTGCCCTGGGGTTGGTTTCAAGTGTCCACCCGTTTGTGGGTTCAAAAGCACTTGATGGTGGCAGCGGATTCCCCAAAATCTGGGTATTAGGATTTTGGGGGGAGTTTTTGCACCAAAGCCTGTAGAGATCAGGGTTTGGGTTACTTTTGCAGGCCCCCCACTTTTGCATTCATCATGCCAGAGTGGGGAATAGGCCTTGACAGGCCCCCTCTTATACCCTGAACCTTTTTTTTTTTTTTTTTAAAAAAGAGCTAGATGATTCATGAAGGTTAGGTCTATCAATGGCTATTAGCCAGGATGGGTAGGAATGGTGTCCCTAGCCTCTGTCTGGAAATAGATGACAGGAGAGGGATCACATGATGATTACCAGTTGTGTTCCCTCCCTCTGGGGCATCTGGCATTGGCCACTGTGGGCAGACAGGATATTGGACTATATGGACCTATGGTGTGACCCAGTATGGCTGTTCTTATGTACTAACCCCTTGATCCCAGCCCAGAGTCGCCTCCCAAACCCCAACCTCCTGTCCTAGCCCAGTGAAAATGAGCAAGTGAGTAAAGGTGGTGGAGAGTCAGAGAAAGATGGAGAGGGAAATGGAATGAGCAGGACAAGAGTGTTTGGTTTTGTGCAATCAGAAAGTTGACAACCCCATCTGAGAAATCAGGCCCCCATATCCTTAAAGAGCACCCTTGAAATAAGAGTTGCTGTCTGGAATCAGGCCGTAGAGCAGACCTAAGCTCCAAGAAGCATATTCAGTAATTGGCCACACTATCTGATTGGCTGTGGAGGCCAGCAGCAGTTTGCTGGACTCCACAGCAACTTTTGTGCCTGCTTCTCTGTTACCTTGTTCCTGCTGCCCTTGCCTTGCTCCCAGATTTGCCTCTTTCCTGCCCCTATTTTGATTCCCTTATAGCCTGATAACTTCAGTTCCTTTTCTGTTTTGACTCTTGGCTTCAGCTTCTAATTACTGATTCCAGCTCCGAGCTTAGTTGTCAATTCCTGATGCCTGCTCTAACTAGTTGGTTAGACTTCCTTCAGCCAGAGCAGCTGTCATCTCCACGTTAAAGAAAGATGGATTTTCACCAATTATTGCCCTCCTGCAAAGAACTTCCATCTGCATGGAAGTTGTGTACAGTGTAGGAAGGGGCTGGTTTGTGTCTGCTCCCATCACTGGTAGGAAAGGGGAAGAGGACATCAGAAAAAAATGAACCTATTACAAAAGATGTCAGAAATTCAGCTGGGCAATGAAGGTTTGGAAAGGGACAGCAAAGGCTGATTGGGGAGGAGACTGAAAAGTGTTATACCGACAAGCAGTCTCCATTAACGTTGAAGAGAGGATACAGATGATGACCATAAGGACTGGAAACTGATAAAATACTGATGAAAAAAACAAGGGGAGAGAGTTGTAGGTACCAAGGATGTGGGCAGCTATGTTATACTCAACCATCAAATCCAATTGCCTCCTTTTTTTTATAAAGGAATAGTTGATGTACAGCAACTGCGAAGGGACTGTGATTCAGAACAGGGTATAGAGAAGTGGAGAAAGTGCTGAACTAAGAATTTGACACTAAAAGAGACACAAAAAGAGTTGCAGAAATTAGGAAGAGTAGTAAGGAAATTCTCAAATTTAGTTGTGAAGATGGGTAGAAGCAGCATGGTTACAGCCCACAGGTTTCTGGAGTTCAATAAACTAAATTAAACTATAACTGAAAAAAGTTTTAATCTCTTTCTTTGGAAAAATATGTTTTCCGAACAAGGGCAAGCTGATACCACAAACAGCAGCAGTTGAGCCAAAAACAATTATACTGAGCCAACCAATAAGATCGTAATCCAGAACTTGTTTGTGGAGCAGGGAGGGAACTCTGACAAAGTATTTGTTAACCATGGAACAACAGCATGAAGGCACAAAGCAGAGGAAGTTCAGCTGTGAAAAAGGCTTTGAGAGGAGATTAGAATAATTTAATTTGTCCACATTTAGGATCTGCTGAAATATTTTATATATGTACACCTTTTGACTTACTCTCATAAATAAATATATTAAATTAAAACTTACTTTTGACAGTATCTACCAACTACATATTAAAAAGGTACTTTTATTACAGAAGAACCAAAATCTGGTGGTCATTCTTTAGTGACAGACTACTATGTGTTGGTAATGTTGTATAAATAGTCACAAAACAAATGTATATTACATTTATTTTGAATTTCAACATCTTTAATTGACCCCCCCACACACACACCCATGTTTGAGATTTCTCAAGAGCTAGTAATTGGAACTCAATAATGTATTTCTTAGCTGCAGCTGCTACAATGAGAATTTCCTCGTAGAATGATGAGGGTAGTAGACAGGGAACTCATAGAGGTCATTAAACTGGTACAGTCAACTCTTATGCCAGCATGCTCACCCCCTCCTCAGTGTACAGCGCAGCATGCTGGGGAAGGAAAAAATGATGTTGACCAATTCTCAGCTGGTGTATGATCTCTTAGGAACTACAGTTTGAGAATCAATGAGTTGTTCCTTTACATGCCACCTTCTTTCTCCCACATAATGACCAGATCTTGGCACAGGAGAAAGTCTGGTCTCAAATTTCTTGAAAATCTTCTTGCCTCTTACATAACTGAAGTTACTTTTTTTTCTGAGTTGGGTAGATAACTCAATCTAATATGACAATTAATGGCTTTCAAATCTTTAATATACTGCAATACTGAGCCTGATAGCAAAAAATCTTCCCACCAAAAAACACTAATTGATTTGTGGCAGCAGGGGGGAGAAGAAATCTTTCACTTCATGGGCTCCTCATTTCCTGCTGTCTAAGCTCTAAAATACAACTGTCAGCCACACTGAAGTCTTTGAACTGTACCAAAACTATCACAGATCATCAGTCAGCCAGGAAAGAAATGTACCCAGGTTTGCCCTAAGACTCAGTGAGTTTTCTTTTTACATGATTTTATGTACAACAGTTTGCAGGAAATCTGTAATGTTGCTTGTGGTACAGAAGCAGTTTTGGTCAGTCTTACAGTGCCTAAAACAGCATTAACAATACATGGTCAAGGGTACATATCTTTAAGGAATGGGTATATCTTCCACAACTGCACGACCAGGAGGCACACAAAGGTTTTATAGCAAAGACAGAGGCAGTTTGCCAGAGTGAGAGTCCCTGGTGGGCCGCCGCCTCTACATTTACCTACGCAATCCACGGCCAATGGGCATTACAAGTGCACATCCCTGCAGAGGTGCAGTTAACTATAGCGGCAGCGACCTGCCAGAGGCTAAACCTGGAAAACCAGATCCCACCATGGGCCAGTATTTGCCCACCACTGTTTTATAAAATATCAACCACTGAGGAAGCTTTCTGTCGGCTCTTCCTTTTCTTAAGCAACAAATATACTGTATTATAACAAGAATTTGCCCTGTGATATTTATGAAAGTATTAAGATCTTCTGACAAAGATTTTGGTGTTATTTTGGATAGCTATTGAAAAACAATACACATTCTTCTTCTTATTCCATCCCAAAATAATTTGCTATAGGATATTTCCAATCTCCTTAACATCCTTAACTATGAAGACTGAAGCAAAGAATTTATTTAGTTTCTCCGCAATGACCTTATTGTCTGTGAGTGCTGCTTTAGCATCTCAATCATCCAATTGTCCCACTGGTTGTTTAGCAGGCTTCCTGTTTCTGAAGTACTTAAAAAAACATTTTTCTATTACTTTTTGAGTTTTTGGCTTGCTGTTCTTCAAACTCCTTTTTGGCTTTCCTTATTAAATTTTTACACTTCATTTGATTGAATTTATGCTCCTTTCTATTTTCCTCACTAGAATTTCTCTTCTAGTTTTTAAACAATGCTTTTTTGTCTCTCACTGCTTCTTTTACTTGGTTGTTAAGACACATTTTTGATTGTTTTACTGTGTTTTTTAATTTGTGGGTATTCATTTAAGTTGAGCCTCTATTATGGTGTCTTTGAAAAGTTTCCATTTAGCTTGCAGGGATTTCTGTTTTGACACTGAATCTTCTGTTTAACTAATTTCATATTTGTGTAGTTCCTCTTTATGAAATTAAATGCCATAGTATTAGGCTGCTATGATGTTTCTCCCACTACAGGGATGTTTAATGTAATTATATTATGGTTACTATTTTTAAGTGGTCCAGCAAGTCACCTCGTGGATCAGATCCTGAGCTCCACTTAGGACTAAATTAAGAATTGCCTCTCTTCTTGTGGGTTCCAGAACCAGTTGCTCTAAGAAGCAGTCATTTATGGTGTTAAGCATCAGTCCTGAGGTAATGTGTACCCAGTCAATATGGGGCTAGTTGAAATCCCCCATTGTTGTTGGGTTTTTTATTTGTATAGCCTCTGTGATCTCCCTTAACATTTCACATTCACTATCACTATCCTGGTCAGGTGGTTGGTAATATAACCCTACTGCTATTAGAGGGATATTAGTTGTTATTATTATTATTATTTATTTTTATTTGGTATTATTATCCATAAAGATTCTATAAAACAGTTTGATTCATTTAAGATTTTTAGTTCATTTTTCACTTTCTTTCACATATATTCCCATTCCCCCACCAGCATGACCTGTTCTGTCTTTCTGATATATTTTATACCATGGTATTACTGTGTCCCATTGATTATCCTCTTTCCATCAAGTTTCTGTGATGCCTATTATCCTCATTCAATATGAGGCACTCTAATTCACCCATCTTATTATTTATATTTCTAGCATTTGTATATAAACACTTTAAAAACTTGTCTCTATTTAGCTGATGTGATTGAATGGGACTCTTTTTTATCTGACTGTTTCTCATCTGATCTTACCAATATCTTATCATCTTCCATCCACTCCTCTTTACTAGGACATAGAGAATCTCTATTAATAGACCCTCTCTTAAGAGATGTCTCTGTCCGATTCATGTGCTCCTCCATACTTGTCGGCTTTCCCCCAGCCCTTAGTTTAAAAACTGCTCTACCAGCGGCACCATTTCAGATTTTGGTGTGGGGAGGTGACTTGTGCAAGCTGTAATGGGAGGAAAGAGAGTGAGAGCATGGGGGGCAGCGAACTGAGGACAGAGGTTTCAACGGTGTTACTGAGCATACTTAGTACAAGCCAAACACCAAATAGGGGAGGAACCAACCTCATCCACTCTCTCCTGCCCACACACAGATATCACCTCTATCCAGGAACTATTAAGGCAGTGGAAAACTCTACTTTTTTGGCAGACAACTTAGTAGTTAGCTGACAGTAGCACTGTATCTAAATCCTTTCTAAAAGAAAGAACATTAAATAAAGTAGTTAGCTGACAGTAGCACTGTATCTAAATCCTTTCTAAAAGAAAGAACATTAAATAAATATTAAGACTCACTCAGCTCCAACACTAAAATATTCTGACATCTTGTGGCAAGTCACTTAAGGGACAGTGGTTAGCTTTAAAACTGTAATGTATATTCTTACTTTGTTACTAACTCTGAGGAGAGAGACAGATTCCCATCAGGACTCTTGGGCTCAATCTCAGCTCTGGAAAGAGAATAGGGTCCAGTGGATTACAGCAAGGGGCCAGTTACATTTCAGCTTTATATAAGAACATCAGAATGTCCATACTGGGTCAGACCAAAGGTCCTTCTAGCCCAGTATCCTGTCTTCCAACAGTGGCCAATGCCAGGTTCTTCAGGAGGAATAAACAGAAGAGGCAATCATCATGATCCATCCCCTGTCACCCACTCCCAGCTTCTGACAAACAGAATCTAGGGACACCATTCCTGCCCATTCTAGCTAGTAATCATTGTTGGACCTATTCTCCTTGAACTTACTTTGTTCTTAGTGGAACCCTGTTATGGTTTGGGCCTTTTCACCATCTACTGGCAAAGAGTTCCACAAGTTGATAGTGAAAAAATGAATTATTTTGTTTGTTTTAAATATCACCTATAAATTTAATTGGGTGAACTTCTTGTATTATGTTAGTGAAGGAACAAATATCATTTCCTTATTCTATTTTTCCACACCATTCATGATTTTCTAATAATCTAACATATCTCCCCACTCTTTAGTCATTTCTTTTCCAAGCTGAAAAGTCCCCGTTTTGTTAATCTCTCGTCATATGGAAGCTGTTCCTTACCCCCTAATCATTTCTATTGTCCTTTCTGTGCCTTTTCCAAATCCAATATATCTTTTTTTAGATGGGGTGACTAGATCTGCATTCAGTTTTCAAGATTTGGACATACAATGACTAAATGGCACCCTTGTGCTCCACGACCTTTATAAGTGCCAGCAATTTGGTTCAATTTTGGTTTAGGTGAAGCCTATCCTTCCTATACAGGTTCCCCCCTTCCCAAAAGCTTCCCCAGTTCCTAATAAATCTAAACCACTCTTCCCTATGCCATTGTCTCATCCACATATTGAGACCCTGCAGTTCTGCCTGTCTACCTGGCCCTGTACACGGAACTAGAAGCATTTCAGAGAATACTACCATTGAGCTCCTGGATTTCAATCTCTTTCCTAGTAGCCTACATTTGGCACCAGAACCTCTCTCTCCTATCCCTCCCTAAGTCATGATACCAACATGTACCACAACCACGACCTCCTCCCCAGCACTACACATAAGCCTATCTAGATGTCTCAAAATATCCACAACCTTCACACCATGCAGGCAAGTCACTATACGGTTCCCCAGGTCATTGCAAACCCAGCTATGTTTCTAATGACTGCATCCCCCATTACTAACAACTGTCTTTTCCTAATAACTGGAATTCCCTCCCCCGGAGAGGTATCCTCAGTGCAAGAAGATAGCACAACATCATCTGGAAGGAGGGTCCCAACTATGTGATCATTTCCCTTTGCTCCAATTAGATGTTCTCCTTCCCTGAGCCTTTCACCTTCCTCAACAGCACAGAGGCTATCTGATCGGCATTGGACCATTCTGCTGAATCCAAGAAAATCTCATCTATGTACTTCTCTTATCTCTTCTAGTTCAGCCACCCTGGTCTCGAAAGTCCATATACATGGTCTCTGAGACCAGGAGCTTCTTGTATGAAATGCACAAATATGCCATCAGTTCATTGGGCAGGTAATCATACATGCCATATTGGGTGCAATAAACAGGACAGCCCCTATTCTGCTGCTGGGCTTCTGCTTGCAATCTCTTTTTACTCCTAGAGTTAATTAGTTTGATTGTTTTTTTTTTTTTAAATCATGTGGTTTTGGTTTTAGTTTAGTTTAAAGACGTTTAAACAATGTCAAAGTAGATCTAGCCCCCTTCAAACTCCCTTTCTAAACTCCCTCATGAAACTTTCCTGTGAGCTGCTCCTGTTTGCTAAACTCCTCTGGTCACTTAAGAGAAGGCTTTTTAAAGCTCTGGCCTTCCTGAATAGCCCTGCCCCCAGGTTAACTTTTGATGGGTGTGAAAGGGATTAAGTTCCAAAACCTCATTAAGAAGCTCTTAGCCTTGCCTAACAAGCTCCTAGCCTCAGCACGGGGTCCTTCAAACAAACAAACAAACAAGCTCAGCACATGGACCACCAAACAAAAAACAAGTTCAGCACACAGTATCTTTCAGGCAACCATCAAGTAAACTCCAAACACAAACACACATACTAGAGACAACCACTTGTCCCAAGGGTCACATAGTCATTCCTTCTTCACCTGGAGAACACCCTCATGAAACACCTAATCCGTCTCTGTTATGTCTTCATTTAGGTCTGAATCAAAAAGATCTCTTCTCTTAAACCAGGGTGGATAAAAATCAATTATTTTTAAAATAATTGATTTTTTAAATAAAATGCTTTTTGAGGGGAAAAAAAAAACTATCTAAAAATAGTTTTAACTAAGATACATTATAGCTCAAAGATATCTCATTATGGAATAGGGATTATAAATTTTCATTCTATAGTACGAGACAATATATTCGTGTAATGTTTAAAAAAGTTTTATAAATGAGTTCCAAGAGTTCATGGATTAGGTACCCAATTTCATGGGGTTCCAGAGGCTTCTGTATAGATTATTTAGGTTAATCTTTCTATCTACCCAATGGGATTCAGTGCTCAGTCTAGAAGATACTATCAGAGTTGCTTAGTTCTTAGTTCTCAAACTATGGATTTGTGTCTCCAGAAATAACATGCTTGTTAACAGCATCAATGTTTTAAATAAATAAATACATAAATAATAGACAAAAGTGAGAAATAACAGACCTCAACCCTGTTGTCCCTCTGCAAATTTGTGTATACAGAATCAATACCTTACTTCTGCCAGAGTGGGCAGGGAGCTGCTCCAACTCCTACGAGTTAACTGGAACTGGTAAGCCTTGCCCATTAAGGGTGAGTCTACACAGCACAGTTATTTCAAAATAACGGCCGTTATTTCAAAATAACAATGCGAGCATCTACACAGCAATTCCGTTATTTTGAAATAATTTTGAAATAACAGACGCCTTATTTTGAAATCTGTAAACCTCATTTCACGAGGAATAACGCTTATTCCTAAATAGCTATTTCAGAACAGTAGCAGTATGGACACTCCACTGCTGCTATTTCAAAATAGCTCCTCCCCAGGGCCATTCAAAGTAATTACTCTCCAGTGCCTCCTGGGGATCTAAATCGAGGTAGCATGCCCACATTAGGGAAGCCTGCCTCAGACTAATTTTGAGGCTTCCCTGTAGTATAGACGTGCTATTTCGAAATAAACTATTCCAGAAAAAAAATCCGAAAAATGTTATTTTGAAATAAGCATGCTGTGTAGATGTACCCTAAAGGGGAGGCTTACCAGTTAATCCTTTGCATCCATAATTGTCATATGCTCCCCATCTTGCATCACTATGCCTTGATACAGCAAAATCAATGTCATTACTCACACACTTAGGCTGTGTCTACACTGGCACCCTTTTTCGGAAAAGGGATGCTAATGAGACACAGCGCAATTGCAAATCCGCGGGGGATTTAAATATCCCCCGCGGTATTTGCATTTACATGGCTGCCGCTTTTTTCCGGCTCGGGGCTTTGCCGGCAAAAAGCGCCAGTCTAGACGGGGATCTTGCGGAAAATAAACCCTTTTCCGCAAGATCTCTTATTCCTACTTGCAAAGTATACTGTGGAATCAGGGACTATGGTCTTTGGCACATTAAGTTTCAATATGATAAATACAATTCATAGCAACATCTTGCTATATGCATTAATTCGATTTAACCTAAGTATTTTTTCATTTTCTAAATCCAATTTTTTAAATAGTCCCTACTGCTTCAAGGTATATCATCTGCATACGTACCTTTTGAATTAAATTTCCCAAGCCTATAATTCCTTTGATATGTCTATGTTGCCTTAAAGCTATGACTCATGAGAGAGCAGCCAGTTTGATTATGATTTCAGATTTGGGTTCAATTCTTGGCACAAGCATCCTGTGTGACCTTAGACAAGTTACTTTCTGTCCATCAGTTTTCCATTTGTAAAATTGAGATAATAATTCCCTGATTCACAAGCACATTATTTCTTAGATGCTGCAATCATGCTGGCAATTTAAGTACCCAGATGGATAGACAGAGTGCCTCTATTAAAATATCAAACCATGAAGGAAATAGTGAGAGGAGGGAGAGAATTTATGTGAAGTCCTTTGTTAAAATATTGTTGGTATATTACCGCTCCACAGTCTACCATTTTACAGTACTTTAAGAAAAGATACTTTTGAATATAGTATAACATTGAAAGTCTTCAAAATACTCAAAAATAAACTCTTCACAATATTAGCCATTTCAGATTGAAGAATCACACACTATTTTAGTTTTCATTTGAAACTTACTTTGTAGTAACATTAGAAAGCTCACAAGTAGATTAATTTCCTTTTCAGGAAATCCTGTGCAAGCTCTCCCACAAAGATTTTTGTTTGTTGACATCTTGGTAGAATTGTATTTTCAAGGCTCTGGATTTCAAATTTCACACTGTATGCACAGTACCACAATACAAAATTCTGTCTATTTTAAATCTGCAAAAACTAATGCTTGTTTTCATTATGCAGTAAGTATTTTTTGTTTCTACATATGACACTATGCTGGACATGACCCAAAGCCTATAGTGCTAGTCCTCAGTAAAAATGTAAGCAGCTGTGGTCATGTAATTTAAAACCTCTGAAAAGTTTGCTGCAGTGGTTGTACTACTTTAGTGTACCATGAGTGCTGGATGCAGCCAGTCATGGAAAGGATTCCCTTCCTCACAGAATGAAAGAGAGAAGTGAAATGCAAACCTGAATGCAACCTGAAAGGTCCAAATAGATGAGCTTGTGACATCCTTTCCCAGATCCCAGGTACTGTAAACCTTTGTCTGTGAATTTTCTGCAGTAAGCTAAACTCAGATATTGTAAATTGGAGAAGCTCCTTTACAAAAGACAGGGAGAAAAAACAGTTACTACAACAATAGGCTACAGAACAAAGATGCACTCAGATACCATAGCTAACATCTCTCTAAAAATTCTGTGGAGATACTAGATTTTAACTTAGATTCTTTCCTCATTGAAATTTAAAAGAGTGCAGTTTTCCTTGTTTCGGGTATTGTAAACTGTTTGGAAATAGTACTATGGTACAATAATATATCATATAATCCATAATTATATTCAAATAAATATTAATTTAAGGCTAAATTACTTAATTGCAAAAGCACACATTTTTGTATTAAGCTGAGACTGGATGTGTATATTTTGGAAGCCAATAGACCTGTGAGGGCAAGGTTACATTATTTACTTTGCCACTGATTTATAAGCTGTTTCTGTTGGAAATGAAAACCAGAACTCTATCAAAGGATGTTAAAAGCATACAGGGATTAAACATACTGTTAAACCTTCTGTGGTCATGTAATTGTTTCCATTAACATTTTAAAGGCAAGGTATTAAAACAAATTTCAAGTGGAAAGAGATACAAAACTAATGTATACACATATACAAATTCAATCTTATATAAATGAAGTTTAAATCTGTTATTTTAAAGGATATTAGATAATGGAACACTGGCAAACATGGAAACTGTTAAGTGTATTGTATGAATTTGTACTCTTTAAATCTATTCAAGTTTTTATTATGCAAATTTAGGCATATAATATATCAAAGACTCTAAATTATACTGAACTAAATTTCTTATTGAAATAAGCAAGTATTGCAATACCATAATTACCAGAAATGAAATGTTACAGAAAAAATCAAAACATATAATTAGGATTAGGGCATACTGCTCTGTAAGAGATTTAGATTTAGGGACATACTCAGATCAGTTTTGCAAATCAGCAAAAACTAAGCATTTTGAAGGGAGACAGGAATACCTATTATGAAGCTGATTACTTAAAGAGTGGTTCACAGCATTTTTGTGGGAACTCACTTTATGCTTTGAATGTATATTGAGAAGACATGTTTTCAAAACAAACTGGGCAGAGAAGAGGGGGATAAGAAGTTGGAAAGCAACAGGGAAATGATTATGTAACTGCTGAAAAATGTTTAAATACATGCTAAGATTAAATTTCATACTCAGAAAAAAAGGTAAATAAAATATGCAATCAAAAAGAGACGATAGTAATAAGTTCTGGGACACGTTAAATGGAAGATGTTTTTTTCTGTATTTAATGAAGAAATGGAAGCACTGCCAAGTAAACTAAAGTACAGATCTTTAATTTAGGGCATAGATTTACAGCTGCCTGTGTGCTGAATCCTATTTTATGGCTGAATCTTACATAGGTCCTAAAATCTTGGTTTTTGTGACTCTGATTCAGTCATTTGGCATCAAGAACTTAATACTCTACAGTGATTTTTAAAACAATTTAGTTCTCCATAGTTATTCTTGACATACAGGCTTCCTGTTTATTGCAAGGTCTGTATTATAAATGGAATAGAGAAGAAATACCAAGTTGTAATTCTATCTTATCACAACATCTTAAATCAGCTGTATAACTCAGAGGCTGAATTCTCTTGATAGAATGAAAGAGTGGAAGAGGAACACATGAAATGGCCAAACAGCTTCCAGCTCATCAAGAATGCAGTCCTCCATGTTTTTTTCAATAATGAACCCTTGATATTGAGCAGCAAAATATAAGTGAAGCATTGCAAGGTATTTCCACTGCTAAAAAGCATTTGTTAGCTATACTGTCTCAGAGAACTTTCCAAAGAAAGTATCTGTGGAAAGATGCCATCTTTTGAGCATCCCTAGAAACACTGCTGAAATCTGACTATCAAAAGCTTCGCACTGCTAATCTCAAAGGGTTTGTCTACACAGCAGGGCTAAACTCAAAATAAGCTATGCAACCTGAGCTATGTCGATTGCGTAGCTTAAGTCGAAGTAGCTTATTTTGAATTTGGGCACGTCTACACAGCACTTATTTTGAAATAGAACACTCTTCCTCTGACTTCCCTTAATCCTCATAAAATGAGGCTTACAGAAGTTGGAGTAAGAAGTCCTCTGGCTGGACATTTTTTTCAACTTTATGTCAAAATAACTACTTGTGTGTAGACACGCACTTTATTTCAAAATAACATCAGCAGGGCTCGCCAAGCGGCGGCGAGCCCCGCTCGCCAGCCACGCGGTTCTGCGCTCTGCACCGGCTCTTCCAGGTTGTAATCTACTCGCCATAGGCGAGTAGATTACATTATTTGTCGAGCCCTGAACATCAGTTATTCCAAAATAACGGTGCTGTGTAGACATATCCAGAAGGAACTATAATGTTGATTTATGTCCATATGTCTTCAGCAAAAAGTGTTGCACTTGGCAGTTTTCATTCAGAATCATAATTTGCTACTGACATTTTTCATATTTTTTTTTAGGAAAAAAAAAACTGTAAGCAAGAAAATAGAAAACCACTAATAAAACTTCATATTTTATTGACCCAAACAAAGGGGACATTTTATCTTATTTGTAAATTTTATTTTTCACAATAGAGACATGCACTAATTTGATTTATCCTTTCTTGGGTAGGTCTTGCCCATACATTAACAGAAGCAGATGGCTCTAATTTTTTGGTAGTAACCAGAAGCTAGGGTAGCCACTACAACATAGGTTGACAGGCATTCCAGAAAAGCCATTCCAAATTTAAACACGAAGAAATTGAAACTGGAAGGCAAAAATTATGCTAATAAGGAGAAAAAAACAGAGGCTTTCCTATAAATGATAGAAAGAATAACTCTGGTGCTGAGATGCAGGATGGAAGACTTATTGAAGAAAACTCAGAAATCTGGCATTGGACTAGTACGTTCCCAAGGCATCACATTACTGCAGGGAAAATCCAAAAATCCAAAATGTAGTATTTGAACAGCGGAGAAAATTATATTCCAGGAATATGTGGGCTGCTGTGAAAAATCAAAATTTTGTTTTCCTCAATAAGGAAAGAAGTAGTGTACACATATGATGTGGCAGTTCTATTGGAATAACTCAAACTTTCTTTCTTTGCTTCTTGTGATAAGTGGATTGGACCAACCCAGCAGTCAGCCCTCCAATTTGGTAGATCAACACACATCTCCCACAACAGGAATGGATGTTTATCTATTACAACACAGTTCACCTGTATGGTGTGAATTCTTTGGCCTAGTCTACACTAGGACTTTAACATTGAATTTAGCCACATACGGTTGATTTTTTAAATGATGTGTCCACACTACCAAGCTTGTCACATCAATCTTAAGGGCCACTGAAGTCGATTTCAGTATTTCTGCTTTTCACGAGTAATGCTATTCCTGACCTTTCATGGTTGAGTTTACAGTAGTACAGACAAAGGATTGGCAAAATTCAAGGATATTGGCCTCCTGGAGGCCTCCCACAGTTCCCCATTCTGACCAGAACTTGAACCTTTACTGCTCTCCAGGTGAGCAGAAAAAGCCCCAGGAAAATTTGAATTGCATTTGCCATGTGGTCCTAATTGCGAGCACATCTCAGAACAAGCAGCACATCATGTCACACATGGCGATGACTTCAACCAATGCAAACACAGCAATGAGTTTCAATAGTTCTGCTCCCATGGGTTCCAGGTCCCAGAGATGTAGAAGAGTACCAGCATGGAGTGTCTGGGAGATCTTGGACCTCATCGAGGCATGGGGAGATTAATCTATTCTATCTGAGCTCCAAACTAGCAAGAGGAACTCAGACATTTACACAAAGATCAACAGCTTCCTGGTGGCTAAAAGTTATTCCAGGGACACCCAGCAGCGCGGAGTCAAAATTGAGCTGAGGCAATCCTACCACAAGATGAAGGAGGCAAGCAGACAGTCTTGTGCAACAAGCATCTAAGAGCAGCTGGGGGGAAGGGAGAGGAGTTCGGCCCATTTCCCCAGTTTGACCATGGAGTCCAGCCAAAACATGCCTGGCATCAGCGTGGAGGACAGCATAGTGGCGGAGGAGAAGAAGGAGCATGGTTAGCCAGCAATCGCCGAGAACCAAGAGCTATTCATGATGCTAGAGCTAGTCCCCTCCTCCCAGGAAGTCTCCCATTCGATCACCGACCCCGGGAAGGGCACTTACAAGTGAGTTTACAATTTTTTCTTACTACAAGCAGGTTAAGGCAATTGGATGTGATGTGTGCAGGGGGCCCAGAACAGTTACTAATATGTCTGCAGATGGAGCGGGAGGCTTGCCTGCACATCTCAATGAAGCTCTCAGATAGGAACTTTCTGATCCTTCTCAAAAGGTTTTTGGGGAGGCCAGCCTTAGTCCGTCCTTCACAGTAGGACACCTTCCCACACCAAGCCACCAGTACGTGGTCTGGAGTCACTGACCCACAAAGCATTGCAACGTAAGGCCCATGTTTGTGGACTCATTCAGTCAGGATATGCTCCCAATTACTCTGTGTGATTCGGGGAAGACTGATATCTCTCATGGTAACCTGGATAAAGGAGGAAGGGAACCTATTAGTACGCTCCCTGGGAGACTGTGTGTGCCAGACACATATTCCCCCTTCCCTCTGTGGGCTGGAAAAGAATCAGTGTCCTCAGGAGGCTGCATGTGTTGGACCCAGCGTGTATCAGACCCAGCAGGAAGGCACCATTCCCTGTCCTTCCTCTCCCACCAGCAGGCTCCTGCCCTGGCTGGGAAAAAATAACTCTCTCTGGGAAGCCACATGTGCTGGACACAGATTCCCCCTTTCCCCTGCCTGCAGGCTCCTGTGGACTGGGAAAGTAGCATTGTCCCAGGAAGTCATGTATGCTGGACGCAGCATGTGCCGGACACAGGGGAAAGCCACCCTCTCCCGTTCCACCCTCCCTCTGCCTGCAGGCTCTTGCCCTGGCTGGCCTTTTACCATGCCTGCCTGTCTCCAAACC
Organism: Rafetus swinhoei; assembly: GCA_019425775.1. Lineage (NCBI taxonomy): Eukaryota > Metazoa > Chordata > Testudines > Trionychidae > Rafetus > Rafetus swinhoei. The sequence goes on along the minus strand of CM033437.1, from coordinate 325,735,540 downwards.
AAGCGCATCCCGATGCTCCCCTGAGAACTCAGTGTACCTACTGTAAAGTGCCCACTTTAAAGAAAACATTTGGCCTTGCACAAAACACATCTCCATTGTCTTTCCACAGACCTTTTGTGTAGGCTAACAGATTATGGTTAGACTTAACACAATGTATCTCCTGTAATGTGTGCCCTTGTAATTTTTCATTGCAGCTGGCTCTCTATGCACTCCCGCTCTTACCGCATCTGACAGCCTGGCTCAGATCTGCAAGTGAAAGTGGACAAGGGAGGAGATGTTAACGGAGCAGATGGAGTGCATGAACCGGATTGCTGAATGCTAATGAGAGAAAAGCCACCAGAGAGTAGCAAGCAAGGCAGCAGGAAATCATCTTTGCCTTCCTGACACCTGTGATGGAGCGCCTGGCTTCATGTCTGGAGAGGGCCTCCTTCCACTCCAATGACAACCCTTGTCCCTCTTCCACCAACCCCATTGCTTCCATTTCCAGAGTCACCAGGGGCTACTGAGGCGCCAGGACATGGGGGTGGAGGGAACTCAATGGCTGCCATAACCCTCCAGGACTTCAGGAGACAAAAAGCAGTCCCACAGGCATTCCTGGCCCCTCCTCCCCCACATTCGGGTTCCCACATCTTGTTTTCCCTGCTGTTTTCCCCTAATAAAAACTCCTATTTTTGAACAATTGCCTTTTTATTGCTTGTACTACAGAGGTGGGGTGGGGTGGGAGATTAAAGGCAAACACAGGAAATGCGAGGGGAACTTGTTGAGAACAACGTGGAAGAGACTCAAAACTGGCCGTGCATAAAACTGTCCTTCAAGGCCTTGCTGATTTACACTGCCCCTTGCTGTGCTCTCCAGATCGTGCTGATGTCCAGCTGCTCAAACTCTCTGGGTAGGCGCTCTGCCTCAGCTCCCCACCCTGACAGATAAATTTCCCCTTGTTCTCGCACAGATTTTGGAGCACACAACAAGCTGCTACCACAAAGGGAATGTTGTATTCACAGAGGTCCAACTAAATCAGGAGACTTCTAAACCTATCCTTTAAACATCCAAAAGCACATTCAACCACCATTCTACACTTTCTCAGCCTGTTGTTGAACTCCTCTTTGCTGGGGTCCAGGTTGTCCATATAGGGCTTCATGAGCCACGGAACAAGGGGTAGGCTGGGTCGCCCAGGATCACAATAGGCATTTCCACCACTCTGATTCTGGGGCAAATGTTTCACTCTGCATCTTTCAAAGAGCTAGGAGTTCCTAAACTTGTGGGTGTCATGCACCTTTCCTGAGAATCCCATGTTGATGTCAGTGAAACAGCCCTTGTGATCTACCAGTGCCTGCAGCACCATGGAGAAGTACCCCTTGTGGTTTATTCACTCCGTAGCAAGGTGGTTTGGGGCCAAGACGGGGATATGTATTCCTTCTATCATTCCACCACAGTTAGAAAACCCCATTGTGGTAAAGCCATCAGTAATAGTGGGGGATTTCAACTATCCTCATATTGACTAGGCAAATGTCACCTCAAAACGGGATGCAGAGATAATTTTTCTCGACACCCTAAATGACTGTTTCTTGGAGCAGCTGGATCTGAGACCCACAAGAGGAGAGGCAATTCTTGATTTAGTCCTAAGTGGAGCTCAGGAACTGGTCCAAGAGGTAAATATAATGGGATCACTTGGAAAGTGCCCATAATGTAATAAAATTTAACCTCCCTGAAGTGGAAAAAACACCAAAGCAGTCCACCACTGTGGCATTTAATTTCAGAAAGGGGAACTACCAAATAATGAGGAGGTTAGTTAAACAAAAATTAAAAGGTACAGTGCCAAAAGTAAAATCCCTTCAAGCTGCATGGAAACTTCACAAAGACACCATAATAGAGGCCCAACTTAAATCTATACCCCCCAAGATAAAAAACACAGTAAGACAACCAAAAAAGTGCCATTGCAGCTTAACAACCAAGTAAAAGAAGCAGTGAGAGATAAAAAGGCATTGTTTTAAAAGTGGACACTAAATCCTAGTGAGGAAAATACAAAGAAGCATAACCATCATCAAATGAAGTGTAAAAATATAATAAGGAAAGCTAAAAAGGAGTTTGAAGTACAGCTAGCCAAAAACTCAAAAAGTAATAGAAAAATGTTTTTTTAAGTACATCAGAAACAGGAAGCCTGCTAAACAACTGGACGATTGAGATGCTAAAGGAGCACACAAAGGCTATGTCTAGACTGCAGAGTTTTTCCAGGATACCTCTGGTATCCCGGAAGAGCTCTGCTGCGTCCAGGGAACATGTCTGCTTTTTGGAACAGTTTCTGAAAAAGCGGGCATGGTCTTTCAACATACCTACCTGTATTCCTCTCAGTGAAAGGAATGGGGATGTTCCGAAAAAGGAGTTTTTTCCAAAATGTGGCCCCATGTAGACGGGCCAAATTTCAGAAAAGCCTCTTGCAAAAAAAAGCGGAAAAATATACGCAAATTGCAAATCGCAATTTGCGTATCTTTTTCCAATAAAACTTTGCAGTCTAGACGTAGCCAAAGAGAATAAGGTCACTGCAGAAACAAAATAATTTTTTTGCTTCGGTCTTCACAGCTGAGGATGTTATGGAGATTCCCAAATATGAGGCATTCTTTTTAGGTGACAAATCTAATGAATTGTCCCAGATTGAGGTGTCAGTAGAGGAGGTTTTTTAATAAATTGATAAAGTTAACATTAACAAGTCACCAAGACCAGATGGCAATCACCCAAGAGTTCTGAAAGAACTCAAATGTGAAATTGCAGAACTATTAACTTTGGTTTGTGATCTATCCTTTAAATCAGCCCCTGTATCTAATGACTGGAAGACAGCTAATATGATGACATGTGACAGAGTCCCCGCTCAGGCCCCTTGGTGTGGGACACCTTCTGGTCCACAAATCAGCCAGAGAGCCTTCTGGTGCAGTCAGCTGTGCTTTTATTGTCAGTTCCCACCACCTTCTATTTACAAAGTTTACAGTCAAGTCTGCCAGCTCCTCCGTCTACCTGGGAGCACACTCAGCCACACCCTGGCTTCTTGCTCCTCCTTGCCCCCTCCTGGCTTCCTTCCTCTGCCTTATGAAGCCCTCTGCTCATGAAGCCCACAGCTGTTTCTAATAGCCCTTCAGGCCCAGGCTTGCTCAGCTGTTTGCCATCAGCCTCTTTAGCCAGGCTACAGTGGCAGAGCTCTGGCTTAGCCAGCAGTCTGTCACACGCCAATATTTAAAAAGGGCTCTAGAGGTGATCCTGGCAATTATAGCCCAATAAGTCTAACTTAAGTACCGCACAAATTAGTTGAAACTATAGTAAAGAATAGAATTGTCAGGCACATAGATAAACATAATTTGTTGAGGAAAAAGTCATCATGGTTTCTGTAAAGGGAAATCATGCCTTACTAATCTACTAGAGTTCCTTGAGGGTGTCAACAAGTATGTGGACAAAGACGATCCAATGAATATAGTGTACTACGGATGTTAAGGACTAGTTGACTAGTCAACTATCCAATAAGCAAATGCTAATCGGATAGTCGACTAGTCGCTCCTCCACCCCCGCTGCCTCTATCTGATAGAGGCAACAAGAGAGGAAGAGAGGGTACTTACAAGTGGCAGCGCAGCATGGAGCCTGGGGTCAGCAAGGCATTCCCCAGCTGACCCCGGGCTTCACGTGGCACTGCCCCTTTGAAACACCACCACAGTGTTTCAAAGGGGCAGCATGGCACGGAGCCCAGGATCAGCTGAAGGCAACCCAGCTGACCCCGGGCTCCATGCGGCACTGCCGCTTTGAAACGGCGCTGCGGCATTTCAAAGGGGCAGTGCTGCAGGGAGCCCATGGTTAGCTGGGGACTCCCCAGCTGACCCTGGGCTCCAAGTGGTGCTGCCCCTTTGAAAGGCCACCATGGTGTTTCAAAGGGGCAGCTCCGTCCTAACGACTAATCGAATAGTCAATGCAAAAATGCATTGACTATTAGATTAGTCAATTACACGCTACTTAACATCCTTTTAGTGTACTTAAATTTCCAGAAGGCCTTTGACAAGGCCTCTCACCAAAGGGTCTTAAGCAAAGTACACTGTCATGGGATAAGAGGGAAGGTCCTCTCATGGATTGATAACTAGTTAAATGACAGGAAACAAAGGGTAGGGATAAATTGCCAGTTTTCACAATGGAGAGAGGTAACTAGAGGTATCCCCCAAGAGTCCATACTGGGACCAACTCTATTCAACATATTTATAAATGATCTGGAGAAAGGGGAGAAACAGCAAGGTGACAAAATCTGCAGATGATACTGAACTGCTCAAGAAAGTTAAGAACAAAGCAGACCATTAAGAGTTTCAAAAGGATCTCACAAAACTAGGTAATTGGTCAACAAAATGGCAAATTAATTTTAATGTTGATAAATGCAAAGTAATCCTCATTGGAAAAAATAGGCAGAGAATATCTTATTTTAAGAATAAGACAGAGAATATCTTATTGCCTCTATATAATTCTATGCTACACCTACATCTTGAATACTGTATACAGATGTGTACAGATGACTCATCTTGAGTAGTGTGTACAGATGTCTCATCTCAAAAAAGATTTTGGAAAAGGTACAGAAAAAGGCAAAGAAAATGATTAGGGGGTTGGAACAGGTGCCATATGAAGAGAGATTAAAAAGACTGGGATTTTTCATCTTAGAAAACAGGAGACTATGGGGGGATATGACAGAGGTCTATAAAATCATGACAGGTTTGGAGAAAGTGAATAAGGAACATTTATTTACTTGTTCCCATAACATAAGAAGTAGGGGTCACCAAATGAAATTAATAGGAAGCAGGTTTAAAACAAAAGGTAGTTTTTCTTCACTCAGTGCAGTCAACCTGTGGAACTCCCTGTTAGAGGATGTTGTGAAGACCAGGACTTTAACAGAGTTCAAAAAAGAACTTGATATATTCATGGAGGTTAGGTCCATCAATACTTATTAGCCAGGATTGGTAGAAATGATGTCCCTAGTCTCTGTTTGCCAGGGGCTGGAAATGGATGACATGAGAGGGATCACTTAACCCAGGGGTTCTCAAATTTTGTGATACCACGACCCCCCTCTAAGTTGCTGCAACCCGCCTCTAAGTTGTTCGCGACCCCTTGGGGGTCGGGACCCACAGTTTGAGAAATGCGGACTTAACCTGTTTTGTTAACTCCCTCTGGATCATCTGGCATTGGCCACTGTTGGAAGACAGGATACTGGGCTAGATGGACCTTTGGTCTGACCCAATATGGCCATTGTTATATTCTTATGTTCACTATAGTATTCATGTTCTCCAGAGTCATGACCCTCTGTAGCAGAACGGTATTGGTGGCCTTGGCTACTTGTGTGACAACAGCCCCCATTGTAGATTTCCCCGCTCCAAACTGATTTCTCACTGAATGGTAGCTATCTGACGTTGCAAGCTTCCAGAGGGCTATTGCCTCACATTTCTTCATGGTCATAGCGGGTCTCATTTGGGTATTGTTGTGCCTCAGCACAGGGGAAAGCCATTTGTAAAGTTCCAAGAAAGTGGTCTTTCACATTCGGAAGTTTTGCAGTCCCACCAGTCTGAGTTTGTCTCACGGCTCCAGAATCAGCATTCCACTGTGTCCACAGGATTGACTGGCAATTGCACTAGCACCACAGCTTGCGTGAGCAGCGACTCCATGCCAAGCTGAGATTTGTTCTCATCCTCTTCCTGGCAGAGCAACATAGATACACTCTCCAAGTACTGCACCATTAGGCGCACCACAACACACATCAGCATCACAATTGTCTGCTGCAAACTAGGCTTCATGCTTGCTCTGGTATAGCATCTGCGTGGGCAACCAGGGCACAAAAAGGCATGAGCACACTGCTACCCATTGATCTGATGCAAGGGGAGAGGGACTAGACAAGTGCATTATGGAACACTGATGACATGAGCCCACAACCTCCCACTGCACAGTTTTGGTCCCAGTGGGCACCGGGAGCAGAGCCCAGAATGCAAAGCTAAAGAGTGCATTGCTCTCTGAGTCGACAGTAGGCTCTCTAATGAGGACACGCTACTTCAGACTACATTTGATTCTTCCCTGAAATGAGGACACGGACCTTCGACTTTGCAAAACTGAATGCTCAGAAATTGAACATATTAGATTCAACCTTATCTCATAACGTAGACATGGTCTTTATACTTGCTTTCACACAATCCTTTGGGCAGCACATTTTTTTTTGAAGGTCACCAACCAGTATTTGGTTCAGGAAATATGGCTACTCTAAATACACAGTTCTCTGTGAATTTTTGAGTATTGTTTTGCCACATCTCAGACTAAGGGTATGTCTACACTATAGTGCTATTTCGAATTAACTTAATTCGAAATAGTTAATTCAAATTAAGCTAATTTGAAATAACGCATCTTTACACAAAAACTATTTCGAAATAGCGTTTTGCTATTTCGAAATAGCGCGTCCACACTGAGTGGACCCTGAACCGAAAGTTAAGGCTGGCCGGAACCAGTGCCGGCAGGGCATCAGGTTAGGACTTAGTGTGTGGGGCTGCTGCCTGAGGCTAACTGAGCTCTGTGCTTAAAGGGACCCTACCCCCACCCCGGACAGACAGTTCTCAGCGTTCCCCGCTTGCTTGTCTACCTCAATGAGGGACAGCAAAGCAGTCCTGTCTTGGAGTGCCCTGAGTGCCCGCACTCGGGACACCACAGCACACGGCCACATGGAGCCAGAGCTGCCCCTGGGCATGCCGGTGCATCTCGTGGGGTCGTTGCCATCAGCCCGGCTGCACTTGCTGCAGGCTGCCATCCGGGGGGGTCAATCGGGGGGCTGTCAGGATCCAGGAGGCCCTGAGGGAGAGCGTCCACCCTGAGGAGCCCTCAGAGCCTCCCCGATCCTCCCAACTGGGGGCTCGTGCCCCATTTCTCCCTCAGGTCCTTCCACTTACCCCTCCTAGCCCCCCTTCCTGATGTCAAATAAAAGACACGTATGTCCAAAAATAGAAACTGGGTTTATTGAACAAAACTGGGGGGGATGAACCTCTGGGGAGACTGGGAAAAGGAGGTGGGAGAGGGGAAGAGAGAGGGTGGGAGAGGGGAGGGGGAAACCTGGGAGGAGGGAGCTGGAAGGGGGAAGCAAGGGGAAGAAGGGGGAGGGGAAGCTCAGGGCTCAGGGTTGGGGATCTCGCCGGACCAACCTGACTTTCATGCTAACCTGCTCCTGGGTTCGCATGTGGCCTTTGGTGGCCAGGCTGGCAGCTATCCTGCCATAGACGGCCACATTCCTCTGTCTAGTGCGGAGATCATGGGCGTTGGGGGCATCCCCCCCAAACCTGAATAAGGTCCATGATCCCCACCCTGGACCAGGAAGACGCCCACCTTCTCCAGCCCCTGTCAGGCTCCTGGGAGCTGGCAGACTGCTCCTGGGGAGAAATGGACAGCTGGCTCCCAATGTTTTGGGGCCACAGGGTCAGGGGCCCCGGTGGCCACTGCTGGCTCTGGGCTGGCAGGCTTGGAGCTGGCACAGGCACTGTGGCCAGGGTCTACCCCTTTAATGGCTCCAGGGCTGGGGGAGAGGAGAGTAAGTTTTCCTTGTTGTGCCCAGAGTGGCCACCAGGGCTCCCTGGGAAGGGCTGGAGGCCCCCTATTTTGAATTAAGTGTCTACACAGCACTTAATTCGAAATAGCTATTTCGAATTTGGTATCACTCGTAGAATGAGGTTTACCATTCGAAATAAGGGCTCCACTATTTCGAATTTATTTCGAAATAGCGGTTTGCCTGTGTAGACGCTATTAAAGTTAATTCGAAATAACTGCTGTTATTTTGAATTAACTTTGTAGTGTAGACATACCCTCAGTGACTTCTTTCTACATGTTCCTGAATGATTGCTGTACACTAATGACACCGAGAATAGGCTCAAGAGATCAGTGAGAATTTGCACACCTTGTGATTAGTTTTTCTGGATTCAAGTCACAAACAAAATAATTCCCACTAAATTTTTTTAAACCCACTATTATGTCATAAACAAAGTCAAAATAGATAATCTTGAACAAAGCCATTCTTTACTGTTTTAAGGAAATAAAGGACAACACATAGAGCAGATAGGACATATAACTACAATATACTTGACTATTTACTTTTTTAAAACACTAACCAAGCCGTTCTGAATATATCTCATTCAATAGTTTTGCATACAGAACACATCTAAACTGAGTATCTGTCTTCTGTCTATAACTACCAAGACTAGACCATAATATTATGGAGGTATCTGAAACTTTACCTGAAAAAAATCAGCACAAAATAAATCTCTCCTCACTGAATAGATAATTATAAAGGAAATGGTAGTCAATATAATGAATTCACTTACAGTTCCTTCCCTTCTCCAGGAGTCTTCCATACATATTCAGAACAGATAATCACCCCCTTTTACATCCATTGACACCCAAGATCTTACATCACAACCATTAACTTTTCTGCTGAGGTGACAGGGCTTCTTTCAGAACCTGTCAACATCACCTTTTAATCAACCAAATTGGCCAGTGATAATATATATGAAGGGCTGAGTGCCTTTTTTTCAGGAGGTGTGCTTCCAATGCGTTCACATTTGGCTTGAGAGGGGACAGTACCACATGAAAGCTTAAACTTTATTCCTCTGCTTGCCATTGCAGTGCATCACCACTAAGCTACTGAGATGGCTAAAAAAATGACCCCACGCGGAATACTAATAAATTCCTCTTTCACAGACTACTGGCAATTTAACTAATTACTAGTTAAATGCACAGTACAAATCAGGATGGTAATTTCTTAACCTTTAGCTCAAAATTGCACATTCATTTTGTGCCCTTTTTTTGTAAGTTTTCCTCTCCATCAAAAGAAAGCAAAGGCTTACTATAATTTATAAACAAGAAAGTTGCTGCTTTTCTGATTAGTGGTCTACACATAACCATTTTAAACTTACAAGCTAGTTGCACAACAATGAGCAACTGTGTTGTTTATCCAAAGGAACTTTGATTAGCAAGCTCACAAATTTCTGTAAAACTTAGCAAGACCTATAAGCTAACAGTGTAGATATTTTACTGCAATAAAAGAGAAAGGAGAAAAATCCTAAGAACAATATAAATGGCATTTTTACAAAGTAGATGGAATCCTGTAAAATATTCAGAAAGAGTTATATTTCTTGAAATAACATTAAAATTCATATTTTCATAGAATACATATGACTTTTTGTTTCTTACTAATTTAAATGTAGGAAGAGATATTTTTACCTTGACAACAGTCTTAGTGTCCCATTAGTAATATCTGTGTAAGACAGATTTAAATAGAGAAGAGCTGGACAACCTTCTGATATAAGTCTCATTGATTCATCCTGAATAATAAACAAACAAAAATAATAATATTTGTCAATGTATGTCAAATTAGGCTTTGTTTGCATTTTAGTGTATGTAAAGTCTCTTCTATGCTGTAGCAGAAAAACTGAATTAATTTCTTTAAAGCATTAAATGCAACAGTACAAATAAAACATCTCTTAAAATGTTCTAAAGAAAAACATTATACTATATTGTTTACAGAATTATTTTTGTTGATTGTAAACATGACTATTTCTATGCACCCAATTCAGGAAGGTGCCTAAGAACCAAGTAGTCCTAATAAAATCAGTTGTATTATTCACAGGCTTAAGTGTTTTGCTTAATCAAGACCTTAGTTAGCATATATAGACAATAATTTAAGATGACTTTCTAAAATCCAGGCAGTGTGCTTTATTAAGTATTCATACCAGTCCATCAATTATAAAATACTCACTGTACACAACCTTTCTTTTTAATTTGAGTTAGGGATGTTAGCATATAGCTGTTTAAATAATTAAGCCTAGGCTTATCGGTTAATCTGTATCAAAGGCAGCAAGGCGGGGAGGCTGGAGCCAGTGCCTGTGGGGAGCCAGTTTCCTCCACATGATGGTTCCTGTGAAGCCACATACCCTCCCTGCTGCCTCGCACAGAGGCAGCATCACAGGGGGTTAGTGCTCAGGGAGAGCCATCTGAAAAGCACTGGATCGCATGGAACCACCTGCTCCCCACCTATGCTGCTGCTTCCAGGAGCCATGCAGAGCCAAGGAAGGCAGGGAATCTGACTTAGCCCCACTGCACTCTGACCAGACTTTTAATGGCCTGGTCGGCAGTGCTGACTGGAGTCACCAGAGTCCCTTTTTGACGGGGCGTTCTGGTTGAAATTAGACACCTAGCAACAGTGTTCCCTGTAAGCTACACACTTGGCAAACACCCAGGAAAGATTCAAATGCTGCCCAGCTGATTAGCAGAACATCCACAGCCAGCAGTGTGTGGTTCTGTGGGTGCTCATCCATAGATGCCTCAGTGCACATAACAAAATGCATTCCGCACATGGATGGTAAAAAGTAGAGGGAACATTGCCTGGCAACCATAATTCATATCAACTGAGGATGTGGTCAGCATATTGCTTTATCCAATGCAAATAAAGAACTATAAGAAAACTTCACATACAAGTACAAAATATCTGTATAAAACAGTATTAATAAACTATGTAATATACAGAAAATACTGGCCTGTTTTCAAAATAAGAAATTACAAATTGGCATTAAAACAATCTCGTTTCAAAATTAAGTTTATGTAGAAAGTATTCTTCATCAGAAAGGGACTTATGAAAACATCAAACAGAATTACCAGGAACCAAATAGGTTTGAAAACTATTTAGGAAAACTAAAAGACAAAATATATTTCCCATGAACCACAAGGAATGCTTCACTTCCAGACAACAGGAAAAAGAAGAGATTGCCATGATAGCTCTGTTTTGAAAATCCAACACTTCCCCCCCCACACACACACATTCTATATAATTTGAATTGTGTGAAGAAATATGATAGTACTTACATTTAATCCTTTGCATTCAGAGACATTTAGGTCTTGCAAATTTTTACATTCACCTAAAATAAAAAATAAACTTAATATTGGAGTTAAAGATTAAACAGTTGTAATTCTCTGCATCAGACCAGAGGTCCATCTACCTCAGTGTCCTGTCCCTGACAATGGCCAGTACCAGATGATTCAGCGAAAGTCCAAGAGCCCAGGCAGAAGATATTTATGGAATAACTTGCTCATCAGAAAAGTTGTTTCCAGCCTCCTACCAGTTACCGCAGAGGGAGGCAAACCACAGCCTGTGGGCTGCTTTCACCCATCAGACCTTTTATTTCAGCCCTCAAGCTCTTGCTGGGGATCAGGGTCAGGAGCTTGCCCCACTCCAGCACTACAGCTGGGAAATGGGACTCGTGGAAATGGCAGCACGTCCCTCCTCCAGCTCCTATACATGGAAACAGCCAGGGGGCTCTGCATGCTGCCAGCACACTAAATGCTGTCTCCGCTGCAGCCAATGGGAGCTGTGGGAACAGTGCCTGTGGACACGACAGTTTGGAGAGCCTCCTGGCCATGCTACTCAATAGGAACATGCCATTGCTTCCAAGAATTGCTGGAAGTACGTGCTGACAGAGCTTGCACCCCAGACCCCCTCCCATGCTTCAATATCCTGTCCCAGCCCTGATCCTCCTCCAGCCCTCTGAACCCCTTAGTCCCAGCTTGGTGAACTGCTCATCCCTAGCTCCGCCCCTCTTGCACATCAAACACCTCATCCCTGACCCGCACCTTCAGCAAGAGCCCTCATCCCCTCCCATATCCCAACCCCCTGTCCCAGCTTGAAGCCAACCTCATTTCTAGCCCCACTCCAGAGCCTGCATCCCTAGACAGTGCCCTCATCCCCTTCCTCACCCCAACCCCTAATTTCATGAGCATTCATGGCCCACCATGCAAATTTCATACTAAGATCTAGTCCCCAGGCCAAAGAGTTTGCTCACCACTTAATTGGTAACTGGCTTATATCCTGAGGCACAGTGATTCATGTCCAATACTACATTAAAAATTATATTAAAAGAAAGCTAACTTTATAAAGTCAAGAACTCAAAAGTTAGGCAAAGTCCAAAGGTGAAAGTAAGCTGGTGCGTCCCAGCGTGGCACACTGGTAAAAGACTGGGGCTCTGAATACTTCCAGTGTAGCAACAAAAATCACTTGTGTCACTACACCCTGGGCAGCACAGCTACAGTGTGCCCAGGCTCCAGCCCCAGTGCTCAGATGGCCAGGCAGCAGAGTTACTGCCCCAGACGAACCCAGGGATTCAGTGGCCAGGCAGCATGTTTGTTGCACCCCAACCAGCCCCAGGAATCCAGCATCTGTGTAGCACGGTCACAGCGCCCTGGCCAGCTCCAGGGATCCAGCAACCAGGCAGCATGGTGGCCGCACTCCCAGGCCCAAGCTCCCCCACACCCTCCAACCTGAGCCTCCCACACCTCGCAACCAGTGTTCCCTGTATGCTTGTGCAGCCACTCAGGAGAGATTCCAAATGCTGTCCAGCAGATTAGCAGAGCACCCAATTAGGTTTTGGGTTTCTATTCTTGGTGCATAGTAGTGAACATAAGAACATAAGAATGACTATACTGGGTCAGACCAAAGGTCCATCTCGCCCAGTATCCTGTCTGCTGACAGTGGCCAGTACCAGGTGCCCCAGAAGGGGTGGACCAAAGATCACAATCAAGCAATTTGTCTCCTGCCATCCTTCTCCAGCCTTTGACTAACAGAGTCCAGGGGCACCATTCCTTACCCGCTGGCTAATATCCTTTTATGGACCTAACCTCCATGAATTTATCTAGCTCTTTTTTAAACTCTGTTATAGTCCTAGCCTTCACAGCCTCCTCTGGCAAGGAGTTCCACAGGTTGATGTGCGCTGTATGAAGAACAACTTTCTTTCATTAGTTTTAAACCTGCTACCCATTAATTTCATTTGGTGTCCTCTAGTTCTTATATTATGGGAACAAGTAAATAACTTTTCTTTATTCACCCTCTCCACACCACTCATGATTTTATATACCCTATCATATCCCCCCTCAGTCTCCTCTTTTCTAAACTGAAAAGTCCCAGTCTCTTTAGCCTCTCCTCATATGAGACCTGTTCCAAACCCCTAATCATTTTAGTTGCTCTTTTCTGAACCTCTTCTAATGCCAAAATATCTTTTTTGAGGTGAAGAGACCACATCTGTACACAATATTAAAGATGTGGGCGTACTATAGTTTTATATAGGGGCAGTAAGATATTCTTCATCTTATTTTCTATCCCTTTTTTAATAATTCCTAGCATCCTATTGGCTTTTTTGACTGCTGCTGCACACTGCATAGACGTATTCAGAGAACTATCCATGGTAACTCCAAGATCTCTTTCCTGATTAGTTGTAGCTAATTAGCCCCCATCATGCCTCAGTGCACATAAAAATTATTACGCACATGTGTGGAAAAAGTCCGCACGTGGATGGAAAAGATTAGAGGATACATTACTCCCAACCCCCTGTCCTGAGCTCCCCCATACCAACACAGCTGGTTTTTAAAATGGCTCCCTTTGCAGACCGGCTCCTGCCTAGCACCCTGTACTACTGTCTCTAATACAGAGGCAGCAGTGCAGGGTGGCAAGGGGCTCTCCAGCAATGGGGCCAGATTGCATTGGCTGCCGGCTCTGCTTAGGCTTATCAGTTAATCTAGTCGACTACTCATAGGGTATGTCTAAACTACAGCGTTATTTTGAAATATCTTATTTCGAAATAGTTAATTCGAAATAAGTTATTTCGAAATAACGTGTCTACACACAAAATGCATTTCAAAATAGCGTTTTGCTATTTCAAAATAGCGTGTCCACACTGAGTGGACACTGAATCGCATTTAAGGCTGGCCGGAACCAGGTCCGGCAGGGCATCAGGTCAGGAGTTACTTTGTGTGGCTGCTGCCTGAGGCTATCTGAGGCCTGTGCTTAAAGGGACCCCCTGGACAGCTGGTTCTCAGCTTTCCCTGCCTGCTTGCCTAATTTGATGACGGACAGCAAAGCATTTTGTCTCTGCATGCTCTGATTGCCCTCACTTGGGACACCACAGTACTCTGCAACATGGAGCCAGAGCTGCCCCTGGACACTCTGGTGCTTCTCGTGGACGCGTTGCTGCGAGCCTGGCTGCACTTTCTGCAGGCTGCCATCCGGGAGGTCCATTGGGGGGGCTGTCAGTATGTATCCAGGAGGTCCTGCGGGACAGCTTCCATCCTGAGGAGCACTAAGAGCCTCCCTGGTCTGCCCCACTGGGGGCTTGTGCCTCATTCCTCCCTCACGTCCTTCCACTTACTCCCCCAACCTCCCTTCCTGATGTAAAATAAAATACACATTTTTTCATAAACACGAACTGTCTTTATTTAACAAAACTGGGGAGGGGGTGCAGAATGAAACTCTGGTGAGACTGGGGAAAGGAGGCGGGAGGAGAGAGGGTGGGAGAGGGGAGGGGAAACCTGGGAGGAGGGAGCTGAAGGGGAAGCAGGGGAAGAAGGGGAGGGGAAGCTCAGGGCTCAGGGGCGGGGGTCTCGCCGGGCCAACTGTCTCCCAGCACCACGGATGCGGGGGCCTCAGCGTCCCCGGGGGGATTGGGAGGGGATGGAGGATGAGGAGGGGATGGAGGGTAAGGAGGGTGTGGAGGGAGAAGCGGGAGGGGGAGAAGGAGTGGGAGGAGGAGCGGTAGCTGGGGAGGCAGCAGGCGCTGGAGTGGCAGGAGGCAGCACGCTCTGCACCAGGGTCTGCAGGTGTTGGCAGACAGCATGGCCCTGGGCAAGCTGCTCCCACCGGAGCTCCAGATCTTCCTGCACCCAGTTCTGGAGGGTGCAGTGCAGGGCTCCCAGTGCCCCCAGGTGCTGCAGTCGGTACCCCTCGACTGCACGGGTGGTCCTGCAGAGCCCTCGGGAGCAGGAGCATGTCCCAGGAGGGGTGGTGCACCCTGCACGTGCAGCTGGTGCAGCTGTGGAGAAACAAGAGAAGTGGTCAGTTATCCCTGGGGACACAGTAGGTGAAGCCCAGCCCCCCTCTGCAAAGTGAGGATGACCGTTCCCTGCACCATCAAAGCCGATGTGCTTGCACACAGGCCATGTTCAGAATGTCCTGCTATCCCCAGAAGTGGGAGCTGCCCCATGTGCTGTGTATAGTGTGGCTGAGGTGGGGGGAGATGTCCCCTGCCTCTGTGTAGAATGGCCTTGTGGAGGGAGGGCATCCTGCTGTGTCCCACCCCGAGGTCAGGAGCATGTCATGTCTCTTCACACACGTGTGTGGCTTACAGGCCAAGGTCCCTGTGTGGCAGCCAGCTGGGGCCACGTGCCCAGGGGTGGCACGGCACATGCTCACACGTGCACAGGTTGCGGTATGATCCGTGGTCAGCAAGATCCAGGCGCACGGTACCTGGTCTCCTTCCCCGCCCCCCCAATAAGGGGACAGTGATGGCACTCACATGTTGTTGCCTCTCAGGATAACACTGGTGACGGGTCTGCTGGGACGGCTCGGGGGTCCTGGCTGTGTGGCACACTCCCTCTGGGCTCCTGCGGCTCCTGGAGCTCCTCCTTCATGCCATGGTCAGGGCCCTCTGCTCCAGGATTGATGACACCTCTGCTCCAGGGTGGCACGGACCGATGCAGTCCAGGACGTCAAAATAGAGGCAGGTGTCTGCCCCTGTGTGGGAGCTGCCCCGTGTGGCCCTGGCATAGGCCTGCCACTGCTCCTTCAGCTTCATGCGCACCTACTCCTGGGTGCGCATGTGGCCTTTGGTGGCCAGGCTAGCAGCCATCCGTCTGTAGATGGCTGCGTTCCTCTGTCTAGTGCGGAGATCATGGACATTGGCAGCATCCCCTCAACCTCAATCAGGTCCATGATCTCCACACTGAACCAGGAAGGCGCCCACCTTCTCCGACCCCTGTCAGGCTCCTGGGAGCTGGGGGACTGGGCCAGGGGAGCAGTGGAGGGCTGGCTGGCAGTGGCTGCCTGGCTCAGGTGGGGCCACTGGGTCAGGAGCAGCGACTGCTGGCTCTGTGCTGGCAGGCTTGCAGCTGGCACAGGCACTGTGGCCAGAGTCAACCCCTTTAAGGGCTCTGAGTCTGGGGGAGAGGAGAGGAGTTTTCCTGGTTTATCCCAGAGTGGCCACCAGGGCACACTGGGAAGGGCTGGAGGCCCCCTATTTCGAAATAAGTGTCTACACAGTGCTTATTTCGAATTAGCTATTTTGAATTTGGCGTTATTCCTCGTAGAATGAGGTTTACCAAATTCGAAATAAGCACTCCGCTATTTCGAATTTATTTCAAAATAGCGGTTTGGCTGTGTAGACGCTAGGAAAGTTATTTCAAAATAACGGCTGTTATTTCGTAACTAGCCAATTAGCCCATCATAAGACGGGATTTTCAGGTCTCTCCTCCACATCGGTCTTCTCTCTGAGCTCCATCTCTCTCTCTCTCTCTCCTCCTCCTCCTACTGCCTCCCCTTCTCTCTCTCAGCTCTCCTCTGCCTTCTGCCTCTCTCTCTCTCTTTCTCTTCTCTCCCTCCTGCCTCTCACTCTCCCTTTCTCTTCTCCTCCTCCTCCTGCCTCTCACTCTCCCTCCGCTCCGTCTCTCTTTCTCTTCTCCCCTGCCTCTCACTCTCTCTCCGCTCTCCTCTGTCTCCGTCGGGGATGCACGCTCGTCCAGGCCCCGCCCCCTGGGCGTGTACGTCACCGCCCCGGCCCCCTTCACCTCCCGCCATGGCACTTGGCTGACTTCTGCACCATTCAGCTGGGCCGCCGTGCGGGAGCAAGCAGCGCAAACAGACTCTCTCTCTCTTCTCCTCCTCTTACTGCCTCGCCCTCTCTCTCTCTCAGCTCTCGTCTGCCTCCTGCCTCCCTCTCTGTCTCTCTCTTTCTCTTCTCCCCCTCCCGCCTCTCACTCTGTGTTTCTCTTCTCCTCCTCCTGCTGCGTCTCTCTCACTCTCTTTCGCTGTCCTCCGCCTCCTCCGTTCTCCTCTGTGTCTCCTCCGTGTCCTCTGTCTCTGCTCTGCTTTCCTCCTTTTGAATCTGTGCTGCATGGGGAGCGCAGACCCCAAACAGACGCTTGCGCCGCTTGCTCCCGCGCGGCGGACCGGCTGAGTGGCGCAGAAGTCAGCCGAGCGCCACGGCGGGAGGCAACAGCACCGCCCAGAGGGAACAGCCAGCGTTTCAGCGTTACAGAGTCACAGACATTGGGCTACTATATATATGATAACTTTGCTGTGTAGACATACCCCTATTCCCCCCACCTTGCTGCCAAAGGGAAGCAGGAGCCAGTGCTGGAGGAAACCGACTTTTAAGCCAGTTCCCTCCAGCACCAGTTCCACGGTGCCACCTGCTCCCCACCCCACTGCTGCCTCTATCAGAAGGGGAGGCTGCTGCAAAGCAGCTCCTGTCTATGGGGGGTCCGAACTCCCCACGGACAGGAGCTGCTACGAGAGCAGCCTCTGTCCACTGCAAGCCTGGGCCCACCATGGGCAGAGGCTGCTTTGCAGCAGCCTCACCTGCCCTCTCGCCCCCCAGCAGCCTCTGTCCATGGGGAGCTCAGACCCCCTGTGGACAGGGGCTGCTGCCAGTGGGGCTGGGAAACTGGAGGGGTCACTGGAGCCTATGGCGTAGAGAGGTTTAAAAGCCCACAGCCAACAGAAATGTGAGTGCTGGTGGGACTACCAGCAGAGCTGCTAGGGCCATTAGCACTGGCAAGGTCGGCAGGGCTGCCGGAGCTTGCAGGGATGCAGCCAGAGGGCCAGGGCAGTGGTGCAAGGTGGCAGAGGAAAGAAGCCCAGTGGAGAGGATGGCGCTCTCACCCCCAGACCTCCACTGGTCCGGCAAACTTCCTCATCTAGGATTGGTCAGGTCCCGAGAGTGCCCGACCAGGGAGGTCCAACCTGTACAATCTTTAACTAAATGATTATATACTGTTTCCCAAAAGGACATTGCGAGCACATTGAAATAGTCTCCCTGCTTTCATTTCCTCAGCCCACAGCAACACCTGGCACCCAGAAGGAGCAACTGTAGTAAAAGTCCTGCTCACACCCTCAGCCATGGAATCTTCAGAGACTTTAGCTGCCAAACTCTAACAATTCTCTACTAAGAATGTGTGAACTATGATTTTTTTCAGATGCTTATAACTTGGCCAAAATTGGATTCATTTTCATAGGAGCAGCAAAAGGCATATCTCTGATACAAAGACAACTCTGCCAAATAAATTCCTGCTCCAAAGCATGGAATTGCTAGTTTCTCAATTGAACAGCTAAAAGAAATTTTTCACTGAGGGCAAATAATATATTTTCCTTGGTCTCATTCTCAGAGACAGCTGATCTGTTTTTTAGATAAATAAATTCAGTCTGAAGCAAACACTTGGTGTGGGAGATTCAATATGAGATGTTTATATTGATCACAAGAAATATTTTAAAAATCTAACCTTAACCCTTTCCTTTCACCCTTCGGCTTCCTCGGGGTCTTTTTCTCTCTTTCTCCAGCTCTGTATGCAGCAGAGAACCTCAGGCCTCAGGTGTTGGACCAGCAGCTGCTGCGACTCCTGTTCAGTTCTGCTTGGACACCAGGAGCTGAACTGGAGGCTACAGTCACTGGTCTTTGCCTGCTATAGAGCTGTACATGCTGTTGGGGATGTAGACAGACTCTGCACGTGGGGAGGCTACACCATAGGAGTACTGACCCGCCCTGCTAGGTAGAGCCCCTTCTTGACCTTGGCCCTTCAGGACAGCTCCATGGTACATAGCCCATCCACTTGCCCAGCCAGATGGAGCTTGAGCAGGTAGAGCAGATAGAGCTGCACTCAAGAGCTGAAGTCAGCAGACAAACCAGTCCACGATGGTGCAGTACTCCCCAGAACAAATGTCTCAGTGTAACCGTTTACACGGTTAACTGATGAACCTAGATGCATGCTTACATGGAGCCCCACCCCCCCACTGAGCTGCTGTATCTAATACAGAGACAGCAGCGCAGGGAGGGGCAGGCAGGAGCCAGTGTGCACAGGGGAGTCAGCTCTTAAGCCAGCTCCCCACACGTACCAGCTCCCACGGAGCTGCCTGACCTCCCTCCCACACTGTTGCCTGTGTGTCAGAGGCAGCAGTATGGGGGAGAGACGGGAGCTGATACGTGTGAGGAGCCAGCTCTTTGGCTTGCCACATACCGGCTCCCACAGAGCTGCCTGCCCCCTCCATTTCCTGTGTCAGGGGCAGCAGTGCAGGGGGGAGGCAGAAGCCAGTGCCCTCCCCACATAAACATGTAACTGCTGGATTTTTCAGCAGTTACACATTTACTCAAATAAACAAATTTTAATAACCCAGTGCCTCTTTTCACTCCCCTTCCAATATTGTTCGTTGAGCATGGTCCTGTCTGTTTTCCCCATGAAACACTGAAGGGCCAAGGAGGGAAGTGGAATGATGCACCCATGAGTACTGGCCCACTACTAGGGACGTGTGGGATAAAAAAATCGAGAGGCAATTTTCTCTTTAAATTAGGGATATCCCTTTTAAAATGGGATTGCTGGCAACTCTGGTCAGAGAAAATAACATTTGATTCCCAAAACATAATAAATGGACAAAAGCACTAATTATAAATTAGAGCCCTATGTAATGCAAAATAAAACAATAAACCAAACATGAAGATAAAAAAGACATAAAATGAAACACATCCTACAGTAGCAGCATCTGCGACATGGAGTAGGGCTTAGCTACCTGCTCCAGGTGCTGTGATTTGGCATGTGGGGTTGCAATGCTACTCAGATTTGGCCCAGCCACCCCTTCATCATAACGGAAGATCAAGAAGTCAAATTTGAAATTGCAGTGCTATTCATTCAAATTTGGTCCAGTCACTCCCCTCTCGCATCATGACAAAGGAGCAACCATGCCAAATCTGAGTGTACTGCCAGCTGGAGTGGGGAACCAGGCCCTGCACTGTAGGACAGCTCCAGTGTTAATGTGGAACAGATTTACTCTGTATCTTCCCGCCCACGACTTCCCACCCCACAAGGGGAGGACCCTGACCTTCTCATGGAAGAGAAATAAATGGGAGGAACTTGAGCTCAGTGAGGGCAGAAGACAAGAGAGGTGTCCCTGGAACTAATGGGTGATGGAGTTTTGGTGCTCAATAGGGGAAGGGGAATATTTAATGGATGATGGAGAGAAATTTCTGGGGCTTGGAGAGACTGAGGATATGTCTACACTACAGAGTTCTGTCAGAAAAACGGCCGTTTTTCTGACAAAACCTGTGTTACATCCACACTGCAATCACGTTCTTCCGAAAGTAAACAGAAAGAACAGAGGGGTTTTTCCAGCGTTGGTAATCCTCTTTCTACAAGGAAGAAGCCTTTTTCTGAAAGAGCTCTTTCGGAAAAAGGCATGTGTAGACAGGGAGGAGGAGTTTTTTCCGAAAGAAGAGGCCTCCAGGAAATAACACAGGTGCCCTGATGGACACTCCATCCAAATTAATCAGGACTCTATAGTTCCTGCAGGCACCCCGGACAAGCCTTGTGGCAGGAAGCCAGCCTGAGAGCAGCACCTCATTGTGCGGCTCTCCCTGCCACAGGACTTGCCACTCATGGCCCAGCCTCAAGCCCACAACGATCCTCCTGGCCCTCACAGGGAGCAGCCCTAGGGGTCCCAGGACCCACCTAGGAGGACCAAGAGATGGGCACACTCCTGGTCTGGAGCAGAGATCCTGCCCCTCCTTGAGCTGTGGGGTGAGGAGGACACCTTGCAGGATCTCTGCTTCAAGCAGCGCAATGCCGAGATATTCAAGGGCACTGCCAAGTCCCTGGCAGAGTGTGGACACCCACCCCGGACCTTGGAACAGGTCCAGAGTAAGGTAAAGGAGCTCCGCCAGGGATATGTCCGGGCTAGAGAGCACAGCTCGCGCTCAGGGGCAGGACCCCACACCTGCCCCTACTTTGATGAGTTGCACCAGATACTGGGGGGTGGGGAAACGTCTTCCCCACCCATCGTGGTGGACTCCAGCCTCCAGACCCCTGTCGTCACCCGGCTGGAGGTCACAGTGGAGGAGGAGCAGGAAGACCAGGGACAGCCGGAGGAGGAGATGGACACCATGACACTGTCCCTGGAGCCGGTGCCTCTGAGCCAGGACATCTCCCAGGATTCGTCGGATGCTGGAGAGGGATCTTCAGGTGAGTGGTCTTAGTTTGTCACACACACAGGGTGGGGAAGGCTGGCGCACAGGAAGCGGGGTGCAAGTGTCTCTCAGGCTGCTTGGCAGGACATTGTGCTGTGGTCCATACACGTGGAACCATGTGCAGCGTTAGTGTGCGGCACGTGAACTCAGCAGGCAACCCGAGCACCGGTGGAATCCAGCTGCCAGGCTCAGGGGAAGCCACACACATCTTGCCACGGGGGGGAGGCCCTGCCAGCACCTGCCATGGCTGGAAGTAGGTTAGCCACAAGGGCGAAGGCACGACCCCAGACACACCGAGGAGTGCCGCACACAGCACATGGGCATGCCTGCACATGCGAGGCACTACCCACTCCAGCAGGCAACGCAGCAAGCCACAGGTGTGCGTGTGGACACCAGGGAGGGCCAGGCTGCTCTCGGGTCCTCTGCCGCCCACAAGAGGATACCACTGTTTCCGGACACTTCCCTTGTCTGCTTGTCCATGGGCCAGGGGGACAGAGGGTTGGAAGTGGGCAGCATGGTCCCCTGGGCACCTCGGGACCCCTGTGAGGCATGGCCCGCTGTGCAGGCCACACATGGCCTTGCTCCCAGGACATCCCCTTCCTCTGCCCCGAGGACTGTTGGTCGCTGCTCACAGAGGAGGGCACGGCCTCAGTGACAGTGTCTGCATGGATGACTGACCGCCTCTCCCGCTTTGTGTTCTCCACAGCTGGACCAGCCAGGACTAAGGGCCAAACCACACCACCAGAGCCAGCCGCCAGAGCCCGGGGGACCCGAAGGCGCACCAGGATCCAGGAAGACCTCATGCACCAGCATGTCAGTGTCCTGCATGACATGCAGCAGACCCTGGTGCAGAAGGTCTGCGAGGAATCTGAGTGGCAGAACTGCGCATGAGACCAGCTCATGCAGCAGTGTGATAACATGTGTGCCATCATGTTAGGCATGATGGCACAACTGCCTGCTGTCGCTGCTCCTGGCTTCCACCCGCCTGCCCCCCATGCGATGCCTCTGCTCCCTCCCCATGTGAAGTCCTTGCCCCCCTGCCATCCCTGACCCCGCTCCAGCTCCCCCTCCTGCCCACTCTCCTGTGGTCCCCGGACCCACCCGACACCAACTCCAGCGAGGTCCTCGCACCCGAGGTGGCACATCTAGTCACCCCCCTCCTCCTCCAGGTTATGAGCCCCTCTCCCCCTGCCCACCTTTTTTGATTGTAAGATAAATACAGACTTTGTTTTGTTCACAACCAAACAGGTGTCTTTATTCTGAGGTCAGGGAAGGGCAGAAGGGAGGAGTTGTAGGGGGGAAGGGATAGGGCTGCAAGGCAGAGGCTCTTAGTGGGGAGGCCCTGTGGAGAGTTACTGTGGTGCTTGAAAGAACCTTTCCCTCAGGGCCTTCTGCACGCACACCCTCGTCTGATAGGCCTGTCGGATGGCAGCTGTCCTTGGCTGCTGGAAGGCTCGCCCCTCGCGGCTGGCGTCTGCCCCCCACCCTGGGAGGAAGGGCTCCTCCTTCCTCTCCACAATATTGTGGAGGACACAACATGCCGCGACCACCTCAGGGATGTTGTGCTCCTCCATGTCGAGGCAGGTCAGCAGGCACCTGAAACACATCTTCAGGCGGCCAAAGGCGCACTCCACCTGGATCTGGGCCTGGGCATTGAAGTGGTCCCTGCTGGGGTCCAGGTGTCCGGTATATGGCTTCATTAGCCATGGCATCAGGGGGTAGGCTGCGTCCACAATGCACAATGGTATCTGCATGTCCTCAACCGCAAAATCACAGCAGAGGAAGAATGTGCCCGGCTCCAACTTTCCATACAAGCTAGAGTTTCAAAAGACACGGGCATCGTGTGTCCTGCCCAACCACCCAACAAAAATGTCCGTGAACTGTCCATGGTGGTCGACCAGGGCCTGCAGCACCACTGAAAAGTAGCCCTTCCTATTAATATACTGGGCCACTCGATGTTCTGGTGCTCGGCTCGGGATGTGGGTCCCATCTATGGCTCCAGCGCAGTTCGGGAACCCCAGGGTGGCAAGTCTGGCCACAATTGGGTCCAGGTCTCCCAGGCAGATGACCCTCCACACCAGGATGGAGTTGATGGCCCTCACCACCTCCAGAAGGAGACAAAGAAACACACAAAACAGAATGAGAGAGGCAGCGCCTGAACCCTTGGGAGGTGCCCTCCCCCCTTTCCTCCTCTCCCCGAAACACCCCAGGAGCCACCCCCTATGAGGCCACCCCCGCAGCAGCAGGGCTGTGTGAGGGCGGGAAGGCACAACCCCCCAGGGACAGGGCTTCTCCCCACCCCCACAGCCCCAAGCCCCCATTCCCTAGGGTCCCCCTTTCCAGGACTCCCCCCACCCTGCAGGGACTGCAGCCCAAGAATTGCCTTACCTCCATGAGAAGGGCCCCGACGGTGGACTTCCCCACGCCAAACTGGTTGCCCGCTGACCGGTAGCTGTCAGGGGTGGCAAGCTTCCAGATGGTGATTGCGACACACTTCTCCAGAGGGATGGCGAGCTACAGATGGGTGCCGTGTCTCCAGAGGGCGGGGGCGAGCCAAGCACATAGCTCCAAAAAGGTGGCCTTCCGCATGCAGAAGTTTTGGAGCCACTGCTGGTCGTTCCACCACTCCATGACCAGCCGGTCCCACCAGTCAGAACTGGTGTCGAGCCTCCAGAAACACCTCTCCACAGTGGGTTGCGGATGCCAGAATGTAGCTTCCGCACCCAGGGAGAGGATCTTCAGAATGAGCTCGGGATCCAGCTCAGTCAGGACCAGGAAGGCAGCTGGCACAAAGTGTTGCAAAAATTGCAGCATGGCCATGTGGGGCCATCGCATGCCCTGGGGCAGCTCCGGCTCCATGGCACCAAGAGAAAAGCGGAGGCGTCCAAAACAGCAGGGCAACCACAGCAGGCACTGAGAGAGCTTTGCTGTCCCTCGATGAGGTATGCAAGCACACAGCAGAAGCAGAGAAACACCTGTCCAGGGGGGTCCCTTTAAGTGCGTGTCTCTGCAAGGCTCTGGCACCAGCACTCGGAAGCAACTGGTGACCTAAAGCCCTGCCTGAAGTGGTTCCGGGTGGCCTTTTATGCGCATCGCTTTTTTGATGCGCTTTTGTGTGTGGACGCTCTCTTTCGGAAGAAGTTTTTTTGGAAGATCACTTTCAAAAAAAGCTTCTTCTGAAAGAAGCCTACAGTCTAGACATAGCCTGAGGTTCAGTGGGAGAGGGGGAAGATATAAGGAGCCATAGGGAAACCTAGGGATACAAGGGGGGGACTGGTGAAGGAAGTCATAGGGCTTGGGAACATCTTGGGTATTCCATGAGGTTTGTTTCACTGAGTGGGCATGGAGTAGTGAGTGTTATTTAGAAACTGTAGTACTGGGTACATTTCAAGAGGTGAAACCTAAAGAGCTGTTTGGAGTATTTTGGGGTAGCTAACTGTTGTGGAAGTTGATGAGTGTCTCAAGGTATGGAATAAGGATGTTAAGTATTGTGTAACTGTCTAATCAAATAGTCAATGCATTTCTGCCATGGCGGTGTTTCAAAGCGGCACTGCCACACTGAAGTACCCCCTTCTTTTCCCCCCTTTGCTGCTTCTATCTGATAGAGGCAGCAAGGAGGGGGAAGCAACTAGTCGACTATCCTGTCAACTAGTCCTTAACATCAGTACTATGGAATAATCAATAATGCTAATAAAATGATGTTGCATAGATAAACTGGGATTTATATACTGTTTTGATTTATATTTAGTCATGTGCGGTATTTTATAAATATAAATGTAATAAAAAGAAATAAAACATTTTTATTATACAAAACAAACCAAGAAATTCACAAAAAATTATAAAAATATGTCAGAAGGTTCTAGTTATAAAATGCATTTTTAAAAGATGTGTATGTGTTTTACTAGAACAAGGAGAAAGCTGGCAGGTGCAGAAATAAAACTGAGAAGGCATTTGCAGGCTTTTCCAACAAAATAATTATCTCCAGGAGCACATAAAACTTTTTAATTTTAGCAAAAAGCCCTATATTGTACTTTTAAAGACAACCTTTTTCATTTTCTATTATAAAACTAAGAACTAAACTTTGGATTTCTGATCCAAATAAAGAAATATTACAAATATGCCAGTGATAATGATATACCAACATATTTCTACCCTTTAAAAACTGTACTTTTTGGGTGCATCCACATTAGCAAAAAGAATTCTTCACTTGAGTTAACTAACACAAAGCAAAATCTCATTGAAGATAAGACAGTTCATAGTTCTCACATGAGTTGGCAGATCAAAAGTAAATTATAGGCTTTCCCATAGTCTCTATCTTGACCTGGTAACCCATGTATAAACTATAAACTACCTTCAATAGAATTTTACCTAATGTTAGATAAGAACGTATCTTTTTCCTAGTAAAGGCAAGGCTTTTGAGACCACAATGATGGCTTAGTGATAAACAAAACTACCATAAAATGGTCTGTGTTGAAAGCTGGGATTGTTCAAAAAACTCAGATCAACAAGGACTCTGCACCCTGAAGAGACATCCTGCACAAGACCAGGAAAGAGGGAATCATGCATCATTCTGCAGCTGACTCAAAACAATACTGAACAGGCTCCAGAGGGAGTAATATCCGCCCCTCTTCGGCCAGCAAACAGCTGGAATCATGTAAGAAGAGTAAACAGCAGATAATGAGAGAACCTCAGAGTTTAACGTATCTCTGATAAAATAGAATTATGTTCACATTATATACTTAGTCCATACACAGCCTTGAACAGGGAAAGCACAAAGCTGCATCACCCCAAAGGGATCTCCAGGATGGATTATGCCTCTGCAGAAAACTTGGGGAGTGTACCTGCTTTACCATCTCTTAAGAAGGCAGGGCATTCTCCATTCTCCCCAGCTGGCCAGATCCTCTGGGATGATTTGCACTTGTATGTCCATGACAGCAGGAATGGTGACTGTGCTTGACTCTTCTGCAGAAAGATCCTTATGCCCTACCCCTGAATCTACGTGTGCACATAAACAAAAGTCAGTTAGAATCTAGCCCTATATTTTGACGGTTTACTAAATTTAATCAAAGTGAATGAAAGTAGATCATAGAGAGTATGAAAACAGCTAAACAATAAGAAGTGACCTTAATGTCCCTGCCTGGGAAATTTTCAAGTTCTGACTGAAATCTAGCATGCTGGCCCAACTATTTTGTAACAGTTCATTCTAAGTACCAGTCTCTATGAAAACATCTATTTTACACGTTTTAATATTCCACTTTCCTTCCAAAACAGGGAATCCACACACCCCAGCTGTACCTCCTCCATTCGGAACAATATTAGCTCCAAACTCAGATTTCAAAGGAATACTTTGACTGTTCCTGCTGTCACAGAAAGTAATTGGGGCCAGCTGGATGTCAGAATGAAAGTGGTTACTATTATAATACTACTTTTCTTTTGTAAAGCAGCCTACTTTAGGAAGACAAGAAATGGAAGTTTGAGAAACAAAGCAAATAATGGAAGGGCAAACAGTTTAAGAAAAGCATCTAGTACTATTAAACGTTATGCCCCAGGCATCCCCTGTGATGTGTATACTTATCTTCATGAGAAATACATAGATTGCCAAGAAAGAAAACTGACTTTTGTGTCTCGTGATTGGCCTGAGGATTTAAGACACATGCTGCTAGCAAGAAACAGGATTCGGAAACTGAAGAATAATATGTTTTCCAAGTACAAAACATTAAAAAGTCTGGATTTACAACAGAACGATATATCAAAAATCGAAAGTGAGGCTTTTTTTGGTTTAAACAAACTTACTACACTCTTACTTCAGCATAACCAAATTAAGATTTTATCAGAAGAAGTTTTTATTTATATGCCCCTTCTACGCTACCTGCGTCTTTATGATAATCCTTGGCATTGCACCTGTGAGATGGAAACTCTTATTACAATGTTGCAGGTTCCAACAAACAGGAATTTGGGAAATTATGCCAAATGTGTATACCCAACAGAACTGAAAGATCAAAAGCTAAAGCAGATTAAAGCTGAACAGCTATGTAGCGAAGACGAAAGACTGGACCCCAAAAATATAGCAGTAGCAAAGCCTGGAGCTGTCAAACCAGAATTTGATTCCTCTCTTTGTCATATTTATGTATTTCCCATACAAACACTGGACTGCAAACAAAAAGGTTTGTTTAATTATTTTTAATTCAATGACAAATTTTAATGTTCTTGCTTCTTTGCTATTATATTTCTTCTCAAGTTACAGAAAATCAGTACAGTTCTAGAAAGTTTTTGCTTTAATTTCATTTAATTAGTATCAACAACTTCTTTGTTCTTGTGTTTATAACAAGCATAATTGGAATTCTTGCAGTATTTCATCTCCATTTCAGAGCCCGCACTCTGCAAGAACTCCTACATGTATTTAATTTTATTAACAGGAATACTCCAACTGAAACCAATAGGAATGCTCCTAGTAACAAAATTAAATGTTTAACTTATTAACATGTTGGAATGTATTGTAGGGTCCAGTTTTATTCCAATAATGCTACTTTTACATATGCCAATAAATTTATATAAAAAAAGTATAGTTGTTACAAACTGACTGCACTGACAGTAAGCACAGAGAGCTCTTCCCCTCTGCAGATGCACAAAGTTAGCTATAATTTGACAGCAGGCAGCTGCCAGCAACACTCAGAGGCCCCAGAAAGGGCCAGAGTGAATGGAAAGGCATTGTGGCCCCACCCTCTGTGTACCAGGTTTCCAGCACAAAGTACCAGCTGTTCCTTTTGAATAGCTGTAGCAAGTGTTCTGCCTCCAGTGCCCATCAGATTTCAAAGTCATAATGCTTCCAGGTACTGCCACCAAGAAGAGTGCTTCCTTTCTGTACCAAATGCATCTCAAGCTGTTAGGAGCCATAACTTAACCCTGAGGGTAAACAGTTGCCCATCTTGGAGACATGAATACACAAGTGCACATTTGTCCATGATAAAACTACTAAAGAAAAACTAAAAAAAAAATCTGATGAGAACTGTTCCCTGGTTAAACCCATTGCAAATTGCATTCTGTTCATGCTTCAGCTTTACAAAACATAAAATTAAAAAGTACAAAGATGTTTAAGTAACCTACTTAGGGAAGATTTTGCCCAGTTCATGCAAACTACAACCTGCAGTGCCTGACCATTGCACTTTGTTTGCTATTATTATCTTGTAACACGCTTGCCAAACTGCTTTGCTATTTTCTTCCATTTGCATTACTGTGACTATGTATTTATATAACAGCTTTTATTGTGTTCCTGTCCTCTACCCTTGATTCAGGAAGACTCTGTCTTTGCTGCTATCCATGTCAGCTAGGATAGACAAGCTCAAAAGTCAATATCAAGAGCCATGTAATGTAGATAAATTAAAAGCCTGTGACCACATGGTATACACAAGTGGTTCCCAATCTTTTTATGGCTTTCGGAATTTAGGGTCAACCAAGATCTACCCTGCCCCTTCCCCAAAGTCCTGCCCTGCTTACTCCATCCCTCCTGCTCTTTGCATCACTTGCTGTCTCACACCCCCACTCACTTTTACTGAGCTGGGGCAGGGAGTTGAGGTTTAGGGGGAGGGTTGAGATAGAGGAGAGGATATTGGTGCTGGCTCAGGGTAGGGATGTAAGCGACTAACTGACTAGTCAGTGTCAGCAGTGTGGGGAGCCAGGTGGGAGCTGGTCTGCCAGGGGAGCCAATTTAAAAACTAGTTCCCCTCACGGACTGGCTGCCTGTCACCCAACACTGTTGCCTCTGAGCTCCTGGACCCAGCATGAGCTGGAACTGAGCTAGGCTGCCTCCCCGCCTGGCTCCTAATACGCTTTAAATGCAGAGCAACAGCAGGGGTAGGTCCCAGACCTGGCGCAATCCAGGATTGAGCCATGCTACTGGCCAGCCTGCTAAAAAATTTACTGGGAGGAGGGAGGAATATGTGTAATCTATAGCATTAAACCTATAAGCTTTTGCTTATTGGTTAATCAGTTAATCGACTATACTATTACATCCCTACTTTACATAAGGGTAGTAAGTATAGTATTTTCACTGGTGTTAATAGATAAAATACATCCATTTACAATATACTAGCATAAAGAACAGAAATTATTTCAGATGAAATGTGAAAAGAGACAGTCAAGTTAAGCTGTTCCAGTCAAGAGGAGCTGCATGAGAAATAACTTTCCTGCTAACACTGTGAAAAGCCTGAAAATGGTCCAAGGGAGGTCAGTGCTAGATGAACAGAAGAAGCAGGAAAAGAAGTAGAAAGAAGCAAGATATATGAGGTAGTTCTGTGTTTTCCCAGATGCTTAGTAACTACTTCCCAATTGTTATTTTTCTGAGAGTTACACCCCTTTTTAATCCTAAATGCAAAAAACACAGGGCTACTTTATATCCTGGCACAAATTGCTCTTACAGTGACATGGACGTGGTAGAGATGAAAGACAATATAACATCCATCTTTTCATTTTTTTAAGAGTTAAAGAAAGTTCCAGGTAACATACCTCCAGATATTGTAAAACTTGATTTATCTAACAACAAAATCAAACAACTACAAGCCAAGGAGTTTGAAGATGTTAATGAACTGAAGATCTTAAACCTTAGCAGTAATGGAATAGTTTACATAGATCCTGGTAAGAATAACTTTATATATTTGTACAAATAGTAAACTGTGCTTTATTAATTATTAGTATTGCCTATATCTTTATCATCTATATATCAGCATTGTGGCCAATCCCACTGAAGTCAAAGTAGCAAGCATGGATTTTGGTGTACTCTTAATTTTAAGGAATTTTAAGAAAAGGAGCAAAAATAGAATTTTAGTGCCAAATATTGTATGTTATTCAGTGTGTGTGTGTGTGGCAATAAACAGATGACAAACAGAAACAAGGAGAGAAAAGAAAGGAACTCAAACAAAGAGTAGATTGGTTTCTGTTGTAGCATTCTGGAAGCATAGTAACAGTGGACAATAGTGATATCAATAAAATAGTGTTCAACAGGTCAAAAATAATACATTGCTAGACTCCTTAAACTAAGACTTGTGACCACAAAGATTGGATTCTTCTCTGAAATGTGACTGTAAAAGTAGCATTGTTAAATACCATGTTTATTGTCTCATACTGACTCCCTATCAAATGTACTCCATTTATAAATCTTTTTTGTCTTTATAATTAGCTGTCCTGGAAAACTTAACCTGAGTGAGAATTGACAGTGAAATTAGATTATCTCCTCATCCTTATTACCAGTAATAGATAATCAAATCAGGGATTTACAGATATCTCCACAACTCTACTGTCTTCATATACACACAAGCCTTACCTAAATACAAAAGTAAAGTCTCAGAAGGGAACACGTTAGTCTGTAACTAAAAAAAACTTAAAAAAACAACAACAATGGTTCTGGATCACCATAGAGACTAACCAAAAAATATAGACAGCATCATGAGCAGGGCCGGCCCACAACATTTTGGCACGTGAGGCGGGGAGCTCAAATGACGCCCCCATGCTCCTCGCTTGGGCCAAAACTTTGAAAGGTTTCAATTCTGCCTTCTTCCTGTTCCACTCTGCCACCATCTCTGTGCATCTAGAGCAGAGAGAATACATATGCACCAGCAGCAGACACAATTTTCTACATTCTGGGTCCTAGTGGAGCCCCCCCACAGTCTGGCATATGAGGCAGCCGCCTCAGTTCCCCTCATGGTAAGCCCAGCCCTGATCATGAGCTTTCCTGGACACAACCTACTTCTTCAGAGGACAAATATGGAGCAAGAGGCACAGAGCTTCAGATAAAAACCAGAAAAAGAAGGGAGAGGGGGAGTGAGTTACAAAAGTAAAGCTTTATTGGTATAGTTAAGGTAGTACAACTCCCCCTAGCGTAAACATAGTTATATCAGTATAAAAGTGTTTAATTCAGGGGTCGGCAACCTATGGCTTGTGAACCACAAATTGTCACTAGGGAGCTAGATATGGCTCTTTTGGAGCTTCAGCTCAGCCACCCTTCTGCCCAGTTCCCCCCATAGCAGGAAGCCAGCGCTGGTGCTAAAGCCTTACAGTTCCCCACGAAATTGAAAAGCCAGCTCCAACTTCCTGCACCATGTGGGGAAGGGAGAAAATCCCAAGACCCCCTGCCAGATCTGGTGTGTGGGACACAAACTGAGCCAAAAATGGCTCTGCACTGCCATTTTTCCTCCCCCAGCTGGGGGACCAGCCTAGCAGGGACGCACTTCCTGGAGGCTTCCCCTTTGCTCCCATTGGCCAGAATCCATGAATGAGAGCAACAGGAAGTCATGTTACATGGTGCCTGTGACTCAGCGTGAAAGCAACTAAGTGACCCTCCCACCCATTCAAGCCCAGATCTCGTACCCCTACTCCCTCACTCACTCCCCCCGCTGAGACCCAGCACCCCCAGCTTGCTCCTGCCCCCTTCCCCTGGCCAGCTACCCTGCCCCTAGCCTGCTCCTGCCCCTCCCCAGACACCCTACCCCGCCCACTCTTTCCCCTCTCTTACTCCTGTCCCCTACCTCCGGCCAGACACCCTACCCCCAGTCCACTCCTGCCTCCTCGCCCCTGGCCAGGCACCCTACTACCAGCCTGCTCCTGCCGCTTACCTCCCACCCAGACCTCCCACCCTCCTACACCCCACCTCTTGCCCAGATCCTGCACCCCATTCCTATCCCACTCACTGGCAGCCCTATCTCATACACTTAACCCTTCATTTTTGGCCCCACCCCAGAGCCTAGGGGGGCCCCACAAAATCCACTAATCCTGAAACCCCAGAAAAATAAATCTGGCCTGAGGCCTTGAACCTCAGTTGTCCCTGCCCCCCCCCCATCATGGGGCTGAAGCAACAGGGGAGTGAGGTGTTTCAGTTGGGGGCCACATCAGTGAGGGTTGGGGATTATTGGGGGGGGAGTTTGCTTCTCACTTGTGTGGTCTCCAACTGATTATTCTGTGGGTCAGTGGCCGCTGACCCAAAAAAGGTTCCCCACTCCTGCAATAAATAAAGACAATGTTGAAACCTTTTGTGTTGGACATAATATTTTACTTTATTTAAAAATGAAACCTGGCCAACAAACCCTCAATTGGAGCCTAGCCCCCATCTGGCCGTAGCATCATAACACTCCTGCACACACCCCCACATGCCACCCCTGAGACCATCATACACCTGAACCCCCAGCCCTGAGCCCTCATACTCCCACATCTCCAGACTCCTGCACTCCCACATCCCCAGTCCCCTGCCATAAAGCTCTTGCAGCCCCTGCACCTCAGTCCTGTGCCATGAGCCCATCAAAGGCCTGAACCCCCTGCCCACAGCCCCTCACACCCCTACATCCCCAAACTCCTGCACCCCATATCCCCAGACTCCTGCACCCCCTCATTCCCTGTCCCCTGCCATAACATTCCTGCACCCCTACACACCCCAACCCTGTGCCCATCATATAACCTTGTCCCCAGGCTCCTACACCCCCACATCCCCAACCCACGCCATAAAATTGACAGAAGACAGCCTGAATGAGTGCATGAAGCTGGATTTGACCAGCTATGATGTAAACTTTAAAGAAATGTGCGAAAAGATGCAGCAGCAGAAGTCCCATTAAATAAAGTCTGTGAGTACAATGTTTCATGTATGCTATTATTAATCATTATGTCAATTATCAAGAATAATAAGTTGTATATTTTCAGTCATGCAAATGGGCATTCTTAAATGGGTCTTTGTTGACACCTTGTTCTGAATTTTGATGTAGTTTGGCTCTTTGGTTTGAAAAGGTTGCCGAGCCCTGGTTTAGTGGCATAAATTATACAAGCATAAGGAACCTTTGTACCAGTATAACTATGTCCACATTAGACATGCATATCATTATAGCTATTTCAGTCCCAAAAAATCATACCCTTAACCAAAATAGTTATACTAGTATAAAATCTGTGTACAGACCACTCACTTGGGAGGCCTCATTGACAGTATAGCTACAGCTGTACAACCTTGTGTGTAAGTCAAAATCTGAGTATAATTTGAAGACAATGAAGTTGCAAAGGTATCAATGAATTTCTGATTTGGCTTGAAGAATCTATATTACTGATAATAATAGGTATCACACCGATATAACTGATAATTCTCTCATAATGCACACTTAGATTCCAGCTCACTATCTCTTTGCTGTGATATCTCTATGTGCTATCAGGAGTAAAGAAGCAGAACAAAATTATATTTTTCAGCAAATTAAATGCAAGTGTCTCTGAATACACCAGATCCCTTGTAAAGACTTATATGCCACTTTTCAGAGTACGGATGTTAACTATTGTTTATTTGTGTAAATGTGTAACTGCTGGACATTTTAGTGGTTACATGTTAACATGCATGGGAAGGCCAAGGGGGAGCCAGTACTTGGTGGGAGCCAGTTTTTAAACAGGCTCCCTGCGAGCACCGGCTCCTGCCTTGCGTCTGCCCCTACCTCTGATAAAGAGGCAGCAGCGTGGGAGTAGGTGGCTCTGTGGGAGCCAATACATGAGGGGAGCTGGTTTGAAAGCTCCCACATACCCACCTCATTACCCTGCACTGTTGCCTTTCTATCAGAGGCAGTAGCATGGGGGGGAAGGTGGCTCCGTGGGAGCTGATGCTAGTGGGGAGCCGGCTTTTAAGCCAGATCCCCCCGACCAGCAGCTCCCTTCTGCCCCCTCACACTGCTGTCTCTGGGGGAGGTGCAGGAGGGCAAGCAGCTCCGTGGAGCCAGCTCCTGTGCATATTGGCTCCCACCTGCCTGTCCTGCCCCCTGTACTGCTGTTCCTCGAGCACCGGCACCCACCTGCCCCCTGTGCTGCTGCCTCTGTGGGGGGCAGGGACTCTGCGAGAGCCAGCACACACAGGGAGCCAGCTTAAAAGCCAGCTCCCCATGGGCACAGGCTCCCACCTCCACCGCTTGCTGCCTCTGATACTGAGGTGGTTGCGTGTAGTTACAATTAACCAATAAGCTCTAGCTTTTTAGTTAATCATGTTACCAACTACACGCTAACATCCCTAGAGTAGACCCACACATTTTTGTTTCAATTTACAAGAAGCCTTTATTGTAGCCCTTTAATAAAAAAATTTTTTAATTGTGATTTTGACTACTGTATCAGAATACTGCTTAAGCCAATGGTTTTCAAAGTTGGGTCACAGGCCTGCCTGGGTAAGCTGCTGGCAGGCCCACAACACTTAGTTTATCTCATAGTCATGGAACCTCACAGCTCCCATTGGCTGTGGTTCACCATTTCTAGCCAAGGGGAGCTGCAAAAAGTGGCAGCCTGGGCCACACCACTTCCCACAGCTCTTCTTGGCTGGAAACAGTGAACTGCAACCAATGGGAGCTGTGAGGCTCCATGACTATGAGATAAATGAAAGCATCGAGTGCCCACCAGTGGCTTACTGAGCAGGTCTTGACCCAACTTTGAAAACCACTGGTTTAAGATATGAAAGCGCTTTCCCTGTTACAAGTTTTTCTATTTTTTTCTATCTATTCTACATTTCAGTAACTTTTTTTTATTTGACCAGCTGCTTTTTCAGGACTCATTAACTTAGAGGAGCTTGATTTATCAAACAACACACTGCAAAATTTTGAATATGGCGTATTAGAAGATCTATACTTTTTGAAAATATTATGGCTTACAGAGAATCCTTGGAGATGTGATTACAACATTCATTACCTTTTCTACTGGTTAAAGCATCACTACAATGTTCGCTACAGTGGCTTAGAATGCAAAATGCCTGAAGAATACAAAGGGTGGTATGTTGAAAAATATGTCCAAAGTTATTATGAGGAATGCCCAAAAGACAAGCTGCCAATTTATCCAGAAACATTTGAACAAGACAAAGAAGATGAGGAATGGGAACGACACAAAGAACAATCAGTTCAAACAGTAAAGAAGTATGGTGTAATTGTCACTGTAATAGGTTAATTTGGGGAATTTTTTATTACTAGATTCAAATGTATCATATTTTATGTCAGAAAAATTATGTTTACATTCTTGTTACTTGTGTTGTTTGTTCATAAGGAAATATCGCCTACATCATTTTTTTAATTGCAGTTACTGACTATGCTATGGTATTAGTTATACATCATCTTTTATAAAAAATTTCTGTTCCCGACCATTTATTCTGGGTCACCCTTACTATGTATTTGGGTAACTATTTGAACCTACAAAATATAAATGAATAGATACAGATATAGATCTATAGAGGAAATAAGTCTCCATATGCCCAGCAATTCATACACAGCATCTGCATGTAACTCATTGCAGGAGTGGACCCAAAGCTCCTCTGTGTGGAATGTATTGCAATTTCTTTATATTTATTGGCTCTCTGAATTGTTTCTAGAAAAGTTCTGTGCATTTTAAGAAGCAGTTTTCTTGTGTGTGATACTTATACCAAATAATCAAAATGCAAACTGATTTATAACAGGCTACAAAGTCTATGGGAATTGCACATGGAATAGAGAGAAAGGCACTCCAGTCATCATGGTACTAGTTCTGACACAGACTTCCTATGTGACACTGGGCAAATCATTTAGTCTTTCTGTGCCTCACTTCCCCATCTATAAAATGAGAATAATAGCACTTCACCTCACATGACTGTTATGAGGTTATATATATTAAAGGCTGTAAAAGGTGTTCACATACTATGGGAACAACAGCCATATATGAACCTCAGGGAGGTAATCAGTACCTTTCAGGAAAAGAACACTTACTGCCCAACCTCTATCTATATATTTTAGAAACGTCTATCTGTCTGTGAGTCTGTTTGTTCAAGAACACCTCCTAAACACTAAGAACTAGAACCACCAAATTTGGTATGGAGTTTCCTCTTATCCTAACTTAAAGCAAGGTCAGGGTTTGGTTGTGCCAAGAAAATAGGAAGTTCCAGGAATGGGACTGTTTTTCATAACATGGAAAGGACGGGGGCAGAAAGAAGAGAGACACGAAAGGAACTCACAGAAAGGAGGGACGCAATACTGAGAGTGGCCAATGCAGGCAGCTGCACCACCAAGAGAGTGGCCAGCAGGGCTGGAGCTCTGCCATCCTGCCTGCTGCCAGACTAGTTAAGTAGTCCCACTGCCCCAAACCCTTTCCCTCCCCCAGCCCTTGGCCATAGCACTGGAGGGGTGGAGAGAGAAAAGGTCCCTATCAGCTGGAGGGAGACAGAAGGTCCTTGGCAGCTGTGGGGGAAGAGGCTAGGGGGAGACAGAAGGCCCCTGAAGGCTGGGGCAACTGGAGAGAGAAAAGGCCCCTGGCAGCCGGGGGGAGAAGCCCTGCTGGATGGGACTTCTCACCCTGAGTGTCTCCTCACCCCCCAACCCTCACTCTCGCATTCCCCCACACTTTCAGCCTCCTGCCCTGTCCCCTACTCACATCCCCATGGTCCTGTCCTCACTACTGCACCCCCCCACACACACACACACTGCCAGCCCCCTGCCATGAAGGATCTGGGCAATAAAAGGAATGATCCAACACTCATGTACATAGGCAATAGTTGATAACATTTAGCATTTATACACAATAAAAGGAATGTTCCAACATTCATTTACATAGGCAATACTCCCATGAATTAATACATTTAGCATCTATACAGTATTTCCATTTTAAAAGTTTGCATCAGTTAATATTAACCAATCTGAACATTTCCTTTTTGAGATAAGGGTTAACATCCCTTCTGTGGAAATGATGACAAAGAAGGGGTAAATAAGTTGCCCAAGACCACACACTCAGAGATCCCAGATCACAATTCCTCTCCTACATCACTGACAGTTATACATGACTGTAGGAAGCAGAACCAGACTCTGCATTTGAAATGTGTGACAATATATGCAAACAACTAAACATGGGAGGACCTCTGCAAGACTATAGCTCTCTTAACTCTACAACATGGTATTCTAGTCACTTTGGATCTCTCCAGAACTCCTGCCCAAAGGCTCACATATGTTGTTTTGCATTAAAAATGTAATCCAGAGCATTTGGTAACAGCTTTTTCTAATATAAAACATGAAGACAAAAAGAAATTCAGGGCCTGGTAAGAGTGTGAGGGAGTGCCAAAGGATCCTTTAGCAGTTTAGCAGAAAATATGCTGTGATTCAAGACATTTTTTCACACCCCTTATTCTTGTAAAAATTATATCACTTACAGCTGCTAAGTTGCCAAACTGAAGAGTTTACAGTTTTGCATAACCTCCAAATAGTTGTATAGCAATCCTACTGTTGCATTACTCATCACTGTCCCCAAGCCCAGAATGATCTTAAGCATTAGGAAGAAAAAAATTCTTGCAGACAGTAACCAGAATCAAGAGAACTACTCCTTCCTCTCCAAATCTTTTTGACAGAACAGATATCCTTGGGGCATTAGGGAAGAGGACAACTATGAACAGTAGAACTACTGAAAATGGACCCATACGATAATTTTTGACATTAGAGCTAGTGAACAGATAAATGCTGAGAAGGAAAAAGTGAATTTATAAACCACCTTGGGTCAACTGTTATGGACAAAAAAGCCAGCATTGCAGCTAGAAAGGCAGGATATTAAAAAGAACAGCCACAGGAGAAAGCCACAATCAGGGCCAAAAGAGACAGCATAACATCCAGCTGTAGAGCATAGGTGGGAGGCAGTGCGGAAAGTCTGTAACCAGTAGGCTACATCTACACTGCAACGCTATTTCAGGATACCAGAGTATTCAAAAATAGCTATCCCGCATCTTCACAACAAACCCATTATTTCAGGCTCGTTATTCCAACATCCCTGTAAACCTCATTCTACAAAGAGTAAGGGACATTTTGGAATAGTGCTTTATTTCAAAATTTGGCACTGTGTAGACAGCGCCAAATGACTAAATAAGCTATTTCGAAATAGTATCAAAATAAGATACACAATTTGCGTAGCTCAAATTGTGTATCTTATTTTGAGTTATGGTGCAGTGCAGATTCACCCTTTGACACTCAAGGAACTAAGTGGTGAGTAATAAGCTAGAAGTTAGAAAGTAATAAGCACCTGAGCTTACTAAGTCTAAAGGCTACAGTGATATTGAATGATTAAACAATTACTCAAGTAGTACCATGAGGACTAAGGTCCTTGCCAGTAGCAGTGATACATAAACAACCAATTAAGAAACATTAATGGCTAGATGGACTAGCCCTTCATGCTTTTCAATGAAATAGTGGCATGCTGCTGCCATAGAGGGAGTCCCAAGACTGGAAACTATAATAGAAGACAATCAAGAGTCACAACTTCCTAAATAGACAAAGCTGAATACATTGCTTATCATTTAACATAGGAAGGAGAGCCCAGTGCGAAGAGGACATATCAAATTGGAGGCTCATGGGGTTGTGGTTTGATAATTACCCTGCAAGAGGAGCCTTCAAGCACAGAAACCACTACGTTCAAGGAGATAACCAAGAAAGAATCCTAAAACAGTACTAAAAGAAGGAAAACTTGAAGTGGTATCTATCGAGACCTTTGATATTGAAGGGGAAAAATAAAGACTTCTTTGCCCTCAAAAAAGGGGTGTACTGGAAGGTGCGCCCCACACCTGAAGAGTTTCCAAGAGCAGTTAACTTTGCACCTTTTGTTGAACTATTCCAAGGAGGTTAAACAAGTGTAACAAGTTATAGCATGTATAACTACAATCAGCTGTTTCAGAGGGATAGCTGTGTTAGTCTGTAACTGAAATTTTTTTTAAAACAACTAATAGTCTTGCAGCGCCTTAGATAACTCATGATACCATCTACATTTTGTGCTAGTCTCTAAGGCCCTGCAGGACTATTTGTTGTTTTTTAAATTTTTACAATCAGCTGTAGGGTTGCCAGATGGTTTCAACAAAAATACCAGACACACTTGACATTACATCACAATCTACATTACATTTTCTTTAGAAAATACCGGACATTTATATTTTCTCATTTATATTTTCTCAATTTGTTTCCCGAACAGAAAGCTCATATACTGAACTGTCCGGTTCAAAACTTGACACCTGGTGTGACGGGGCGGAGGCACCCCACACCCCAGTCCCGCCGGCGGCCAGGGTAAACGTCCCCGAGCCGTGCGCGCCGCCGGCAGGGAATAGCCCTGCCGCCCGCGGCGCATACCGCATTGCGCCCGGGTGTTCCCGCGGCGGCCCACGTGGGAGCGGCCGGGAGGGAGTGGCGCCAGGACGCCAGTGACGCCACCGCCGGCCCGCAGGAGCAGCGGAGGCACGTCCCGCGGCGTGGGGCGTGCCCCCCGCAGCAGGGACATGGCGCGGGGATTTAAACCCCGCAGACGGACCCGATGGGGCAGACGCGGAGCCCGAACCGGAGACTCGCCCCGGATGGGGCCGAAGACCCGGAGGTAAGCCCACCGCGAAGGGCCCCCGTGGGACCGGGGAGAGGAAGCAGCCCAGGGCGGGCGAACGGAGCCTGCGGGCTGGCGAGTTACGGCTAAACGCCCCGCCAGCCGGACCGGACGTCGCAATGTTAGAGTCCTTAGGGCCCTGGGCTGGGGTCCGTGAGAGGGGGCGGGCCCGGACACCCCTCTCCCCGTTCCGAGATATTGAGTGACCGTGGCCCGGAGGGGCCCAACCGAGACAACCGAGACTACCCGAGACCGAGGCGGGTGGCGTTGGTGGGTGGAGGGAGCACACGGCCGGCGCGCTGACTAGGGGTACGCGACCGGCACGTTTACACCTGGCAACACTAATCAGCTGTAATCCTTCATGCTTAGTGTTACTTCACTATTTCCCTTTAGACCAATGGCACTAAACGACCTTTTTATAACATACATACATGCATGCAAGTGTGAACCCAAAAGATTCTAGAACTCTGGGAAAACTGACAATCTACCAGAAACACATCAGAGTCTGAGGTACCTTAATGTTTGTAGTGATCCAAAAAGGAAAGCTGGTGGGAAATAAAAGTTAGTTTCGATAGTATGAACAGAAATGGGCCTAGAGCAGAAAGAAGCACAACAATATGGCACCAAACAATAGAAGAAGGCAGCCAAATTAAAAAGTGAGAAAAAGAAATGTATAGAAAAGAGAAAAGGATATACAAACATGGAAGAGGAGAAATAGCAGATCAGAAAGAAAAACTGTAAAATTATAGAGGAGATTTTTTTCTAAGAGCAGATTTTGCTATTTGCTATAAATCAGAACATGTCCTCAACTGAAACACCACAGTCACAAACCACACTTACATCTTCAAATTTCTTCTTCTGCACTATTTAATTACAAATGCCCCTCAAAAGTAATTCTGAGTTCAAGGGATATTAGAAAAACCTAAGCCAACCCTGCTAGCTGCCACAGCCCCTTTATTCTCTTTGGCTGTGTCTACATTGGCATGATTTTGCGCAAAAGCACCTGCTTTTGCACAAAAACATGCTGCCTGTCTACACTGGCGGGGAGTTCTTGAGCAAGAACACTGACATTCTAATGTGTGAAATCAGGGCTTCTTGCGCAAGAACTATGATGCTCCTGCTCAGGAATAAGCCCTCTTGCGCAACTGTTCTTGCGCAAGAGGCCAGTGTAGACAGGCAACATGAATTTCTTGCAAGAAAGCCCGATGGCTAAAATGGCCATTGAGCTTTCTTGCGCAAGAAGAGAGCATCTACACTGAGACGGATGCTTTTGCGCAAAGCACATCTCTTGCGCAAAAGCACATGCCAGTGTAGACACTCTCTTGCGCAAATACTTTAATGCAAAAACTCTTGCGTTAAAAGTATTTGCGCAAAATCTTGCCAATGTAGACGTAGCCTTTGGGTACGTCTATACTACAGCGTTAATTCGAGTTAACTTAATTCAAAATAGTTAATTCGAATTAAGCTAATTCAAATTAACGCATCTACACACAAAACCTATTTCGAAATAGCGTTTTGCTATTTCGAAATAGCGCATCCACACTGAGTGGACCCTGAACCAAAGTTAAGGCTGGCCGGAACCAGTGCCGGCAGGGCATCAGGTTAGGACTTAGTGTGTGGGGCTACTGCCTGAGGCTAACTGAGCTCCGTGCTTAAAGGGACCCTACCCCCACCCCGGACAGACAGTTCTTAGCGTTCCCCGCTTGCTTATCTACCTTGATGAGGGACAGCAAAGCAGTCCTATCTTGGAGTGCCCTGAGAGCCTGCACTCAGGACACCACAGCACTCGGCCACATGGAGCCAGAGCTGTCCCTGGGCACGCCGGTGTGTCTCGAGGGGTCGTTGCCATCAGCCTGGCTGCACTTGCTGCAGGCTGCCATCCAGGGGGATCCATTGGGGGGCTGTCAGGATCCAGGAGGCCCTGCGGGAGAGCGTCCACCCCAAGGAGCCCTCAGAGCCACCCCGGTCCTCCACACCGGGGGCTCGTGCCCCATTTCTCCCTCACATCCTTCCACTTACCCCTCCCTAGCCCCCCTTCCTGATGTCAAATAAAAGACACGTATGTTCAAAAATAGAAACTGGGTTTATTGAACAAAACTGGGGACGAACCTCTGGGGAGACTGGGAAAAGGAGGTGGGAGAGGGGAAGAGAGAGGTGGGAGAGGGGAGGGGAAACCTGGGAGAGAGAGAGCTGGAAGGGGAAGCAAGGGAAGAAGGGGAGGAAGCTCAGGGCTCAGGGTTGGGGGTTTTGCCGGACCAACTTGAGTTTCATGTAAACCTGCTCCTGGGTTCGCATGTGGCCTTTGGTGGCCTTTGGTGGCCAGGCTGGCAGTTATCCTGTCATAGACAGCTGCATTCCTCCGTCTAGTGCGGAGATCATGGACGTTGGGGGCATCCCCCCCAAACCTGAATAAGGCCGATGATCTCCACTCTGGACCAGGAAGGCCCCCGCCATCTCCAGCCCCTGTCAGGCTCCTGCGAGCTGGCAGACTGCTCCTGGGGAGCAGTGGAGGGCTGGCTGCCAGTGGCTTGCTGGCTCATGTTTTGGGGCCACTGGGTCAGGGGTTCCGGTCGCCACTGCTGGCTCTGGGCTGGCAGGCTTGGAGCTGGCATAGGCACTGTGGCCAGGGTCTACCCCTTTAATGGCTCCGGGCTGGGGGAGAGGAGAGTAAGTTTTCCTGGTTGTACCCAGAGTGGCCACCAGGGCTCCCTGGGAAGGGCTGGAGGCCCCCTATTTTGAATTAAGTGTCTACACAGCACTTAATTCGAAATAGCTATTTCGAATTTGGCATTACTCCTCATAGAATGAGGTTTACAAAATTCGAACTGAGCGCTCCTCTATTTCAAATTAATTTCGAAATAGCCGTTTGCATGTATAGACGCTATTGAAGTTAATTCGAATTAACTTTGCAGTGTAGACATACCCTTTCTTTCCCTATAACCTCTCTCTCTCTCTCTCTCTCTCTCTCTCCTCTCTTCAGGGTGACACGGCCAGATCAGTTTTCTTCGGGATACCCAGGTCTGTGGGCCCTGTGGGGTTCTTTTTCGGGATACCTTTGATACCAAAGGTATCCCGAAAAAACTCCACTGCATCCAGGGAACGCGTTTACTTTTCCACTTTTTTTAGGAGAAGAGCAAACGCGCTCTTTCGGAAGCCCCTGTATTCCTCGTTCCACAAGGAAGTAGGGAGCTTTCGAAGAGGGCGGGGTTTTCGAAATTTGGCCCACTCTAGATGGGCCAAATTTCGGGAAAGCCTCTTCTGACAAAAGTATCAGAAAAAGATCCTTGCAATCTAGACGCACACGCGTACACACACACACACACACACACACACACACACACGTGCGTCCCTTTCGCCTCCATCTCCAATAAACAGTTATATCTGGGGGATTTTCTTTGTGTTTGGGGGTCCCTAAAACCTGCAATGATTAGTAACAAAATTATCACAGAATGTGCCTTCTAAAATGCATTGACCTCAGGAATCAGCAGAGTACTCCTTGCCAAATTTTTTGTTCCTGTGCTGTAAATACTAATAGCATGAAGCTCTAAATGCAACTCCCAGGCACATATGGAGGTCAAATAGTAACCCAGGATCTCTTCCCTGTTACAGATCACTGGGTGGGCAGAGTAATACCTCAAACAGTGAGCTATGCATTATCCCTCCAATAGCCTTATTTTTCTTTTGGTACAATAATCTATTCCTTTGCCAAAGTCAGTTTGAGCTCAAATAATATTATAACTTGTATATCTGCAGAAACAAAACATAACATGCACATACCTTTATGTGACTGTGAATGTATAAAACAATAAAACTCCCAATATTTTGCAACTAATTCATTCAGGATAGCAAATACAAACTTGTTTTTTAGTGCCAGCAAACCAGCACTAAAAAACAGCCAACATCAGTGCTGTTCTATCATCTATACTAGCGCTACTCAACTTTGGAAGTCCCGGGGGCCACAATGATACTCATAGCACATGCCGAGGGCCACAACATAAGTATGGTCACATATATATGCAAATATATATGCAAACAGCTTCTTTCACACAATGCCCCAGCGCTCCCAGCACCCCCTCCCTGGGGGCTAGAAACACCGACACCCTGTACCCGTCTGTTCCAGTCAGCCCATCTGCTTGTGTCTTTCAATGCTCACCCTGCCTGGGAGACACCTCGCTGTTGTGGAGCGTGTTCCCAGTGGAGGCCATGTTCAAAGGATTCCACCCATGGGCCGCGTGTTGAGCCCCGCGTAAACCCAAACCACGCTGCGGGCCATAAACAAACGGACTGCGTGTTGAGTAGCCCTGATCTATACTATTATAAAAGGAGAAGCATCCGTCATGCCATCTGTCTCAGAGAACATTTGAGAAGACTTCAGAAGTTTCTAGGGGGAGGCAAGTGCCCAGCCCAACCTACCACCCCGCTCCCTCCACTGAGGCCCCACCCCCACCACAGGGAAGGAGGGAGGAGGAGCAACATGCCAAGCATGCGCACACCTTCCCACCACCACAAGGAGGGGAAAAGCTCATGCACACACACCTCATCATCCCCAGAGCAGCAGGGAGGGAAGAGGATGCACAGCCCCAATCTTTCCTCCCCCCCGGCCTCTGGGAGCAGCAGGGAAGGAGGAGGCCCCGCAGCCCGAGCTGGCCCAAGCCTCCCCAGCCCTGGGAGCAATGGGGAGAGAGGAGGCCATGTGCACCCTCCCCAAAGGGAGGGGAAGACCCTGCACGCGCACCCCAGCATCCCCAGAGCAGCGGGTGAGGGAAGAGGATGCATGGCCTGAGCCTCCCCGGCCCCAGGAGCAGCAGGGAAGGAGGAGGCCCTGTGGCCTAAGCCAGTCCAAGCCTCCCTGGCCCGGGGAGCAGTGGGGAGGGAGAAGGCAACGTGGCTCCAGCCTCCCCGGCCCCAGAGCAGCAGGAAGGGAGGCAGCCGCGCTGCCCAAGCTGACCGAAGCTTCCCCACCCCCAGGAACAGTGGGGAGGGAGGAGGCCACATGTACATCTACTGTCACAACTGGACGGGTAATGCTAGTTAATAATAAAAAAAGGCTGCCAGAAATCTATGTAATCTTGGATTCATCTTGAGTAATGAAATCAGAAGTGTGGTTTATGGCAGTCAGAATGGAAAGTTCATGACATCTTTAAACTATACTTAAACAAATAATTCAGTTTGATTTGTTAGCAAGAAAAGCATCTGAGGAGTAGGGCTCTGATACAATCTTCAGCAATCTGAAAACAGCAGGGTGGAAAATAGGCCTGCAGCAATAAAATAATCATATTCTCTGCTTCAATCAAGCTTCCACAACAGTTCAAAAGACATGCACAAGC
Source organism: Rafetus swinhoei (assembly GCA_019425775.1). Lineage (NCBI taxonomy): Eukaryota > Metazoa > Chordata > Testudines > Trionychidae > Rafetus > Rafetus swinhoei. Next base: position 325,690,806 of record CM033437.1, on the reverse strand, counting down.
AAGCTGCATGCCCAATATCAGCGGACATGTAACATAATAATTTTCCTATTAACTTGAATAGCAAAAAAACCCAAACCCTGATTGAAATGCCTGTTTCAGATATACTTCTTTAAGATTCTTTGTGGACAATCACACAGACTACCACAAATCATTTTAACAAATGAAAGTGAACAGTAAAAATTGGTTATTATCTTTGATTTACACCTGCTCCGAACACAGCCACGTGATAATGAAAACCCCAGCTTCCTGGGACCTTGCCCAGTTGCACCAAGGGATTCCCCTGTGAGTCTGCTGCAAGGATTTCCCCTGTCCTTTCCCCTGCCCTGCTGCACAAAAGAATACCCTGCCCATGCCACCACAGCAAGAGTTTTCACGGCCCTTTCCCATGCCCCATGGCACCTAGTGTTTCCCTTGGTGCCCTTAGTGATGAACTCATCATTGTGAGGTTCTTGTCTGTTACATATGCTCACTCTAGGACAGTCAGGCAGTGCTAGGTATGTGGACATTACAAGTGTTTCAAAGGGGTTGGGCCAATGTTGCGTCTAGTGTTAATAATGGGCCTTCTGTAACATATTGCAATTTTGTCCTTGATGGAGCCGGCTTCAGAAAGCTAGTCTCAGAAAGTTCTAACTCCTGCAGAACATCTGAGATAGGTACAGAAGTACCCATGAAAGATTAGAGAGGAGCTTTTGTGAGACGTCCTGATTTGCAAAAAATTGCAGGAGTGGAGGGACAACAGGAGTGAGTGGAAGGAGAGCATGCAGCAGCTCCTAAACTTATGGAGCATTATGGAATGGCAAACGAACACGCTAAAGGCACTGCTAGCACTATAGATGAAGCAGCTGCACAACTGGCCTCCACTGCAGCTGGTGTCCCACCCCAAAATATTTTTCAATACATCCTCCCCCGTCCCCATCAATGCAATCTGGGCACCAACTTGTCCCCAGGTTCCACATGTTACACTCCAGACTTGCCCACCCAACCTACCCCCCCATGCAAACTAGGGATGTTAACATGTATTTATTTTTGTAAACACGTAACTGCTGAAATGTACAGTGGTTACATGTTTATACGTGAGGAGCCAGGCGGGAGCCAATACTAGTGGGGAGCTGGCATTTAAGCTGGCTCCTGTGTGCACCATTCCCCATCTGCCCCCACTCCCGCCTTTGTATGAGAGGCAGCAGTGAGGGGAGGATTTAGACATAATGGCACTTTTTGGTCCTCTTTTTTATTTGGAGTATACATTTAGTTTGTGCCTCTATTATGGTGTTTTTAATAGTTTCTATGCAGTTTGTAGGCATTTCACTCATGACTTTTTTTTAAACATTTCTGTTAAGCTTTTTTGTTTTTGTGTAGTTCTGTTTTTTTAAGGTAAAAATTACTGTACAGGGTTTCTTTGGTATTTTTCCCCTATAGGATGTTAAATTTAACTACATTATTCCCTACTACTGAGCAGTTCAGCTATATTCCCCTGTTGGACCATCTCCTGTGATCCACTTAGAACTACATCAAGAACTGCACATTTCCTTGTGGGTTCTAGGACTAGCTGCTCTACAAAGCAGTCATTAATGGCATTCAGAAATTTTAACTCTGCATCCCTACCTGAGGTGTCCTAAATGGTTTTTTGGTGTAACCTCCTTAATCTCCCTGAGCATTTCACAATCACCATCACCATCCTGGTCAGGTGGTCAATAGTATATTCATTCCTACTGTTACATTCTTATGATTCAAGCATGGAATTTCTATCCACAGGGATTCTATGGTACCATTTGATTCATTTAAGATTTTTATTATATTTGATGCACTTTCTTTATAATGCCACACCCCCATCAATACCACCTACTCTGACCTTACTATCTATATTGTACTACAGGTTGAAGCTCACTAGTCCAAAGTTCACTGATCCAGAAATATCCATCATCCAGAATGATTTTAGTTAGCTGGATGTCCACTTTTAATGTGTGTGGCCAAGTTTCCCACGGTCCCATAAAGTTTGTTTACAGCCACCAGTCCTAGCTCTCAGTGTTCTGTGCTGTTATTTAGCTTTAATTTACTCCTCCTAAATGTCCTCCAGCAGCCCAGTAAGCAATGGAAGTGTTGGTAAAGCTGCTAGAAAACATTGATCTCCCATGGTCTGGAAAATTCTCTGGTTCTGAACAGGTCAGGTCTCGAGGCTGCAGGACGAGAGAGGACCAATCTGTAGAAGATTTACCCTCCATTGCTCGGATCCTTAACTCAAATAAGTTTTGTTTTTCTTCATTTGAATCATTATTTTGGAATGGGGGTAGGGATGTGGGGTTCAGTATGCAGGCTGCCCCAGGAAGAGAGAGCAGTCCCAGCCCTCTCTCATCAGAGCAGCTTGGGGCCAGGTGAGAAATGCCTGTCCATGGCCACTGCAGGGGGCACAGCTGCGGGAGGGGTGCATGTCCCCCAGCAGGGACACACACACACACACACACAGACAAACTCTCTGAAATTTGTAATATATAGCTGTCTCTTTCTCCACCTCTGATACCTGCTGACCCAATGAGGTTATAACTGTCTCAATCCACATTTCTGGCTCCTTGCTGTCCCTCTGTGGTCATTTTGCAGTATAACTCCCTCCCGACAGAACCTCACCTTTTCTATTTTATGAGAAACAGTCAAATTCCAGGCATGTCCCATTATCTTAGCACAACCAAACCCTGACCTTGCTTTAAGTTATGATAAGAGAAAGCTGCATACCAAATTTGGTAGTCCTAGCTCTTACTGTTTAGGAGGAGTTCTTGAAATGGACTCACTGATGGTCAGGCAGATGGACAGACAGAAGAACATTTCAAAAATATACAGTAATAAGATTACTATGTTCCATTGATTATCGTCATTCTTCATAGTTTCAGTGACAACTATTATATCAATATTCCCATTCAATATCAGGCACTCAAGTTCACCCATCTTAGTATTTAGACTTATAGTACTTCTCTGCAAACACTTATTAAATGAGTTAGTATTTAGTTTAATTCATTTAAGATTGTAACTTAATGGGACCCTTTTTTGTTCAACTGTTTCTCTTCAGTTACTACCAGTACATTATCAACTTCTATACCAGGGTGGGGAACCTAAGGCCCAGAGGCCAGGTGCATCCCCCAGCTTCCCTGGATCCAGTCATTGAGGCTCAGGGCTCCTCCAAGCATTGGGGAGCCCATGCTGATGAGAGATGGTTTTGGGAGGGGGTTGTTTTGTTTTGTTTTGTTTTGTTTTGTTTGTTCCTCACTTGCGTGCAGACCCTGATTGATTTTTCTGTGGGTCAGTGGCCCCCAATCAAAAAAAGGTTCTCCACCCTTGTTCTATACTATTTTCTTTACCAAGATACATAGTTCTTAGCATATTCATCTCTAAAGGATGTTTCCACCCAAACTGCATCCTCTTCCACATTTGCTGTCTTTCCAGAAATTAATGAAACAGTCAAGTATTTCTGACACAATCCTATTTATTTACAATGTGGATAGAATTCTGTTTCCCTGAACATAGTTGGAATCAAACAACACAGTGCAGTTTATTTGCTCAATATTCTTGGTCTCTTTTTTCCAGGGACTATTCAACACAAAAAGCTCTCTGTCTTATAGCTTTCTCTTAGGGTGATGCTGCAAGTGCTTTTCTGAGAGCATATCTTTATTGTAATAGTAGCTTAAGTAAACACACTCGAGCTAGGCTGTGTCTACACTAGACATCTTCAAGTGGATAGACAGTTCTACCAGTGCAGCTGTGGTGCTCTGTGGCAACAGCATAGAGATCTCCCATCAACATAATTAAACCACCCCCAATGAGCAGCAGTAACTATGTTGGTCATAGTGCTGACCACACTAGCACATATATTGGTGTAACTGCTGTCGGTCAAGAGCAGGGGTGGGCAAAAGAGCCTCTGCGGGTCGGATCTGGCTCGCCAAGTGGGTTCATCTAGCCTGCAGAGGTCCTCCTGCTCCTCCACCCCCAGACCAATCAGGGCCTGGGGACAGGGGAGCATGCGGTACTTAGAATCAACCCTGGCGATTGACTCTAAGTGCCGTGCACCAGAGGGCATGGAGCGAGAGACTTTGCGCTCCCCGCCCTGTGCCCTCAGGCCAATCAGGGACTGGGGGTGGAGGGAAGTACATGAAATCTCTTCCCGCCCTGACTAAGCGCAGCATTCCCTTGCAGGGCAGGGGCAGACTTCGCATGTTCCCCCCCCCCCAGGCCCTGATTGACCTGAGGGCAGCAGGAGACAGCATGCAAAGTCTCCTCCCACTGCCAGGGATGCAGGTGCCTAGAGGGAACTGCCAGCTATTCATAACATCTAGCAGTTCTCTCTGGGGGGCAGGGGCAAAGACTTCATGTGCTCCCCCACCCACAGACCAATTGGAATCTGTGGACAGGGAAGCACAGAAGTGTCCCGGTCTCACCCCTTCTGCCTGAGGCCTGCCCCTTCCAAAAATTATTGCCCATCCCTGGTCAAGAGTGTGTGCTTTTTCACATCTCTGACCAACGAAAAGTTTTACAGACAAAAGTATTAGTGATTATTTCATTGTAACTAGCCCAGCATGAGAGTAACCACACATCAAAACAACACTGGATTTATACAGGTTGATTTGAATAGCAATGCAAAGTGACTGGACTATTTACTGATAGGTTATATGGTTGCTATATGTACCAGAAAAAGATATATTACTTAAGATTGTGTTCTTCTTTTAAGGAAACTAATGTAAAAGAACAAGGAGTCTTGTGGCACCTTAAAGACTAACAGGGCTTTGGGGTAGGGGTGGCATAAGCTTTCATGGGCTGGAACCCACTTTATCAGACACATGTTATAAAAGGAAAGATTCAGCTACTGTTTTACAAACTAAATCACTTAAAATGATGCCCAAAAGTTCCTAATGCAAGTTCTGTCTATCAGTATACTTCCAGACATCAGGACACCTCCAAGCACTTGTTTACACTCTGAGCTTCTAAAGGCAAAGTAATCTTCACTGTCATTATAATTCAGGAAGCATCCTCTATTTACTTTTTTATTGGGGTCATACAATATCCTTTTTTTCTCTTAGATGTAAAAAGTAGGGATGTAAAGGACTAGTTGACTATCCGATAAGCAAATGCTTATCGGATAGTTAACATGATAGTTGACTAGTCGCTCCCTCCCTTGCTGCTGCTATCAGATAGCAAGGGTAAGGGGAGGAGAAGAGAGGAGTACTTAAAAGCGGCAGCGACACACTGAGCCCAGGGTCAGCTGGGGACTTCCCAGCTGATCCCGGGCTCCAAGCGGCGCTGACGCTTTGAAATGCCGCATGGAGCCCAGGATTATCTGGGGACTCACCAGCTGACCCCGGGCTCCGTGCGGAGTGCCAGCTTTGAAAGGTACAAGAGTCCATAGCTGGGGCTCTTGTGCATTTCAAAGAAGCACAGCATGGAGCCTGGGGCCAGCATGGGACTCCTAGTCCCCTGCTGACAGCAGGCTCCATGTGGGCGCTTCCGCTCTGAAATGCACAAGAGTCCCCCTTGTCACAAATCATGGGTAGTGTGAATGGTCGGTATGAGTATATGAGTAAATCCATAGCAAGTGAGCTGAAGAGAGGATTATGGACTTGTTTGGTCCAGGCAAAAACCCCACAGGATTATGGACCTGTTTACAACTTTAAGAAAAAGGACTGTGAAATAAAAGAACTGTGTATGTGTGCTGAGGCAGTGTTCCCAGCATTGCCAGATAAGAAAAAGTAACAAGGGAAGAATCTAACCAAGTACAGATCATTGTTTCACACTCATGGTGAGGCAAGCAGTGCAAAAACCAGATATTTCTGGATCGGTTGTGACCACACCAGTAAGAAGAAGGGGGTGTCACTAACGGACATCACCCCACCAGGACTGTGTGTAACCAGTGGATGGCATTTCACCGGACTGGCCCCTGCCGAGGGGATATATACCACACCATTTTCCCCCACAAGTCAAAGTCCATTGATTTAGCAAATTGGGGTGACGTGCACGTCGGACTTCCGCCTCAACCAAATTAACCAACATTACCTGGAGTCTAGCCAGCCCCAGAGGGTGAGAGAGAGTGTGTGTGTGTGTGGTGGTGGGTTATTCAATTGAATTAAGAATTAGGCTGCTAAATTGGGTTAAGGCTTAGATGTAGATTGTTAATTATTCCATTTAAATATTGCTTTTAATGCCTTTTAATACTTATGATGCCTTTTAATGTTGTTTTAATTGCTTAGTACTAAATATACATATACATATACAGTAATTCCTCATTTAACACGTGCCCGCTTAACACGTTTTTGCGATAGCATGATTTTTTTTTTAGGGAACGTTTTTTGAATTACACGACCGTCCCCGGAATAACACAATTTCCCCAGCCGGCCCGTTGCCAGCGGCTGTGCGGGGCTTCCCCACCTCCCTACAAAGCGGCGGAGGGTTCGCCGCTCGCCGCACCATTCCCCACTGACTCCCCCTTGCCGGACGCAGTGCGGGTCCCAGCAGACCCGTCACAGGGGCATACTCCCAACCCAATCTCCCTCCCCTCTCCTCCCCTTCCCTTCCCCAGAGCCAAACACTTCCCCTCCCTGCTGTAACCCAGTCCCCTTTCTCCCCCAACCTTATGTCCCAGTCCCAACAGACACCACCACTTGAAACACAACCCCCACCTTTTCCATTATTTTCAATGGGAAAATCGACCCCACATAACATGTTTTCACTTAACATGATCATTTTCTGAAACATATCTATAGTGTTAAATGAGGAATTACTGTAGTGCTTTTAAAATTGTTCCTGAATTGACTGCAATAAAACTTATTAAAGATATGTTTAAGATACTGTGGAAGACTCTTTTGTTCTGTGAATGCCAAACTGAAATGGGTAGTGTGATACGGCTTGATCAAGCTTGATCAACCGGATCACAGCGCCCCCTTGTGACAGATGGTGGAGAACGAGGGCACAGACAAAAGAATTCACAGTAAAAGCACTGGTGTGTAAAGGACTTTGCTGGTAAAGTGATAAGAAAGGAGCGTGTTGTTAAAGTGATATTTGACTACGGGGGGGGGGGGGGAGGGAATACCCTAGTCAATCAGTGTGTTGTTAAAAGTGATATTTGACTACGGGGGGCTGTCTGCTTGGAAATCTGACTCGGAAATACCCCAAGTTAACCATACCTCAGGAAAGTGTAGGAGAAGGAGAGTCTTCTTGGCTATACACTGGGGGGGTCTTGTGATACTGCGGTGTCGAGGCCTCTGCTGGTTCTTTTTATCCTTGGAAAGTATAGGAGGGAAGCCATCCTCTCTCGTTTATACTTTAGGAAGGTCTTGGGTACACAGAGGGGTGTCGAGATCTTAAGAACCAAGAAGGGTGGGAGAATAAGAGGGTGATAATGTTTTGTAATAAAGGAAGGAGGGGACCAAAGGAAAGATACCTTTAACAAGTATGAATGAATGTATATACCAGGGCAGAAGGATGGTTTGGCAGTGGCAGTTTCACTTGCATATGCTGCATCAGGTTGATGTGGGAGCATATAAGCAAGAGCTTGAGATAGGAAAAAGTCATCTAAGTGTAGCTGCAGGGCAACTGGAGAAAGTGAGAGGAAAACTGAAAAAAAAAAAAAGGAGAATCAAGTTTTACAGGGCATGATAAGGTAGAGCCACTCTGGCTCATAGCCGTTGTGATTTAATTATTGAGAACCTGCGGCAAAATTTAGAATTTGCCAATAGGCAAGTGGCTTCAGTTGCTTCTGGGGAGTGGGACAATATCCCTGAGTGGAAAGAAGATCCAGAGGAAATTTGAGAAAGACTAGGAAGTAAAAGAGCTAGAATTTTGCAATGAATGTAAGATGGCTTAAACAGCATTCCACTATACTAACTTCCCAAATAAATTAAAAAGAAATAAAAAATAAAGAAAGCAATACAGACTGTCAAGCACTGGAAAACTGCTCTGCTGGCAGAGTAAAAGGCTGTCCAGATATATGATTTGCTTGAACAAGTAAAGCGGGGAAATGGAAAGTAAAACAAGGAAACTTAAAAACCTGGAAAAGAATGAAGCACCGTCCCTTGGAAACAACAGACTGCAAGCACTTTCACAATGCCTGAAAAGTGGGGACAGAAATACAAAACGTGGCCCTGGCAAATTTTAAAAAATTAAATGGGGTCCACTGCATTGCAACCACAATCATATGAGGGGCAAGTCAAAAGACTGAAGGTTAGTGTTTCCGTTCTTTCCTCGCATAAAATCTTAAGGGTACATGACAAATAAGACTAAAAATTACTAGTAAAAACAAACTGGGCACATTGATGCAAAAATTCAGGAAAAACCCCTCATGAAAAAGGGGAAAAAAAGGTATACTATATTTTTGGAACAAATATTGCAAAAGTTTAAGCACAATCCATGGTCTGACAATGTCTTAGCTAATTTTTATACTATGTAAACCTTATAAGTAAATTGGTGAAATATTTATTGGTTTACAAATCTTTAATCTCAATCAAAAGAAATAATGCTGTAGTTTAGCTGTTATGAAAAACCTGTACTAAGAAGTTTAAAAATTATTAGTTGACTGCGGAAATAAACATTTAAATTCACCCAATGAAAGGAACCAGAAGGTATGGGGGCTAATTAAAAAGGCCACCCTTCTTGCTAAATTAGTAAGGGACAAAACCTGTGTCCGTGGAAAGGGGTCATTCAGCAAAGAATGCAGCATTAGGCGCAAACAAATAAGAAGCCAAATAAGCAAGTAAGAGTGGGTGAGAGGTTCAAAGTCCTAAGGGGGCACACTGGAAGGAATAAGGGAAAGCAGTAAGTACAGGCATTGGAAATTTAAATTCTTGAAAATTACTTGGAATGGTAATATTTAAACTAATGAAGTTTTCAGTTGAAGGATGAGCAAGTAATTAAGGGGGGAAAAGTGAGAAGTTAACTCTGTGCAGTGTGGAAGGAATTAAGCAATTGTAAAAAATGCTAGAAGAAAAAGTGTTGGGGGGGAAAGGAAGCAGCAACCCTCCTTTGTTTCTTTGCAGCCTCTTTCCTAAGGAATGTGTAAATAATCCAGACAAAAAGTATTCTGATTTAAATAGTTGGCTGTGGACACTTTTGTTAAATCTGCTAAAAGGGAAATAACGGATTCTACTAAAAATTAACTAGTTAAATGCATAAAAGGGAATGAAATCTATGCACTGTAAATCTGTAAATCTGTTTTGTAGGTTTCAAATGAATTGATTTTGTTTTATTTATTTTTTGAAATAATGCCCTTTCATTTAAAGTTGCAAACTGACAAGACACTTTTTTTTTTTTTTGCCAGACAAAGATAACTGGTGCTGTTTGTCTTCTGACATTTAACCCTAAAGATACCTTAATGCTGTATAAGGTTCAAAATTAACAGGCCAAGTTGTGGCTGATATCTGGGACAACTAAAACCCCCAAAATGAGGATGGAGTCTGGATTTCTTATCTTTTGGGTAACAAATCAGACTGTTACTTTGAAAAGGAAAGCAATATCAAGAACCATGAGTCTTAAAATGGTTCTAAGTAATTAGACTGTTGCTTTGATGAGGATACATAAAATCTGTAAGACACAGTATGCACTCTAGAGAAAAATCCACAATGGGGTTGTGTTTTTGCTGTGTGCTTTAAAAGCAGAATCAAAGCTTTGGATTTCACTGTGTTCCTTTTCAAAGCTGCGTCTCTGGGTGGCTAATACTTTTTGGCTTGCTTTCAAATCCAAAGTTTTGTGTGAATGCAGGCAGCCTAGTTGTTTTAAAAGGCATCTGCTATTCAAAGATTTCAAGAGGGGGTAACACACACACTGTCCTGACTCAGAAGAAAATTGTCCAAATAAAAGACATGGTATATAACAAGATATGTATACATAAAAATAAATTTAGTGTTAATATGTAACCCTGCAACATTAAATATGATTCTCTTTCAGGAAAAGAAAACCTGTTGGGCTTGCTGAAAATCACTATAAAAAAAAAAGTAAAGCTTCTCAGTGAAGCTCCAAATTTATTCACAACAGACAATTAAATTCTGGTCTGCTGTATAAGAGGGAAACTGAGGCATGTCACCTCATTAACTCAATAATTAAGCAGTGGAATAATGTACCCAAAACCCAAAGAGAGTGGACATTATTGAGGCTTGGCTGGTTTACAAAACAAAAGCATAGGTAATTATTGGGTAACAGCAGGCTGATAAAGTCAGCAAGAATTCTTGTAACAGAAAGAAGCATTTTAAAATATAATGTGCCACCCCCACGAGGGTAGAAAAATTTCTTTTGTCTTTCAGAACAACAGAAAGAGCTGGTACCAGCTGAAGAGCAATCAAGAATAATTGTGTTTCATGTCTTATGTGTTGTGTCTGATATGTTATGTTTTGTCATTTTGTCTCAATGCTAGCATTACTGTGTATTGTTTTAAAAAAAGAATGGATACTGTCGTAAGCAAATACAAATCTATGGCTCTCTAATCAGACCTCATCCTATCCCTATCTACATCCTGCCAAATTAAATGTCCATCTCCATAGTGGTCCACCTAAAGAGCAAGGATCCGGCAATAGCATGGTTGTTGTGGCAAACTTGCTGGGCTTGTCAAGCTGCTAAAGTTAATTCTGGAATTATGTAAGTAAAGCAAAAGTTGGCGTGGGTATGTACAAAAAAATTCCCTGTAGTACTCAAATACTGTATGGAGCAAGAACCACTTTCCTCCATTATCAGCCATCTACTGATCGGGTAACTTCAACCGACAGTATCTCTAAGTGGGCTGTTTCCACGAAAGCTCATGATACCATCTACATGTGTTGTTGGTCTTTACAATGCTGCCAGACTATTTGTTGTTTTTTTAAGCATCTCTAATGTCACCTTTGAAGTTACTGACTGTATTTGCATCTACCCAGGCCAGAACTTGCCAGCATCGCACTCCCAAATTGACATGAGGGCATCCATATCAGAAGCCGGTAACCTTATCTTTGATTTAAACATCTCAGTCTAAAATAACATGAACTGGACATTATGAAAAGAGAATACCAAATATGTTACTAAAGTATATTATTGTATAACAGTTTACTGTGCTGTTTAAGCTAGTAAAATAATCTTTTTTTTTAACAAATGGCAAATGAACTAAAGAGGCAAATCCCCATTCCTAAAGAACACAGGGAAATCTCCGGAAACAAATCAACCTGTTCATGGTTATTAATTCCTTTAGTGGAAGGGTACGTACAGGATTTCCCTATGAAATCCCATACAGCTGCCCAATTGGCCAAAACTGTTTCAGAAAGTTGTGTGTCAGTATGGGATCCCTGCAGTCATTGATTCTGACAGAGGGCCCTAGGTTCTGGGAGAATTGCGAATAACTGTGGTCCAAACACTGTGCATCAAGGGACGACTGCACATTCTGCCGTGGCAAATTGCAACCGTCACTTTGGATGCCTCAGTCCTAACCCCAGAGCTCCATCAAGAGGGAGTGTCCACATGAGCTTATCACTCCTGGGACCAGTTCTGTGTGGCAATTCATTTTCAATTGCAAATTTGGTGGGAAGGTCAAGTGTCTCAAATAAGCAGTGGCGCAATTTCTCTTTGGGATCATCAGGAACCCAATTTGGACTGGGATTTTAGCCATAGGTCTTCATAGACTTCCATGGGGCAAACGCAGGTCTTGCTCTGCTTACAAATTCGGGATGTCACCAAGCCAGTTACCATCCCTTGTCAACTAGTTGAGAATCCCTTGTCGGCAGCAGACTGATTATGGTTCTTTCTTAAAATTCAATCCCACTGAACTCCGATTTTGGGACACTTCACCTCTGCTGTTCCCTGTTCACAGGTTAAGTTAAATTATTAGGTCTGTCCATCTAGCTCAGTGCTCCAAGATGCTTGTTTCTCTGAGCTGGACTCCAAGAAAGAGGGTCTTTGTGTTTTCCTACCATTGCAAAATAAGAGTATCTGTTCTTAACACAGGCCCTACCTCTACAACCTCCTGCAAAAATGTTTCCTGTCACTGGTTACCCTTAGGCCAAGAAGGTAATTCTACTGAGAGTTATACTCAATGTACCCACAATGTATCAGATGTTCTAATTAATGGTTCCCATCATATTGTATGTCACCCTTGCCTTAAACCAGTAAAGTTTTGACTCCTATGCCCAGCCTACCAATTCCTCCTCCCCAAAACTGGTCCATTTGGACCAAACCTTTAAACAAAAGTTCCAATGTGGCTCAACAGGCTCGACGAGTAACTAACTCAGTCTGCAGCAATCACCCAAATTTGTGTTTTAGCTAAAAGGCCACCAGATTGAACAACTGGACAACAAAGTAGTCAACCTGACCAAACACCATTGGTAAAATATAAATATGTATTTGCTTATGTATGTGTTTATAATTTTTGTTAGGCTTTATTGTATGATCCCTTGCCACTTTTGTATTGTTGTGCTTGTTTATCATTATGTGCTGTTTCTGCTGCACATCACTCAGTACTGTTGTGTTCAAGCCAATGTATCTAAAAAGTATGCAGCTTAGTTATAAATTGTAATTATTCTTGTACCTTTTTACAGCTTACATAAATATTAATGATTGTCTAACTTAAGTAGTGATACCATGAGCATGGCTCAGGTATCAAGAGGGGGAATATGTCACGAATCATGGGTAGTGTGAATGGTCGGTATGAGGGAATCCACAGCAAGTGAGCTGAAGAGAGGATTATGGATTTGTTTGGTCCAGGCAAAAACCCTGCAGGATTATGGACTTGTTTACAACTTTAAGAAAAAGGACTGTGAAATAAAAGAACTGTGTATGCGTGCTGAGGCAGCGTTCCCAGCATTGCCAGATAAGAAAAAGTAACAAGCCTCATGGTGAGGCAAGTAGTGCAAAAACCAGATATTTCTGGATCGGTCGTGGACACACCAGTAAGAAGAAAGGGGGTGACACTAACGGACATCACCCCACCTGGACTGTGTGTAACCAGTGGATGGCATTTCATCGGACTGGCCCCTGCTGAGGGGATATATACCACACCATTTTCCCCCACAAGTCGGAGTCCATCGATTCAGCATACTGGGGTGACATGCATGTCGGACTTCCGCCTCAACCAAATTAACCAACATTACCTGGGGTCTGGCCAGCCCCAGAGGATGAGTGTGAGTGTGTGTATGTGTGTGTGTGTATTCAATTGAATTAAGAATTAGGCTGCTAAATTGGGTTAAGGCTTAGATGTAGATTGTTAATTATTCCATTTAAATATTGCTTTTAATGCCTTTTAATGCTTATGATGCCTTTTAATGTTATTTTAATTGCTTTGTACTAAATATACATATACATATACATATAGTTCTTTTAAAATTGCTCCTGGATTACCTTCAATAAAACTCGTTAAAGGTATGTTTAAGATACTGCGGAAGACTTTTTTGTTCTGTGAATGCCAAACTGAAATGGGTAGTGTGATACAGCTTGATCAACCGGACCACAGCACCCCCTTGTGACACCCTTGGGGCTCTTGTACATTTCAAAGGCGAAACGCGGACGTGCTTATTGACTAGTCGAGTAGTTGATGGAAATTCCATCGACTACTCGACTAGTAAATTAATTGCTAGTTAACATCCTTAGTAAAAACTATAAATATAAAATGATTGAAAAGGCTTGAGAGGTTCACAGGCTCCTGCCAAGTTGAGCCAAGTTGCTTTGGACTCTATAGCATTTCATAGTCCTATAATCATAGCAAGAATACCTGGTGATAGAGTGAGCAATCTGACAAAAGAAAAAGATGCTTGAGAGAGGGAAATGGAAGAGACGGAACTAAAAAATATTTGAATACTTACTAATACTTTTAAAGCTTGGCCAGTGAAGAGCAGAACAAGCACGAAGATTCAAACGTATGACATAAGGACGCCACTTCTTCAGAATCTTTTCTACGGTTTTGTCCTGCACCTTGTGCTTTACTGAAGAAAAATCAATCTAAACAAATTAAATAATTCAGGTATCATATAGGTAAAAAAATGTTATACATACAAAATACATGAAATTATTAAGTACTGTTAGAAATATGCCGTATAATCTAATACTTTAACCATGCAAATGCTGAAATACATTTTCTTATTTACATACAAGTAGTATAATACAGTTTATTAAGAATACTCACATGCATAAATATGCACATAAGTGTTTGCAGGATTGATGTCTACACCTTATTGTGTGAAGGCTAGCACACTGACCAATTCACAAAGAGGACACATATATAAGTGACCAACACATATATAAGTGACCAACACAGAAAAAATTAACTATTGACTTGTTCCTAAACCCCTGCACTGGCTCCTGTACCTGCCACCCCCTGCCCTGAGCCCCTCCTTACCCCCAATGTTGGCTTCTGCACCCTGCACACCACCAGCCTCCTGCCCTGAGTCCCCACATTCCCAAGCCCCTGCCCTGACTCCTACTCCTTCCACAACTACAGCCTCCTGCCTGGAATGACCCAAGCAATGCCTGGTAAATCTAGTTTTTTTAATAAAGTTGACATAAAACATTAAACCTCTAATGTCACAATTGCAAGTAGTCTGACTTACATCAGTCCATATTGAACTAGCCTGTGTCAGCAACATCCAGGATCGACTAACTTGAGCACATCTTGCCAGATCAATTAAATCGATATAATGGAAGATCTAAGATAGAAATACAGCGCATGAAAATAAAAAATATTGCTTGAGAAATACCATTAGACTTAAAAAAAAGACAATATACATTTAAAATCCAAAACAACAGGCTTAAAATGCTTCTGTCAGCTATTTTATGTAACTGAAATAGGTAATGCAGAAATAGGCTCTACTTTCCCCTCTAGACCCATGTCAAATAAGGCATTATATAGCCAACTTATGACTGAGGCTACGTCTACACTACAGGGTTTTGGCGCAAAAACAACCATTTTTGCGCAAAAACCCACAGAGCATCCATACCTCAAGCGCGTTTTTGTGCAAGTAAATGTATAGTAAATCAAAAGAACAGAGGGGGTTTTGGGGTGTAGGTATTCCTCTTTCTACAAGGAATAACTCCTTTTTGCACAAGAGTTCTTGCACAAAAAGGTGTGTGTGGACGGGCAACAGGCGTTTTTTATGCAAAAAGAGCCAATCGAAAAAAGCACAGGTGCTCTTGTGGCTATTCTGTGAATAGCAATCAGAGCTTTCTTTCGAGAGAGCATCCATGCAGTCTGGACGCTCTCTTGCAATGCACTTTTGTAATGTGGACGCACTCTTGTGCAAGAAGTTTTTGCAGAAGATCTCTTCCACAAAAAGCTTCTTGCGCAAGAAGCTTGCAGTGCAGACATAGCCTGAGTGCCTAATATGGCAATCAAAGGATCAGTTTTCTTATCTAACCAAGTCATAAGAGGAAGATATGAAAAGGAGCCATAGGACTGATAATAGATCTCCTTGTCTGTAGCCCCTTTCATAGGCCTAGCTCGGCTTGGGCAAAGTTTGCTATGAAATTTACCCCACAGATCTCTTAAGAGCCTGATACTGCTTGATAGGCTGTGTTAATAGGATCCACAAGGTAACTTTTTTGGTCACAGCCTGTATCCTACACATATCAGTGTGAATTTTCTGTTCCACATCCCTCTTATATTATTGATTCTCAAAAATTACATCACCACAAAAATTTTAAGCGTAGCAACTTAGAATAACCTTGTTTGAGAAGTGGCTGGTTCTCTGCCTGCAGTTACTTCTCCTGGAACTTAAGGAGGGAGAAGTAGAAGTTACTCACTTTGTGCAGTAATGGTGGTTCTTTGAGATGTGTGTCCCTGTGGGTGTTCCACTCATGCGCTGGTGCATCCTAGCATCGGTGATTGAAGATTTTTCCAAGCAGTGCCCTGCCGTGCTGCGCTGAACATTCTGATTGTGTTTGCAGTCCCTCCGTTCCTTCTCTACCATGGACAAAACCCCTGTAGGAGCTCCAAAATAGGCGAGGAGTGAGGATAGAAGAGCACCCACAGGCACACACATCTCAAAGAACCATTGTTACCACACAAGGTAATTTCTTCTTCAAGGGCTGACCCTGTGGGTGCTCCACTTGAGGAGCAGTGTCCAGTTCAAGGAGGAGGGCTTTGAAGCTGTGTCCCTGACAGGTTGCAGAGAGCATCACCTGACCAACTGCAGTAATAGGATTGGGCCAGTAGTTATGGCTAAATGACTGGCAAAGGGTGCTCGGAGGATCAGGTTGCTACCCGGCAGATATCCATAGGTGGAACATTATTGAAGAAGGCTGTAGATGCAGCTACAGCGCTGATGGAATGGGCCATGATGGTTCACAGTGGTTGTTTATTGTGAATACTGTAACAGGTATTAATGCAGGAGGAAATCCATCTGGATAGCTGTTGAGAAGATATGGCTTCACCTTCGTTCTACAATGTAAGGAAAAAGTCTTGTGGATTTTCTCCACGGTCTAGTCTTGTAAAGGTAGAAGGCGATGGTTTGTCAAACATTGAGTGTGTGGAAAGACGCTTGGAGAGTGTTCTCACGCAGTTTAGGAAAGAAGGTAGGTAAGTGAATAGGCTTGTTGATATGAAAAGAGGAAGAAATTTGACGTAAAGTCTTAAAGTCACCCATGGAGATGCTATAACATCTTTGGTAAAGATGATGTGGGGGAGGGTGGTCAGTCATCAGGGCAGCTATTTTCCCAACACATCTGCCAGATGTTACTGCCACAAGATACACAGAGAAGTGAGCACATGGCTAGTGGTTCAAAGAAGGGTGTGTGTCTCATTAGACTTTTGAGCACATGGTTGAGATCCCAAAGTGGGATGGGAAGTCTAATTGTGGGAAAAATATTATGGAAGTCCACGATGAATCGTTCGCTAATAGGGAGTAAAAAAAAAAAGAGAAGCCATCTATGGGATCATGAAATGCTGAAATTGCAGCTACATGAACTTTTATTGAACTAAGAGATAACCCCCGATTCCCTTAGTTCAAGTAGGTAGTCTAGTATGTTGGAAAAAGGAGCAGTGGTGGGAGAGAAGTTGTGCCTGTGTTGGGACCATAAGGAGAACCATTTCCACTTACAGGTATGAGTCTGTCTGGTAGTGGACTGTCGGCTGTTTATTAATATCTATTTTACTTTGTCTGAATAGAAGGTTTTGGCATCATGGAGGCATCGAGTAGCCACGCCTTCAGATGGAGTGTTGTTGGATCTTGATGTAATGGGCATAGTGTGCGTCCATGATCTTGGGGGAAGAAATTGTAGCATGGTGGGAATGTGTGTGGATTGCAGCCAATCAGTCGAGATATGGGAGACAAGTCTGTCTCAGTATGACGTGGGCTTAGTCTTGTTGAATTTTCTGAATGACCCATGGCATGAGAGGTATTGATGGAAATGCATAAAGGAGAGGAGTTTCCCATCTTAGAAGGAAGGCATTGCCAAGGGATCCTTTCCCACGGCCTACTCTGTTGCAAAACAGGTGACATTTGGGACTGTGTGGGTTGCAAAGAGATTGATGTTGGGGTAACTCCATTGCAATATATGGAGAGGAGAACTGCAATGTTTATCTCCCACTAGTGTTGATCAAAAAAAAATTGCTGAGATTGTCTGCTGTGACGTTGAGGGCCCCAGATAGGTAGATTGCTATAACAGTGATGCAATACTGGATACCCCAGTTTCATAATTTGACTGCTTTGTCTCAAAGGGAATTGAATCTAGCCCCTGCTCTGACAGTTGATGTAATACATACATGCTGTGTAGTCTGTCAGAATATGGATAATTTTGCTCTGAATGTGTAGGAGGAAACACTAGCAGGTTTAGCGAACCACTCTGAGTTCCAGGAGGTTAATGTGGAGTTTGGCGTCTTGAAGAGACCACTTTCTCTGTGCAGTGTGGGTGTCCAGGTGCACTTCCCCAACCCATAAGGGAGGCATCTGTAGTTATAGTAGAAGTTGGAACCAGCTGTTGGTAGGGGATGCCCTGTAGCATATTGCGGGACTGGGTCCAACAATGTAGAGACGAAAGAATGTAGTGAGGGAGAGATATTTTCTTGTGTAATGTGTCTCTGGAAGGAACATATTTGGTGGCCAGCCATGCCTGACAGCATCTCATGTGAAGTCTTGAGAACATGACTATGTAGGCTGTGACAGCCACGTGGCCCAGGATTTGGAGACAGGTGCATACTATGTACAGTGAAGAACAAACTGTATTGATGAGGGCGATCAGTGTGTCGAGTCTGGTGCCCTTGATGAGGCAGCCATCTAAGTATGGGAATAAAATTACCCCTAGACAACATAAGTATGCCGTGACTACTGCGAGCATTTCGGGGAAGACTCTTGGTACTGTTGACAAGCCAAATGGGAGGACTTGGTATTGGTAATGGTTGGTACCCCCTGTAAAGAGTAGAAACTGTCTGTGTGTAGGATGGATGGTTATATGAAAATAAGTGTCTTGAAGGTCAAGGGATGAGAACCAATCTCTGTTGTCTAACATCTGTATGATCGTTGCTGGTGTTACCATTTTGAACCTTTGCATACACACTTGCTCAGTTTTCTGAGATTGAGCATAAGCCTCCACAATCTTGTTTTTAATGTGTGAGGAATATTTGGAATAAAAAGCCTCTTCCTTGGTAAGGAGGCGGAAAAGGAGGTTACTCACCTTCCTGTAACTGACGTTCTTCGAGATGAGCGTTCCTGGGGGTGCTCCACATCAGGTGTTGAGCGCCCCAGCGCTTCTCGACGGATTTTTCTCAGCAATGTATCAGGGGCTACGCATGCGCGGCGCTCGCAAGCCTCCCTCAGTACTATCGCGCATGCGCGGCCCCCCTCCCTTCAGTTCCTTCTCTATCCGGAACCTGGCAAATAATATATTAAGATGTTATCATAAGGGCATTCCAAAGTAGAGGGGGGAGGAAGGGAGAGCAGTGGAGCACCCCCAGGGACGCTCATTTTGAGGAACGTCAGTTCCGGGAAGGTGAGTAACCTTTTCTTCGTCGAGAGGCATCCCTGGGGGTGCTCCACATCAGGTGACTACAAGCAATATTTTCTTATGAAGGCAGGGATTTCGGATCAGGTAAGTATGCCATTTGTAGTACAGCTTTTGCTAGTTTGGTATGCTGGAGGGGTCCTGAGGTAAGTGCATAATGTTTTGCAAAGGTGTTTTCTGACGACTACGTGGCTGCTGCATATATATCATGCAGTGGGATTTTCCTCAGGTAAGCAACAGACGTGGTGACTGCCCTTTTGGAGTGTGCGTAAATCGGCATTGGCAAAGGTAAGTCGTTTAGCAAACAACAAGTAGCAATGCATTCTGAGATCCAATGTGACAATATCTGTGATGAAATTTGTTTTCCTTTACTATGATCTGCAATGGAGACAAAAAATCAAGAAGAGGATCTGAAAGATTTTGTTCTGTCAATGTAGGAGAGAGCCCTCCTGACATCTAGGGTGTGCATCTGGGCTTCAAATGCATTAACGTGGGGTTTTGGAAAGTATACTGGTAAGTATATTGTCTGATTCAAGTGGAAAGGGGAGCGCACCCTGGGGAGGAATTTTGGGTGCGGTCGCATCGTGACCTTGTCCTTAAAAAATATCATGAAAGGTGGTTCTGCCATCAGGGCAGCCATTTCGCTCACTCTGCGGGCTGATGTTATTGCTATCAAGAATGCCATCTTTAAGGATAAATGGCATAGGGAACATGTCACCATGGGTTCAAATGGTGGTTTTGTGAGGGTTGTTAATACCAAGTGTAAGTCCCAAGGCTCTTGAGGGGGTGCCACCTCTGGGTATAGAGCCTGGAGACCTTTCAAAAATCGCTTGGTTACTGGGTGTGAGAAGACTGTAGCGTCTTCCACTGTTTCATGGAAGGTTGTAATGGCTGCTAGGTGGACCCTGATTGAGCTGAGGGAGAGATGTGAGTGTCTGAGGTGTAGCAGGTATTCCAGTATATCAGGAAGTGGAGCATCTTGTGGTCGTATGTTATGAGAGGTTGCCCAGCGAACAAATCAAGCCCATTGCTCATGTATGTTTTTCTTCTTGCAGGTGCTTTGCTTTGTAAGAGGACATCATGGACTTGTTGAGAGCACTGCAGTTCTATGCCCGTGAACCATCTAGGTACCATGCCTTGAGATGGAGTGTGCGAAACTGTGGGAGAGGATACATGATCCCTGGTTGACAGAGAATGTTGGGATCGTTCGGAAATGTGACTGGTTGATGTATTGCTAGCCTGTGTAGGAGGGGAAACCACGGCTGTCGGGGCCAGCAGGGCGCAATGAGGATAACTTTTGCTTTGTCGTTCAGAATCTTTACGAGGACTCTGTTGAGGAGAGGAAATGGGGGGAAAGCGTAATGTAGGAGTGCATTCCAGGTTATAACAAGAGCATCCAAGGAGGACTCTTTCCCCATGCCCGCCCTGGAGCAATAACCTGGGCATTTTTTGTTGACTGAGGTGGCAAATAAATCTATATCTGGGAAACCTCATTGGTTGAAAATGTCAGTGAGGAGTGCATAGTCGAGTTCCTATTCAGGCTCTTGTGGCAGGGCTCTGCTGAGGACATCTGCCGTTGAATTGAGGACCCCAGGAAGGTGGCAAGCGGATATGCGAATGTCTCTGGCTAGACACCAATTCCAAAGTGCTATCGCTTCCAGGCATAGTGTGTGTGATCAGGCACCGCAATGCCTGTTTATATAGAACATGCATGTGGTGTTGTCTGTGTATATTTTTACATGTATTCCTGTGACACTGGGTAACAGTTCTTGGCATGCCAGGTGAACTGCCCTGAGTTCGAGGGCATTGATATGGAGCAAGCGGTCTGCCAGAGACCATAGGCCGTGTGCTGTGCAGCTTTCTGTATGGGCACCCTAGCCCGTAAGGGATGCATCTGTGGTGACGACTACAGAGGGGTCCAGGGTTTGAAAGGGGATGCCTATGCACAGGTTGCATGATTTTGACCACCAGTGTAGGGATGCTTTCACTGGGTATGGTAGTGTGAGCATTTTGTTCATATGATGGATGTGTGGCTTGTACTTGCGTCGGAGCCAACCTTGGAGGCATCTCATAAAGAGATGTGCATTTGGGACCACAGGATTGTATGATGCCATGTGACTTAATAATTGAAGGCAGTCGTAAACCCTTACTACTGGCATCTCTTGAAGCTATTTTGCAAGTTGACTGATGCAAGTGAATCTGTTTGTCGGCAGAGAGGCTCTGGCTGTGATCAAATTGAGCTGACCTCCAATGAATTGGATTGTTTGGGTTGGCATGAGTGTTGATTTGCTGTAATTTATTAGGAAGCCTAATGACTGAAGGCAGGTTATCACAGTGATGGTATCTTGATAACAGTCTTGACTGGTCCTAGCTTTGATAAGGAAGTCGTCTAAGTACGGGTAAATTGTGATTACTTGTTTTCTGAGGTGAGCAGCGACAGCCGCTAGCATCTTCGTGAATACCCTTGGTGCAGTGCAGAGACCAAAGGGCAGTATCATGTACTGGTAGTGCTGGAGACCTAAGGTGAAATGAAGAAAACATCTATGAGAGGGGCGAATGGATACATGAAAATATGCATCCTGCAGGTCGAGACAAGAAAACCAGTCACCAGACTCCAGAGCTGGGATAATAGTATTTAGGGTGACCATTTTGAATGTCTGTTTCCTTATGTATTTATTTAGGAACCGAAGATCAAGGATCGGCCTCCAACCACCTGTCTTCTTCTCTACAAGAAAATAATGTGAGTAGAAACCAGTTCCATGGAACTCTTGGGGTACTGGTTCTATGGCTCCTAATTTGAGAAGATGGTCAATTTCTTGTTGTAAAATGATTTCATGAGAGGGGTCCCTGAAGAGGGACGGGGTGGGTGATTGGGGGGGGAAGGGGGGAGAGAAAAGGGATGGTATAACCTAGGGAGATGGTTTGAGTTACCCCCCTTATCAGTGGTAATAGATACCCAATTTGCAAGGAAAGGTAATAAACGAAATAGGAAAGGTCTGGAACCAATCTCAAGCTCTGGTGCATGTGGTGTAGTTTTACATCTCTTGACTGTTGTTTCAAATTTGCTTGCTGGGTTGGGATGAGCGGTTGGGATTATTAGTCTGAGGGCGCCGTCTGTGTTGCCTGCTGCGCCTCCTTTGTTGGTACGGGGCATGGTCTTGTCTCTGGTATTGGTAAGTGAATTGCGGGTACCTAGGTCTCTGATATGGTTGGTACCTGTACTGTCTCTGTCTCGTCATAGGGGTTTGGATACCGAGTGACCGCAATATGGCTCTGGAATCTTTCATCGATTGGAGCAGTTCATTGGTCTTTGCAGAAAATAGCTTTTCTCCATTGAACAGAAGGTCTTCTGCCGATGGTTGCACTTGGCAGGGAAAAGCAGAAGAGTTGAACCAAGAGGCTCGTCTCATAGTGACTGCTGTTGCCGTAGTCCTTGTAGCCGTGTCTGCTGCGCCAAGTGCAATATTATCTGGCCTTCTGAAACAAGAACCTGAAACTGTGCCTTTTTTCTGTCAGGGATATCTTCAATAAAAGTATTGAATTTTGTATAACTATTGAAGTCATATTTACTTAATAAAGCAGCATAGTTCGCCACTCTCATCTGAAGAGTGGCAGAGGCATAAACCTTTCCGAATGTGTCCAGACATTTATTGTCCTTTTTGGATGGGGTGAAACAATTTTGTTGTTTGTTTCTCTGCTGTGCAGCGTCTACTATGAGGGAGTTGGGTGGAGGGTGAGAAAAGAGGAATTGAGAACCCTTGGAGGGAACATAGTATTTTTGATCGGCTTTCCTGCATGTTGGTGGGATGGATGCAGGTGTTTGCCATAGGGTTTTAGCGGGCTCCAAGATGGCTGGATTAATAGGAAGTGCCATCTTTGATGCTGTACTGGGCTGGACGATGTTAGTGAGTTCATGCTGAGAAACCTGAACTTCCTCCATAGCTATATTCAAATCAATAGCAACTCTTTTAAATAAATCTTGGAAACAGGAGAGATCATCGGTGGTATGAGTAGCAGGTGGTAACAATGCCTGCTCTATGGCTGAGGCTGCGTTTGAATGTAATATAGATGTAGAAGCAGAAATCGGAGAGCAATGGCTTTCACTGTCAGTTCCCCTCATAGAGGTGTGAGGTGACAGGTTTAAAGGAGAGCAGGGTTTCACCATATGCTTCGTCTTACATGGTCTCTTTTTATATTGTTGAGGTGGTTGATTGAACATTTGCCACTGTGGGGGGCAAAGCATAAGCGGTGGCATCCAAAAATAAGGAGCCCAGGGAGCCATTTGTGCTCCAAAAAAATCTGGTGGTTGCTGAAAGGCAGACCATGTAGAGCCCTCCATATATGGCTGAGGTGAAAAGGCAGGTAAACATTCCTCCTCGTCCTCAGAGGGGGAGAGGGAAAGTCAGAGTAATCAGAGAATGGAGATTGAGGATGTATGTTATCAGTCAAATTATGCGACTGTAAAGTGGGAGAGATTGCCAGGTGTTTGTGGTCCTTGTGGCTAATGAGGGGAGTATGCAGCATGGATAGCTCTGCTGACTGTAAACAAGTTGCCCTGGCTGCTGAGGCAGCACTCATCTGAGGTGTTGCCCCTGGTAATGGGAGAGGGGGGCCAGCACCCAGTGGTTGGTCTGTGAAGGGATTCCTCGGTGCTGTGATAGGAGCGGGAAGATCTCCTATGGCCCGTGGTAGGGCAAGTACTGATGCACGGGAAGACCTGTTGCCTCAGTAAGGGCAGACTTTTTTGAATTTTTATTGCCCTTTTCATGCTCACTCAAAGTGCCTGGGAAGTCAAACCTGC
The DNA here is from genome assembly GCA_019425775.1 of Rafetus swinhoei. Taxonomy (NCBI): domain Eukaryota; kingdom Metazoa; phylum Chordata; order Testudines; family Trionychidae; genus Rafetus; species Rafetus swinhoei. The sequence goes on along the minus strand of CM033437.1, from coordinate 325,667,102 downwards.
TCAAGCGGTTATTGCCTGAGCAGTGTGTCTTTCTCCCCTCAGCAGGCGCTTTCTGGGCTGCTGACTCAGAGAGCTCATCCCTGCCTTTGATGGCTTAGGGGACGTTTGCCTCATAGGTGTATTGCTCAGACCTGAGCCCAGGTCAGAGGCATGGAGTTTGTCCTTGTCAGAGAAGGACATTTTAAGTTGCAGTTGTCTGTCTTTGCGCGTTTTTGGCTTAGCACAGTCGGTGACAGGCATTAAATTCTTGCAGAGCCCGCAGCTTTCAAAGCCGGGTGGCTGGAGGTCGCAGTTCAAGACTGCAGGCGGTTGGGGTTTTTGGGGGTTTTTTTAGACTAACTCTAAACAAGTAAATTAGTTAACTACTAGCAGAAACTGTGGAAATAAACAAACTCGAAACAACTATTTGAAGAAAGAAGTTTGTGAGGAGAAATCTTTGCGAGAGCAAGAGTTCTGTGTGAAGCCAGGGGGCGGTAGAAAGGAACTGAAGGAAGGGGGCGCGCACGCGACAGTACTGAGGGAGGCTCGCGTGCACTGCGCACCCCCCAATACCTTGCTGAGAAAAATCCGTCGAGAAGCGCTGGGGCGCTCAATACCTTATGTGGAGCACCACTAGGGACGCCTCTCGATGAAGAACCGGTTCTACAGCTCCTAGTTGTAGGTGTTGAACTTCCAAATGCAAAATGTTCTTATGGGAAGGATCCCTGAAGAGGAAGGAGGATGGGTAGGAGAGATGGAAGTAAAAGGGATGGAGCAACCTTGTTTTATGATTTCTAGAAGCCATCGATCCAATGTTATGTCGGTCCAGTGGTGGAAGAAAAGCCACACACAATGGGTGAATTAAAGGTTGGGTGGCATGACTTATAGTGTTAGGGTGATGTTCCTCAGGCCCCCGACCAAACCTTTAAAACTGCTTTTTGGAGATGTACAGCTGGTTCACTGTGGTCTGTTGTTATTGTGACCTGCATCTCTGCTGTCTTTGCTTATGCCTGTAATCGAAAAGTTTTCGGGTCTTCTAAAAGTCTCTCTCTGTCTAGGGTAAGGGTTGTACCTCTGCCGTTTGTTTGGGAGAGTGTACATGCCGAGGGTCCTTAGGATCATGCAAGAATCTTTCATAGTATGTAAGACCTCATCAGTATTGGTGGCAAAAAAGTGGGACCTATCAAAAGGAAGATTCCCCACCTTCATTTGGAGTTCTTTAGGTATACCAAAGGCCTGTAAACATGAGTCCCTGTGCAGAATTATGGCAGTTGCCATGCTGTGGGCTGCTGTGTCTGCCACACCTAGAGAAGTCTGGAGGGCTGTATGGATAATTGTGTAGCCCTCCTGTATAATAGCTTACAGTTGAGGGTGGTTTTGGTCTGGGAGGTACTCCAATATGTCCTGTAACTTGGAGTAGTTATAGTCAGAAAAGAGTGCTGAATAGTTGGCTACATGGAGTTGTAAGGTTGATGAGCAATAAACTTTCCTTCCAAAAATGTCCAAATGCTTATGGTCTTTGTTGTGCAGTGTGGAATGGGATTGTGGATACTTAGCCTTATGGTGTTGTACATAATAATGTCATTACTGATAATGCTGCATGAAGAATATGCTCCTTCAGGTGCTAAATTAGCAACCCAACATCTGCAAGGTCCCCAGTTATGTACAGAAGGTTTTCATTTGGCTATCTTCTATTTCAGGTGGGGTACCACCTGCAGCTGTCTTACCCAGCAACAACAAGCAAGGCACTGATAACAAATCACAGCCTACCTTTCCTCAGGGAGGTCCTGGCAGGTATCAGTCTTAAAGTAGGCTCTTCTCATGAAATAAGAGTGGAGGTCGGCTCTCCCTCATCACCAGGTGAGCTGGGCTCTTCTTTTTTAACCCCTCCCTCTAGTGCTGCTACCTGCTGCTGATGCAGCAGGGTAAAACTGACAGCCCACAGCAATTCATTAACCCTTTCCTAGTCAGTGTGGGTTTGTATACCTCATCACACTGGGTTTTACTGGCTAAAAGTGCCATGATCACTAACAGATAATTCAGTCATTGTCTTTAAACACTGTATCAAATAAAACTCCATCAATTACACAAACTTTTAGCAACCTGCAATATTGCTCTTTCTTGTATATTTGACATTTCATCTTTAACTGTTTCTGAAGTAGAAGAATATTGTTCATCATCCTGTTTTTCAAAACATTCTTCCAGGTCTCCCTTTACCAAACGCTGAAAAAAACAACACAAGAGAATTATAATTATCCTTATCCAAATGAAAGTGTCATCTTTACTTATGAACTGAATTATGTTCTGAAATATTATAAAAGTATAATAGATCATTTCTAAATTCAAATAGTTTTTTAATTCATAGATTTAAACATCTATTTAAAAAAATAATAACAAATATGACTCCAACAATCTCATGATGAAGTTCATGAGGTGTTTTACAAATACATATACAGAGTACTGTGCATTTTAGCACACCTGTTTAATACTAGTTTGAATATACAGTACAGTACAAATGTAGTTATTTGCTGTGTAAAAGAGAAGGGGAAAATGAAAGCAAGACAAACCAAAGAACAATGGGAAGGCAGATTAGGAAGAAGGGAAGAACAGATGGGAAAAGCGGTAGTTTTAGATTGGATCTTTCCCTCATGAGCAATTTGTATCTCTTGCTTTTTAATTTTTTTTATTATAATAAATAAAAGCCTGTCCATGTACTATGGAAGGGAATGAGAGTTTTTTAATGACTTCAGGGCTATAGGATCAGGGCTTAAATCAAGCTTTCCAGTAATTTAAAGCCCAATTCTGCAAAGACTCCATCTCTGTGCATTTATTCCTCAAATTCTTTGTAGGATTGGTGTCTCAATGTTTTCAACAGAAAATGGTAACTGAAGTGGCAGACTGGCCAAAACTTGCAGCTCGAAGGGAAACCGTGGGCATGGAAGAAGGAGAAGGAGCCTCAACAGACTAGGTAATCTAATTAAAAGAAACCAAAAATGAAAGCATCAACAAACACATTTGAAATAACTGAGAAAGGAGTGTTTATAATCTTTTCTCTAATATGTTATCTTACCTTTCTAAGAAGAACTACTTTTCATACGGGAAGGATATATTGCAGGAATTTAAAAAAAAAAGAAGAAAAGAAAAGAGGAGATATTCTCTAATAATAAGAATACACACGTAGGTGTGCCTTAATAGGTTAAAAGACACATTTTGCAACCTTGTGGTTCACAATGCAACTAAAGCAGCCTCGTGATTCACAATGCTACTGAAGCACATCCAACTGTGGTATATTGGGATACTGGTCCCAATGTAAACAGTTCTGGTGTTCCATTCCAAAATAGGTTAAATTCACTACTGGATAAGGTAAAGAGCAACAGAATATCTTGGGATTAAAATATGTGAAGAGGATAAAAAGGTTGCTGTTGCAAAGTACCTTCAGTTCCTGCAGGAAATTTAAGAAGCCCAGACTTTCCAAAACTGCTGTCTGAAAAAGGCTCATGGCTAGAGCAGCCAAGAAGTCAATTAATGGTGTCTCTCATCCCAGATATTCCCATCAGTGGAACTCCATGGAAATTAAAACTGCCCACATAGGATTTATACCTTCTATATCTGTTAACTAACATTTGAACAAGACTGTCAAGAGTCAAGTTAGATGACTTAGCAGTCAGTGAAGTGTAGATCAAATCACAATTAAGTTTACTAGGCACTGCCAAACAGGCTGTTAAAAGTCCAATCGGTGGTACAGTGGGGTCTGGGGCAGGCTCTCTAGCTGTCCTGGCTCTGCACTGCTTTTGGAAGCGGCTGCCAGGTTCCTGCATTCCCTGGGCACATGGCCAGAGACGGGGAGGCTCTGGGCACTGGCCCTGCCCCAGATGCCTGCTCCACAGTTCCCATTGACTGGTAACTGTGACCAATGGGAGCTGTGGGAGATGGTGTCTGCAGGCATAAGAGCAGGGCAGTGCATTGCAGCTTCCTTGTCTGTCCACACACTTAGGGCAGGGGTGGGCAAGACAACCTCCACAGGCCAGATCCAGTCCATCAAGCCGGTGGATCCAGCCCGCGGCTGCCTTGCTGCTCCCCTATCCCCAGGCCAATTGAGACCTGGGGACAGGGGAGCGTGAGAAGTCTCCTCCCGCCGCCAGAGGCGTGTGGCATCAGAGGGAATCACCAGCTGTTTTAAATCAGCCAGCTTTTCTTTCCCACTGCCACACACCCTGGCAGGGTGGGGGCAGGGGGCAAGGGACTTTGCACACTCTTCCTGCTTCTAGGCCCTGATTGGCCCGGAGGTTAAGGGGAGCACACAAAGTCTCCTCCCACTGCAGCGCCTAGAGAGAACCACCAGCTGTTTTAAAAATAGCTGGCGATTTTCTCTAGGCACTGGGACGGGGGGAGGGGGGACTTCACTTGCTCCCCCAACCCCAGACCAATCAGGGTCTGTGGGTGGGGGAGCACAAGAAGTCTCTTGGCCCCGCCCCTTCCATTTGAAGCCCTGCCCCTTCTGGGGTGGCCCAGGGCCACTTCACAAATTTCTGAAGTGGCCCCCTTTTAAAAATTATTTCCCACCCCTGATCTAGGAGATGCAGGGACTAGGCAGCCACTTCCTAGGAGCATGATAAGCACCGCCAAGACCCCACACTCCAATCCGCTGCCCCAGCCCTGAGTTTCCCCCCGCAACCTAAACTCTTCATCACCGAGCCCACTCCAGAGCCCACACCCTCAGCTAGAGCCTTCATCCCTCAAACTCCCTAACTTCCTGACCCAGCCAAGAGACCTCTCCAGCACCCCAAACTCTTAATTCCCAGCCACAGCCTGCACCCCGACACACACCACAACTCCCTCATTTACAGTGAATGTTAAATCATGTTAAATCATGTCAGTTAACTTGTATCTTCAGAATCATATTCAAACACATGAAAATATTGTAATGCAGACAAACATACTAAAAGCAGAGATAGAAATGCTATCTGAGCCGCTGGAGGTAATGGGTTTTGGTGACATAGAGAGGAGTACCTGACACCTCCCTGGCCCAGCTTTGCTTAAACTGGCCTACATTTTTTTAACAATATTAAGATACCTTTTAATTGCAGTTGAAAAGCATTCTGTTGATGGAAAAATTCTCTTGTGATTAGAATACCACAAATAATAGAAGCACTTAGAATGTATTTTCTAAGAGGTGAAAGTTTGAGAAGATAATTTTTAAAAAACATAAAAACTGCAACCCTGCAAAGCAATTCCAGCATTCATTAATAGGGTTTTATGTTTAACAAATTGTTTGCACAGTGCTTTGAAAATGCAGAGTTACCAAAGTACTAAATAACTGGTGTGGTGGCAACAGTATGGTAGAATGGTTCATTTTAATTTTATGTGCATAAGATTACTTTCCCAGAACAGCATCAGTTCATAGAAGTATATTCTTTAATCATTCAGCATGTTATATTTAAAATTCTATGTAATGTACCTCAAAATATGCTTTTGTTTTTGCGGAACTCTGAGCCTCTGCATGCCACGCCCTTAGGATAATTTTGTTCAAATTGTCATTAAAGACCTTTTGTATCCTCATTGCTGCCACTAGAAAAAATGTATTTCATTACAAAAGTTATGAAAGTAAGGACCTTATTTCTGCATAAATATTTCAGCTAGATGTCTTTGAAGAAATGCAATTCTGTATACAACCACCTCTAAAGATGTATTACTGTCCACAACAATGTTCTTTATAATGAAACAAGCAGCAATCACACTCTCACAATATATGTACTGGTTCATACAAATAAAGTAAGTTACCAGGCAAAGCAAAAAATCGTTATATGATCTTATTTTACTAGCTATTTATAAAGGCATGATTAAACTGCAAACTGGATCTGCCAAAACCAGTAGGTTCATCAATTCTTTAGTTCCAGAACAAGTAGCAAGTCTGAAGAATGTCGTCAAAGCAAAAAAAACCAAAAAATACACTGCCCTCAGCAAAATGGAAGAGGACATAACTCACTTGCGTACTTTACATGTAACATTTTGAAAGTATGCAAGTTTAAGAACAATGAAGACAAATTAGTGTTTTCAATATAATTTTAAAATGTAGTTTTAACATAACCTCTATGAAAGTTTTGTTTTATATTTCATATTTTAAATATGATAGTTCTTTGTGAAATATGTGTGGTCTGAATTTTTTATTTAAAATATTTGATTTTTAATAACTTGAACTAGTTTCAGAATAAAAATGGTTTAAAAAGGACTGTCAAACCACATGCTGGTTGTAAAACTGGTAGATTCTATCTTTGTATCATTGTGATTATACTCCAGAGAATGTTCTTAAAAACTGTCACTTTCATTTCCAACAAAAATTCTTGTCTCTTTTATATGTGGTTTATAGACCCCTTTTTATTTGATATCTTTTTCCTTTAAAATTACATATTTTGCAACAGATTTTAAATAATTTGTATATTTCAGAGACAGAAGACACTACACAAATATATGAGCCAAATTCTGTTTTCCTTTTAGTGTGAGTACTGACATAAGTGTTATTCCCAACCCTGCAAACTCTAAGGGTACATCTAGACTACGTCGCTATTTCGGGATACCAGAAGTATCCCGAAATAGCAACGCCGCATCTTTACACAGCGCCAAATTTCAAAATAAGCTCTTTTGACCTAGACTCGGAATAAGGTACTCAATTTGCATAGCGCAAATTGCATAGCTTATTCCAACAGAAGGGTGCTGTCTAGACGCACCCTAACTCATCCCAATAGCTCTTGCTCATGTGAGTAGTCACATTTATCTGAGGCTATGTCTACACTACAAAGATAAATCGGAAAAACAAACGCAATTTGTGGTACGCAAATTATGTATCCTTTTTCCGATTTATTTCTGAAAGAGGCTTTTCTGAAATTTGGACTGTCTACACAAGGCCAAATTTCAGGGAAAAAACCCTCTTTCAGAACATCTCTTTTTCCTTGTAAAATGAGGTTTACAGGGATGCTAAAAAAACATGTCCGCTTTTCTGACATTTTTATTTGGAAAAGCGGATGTGTTCCTTGGATGTGGCAGAGCTTTTCCGGGATACCTCTGGTATCCCGGAAAAGCTCTGCAGTCTAGACATAGCCTGAATGGGACTACTTGTTTTAAATTAAGACTCCTCCTGCAAGCAGAATTCTTAATTGCTCAGTTTTGATATTTTAAATATATCCTAAAAATATTCACACTAAATTTATGTTGCTGTTTTTACACACTCAAACTGAATTGTATTGAACCTCAAAATGAATAAACTGAACAAATTAAAATACTTCAAACAATTTAGCTGGTTTTTGGGTCACAAGAACACTTACAAATTAAATGTTTATAAATAACTCAGTAACTTTTTAAGTCATGCAGATGTCACACAGCAGATTTTGACCTAAATTAAACCAGCTCTGCAACCAGGATTTTAATGTTAGTTTTAAAAACAGATCCTCTATTAAAGCATTTATATCCCTAAAATAATAATTTCATGTCTTATTTTTTATCTAACTGAAAACCCCACAAAAATTTATAAACAAGAAAACAATTATTTGCTCAGCAGTAAGACATACAAGATCTATTTTTGTCCTATACAAACACTGCAATACAATAATCTAAAACCTTTGAATAACTGAGGCTACGTCTAGACCAGTGTTTCCCAATTGGTGCTCCAGGGAACCCTGGGGATCCGCGAAGCGAAAGCAAGGGTTCCGCGAAGAGCTGGCACTCCCCCGCCCCCTGTTAAAGAGACAGAGCCATGGCAAGGGCTTTTTTTTTTTTGCTCAACGAAACGCGGCAGGGGCCTTTTTTTTTTTAAGGCAACTCTAGGGGTTCCGTGGACAAATAAAATTGGGAAACACTGGTCTAGACTACAGGCTTCCTGTGCAAGCTTTTTTCGGAAGAGATCTTCCGAAAAAACTTCTTGCACAAGAGAGCATCCATACTGCAAAAGCGCATCAAAAGAGTGATGTGCTTTTTCGAAAGATAGCATCCAGACTGCCTGGACGCTATCTCGCATGTAAGCAGGGATTGCTATGGACAGAATGGCCACCACGGCACCTGTGCTTTTTCCTCTTCCCTCTTCTTCCGAAAAAACTCCCTCTTCCCTGTCCACACACGCCTTTTTGCAAAAGAGCTCTTTCACAAAAAGGCTTCTTCCTCGTAGAATGAGGATTACCAATTGCGCAAAAAGCCCTCTGTTCTTTTGATTTACTGTTGAAAGAACATGCTTGCAGTGTGGACATAACTCAAGTTTTGTCAGAAAAACAGCCATTTTTCCAACAAAACTCTGTAGTGTAGACATAATCTGATTATGCACAGAGATTAATGAGCTCTATGCACAAAAGTTCAAAGACTCACAGCTTCTGTGTTGCTCAAATACTATTATGCTTTTCTGCTATATATTTGAGAGAGTTTGTCTGTCTGTCTGTCTGTCTGTTTGTTCAAGAACTCTTCCTCAACAGTGAGAGCTAGGACCACCTAATTTGGAATTCCATTTCCTCTTATCATAACTTAAGCAGTGTAAGGTCTGGTTGTGCTAGTAAAATGAGATGTGCCTGGAATGGGATTGCATCTCATAAAACCATACAGAAAAGAGACAGAATCATGAGGCAAGTGAAAGGGGCTGGCTGGGGGCATTCCCCCCCTCCCATCCAGGACTGCCCCAACCCCGAGTCTCCCATCCCGCAGATGCCCTTAGTGAGGAAGAGCGACTGGGGCTGAAGCTCCTCTCTCACCTCAGATTTTGTACAGGGACATTGCTAGCAGTTCTCCTTCATCAGGGAGCATGGGGAAACTGCGCAGTTTGCTGCATTCCTCACTCTGGTTGGGTAAGTGCAGGGGGCAGACAAGCTGTACACTTTGCTCTCATTCCCTGACAGGGACAGGAAGGGGAAGAGCAATGAACCCTGGTACAAATCCCTGTGGTGGGAAGAGTTTTGGCCCCCCCCCAGGACCACCCCTCTACACACACAGGGTCCCCTACCCAGAGCTCCTCCTCACCACTTCCCCAACCCTGACTCCTGCACCCTCAGATGCCCAGTCCTGAACTTTTCCTTAAGGACCCAAGCAACAACACCGGGTAAATGTGCTAGTAGAGTGGGTGGGTGTGTTTATATTTATAATTTTTGTTTATGCAAAGCAGCTTGTAAAACTTACATGCTATTTGGTCCTTGCGAAATTGTACCCAAGCTCTCCACTTCTGTACTACTACTCTGGTTATTCTAGTGTCATAATAGTCTGCTGCAAAAGCCATCTTCTGCTTTACAAGCACTTTACACTTTTTTTGCAACAGACAATATTGCATCCATCCACTGCAAAGTTAAGGCACAGTTAATAATTTTATTAATGTGGTTCCAGACCTGGTTGGAATAAAATGCATAAAACTCTGCAACTTAATTCAAAGCATATGGCAGATAAGCTTATTAACATAAACTTAATGGCTCAAACGAATTTATATGTTGAATGCCATTTTTAATACAGTTCTTATTGATGATGTATTTCAATAATAGTTCCTCCTACCCATACCATTTAAATAAAGTTTCTACCTTCAATTAATATGTTACATCATCGGTTTGTAAAATATCCGACTGATTATATTCATTATTTGCTCCAACTAGTATGTGATTATTTCATGATTCAAGAAAGTATCCATATCCAAAAAAGGCAAGTATGCACATGAAAACAATGACATTTAAACACATACTTAATGTTAAGCATGTGTATAAGCAATTTCTCAAACAGTTGTAGATTTAAGCACGAGTAAGTACTTTGCTGAACTATGGTCTAAAAATGTTATTTACATTTCTTTGGCAATGTGAATAAAAACTAACATGAAAAAATATAAATCAACATTTAAATCTATACCATTTTATCCTTCCACAAAAATACATTAAACGTTCTTGCTCTCTTAAGTGACATAGAAGTATTCAGAGCCCAACAAGAAATATTTTCTCAGAGAATCACATATTGTTTATTAATCAGAGTACAGTAATTTTTTTTGTCAGAGCAACATGAAAGATGGTCACTGAAATGAGGCTTTATGACAGCACTTTTATTTGCAAAAATCTCCTATTTGGAAGCAAAATGTAATTTAATTGAACGTAGCTAAGAGCTATGGTAAATATAACATTTTATTATTCTAATCCAACTCCACTATAATGTCAGAGGCCAGCAAAACCTGAAATTAAGGAATAGTTTTATTATGCTTTTTACTAAGATTTTAAACCATTTTGATGAGCACAGTTATATATCAGACACATGCACTATCACTATTTTCCACTTGAGAAGTAATACTTTTTTTTTTACCACTACGAATATTCCTGTTGAGCCTTAGAGACTAACAAAAATATATAGAATCGTGAGACTTCATAGGCAAAACCCACTTCATCAGATGATGAGCTGGAGTAGAACACTTTGAATTGGGCCTGGAATTTACAGGCACTTGAGTTCACTACAATTTGAATACAATATAGCATTGCTAAAAAGAGCAAAAAAGAATGATCTAATGTGGTTATCTGTCTTTATTCTGGAAAAACTTAAAAAACAACAAATAGTCTTGCAGCACCTTAAAGACTAACTAAAAATATAGATGGTATCACTTCGTTAGTCTTTAAGGTACTGCAAGACTATTTGTTCTTTTTTAACTTTTTCCAGTTACAGACTAACTTGGCTAGCTCTCTGTGTCTTTAGTGTGTTTGTGTTGTTGGCAGTCCACATGCCAGCTCATGCCAAAGCCCCATGCCTCACTGATCACTGACAAATGCATAGCTGGAAACCAGTCTGGTTTACCTGTGGGTTAGTATAGTTAAACAAATATTAGTTTTATAAAAAATTTAGTTTAGTGCTCAGCCTTTTTGAAGTGCTTGTAGAATGCTATATCCCATGCTAAAAAGTAATACTTCAGTGTTTGCTCTACAACTGTAAAATGTTTGTATTAGGGATGTTAGATATTTAATTCAGGGGTGGGGAACCTTTTTTGGGGTCAGGGGCCGCTAACCCACAGAAAAATCAGTCAGGCCACACACAAGTGAAAAGCCCCTCACTGAGAAATAGAAAGACACTCCCCACATTCCCCTAGTACACCAGAGCCTGGGGGGCCCAGGCTAGTAAACTGTGTGTGCTCCAGCCCTGTGGGTGGGTGGCTGGAGCGCCAGTGCAGGCTCCCCAATGCTGAGCCTTGGAGGCCAGATCAAGGCAAGCCAGGTGTTGAAACTGGCCCCCGGGCTTCAGGTTCCCCACCCTGGTTTAAATTAATAATCGTGTAATCACACAAAATCTTAGCAGTTACACGATTATTCAATGGTCCCCCGAGGCATAACCAGCAGCCAGTGCGCTCCCAATCCCATTCCCAGGGAGCCCCCTGCCACCCCACAATGCTGCCTCTCTATCAGAGGTAACAGTGCAGGGCGACAGCAGCCTCTGTCCGCGGAAGGCCCAAATTCCCTGTGGACAGAGACTGCCTTGCCATCCCACAGAGCAGCTCCTGTCCATGAGTGGGATGAGCTCCTTGTGGACAGGGGCTGCTCCAGCATCCCACCTGGCCCCCTCCTCTGCGCTGCTGCCTCTGATACAGAAGCAGCAGCACTGGGCGAAGGCAGCTCTGTGAAGCCGGTGCTTATGGGAAGCTGGCTCTCCCCACAGCATCGGCTCCTGCCTGCTCCTCCCTGCCTCCATAGAAGGTAGCAAGTGAAGGCAGGCGGCTTCGCAGAACAAGTGGGGACAGGTGACTCCATGGGAGCCAATACGCACAGGGAGCTGACTTGAAAGCTGGTTTCTTGCATGTACCAATTCCTGCCTCTCTATCAGAGGTAGCAATGCAGAGGTGGGAGGGGATAGGCGGCTCTGTGGGATCCAGTGTTCATGGGGAGCTGGCTTTTAATCAAGATCCACCCCCAACCAGCAGATCCCTTCTGCCCCCTCATGCTGCTGCCTCTGGGGGACACAGAGTCCCGCCTCCCTTCTCTTGCTGCCTCTGATACGGGGGGTGAGGGGGAGTGTGTGTAGTCATTTGGATTAACCGATAAGCACGGGCTTATTGGTTAATCATTTAAACGACTATACACTAACATCCCTAGTTTGAATTTAAACTAAGTAAGTCACCAAACTGGAAATAAATTTCAAATAATGCAAAAACCTGGATTCCTACGGAAGATGTTATCTTTCCCCTCATCAATCAGCAAGGGCAACTGAATCACGTGGGCCACTGTAGAACAAAGATTTTGTAGATTGTTCCTTCGACCCACTCATGAAGAGATTACCTGCAGAAGCACTCCTCACGCCAGCCTGCAGTCTAGAGAAGTGGTGATAAAAATACCTGATAAGAAGGAATTAGAGTCTCTTTATGCTGTCTGGACTCTGAGGGACAAAGATTCCTAAACATAAAGAGAGCCCCCAGCTGACTGGCTTGAGTTAGCTCAAGGACAGGCAATGATTGGCCCTCAGGCCAGACACAGTTTGTCAGGGTTAGCCACTGGCAGGCCGCCAGACACTTTGTTTACCAGAGCATCCACAAGTATGGCTGCTCACAGTACCTAGTGGCCACAGTTTATTGTTCCCAGCCAATGTGAGCAGCAGGAAGCAGAGCATGCCAGGGCACCACTTCCTGCAGCCCCCACTGGCTGGTAACAGTGAACTGTGGCCCCTGTGAGCTGCAAACAGACATACATGCAGACACATTGGTAAACAAAGCATATGGTGGCCCATCAGTGGCTAACCCTGGCAAACCACATCTAGCCTGCGAGCAAGTTATTGCCTATAGGAGAAAGAAAGAGCTTGAAGCATGGGCTTGGTATAGGACCTGAGACCTGAACCAAAGTAGCAAGAGTTATACAACGAATAACAGGCAGGCCTTGTTAAAAGCAGATGCTTGCTGGCAAGTTAGTGTCCAGGATATGAACTCGGCACCAGAACTGCTATCGCTGCTAAAAGCACAAGAAATATGTAAATACATTTTACCAGGACAGTACAAGGACATCCCAACTTAGCACATGATAAAATAGTTTGAACAGTGATATTGTGTTTGAAAACAACAGGAGTCAAAGCATAACAACAGGTGATGAATAGGAATGTTTTGGAGGAAAGCACAAGGGAAGGTACCAAACGTGTCATTAATGCATAAGATGATACGTAAGGTGTGTATTATAGATTGTTTGGGGTTTTTTTTATAAATGTTGGGGAACTTTAACTTAATTTTTTGTTCAGCCTAGGGGCAACAGTGAATTCATACTATTGACTGAGCCATGTTTATTGTTATAGGTACAAATGCATAGAGCAGAGGTTGGAAACGTATGGCATGCGTGCCATAAGTGGCACACGAGCAGATTTTCACGGGCACATGAGACTCCCTGCCGGATCCATACGCCAACCATACGGGACTGTCCCGATTTTAACTGCCATTGCTCCTCACACAGCGCAGCAGCCTCACCCCCACCCCCACAGAGCGTGCAGGCAGCTCTATTGGAGCTTTGCCAGCAGGCAGCCAGACCAGCTTCCGGTGGAATGCATTTTCCAGCCACTCCGCCACCCACTGCCCCACCACTGCTTGCCATGCAGCCACCCTCTGCTCCCTCGCAGGACTACCTCTGGTGCATGGGGCCCCCAGACCGGCCATGCCACTTCCTCTTCCTCCAGGCTGCTTGTTGGTACAGTGGCTGCCATTGCCGCTGCCGGGAGGGCCAAGGTAAAACCCGGCAGAGCCACTCCCAGACCTCTGCGCCTTGGAGCTGCCGCTTCAGCCCCGGGGGAAGCAGCAGCAAACCGGGTCTGGAGGGGAAAGTCGGAGCTTCTTCACCACCACCCCCTCCGGATCCATGCTCCATGGGGGGGGCTGAGCTCCCTCCCCCTTCGCACCCCGCTGGGAGAACGGCAGCACGCAGTCCAGAGGCTTTCCCCGCTGCAAAGGGGCGCAAAGCCAGGTAAGCATCCCCCCTTGTGCCCAGACCCCCACACCGCTTTCCTCCTCACTCACTCCCTTCCCCCACCAAGTCCCCAAATCCCCAGCTAGTTCTGACAGCCTCCCTTGCTCCTGCACCCTCCCTCCTGGACAGACACCCTACCCCCCAGCCTGCTCTAGCACCCTCCCTTGCTCCCATACCTCCCCCCGGGCCAGACACCTACCTCCATCCTGCTCCTGCATCCAACATTGCTCCTGCACCCTCCCTCCTGGCCAGATACCCTACTCCCAGCCTGCCACTGTATCCTACCTCCTACCCAGACTTTGCAAGCTCTCCCCCTTCTGCACTCCACCTCCTGCCCAGATCCTGCACCCCATTCCTATCCCACACACTGGCAGCCCTGTCCCACACACTAAAGTGTCTCAGATGGGGGCCACATCAGTGAGGGTTGGGGGTTTATGAAGAGTTTTTTTGCTTCTCACTTGTGTGGTCCCCAACTGATTTTTCTGTGGGTCAGTGGCCCCCCAACCCTAAAAAGGTTCCCCACCTCTGCCACAAATAAAGAAAACATTGAAACCTTTTATGTTGGACATAAATTAATATTTACTTTATTTAAAATGAAGTTTGATAAACTAACATGAGAAAGTTAAAATGCTTAATTTGTTTAATAATTTAAATACCCTACTCCCAACCTGCTACGGTACCCTACCTCCTACCCAGACCTCACAACCTCTTCCTCTTCTGGACCCCACCTCCTGCCCAGATCCTGCACCCCAAGAGTCAAGCTTGTCTGGGTAGCAAGATAAATTGGAATGTCCAAGGGGTCTGTGACTCCATGTCAAGGCTTTATAGCGAGGAGTTTACATTTGTTACTTAGGTGGTGAAATGTAAGTATAGAACTCACAACCAGTTTGGGATTTGTGCAATGTTTCTTAACAGTCTGCAGTGAGGTTGGTATTATCACTTGTGAACCACTCTAGACAACATTCATACTTATTCTAGACAAAAATATTTTTTCCTAAAAATTCCGTATTCTCCATGTACAGTACATATACTTACTGAAAGTAAAGTTTCTTTAAGTTATTGCTGTAAAAGTTCCATGCTTTTTCACATAACTCTTCAGTCATCTAAACAAATAATTTATTATATTAATACACAAATTTAAAAATTGTGTTGCATAGTGAATGCTTAAAAAAGTAACCAAAAATACTGGCAGTTTTATTTTCCATATTAAGCAATGTAAATTAAATGGTACATTTGAAAGAAATGCATGTTCAGATACAATTTTCTGTCTATGAATTTTTTCTAAGTATCTTTTTTTCCTCTAACACTTACTTTCTATAAATAAACCTGCTTTTACAGGCATAAAGTAAAAAAGTAAACAAATAAATATGCACTGAATTTGAAATATAGAACTGAACTGTATATATGAAGAAAGCATTAATCTAGTTCAAAGTCAGCATTTCTTCCTCAACATTTACAATAAAATATATTTAATTGCTCGAAACATTCTATCTTTTCTTTTAAATTCTTCTATTTTACATTGTGGCTTGTTATAAATTAATTACCTTATTAGGGCTGGCAAATGATTAACACTAATTACGATTAATCATACTGTTAAAGAACAACAACAAAATACCATTTATTTAAATATTTTTGAAAGTTTTCTACATTTTCAAATGTATCGATTTCAGTTTCAACACGGAATACAAAGTGTATAGAGCTCACTCTATATTATTGATTTCAAATATTTGCACTGTAAAAAAATGTCACTTAATTTAATACAAGTACTATAGTGAAGTCCCTTTAACATGAAAATTAACCTTACAAATATAGAATTATGTATATAAAATAACTGCATTCAAAAATTAGGCAATGTAAAACTTCAGAGCCTACAAATCTACTCAGTCTACTTCTTGTTCAGCCAATTGCTCAGTCAAACAAATTTGTTTACATTTGCAAGAGATAATGCAGCCCCCTTTTTGTTTACAATATTACCTGAAATTGAGAACAGGTATTTGCATAGCACTGATAGAACTAATGTCACAACACTTAAATTCCAGATGTGTTACAAAAATTCTTATGTTCTCAATGCTTCAACTTATCTTTTCAGAGACATGCATCCATGCTGATAATGGACTCTGATCCAAAGCAGTGCAGACTGATGCATATTCATTTTTTGCGTCAGAGTCAGCATTTGTTTTTGGTGGTTCAGGTTCTGTGGTTTCCACAATGGACTTTTAAGACTTCTGAAAGCATCTTGCATACCTCATTCCTCTCAGATTCTGCAAAGCCCTTCAAATTCTGAAACCTTGTGTCGAATGCTGTGGCTATCTTAAAAATCTCATATTGATACTGTATCTTCTTTGCGTTTTGTTAAATCTGCAGTGAAAGTGTTATTAAAAGTGTGCTGGGTCATCATCCAAGACTACTATAACATGAAATATATGGCAGAATGCAGGTAAAACAGAACAAGAGACATAGGACAAGGAGTTAGTCTCAAATTTAATTAGCTCATTATTTTTTTAATGAGTGCATCAGAATGAAAGCATGTCCTCCGGAATGGTGGTCTAAGCATGAAGGGGCATACAAACATTTAGAAAATCTGGCGTGCAAATACCCTGCAATGCCAGCTACAAAAGTGCCATGCAAATACTTGTTCTCACTTTCACAGGAAACTGTAAATAAGAAGCAGGCAGCATTATTTCCCATTAATGTAAACAAACATGTTTTTGTCTCAGCAATTGGGTGATCAAGAATAGGGACTCAGTAGACATGTAGGCGCTAAAGTTTTTTTTTTTTTTTTGAGTGCAGTTATGTAACAAAAAATCTATATTTGTATATTGCACTTTCATGATAAAGAGATTGAACTACTGTATTTGTATGAGTGAACTGAAAAATACTATTTCTTTTATCATTTTATAATGTAAATATTTGTAATAAAATAATAATGTAAAGGTAGCACTATACACCTTGTATTCTGTATTGTAAATGAAATCAATATATTTGAAAATGAGGTATGTTCAGAAGCTAAAATAGGAAAAGAACAAGTTAAAAATTACTAAGACAAGTTAAATGTCTTCAAATCACCAGAACCTAATGAAATCCTAGAATACTCAAGGAGCTAACTGAGGAAATATCTGAGCCATTAGCTATTATCTTTGAAAAGTCATGAGATACAGGAGAGATCCCAGAAGACTGGAAAAGGGTGAATATAGTGCTGATCTATAAAAAGGGAAATATGGACAAACCAAGGAATTACAAAACAATCAGCTTAACTTCTGTACCAGGAAAGATAATGGAGCAAATAATTAAGGAATCAGTTTGCAAACATCTAGAAGATAATAAGGTGATAAGTAACAGTCAGGATGGCTCTGTAAAGAACAAATCATGTCAAACCAACACGATAGCTTTTTTTGACAGCATAACAAGCCTTGTGGATAAGGGGGAAGTGGCAGATGTAGTATTTCTAGACTTTAGTAAGGTATTTGATACAGTCTTGCATGACCTCATTAATAAACTAGGAAAATACAACCTAGAGGGAGCTACTATAATGTGGGTGAATAACTGGTTGGATAACCGTTCCCAGAGAACAGTTATCAATGATTCACAGTCATGCTGCAAGGGCATAACAAACTGGGTTCCACAGGGATCAGTTCTGGGACCGGTTCTGTTCAATATCTTCATCAATTATTTAAAACAGTGGTTCTCAAACTTTTTGACCTGCAGACCACACTGCTCAATGCAGACCTTTCTGCAGACCACCAGCCAACCACCTATGATGACAAAATTGGTGAAGGAGGGGGTGGAGGTTCAGGAGCTGGCTGGGAGGTAGGGAGCAGGAGCAGAATGAAGGTGGTTGGGGAGTCTGGGTGAGAATTTGGATGCAAGAGTGGGCTGAGAGTGGGGGGTCAGCTGGTACTATATATTTCTGCTACATACTATATTTTGTTATAATGGGTGGTTGGCTGGTGGTCCGCAGAAAGGTCTGCATTGAGTGGGGTGGGCTGTGGGCCAAAACGTTTGAGAATCACTGAAATAGAGGAGTCGCATTAAGGATCTGTACTGGGACCAGTGCTGCTCAACACAGTCATAAGTGATCTTGAAAAAGGGGTAAACAATCAGATGGCAAAATTAGTAGATGATACAAAATTATTCAAAATAGTTAAGTCCAAAGCAGACTGAGGAGAGTTACAAAGCAAGTTCACAAATCTGAGTGAAAGGGCAACAAAATGGCAGATGAAAATCAATGTTTAAGTAATGCATATTGAAAACAAAATCCCAACTAGACATATTAAATAATGGGAACTAACTTAGCTGATATCACTCGAGAAACAAATATTGTAGTGATTATGGATAGTTTTCTGAAAATACCTACTCAATATGCAGCTGCAGTAAGGAAATGGTAACAGAATATTAGGAACTATTAGGAATGGGCATTAATAGTATAATCAATTAACCAATTAACCAATAAGCAAAAGCTTATAGGTTAATACTATAGACTACACACATTTTCCCCCTCCCCTCCTGCCAGTAAATTTTTTAGCAGGCTGGCCAGCAGCACGGCTCAGTCCTGGCTTGCACGGGTCCAGGACCTACCCTTGCTGCAGCTCTGCATTTAAAGTGTATTAGGAGCCAGGCGGCAGGCGGCCTTGCTCAGTTCTGGCTCATGCTGGGTCCGGGAGCTCAGATCCCCACTGGATGGGGCTGCTGCCTTTGTATCAGAAGCAACAGCATGGGGCAACAAGCAGCCGGTCTGCGAGGGGAGCTGGTTTTTAAACTGGCTCCCCTCGCAGACCAGCTCCTGCCCGGCACCCCACGCTGCTGCCTCTAATACCGAGACAGCAGCATGGAGTGGCAAGGGGCTCTTTGGGAGTGGAGCCAGATTGCTCTGTCTGCCAGCCTCACCCCCTGGGACTATAGAATAGTTGAGTAACCAATAAGAATTCATGAGGTTAATTGACTATTCAATTAACTGATATTTAACATTCCTAATTAGGAAGGGAATAAATAATAAAGCAGAAAATATTATAATGCCTCTAAATGCCTATAAATCCATGGTACAACCACACCTTGAATACTGCACACAGTTCTGGTCATCCCATTTTTAAAAATCCCCAAAACTAATCCTGGATGGAAATGGACGAGATACAAAGAAGAGTAATAAAAATGATTAAGTGTATGCAACAGCTTTCATATGAGCAGAGATTAAAAAGACTGAGACTAGTTAGTTTGGAAAAGTGGCAACTAAGGGGTGATATGATAGAGATGTATAAAATCATGCATGGTGTAGAGAAAGTGAATAAGGAAGAGTTATTTACCCGTTCATATAACACAAGAACCAAGAGGCATCCAATGAAATTAATAGACAGCATGTTTTGTAAAGAAGTACTTAAGTTGTTCTTCAACACCAAGCACTGTTAACCTGTGGCATGTTGCTATGGCATGTTCTGAAGGCCAAAACTATAACTGAGTTCAAAAAAGAATTAGAATAAGTTCCTGGAGGATAGATTCATCAATGGCTATTGACAAAGAGGATCAATGGTGCAATCACACTCTATGGATGTCACTAAGACTCTGGATGCCAGATACTGGTATTGGACAACAAGGGATGGATCACTTGATGATTTCCCTGGTCTGTTCATTCCCCTTGGAGAATCTGGCATTGCCCAGAAGACAGGATACTGGCCTAGATGGACCATTGGTTTGACCCAGTAAAGCCATTTGTATGAAAACTCTGGATAGGATTCTCTATTATGTTGTTTTATCTAGGATTAGTTTTGGGGATATTTAACTGAACGTAATTAATATTTGGGATATTTAACTGAACATAGATAAATGATCAATCAAATAATGCTATTTACTGTAAGATGACCAATACTACTGAACATAAATCTGTGCAACTGTCACATCAAATATCTAATATCAGTGCATATATTTTATAAGCGAGACATGTCATATATATTGCATTTTTCCTGAACTACAGTAAAATATATAGATATTTATATAGGTCTATTTAAAATGCACTCTTCCAAAGTCTTAAGTTTCAGTACATGTAAAGATTTTTTTCTGTAATTTCATAAATTATATAGAACCACTGTCCAATTCTAAAAAACCTTCTTCACTTCTTTTGCCAATTAACTTAATATTCTTATTTAGTAGAAACAAACCAAATAATACACAGAAAATCATGAAAATAAAACTGGGTCCAAATGTACTTGGAAAGACTGTAATATAGAAGTAAGTTCATCATATTGTGAATTCTGTCCAATTTTGGTAAAGACGCTACCTTTTTTGTGATCTACCACATGCATCAAAAACTACCAAATAGAAACAAATGTCAGATACCACCATTTCTTCAAATAAACTACAACCGAACTAGCAGAATCCTAAAATAAACTTGAAGGCAAAATTTAAAAAAATTACAGAAGGATTTAATTTAAGATTCAGTGTAATTGCTCAATGATTGTTACCAGCTGTTCATCATTTAGTCCAAAAAGGATATGCAAATAAGTTTCTGAAATCCTCTTTAATTCTGGCCTTAGGGATGAATCAATACATGCATCCCTGCAAAACAAATAAAAAAGCAGATCATGTAAACCACAATAGTAACACTGAAGAAAAATTAATCTCCTCTCTACAGAGAATGGATTATTACAATATTGCACTTATACCTTAGTTCATAGAATCATAGAATCATAGAATACTAGGACTGGAAGGGACCTCGAGAGGTCATCGAGTCCAGTCCTCTGCCCTCATGGCAGGACCAAATACTGTCTAGACCATCCCTGATAGACATTTATCTAACCTACTCTTAAATATCTCCAGAGATGGAGATTCCACAACCTCCCTGGGCAATTTATTCCAGTGTCTGACTACCCTGACAGTTAGGAACTTTTTCCTAAAGTCCAGCCTAAACCTCCCTTGCTGCAGTTTAAGCCCATTGCTTCTTGTTCTATCCTCAGAGGCCAAGATGAACAAGTTTTCTCCCTCCTCCTTATGACACCCTTTTAGATACCTGAAAACGGCTATCATGTCCCCCCTCAATCTTCTCTTTTCTAAACTAAACAAAACCAATTCCTTCAGTCTTCCCTCATAGGTCATGTTCTCTAGACCTTTAATCATTCCTGTTGCTCTTCTCTGGACCCTCTCCAATTTCTCCACATCTTTCTTGAAATGCAGTGCCCAGAACTGGACACAATACTCCAACTGAGGTCTAACCAGCGCAGAGTAGAGCGGAAGAATGACTTCTCGTGTCTTTCACACCTGTTAATGCATCACAACACACCTGTTAATGCATCCCAGAATCATGTTTGCTTTCTTTGCAACAGCATCACACTGCTAACTCATATTCAACTTGTGGTCCACTATAACCCCTAGATCCCTTTCTGCCATACTCCTTCCCAGACAGTCGCTTCCCATTCTGTATGTATGAAACTGATTGTTCCTTCCTAAGTGGAGCACTTTGCATTTGTCTTTATTAAACTTCATCCTATTTACCTCAGACCATTTCTCCAATTATGTCCAGGTCATTTTGAATAATCCTCCAGATTAGTCGCAACCCCTCCCATCTTGGTATTAGTTAATACCCTTACTACCTTCATTTTGACTATGTTAACAAACCAAAGTTTTAAAATTATTTACCTACGATATGAAAACAAATTATGTTCAGTACTATGTTCAGAGATACAGATGAGTCATTTTGGGTCAAAATATAACCCATATTTTAAAAGATATAACCTGATGGGAAATACTCAAGTTCCAAAATATTTTTCCACTTTTAATGCTTTTGTTCTCTGAACGGCCACTATTTATGTATGAATTAAAAACTTCACACCATGTTTTCTGCTGTTCTACAACATTCTGTGAGCATGCACAAGAAGTATAAGTAATTAAAAAACATAACTGCATAGGAAAATGAACAAAACAAAGATAAATGATTTATACTACCATGAGAAACACAGAAAAAACAGGGTTTGTCAGAGGATAAAATCAATAGAAAAAGAAATTTTATTTTCAACCTTTTAAGACATTAAAAATAATTTAAAGTAAACACAGAAGACCCCCTCAGTTATTGACTAAATGGTTACATTTAGCTAGTAGTGACCCCTAGCAGTCTACAGAGTCCTATAATTCCATAAAGCAGTGGTCCCCAAACGGTGGGTGGTAGCCCAAAAAGAGGCATGAATGAATGTACAGGATGGTGCAGCCAGGCCCAAGCCAGGCCACACAGGCATCTCCTACCCATGCTCTGCCACTTGCTCCACTCTAGACCTACCCTCAACTCCAGCCATATGTCCATCACTGCTCACAGCTGCAGCTCCCTTCCTGGCCACAGCCCTATCTGCAGTTCTGGCCCTGACCAGGGTCTGCTCTCAGCCATAATCCATGGTCCTGACTGAAGGCCTGCTCTTGGTGTGACCCCTGGCTCCCGACCACAGTCCCAGGCTCCTGACTCCGTCCCCAAGCTCCTGACTGTGGCTCCCTAGGGAAGTGTGAACCAGGTAAAGTAGAGAACAAGCCAGGTAAATAGATAAGAGTGGCACAAAAAAGTTTGAGGACTGCTGTCATAGAGCTCCAGGAGGAGTTCTAGTACACAAGAGAGATGCACAAACTGTCCTGTATCAATGGATGGTGCTATCTTCTGTAGAGGTCACCTGGCCCACTCCATGGGCTAGGACAGAGGAAGGTAGGGATATATTGCACAATCTCCTCACCTCTCATCCCTTCAAAGTGATATGGGACCCTGCTGGCTTAGGTAGTGTTCCGTGTACAAAGACTACAACTGTGTGAGACTCTTGCACAGGGTATGCAAGGAAGGGAGTTCACAGAATCATAGAACACTAGAACTGGAAGGGACCTCGAGAGGTCACTGAGTCCAGTCCCTTGCCCTCATGGCAAGACCCAGTACCATCTAGATCATCATAGATATATGTCTATCTAACCTGCTATTAAATATCTCCAGAGATGGAGATTCCACAACCTCCCTAGGCAACTTATTCCAGTGTTTAACAACCCTGACAGTTAGGAACTTTTTCCTAATGTCCAACCTAAACCTCCCTTGCTGCAGTTTAAGCCCACTGCTTCTTGTCCTATCCTCAGAGGCCAAGGAGAACAATTTTTCTCCCTCCTCCTTGTGACATCCTTTTAGATACCTGAAAACCACTATCATGTCCCCTCTCAGTCTTCTCTTTTCCAAACTAAACAAGCGCAATTCTTTCAGTCTTCCTTCATAAATCATGTTCTCTAGACCCTTAATCTTCTTGTCTGGACCTTCTCCAATTTCTCCACATCTTTCTTGAAATGAGGTGCCGAGAACTTTCTTGAAATGTGGTTCCTTCATAGGTCATGATCTCTAGACCTTTAATCATTCTCTTCTCTAGACCGTCTCCAGTTTCTCCACATCTTTCTTGAAATGTGGTGCCGAGACGTGGACACAATACTCCAGTTGAGGCCTAATCAGTGCAGAGTACAGTGGAAGAATTACTTCTCGTGTTTGCTCATAACACTCCTGTTAATGCGTCCCAGAATCATGTTCCCTTTTTTGAAACAGCATCACATTGTTGACACATATTTATCTTGTGATCCACTATGACTTCTAGATCCCTTTCTGCAGTACTCCTTCCTTGACAGTTGCTTCCCACCCTGTATGTTCCTTCCTAAGTGGAGTATTTTGCATTTATCCTTATTAAACTTCATCCTATTTACCTCAGACCATTTCTCCAGTTTGTCCAGATCATTTTGAATTATGACCCTATCCTCCAAAGCAGTTGCAACCCCTCCCAGCTTTGTATCATCTGCAAACTTTATCAGCATACTCTCTACGCCAATATCTAAATCATTGATGAAGATATTGAACAGAACTGGTCCCAAAACAGACCCCTGCAGAACCCCGCTTGTTATGCCTTTCCAGCAGGATTTGTGAACCATTAATAACTACTCTCTGAGAATGGTTATCCAGCTAGTTATGCACCCACCTTATAGTAGCACATCTAAGTTGTATTTGCCTAGTTTATTGATAAGAAGATCATGCGAGACCGTACCAAATGACTTGCTAAAGTCTAGGTATACCACATCTACCGCTTCTCCCTTATCCACAAGACTTGTTATCCTACCAAAGAAAGCTATCAGATTGGTTTGACATGATTTGTTCTTTACAAATCCATGCTGGCTGTTACCTATCACCTTATTATCTTCCAGGTGTTTGCAGATGAATTCCTTAATTACTTGCTCCATTATCTTCCCTGGCACAGAAGTTAAACTAACTGGTCTGCAGTTTTCTGGGTTGTTCTTATTTCCCTTTTTATAAATGGGCACTATATTTGCCCTTTTCCAGTCTTCTGGAATTTCTCCCGTCTTCCATGATTTTTCAAAGATCATAGTTAAAGGCTCAGATAGCTCCTCTAGCTGCTCCTTGAATATTCTAGGATGCATTTCATCAGGCCCTGGTGACTTGCAGACATCTAACTTTTCTAAGTGATTTTTAACTTGTTCTTTTTTTATCTTCTAAACCTACCCCATTACCACTAGTATTCACTATGTTAGACATTCCTCCATCATCAGACTTCTTGGTGAAGACTGAAACAAAGAAGTCATTAAGCACCTCTGCCATTTCCAGGTTTCCTGTTACTGTTTCTCCCTCCTCACCGAGCAATGGGCCTACCCAGTCCTTAGACTTCCTCTTGCGTCTAATATATTTATAGAAAGTCTTCTTGTTTCCCTTTATGTCTGTAACTAGTTTGAGCTCGTTTTGTGCCTTTGCCTTTCAAATCTTATCCCTGCATACCTGTATTGTTTGCTTATATTCATCCTTTGTAATCTGTCCTAGTTTCCACTTTTTATATGACTCCTTTTTGATTTTTAGATCATACAAGATCTCCTGGTTAAACCAAGGCGGTCTTTTGCCATACTTTCTATCCTTCCTATGCAGTGGAATAGCTTGCTTTTGGGCCCTTAATAATTCACTTTCAAATTCTCAACCAGTTCCTCCCTATGTGTTAAAATCAAATATAGAACAGCTTCCCCCCTAGTAGTTTTATCAATCTTCTGAAAAAAAAATTGTCTTAATTGCAGTCCAAAAACTTACTGGATAGTCTATGCCTGCTGTGTTAGTTTCCCAACATACATCTGGATAGCTGAAATCCCCCATCACCACCAAATCCTGTGCTTTGGATGATTTTGTTAGTTGTTTAAAAAAAGCCTCATCCACCTCTTCTACCTGGGTAAGTGGTCAGTAGTAGACCCCTCTAGTCTTGTTTTTTACCCCTTTTAACCTAATCCAGAGACTCTCAACACATCTGTCTCCTATGTCCATTTCCACCTCAGTCCAAGTGTATACATTTTTAATATATAAGGCAACACCTCCTCCCTTTTCTCCCCACCTATCCTTCCTGAGTAAGCTGTACCCTTCTATACCAATATTCCAATCGTGTGTATTATCCCACCAAGTCTCTGTGATACCAACGATGTCATAGTTGTGTTTATTTATTAGCATTTCAAGTTCTTCCTGCTTATTACCCACACTTCTTGCAGTGTATATAGCATCTAAGATACTGATTTGATCTTGCCCCAGTTCTGCCTTGTCCATCCTTTTTCTCTGCTATTATAGTCCACGCTCCCTCCCATTTCTGACCCATCTCCCAGGTCTCCATGTTCTTCACTTACTTGTGGGCTTTGGTCACCTGCCCCCGTCGAACCTAGTTTAAAGCCCTCCTCACTAGGATGAATATTTCCTCTCCTGCCTTGTGTACCTGTATATGGGCCAATCATAGACTGGCCCTATGAAATCAAAGCCACTTTAAACTTCAAAAGGCAAATATTTTTTCCTAGTATTCACCTTTTCTTTGTTATCTTCTGTTTCCCCTCTCCTTTGCTATCTTAAGTTCCCTAACTTCTCTATCTGTTGTCTAACTGAGCATTATGCCTTTTTAGGCCTGATCCAGTGAGGTATTGAACACCTCCATTTCCCACTGACATCACTGGGTGTTAGCATACTCAATCCTTCATCGGAACAGTCCCTTAGTAAATAAGATGCATAAGTGATGGCAGATGCATTGAAGCAAAATCCTCAGAAACTGCATGTTATGCAATCATCCAATCGTCTACATCAGCGTTTCTTAAAGTGTGTTCTGCGGCACACCGGTGTGCCGCAAGGC
This sequence comes from Rafetus swinhoei, assembly GCA_019425775.1. NCBI lineage: Eukaryota > Metazoa > Chordata > Testudines > Trionychidae > Rafetus > Rafetus swinhoei. The sequence continues at coordinate 325,641,085 of CM033437.1, read as the reverse complement.
AGTCGGAGGTGTACAGTGGAGAGAACAGAATTCAAAATGGCCACCCTTAAAGGGACAAGGCTCCTTTTTTTTTTCCCCCTCAACAACTTTTCCCTGGGGGCTTTTTTTTTTCCCTCAACAAACAAATCCTTGGTGTTCCCCATAAAAAAAATTATTGTTTGGTGTTCCTCGGTCTTATAAAGTTTAAGAAACACTGGTCTACATAGTACAAACTTCAATACAACTTGATTTAAAACCAGTCTAGCTCTGCTTCTTGGTCAGAAATCCCACTGGCCCCCCAAATGTAAGCCTTTGCAGAGAGTGTGTTATGAATATCATAGTCAACAAAAATGCTCATTTTCTCTTTCTTTTCCTGCATCTGTTCCTTCTTTACACTACCATTTTAGGAGAGGGATACAGTATTTGAGGCTTTCCTACAGATTACTCTGTAGCTCAATTTAATCATTATGATATCTTAACATTCCAGGATTAATAATGGTATACATTTTCTCTTGGAATGAAACTGTACACCTGGAAAAGCTCCAATTGGTATAAATCACAGCAGTTCGGGAACACAGGTCACCAAGGATACGTCTACACAGCAGCGTTATTAACTGATGTTATTCCAAAATAGCATAGTGTGTATCTACACTACAAGCCTTTATTTCGAAATAATGTCAAGCTGAAATACTTCTTAGTTAGACTCATGGTAACCCTCATTTCAAGAGGAGTAAGGGAAGTCAATGGGAAAGTGTTTTTCCTTCAACTTGCTGCTATGTAGACAGTGCCAAAAGCCAAATTAAGCTATTTCGACTTAAGCTATGCAATTGATGTAGCTGAAGTTGCGTAGCTTAATTCAGCTTTAGCACTGCTGTATAGACATGTCCCAAGAGCACAACTGACTGCTTCTCTGCTCTCTAAACTGGCTCTCTACAGAAAAGAATCCAGTTCAAGATCTCTGTCCTAATACTCGAAGCCCAAATAGACTGGATTTAAGTACCTCAGAGATCACCTCTTCACAAACATGACCTCACATGAATTATACTGGAACCGTGAAACTATGCACCTATAGGTGAAGGATCTTGAATGAGGGGACAGGGATTTCATAGGCACTGGACCTACATTACTAAAATTATTCTCACAAGACTTAAGTACATCTCTGGAGGCTCACCTTGTTCAAAACTAAATACAAAGCTCATCTTATTGACCTGGCTTTCCCACAACAAGGTGATCATACACATATACATTTTCTGTTTCTCTCACACCAGAAACTATAAACTAAATAGATATTTCTTCTACACACTGGGAAGGAGCAAAGTAAAACAGAGCAAGCTGGACTGCAACTGTGATTTCTATTTAAAGTACTTGGAAGGCACTCATATATTATAGTGACAGTTCCAATATATATATTTAGAGATAGTTATTAGGGCCCAGTCCCACCTCCAGCAAAGTCAGTAGAAATATACCCTTAGCCTGTAATTTCTTTTCCTTTACTATAATGCCTAAGTCTAAAAGAGAGAGAAGATGAAAATAAAAAGGAATATAAGTCTAGCAGTAATCAATAGATTTAAAGACACAATGTTAGGTGGTATAAATCAGCACTGACTTTAATTAAGCTATGCCAATTTACATCAGCTGGCTATATACCCCAAAATGTTTATCTCAAAACAAAGAGTTTAATAAAAACATGTTATAAACACAAATATAATATTAAATACATTTCATAAATACTCTGTCAACAATTCATCCAAATAAAAATAGACAAAGGAAAAATAACTTGTATGTTTTAGTACAAAATCTCAATATTAATCAGTCTCTTTGTAATGTGAGAATGAGGGATATTTATTTTGCAGATGACAATGCAACATTAGTACTGTTTTTAAAATATCATTTCAATATTTTACATCACATAGAACACACAAAAACATTTGATATGTACCATAAAATACCATCTAGTCCTTTCTCCATTATTTCTCTGATCTTTTCTTCTAAAAATTTAAGTGGATCCTCTGGACACATAATAAATACACCACACAACAGAGTCTGTAAAAACAAAGAGAGTAAATTAATACCTTTCCCAAGTCTGAAACTGTTATGCTAAACACAGCTACCAAATCAACCTTAAACAATTTAGTATATATACAATTCTTCTCTATCTTGTTATCATTCTGTTTCCTTTATTTCTTATTTTAAATGCCCTTATAACAGAACAAAACATATAGGACCTCTACAGAATTTTCCACTCAAGGATCTCATTTTTTAAAAAAGCATTACTAAATTATCTCTTGCAAATAACCATGTAAGGTAGAGAAGATGTGGAATTGTGCCCTTCACCAGCAACTAATCCTATATCAAATAATTACCATAAAATCGCGAGTATAATGTGCACTTTTTCCCGGTTTCTTTAGCGTCAAAGTCGGGATGCACATTATCCATAGAAGGTTTTTTTTTTTAAGTTTTCATTTGGCGGTTCCACGGCAGTTAATTAATCGCTGGACACCAGAGGTTAAGTTGATTTTTATTAGCATCGACAAGCAACTATATACACAGTTTCAAAAAGGTAAGTTAAACAAATGAAATCAACACTGCAGCACAAACAAGCAAATATGTTAATTGATCTTCTACTCATCTTCAAAGCCCTCGAATTCACTTTTGTTAGAATCTTCCTCAAACAGACGAGCAATATCTTCCGGGGTATAGCCCTCAACATCTTCATCCAGGTAATACAAATCATTGTCATCTTCGCATACCGGTAATTCGCCCTCGGCCGATTCATCATCGCTCAGATCCATCCACAGGGCATCATCCTCACTGCCATCCATAGCATTAGAGATGCTGCATTTCAGAAACCCCTTCCTTATCATTGCAGGATCAAGTTCAAGCCAGACATCTGCTATCCACTGGGTAACATCTTGCAGTGTCGGTGTTCGCATACGTCCACCTGCAGTAAATGTATGTTCACCTTCCAACAACCAGGTGTTGCATTTCCTGCGCTGTGCATCTTTCATTGGCTTGTTAACTGTCACATCAAGCGGCTGCAACATTTTGCTCATTCCACCAGGAATAATTGCCAAGTCTGTTTTGTCCTGCTGAAGCCTTTTCTTGACAGACAGCATACAATGACACTGAAATGCATCCAGAACTATTAGAGACCGCTTTCTCATAAGTCCACCCGGCCGCTTTGCCCAAACCGTCTGTAGCCAATCAAGCATTAAAGCTTCGTCAATCCAGCCTTTAGGTGAACATACATGAACGGTGTTTGGGAATATAACATTCTTTGGCATTGTCTTGCGCTTGAACACAATATAAGGAGGCAGCTTCGTTCCGTCGGCCATGCAAGCAAGCATTACGGTTAACCTAGACTTTTCATGACCTGTGGTAGCAATGGAGATGGTCTTGGCACCTTTCACTTCAAGAGTTCTGTCATAGGGATTATCAAAATTCAATGGTGTCTGATCTGCGTTACCAATTAATGAAAGGTCGTAGCGGTGCTGCTTGCGTAGTTTTATGATAATCTTTTGGAACTGTAGTAACTTGGTCTCTGAGTCCATGGGTGGCTTCTGTGCGATTGTTGTTCGGCATCGGACTGATAGGCCATGGCGATTCATGAACCGATCGCCCCAGCCATACGAAGCTTTAAACCCGTGTGTTAGCGCACGTTTTGGCAATGGTCAAAGCCTTCATTCTAACCTCCACAATGCTAACACCACTGCCTTGCTGTCTACGCTCAGCAATCCATTCAACCAGTTTGGCCTCCAACTCAGGATATGCAGCGCTTTTACGTCGCTCAGCCATCTTCATCCGAGGCAGCGCTTGCAGGCGCTCTTTCTGCCGTCTCCAAAGCCGAATGTTAGACTCTGCTATGTCATCAAATTCACTGCTGGCAGCTCTGTTGCCATAAGCCTCAGCATAGCTAACAACTTTAAGTTTTTCAGCGGTCGTGTAAGATCGCCGACAACTCATGGCATCCCAAAGAGAGCATGGAAACGCCGCACACTATATACTAGTGCGCTCACGTGTGATTACCTGGCAATACAAAAAGGCAAGACAAAATATGGCAAAGTCGGGGTGCACATTATAGATAAGCGTTCAGTTTATTCCAGGATTCTGACATTTAAAAGGTAGGTGCGCATTATGCTTAGGTGCGCATTATACTCGCAATTTTACGGTATGTTGCATTGAATACTCAAGGAGCTGATAGAGGAGGTATCTGAGCCTCTAGCTATCATCTTTGGAAAATCATGGGAGACAGGAGAGAGTCCAGAAGACTGGAAAAGGGCAAATATAGTGCCCATTTATAAAAAGGGAAATAAGAACAACCCAGGAAACTACAGACCAGTTAGTTTAACTTCTGTGCCAGGGAAGATAGGGAACAGCCAGCATGGATTTGTAAAGAATAAATCATGTCAAACCAATCTGATAGCTTTCTTTGATAGGATAACAAGGATAACAAGTCTTGTGGATAAGGGAGAAGCGGTGGATGTGGTATACCTAGACTTTAGTAAGGCGTTTGATACGGTCTCGCATGATATTCTTATCAATAAACTAGGCAAATACAACTTAGATGGGGCTACTATAAGGTGCGTGCATAACTGGCTGGATAACCAAACTCAGAGAGTAGTTATTAATGGTTCACAATCCTGCTGAAAAGGTATAACTAGTGGTGTTCCGCAGGGGTCTGTTTTGGGACCGGCTCTGTTCAATATCTTCATCAACTATTTAGATATTGGCATAGAAAGTACGCTTATTAAGTTTGCAGATGATACCAAGCTGGGAGGGGTTGCGACTGCTCTGGAGGATAGGGTCATAATTCAAAATGATCTGGACAAATTGGAGAAATGGTCTGAGGTAAACAGGATGAAGTTTAATAAAGACAAATGTAAAGTGCTCCACTTAGGAAGGAACAATCAGTTTCACACATACAGAATGGGAAGCGACTGTCTAGGAAGGAGTACGGCAGAAAGGGATCTACGGGTTATAGTGGACTACAAGCTGAATATGAGTCAGCAGTGTGATGCTGTTGCAAAAAAAGCAAACATGATTCTGGGATGCATGAACAGGTGTGTTGTGAGCAATACACGAGAAGTCATTCTTCCGCTCTACTCTGCGCTGGTTAGGCCTCAGTTGGAGTATTGTGTCCAGTTCTGGGCACCGCATTTCAAGAAAGATGTGGAGAAATTGGAGAGGGTCCAGAGAAGAGCAACAAGAATGATTAAAGGTCTAGAGAACATGACCTGTGGAAGGCTGAAAGAACTGGGTTTGTTTAGTTTAGAAAAGAGAAGATTGAGGGGACATGATAGCCGCTTTCAGGTATCTAAAAGGGTGTCATAAGGAGGAGAAAACTTGTTCATCTTGGCTTCTGAGGATAGAACAAGAAGCAATGGGCTTAAACTGCAGCAAGGGAGGTTTAGGTTGAACATTAGGTAAAAGTTCTTAACTGTCAGGGTAGTCAAACACTGGAATAAATTGCCCAGGGAGGTTGTGGAATCCCCATCTCTGGAGATATTTAAGAGTAGGTTAAATAAATGTCTATCACAGATGGTCTAGATAGTATTTGGTCCTGCCATGAGGGCAGGGGACTGGACTCGACCTCTCGAGGTCCCTTCCAGTCCTAGTATTCTACAATTCTATGATTCTATGATTGTTTGGGGGAGACACTGTTTTTCAGAAGTATGCTATAGGACTAGCCAGCTCATTTCTCAGTTGTGAATAATGAACAATTTTCTTCTTTTCTGTATTGCTGTTGTAAATATAGAGCAACAACTATAATTTTACATTTAGATGGTTAATCCACACGATTGCATGTGCAATAGCAGAGTCTACTGCTGTGATGCCTCTGTCATATTTGTGAATCAGGCATTGAATTGCTATTTTTCTATGGTCTGTTCTGAATGACCACAGTTGCATACCAGAGAACCTTTAATTTACTTTTTGTGCAGCAAGTTATCTATATCTGCTATGGTTTGTGTGGATTGCCTATGAGCTTTGTTGGAGATCAAAGTCAGAGATCTTCTGCATTGGGCTTTTCACATGGGCACTTCTTATGAACTCTGTTCAGCTTTTCAAGCTACATCAGGACTGAAGTTGCATTAGTGAAGGTCAAATGTGTGGATTCAAAAGGGCTTATGTGACTTCTAGTGATGGTGAGAGACACTGTTAAATTCCTGGTAGATGGGAAGACATTCATTTTCCTTGGTCCTCTGCAATTCCCAAAGGAACTAATTCATTATTCATTTTTTCAATAATTAAAATGAACAAGGTTTTCTCAGGACAGCCAAACAAGAACATAGTGAAGCAATGTATAGTTATCTGTCAAAATAAAGACATATTTAGAGGATATGCTAATGGACTCTGTTTAAGTATGGCAAGAAAGAATAAATCAAACTCTGTGAACTGGTTACATTACAGCCATAACAACGAATTATGGCTATCTGCACACAGAAGTATTCCAGAACACCTATAGGAGCACAAGGTACAAATTTTCCACAATAGCTGTACTCCTAAAACTAGAGACGAGACCATTCTTTTGCAGATAACTATCCTAGGGTACAGTCTGCTGTTTATACAAATATTTCCCTATTCCTGGCAAGGAAAATTTATTGCTTGCATTGAGAGGAGATTATTTGTCAACAGTCATCACACAGCAATAGCTGAGATACCAGAGTTTCTTCTATGCTGAATAATGAATAACTATATTTCCTAAGCCCTCCTCCTCTTTCCATCCCCCACAGACCATAACACCATCCTCTGTGTTATACTGTATAGGGCTGTTATATGGATATCATCTTTGACTCAACCCTGTCTCCATGTATAAATCTTGCAGCTTCATCTTACATAACAACTCTAGAACTGACTTACCACCATAACTCTCACTCAGGCTCTCCTAGTTTTATATCCTGACTATTGCAGATCTCTGGCCTTGACCTCTGCTATCTCAACTCCTACAAATCAATTCAAAACACTATTGTTTTTAAATCATCTTCCTGGCTTGTCACTTTGATGCCTCAAGCTCTCCTCTAGGCCCGTCTACTGATTTTCACTTAATCAGTATACCAAATACACATTTCTTGTCTTTATCTTTAAGGACTTTCATCTTACACAACTTCTCTAATAATGTCTGGGTTTCTGACGGGTTCTGTGCCAATGTTCTCAACCTTAGCTGCCCACCAGTCAGCTTCTTTCTCAAAGTTTCCTCCAGGCATTTTCTTCCACCCTTTATGCCTGGGGAAAACTCAGAACAGCAAACAAATGTAAGGATTGTTCCTCTCACAATGCCTACAAAAAGCAGCCAGACAGGTAATCACATATAGGCAGGTCATAAGCTGCGATTCTCTATTTTCCTTCCATTTCCTACATTCCTGCCAGTCTTCATGCCAAAATAAAAACAATAATAAAAACCCAACAAAACATGTAACTAACAAAACTGTGTCGATCATAACTATGTTCATTTACCTATATGTTACACCCGATCCTTGCTATTTTGTCTGCTGGACTGCAAACTCTCTGACAGCACCAAGCACAACGGAACTCTAAAACTGACTACAGCCTTATAGACATTAGGGATGTAAAACTCTGGTTAATTAGTTAACCGTTAAACACTAGGTTTAACTGGTTAACTGATTAAGCTGGGATCCTGGCAGAGGGTTGTCACTGCCACCCCCACCAGCCACGTGGAGGTTGCCACTGCCTGGCAAGATCTCCTCCTTCCAGGCTGTGCAGGCTGCCACTGTCTGCTCCTGATCCCTGTGTGGGGCTAGATGCTTACCCATTCACAGCACTTTTGGCTATTATAAATTATAATTAATAAAATACCAATAATGCCTAAAACAGGAAATAACTGTGTCAACTGTGAAGTATTTGCTGACCAATGCCAGTACCCAAACACATCATTTATTCATAATCTTCTTTACCAGAGAGGAGCCATGTTGTATAAAGGGTCATTGCCAGTCAGAATATGTGTGTGCAATAATATCATTTTGTCAGCATAGATGGAGTCTGCTTTTTTAAGACTTTTGCATAGGGAAGCACAACTAAGGACTACAAAAAACAAAAAAATAAGTAACAAAATATCTTTTTATGTATAAAACAAATAATTAACATGCATTTTCACAGTTTCAATATTTTAGTAAAATATATTGATTCTAACTTTAGCTTCTACAAACCCTCATTAGTAAAAAGACAATCTCCAAGATGTATTCAGAGGACAATAATTGGGTGCATTCAGCAATATCAACAAGTATAAATCCGTCATTTATTATAATAAATACAACAAATCATATGTTGTTTAGCAGAGTACTAAATATGCAGACAATATAGTGACTCTCATCATGTGTGTTTTCACCGTAATATATTTTCCAAAAAGAACTTAACGCGTTCAAATACTCCCTCTGCTGGACTGAACCAGCACCAGTCTTCTAAACTGAGTGCATTTTTCATAGATTTGAAGCTCTTTTATAGCTTTCCTTTTTACTTGAATATACATTCCTTTTCTTCCAATGGATCTTCTAGATATAATATATATACAAAAATTTGACCAAAAACTTAGATCTGGGAATTCCTTTGCAAAAAAATAAAATAAATGGAGCCTCACAACCTGATCTTGCATCCCTTACTCCATTCGTGTGAGTAATCCTTAACGATGAAAAGGCCTAATACAAATGTAAGAAAAACTGGGCCTAATCAGTACAAAAGTTGACTGGTTCTCATTAACTCCCCCAAGGGTCCATGTAATTCAGTGGAGACCCTTTACTTAATCTAAAGAAATAAGACTTGAGATAATTAATAAAGTTTGTAAATTAGGAAAGTTATCTTTAACATTCAACAAAACTCAAATGATAGCACAATCATGTACAATAAGATATCTACCTCTCGCTTAACATAACATTACCCAGCTAACTAACTACAAAACAAATTATCAAATTAAAATCAAGATAATATCAAATAGACTAATTCTTACATGAACTCTATCTATTCAATAATCTGGAAAATCTGTTGTTTAACTTACAGTTCCACAAATTGAAACTCTTTATTAGTTCCACCTAAACTTAAGTCTTATACATCAGACAAAAATTAGGAAAGAACAAATCAATCCCAAGCCTGGCTCATGCTTATAATTCAAACTGAAACACCTATGTGACTCAGTAGTGTGAAAAATTCATACCCTGGAGCAACACAGCTGTACTAACTTAACCTCCAGTCAGGGCTAGATCCTGGCTCCCAGTGCTCAGAGAGGTGGCATGCATTAAGGATGTTAAGTATCAGGTATTTTACTAATCGAATAGTTGATACATTTTTGCATCGACTATTCGATTAGTCAATAGGGGACTCCAGCTGACCCTGGGCTCCCTGCGGTGCTGCCCCTTTGAAATGTCACTTCAGCATTTCAAAGTGGCAGCGCTGCACTGAGCCTGGAATCAGCTGTGTGGTGCTGCCCCTTTGAAACACCGCCATGGCATTTTAAAGCAGCAGTGCCGCATGGAGCCCGGCTCCTCTATCTGATAGAGGCAGCAAGGGGGGCGGGGGGGAGCGACTAGTAGACTATCCTGTCGACTGTCCGATAAGCATTTGCTTATCAAATGGATGACTAGTTGACTAGTTCTTAACATCCCTAGCATGCATACAGTGACAGAAAAACCTATACCACTACAGCAAACTGCATCTACATTGCAGGGTTAGTGTGGTATAGCTATGGTCTGCACAGGGTAGACAAGCCCCCAGATTCAGGGCAAGCCATTAGCATTTAGACTACAATTCTAATATCAGCTAATTAAAGCCTCCTTCTTAAAATTCAGTTATAGTATGGTGGATACTTCCTTGCGCCCAACATATAATCATAGAACACATATTGCCAAGACAATTAACAATAGACCCTATACAATTATCCAGTCTAGGTAACAACTAATTAGTCCATTTTTTACAATTAAGACATCTGTAACTTATTGAAAAAGTTCAACACTCATTCATCTTTAAAGTTGTTTGCGTAGGAACAGAGGAACCATTTCTCTAGGTTCCATTCCTGTGTGTTCAGCAATTGTTCAAAAATTGCATATTGGCTAGAGATGTTAACAAATGTTATTTTTGCAAATGTGTAACCACTGAAAATTATTGATTACATATTTATATGCGGGGGGCAGATAGGAGCCAATGCTTGCAAGAAGCCAGCTTTTAAACCAACTCCCCACAAGCACCAGCTCTCCCCTCCCCTCCCACACCTACTCCATGCAGCTGCCTCTGATACAAAGGCAGCAGAGCTGCAGGCAGGTAGCTCCACAGGAACTGGTACACAAGGGGAGCCGGCTTGAAAGCCAGCTTCCCGCGTGTACTGGCTCCCGCCTACTCCGCTCCCCACTGCCTCTCCATCAGAGGCAGCAGCAGCATAGAGGGGCGGGTGACACCGCGAAAGCCGATGCTCACAGGGAGATGGTTTTTAAGACAGCGTCTCCCTTCCCCCCCGAGCACTGGCTCTAGTCCCCCCATGCTGCTGACTCTGTGGGAGGCAGCATGGGGGGGCAGCAAGTAGCTCTGCAGGAGTCAGCACTTGCAGGAAGCTGGCTTAAAAGCTGGCTTCCTGAGGCGCTGTCTACACTGCAGGCTTTTGCCAGCAGAGAGTATGCTAATGAAGCACTCATTAGCATGTGTCATGCTGTCATTTGCATATTCTCTACCCGATGCTTTTTGCGCAAGAGGTTTTTGCACAAAAACAAGCAGTGTAGAAGGGTCCGTTTTGCGCAAAAAGCCCCTTTTCAACAAGTTCCTTATACCTCCTTTTTTGAGGCATAATGATCTGGTGCAAAAGGGGGTTTTTTGCGCAAAATGGACCCATCTACACTGATCGTGTTTGCGCGCAAAAACCTCTTGCACAAAAAGCTTCAGCAGAGAATATGCAAATGACAGCGCGATAAATGCTAATGAGAGCTTCATTAGCATACTCTCTGCCAGCAAAAGCCTGCAGGGTAGACATAGCCTGAGTGTACCAGCTCCCACCTGCCCCTCCTTCCCTCACTGCTGCCTCTGATACAGAGGCAGCAGTGCAGGGGAGGGCAGGTTTTTAAGCCAGCTCCCCACGAGCACTGGCTCCTGCCTCCCCCCTCCCCATTGCCTCTGTGGGAGGGAGGGAGGGACAGGTGCCTCTATGGGAGCCTGCATGCACAGGGAGTTGCCCCCCCACCGAGGCTTAGTGGTTAACCACGTACATAAGTACATGTTAACATCCCTAATACAAACACTTGTTCACTCCTTTACAATTGTTAGGTAGAGTGAGATTATTAATCAGCCAAGACTCTATCTGAACTGATAAAAAAAAATAAAGATTTTATACTTATAATCAGGTGGCTTGCTTGCAAACTCTTCAGCTCTAAGTTTTTCAAATCACTGGGAAGACTAGTACTACAGACACAGAAATAGACAGAGGTTTATACTATAGAGCCCACAGCGATGCCTCTATGGAAGCAGGGCCGACAGCCCCTGCTGGCCCGGCTCCTGGGGAAGAGACTTTGCTGTGGAAGCAAAGCCACCTCCCCGGGAGTGGAGCTGGCTGCCTGCTCTGCTTCTGGAGAGGTGGCATCACTACTACAGTGTAGCCTCCTCCTCCTCCTCAGTCAGCCCTTGCCCGGCAGACTCCCAGGAAGGTTCTGCCCTGCCATACTGAAGCTGCCTCCCCAGAGGCCAGCTGATGTAACCAAGACCATTAACCAATAAGCATCAGCTTATTGTTTAAATGGTTAACCAATTATAGTAGGGCTATCAAGCAATTACAAATTTTAATTGCAATTAATCATGTGATTAAAAAATGTAATCACAATTAAGCACATAATTAATCATGTGCAATTCCCCTTTGAAAAGCCGCAGCAGTGTTTCAATGAGGCAGCGCTGCATGGAGCCCAGGATCAGCTGAAGTTCCCAGCTGACCCTGGGCTCCACGCAGTACTGCCCCTTGGAAGCGCCACCACAGCGTTTCAAAAGGGCAGCACATGGCTTTAAAGGGGCAGTGCATTAGGAGCCGGGGATCAGCTGGGAACTCCAGCTGATCCCCGGCTTCTCGTTGCAAAGCCAGAGCGGCACTTCAAAGGGGCTTTGCAATGCAGAGCCGGGAATCAGCTGGGCACTCCAGCAGATTCCCCAGCTCTGCTTGCACTGCCCCTTTGAAGTGCCAAAGCAGCACTTCAAAGAGGCAGTGCAGCATTAACATCTGCGATTAACGTGTTAATTTTTTTAACGCATTAAACCTGTCCTGCAGTAACCGCAGGCATTCATAGAATCATAGAACCATAGAGCTGGAAGAGACCTCAGAAGGTCATCAAGTCCAACCCCCTGCTCTAGGCAGGACCAATCCCAACTAAATCAACCCAGCCAGGGCTTGGTGCCGAGACTTAAACACCTCCAGGGATGGAGATTCCACTACTTCCCTAGGTAACCCATTCCAGTGCTTCACTACCCTCCTAGTGAAATAGTTTTTCCTAATATCCAACCTGGACCTCTCCCACCACAACTTGAGACCATTGCTCCTTGTTCTGCCATCTGTCACTACTGAGAACAGCCTCTCTCCATCCTCTTTGGAACCTCCCTTCAGGAAGTTGAAGGCTGCTATCAAATCCCCTCACTCTTCGCTTCTGCAGACTAAACAGACCCAACTCCTCAGCCTCTCCTCATAAGTCATATGCTCCAGCCCCTAATCATTTTGGTTGCCCTCCGCTGGACCCTCTCCAATGCATCCACATCCTTTTGTAGTGGGGGCCCAGAACTGACACAATACTCCAGATGTGGCCTCACCAGAGCCGAATAAAGGGGAATAATGACATCTCTGGATCTGCTGGCAATGCTCCTCTTAATGCAACCTAATATGCCATTAGCCTTCTTGGCTACAAGGGCACATTGTTGACTCATATCCAGCTTCTCATCCACTGTAACCCTCAGGTCCTTTTCTGCAGAACTACTACTTAACTGGTTGGTCCCCAGCTTGTAACTGTGCTTGGGATTCTTCCGTCTTTGTCCTTGTTGAACTTCATCAGATTTCTTTTGGCCCAATCCTCCAATTTGTCTAAGTCACTCTGGACCCTATCTCTGCCCTCAAGCCGTATCTACCTCTCCCCTAGCTTAGTGTCATCCGCAAACTTGCTGAGGGTGCAATCCATCCTCATCCAGGTCATTAATAAAGATATTGAACAAAACCGGTCCTAGAACCGAACCTTGGGGCACTCCGCTAGAAACCGACCGCCAACCTGAAATCGAGCCGTTGATCACTACCCGCTGGGCCCGGCCTTCTAGCCATTTTTCTATCCATCTTACTGTCCATTTATCCAATGCATTCCCTTAACTTGCTGGCAAGAATATTGTGGAGATCAGATCAAAAGCCTTGCTAAAGTCAAGGTTGTATCACATCCACTGACTTTCCCACGTCCACAGAGCCAGTTACCTCATCATAGAAGCTGATCAGATTGGTCAGGCATGACTTGCCCTTTGTGAATCCATGCTGACTATTCCTAATCACTTTCCTCTCTTCCAAGTGCCTCAAAATGGATTCCTTAAGGATCCCTTCCATGATTTTTCCAGGAACCGAGGTAAGACTGACGCCTATAGTTCCCTGGATCGCCCTTCTTCCCTTTTTGAAGATGGGCACTACATTTGCCTTTTTCCAATCATCCGGGATTTCTCCCGATCTCCACGACTTTTCAAAGATAATGGCCAAAGGCTCTCAATGACATTTGCCAACTCCTCAGTACCCTCGGATGCATTAAGTCCGACCCATGGATTTGTGTACGCTTAGCTTTTCTAAATAGTTCCTAACCTGTTCTTTACCCACCACGGGCTGTCCATCTTCATCCCATCTTGAGTCACTTAGCGCAGAAGTCCAGGAGCCGACCTTGTCCGTGAATACAGAGGCAAAGAAAGCATTGAGTACTTCAGCTTTCCCACATCATCTGTCACTAGGTTACCTCCTTCATCCAGTAGGGCCGCACACCCTCTCTGATCACCTTCTTCTTGTTAACATGCCTGTAGAAACCTTTCTTGTTATCTTTCACATCCTTAGCCAGTCGCAATTCCATTTGCGCTTTCGCCTTCCTGATAATGCCCCAGCATTCTCGAGCTATACATTTAAACCCCTCCCTGGTCATTTGTCCAAGTTTCCACTTTTGTAAGCTTCCTTTTGTGCTTAAGTTCACCAAGGATTTCAAGCCAATCCGGTCTCCTACCATGTTTGCCTCTCTTGCTTCAAGGCCGGGATGGTTTCTTTCTGTGCCTTCAATAAGGCTTCTTTAAAATACTGCCAGCTGTCCTGGACTCCTTTCCCTTCATGTTAGCATCCCAGGGATTCTGCCCATCAGATCTCTGAGGAGTCAAAATCTGCTTTTGAAGTCCAAGGTGTGTATTTTACTACTCTCTTTCTTCCTTTGGTCAGGATCCTGAAATCTACCATCTCATGATCACTGCTTCCCAGGTTGTCACCTACCTCCACTTCCCTATTAGTTCCTCCCTGTTTGTGAGCAGAAGGTCAAGCCAAGCGCACGGCCCCTGGTCGGATCCTTCAGCACTTGTGTCAAGAAGTTATCCCCAACATTCTCCAAAAACTTCCTGGATTGCCTGTGTACTGCCGCATTGGTTTCCCAACAGATGTCAGGGTGATTAAAGTCCCCACGAGAACCAGGGCCTGCGATCCGAAGCTTCTCCAGTTGTCCGAAGAAAGCCTCATCTACCTGATCCACCTGATTCGTGGCCTGTAGCAGACACCAACCACAACATCACTGCTGTTGTTTGCTCCTTTAAACTTAACCCACAGACTCTCAACAGGTTTTTCTCCTTCTTTATACTGGAGTTCAGAGCAATCATAGTGCTTTCTTACATATAGTGCAACTCCTCCTCCTTTTCTCCCCTGCCTGTTCTTCCTGAACAGTCTATACCCTTCCATGACAGCGCTCCAGTTATGCGAGTCATCCCACCAAGTCTCTGTTATCCCAATTAAATCATATTTCTCGGACTGGGCCAGGGCCTCCAGTTCTTCCTGTTTGTTGCCCAGGCTTCTCCCATTAGTGTACAAACACCTCAGGTAACCAGTTGATCGCCCTATCTTCTCCATTCAAAACAGGGGTCCTCCTTTCTTGCTCGTTCCTCTCTGCATTTCTTCCCGGTATCCGACTTTCCCACTCCTCAGGGTTTTGGTCACCGCCCCCGACGAACCTAGTTTAAAGCCCTCCTCACTAGGTTTGCAAGCCTGCCCGCAAAGATGCTCCTTCCTCTCTTGGTTAGGTGGATCCCATCACTTCCTAACAATCCTCGTGCCCGAACAGAGTCCCATGGTCGAAGAAACCAAAGCCCTCTCTGCGACACCACCTGCGCAACCACGCATTTACGTCCTCAATTCAACGATCCCTGCCCAGTCCTTTCCCTTCAACAGGGAGGATGGACGAGAACACCACTTGCGGTCCAAGTTCTTGGATCCTTCTTCCCAGCGCTACATAATCCGCAGTAACCCGCTCAAGGTCATTCTTGGCCGTAACGTTAGTTCCCACGTGGAGAAGCAGGAAGGGGTAGCGATCCAAAGGTTTGATCAGTTTGGTAAGCCTCTCAGTCACATCCTGAATGCGAGCTCCCGGTAAGCAGCATACCTCTCGAGATTCCAGGTCCGACGGCAGAGGGATGCCTCAGTCCCTCATTAATGCAGGTCAATTGACAGCCCTAAATTATACTCTAACAACCCTACTATGGAGCTGAGGCTTGGAGCAAGGTGCAGCATACAGTCCGTCCGTCCCCATCCCCTGCCATGCTTCTACCTCATGGCTGCAGGAACATGTTGCTGTTTCCAGGGAGTCACACAGACCCAAGTAGGGAATAGGGATATAAAATCCCCTATAAAGTTAACCAGATAAACTTGTTTAACCAGTTAACTGGGATCCCACGGGTAGGGGGCCTGTCCAGGTGGGAGTGGCCCCCTACCGGTGTCACAGTGGACCCAGACGGGGAGTTGCTTCAGCGCATCTGAGCCCCCTGCACCATGGACTGTTCTGGCCAGGTCAGGCCCACACCGCACCACAGGCAGGGGGCTGCTCTGGTTGGGCCAACTCTAGTGCACAGTGGCTGTGAAGCTGCTCCTGCCCGGCCAGGCTGCTGGTTAACTGGTTACCAAAAAGCATCACACATAAGACTGATGCTTGCCAGTTAACCTGTTACATCCCTATTGTGGAGTTTCTATAGTATGCATGTTGGGTGTGGGGGACAGGCCCAAGAAGGTACGAGATTTAGAACCTCTGCTTTAGGGGACAGAGGGAAGGAGCAGCAGAGACGCTTATGCCTTTCCATAAATGAACCACTGTACAAGAAGCCACAAGCACCCTCTGGCATTGGACAGAAAACCGAGATAGTCAAACACAAGACAAATAGGCCTCGTCCGCACAGATTTTTGGAATGTGTAAGAATTGCTGTTCATGAGCGTGTTTTTCAACCAGACTAACTACAAACAACCAACCCCTCCCGCCGAGGTAATTATACGGGCGCACCAGACGCACTGAAGTCAATGGGCGGAACAGCGAGAGATCCCACTGACTTCAGCGGGGCCTGGGTGAGGCGAAGCGGGCCAGCCGTGCCTGGGCTTGCGCTCGTGGCGGGACCTCACTGTTCCAGGGCTAACAGGCGAGCTCGTCTCTGCCCGCCCACGCTGCAAGCCGCACACTCAGGAAGGCGGCGCCCAGGCGTCAGTCACACCCTGGGCCGGACTGGGGGGGGTCGGTGCTAACACGGACTCAGCCCCGCGTGGGTCGCAGCGCCCTTGCGAGCCCAGCGCCCGCCGGAAGGCCGTGAGGGGGCAGCGCCCTCCGCCCGCAGCGCAGCCTGGAGCTGGTGCGCCCAGCCGCCGCGGCACCTGCGCAGCGGGGCCTTTTACCTCGTAGACGTCGAGGAGGCTGTGGCGCTTGAAATAAGCCCTGAGGCCGGGGTCCGCGTTGCGCAGGGAGGACATGGCGGAGCCGGGCCCCTGGCGCTTCAGACCCAGCGCGGCCGGGCAGCGGCGCTCCCAGTCGCCTAGCAACCCGCGGCCACAAGCCGCTCGCCCTCATTGGGCGCCTCAGCTCAGAGTGCGGGGGGGCTTCGGGGGAGGGGAGTGTCGCGTGCCGCCCCACCCCCCATCCCATCCCAACTTTACACCACCCCCCTGCACCGCCTCACCCCCAAGTCCCACTCAGCCCCTCCCAACGCTGTACTGCCCTGACCACCAGCCCCTGCACCTATTGCCCTGGCCTCCAACCTTTCTGCACCCAAGATCACTTTTTAAATGTTAGGACAAGCCAAGATCTACCCCCTCCCTTCCCCAAGAGCCCACCCGTTCCTTGAGTCCCCGCCCTCTCCGTTCCCCTCCTCTCTATCACTTGCTGGCCACAGCCCTTACTCACTCTCACTGGGTTGAGACAGGAGGTGGGCTCTGGGGCGGGAATGAGGGATTTGGGTGTGGGAAGGGGTGAGCGGTGCAAGCTCTGGGAGGAATTTGGGTGCAGGAGGAGGTGGAGAAGGGGATGCTGGCTCAGGGAGGGGTCTCCAGGCTGGCGAGTGTTGGGGTCAGGTGAAGGGTTGGGGTGCTGAGCAAACCGCAGGCTTGTGGATGTGGGGTGCAGGAGTTTGGGTTGGGGTGTATAAGGGGCTCAGGGCAGGGGGTTGGGTGTATGATGGGCTCAGGGCACAGATTTGCAGTGTGGGTGGTACAAGAGTGTTGTGGCAGAAGATGGGATTTGAGGGTGCAGGAGTTTGGGAATGTGAGAGGCTCAGGTCAGGGAGTTCAGGTGTATGATGGGCTCAGGGTTGGTGTGTGGGAGGGGTGCAGGAGTGCTATGATGCTGTGGCCAGATGGGGGATTGTTGGCCAGGCTTCATTTTTAAATAAAATATGTCCAACACAAAAAGTTTCAACATTGTCTTTATTTATGGGAAGGGAGGGGAACCTTTTTGGGTCGGGGGGGCCAGTGACCCAGAGAAAAATCAGGGACCTGTCAGCCGATGGTCAGGGCAGTGAGTGGTGTGCGTGTGTGTATTATACACCCGAGACTTCAACTGCCAGGACCGGGGTCCCTTAGCAGTGGGCAACCTGGAGGAGGTTGACGGGCGCCCCAACGGATCTGTCCCTTATGACCGGCTGGAGTTCTTTTAAATTGTGCTTGGTTCTGTTACAGCAACTGAAGGAGTCAGGTTAAAGCTTAAACAGTTACTATTTTATTGTTACAGGGTAAACTTAGCTGTTAATGCTACTGCTGTGTTACAGATAACACAGCCACTACAAAAGGACAGGACAGAAATTACACTTAAAACAAAAGTCACTTACAGGTACCATGAAACCCTTTTGGTTCTCTGAGCCTTATTAAATGCATGCAAAATAGACACATAGCAGGTATATATTCTCACCCCTGCTCCAGACTTGGCATGGCCAGCGTCTTTCTCTCAATCCCTCGGGAAGAAGTAGGGCGAGGTTGGGCGTCCCACAGACCTCGGGAGACAATCAATACCTGCCAGCAGGTGTAGATGATTGAGCTCAATGGGGTGGGCTACTAAACCCCTCTTTATACCCCTTGGGTCACATAGGCTTCTTCCTGGTCTCAAGTGGCCAATTAGGAAAAATGGCTTTGAATGCCAAGTTTCCCATGAAGGGTGCAAAGCATAATTCACACCTGGGAAAATGCAGACAATGGGCACTTCTAGTATGTGATGGGCAAAGATTCCTCTCCTGGGACAGTGCAGGCGTGTTAATTACTGGTACTAGCCATCAGGGCGGCGGGAGGCCCCGGGTTGTCAGCTAGCCCATTTACTGTCTGGTTTCTGTTTATGGTAGAGTCAGGGACAGGCAGCACACCTGTGTTCCCAGGGCATCAAAGGCTGACTGCCTTTCTCTTGCTCTCTGGGAAACAAGATGGGGTTCATGTCTGGCTACAGGACCGCACAAGTGAGATGCAAAAAAACCCCTCCCAAAACCCTCAACCTTACTGATGTAGCCCCAACTGAGACACCTCACTCCCCTGGCATCCAGCCCCATGTGGGGAGGGAGGAGAGTAGGTAGGACTGAGGTTCAAGGCCTCAGGCCAGATTAACTCTTCTGGGGTTCCAGGATTAGTGGATTTTGTGGGTCCCCCTAGGCTCTGGGGTGGGGACAAAAATGAGGGGTCCAGTGTGTGGGATAGAGCTGCCTATCAGTGCCCAGGGAGGTTGTGGAATCTCCATCTCTGGAGATATTTAAGAGTAGGTTAGATAAATGTCTATCAGGGATGGTCTAGACAGTATTTGGTCCTGCCATGAGGGCAGGGGACTGGACTCGATGACCTCTTGAGGTCCCTTCCAGTCCTAGTATTCTATGATTCTATGATTCAGGCAGTGCTGGAAGAAGCGTACGTGCGGCTCCTTTAAGAAATCCAGCTTCTCCATGTATGATCCTCTGCCTCCATCTTAACCCCCTCCATTCCCTCCCACTCTGCTTCCCTGAATTACAGGGGAATGAAAGGAAGATAAGAAAGTGTGGGTGCTGCTGCAGGGAGGGTAGGAGCAGCGCACATGTGCTTCCTAAGAAGCTGGCCCTGTCACAGGAGCCTTGGGATTCGCCTCCCTCCCTGCACCCCCTGCCCCAGGAAGCCGGCTCTGGCTCCAATTTTGCGAGGGGCAGGAGCCTGTAGCACCATGCAGGCTCCTCGTTGCAGGTGGGGGGAACGAAGAGGGGCTGGGAGAACAGCTTCGAGATTGACTGATTAGTGACCGCTGACCTATTGCAATTCCATTCATACTCACTGCTCCGAGCCCGCACTCACCCATCCCAACTCTACTCATTGCCTAGTCCCAAACCCAACTCATCCCCTATCCCAACCCTCTGCCTAGACCAAGCCCCTGCTCATGGACCCCTCATCCCAACTGGGCCATAACACCTGCCGTCCCCTCACACTAAACCCTAAATTCGTAGCTCATTCTAACTTCTTTCATGTTCCCCGTCCATATCAATCCCACAAATTGCCCCATTCCAACTCCATTCATACATCCAGCCTTGCGCCAGACCACACCCACCACTCACACTCTTGCCCTTGGCCTACTCCTATCTATATTCCCCAACCATAGGTGCCAACTTCATGGGTGCTCTGGAACTGGAGAACCCACGAGAAAAATTAGTGGGTGCTGAGCACCCACCAGTAGCCAACCTCCTCCTCAGCCTCTCTGCCTACCTCTCTTCCCTCCCCCCCCCTTGCCTGCTGACCAACTCCTTCCTCACCCTCTCAGTGCTTCCAGAGATCAGTGAACATGTGATTTGTGGCTTTCAGGAAACTCCAGAAACGGGGCAAGGGTGCAGTCTTGAGGGAAGGTGGTGAAATGGGGGAAGAGCCTGTGGTGGAGGGGGGCCAGAACCCCACAGCTAGAGGGGAAGTCAGTGCCAAGGTCACCAGGCTTACATCACACTGAGCCCGTCACTCATACCCTGAGTCACCATTCATACACCCAGTTTTACACTTACACTTAGCCACACCTCACCTTCAAACACTTCTCATATTTCCTAAACAAGCCAAACTTCTATCCATACTTCCATCACTACCTCCAAATTGAGCCCCATCATCTATCTGTTCCCCTATGAGACACCATAAAGCTCTCATCCATGCAGATCATTACTATGCACTACTGAATTCCTCATCCATACCATATTGCTAGGGCCCTATCAAATTTACAGCCATAAAAAACACATCAAAGACTGAGAAATCTGTCTTCCCCATGAAATATGGTCTCTTGTGTGCTTTTGTAAAAGATTTAATGGGTGAGTCCAACATTTTTCAAATTAGGGGGCTTCTTACCCAAATGGGAATTGCAATTGGGAATTGTGGTATTACCAACCTTATCTCTGCACTGCCTTCAGAGCTGGGTGATTGGAGAGCAGCAGCTGTTGGTTGGGTTCCCAGCTCTGAAGGCAGCAGTCTGCCAGCAGCAGCATGAAAGTAAGGGTGACAATTATTTCTGCCTACGGATGGCCCTGTTGAGGTATAATGTAAAAAATTGCTGTTCAGGAGCTGGTTAATACTATAAAATAGCATTACTAGTTTTGTTCATATATTATAACAGGGTTTTTTTAAGGTTCTGCTTACCTTCAGCTAGTTTTAATGTTTTTTAAAAAAGGCTACTGAAAAATTAAGAGGTGAGAGTGGAGTTGTTACTACCATTTTTCTCTTATATTTAATTGCAATGTCTCCTCAATTAGAGGTTAACTTCCGCCCCCAAAAATTGAGATTATTGTTGTTGGAGATTATTGTTATTGTCCATCACTTTTAAGTAAGAGCTACCTTGAAAACGTTATTATATTGCGGTAGCACTTATAGGATCCAGTCATCAATCAGGAGACCCTTTAGCTAAATATAAACTGAATTAAAAAGATGGTCCATGCTCCCAAACTCTAGATTTCATTGGCAATCTGATTTGCAACTGAGAGAGGCTGCACATGACTAGTCTTGAAATTAAATCAAATTAGATGCCCTCATGAGATGTTTGGGCTGTTGGTTTTAGTTTCTAATCAGTCCCACATTTTATTTATATTACAATATAATGGATCCTTTCCCTGGTGTGTTGATTAGGCTGGATGTGGGGAGGATTTGGGGTGTGCAGTAGGTAGGAAGATTTTAGGCAGTGGTGGATTTGACACTGGCCAAAGGGCCCCAGCCAAGAGGGGAAAATGGGCGCCCCCCATGATTCTACCCACTCTGCCTGCCCACCACTCCTGTGGTGGAAGTGGGAGCCCAGTGCCCTGACCCGCTCCCCGGCAGCGCTTGCTCCAGTTCAGAACTCCAAACCCCGAATCCACCGCTGAGGTGGGCAGACTGCTGCAGCATGTGTCTGACTGCGAGCTTATGGGGGCTGCTCCCCTTGTAAGACTGTGCTACTGGTAGCAGTTTCTGATTTGTACAATATTAAGGAACCAGAAGTAGCACAATTCTACAGGTAGCAGTTACATGCAGGTTTTTTGTATAGAACTGCTCCCCGCAGTGATGTGCTACCAGTAGCAGTTTCTGATTTGTACAATTGTAAAGAACTGCTCCTGAAAGATATTTCTATCAGAAGTAGCATAATCCTACAGCAGTGGTCTCCAACCTTTTTACACCCAAGATCACTTTTTAAATGACAGAACAAGCCAAGATCTACCTCCCCATCCTTCCCCCAAGACCCCACCCCTTCCTTAAAGCCCCGCCCCACCCTCTCTATTCTCCTCCTCTCCATCACTTGCTATCCCCAACTCTTATACTGCTGCTTTTTTTTTTTTTTCCAATTCTTCTGTAGGTAGAGGTTTTTCCAACATTTGGCCTGTCTAGACTGGACCAAATGTCAGAAAAACCCCTTCTTTTGTAAGCCCCCTTATTCCTCATGGAAAGAGGAATACAGAGGTTACCGAAAGAGCATGTTTGCTCTTCGACTAAAAAAAGTGGAAGAACAAATGCATCCCTGGATGCAGAAGAGTTTTTCTGTGATATCTCTGGAATCCTCAAAACTCCTGGGCTGCATCTAGACTGGCAAGATTTTGCGCAAAAGGAGCCGCTTTTGCGCAAAAACTTGCCAGCTGTCTACACTGGCTGCTTGAATTTAGGCAAGAGCACTGACTTTGTAATGTACAAAATCAGTGCTTCTTGCGCAAATACTTTCACGCTCCTGCTCAGGAAAGCCTCTTGGCGCAAGAATACTTGTGCAACAGGGCCAGTGTAGACAGGGAAGGACTGTTTTGCAGAAAAAGCCCCGATGGCTAAAAATGGCCACCGGAGCTTGCAAAAATCGTTGTTTCAGATTGTTACAGATGCTTTTAAGAAAAGCACTTTTTGCGCAAAAAAGCATCTGTAAAGCCAATCTAGCACTTTTTATGCGAAATACTTTTTAACAGAAAAACTTTTCCATTAAAAGTATTTCCACAAAATCATGCCAGTCTAGACGTAACCCTGCAGTCTAGCTGTACCCTCGCTGGGTTGAGACAGGATGTGTAGGCTTTGGGGTGAGAATGAGGGATTTGGGTGTGGGAAGGGGTGAAAGATGCAAGCTCTGTGAGGAAATCTGGACGCAGGAAGAGGTGGAGAAGGGGACGCTGGTTCGGGGAGGGGGCTCCAGGCCAGGCAGTGTTGGGGTCAGATGGAGGGTTGGGGTACTAAACAAGCCACAGGTTTGTGGATGTGAGGGTGCAGGAATTTGGGTTGGTGTATGTGAGGGGCTCAGGGCAAGGGGTTCCAGTGTATGATATGCTCAGATCTAGGAGAAAGGGGGATGCAAGAGTGTTATGATGCTGTGGCCAGATGGGGGCTTGTCCCCAATTGAGGGTTTGTTGACCAGGCTTCATTTTTAAATAAAATACTATGTCAAACACAAAAAGTTTCTACATTGTCTTTATTTATGAGAAGGGCAGGGAACCTGTTTTGAGTCAGGGGTCACTGACCCATGGAAAAGTCAGTTGGGGCCACACAAGTGAGATGCAAAAAAATAATTCCCTCCAAAACCCCCAAGCCTCACTAATGTGGCCCCAACTGTGCTGGTGGGAGCAGGGGACATGGTACTGGGGAAGGCTGCTAGTGGATGTTGGAGCAGGGGACAGGGTGCCAGTGGGGACAGGATTCTATAGCTGGGGGCAGGGGAGAGGGAACAGGGTGCCAGGAGGGCAGGGGACAGGGTTCTGCAGCAGGAGGCAGGGTGCCTCCCAGGACTCCCATTCTTCTCCCTGCAGAGGAGGGAAGCCCTGTCGTACCCCTCCTGCGGGGCCGGCGCATGCCTCCTGTGGAGCAGGGAAGCCCGTGCATGTGCCCCCTCCAGGGCCGACTCCCCACTCCCGCGGAGCAGGGAAGCCCGCGCACACGCCTCCTCAAGGGCCGACTCCCCCCCTCCCGCAGAGAAGGGAAGTCCCAGCGCGTGCCTCTGGGGACTCCCCCACTAAGCTCCCAGCATGCCACAGACCTGGGGCAAGGAAGCAGCCATTGCATTTCCAGAACCCCTGGAAGTGACGCGTGTTAGAAATAAAAACTGCCCCCCCAGTAAAAAGTTTGGCCAGGCCACTTTTGCTGTAGTGGGCTGCAGTACACCTTGGGAGAAACTGCCGCACTCCTTCCTGCATACCATTGCCTTTAGAAAAAGAGAAGGTGTGAAAAGGGGAAAATAGCCTTTCAGACTCTCCCACCCGCCACCTTGGCGTGAGAACTGCGGGGCTTACCTAGTCGCATGAAACCTGCACAGTTTCGCCCAACCCCTGGGACACAGACTCCCACTTGGTGACCATTGGGCCATATATGGTAATATGCAAGTGCTGGAAAGTGATGTGCAGATTTGGGGATAAATACCCATCGTGACAGTTCGCTTGAGGAGGTCTTCACAACACATGTACCAGCGCATGCGGTGCCTTCCCAGATACTTCAAAGCGCTGCCGCCTGATCAACCGACCAGCCACCTCCCCGACTCGGCGAACTAAGGCCTTCGCAACCGAACCGAGCATCTTTGAAATGTTCCGTGCTGTGTGTTGGTATGTATGATTTGATTTTCTGTATGTATGCTTAGTGTTGCAGTTGTTTTGGGTAGTACGTAGAGTTTGTAGTTATCACTGTTATTTAATTAGTGAGCTGGATATTTTAGAATAGAGACTATCCCCTTGCCATTCCCATCCTTATATCTCTGACACGCTTAACTAGAAATTGTAGAATAAATATAATAAATACTGTAAATTCATTATTAACACGGTCTATTAAAAATCTTAGAATAAATACTATAAATTCATCACTGTCATAAATAAATATCCTTTATTTGCTAAAACTATCCACCTGGTTCTGTCCTTCCCCCCTTGGGTATGAATCATTGACCTGTGGTTCTCGCGACAATGCGCAGCTCAGGACTTCCGTCCACCCAGCGGGTAGCCGCCACTACCTCCATTGTTGCTGGAGGTAGGTAGTTGGGCTTCTTGGGAGTAGGGGAAAATTGGGGGCCCGGAACATCTCACGATCGACTGATTGAGGCCTCGCGATCGACCAGTCGATCGCAATCAATGGGTTGATGACCACGGTCTACAGGTAGCAGTTACATAAGGGATGTCTAAACTACATCCCTCTTTCGAACAAAGAGTACAGGATCTTTCGAAAAAGGGTTGTTTTTTTTTCGAAAGAACCACATCTAGACAGCGGTTTCACTTTCAAAATACCCTTTTTCGAAAGAACGCTGTGATGCAATTATGCAAATGAAGCACGGGATATTTAAATCACTGCTTCATTTGCACTTTCGATCTGCCTAATTTACATCCCTCTTCAAAAGAGGAATGTAGTTTAGACATAGCTACACAGTTCTTTGCATAGAACTGCTCCTTCTAAGATTGTGCTGATAGCAGTTACTGATACATTTGATTGTAAGAAACTGCTATCATAAGACAGCACAGTCCTACAAGTAGCACAGTCCTACAAGTAGCAGTTACATATGTATAAAGTGTAAGAGACTGCTATTGTAAAACACTAATACTAGATCTAACAAATTCCTATAGACTCAGTGATTGTTACCATGCTTCAGTCTTCTCACACAGTACTCAAGTTCAGGCCAAAAGGGTTTCATGGTACCTGTAAGTGACTTTTGTTTTAAGTGTAATTTCTGTCCTGTCCTTTGTAGTGGCTGTGTTATCTGTAACACAGCAGTAGCATTTAACAGCTAAGTTTACCCTGTAACAATAAATAGTAACTGTTTAAGCTTTAACCTGACTCCTTCAGTTGCTGTAACAGAACCAAGCACAATTTAAAAGCACACACCACCTCACTGCCTCTGACAGATCTTGTGCTGACAGCTCATGCACCTCCCCCTGTCTCACTCCTGTCTCAAAGCCATTATCTAAAGCAGGAGAGGGGAATCTTTTTAGGGTTGGGGAGCGCTCATCCACAGAAAAATCAGTTGGGGGTTGCACACAATTGAAAAATGAAAAAAAAAATCCTCACTGACATGGCCCCCAGACCCTCAACTGAGGAGAAAGACACTCCCCACATTCCCCGAGGGGGGCCCAGCTTAGTAGATTTTGTGTGCTCCAGCCCTGTGGTGGGGCAGCAGGAAGGCTGGAATGCCAGTGTGGACTTCCCAATGCTGGGGGGGGAAGGGGGCTCTGAGCCTTGGGGGGCAGATACAGGCTAGGGGCCACATTCAGCCCCTGGGCCTGAGGTTCTCCATGCCAATCTAAAGCAGTGATGAAGATTTTGAACAGAAATGTATCTAGAACTGATCCCTGCAGGACACCACTCATTATGCCCTTCCAGCATGACTATAAACTACTGTTAACTACACCCTGTTACACAAATGAATGTCCTTATTTCCCTTTTTATAGATTGCAGGGCAATTGCCCTTTCCCAGTCTTCTGGAACCTCTGCCATCTTCCATGACTTTTCAAAGATAATAGCTAATGGCTCAGACACCTCTTTGGTCAACTCTTTGAGTATTCTAGGATGCATTTCATCAAACCATGATGACTTGAAGACATCTAATTTATCTAAGTAATTTTTAACTTGTTATTTTCCTATTTTTACCTCTAATCCTACCTAATTGCCACTGGCATTCACTATGTTAAGCGTCCAATCACCATCAACCTTGTTGGTAAAACCATAATAAAGACTTCATTAAGCACTTCTGCCACTTCCTCACTTTCTGTTATTGTTTCCCCCCCTCAATGAATGGGCCTGGTCTTGGTCTTTTCTACAGAATGTGTTCTTGTTACCCTTCGGCTACATCTACGCTGCGGCTTTTGCTGCAAGGGCCCATGCAAATGAAGCACAGATTGGTATATTGCCGTGCTTAATTTGCATAATTTATTCAAGGGGTTTTTGCGCAAAAACAAACAGTGTGGATGGGGTTTTTTTTGCACAAAAACCCTGGGAGAGGCATAAGGATCTTGTGCAAAACGGGGTTTTTGTGCAAAAAAAAAAAAAAAGGCCACGGTGCTCGTTTTTGCGCAAAAACCCCTTGGAGGATGCAGCCTGCGGCTTTCCTGGATCCATGGGTGGTCCATAATGTAGACAAGGAGAGGTACAGTCTTCCCAAAACAGCTGAAAAGACTGACTGCCTAAGGCTGGGACCGCCACCGGGGAAGGCTGGAACCGCGGCACAGCAGCCTAGCTCCCCATGGCCCCCGAGGAAGGCTGGAAATGCGGTGTGGCAGCCCAGCTTCCCCCAGTCACCAGAGAAGGCAACTCAGCTCAGCAGCCTGGCTGCTGGGTGCGGGGAGGAGATGGGGCAGTGTGGCTTTCCCCAGCTGATGGGGAGGGCCGGGCCGGGGGCATCACAATAGCCCCAGCTCTCCACTTGGCCACAGGATCGGGCTGGGGGTGGGCAGGGCTTGGCTCCAGGGACAGGTCCTCAGGCAGAAGGGGTGTGGCTGGGTGTTGCCTTCTCCAGCTGGGCATTCACCCGACGTCCATGCCTGGATCCAGCCTATGAGGCTCAGCAGCCCCTGCCCCCCTGCAGCAGAACAAGATGGTGCTGGTGTTCCAGACACCCGGGGAAGGGGAGGAAACCAAGACCTGGAGCCTCTCCCCAACATGGCTGGAACACCAATGCTGGGTTACCCTGTTGCAGGGGTTGGGAGGGAGTCCAGAGCATCCCAGCCTGTGGGCTATAGTTCTCCATACCTGCCTTAGAGGGGCCTCATTATACAATTAGGCAGTTTCATTATTTTGGATACAAACAGAGGACTTTTTCCTAGAATTGATCTGATAATTACTGATCTTGGTGTGTGTAGGTGAGGGGTCATTGGTATCTGGAGCAGGGATTTCCCATCAGGCAGTGCTTCCCTGCTTTCTGTGTCCCAGAGTTCAGTGAGGTTCTTGTGTTGGACTTTTTGTCCTCCATTCTATGATGTGCATGAGGCTAGGGATGCTTTCAGAGGGGTTTAGGTGTGTCTTCTGATCGGTTTTGGTTCAAGCAGAGACAGAGGGGGCAGTGGGAAAGTTTTTCATTAGGCTGACAAGCTGGATATTATGCCCTCATTCACCAAGAACACAGTGTTATAACAATAATAAAAAAATTTAGCAAGTGCTGTAAGAGAATCACAAAAAGAATTGCTAAACTTAGTAACTACTTTTTATTTAAATATTTTTGATCATTAGCTATTAAAATAAAAACAAATAGTACAATAACATTCATCGCACAGAGTAAAAGAAATAATATTTGCACACTATACTTAAATCGGTTACAAGGATGGGAGTGCAATTCAGGGAATCACAGCAGCGGATAAGACAAATTTGTGAACTGTTATGAGACTTCATGTCAGCATACTGAATGAGCAGAGCTGGCTAGTGAAATGCAGGCAAAGGCCAATATTAAAGACTGGCTTGTGTGGCTGGGTTTCACCAGCAAAGCATTGACCAGTGTTCGCCTAGATTTCCAAACAGTCTCCTAGACACTCGGGACTAGGGACCAGGAAGGGGGGGGGGGGACTAATAAGAGTCTTTTAAATACTCAAATTGTGTTATACACTCCCTGAAATGCTGCATTTTGGATTTTTTACAATGTTCTGTCTTCTGTGCCTGTAGCAGGACAGATAGAGAGGTGTAGTGGGGGACTAGCAGTGAGAACCAATTAATTAGAACAGCTGTACCTTTAAGAACACAGCCAGGAAGCTGCCCTGTGGTCCTACATAGCTCTAGGGATGTGAATGATTAGTAGACTAAGCAAATGCACGTTTCAAAGCAGCAGCGCTGCATGGAGTCCAGTGGTAACTGTTATCCCATTTGCTGACAGCGTCTCCCCCATGAGCTAAACCCCAGCTCCTACTCCCCTTCCTGATTTTTTTCGCCTCCACCCCACTTCTGCCTCACCCTAAAGAAGTTTGATGCCCCAGGTCAGTACATTTCTGCCCTCTGCTCAGACCCCAGCCTCCGTTTCCCCCTTTCTCATCCCCTGTATTTTTACCCCTGTAACTATTTTTATCCCCTTCTGCCCTGCCTGTGTTGGGGCTTTGCCCTCTTGTGTTACTCCTGCGGGAGAGTTTACCAGCTGCTCCTCCCCCCTCCAGCCCTGATTTTGCCCCAGCACCGATTCTAACCCTGCCTGTAGCTGCTTCCCTTTCCATCTCCTCTGTTAAGCCCTTTTTCCCTTTTTAATCCCCTGTAAAGTGTATTCAGCAGAAAGTTGCACTAGAGGCAGGGCGAAGAGCAGGGGCTTCAGCAGAGCTACTACTGAGCATGCTCAGTGACCCTAAATTCTTCCTAAGTAGCAGCACGTCAGCGGAGGGAGACAGAGGGGAGTTTTGCAACTCAGTGGCTCCTGAGAGTTTGCGGGGAGAGGAGCGAAGGGTCCCGTTTTCGCTTAGTTGAGGAACGCGGCGCTTGGCCGAGGGGGGCACCAGGGGCGCATGGGGAATGCCAGGCGGGCGGTAGCGGCAGGGCTCGTGCTGGGGGCTGGCGCGTGTTATTGTGTTTACAGGCTGTACAGGAGCAGGAGGGCAGCAGGAGCCGCAGCCCGGTCAGCCCAAGAGGGTGGTTTGCTGCCTCAGGTCTCCGGGCTTTCTGTCCTTCCCAGCCTTGCCTGGGGGGCACCTTCCAGCCTCCACCCAGGTGAGATGCAGGGGGGAGCAGACTGTCAGCATCCGGCCTCGCTCCCACTAGCAGAGGCTTCGTCTAAAACAGTGGCTGACACGCGCCAGGGGAGTTTTTAAACATTTGTATTGCCAGTGAAATCTAGAGTTTGTAATAGTGACTTTTGGTGTAACAGCACTGCATAAGGCGTTAGCAGAGAGCACAGCGTTGTGTGCTTAGGCAAGTGAGGGGACCCTCTTTTGCGTTATTGGATGTTAGCGTTTCTGACTTCCTGGCAGTAATATGTTAACCAACTTTTAGATCTTTACAGTCTGTCTTTTTAATAATGATGAGACAAATAATGATGAAAGAAACAGACTGGGACTGAATTTGGACACCAGTAGAAAATGTGTTGACATTTCTAATGGGAGTCTAGATTTGTCTAGCTTCTGTGCAATGGGACTGCATTGGTTTGGTTTCCTTAGCTCTGTTTTTCATGAGAATTGCAGGTTACACTTTTGACATAGTTTGGCACTTCAACTGTGACTGTCTTCCATTTTTATAGTTTAAGTGATGTCACTGTTTTCAGATAACATAATTGATATTGGTAAAAATGTAGGAAAATAGGCTTCAGAATCAGGCCCGGCCAAAGAGTTAACGCGACCCAAGGTGTCACACTGTTGCTGGCTGCGGTGCACGAGCAAGTGGCTTCCAGCCAGGGCAGCAGGCAGGCACCGGGCAGTGTGGAGCCCTTGACTTGTGGGGCCAAAGGCAACTGCCTAGTTCCTGAGGCTGGACCTGTTCAGGATAACAACAACTTAGAGTGCTACAAGGCAGTATTTGCTGTGAAATCTTTTTAAAGCATGACTATCTGTTTACGCTTTCACCAGTATGGCAAAAGTCAGTAGGATCTGTAGCTACTTAGTACTGAAAGTCAGAGGTTTTTTTGTTTTGTTTAAGTGGCTAATGCCTTGATTCTGCAACTGGATCTGGATGGCAGACACCTGCTCTTATGTGGAGCCTTTGAAGTCAATGGAGGTCCACCAATTATCAGGAATTCTCCATGGAATTCTAATTGCATGATCAGGGAACCTATATCTGGAGTTAGATGCCTAAGTGACATTTGAAAATTTTAGAATTGTCCAGGACCTTTAAAAAAACCCAACCTTTTTCATATTCAATGGCTACCCACTGTGCATAAGGACTCGGTAATGAGAAAAAATGCTAACCAGGAGAATCTCCAACAGAGCAAAGGATCCTTTCTTGAAGAACAGTGACTGCTTCTGAGTTGAGCTAGTCACTTTCATGAAATCTTAGTATTTAAATTAGAGTATCCCTTCTTTTGTCACAAATCCTGGTCTTCATAAAACTGTATTGCCTGCTCAAGAGCTTCGCTCCTGAACTGGCTGATCATTATCTTTGACATCAGTAGTGTTTGCTTTCATGAAAACTAGGTATTACATGATACTTTTGTGTTAAGCTGACATAAGCGCAGAGCTCTTCTGTTAGCTAAGTGTCTTCATGAAGAAGAATAACCTTAATGCAGCAGCTGTTGCCTTATCAAAGAACTTTAGTTCAGCTCAGATGCTGCTGGATTAGCTTATTCTTTATTCACCATGTTCTTTCCCAATTCTAGTAGGAATGTTACTGGAAATATAAGTAAAAATGAAACTTTCTATTCTTCTCCCAAGTTGCCCAAATAAGTTGCCACATTCTATGGCAGAAATGGAAGTAGCAGTCATTTAAAAAAAATCGCCATTGGATAACTGCATTGAATAAGGATCCAATCAGGATGAATAATGCTAATAGAATTATTTATTTTATTTTTTTTTACTTTCTACACTTTGTAGTTTTGAAACTATGGGGCTCAAAGTCATGCAACTCAGAATGTTAACATTATTAAAAAAATTTTTTTTTTAAACTGAATAGAAATCAGAAACTACTTAATCGTTTTACTTAATCCTCAAATCAGGCTTTCTCAGATTACATGCTGAAAATTTGGGCAGATGCTTTCTTTTTAAAAATACACACATTGAAATCCTGCTTTAAATGCAAAATAGAAGCCAGCCTTCATTGGTATTGCGGTGGCTCTGCCATAATATCATAGGTGGATCAGTGAATCTTGGAATTATGTGACCTAGAATTGGCATGCTTTCCATAAGTACATGGCTGTAACATAGCTCTGTAAAAGTTTCGGTTCAGTGAAATAATTTTTAAACTTTTTAAACCTTGACAGACACTGATCTTCCAAAATCATCCAGTAACCTGGAAGCCCATCATCTACAGAGACTTATTCATTTGCTTGAGTCCACAGATGATCCATTAATTCAAGAACAAGCCTTAGTCACTCTGAGCAACAGTGCTGCCTTCTCTGTAAATCAAGTAAGTAATGTTCTAAAGAAGCAGTTGTATTTTAAAGTGAGTCATCATAGAAAATGACAGCATTTTGCAGGGGGGTAAACATGGGATTGAGAGCTAGAAACTCCTGTGCTCTAATCCTAAATTGTGACTCTCACGCAGATCCTAAAAGGTATTTAGGTGCCAAACTCCTGTGGATTTAAAAGGGTGTTAGGCACTCAAATAACTGAGAGGCTTGGGACCAACGTGACCTTGTTTAAATTATTTAATCTCTCAGCCTTAATTTTGCCATCATTACAATGGATATAATAACTACTGGGCTGTTACGAGCATTGTATTTTCAAAGCACTATTACATATGTGCATTATCACTAACAATTTTATAATGCCAACTGAAGAGTTTGATCTGAGAGGTGCTGTAGACCACTACTGCCATTATCAGACCTTAAATTTGTGACGTCTAACCCCTTTGCTATCAGGGTATTCCTTTGGGAATTCAATATGTCAAATTTCTTTGTGTGATATATGTTTTCCTGTACCCACAAAGGGTTATTTCAAGCTTCCACATTTGTTGTTGAGGGAGGGTGGGCATCCGTCCCGTTTTTACTGGGACTGCGCTGTATTTAAGCTGTCTCCCAGGTGTCGTGACTTAAAGGTGTGTGCACAAAATGTCCCGTATTTGCACACCCCCTGCTGGTCCTTGAGTTCCCCAGTCAGCGCAGCTACAGCAGCCTCATATTTGTGGCCATAGTAAAGCACATGGTGTGTGGTGTCAGCACCCCTGCCTGAGAGAGAAACCAGGTATGAGTGTCTTCCTTCCCTGTGCACGCTACAGAAGGGGGAAATTCTGCCAGCCTTTCAGGAACATGGGGCTGAAGCCCTGACTGCTGGCGTCCTTCCCCACTCCCCCCAGTGCTGGAACCCCTTTCTCGAGCACACCCATCGTTGGCTGCAGCCCCCTTCCCAGGCGGCCCTCCCCGTAGGGCTGAAGCCTTTTGCTGCCGTGGGGCTCAAGCCCGGTTCCTGAATGGCCCTCATCCACCACCCCCCATGGTAATCAGCCCAGTTCCCAGGTGGTTCCATTCCCCCCGCCCCCCCAACGCGGTAATTGGCCCTGTTCCCAGGATTTCTCATAACAATAGTATCTCAATTATTCTCTGGCTTCTAATGAGAAACTAAATTATCATTTCTTTTTTAAAGTCCTTATTCCCTCCTCCCATGCACCCATTACAGTGACCGGGATGTCATGAGGTCCTTTTTCATAAGGAGAACTAAAAATGTTGGTGAATTCAGTCTTGGGGAGGAGGAAATAGGATTTTTTGGCAGAAGGTTGCTGTTCAAAAATATCAGACTCAGAGGGGTAGCCATGTTAGTCTGTAACTGAAAAAACTGAAAGATAATTTTAACTTTGTAAAGATAAGGAAACAAAGCTAAAGTTTTAGAACCTGCTAATCATAACATTCAACCTGATTATGCAAACCTGCATGCTGAAATCTTACTGAATTCAAAGGGGAATTCTGACATGGAGGACTTGAAGGATTGGGCAAGCTGTCCATTTAAAATTAATGTGCAGTCATTGTCACTTGTCTGAAACATCTTTATCATCTTTCACTAGCCAATTTTGACCACAATTTAGAGAGTTTGCTATCTTCAGATATTAGGCATATTCTAGCCTCAAATGTTTAAGCAAGGTACCCACTGATTTCAATGGAAGTAGAGTATCTAAACCAAAATATGACCTGTTGATGACATTTTCTTACACTAAACAAAAAAACCCACATAATTGTTTAAGTTGAATTAAGCAAAACATAACTGATGCTTTTTTCCCATTCTAGAAGTGAGCAAAGCTTTCTTAATTCAGATAGTTTTACAAGATTTGAGAATTTTAGGAGTGACGCTGCAGAAACATGTCATATTTGTTCTTATGTTATCTAAGAAAAAATATTTTGAGATAAAGGAAATAGGTTCTATAAATTGGCACCAAAATTTTCACAATGAATGTAAAGTGTTAAAATTAAACTACTGATATTCTTTGCTTAACTATCAGAAACCAGATCTGGAGGTTTTACTCAGGCAGAATTCCCATTTGACTTAAGATTAGCAGTAATATCCTATGTATGTATCTGTTTTTCTTTTAGGATATAATTCGAAATTTGGATGGTCTTTCTATTATTGGAAGGATGCTGTCAGATTCCATTCCTAAAGTTAAAGAAAAAGCACTAAACACACTTAATAACTTGAGTATGAATGTTAAAAATCAAGAAGAAATAAAGGTAAGTGCACTAAAAAGTACCATAACTGAAGCAAAATTGAACAAAAACATAAAGTATGGACAGCTAGGAAATAATAAAAAACCTTTTTAATATAGGTATTGATTAAAAGGAGGGTCCACCAACTAGGGATGTAATAGCGTAGTCAATTAACCAATACAAAAAAGCGTATAGGTTAATGCTGTAGACTACATGCATTTCCCGGCCTGCCTCCCTTCCCCCACCCTCAGCCAGTAAATTTTTTAGCAGGCTGGCCAGATAAAGGTATCTATCACAAAGAGGCAGTGGGGGAAGAGGGAGGGCAGGAAGGGGGGGTGCTGGAGGGAGCCAGCTTTAAAGCTGGTTTCCCCTGCTCCAGCTCCGTGGGAGGGGGCAGGGGCGCAGCAGCGGCCAACTTTAAAATGTCCAAGAGCCCCCACTAGGGACTCTTGTACATTTCAAAGTTGGAACGCCACCGGGAATCCCGCTGACCCCAGGCTCCATGCTGTGTTCCAACTTTGAAATGCACAAGAGCCCCGGCTGGGGCTCTTGTACATTTCAAAGGCGGAACGCAGAAATTCTGATGAACTAATCGAATGGTTGATGGAAATCCCATCGACTATTCAATTAGTTAATCAAAATTTAACATCCCTAGTGGCAAGACAACAGAAGCTGCAGTCTTGGCAAGACTCACACATCAACTCACTGTACAGCTACTTTGTCATATCTTAATACCACCATCTCTCTGCTTTCTGGTGTTTATCAGAAAGCAGAATCTAAAGCTGCCTAAAGTTGAACCTTGGAAAGACTGAAGAAATGCTGACAAGAACAGGGCAATGCCTCCTCTTTAACTTCTCCATTATTAGAGCTGGAAAATAGGAAAAAATATTTCATGAATGTTTTTATTTTTTTCCTTTAAACGTTTCTGTCTACATTTTTTTTAATCAGGTCTGATTAAGTCATATTGTAGAGTTGGGATTGTTTATGATTATCCCGTTCTACTGGGTACTCAAATAGCCCTCGTAGCAAGAACAAACACTTCTATTTATAACAGGCCAGGAGAATGTGTCTGATCCTCTCAGACGCAGACCAGACGAGAGTGATCCAGGTTTAATTATTGCAACCCTTCCCTAGGAACAATTCCCACTTCCTGAAAAAGCTCCCACTGGTACAAAATATGGCAGCCCATTTGCTTAGCAATACAGATTGCTGCTGTTTTACTCCACTCTGCATGGGCTCCCCATTAAATACATAGTTGAATTCAAATTCTGATATTCAAACCTATCCCTCTACAACTGTGAACTCTTACAAAACCTATGTTCAACTGTAAATGGAAACTGTTGATCAATAAGAAGAGATCAAGGGATTTCTCTGAGCCATACTTGGACTATGAAATCCATTGCCACAAGAGATAAGAATGACCATGTAACTAACCACTTTTGCAACTAAATGCAAAACTCATGTCTTCTGCTTAGCTTTGCCTCCATAAAGTTATCCCATAGATGCACCCTGTCACATATACAAAACTTTATAAACAATTCAAGTACAGGTACCTCTTGTATGTTGTATGGGGTGGAAAGGAAGAGAAATTTCTGTTTTTAAATACTGGGGTAGGAAATGTGTTCAGATGCTGTTAGGTGGGAATAGTATAAATGCCTAGTCTGACAGCCATTCAGTGCCATTGCTTTGGGCCTTTCCAAAAGGTCCTTGTAAATTAATGTAGAGAAGCAGGGTGTTTTTTTTTTTTTGTTTAAATCAGAACATCTTGTCTAAAGGTATCTATCAGAAAACTTGAATTTTTTTAAAGATTATTTTTTAAAAATACAAGTTGATAGTGTCCCTTAATAGTTTTTTGCTAAAATTTGACAAAGTTTATTTAGCTGCTAGTGCCATACTTAATGTTCTTGATGAAAGAAGAGACTGATCATACATTGTTTTATTTATTTATCCCCTTGCTGATAGAAATCATGATTTTTTTTTTTTTTGAGTCCTCTTGACTACTGACATTGGGATGTAAATTGTGAACTTCTCTGGCTGGATAATAATTTGTACATTTAACCATTTCTTTTTCTGTTCTTTAAGGTATACATTTTACAAGTCTGTAAGGAGATTGAGTTATCACCTTTAAATTCTGATCTGCAGCTAGCTGGACTTCGATTATTAACAAATATGTCTGTTACCAATGACTACCACCATATGATGACAAATGCAATTCCGTACTTTCTTCATTTGCTTTCAGAAGGAAATGAAAGGACACAGGTACTGTTTACTGTGGTATCGTAATATAGTGTAACAAACCAGATACCTAGCTAGTGGGAAGTCCATATAGACCTCACATGCTGCCCTTTAGTGAATTATTATGCATAAATCTGATCCAGGGGACCCCTGTAAAACTCTATGTATCCCCTGTGTCCTCTGCCAGTTAGCACCATGAGATTCTGGGATTATACCCGCTATTAGAGACAAAATTCAGAGCCAATCTAAGTTGGAGCATTCCACTGACATCAGAACATCCACTTAAATACTGCAAACTCTTCTTACATAAATAGTTCCATTAATTGATCAGGGCTACTTACATAAGCTAGACCAGTGGTTCCCAACTGCTGGTCCACAAACCAGTGCCAGGCCGTGAATCGCTGGTTGCCGAGGTGTGGTGACTGCTGGAACTGAAGCTGGTTGTTCGTGGCAGCTCTTGGGGCCGTGGCAGGTCAGGGCCGGCCAAAAAGGTTCCCCACCCCTGCCATAAGTAAAGAAAACATGGGAACCTTTTGTGTTGGACATAAATTAATATTTTACTTGATCAAACTTCATTTTAGATAAACTAATAGGAGAAAGTTAAAGCGCTTAGTCTGTTTAATAATTTAAAGTAATATTTCTTTTCTTACTGATTTAATTAAACTCTTCTCCCTAGCTGCAGCACTAGCAAAATGGCTCGGGCATAATTATGTAACTAACGGCGAGTTTCCGTTAGCAACTGGTGGTCCATGGAAAGGTTTGCATTGAGCCAGGTGGGCCACGGGCCAAAAAGTTTGAGAATCACTGGCATAAGGTGTTGAGTGATACTAAGCAGGAAGGCAACATGGTAGGCACACTTGCAATGCAGGGCTGGAGCTGGGGGGTGCAGGTGGGAGGGAAATGCTGGGGTTGGGATGAAGATGGTATTGTGCATAGGTTGGGGTGAAGGTGACAAATTGTTGGGGTTAGGGGCACAATGTAGGAGTTAGGGTGCAGGAGAGGCAGGAGTTAATGCAAAGGGGGTATAGGATGGTGGTGCAGGGGTGGGGAAGTCCATGGCAGCCAAGGGAAGTGGGGGCGGCATAGTACCTAAGGTAGGGGGGGCAGGGGCACCAACATACAAGTTAGTCCAGGGTGCCATTTTCCCTAAGGCTGGCTCTGGCTGGGGTACATATTTTAATGGACTGGTAACATTCTATTTGGTAACATGGTTTGCCAAAAGTTTGTGAATGGGTTTGCTGGTCCATGGTATAAAAAAAGGTTGGGAACCACTGAGCTAGAACATCAGCATTTGACCTTTAATCTAGTAGTATGTGCTTTACAGTGATATGTCAGTGCCACAAGATGGCGCTTCCAGAATAATAGACTCTCAGAAGGACAAGGAAAGAAATGTGCTCCTGATGCTTTTAATCGAAATTGAAAATGCAATATTTAAATAATCTGTGGTTATTACTAACACAAATCTGGATTGCTTTACTTGTAGCAAGTAGTCTCCTGGAACCCGGGAGACTACTTGCGTATACAAGACAAATAGGATTTTTCCCTAAATATCAGATATTCCTTGTATTTATTAAGGCAATAGCTGACTTTGAAGGTAGAGTCCTTTGATTCAGAAGCTACTGTCAAGTCCTCTGTGAATGCCATGCCTCCAATTATGGTGGTTGTTGTAAATCACTGGATTGAATATCT
This sequence comes from Rafetus swinhoei, assembly GCA_019425775.1. NCBI lineage: Eukaryota > Metazoa > Chordata > Testudines > Trionychidae > Rafetus > Rafetus swinhoei. The sequence continues at coordinate 325,603,106 of CM033437.1, read as the reverse complement.
TTCCTAGTTCATCAACAAACAGGTTTTTCAAATTTCTCCCCTCTGTGACTTCACTCCCAGTAACCTGTTGTTACCAATCAAATTTTCTTGTTCGCTTACCCAGCACACAGCAAGAATCTTATACTGTTTTAGCACTTTCTGCCCATATGGTCAGAGCATTGTAGTATTAACTAAATCTTCTTCCTAAATAAGCTGTTTTATTTGTATTTGTGACTGCTCTTCCTTGGCCTGTTACAATATACATTGACTTAGTGAAGATGTTACACAGCACCTCATTGCAAGTACACACACCTCTCATTTCAAGAATTTATCTCTTTCTTCCCACGTTCTGGTGATTTCATTAGCCCTCTTCTTGTGATGCTAAGGATTCTCAAATCTGCCGTTCCACAATAAGATGCTCAGAGCCAAGTATATCAGTGATGTAATAACACTCAATCCTTTCTTGTATAGCTCCCAATGATAGCTCAAATACTGCACCTTAAGAAATGTAGCATATCTGCATCTTCCCCCAAATGTACACAAAAACCACACCATAAAATAATCACTTTTATATGTACTTGTAAATCATAGGTGTAGGCTTAGAAGGACTATATTTTATCAGAAAAGTCATTAAATGTAGATTTCACTGTATATACACAAACTGTTGCAAAAGTATTTCCAACAATGATAATTGAAATTTACAGATAGGCAAAGTAAGAAAAATACAGCTTGAGAATTTATCTAAGGAAATTTACTTTGTATCTTTTGACAGGTTGACAGTTTTCTGTTTTAATACTTATAAAGCTTTAACTTTTTGAATCTTAATATGTATTGCCACTAATTATTGTTAAGGCTGCAAGTCTGTCAGGGAGGTCACAGTAGTCATGGATACTGTGACTCTGGGATGTCTGCAGCAGCTGGTGAAGCTGATCCCAGTGTCACCCAAGTAGCTGGGGCAGCCCTGGGGTCAGCCACCAGAGCAGTAGCATTGCCAAGAATGGCCCTGAAGCAGCACAGGTGCCCTGGGACATTTTCTCTTTCCTACCTCAAGCACTTGAGATTTTGTTAGGGTATTTATAATAAAAGTCAAGGACAGGTCACAGGATATGAATTTTTGTTTGTCTATGACCTGTCCATGACTTCTACTAAAAATACCCATGACTAAATGTTAGCCTTCCTTATTGTTTGCCATCCATCATAATTTTACAATTGAATTAATAAAAAAATTAAAGATTAAAAGTAAACATTAAAATTATCTGTCAGAATTATTTAAAAATATAAAAATGTCTGCCAAGCCTAGTTATGTAGTAGGAAAGGACAGGAGATCAGAGGTAAGAATCTGGAAGCTTTACTTGGCAATTCCAGACACTTATTTAGTTTTTTTGGTTTTAATAGTACAACATTGTAACAATACCGTAAGTACATATCAGTTACAGAAGAAAACATTTTAAGGTGGGAAATATTTGTTATAGTCACTTCAGCATTAACTGAAGGGCAATTTAGAACTGTACTGAAGGGTAAGGAGGCACAAATGAGTAAATACAACTTAAGGCCTCCTGAAAATCTCTCCATCCCTTCTTTATCACCCAAACAAACTGGACTTTATTATGAATGCTTATTGAAACCAAAATTCACCACACATTAGGGATATGAAAAGTTACCCGGTTCTGGTTAACCGGTGAGGGCTGGAGCAACTCCCCACTTGTCAGGGGCAGGGAGCTGCTGCAGCCGCCTGCATGCCACTGCAGACAAGGTTCTCCAGCCTGACTAGAGCAGCCCCTGTTCATGGTAGGCCTGGGCACATTGCAGGCAGGGGCTGCACTTCCTGGGCTGGAGCACATACACGCCCCTACAATCGGTTAAACATCATATTTAACTGGTTAACCAATAAAACAGGATTTTACATCCCTACCACACATTAGAATACTCCCCACTGAAGGAGCCTGTCACTCACTCCAGGTCAATAGATATTCTTGATCTCACCAAAGACAACCCTGTCACCAGTTTCTCTAGCAAAATGTATTGGCTAAGAAACTAAAAATGTATTAGCTAAGAAAAACAAATGAGAATTATTGAGAGGAGAAAGCAGGTAAAATACGTAACAGATTGAGTCTAAGTTTGTAGTCCAATTGATAGCAGAGATGTAATATCTATTAATATTCATCAGACCAGAGATGCAGAATTGCTCACATAGTCCCTTCTTATAGTTGAAAAGTCTGGCAAGTGTTCTCAGCTAAGGATGTAAACGGTTAACCGGTAAGCATTAGGTTTACTGGAATGCTTACCAGTTAACTGGACCTTGCCCAAACTCCAGTGGCCGGTCAGCCCCACTGAGCCGGAGTAGCCCTGGCCACTTCAGGCCGCTTAGTCAGTGGGATGACAGCCCCAGCTACTGAAGGCATGCTGGCGTGGCGCAGCCCCTATCATACCTGGCGGGTGGGACTCCAGTCCCGGTTGCCCTGCATCTGCTCACTGGAGTGACCAATATAATGTTAATTGTTTAACCAGTTAATTGTTTTAGCTGATATTTACATCCCTATTATCAGCACAGTATGGGCTTTTGCTTGTTGATTACATGCAAAGGAAGTTTGTGGATTTTCCATTATTGAACACAGACCTCTTCGAATAAAAACATTGGCTGGCTAGCATACTACCTTCCACATCCTAATGACTTAACCAACTAAACAATGGGTACTTAGAGTAGATGCAAATTGTTCTTATCAGCTTCTTGTAGCTTGAACACTCTAATTCACTATTTCCCCCCCCCCCCTTCTTCTGCCCCCCTTCCCCTATTTATTCTTGGATCTGGACTTTTAATACTCCGTTCATCTGAAGAAGTGGGTTGTGCTCATGATACCATCCACATATCTTGCCAGTCTTTAAGGTGCTGCTAGACTATTCATTGTTTAAGTTTTTCCAGTTACAGACTGACTCGGCTACCCCTCCGGAAGCTTTTCGAGTTACTACAGATTGATATAAATGTAAATGAGGGCAGAATTTGCTCCTGCAGTATTTTTTCTCCTCAGTTGCTTTAGCTACAATTAATTAATTGTTAAAAGCTGACACTTTGCTTATCTTTGTTCAAAAGCAATAAGTCAAGACAATCCTGGTACGAAAGAGTTTGTAGTCAGAAAGATGCAAAGATAACAAGGGCGTATTGAGAAACTCAGAGGTGGGGTTGGGAGTGGCTCTTTTCTTGCAGTCATCACTGATAAAGTTAATCTTTATGTAAAACTAAAAAGGGTGATAGTGTGGCAAATTCTAATAGGGAAAATAAGCGTGGAAAGTAGGAGAAGGCATTTGCTAAGAAGTCAATGAGTATTAAGATTTCTTCCCCTTATTTTAAATATTTTCCATGTCACTGTGTTCCTTGTTTTCAGATTCAAGTTCTGAAAGTACTCGTGAACTTATCTGCAAACCCAGTCATGACAAGACATCTTCATAGTGCTCAAGTAAGACTTCTGCCATTTTCAAATGGCTTCAGTACTGAACATTTTAGTACAAAAGTTCATGATGCTCTTATTAAATCTACCCTTCAAATTGTATGACTTTTAAATAGCTATACGTTTAATGTTGGAATTTTATTTTGCATAGCCACAGCAGGCTAGGGTAGCTAAAAACATGCAAAGTTATCCTAAGTAGTTTTATATCAAAGATATCACATTCACATATGAAGATTAATGCAAGTGCATGGTTAATGTGTCCACTATATGCCCACTGTTGATCATGCTTCCTGTACTATAATGCAGAATGGTTGGTAGTTTGTAGAAGCCCTTGCTTTCCATCCCTCCTCACCAAATAAAGGCATTGGTTGCTGCTCAGATGTGAGACACACACAAGAATATACCCAATTGATAATTTCTCACCTTGGTTCATCTCCAGTAGGAACATATGGCCTCAAAATGTGCTGCAAATCCTTTCAAATGGATCCAGCATTGCAAATTACCCTCACTTTCTCAACAACTGTTGTTTCAACTGTCATAACTCTTGCATTTGCTACCTGTCTCAGTTTCAGTACATCCAAAACATCTCTATCCTCATACACAGGTACTGTTTCGATAAGACATCATTTATGAATACAGTACCCTCCCCACAAATGCAGCTCCCAAAGCAAATTACAGATTTGTGAGTTACTGGGCCAAAGCCGATGGGGACTTGTCCCACCACTTCTGCCTGCAGTTCCCCTCGGTGCTCCTGCCAGGAAAAAGCAGTCATGCCACAGGAACTTGCCCCACCCTGCCAACCCAGCATGCCTGTTGTGGAGAGGAGTTGGGACACTGGAGGCTTCCCCTGCTCCCTGGTGGAAGCGGCAGATGGGAGCAAACCCTCTCCCAAAACCTCACTCCCCGACAGGAATGCTTGGCAGAGAGAGCGGATTGGGGTGCCCATTTTTTCTGCCCCCCACCATCAGTTAATCAGGACCCCTAAGCATGGGTCCCATTGGCCCAGTGGCTATTCTGCCACTGTCCCAAGGTCTCTAATTCATGTAGTATTTTACCTTCCAGCAGCTATCGGTGCCCTCAGCACACAGGTGGTTGCATCCATTTCAGCTATGTGACATTTATTTACAATGTCAACAAATGAAATCTAAACCCCTTCAGACTGGCTTTTATCTGTACTGTGTTTTACCATCAACTGACCTTCTCAAAAAAATCAGACAACATAACATTTAGGTTTGGCATCCCATTTTAAAACCCCTTTGTGGGAGTCGCAGGCACAGGCAACTAATCTGCTGTCCTCCAGACAACATGTCTTACTACAGCTCCATTATTAGGATGTAAGCAGCAGGTCAAAGTAAATAAACAAACAAACAAAAAAGACTGGACTTGTTCTTGTTGAGGTTCCATTTCATCTGACCATGTACTGCAGTTTTTTCAAGAGACACTGTAAAGCTAAATGTTTCAGAGGGGTAGCTGAGTTAGTCTATAACTGGAAAAACTTAAACAAGGATGAAGTGTTTCAAGGGCTTCGACAAAGAAGAGCATTCTTAATCTGAGCACATCGTTCTCACCTGTGGGGATGGCACACACGGCCCGATTCCCCTCAGTTCCTTCGTACCACCCTCAGTCACAGACGGAGCACAATCCTTCTCCTCTGCTTCCTTTCTTGTGAATGAGAACAGATTTAATTAATCAGTTATAAATCTTTCTGTTAGAGTTTCTAGATTCAATTGTTTAAAAAAAAAAACCCTCAATATAAATAGTTTCCCCTCAAACCGTTGAGAAACGCCATGGCAAAACTGGGCCTCAAATGGCCCCCTCACTGAGAGACTTCACAACACTAAGGTAGCACCAAGTGAAACCCTGTTTTTAAATAGGTGGGGGGGGGGAGAAGAATTGAAACAATACCCGGTTCACCTAGATTTAAGAAATATGACCCAATGCCCATTTCAGATGGCCATGGGTCCTATATTCGATGCTTAGGTGAGGTGCATGTCCCTCAAAAATGCATGCATTGTTGCAGCATCACACCCAGGGCGCGAAAAGACAGGGTGCTCAGATTAAAAATGCTCCTCTTTGATGCCCTTGAGCCCCAAGCAACCAAAAAGAGGAATACTCAGCAAGAGACCCCTAATAAACAGAAGGAATGCGCAAGTTCTTCCCCTAAATCTCAACCAAGAAAGAATGTCTCTCCAGCCCATTCCCTGCCTCCAAGAGTCAGCACTGGAGACAAGTTGGGCATGTCCAGCACCGGCCACTCCCATGCTGCATCAATAGTGGACCCTAAACCAAGAACACCGTAGTCAACAGCACCGGCATCAACAGCACCAAAGACTTGGATGGACCTGAAACTGGATAACATCACGGTGCCGCCGACACCGCAGGTGCTGAGCCAGACCTTGGCATCAACAAAAGCTAAGGCTAAATCCACGAGGCCACTACTGCACTCACCAAGCCCGGAAATGTTGCCTTCCCTACCTATTCCTCCTCTATCAGCACCTAGGTTACCCGCACCGTGAGAGTCTTCTAATTCTCGGCACTGCTCGTATCACAAACGTAGCACCAACTGACGGCGGCACTGCGGTCTTGATCGCTGCTTGATGAATCTTGCATGCAATATTCCCCGTCTCCATCACTGACTAGATACTCCCCCCGTTTGCCGAGACCACCAGTTCTCTCCTACTGCTCGGAATATGAGGATGACCAGAGGAGTGTGTTTTCCTCTCCAACCAGACTATATAGTCCTTATGACAGACACCATCCACGGTACCATCACCACCCCCTTGTTACTCCGAATGGTCCTATCTCCCTCACCACAGAGCACGGTGATCACCAGGCCACCATTGTGTTCCATCACCACATCATTCCATGACGCTGTCCACAGGCCCTTACCATACCCATCTTCTCATAGCCCTCCTCCACCAACGGAGAACCCAGATATCAAAGAGGGACAGCTGATGAGTCAGACCATGAACCACAAGATCCCTCACCAACAGATGCCAAATCGTCCTTTCCTGATGAGGTGGTCATTCCAGATGACATGTCCCCAACCGATGACCTGAAACTATTTCATGAGCTTTTCAAAAGGGTCGCTATCAGCCAGGAGGTTACTCTGTCCAACATTTCAATGCCATAAAAAGGTCTCATTTAGATTGTAGTTTCCAGCCCCACTGTGACAATACTTACGTGCCTTCACCTCATGGGGCATATGGTAGTCACAACGTACATGGTTCCTTACGCGTGTCTCCACTTTCATTGTCTCCAACGCTGTCTCAATGTACACCCCAGATAAGGATCACGTACATAAACAGGTGTCCATTACCCTGAAAGTTATCGAGTCATTATGCTGATGGGCTGACCCAGGAAACCTCCTCATCGGTGTTCCCTTCCACCAGCCACAACAATCTATACAAATTACCATTAATGCCTCTCCCCTGGGCTACTAATCTATTAGAGTTCTTTGAAGGGGTCAACAAACATGTGGACAAGGGGGACCCAGTAGATATAGTGTACTTAGATTTCCAGAAAGCCTCTGACAAGGTCCCTCACCAAAGGCTCTTACGTAAATTAAGTTGTCATGGGATAAGAGGGAAGATCCGTTCATGGACTGAGAACTGGTTAAAAGACCGGAAACAAAGGGTAGGAATAACTGGTAAATTTTCAGAATGGAGAGGGGTAACTAGTGGTGTTCCCCAAGGGTCAGTCCTAGGACCAGTCCTATTCAACATATTCATAAATGATCTGGAGAAAGGGGTAAACAGTGGTGGCGGCAAAGTTTGCAGACAATACTAAACTGCTCAAGGTAGATAAGACTAAAGCAGACTGTGAAGAACTTCAAAAAGATCTCACCAAACTAAGTGACTGGGCAACAACATGGCAAATGAAATTTAATGTGGATAAATGTAAAGTAATGCACATTGGAAAAAATAACCCCAACTATATATATTTAATACGATGGGGGCTAATTTAGCTACTACTAATCAGGAAAGAGATCTTGGAGTCATCGTGGATAGTTCTCTGAAGACATCCACGCAGTGTGCAGTGGCAGTCAAAAAAGCAAACAGGATGTTAGGAATCATTAAAAAAGGTATAGAGAATATCTTATTGCCCTTATATAAATCCATGGTATGCCCACATCTGGAATACTGCGTACAGATGTGGTCTCCTCATCTCAAAAAAGATATACTGGCATTAGAAAAGGTTCAGAGAAGGGCAACTAAAATTATTAGGGGCTTGGAACGGGTCCCATATGAGGAGAGATTAAAGAGACTGGGACTTTTCAGGTTGGAAAAGAGGAGACTAAGGGGGGATATGATAGAGGTATATAAAATCATGAGTGGTGTGGAGAAAGTGAATAAGGAAAAGTTATTTACTTGTTCCCATAATGTAAGAACTAGGGGCCACCAAATGAAACTAATGGGCAGCACGTTTAAAACAAATAAAAGGAAGTTCTTCTTCACACAGCGCATAGTCAATCTGTGGAACTCCTTACCTGAGGAGGTTGTGAAGGCTAGGACTATAACAGGTTTAAAAGAGAACTAGATAAATTAATGGAGGTTAAGTCCATAAATGGCTATTAGCCAATATGGGTAAGGAATGGTGTCCCTAGCCTCTGTTTGTCAGAGGATGGAGATGGATGGCAGGAGAGAGATCGCTTGACTTGTTCGATTCACTCCCTCTGGGATACCTGGCATTGGGCACTGTCGGCAGACAGGGTGCTGGGCTGGATGGACCTTTGGTCTGACCCATTCTGACCATCTGACCCATTCAGTATGGCCATTCTTATGTTATGTTCTTATGGGCTGGAGAGCACATATGTACCATCACTGTGCTCAGAGCAAATGGACAACCCAACGTCACCACCATGTTCTATATCTGTCACCAGGATGGTGCCTGTTCTTCATCCTTTGTGTGGAGGCCATGTGCCTATGGAACTGGTGTATCAACAGCTTCAACCTCGTTGCATCGTACCTCCTGTGGGTCAACAATACAACAGTGGATGCTGTTAGCACTTTACAACAGACCACGAATAGGAGATCCACACAGAAGTCATACAGAACATATTTTTTTGCTGGGGATTTCCAACAGTAGATCTCTTCGTGACTTACTGGAATGCCTAGTGTCCCCAGTACTGCTCCAGAACAGGAATAGGACCAGACTCGCTAGGGGATGCTTTCCTAATCACGTGGCATGTGCCCTTCTGTTACGCATTCCCTCCAATACCAAGGGTCATCAGAAAGATCCTGTCAGACAATGCCCGAGTTATCCTGATATCCCCAGCGTGGCCCAGACACACTTGGTTTCCTTATCTCTAATGTCTCGTCGACCTCCTCACACCCTTCCGATTTGCCTAGACCTCCTGTCTTAGAAGGCGGGTGCCCTCCTCCATCCTCAACCAGAAACACTGCATCTCACTGCATGGTTTCTCTCTGGTTGTCATGAGTATTTCCTCTCCTCTTCTAAGTAGTGAGGGAAGTGTTACTTCAGAGTCAACGACAGACCACCCACAATACTTACCTGCACAAGTGGAAACATTTCACACCACGGTGCCATGAGAGGGGTACCCAACCAACCTTTGCTTCCCTAAATACCATCCTTGATTATATTATGTATTTCAAGCAACAGGGCCTAGCACTCGCCTCCCTTAGAGTACACCTTGCTGCTATGACAACCTTTCACCCTCTGATAAATGGCTTTTCATTATTTGCATACCCTGTCACTAAGGCATTTCTCAAAGGATTACAAAATCTTTAGACCCTTGGCCCCCATGTGGAACCTGGAACTGTTTCTTGGCTCATTACCCAGACCGCTGTTCGAACCCTTAGCCACATGTTCGCTCTCACTATTAACAGTGAAAACAGTATTCCTAGTGGCAATAACATCAGAGAGACAAGTCAGTGAGATTGCGGCCCTGACAGCATCCCCACCTTACACAATGTTCCACAAGGACAGAGTGGTCCTCCGACCACACCCTACCTTTCTACTCAAAGTTTGCACAGAATTCCATGTCAATGAGCCCATTGTCCTCCCTACGTTCTACCCGAAGCCTCATAAGTCCTGCGAGGAGGCGGTTACATACCTTGGACATACGCAGAGTGCTGTCCTTTTACACTGACCGCACACAGCCTTTCTGCAGCTCAGACTCTGTTTTCTCAATTGTGGAATGCTCTCTGGGACCGCTTAACATCCCACTTGGGGCTGAAGCAGAAATATGAGAAACTTAGTTTAGTGATGGCCCCTATGGTTTGAGGCTCCAGGCAATTGCCCTACTTGCTACTCCCTAATGCCAACCCTGACTTTTATATGTAGAAAACCAGTTGTTGTGACAGAGATGGACCATGGAGTTTTTATAGCATATTGTGGGGGCCTCAAAGAAAAAGGTTGAGAACCCTTGATTTAAATGACATCACATTGGCAGGATGGATAAACATGCACTGCCATTGCCCATTCTGTGTCTTGTCTATGGATAAGCATACTTCATCGCAAGTTTTTCAGTCCAGTACCTTTTGCTAGCCCTGCAAATTAGGATAGTAGGATGTAATTGTGATTACATCTTTAGGCTAAGTTTTTGAAAATTAAATTAAAAAGTTAACTGTATTTGGTCTTGCCCCTGAAATTTTGCCTGAATCAGTATTTGAATGGCCACAGTTTAGGCGCATCTAGACTGCAAGCTTCTTTCGAAAGAGAGCATCCACACCTCAAAACTGGATTGAAAAAGCGATCTGCTTTTTCGAAAGAGCGTCCAGACTGCATGGACGCTCTCTCAAAAGACAGACCTGATTGTTATTCACAGAATGGCCACCAGGGCACCTGTGCTTTTTTTGATTGCCTCGTCTTTCGAAAAATGTCCCTGTTCTGCGTCCACACGCGCCTTTTTTACCAATGTGGGAAAAAACCCTGCGTTCTTTCAATTTAATTTCGAAAGAACATGATTGCAGTGTGGAGGCAGGTGAAGTTTTTTCGAAAGGGCTGTTTTTTCAAAAAAACAATGTAGTCTAGACATACCTATGCTCATTATTGTACCAAAATTGTATCTTTATCCTGTCTACACTTTAAAATACTTGACAAACTTTGAGGCAATTGAAATACCATTAGAAATAAAAGCAGTATTCCAGCTTTTAAAAATGAAAAAGGGAATTTTCCAATCACATTCTAGAGATTTAGAGAACAAAGCATGTGTCAGGCTGCAAAACATAAACTAGTCTTTTATAAAAGGAAAAATGTGCAAGTCTGACATGTTTTTAAAGTACATGGTAGCTGTAATGACTACCGGTATATATATAGTTTGTTTGAGTTGGAAGTTGTCTGGTATGTAGCTCAATATTTATTTATTTAAAGAAAACATTTGTTTTTGAGGGGGGTTTACATGAAGAATTCACACATTTACTTCTCAATTGATGATTAAGAATGACTTTCATGTATTTAATGTCATAGGCACCATCATTGCTGTCACTTTTTGACAACGGCATAAACAAAGATATTCTGCTTAGAGTCCTGACTTTTGCTGCAAATTTGAATGAGAATATGAAAAATGAAGAGGGCATCATTACCCAAGATCGATACAGTGAAGATTCAATTTTTTTTCTGCTTTCTAGGCATTCTACCCAATATGCTCAGAAACTGTTAGGTTTATTGCATCACCAGGATAAAGAAGTGAAAGAACAAGCTGCCAAAATAATAACACTGCAAAGAGGAGATATTCAGAGCCCTAATCCTCTGCTCTTATTTTGCTGAGCATCATTACATTACTTTAAGCAAGACAGCTTACAATGCATTTAAAACAAGGTTAGAGATTTTTTCAGAGTAATGTAAAACAATGGTCTCTCTCACAAAACTAGTTTGTGTACATGACAGAGGAAAGGAACTTTGGGGCATGGAAATATTTACATTTCAAACAAAGTAAGCCATGAAACAATGAACTAAACCTTTACAAGAATGAACCTTAAAGAGACCTGTTAATGTTGCAAACAGCACGCTCATTTATCATGCAGCTGTAAACATTCACTCTAGGCTGTAATGTGTCAGATTTACAGCATTGAATGTAATTTTAAATAAAGGTTAGATGACTTACATTTTGCTAATGTAATTCTATTAAGTTTACATTATACTTGAAAGAAAATATTGGACCATTTAATAAGAAATTAACCCCTACATTATTGATTGGGAGAGAGCATAATTAAATTATATAAACATCTTTTGAATGAAATTAGAAATAATTTTAATGAGTAGCTTATAAAGTTTATATTACCCTCTAATTGCAAAGTGTATCCACTCAAAAAACAAATGCAGATACTGTACTTTGAATATAGACTGTAGAATATATAGTAGAAGACATCTTGTACTGAAACAAGATTGCTAAAAATCCCTGAGCAAAAAAATTATAGTTTTAGTTGTGCCTCTATAGTTAAGGTTGCACCACAAGTACTGTTTAAAGGTCAGTCTTTCTAAATCCTTTAAAATCAATATGCTTAGCTAGATTCCTCTGAAATTTGGTATGCTTTGGCCAGTTTGGCCTTTAGCAGTGAAGAACATGGCTACTGATGTGGAGCTATAAACCCCAGGAAAAATTTACCATTTTTCAAAAAGCTGCTAGGGGCTTTTTTTTTTTAAACACAGTGCTAGGGCTTTTGTGGTGTGGATCAAAATAGACTCAATCTGATGAGTTTTACACAACCTAGTGCATAGCACCCACTAAATCTTGGGGGGGGGGGGGGAAGAGAGACACGCTTCCCAAATAGTATTGAAGAACTTCTATTTGCAGTGCAAATCCATGGATACAGAAAACCAGCCAGAAGGTTTCTATTCCTGCCATTTTATATGCTTTATAGCTCAATTCTTGTAACTGCTCTAAAATTTGAAAGGTGATTTAAATGGCTTCCAAATTTGGTGTGCTCATGGGGACACAATTAGTGATCCAAACTTGGAGTAACATGACCAAGGGGTTCCTGAGTTACAGACTCTGTTCCCTCAATAACTACCTTTTGCTGCCTGATACTGTTAAACTGAAGTCCTAATGACTGGATGACTCACAGACCTCATTAAAATTGATGGCTATGTGCTCAGCCTTCAATTAATATAGTCAAGGATAAGTAAATCACAACCACCAACACCCTCTACCCCAGATGTACCTGGCATTGGCCACCACTGTCAGCAGACAAAAATACAGGGCTATGTGGACCTTTTATCTGATCCAATATAACTGTTCTTGTGAATTTAGCATCCAGTGTGCACACAGAAGCCAAACAAAACAAAACAAACAAAATCTATACCCTGCAAGTCAGACATGTGTTTTAGAGTAACTAATAATCCTGTAAGTAATATAGCAACTTTTTACAATTAAATGTGAGGGAAAATTACAATCTTCCTGACATCAATAGGCTTTATTTTGTAAATCAGTATAGCAATTTAATACAGATGCATTTAGCCAAGTTTTACAATACTGCACATATTTTGTAATTCCACAGCATGCTTAGTAAAACCATACGGAAGCTATGAAAAGTCTTCCATAACTCATGCTTGAGACAGTGCCATCAGTGTCTCTGCTTATTTAAAGGGGGGAGGGAGGCTGAATCATGACTTTAAATAAAAGCAAAATGAGTTTATGTACTGCATTTGATATGGAAAACCAATCTCAAAACAATAGTAATATTCAGACCTATGATAAAAAGAGTAACTTTAATACAGTGAAAGCACAGATTCTGGCCAGCAGTAATAGTTTTGCATTAGTGATGCAAATCTTAAGTAATACATCTTTTTAGAAAGGCACATTTCTTTAGAATCATTTTTAAACTCTTCGTTAGTTTGTCATTAAATTAAAACATACAGGCATTCAGTAAAATCAGTATTTTACTTTAAACATGCTTTTGCAACAGCTGGAAGACTCCATCTCAGAAAATCAAATATAAAAATTTTAAAATAAAACAAGTATATTGATTTTTTTAGTTGATGGAAATAGTTGAAATTACAAGGCATTTATCAGTTAATGCCTTGTGCATTAGCCAGTGTTTAAATCACCTCTCAATATGCCATTCAGTTTATAAGCAACTGTGCTGTGATCAAGCAAGTATACAATTTTTAATCTCTGAAAGTAATGAACCTGGAGACTAAAAATCCAGTACAAATTTTTAAAAAGCTTCATAACCCGATAATGAAATGATCTTTTCATTAGTTTCTAGTACAAATCAGAACAAGGCTTGTAAAGGATTGCCACATTTTAAAAAATTATTCAAGTCCATCATCATTTGTGTTCAAGTCTCGTGATTCTCCATGCTGCAAAATAAAGAAATCCTCAGGTTTCAAGCCATATCGTTCAAGGGCTTCATTCAGTTTAACTGGAGGATCCAAGTAATACTGAGGATATAGAGTAAAAAAGAGATAAATGCCAACATTAGATAAAAGATGGCTTTCAAGCTGGACACAAACTGGTTCCTATTTTAGATGTAATTGATAATGTGTATATTTTCTGAGATTAAGTAAACATGAGAGTTTGGAGCTTACTGGAGTGGTTTGTCAATTACTTAACACCCCCACTGAAATTATACCCATTAATAACAGATAACAGATAACCTATAATGTTTACAATAGTAGCTAAATATGCATCTGATACTAAAAGTCAATACTACCTCACACCCTATTGGATACAAGTTCTTAAATAAATCAGGATGAGGTCACTCGTGGGATTGGACTATGAAAAAAATTAAGTACTTGAGGAAGTGGTGTTGGTGATTTAGTACAATGTACAGTAGACTTCCGATAATCCGGAACCTATGGGATTTAGCTGGTGCCGGATTATCAGATATGCCGGACTATCAGGAGGTACTATAAGCAGGTTATATATATACTGTATACATTATATACTGTATATAAAGTGTTCTTAACCCTTTTATTGTACATACTGTATACAGTATACTGTAATGTTTTAGTTTTTTTAAGCCTTTTTTACTCTTTTTGCTCAGTTCAGCTGCTGCCGCTGTTACCTTGTGACTCATTTTTTGCCAAAGCTCACTCACTAGGCTCTTGCCGTTTTGATGCCGGACTATCAGGAGTGCCGGACTATTGGATGCCGGACTATTGGAGTTTTACTGTACCTTCTTTCCCAATTTTAGTAAAATGCATTCCCTGACATATCATTTACAAAAAGACTTATCTCCCACATTTTAAGGTTGAGTTTAATTGCTCAAGCAAGCAAATTATTTCAGTTCTATATCCTGTGAAAATGCAGTATTAGATTTTTAAAAAGAAATTTTGATAATATGAACTGTTAATCTGAAAAGTCTGAGAGGGTAGCCCTGTTAGTCTATAACTTTAAAAACAATGGGCAGTCCTGTGGCAACTTAGAGCCTAATAAATATATTAGGTCATGAGCTTTCGTGAAGTGGGTTTTACCCACAAAAACTCATGACCTAACAAGTTAGTCTCTAAGGTGCCACAGGATTGCTCTTTGCCTGAAGGTATACTTATGCACACAGCATTTCTAGGCAATGCTATCTTGCATACAAAGCAAAGCATGTAAAAAAAGCATAGTAGAGAATATTCAACTTGTATTTAGAATAATGAAAAAAAGCACTTCTTTTATCTTGGAAACTCTAGACTATTCAGGGTAGCCTGGATGCAAAAGGCTGTATCTTTGATACTGTGTTTACATATGTTGCAGCCTTAATAATTCACTATCCAGGCTATTAGTTACAAGATAAAATGCATCTAGATGTTGTAACAATTTCCCCTTAACTACAGTTTTAGAAACAGAGGCGATATATGAACAATATATTAGAAACTTGTTTATTAAAAATTGAGCAAAAAACAGGATATGAGCATGAAAATGTAGCTGTCAATAAAGCGTACCTCTAAAAAAATTGTAAAAGGAATTGTTAATTTTCTGGGCTTCGTCTCTCAGTCTCTTGACTCATTTGTCATGAATTCTATAACCTACATGACTTTCCTCTTTGGTCATTCACTACATAAGCAGTCTCATGTCAGGTTGATGCTAACCCAGCACCACAAATCAGAAGCTAAGACCTGCTCTTTTAACATGTACAGCCGCTCTCCGAGTTACGAACGAGTTACGGACCAACACTTGGTCCGTAACTCGAACTGTTCGTAACTCGGATCCCATAGAGTTACATGGCGACCGCGCTGTTTGTAAGCGCGGATCGCCGTTCGTAACTCGGATCCGCATTTACGACCGCTTTGGTCGTAAGTGTGGATGGTCATAAGTGGAGGTGGCCGTAAGTCGGGGACCAGCTGTAACGCTGATCTCTCCTGATAAGAATATTATGCCTGCCCCCTTTTCAGTGCACCATTTCTGCTGCCAATAGAGCAAGTATTCCAAAATTGCCCGCAAAACAAAAACTCCTGATGTACTGATATTTTTTCACTGCCTTTTTATCCTGAGTCCTTGATGACATCTACAAGAAATTCAGTTCAAGGTATAAAATTGAACTAGTTTTTGTATTAAAATATTGTAAAATTTAGTTTTAACTAAATATTTGCAATAGGATTAAGGCATGGTAAGTTTATAACTCTGAGCTAAAGATAATTAGTTTATGATGTTTGTTATGAGAGGATTAAGCTTAATTACTGTTTCCATACTTAGGAAGTTTGAATGTATTTCTAATTAGTCCAAACTCACCTCATTTGCTAAAGCAAAGGTTCCCCAGTGAATTGCTACAGACTTCTTTGTCTGAACATCAATATGAATTCTTACAGCTTCTTCAGGATTCACATGCTGGTATTTCATAAACCACCTAACAAACACAAAATAACTTACATATTTAATGTAACCTTTTACATTTAAGATACCTGTTCTTTATTATGGTTTATAAATAAGTGGCAAGAAGACGTAAGCTATTCTTATTTGGTCAAAAAGGAAGGTCTATAACTGAATAAGTTAGAAACTGTAGAAATCTTACTTGCTAGACATGCCAGTAGCATTCCATCAACTAACTACAACAGATGTATACAACAGCACTCACATCTACAGAATTTGGAGGGCTATGAGTTCTGTTTTTTTAATTGGCATTCTTTATAGTCATGAGAAGTTTTCCCAATGTCTTCATCTTAAAGATTTATGGGCCAGCTGCTCTGAAGAAAGCTCATGTTAATGCCACCATAATCAATAAGTATGCAGAATTACATGATATATTTGTCCAGTCCAGTCCTAGTGGACATGTTCCATAAATCATCACTTAGCAGGACAGTATTGAATAAATACTTTGCTTGTTACTGTAGGTGCAGTCTTTTGAGTGAAATGTCGGACCGGTGTCTAGAGCATTAAAATTACATTGGTTCATCTTATAGGATTTGCTATAATTATGGGCCAGTGTCAAAAAGTATTACTAGTGTAGGGATCAGTGACAGTTAAAGTCTCTCTAGAAGGCAGTATAGAAGCAGAGTTTGCACAACAATGAGAATGCTAGCTTTCATTTCTGAACCTGGTAGTTCATGAGGAATGCTGGACTTTAATCTCACCATTGTGATTTCTGTTTTGCTTCCTCAACCTACCCAGGCTTCATTTCTGACATTTTAGTGACTATTTCCTTGAAAACGGCTAAAGCTAGAAATGAATGAATGCCTTATCCCATCTGAAAGATACCATGTGACAAACAACATATAGGAGCCTTGATACAGAGATCTTTCAAATGCTATAAAAGCATTCATCTCTAACTCTAGAGACACTGCAGAATCATGTGAGAACTGAAATACAGGAAAGTCGCATGGTAATCAGAATGATATAATAGCTCTGTAAATTGTATCCATGTACAAAAAGGGATTTCAGACTGTGATCCCAGTGCCTTTCCTATCCCTGTTTTCTTTTCACATTCAAATAATGCCATGCCATGTGTGTTTTTTAAAAGCTTTTGAGTAAAGCCTGATATAAAACACAACATTTCAGCTTATTTCCCTCTCTTCACTATCTTTTGGCTCTGGTCTACATTTAAATTTAGATTGACTTAACTACATCACTCAAGAGTTAAGCCAGGAGTGGGCAATAATTTTTGAGCGGGGACCACTTCAGAAATTTTTGAAGTGGCCCTGGGCCACTTTGGAAGGGACGGGGCTTCAAGCAGATGGGGTGGGGCCAGGACACTTCCATGCTTCCCCACCCACAGACCCTGATTAGTCTGGGGGTTGGGGAGCGCACAAATTCTTCTGCTGACCTAGCTTCCACCATTCAGGGAGATGAATTATTTACATTAATAGAGAAACCCCTTCTGTTGATGTAAGAAACATCTGCACTGCAGCTGTGTCACCCATAGCACATACATGCCCTTGTTCTCCCTTACCATTCCTGCAGCCTTCAAATCTCTTTTGCTCTACATTTCCCACAAAATATTTTAGACAAGTGAAAAGTTCAGAAGTTTTAGCTACAATGTTAATATTAATACACTAACAAACAAGTGGTTTTGAATTCAGTATAACATTTAATTTATATAGTTTACATATCTTTTGGTCATTTGCATACCTTGGCTCATAAGCTCCAATGGGAATAGCTGCAAGATCAAAAGGTCCAAATCTTTTACCTATCTGTTCAAAAGCAACACAGTAACCAGTATCTCCCGCAAAGAAAAACCTATTCCAGGGCCCCAAGACAGACCAGCTGCCCCAGAGAATCTTGTCGTCATCTGTTGCAGTCCTCTTGCACCAGTGTTGAGAAGGAGTAAAGACAAAAGTAACGGCATCATGCCCGGGGACACAGTTCTCTTCCCACCAGTCCAATTCAATCACATTTTCACAGCCACACTTCTGCATCCATTCTAAAAGACCCAGCGGTACAAACCATCTCAGCTCACTGCCAAAACGCTCATTTAAACTCACAACAGTATTGTGGTCCAAATGGTCATAGTGGGTGTGGCTGATCATCACTGCATCTATTTTGGGGAGCTGATCTATGGTGCATGGAGGTCCTCGGAAACGTTTTGGACCCACAAACTGCGCTGGGGAAGCTCGCTGGCTGAAGATGGGGTCAGTAAGAATTACAAGTCCATCCATTTCCACCATAACTGAGGCATGTCCTAACCATGTGACTCGCATGCCAGTTCCAGTCTTACCAACTAGTTCAGGGTTTGGAATGAAGTAAGGGTTTAACACAGGAAGCTCTTTATCAAGTTCCTAGCAAAACAACAACAAAAAAAGAATTAGAAAGCAAAGCACACACAGAACAAAAAGCGCACCAGGCACCAATTACAAAAAAATGGCTTGCACTTAGAGTACATCTTTAATTTCTAAGAAATTTGCAAGTAGGTGCACAGATACAATTTTCAGTGACTCCCATTCTCAATAGCTTCTTATTAAAATCATTAACCTTATTTTTAATAATCATTTAATCTTGCTAGTCCTTAGAACTTGCTTTGGAGAGCAGGAAAATTAGGCTTGTGACTCTACAAAGGAAGCAATTCAAAGATGTACTGAAAACAAGTTGCAGACTTTCACTGGAATTAAATAGAATTGCTCAGAATTAATATGATTCCTAGCAACAAATTCTACTATCTTACCCCTATTGCTCTGAAAGAAGATTTTAGTACTGCTGTTACTACAGTACCTCCATCAATTGGAGTTTGGCGTTTAAGTTAAATATTGGAGCTATAGCTTGTGGATCTGAGAAATATCCTTCCAGAATGCCAGCACAGATTTATTACAAGGTACTTATTAAACTGAAGAGACTTTAATCTGATAGGAGGACCACTAATATGCTACCAGCATAATCAATGAATAGTGCTGATAAATTTCTAAGGAGCTGCCAAGTAGAGAGGTATAATGCAGCACCAATGCTGCTACATTACTTATGGAGGGTTATCTTAAATATGAAATCCCATGGAGGCTTAATTAAAAATTGAAATATGGACTTCAGTTCTACTGAAACCGTTTTAAAAGGTAATGATTAAGTGTAGTTCTCTGAGTGCTTGTTCATATCAATTCCCATTAGGAATGCATATGCATGACAGCAGGAAGATTTTTTTTCCCCTAGCAGAATCCATAGGTTCAGCCTGGGTGTCCCCTTGAGTTGTGCCTTCATGGCACCCAATATAGGGCCTTGCTGACTTGCAACCCCCACAGTTCCTTCTTACCTGCACATGATAATGTGGCAAACCGGAAACAGCTTGCAGTGGTAGTAGGGGCTGCTAAAGGCTGAAGCCTTTGCAGGGAGTGCTGCACACACAGACTGGCCAAATACCCTGGGCATGCATGTTGGATGCTGTGGCACTAGCAAATTTAAAATGGGTCGATTAATCCTGGAGACCAACACTCAAAATGCTATCAGATCAACTCTATTCATATATATCTATTTCTTAAACAGAGTTCCTAACCCTGCCTTAAATAGATCAAACTCTGAGCCACTATCACTTAAAAAGTGATATACAACTTTATTTTTTCAGCAAAAGAGCTGTCAGTTAGCTGGCTTCACAATCAACCAGTGAAAGTCTAGTATGCGCTTCAAACTGTAAGGAATAAACTCCTGAATTGCTTCCTGAATGCCGAAAAGTCTTAGTAACTTCTACTGGCTCAGAAGTGCATCGCCAAACTGAGGATTTAAGATAAAGTCCAGAACTGTATTTTCTCTCTTTCATGGGGAAGGGAGGGGTTAGGGATTTTTTTACATTATTATTGTATACAGTACCCCCTGAAACTGACTAAGACCTACAAACACTGATGCAAGACAAATAAATAATAATGTCTTTTACCAATAATCAACACTGTCTTAGTACAAATGTTTGCTCAAATTAGCATCAGTATAAAAATTTACTCTCTCAGAGTATCTAACCTAAGGACTGTAGCCGACAAAAAGAGGTAATTATAATTTAGCAGGTGTTTTATACCACTCCAAATCTGTGTTAAGCTTTTACCACCATTCAAGCCATACAGTAATATTTTTAGAATGAAATGTCCTATAATACCTCCAGCTTGAATAATGTAGTAGATATCCTACAAATTGTAGACATGTCCTATATCTATTGAAAGAAACTTCAATAATCCGTAACCATGTGAGTTCAGATAAATACTGTTAGTGTATTTCCTGGACTTTCTCTCAACATATAGTCTGAACTGTCTAGATTAATTTATTCCATGTTTATAGGCCTAGCCCACAGATTTAAATATTTCTGATTAAAACAGTAGAAACAGATTAATTTTTTTATTATTCCTTTCAAAAGTTAAGAATGCTCAAAAAGGTGACACTGGTGAGTCTCTAGAAACAGTCTAGCATCTGTCTCCAAAAGGAGACTAAGAAGTCTTACTTGAAAATTTTCTTATTTTAAAGATGGGAAATGAGAACTCTCAATACCTCCTCACAGAGTTAGGACCTACATTTTGGAATAATAAACAATTAAGAGTAACAGTAAAGAGTTACCTGTTTTGAACATGGGATGTTACTGTTATTTTTTTCCATCAGGGCCCATTTCAAAATATTTGGCAAGGATGGAGATTTCCATGTTGGCCAAGGGTTGATAAACTTTCCATCTTTACTTCTTTTTGATTTAGTTACATCTTCCTCTAATCTGTAATCCAGTCTGAAGCTTTTTCTGGATGTCCTGGAGGAGTCACTGCCTCTGGAACTTCGACTTGAATTTTGTCGTTTCTTTACTGACTCCTTAGGATATTGGTTACATGCGGTCAAAGGTTGCTCTTCATCTGCCTTCTCATCCATGTCTTTTGGTGAAGAGCTAAAGAATATTTTTTTAAATTAATAAATGTTTTGACTAACATTCATAAAATTGAAAGCTTTCCCACACCACCATCAAAAAGTAAGCTGCCCTTTCCATTTTGCAATTTAACTCATTTTTCCATACAACTTTATTTTATAAAATAGTTACTATTATACAGAAAGCTTAAACAACATGTATTAGCAAGTAGCATAATTGAAGCAAGATCTTCCTGGTATGCATAACTTCAGAATGAAATACTAAATATAAAAGAGGGAGATGTTCTTTAATTTCTCATTTTGGAAGAGCACCAAACTCCTCCTAAAGTTTATTTAACACTTGATGTAATTTGATCCTGCAAGGTCATCCTTTTATGACCTAACAAAAGAGGGGTTTTGTTCTGTAATAAAAACTTCAGTATTATATATCAATAAAGATACTTCTGTTTGAAAGACACATCAATAATGCATCTCTTTATACAGGTTGAAATTCTGTGGTCTGGGATTCTCTGGTACAGCAACATCTGGACCATGGATGCTGCTGGACCTGAGAGCTCCAGAGGCAAAGGTTGCCAGTGGTTGGGAGCTCTGCTGATCTAGCAGCAGGCAGCCTTTAGGGCTAGTGGTAGGGAGCCTGGCCAGTGGGCCTACAACTGAAGCATGGCCAGCTGGGAGCCACCTCTGGCCAGAGGCAGGGCAGCGGCCTAGAGTGGAGCCCTGTCAGTGGCCCAGGAACAGCACAATGGCCAAGCCCTGGCCAGGAAGGGAGCTCCAGGAGAGCCTCACCTGACCTCCCCTGGTCCAGCAAACTCCCTCCTTCATGACTGCTCAGTTCCCAAGGGTGCTGGACCAGGGAGGTCTAACCTGTAATATGAACAAAATGTATGAACCAGAAGAGGTATTTGATGCTTCATGATGTTCTTTATAATTGTCTAAAATGTAGCTGAAAATTCAGTTAAGCTTAACCAATATAATTAAAATAAGGCAACTGCCTGATGGACGATCCAAGTCCCATGAAACTAGTTATCCCAGGGATGAGCTGCAGAAGTGTGGGGTCCATTGAGGAAGCTGGGTCCTGGACAAGTACAATAAGTCCAATGACTGTTTTATTTGCAACATTTAGTATTTTATATCTTCAAAGTGTTCTAGAAACGGTAATTTTAACACCACTGCGAGGTTAATAAATATCCTTATTTTGCAATTCGAGAAACAAATTAATTTAACTACAGTTCAAGGCCATTTCACAGCAGCAATTAGAATATGGGAGCCAACAGCTCCTAACCCAGGATGTATTCACAACATTGTTATGCAGCACACTCAACATGCATCCTCTAGATTAGGAATTTAGAAAAAAAACAATCCAAACTCAACAGGACTCCAAGGAGTGGGGGGAATCCTGTTAAATTAATGAGTGACTAACAGGTTCCGTTTAATAAACTCTGGTATACACTTATTTTGAATGAAATTTTCAACTCTCTTCCAACGTTAAGACAAATTTTGATTTGGTGTCCAGTTATTTATAACAGAAAAGTACTAAAGATTTGAGAGCTGTGCATGATTAAAAACAATAAGTTACCAGAGGTAGACATGTATTGTACATTGTTTAGAGCAGAGGTGGGCAATAATTTTTGATGGGAGGCCACTCCAAGACTGTGGTAAGTGGTCCAAGGCTGCACGTTTCTGTGGTGGGATTGCGGAGTCTGGGATGGAGGTTGAGTGCAGAAAGGAGTTCAAAGTAGGGGACTGGTGTGAAGGAGAGGGTGTGGGTCTGAGCGGGAGTTTGGGTGAAGAAGAGGGTTGTGACCTGGGGCAGGGGATTGCGGTTCAACAGGGAGTGCAGGTTTGAGAAGGGGGTACAGGTGCAGGAGAGAATTCTGGCCTAGGGGAGAAGTATAGGGGGCAGGATCTGAGAGGAAATTGTGACCCGGTGCAGAGAGGAGGGTGTGCAGAGGGCTAGGGCAATGACCAAAG
Source organism: Rafetus swinhoei (assembly GCA_019425775.1). Taxonomy (NCBI): domain Eukaryota; kingdom Metazoa; phylum Chordata; order Testudines; family Trionychidae; genus Rafetus; species Rafetus swinhoei. Next base: position 325,580,081 of record CM033437.1, on the reverse strand, counting down.
GTGAAAGTAAGCAGGTGCTTCCCAGTACAGTGCACCGGTAAGAGACCGACAGCTGCAGCACATACAGACTCCAGCCCCAGAGCTGGGGTAGCCAGGCAACCTGTCTGTGGCCAGCCCCAGAGTTTGGGTGGCCAATGCTCAGGTGGCATGGGGTAGGGATGTAAGTGACTCGTTGACTATCCAATAAGCATAGTTGACTATCCCTCAACTAGTTGCTTCCCCCATCACTTCCTGCCTCTATCAGAGGTGGCAAGGTGGGGGAGCAGGAGCCAGCACTGGGGGGGAGCCAGCTTAAAAGCCGATTCCTCACAGCACCATCTCTGCAGGGAGCAGGAAAGGCAGGGGAGTAGCAGGGACCAGGCACAAGCCGGGAATCAGCCGATTCTCAGCTTGTGCCTAGTCCCAGGACGCTGCAACTCTACTATTTTAAATGTACTAAGAGCCTGCCAGTTCTTAATACATTTAAAAGGCTGGTGTGCAGTGGGGGGACCTGGTGCGAGCCGGGAATCAGCTGTCAGTGAGGTTAGCTCCTAGGACTCAGAGCCAACCCTGCTGTGGCTCCCTCACTTATCGACTAATTGACTAGTCAATGGAAATCCCTAGCGTGGGGGCTGCACTCTCAGTCCTGAGCTTCCCCACACTAGGGATGTTAAAATGTGTTTTTAGGTACATCCTTGGCAATTTACCTAAAGCAGTGGTACATCCCAGTACCACTGCTTACTAGGCTCTTACCAGGCATGTAGGGGTAAAATATAGCTAAATCACATCACAGAACACTGAGAGCCAGCCCTGGTGGGTGTATACAAACTTTGAGACCTTGGGAAATTTAGCCACACCCATGATAAGTCAATGGACATCTGGCTAACTGGCATTTTTTTTTTTTTTGGTCCTCTATCTTTTTTAATTGGGATATTAAAGCAGTGGAAGTGTCGGTAATGCTGCTAGACAATATTGACATCCTGTGATTCGTCAAATTCTCTGTTTCGGCACTGGTCAGGCCGCAAGGATGCCAGACTAGAGAGGTTCAACCTGTACTATAACAACCCATCAAAACTGTACATATTGTTGGAGCTCTGACTTTTGAGGTAGATTCCTCTTTTCCTTCGATAAGAACAGCTAATTGCAAATCATTGAGATTGCTTATTGTGACAGCACAGATGACATAGCTGATGCATGTTGAAGATACACAGGTGGTTTCAGCATCAATCATTACTCTGCTATATTTCACATACATAGACTATTAAAAGGCATTAAAAAACCACCACAGAGTCACAAATATCTACGCACATCCACAGCTGGGCAGAGGTTACTGCCACCAGCTTTTAACGGTGTAAAATTTGAACCATAATACTGGGATTAATTTAAATTTCTTTACATTAATTTTTTTGCTTTTTTAGAGAGACCACCCATTTTGTACATTTTATCCAATGTACATTTTGTGCATTGTATCCAATAGGGATGTGAAAGCGTAACCATGTATATGGTTAACCGATGAGCCTGGGCTCCTCAGTTAACCTTCATGGTTACATGCAGGATCCCCGCTTTTAAGCAGGCTCCTTGCGCACACCAGTTCCTGGGGAGCCAACAAGTGCCCCACATGTAACTGCTGAAAATTTCAGCAGTTACATGGTTAAAACACATTTTAACATCCCTACTACAAACAAGAACAGAACTTTGACAATAGGACTCTTCAATCTAGCAGATAAAGTTATAACAAGTAGAGCCCTGCAAATCTGAGATATCCACTTCCTATCTGCAGGTATGCACATCCATATCTGTGAATGTGGCTATCCAGGGCTCACTTTTGCAGATGTGGATACCAATTTTGTATCTAGTACTTTGCAAATTTGCAGATATCTGGATGTGGATATCTGTAGATCGTTCTTGCAGATGCAGATACCAATTCTGTATCTGTGCAGGGCTCTAATAACAAGATGCCATGGGTGGAAGATGAAGGTGAACAAAATTCAGGCTAGAAATAAGGTACATATTTTAGAAGAGGAAGCTAATCAATCATTAGTACAATTTGCCAAGGCTAATAGTGGATTCCTTGTCACTGGACATTTTTAAGTCAAGACTGGATATTTGCTTTAAAAAAAAATCTAATTCAAACAGGAGCTAATTCAAGGAAGTCCTATTGTCTGTGTTATATAGTAGGAAAAATTAGATAAGGGATGGGGAACCTTTTTTGGGTCAGAGACTGCTTACCCATAGAAAAATCAGTAAGGGGCTTCACACAAGTGACAAAAAAAAACCCTCACTGAAGTGGCTCCTGACGAAGAAGGGGAAAGACACCTCCTCACTCTTGCACACCAGAACCTAGGGGGCCCAGACTAGTAGATTTTGCGTGCTCCAGCCCTGCTGTGGGGTAGGGGAGGGGCTCGAGTGCCAGCCTGGGCTCCCTAATACTGTGGGGGAGCCCTGAACCTTGGGGCCACATCCAGGCAAGCTGGGGGCAGCATCCAGCTCCTGGGCCTGAGGTTCACCACCTCTTGATTAGATTATCACAGTGGTCCCTTCTGGCCTTGGAATCTACGAAGTAATTTTACATTAAAAGAGCTCCAAAAGTGTCTTCTTTAAACTACATTTGATCCTGCTCTGAAATCTTTATGTTGGACTAAATTATCGGTCTTCAAAGAGAAGAGGGACTAATCATACTGATAACAAAATGGGTGCCAAGGCATTTAAGGCCCTGCAGTTATCCATCTGCTAACATGGTTTCCACTTGATGCACATACATGGCTTTCATTAGCATTCCATAAGTACTGGAGTGGAGAACAGACCTCATCAGCCACAATGGATTGAATACTTAACCTTTTTAAATGCATAAAAAAATTACAAATTTATAAACAGTTCATCTAGTCAAGTATTCTCTGAATTGTATATTCCTTGAAAGTTTCTCTTGTCTCTCTCTGTTTCTCTCAGAAATAATATGACGACTATAAATCTGGGTGTCTGAAATGTAGCAATTTTGCTTTCTACAGCAATTTTGTACTACTTAGCATACAGCAAGATAAAGCAATTTTCTTTAAGGAAAGAGGAACATTTTGGAATAATCCAGCATGCTTCCACTATTGGCTTAAAATAAAATCTGGCAGATTGTCTGTCTTCAGAGGTTCTTGGCATTCTAAACAAGAAAGCTTCTAAATCTGAGATTTGGTATCTATTCCTCATTTATTTCGAAGTACTCAAATCAAGGATGAGTCAACACTTCCTCCCACCTTCTTGAGCTTACCTCTGAGGTAATTTTATTTTTCTAGCACCAAGCAGCCCCCTATTATTTTAAGTCTCTGGATTGTCTGTCAATATGTATATGTCAGCTAGATGTTGCGATCAACCAGCCTTTTCTGTTAAATCCTATCTGTGGCTTTTTCTACACTTAAAAGTTTTAAGTACAGCAGTGCATTAATGCAGAAATGTAGTCATGGCAAGAGCACTAGGACAGGGCCATCCCAGCACTCTGTGTAAACCACCTCCACAAGAGGGGTAGCTAACTGCTCTGGAATTGCAGCTCCTAGTGCTGTAGCCCAGTTTACTGTGGTGCTTTACAATGCTGTAACTTGCTGCACTTGGCGGGGTGCGTGTGTGCTTTTTCACACCCCTGAGCCAGAAAGTTGCAGCACAGTAAGGTGGCAGTGTGGACTTAGCCAGTTGGGGTGGAGGTCAGCAATAAACAGACTTTTAAAAAAAAAAATCCTGTGAGATCATCCTGCTAGGTAGACTAGGGATATCAATGTGTAGTTGACTACATGATTAACCGACAAGCCTGGGCTTATCGATTAATCCTATCGACTACACGCATTCCCCCCCATATGTTGCCTCTATATCAGAGGCAGTAAGGGGAAGGAGGTAGGAGCCAGCGCCTGTGGAGAAACAACATCCAGTAGGCAAACACTTGATATATTTCAAATGCACAAATGGGATGCAAATACTGTTTGACTGGTATGAACATTTAAAACAGAGCAGGAGGGTTTATTTAAATTAAGAAATAGTTTAACAGTCAGGTGCGTTTAATGATAAAAATTAATCATCAGTATGTAGAAAAATAACGTAGCAGAGAAATCTGTGTTTAGAGAAGATTACACTCACACTGTGTCAAGGATTCCAGGGGTACGTCTACACAGCAGTTAAACATTCGCAGATCAGTAGACTCAGGTTCAGACTGCAGGGCTGAAAAATTGCTATGCAGACATCAGGACTTAGTGTCCCAGAGCATGGGCTGGAGCCTGAGAGGAGGGAACGTCCCAGAGCCAGAGCTTCCACTCAGTCCAAACATCTACGCAGCAATATTTAGCTCTGTAACCTGAGCTCTGATCACTGGCCAGCTGCACCACAGGTCTTTTATTTCAATGTTGATGGATACTCAGAGGGAAGGGAGGGGCAATATTAATTGATAAATACATTGTGGTGGTTTGGTATTAGTTGGGGACTCAGTTCATTCAGCAATATACCAAGGTTTTCAGGCCACAACAGTGGCTGGGGGGGGGAAGGTTCATGCCAAACAAGAATGATTGTGGCTCAGGAGGGGCATGGGTTGGAGAAAATAGGCACTTTGGCCTAACATGTAGGCTTAGTCCTTGAGCTAGTAGGTGTTGGATCGATTTCACAAGTCCAACTAAAAATTGACAAACAGCTGAAGATATACTTGCTGTAGTTCCCAATTGGCGTTAATCATTAACTGTTAGGGAAACAGTGGTGTGTTCAGTAAAATGTTAAAATGGAATTTACTTCACACCTTTCTCAAGTGGAAAATTACAAATACATGTTGTCAGCAGTATTTTTCCTAAAAAATGCAATTTTAAACATTAAAGTTTCAAATGTGAAGTGTTTCTTTTAACTTCAGTCAGGAAAAGGAATTTATTTGCAAATATTAGGAGGTGTGGAAAGAAATGCCCCCTGCTATGGTAACTTTCAAGTCACTGCCAGCTTGATTTCACTCACAGTTCTCTTCTTTCATTGTTCTTTAGCACTGAAATTGCTTAGGGCACTAATGGATACTTTGAGACTAGATTATTAGGAATTTTGTTAAACTTTCGTTATAAAGCACAAACACTTGACACTGTTCAAACCCATAAGGACAGCAGATTGGCTGAACATTCTTAGCCTTACAATTTTGCCTCAAGCTGTGGAACTAACTGGTCTTCAAAGGATGTTTTTAGCATGTTGGACTGTTCCATTTTAAAACTGCACGGAGCTTGTTCAAGCTATTTCATATTTTAGTGACTAGTGAGAAACTGCATGGTACCCTTATGTAATTATTACAATGCCTAAAAAAACCTACCACACAATTCTCTACCATACTTAGAAGTATACATTTTATATCATGGTGGTTCCCTACAAGTATGAACAGGAAACACTAAGTGTCTTGATTTTAAAATATCTGTTGTTCCACTGTGAACACTGTAAAACCGGAGAAACTGATCTGATTTAAAAAATTTAATAAGCAGTGAACGTGCATCTTTAAGCCGGCATGCAAAGGAAGAAGGTACTAATTGTTTTGATCTACATCTGGTTTCATGAATATGAATGACATGAATTTCTTAACAGTTTATTGTCAAAATAAACATGCACCAAAAACATACTAGTCCGAAGCTATTTGTCTTTTTTGCTCTGTTACTACATACAGGAAACATTAAGTTACTGTACTAAAACTTAAAGTATGTTAATTTTAAAGTCTAATTGGGACTAACTGCTAACACAGCTAAGCACCCAACGTTTTTAATAAAATAAAAAATATTAATGAAATTTAAAACATTTAAAAGTCAGAAAATTCAGAGTTAAGGAACCTACAGCAATATTAACTCACAGCACATAGGCAGAAAAATAAAAAATACTACATAAAACCTAGACTCATTATGATCCACCCAATGTAAAAGACAGAATATTGAGTCCAAAAACAGCAGTATCAAACACAGAGTACTTCCTCCAGTGCAACTATGCTGGATGGCTTGCTGTTCCCTGCTCCTTCTTGCATGGCAGAGAAGGTGCAGCAGTTCCCGCTCCCTTCCCTGACTCACCTTCCTTATGTTCACCATATAGTTTGCACAAGGGAGTATAGTCATTTACACCCTGATTCAGCCAAGCTAAAATTCAGCCCTAAATATGTATGTAAATGTTATGCAATGTAAATAATAGGGATGTTAGATATTGATTAATTTAATAATTGTGTAACCACATCAAATCTTAGCTCTTACACATCATTTCATACTCTCGGGGAGGGGGAGGGGGGAAGGAGGAGTGGCAGCCAGTACGCTCCTGACCCCACTTCCAGGGAGCCCCCTGAGATCCCATACTTGCTGCCTCTGTAGCAGGGGCGGCAGGCGGGAGCCAGTCCACGAAGGGAAAACCAGCTCCCTTCACAGACTGGTTCCTGTGTGCTGCCCCATGCAGCTTGCCTCTGATACAGAGCCAGCTCCCGCCTTCCCCACCCCTCTGATACAGGCTTATCTCTGCCTCTGATACAGGCTTATCAGTTAATCGTGTAGTCAACTATGGGTTGACATTCCTAGTAAATACTGTAATGATTTACATTTAACCAGAAAAATACAAAAAGACGACAGTGTACATCAGTGATATAGATTCCAACAGCAATGATAACTTAGCTGGTGTGGGGGGTAGATCTGCAATTGGATTGGCATACATGAACCCTTGTACCTTCATAGTATCCCAATAAAATCAACAGAGCTCTGTATGAGCACAAAAGTCTGTGCATACAAATCAATTGCAGGATCTAACTCTGACTCCACCACTACAGAGTTTCAGAGGATAGCCATGTTAATCTGTAATTGAAACAACTTTAAAAACAATGAATAGTCCTGTAGCACGTTAGAGACTAACGAAAAATGTAGATGGTATCATGAACTTTCAGGGGCACAACCCACTTCTTCACAAAGTGAAGTGGGTGATGCCCACAAAAGCTCATGATACCATCTACATTTTTTGTTAGTCTCTAATGTGCTACAGGACTATTCATTGTTTTTAAAGTTGTTTCACCACTACAGAGATTTACACATATGAACAATTCCACTGAAGTCAACAAAATTACTCGTGATTATAGTTAAGTACAAAAATAAACCTTTCCAGGACTGCAGCTTTTGGTACTTTCAACCGTCAAACATTAATGGTGCATAAATGTACATCAAATGCCAACTTGTGTACAGTATTTGATTTCTCAACTCACATGGTTTTATTTTTAATATAGTAATTATTATTATATGATATGTTTGGGTGCTCAGAGTTTTACTTAGTCTTTATCTAATTAAAACTCTAAATAAATAGAAAAAGTTGTGAATTTACACAGTGCCTTGAATGTAGTAAGTTAACTGCAGGTACCTCAGTTTATTTATGGTTGCTTAACTTTTTAGATTAATTAGATGTGATTAAAAGATAAATGGATTTATCCCAGATGAAAGGGGACTAAGAGCCCCATCTGTAGTATAAGATGTACCTTGTTGGTGCACAGCTCTCTGCCACATTCTAACTTTTTTCTTATCACCATGAACAGAAAACGTTGCTGTAAAACAGTGTCTTGAAATGGTTTCGTAGTCCTGGTCTATAGGTATAGTTATACAGCAATTTAGGAGCAGAAGCAGTCCATTTATGTCTAATTTTAGATCTTTTACATCTAACTCTGCAACTGGCATCTCTATTTCTATGCCTTAAAATCATTTTGTGCCAGGAGAGGACATATACACTACCATGGAAACCTCTCCTATAGACACTTTGAGAGAAAAAGTACACTTCACCTATCAGAGTTCGTCAGAGAAGTTTCGTTTCATGCCTGGGAATAGCTCCTTCAATTTATTAATGGTATGTTGTTGTTCCTTTTTTGCTTATATATAGGACATCAACATGCAGTCGACTACACGATTAACCAGTAAGCCTAGGCTTATTGGTTAATCCTATCGACTACACGCATTCCTCCCCTCTTGGTCCCTTTGTATGAGAGGTAACAAGCAGGGTGGGCGGGAAGAGGTGGGAGCTGGTGCCCATGGGGAGTCAGCTTTTAAGCCAGCTCCCCACAAACACCAGATCAGTGGAGCCGCTTGCCCCTCTCCCCCACTGCACTGCTGCCTCTAATAGAGAGGTGGAGGTTGAGCAGGGCAGGTGGGAGCCAATACTCATAGGGAGACAGCTTTTAAGCCAGCTCTCCACGTGTGCCAGCTCTGCAGAGCCGACTCCCCACCCAGCGCTGCCTCTCATAGGGGAGGCTGCCACAGATCGGCCTCTGTATGCAGTGGGCCCAGGCTTCTGTCCACAGGGAGCTTGGGTCCCCCACAGACAGAGGCTGCTGCCTCCCCCTCTGTATCAGCAGGGCTGCAGACGATCTGCGCGGGGAGCCGGGTTTTAAACTGGCTCCCCTCACGTACCAGCTCCTGCCTGCCAGCCCACACTGCTGCCTCTGATACAGAGGCAGAGGCAGAAGCACAGGGTGGCAGTGTACTCCCCAGAAGCGGGGCCAAGAGTGCCCTGGCTGCCGGCTCTGCCCCCGGGACTATCAAATAATCATGTAACCACTAAGTTTTGATGCCGTTACATGATTATTCTATTACTCAATACCTAACATAACTACTTATATACAATACTATTTAGATCTACTTGATTCTACCACTTCAGTTTGAAGTCCAATCCTACCTCTTCACTTCTCTCTGTAATATACCTCCTTAAAGTCTACTGAGATGTTCTCTCAGTGTAAACCTGTCCCTAATTCTGGTTTGTCCGATTATCAAAAATAGGTCATAGGTAATTTTATTAAAATCATTAGCTACTTTACATACTTCTACCATTAGTCTCTTAATTACATTTGCATCCAAATACCACCGATTTTGCTTGTCTCCCCAAAAGAACCCCATCCATTTCTTTTATCATTTTAGTTTCATTATGCTACCTTTTCTCCAAAATAACCATTTGTAAGAAGTTCGTATGTGATTTTTTTGAGAATTACACTAGCAGATGCTCAACAGTGCTCTGTACACCTCATGCTCTTTCTGAAATGCAGTGAAAAGCCAGTACACATAGAGATAAGACATCCCATTCTCCCTTACAGAAGCACCACAATTATAGAAAACCAGGAAATGTTGGCATGAAATGATATTTCACACAGCACAACTATCACTCTGCTTCCCCGCCCCCCCCAAAAAACACCAATGGGAACTCCATACTACATTGAGCCTTCCTAAGCAAAACTGCTCTTTTTTGCTGCGTCCATCACTCCAAATCAAGATTGTTCTTCATCCACTCCAGTGGGATCTTCTGTATGGTTTGGGTAACATCACTGATCTGAGGAGTATTTGCTGACAACTGTAATGTTAAAATAGCATCTTTTCCACAGGGATAATAAAGGAATATCACTGACACCAAGGCAAATGAAAACAAAAGCACATTTATTTCACATGGTCAAACAATGTATTTTTCCCTTATCTCATTGTTGGAAATGGCAGAAGCATTTAGGCTGAATTTCATACATACACAGTCACATCCCTGATAGGGGACATAAGCATCTGAAAACAGGGAAATATCAGGCAACTTTAAGTTGGTGCTACCAGCTCCAGATACAGTAATTTACCCTCATTAATAAAAGTCTTTTCATACATGCCAACATCTTAGTATTATTCTTTAGTACAGTAGACTGTGAGACGACTTAAATAGCCTGTACCCTATCAGCCTATTTTCTAGGGCAGGGAAATGATGGCACACATTGTCCTAATACTGTATCTATCTGGATAGCCCCTTCACCTTATTTTATCCAAATCTTTCTGTAGCCTCAGTAGTGTCAGTCCATTTCTATCGTTTAGCTTTGTCTTTATTATTATTATTATTATATGGTATTAACAGCCAAGACTATGCCTTACTATGTATTTGTAGAGCACCTTGTATTTTTGTAGCACAAATAAGTAGTAAATAATATTCATGTTATTCCTGTAATTTATTTCTCCAAGAAAATTCAGATGAAATACAGCAAATTGTTTGTTGTGAAATCCTTCTTTTAGCCCAGTGCCTGAGGCACATGCACCCAGATCCACAAAGCTATTTCCTAATGGAAGTTAGGAGCCTAAAGAGCTTTGTGGATCTGGGCCAAGATGCCTAAGTGATTTATCAAGGTCATACTGTATGCTGTGGGAATCAGAACTGGGATCCTGCTAGAATTTAGCGGTATTCTAGCCATATTAAAAGGCCTCTCACTAATGTTTGTTAACAAAAACAATATAATGAAAACAAGACCAAAATGATTTTACAGAAGACCAGAACAAACAGAAAACACCATTACAGCAGGTGTTATGTATGAAGGCACTAACTTATCACAGCATCTGGTGCTTATTAATCTCAGACAAAACAATCTCTTGATGAGTTGCAGAAAGGGCAAGAATCTAAAAGTGATTCTGGGATGGAAGGAGAAGTTATTGGTGCTGTCTCAGTCACTTACTATGGATGGAGAAGCATTAGAGCACTAGATTTCAATCTAGGCAATTCTCCAAAGTCTAACCAGATACAAATATCCAACAGCTGTATTAGGGTATCAAAAGTTTTATGACAGCTGTTGCCTATTCGTTTTCTGTACATGCCTTTTGTTTTATTTAGGCCAACTCAAAATCCATAAGATAAAGCCCATAGCACACATAACCTTTATTTCCCTTTCTGCAGTTCTGCTTCACCCACCTCTTTACATTCTTATGTCCCTGACCTGCCTGTTCCCTTTTTCATACTCTGACAATGGTTCCGAATTTAGAAATTATATTCCAAGGAGAGTCAAATTAGGCTTTTTCACTGTTAGGCACTAAGATTTCTATCAGGTGTTTGGATTTCAGACAATTTCAGTATATATGAATATAAGGTATTTCATTTGAGGTGGCTCATTTCTGACAGACTTTTTTTTTTTAAACTGAGTATCTCATTTGTTCAATAAGTTAATTCCCAAATTTTATCTTTAATTGATGATCTATTAACTATTTTTGTCTAAGATCTCAAAAGTCTACAAAGGAAGAGATGCTAAAAGTCAGTCATTTCCTTATCTCAATGAGAAATTTTTGGTGGTACTTTAGTCAGTCTTGTTTAGAACAAAATAAAACATATGAACAGAGAACACTTTCTTGGCTGCATGACTGTCTGCTAGCTCATTTATGGAGGGGGAGCCTTGTTTGCTGAGAGATAGGGTACACGTAACATATTAGAATCACAGTCCATTAAGTTTTCATCCCATGAAAACTTATTTCCTGCTATTGCATAAAGAGATTAGTAGCATATAGTTTATCCCATTTGCAAATATTTTGCATAAATCTGTACTTTAGATAGTTACCGATTATCCAGATTAGGTTATACAGACTATATCAAGAAACTTTAGTAATATTTTTCACTTCACACCTAAATTCTAAAAAAAATAAGAAAAATATTTGTCACTAGTATCTGTTTACAGAGCTTCTTTTTAATAGGAAAAATGGTGAATACAATAGCAATGCTGGGAGGCATACAAATGTTTTAGGAGATTATATAACATGTCTTTCTGAATGATACTGCAGCAATTACCATGTCAATGAAAAAGGAAACAAACTATAGCAACTGAGAAAACAAAACCTGTCTTCCAGAATTTCATTCACCAGCCATAGATAGCACTTTTGGACCCAATTTTTTTTAAATGGTATACTAATAGTGAAAAATCTTGATTAGACCACCTAACACAGACAATCTGCAGCATCTTTGTTACATGCAATCCATTTCAGTTTCTGTTAAAAATCTGGCTCTGTGCTAAACGGAATTAACACAACAAAATCAGATATAAAACTAGAATGGACCACACACTTGAAAACATTGCAGAAAACCACATGCTGGCAAGGAGTGAGATTTAAGTGACTCAGTAGATCTTGTACATCTCTTCACTTTCATTTTTTTTTCCATCAACTGTAAACAACTCATTTTCTCACTGACACAGCTGCCAGTGGCATACCATATAGATCGCCCATTGTCATCTGCTCTAATAGTACAAGTGTGCCCACACAAGCAGCAAAAAGGAATAAATCACTGTGAACAGTTTTTTAAAAACAAACCCAAAAAAGCACCAAACTCTAGTTCGTCTGTCTTCTCCCCCAGGACCCCTAATCCTGATTTGTTAACTTTCAGGGTAGCAAGAGAGACCCACCAAGGATCAAGATGATTTTGCAGTTGCCAAGATGCTGTCTATACAAGGCAGCGCAATGATCAAGGTGGTTCGGGAAAGTTAGAGAAGGCGGGTGAGGGAACCTCTTTTATCGGATACACTTCGGCGGGTGGGAGACACAAGCTCTGACAGTCGGTGCTTCATAGTTACAGTTTATTTTAAACCTCTTCACACTCTCCTTGAGTAAGCGCCTGATCTGGAACACCGCATGCAGCAAGGGAGGTCCGAGGCAGCAATTGCGGAGCGTGGGCATCTACCGCACTTCGCTGCCTGCCAAGCTCGCAGCTTTGACCTGGGCACTTCCCTGACAGAAGCTGCCAGCCCTAGAGTCGGGGACTATCGGGGGGGGGGGCAAGTTCCCACCAACCCCCCCATGTCGGCCCCACGCCCCCTCTCCCAGCTACGGAACCCATTGGCGCTGGGGCCCGCAGTGAAACCCGGGTCGGGTCGGGCAGGGCTCTCCTCACCCCTCGGGCTGCGGCTGGGCGCCCTCGTCGTCCTCCTCCTCCATGGCGCTGCGGCACCTCCTGCTCCTGCCTTCCCCAGCCGGCTGCGCCGCGACTCCCCCAGCAGGAGCCGTTACGCGGCGGCGGCGGCTGCTGCTGCTGCTGCCGCCTTCTGCCTGACCAGCCAGCCGCTGGAGGCAGCGCCAGGAGTTTCGGGAAGCAGCTCCACAGCGCCCTGCTCCTCACCATGGGGGCGCCGGCGCCGGCACCTGCTCGGGAGCCCGCCCCCGCCCCAGAGCTGAGGGAGCTCGCCGGACCCACTACTGCCGCCTCCTTAACTGGAGGGAGTTTGAAGGAGCCCCCCTACCACTCACCGTTACCAAGATGGCTCCCCGGAGAGCAGTTGACGCCGCGGCCATCTTGGTAACGGCAAAGGCGCCCGGCCCCGACCGCCGCTGATAGTGAGAGGGGATGCGTCACCGGCGCGGGGAAAAGCTGTGTGACGTGTCAGGGCGGCTCTCACGTCACTTGGGTACCCAGCACCTGTCCCCATGAACCTGGAGCTCGTGTGCAGGGTCCCTGGCAGTCTGTGAGTGGGAGGGTGCAGTGTGGCCCCAAGGAAGTGCCCTTGGGGAGGATGAAAGCCTGGGCTCCAGTCCAGCAGAGAATCAGTATGCTAGGCAAAGCTCATTGCTGGGCAGAGCAAAGCATGCAGGCCAGCCCTGGGAGCATGCTCCAAAGTCACTTCATGAGACAGCCTAAGGGGTGGCAGCACCCAAGCCGTGTAAGTATGGCTCAAACATGAGTAAGGATGCAAATTACTAGTACATGCTGGCAGCTGCCTAGTTTATGGGGCTGTGTATTATCCAGCTACAGCTGTAGGTTCAGCTATTCTGTGTAACCTACATTTATAGAGGCCAGTATCTGAAGGTCATAAATACAATTGACATCTATGTAGTTTGCAGTTTTACATTTCCATGGGGAAACATCCTTAGCTGTAATAGCTGACAAAGGGGTGGAGGGTTGGTTATTCATCTTATTAACATGCAGCTAGAAATCAGTGCCCAATGCAGCATGCACCATGCAATGTCAGACTGTATAATAGCAACATACTGGGTCAGAGCAATGGTTCATCTGACACCATATCTTATTTTCTGGCAGTGGCTGGTGCCAGATTCTACAAAGGAAATGAACATAATGAAGCAATTAATGGGGATCCATCCTCCGTCATCCAGCTCCACCAGGGTGAGCCATAGCCTCATCACTTTTAAAAGTGATCACTTTTTACTGGTCATAAGGGGGCAAGCAAACAGTAGGTAGGTGTGAAAGAGGAGGCAGGGTCTTGCAGGGCAGAGGTGGAGCAGGGCTTGGGGGGAGAAAGGGTGTTGTAAATGCAGGGCATCAGGGGAATTGTGGTGCAAGAGCAGGGTATTTTGGAGATAGGGTAGCACAGGAGCAAGGCCTCAGTAGGATGGCATGGCACTATGATTTGAATGCTGGTGCTTCCCCCCCCCCCCCCTTTTAGGGAGCTCTCACCTCTCTCCTGGTTCCAACTCCTAGTTAGGGACACCCAGTGCATGAGGTTGCATCCCTAAACATTTCAGCTAATAGCCATTGATGAATCCACCCTCCATTATCTTAATTCTTTTGTTAAACTAGTTTTCATTTTGGCCTTTACAACCTCCTTGGCAATGACTTCCAGGACTGTACATTGTGTGAAGAACTGCTTCCTTATGTTTGTTTGAAATGTGCCACCTATTAATTTCATTTTGTGATCCCTGGTTCTCGTATTATGTGAAGGGGTAAATAACACTTCCCTATATGCTTTATAGGGTTGCCAACTTTCTGCAGAAAACTGAACACCATTGCAATGCCTCCTACCTCTTTTAGACCCCACCCCTGCCCTGCCTCTTCTCCAAGACCCTGCCGCCAGCTCACTCCATTCCCCCTCCTGTCACTTGCTGGCCCCAACCTTTGTTTACTTGTTCCTTTTCACTAGATTGGGGTGGGGGAGGGAGTGAAGGCTCAAGCTGGGGGTATGAGCTCTGGTGTGAGGTCAGAGATGAAGGGTTTGGGGTGCAGGAGGGTGCCCCAAGGTGGGGCTGAGAGGTTTGTAGGGCAAGAGAGGATTTAGGCCTGGGGAAGGTTGTTGGGGTATGGCAGGGAATGAGGGGTGCAGGCTTCAAGTGGGACATATCTCAGGAGGCTCCCAGAAGTGGTGGCATGTACCTAGTGGAGGTACAGCCAGGATGCTACACCCTCCTGCCAGGGCTCTCATCCCCTCCCATACCCCAACTCCCTGAGACAGCCTGGTGAAAATGAATGAGTTGTGAGGGTAGGGAGAACAAGTGACAGAGGGAGCGGGTGGGGCAAGGGCAGGTCCTCTGAGGTGGGGTGGGGAAAGGGTGTTTGGTTTTGTGTAAGTAGAAAATTGGCAACCCTTCCCCAAAACCTTTCTGGGGCATAATAATTAGCAAAAACCTCCCCCGCCAAACCTGCAACCAGTGGTAGCGGCTGCAGCAGGGGAGGCTGAGCCTTCTCAGGTTTATTACACCTGTTGCCGATGCCCCTGACATTACAACATACTATCTGAAAAGTCTTAGACTATTTTTTAAAATAGTCATCCATATTCACCACCAAATACTGTTCTCTCCTCCACCCCAATCCATCACAAGATGAGACAATAAGCTCTTTAAGTCAGTGTCCTTGGGCCTGATTCTCCTGTTTCTCACACCAGTGTAAATCAAGGGTAATACTTTTGAAGTCAGTGGAATTACACCAAATATAAAACTAGGATAAGTATGAATAGAATGCGATTCTTTGTCTTGCTTGTAAAGCACCATGTAAAATCAATAATACTCTCTGTCTCAGCAGTTATAGGCTGTCTGACTTCTTGAAGCCAGTGTGTACTTCAAAGTCCCCCCTGCTTGAGGACCAGAGCTCTCTTTTAAAAAGGTCCTCTATATAAGGAGCATGCCCTGCAGCTGCTGAGGATGGTGCCTTCTTAGCCCAATATTGCTCCACTATTTCTTTTTAATGTTAATATGGGGGCTGTAAATCCCATCACATCAGCTATTACCTACAGGATACGTGTAACTTTATCAGTAGACTACCAGTCTGCTATAGTTAAGGTTTACAATAAAAATTGCTACTGTCTGTCAAGTCAAGGCATATAAAATGAGTTCAAAAATTAAAAAAAAACACCCTCTTCTAGTTTGAATATATTGGGACGATAATTGTTTGAGGGTGACATTATTCGGTGACCATGTATTCTGTGGCCACAGAATTTTCCATGGAAACAACCTTTTGACACAGTATTGTGCAATAAAACTATTCTTTCATTTACAAAGAATATTTCTATCCCTTATTGTTGTGAAGAAAACCTTAAAAACATGTACACAATGACTCTGGATTCAGTCTGAAATAAAAGTCTTGAGAGAAGTGAACTAACAAATTCACCCCATTCATTAAATTCAATTCATTTAAATTTCAACTGTGAAATTTAAAGATGACAACTTAAATACCAACATTAAAGATTTTACTGCTGACAGTCTGAGCAGGAACATTCAGCTAATATTGTTATGCCACATTCCTAAACTCCTTCCTGTGGCTTCTAAGGTTACAAAAGCCCTAGCCACTATTTAGCCTCCTGTCAACATTTCTAGTATCTCCTTTTGAAGTTATGCATTTTCTGTACCCTCCCCAAAAAATCAGTGCAAAATATAAATGCTACACTTTGGTGTAAACTAGATTTGTGGGAACATCGTAAAATAAATAGATTGTTATAGAAATTGTAACACAAGGGAAACTCTGCTGGTTATTTATGTTTATATTTAATTAATTTAAAAACTTGTTTTTAATGTACATTAAGCTGCTACAGTTTACCATTTGCTGCACTAGAATGCTGTAGAATCCAGGCAGGGATAATGGAGAATTTAAGTCTGGCCTGCTGTGAAAAACATGGCCTATATTTTTTTTTGTTTTGTTTTGTTTTGTTTTGGGGCTGATGAGAACCTGGAAATTTGGATTACTAATGGAATAAAACAGCTATTAAAATGATTAAATTCATGCATTACAGAATGGAGATTGATCACCTACAAAATCTTATGACTGAATACAAATCTGATTTATCAGAGATTCTGTGTAATATGATTTTCACAATAATACCAGTAAAGACTTAACCTTGGTGGTGAACATCTGATCAAGAAACAGAGGCTACATCTACGCTGTGCTGTTTTGCGCAATAAATATGCAAATGAGGCAAAGCGTGAAATATTGCCGTGCTTCATTTGCATAATTAATGAGTGGCTGCTTTTTGTGCAAGAGGCTTTTGTGCAAAAAAGGAGCTGTCTACACTGCTCCTTTTTGCGCAAAAAACCCCTCTTGTGTAAGAGCCGTACTTCCACATTTTTTCAGGAAGAACGGTTCTTGCGCAAGAGGGTTTTTTTGTGCAAAAAGGAGCGGTGTAGACGGCTCCTTTTTGTGCAAAAGCCTCTTGCGCAAAAACGAAGCCCTCATTAATTATGCAAATGAGGCGTGGCAATATTCCACGCTTTGCCTCATTTGCATATGTTTTTGCATAAGAGGCTATAGTGTAGACATAGCCAGAAGGTATAACAAAACAGCAAAATTCATCCCCTGGAGAAAGGCCACATTAGACCCATTGCTAGGGCACTCAAAGAGCCTGGCAGCCTACTGGTTAGCACACCCAACTTTTGGCCCCTATTTCTCTGACCAGAGATGTCTGGTTCTTGACCTTAGGGGGTAAAAGTCAAAGGATTTCCTGCATCCAGGCCTTACAACAATGTGGTAGAGCCCCAACCCAGGGCGCCCTGTGGGAAGCAACATTGGCAGGTCCTCTGGGCAGAAAGCCCAGTTCCACTTTCCTGTACTTGTTCCTTTCTCAATCCTTGCCGTTTAGGGCATGACCCCTATAGTCCAAACAGTTCTTAGTGACTTGCCTGGAGTAGCATCCTGCTGTGACCCTTGGATCCAGAATCTGCTCATATATAAAGAGCAACTTTGGCAATCTCAGGATCCATGCCCAGGGTGGACATATGTAAAATACACATCTTAGTCTGCGCTGTTACAACTGGGCCTTCCTTTGGATTCTTGGGAGCTCCCTTTGTTGGAAATGACAGATATTCCCATCATAAACTCTGGTGAATCAGTGGTCTCTTAGACTTGGACAATGGCTGATGGCTCTGGGGTATGTATGGTACCCTTGCTCCTCATGCACTCTTGATTCTGGGTGAGCGGAGACATCAGCTTCCACAGCCTGTTTTCTCATTCAGTGGTGTGGACACTTGGTGAGTCCCTACTGTGGCCTCATTGTGGAGGTCTTGGCTACCAGATAATTTTCCATGAGATGTTTGGCATCAGTCATGGCTTGGGGACAGTGCCATAGCACCCAGTCTTCTGCTCCAGGAGCAGTATCTGGGTGAAATGTTTGAGTATGAATAGGTTGACTTCTTGAACTCCTGTCTTCATCTCTGATCTAAGCCAATCTCCAGCATAAGTTTTGTAGCTTCTAGGCAACCCTATAGGGCCTTTCTCCCAGAAGGAACTTCTCATTACAGAAGTGTTGATGGAATGTCTCTTCTGCGATTTCCCAGGGTGTCATGAATAGCCACCTTGACCTGCGCATACTCTCTGGTCACAACAATGTCTGAAGCATGATGAGTGGTGTGCACTGCCCTGGTTAGCCATGAGGCTAGCAAAATAGCTTATTGGTCAAGGGTCCACCAGACTACTGTGGCCACTCGCTCAAAGTTTTCAAAGAAGGCCTCAAGATTGTCATCAAGCCCTATTTTAGTAAGCTTGCCAGGGCAGAGGCCAATGCTGGATTGAGCCTCATTGGCTCTGCAGAGGTGGATGGCCACATAAACGTGACCACCTGATTCATCAGTTGTTTCTGTTGGGCTGTTAAATCGTGGATCAGCTGCTGCTTTTGCTTGGCCTTTTGTTGAAAGAGTTGCTATGGTGATGCTCCCCATTCTGTTCAGCCATCCATGTTAGCAGCAAATCCATCTCCATTAAGTTATGGGAGGAAGCCATTTGCTTGAGGTCTCCCTGATGTTTTTGTAGCAGGGATTGTGTCTGCACACTCCCTACTATACTGGATGTCTGGCAATAATAGAATAATTATTCCATTTTCAACCTAAGAAATGCATAAATAGCAACAGTTAAAGGGTCATCAACAAACTGTATGCTTGGTTTCTGAATGAGATGTTAAAGTTCTCTATATTTATCCTGAGTCTCAGTCGTTTCTAATACTGGCTTTACACCTGTATGATTCCATTGATTTCCATGCAGTTACTCAGTTTTCACCAGAATAAGAGCAGAATCAGGGCCCTAAGTTCCTTCTCCTACTATGAAATATTACATTCACATACTTCTACACAAGAATGCTATACTCTTTGTTTAAAAAAGAGAGAGAGATTTATTTTATAAAAGATTACAAAGAAAAGTTCAAAAAATACAAAGAAGCACATATCAGGACAAACTAAATGTAGGCAGTCAGCAGTCAACATTAGTGAGGACTGATTTACTACTTCATGCTCATTTAACACTTTCAAACAGCCTTTAATGAGAGGTTCTTCAATAGAACAGTGTTAGCCAGTGCAGAATTCCATTCTGCATCAGTCAGGCAGTTTCCATATTGTTGCTTTCCCAGTCATTTGCATGAAATCTTATTTAAATATGGCCTCCCCCATACAAAGGGACAGATTATCCATTAGGCACAGTAGCTTGCTCTTGGTCATGTTGAGTTTCTTATCAGGAGGCAATCTGCCTGGAGTTGTTAGCCTGAGCTAAAAATTGGTTTGTTTGGAGGGAGACAGATCCAGAACAGACAAAAAAAGAGGGTAGAGAGATTCTGCATTAGCATATGTTAATGCAGGATCTGACTTCACTTGTATTGGTGTTTTTCTATTGTAAAGATAGAGCCAAAAAAGTACCCAGACATGAACTACTTCAAGACAGGTCCAGAAGAGAAAATAACAGAATTCCACTTATCACCTACAGTCCACAACTTAAACCCCTCCAATTCATTATCAACCTATCCTGGAAAATGACCCCTCACTCTCAGAGACTTTGGGGGAAAGGCCAGTTCTCACTTGCAGACAACCCTCTAGCCTCAAACAAATTCTTTCCAGTAACCACGCAACACACCTCCATCATAATCATCCAGGAACCCACCCCTGCAATCAGCACTGGTGCCAACTCTGCACACACATCTATACCAGCGATTTCATCACTGGACCCAATAATATTAGCCACCAAATCACAGGCTCATTTAACTGCACATCCACTAATGTGATCTATACCATCAAATGCCAGCAATGCCCCACTGCAATGTATATTGGCCAAACTGGACAGTCTCTGTGGGAAAGAATTAATGGACACAAATCAGATATCCAAAAAGGCAATACACAAAAACCTGTTGGAGAACACTTTAATCTTCCTGGACACTCATTAATGGATCTCCAAGTCACCATTTTGTTTCAGACCAATTCCACAAGCCAAATACACAGAGAAGGATTGGAACTTAACTTCATTCACAAGTTTAATTCTTATGCTAATGGTCTGAACCAGGATATAGGGTGGACTCAAACACTATCTTCCACCTTTTAATGACTTAACCAGCCAACCAAACAATGGAGGTGCTAGTGGTTCTTAACAGCCTCTTGTAACTATTTGAACTATCTACTCACTAAAAAACAACAAATGGTCTGGTAGCACTTTATAGACTAACAAAACACCATCTACATGTTTTGTACATGTTTTGTTAGTCTATAAAGTGCTACCAGACCATTTGTTTTTTTCTGTACAGACTAACTCAGCTACCCCCTGAAGCTTATCTACTCACTGTCTCTTTTTTTTCTTCCTCCTGTCCCCTTTTTCCTTCTCCCTCCCTCTTCCCTTCTCCCTTATTTATTCTTGGATCTGGACTTACACTCTGGTCATCTGAAGAAGTGAGTTTTGCCCGTAAAAGCTCATGATACCATCTACATGTTTTGTTAGTCTTTAAGGTGCTACTAGACTATTTGTGTTCTTTTTATTGTAAAGCAGTTAGGTTGCTTTTGTAGATAAGGATTATGTGGATAAGCCTAGCTCATGACATTTGCATGATTACATTTCAGGGTGTTAATGACTTACAGCACAGAAAGAAAAGGATTCTTTTAACAGATTTTTTTGGAGTGTTGTAGATATCTACAGATTCTGATCTTTATTTTTTTCAAAATATCCTGTTACTAATTAATACATGGTAAATTGTTAAAACTGGAAGAACTTTGCCATGGAACCTGTTTTTTTGTTTGGCCTTTCAATTAGAGTTGGATTCCAGACAAGTGATTTCCATTAAATTTTAGAATTTGTTTGGGGAGGGGCATTAAAGCCAGATCTTTTCTATATGATATAGTTCTGGCTCTTATGAGTCAATGGGTGTACTAGGTGTAATGCTAGGTGTGTTGTAGGATGAAGACTGTATTTGCAAGCTCTTTTTAAAAAAAATTGATCTGTCTACAAACTCTGAAGCCATGTGTTAAAGTGCTGCTCTGGAGCTTCTATTCTTTGAGTTGGTGACACGCACAGTGTTTCAAACAAGGATAACTTACCTGTGTTTACAGGTTTCGGTTTCACTTGCATAGTGCATTAATTTAAAATGCCCATCACCAACCAGCTGATGTTTTACTTCCCTTCTTATTTTCACATTTGTGGCTTTATTGTTTTCTGTGTTGCTTTATTACTTATTTTTTTTGTTCTGTGTTTGTGCAGTATTAATCAAATTAAGAGTTGACATCCCAGAAAAATAGTATAAGCCTGAGTGCATGCCTCTTTCTCTCCTTTCCAGTATAAATATTGTATTCATATTTGCAAGGAGAGCATTACTGTTTCCAGTTGACTCTTATAGATTGCTTTAGCATCTTAAAGCTGAGCTGTGTGTGGATAATACACATTTTGGTGTGTTTATTAGCTTGAGTTGTTAGGATGATAAAATACATGTAGTGCTAGAATAGTGTTAATTTTCTTTTTATTTGGTCTAGAGAGAGCTTTGGGGGCATTAAGGCAGAGTTCTAGCCATAGAAGATGTGAAACAGTTTCTTTGCTTATAATATCCTTTTGTTTGAGTCCTGCTGTTTGGGGAAACAAGGCTTTGTATATTCTTTCAAAATAAACCAGATTGCATCAAAGAAATAACTGACTCCATCACGAGTTTTCTCTACCTAACTGAAACAACCTGCAAAGCCCTGAGTATTGGCTAACCACTTGGATCAAAACAGGGTAACATTTCCTTCTTGGCTACTGTTCATGCTTTAACAATCCACCAAAAGGCAAATAAGGACAAATGGAGATTAGGCTGTAAGAGGCTGAGAATGCAGAGCTTAAGAAATGGGCTAAGAAGTAAGATTTTAAGAGAACAGGAGAGACTAGGGATGTCTCCATTTAATCAGTTAACTGGTTAAACATTATATTTAACTGGTTAACTACTTAAATTAGGGCCGGTGTGGAGCAGCCCTCCCAATGCTGGTGGGGGCTACTCCGGCCTGGCTGGAGTGCCTCCCGCCCACAGCACGGTGTGGCTAAGCCACTGGCTAACTGGTAAGCATCACCATTATTGGGTGATGTTTACCAGTTAACCATTAACATTCCTAGGAAAGACCTTTCCAAAATATCTTGATTGTCTGGATATAGGAATAGTACTGTACTATGCATTTACTCTAGTGGGAGGTTTTTATAACTGGCATTAACAGTTTCTACACCCAAGGGAAGCCCTGTTATCTTTATAGACTCTTTCGGGAAAGGATACCGACTGCGCTACTGTTCAGCATCCTTCACTGGCTGGGCAGCGATAAAAGAGTAATAGCTGTCTTGAGGAAGACTGTGGTCCATATTCTGAGTAACTTGATTGACATCAGATAGAGAAGGGATAACATATTTGTTTTCTGAAAGGAAAGGTTCCTGTAAAGGGATTAGCAATAGGCTCACAAAAATGCTGCTTTGCATGTGCTCAGAGGGATCATCATCCACTGTTAAAATCAGAATAACTACACAGAACTGTACACCAAAATGTTATTGAAGGCAGAGGTCAGAAAAGAGCATTTTACAAGGATGCCTTCCTTGAAGAAAAAGCAAAAAGGCACTCATTTCTAGTAGGATTATTTTACAGCAAGCGCTGTAAGCAGCATGGGAAATCTATTTGTTTTTATGAAACATATGAACTTTCTCATAGCGATTTCTTATTCAGTTGCTGCATCAAAATGAGTCTCTTTCTTTTCCTCTTTTTTCCTTAGGAAAGGAACATCTATTTGTAAGCCTTATGGAAGCCCTAGCACCTCAGGTAGTGAGTTGTTTGGTATTAATATGACAGGTCTCTTTTTTATTATGTTGCTAATATCCATGAGAAAAAGAGGAGAATGACGACAGTACAGTTTAATGCTCCCTAAATGGAATTCCTAATCACCAGCTACAAAAGAGAGAACTGTGTTAATGAGCAAAAGAAATGGCAGTATAGGCTGAGCCAACAGTCTTTCTTTTATTTAACCAGACTTCCTTACAATGCAAGAGTACAAAGGATCAATGTCAATGGCCTGTAGGCCTGTGCAGTTGCTGCCCTATGATTAACCATGGGAGAGAGAGAAAAAGTATTTACAATTTAATTATCTGGAGAACAACCTATAAATAAAAAAATTGAATTAGCTAGAGGCTAATGAACAGCTGTGCAAAGGAATGTAAAGTTAAACAACACAATCTCCATAAAGCAAAGGTGATTTATACAGGCCACTTTATTCACCTAAATCTCTTCTGCAAGAAACTCTGATTCGGTCCAATTGTGTGGGTTTTTTTTGGTTTTTGTTAAGACTCATTTGAACATTGCTTTCTTTGCTCAGTCCAAGGCAATTTCAGGCTCCAGTATTTCACCTTACTCATTAATGCTGGCTGTATCATTGTTTTAATAATATATAGCAGATTGTTGTCTTATTGTGGTTGTGGTGGCTCTACGATGTGAGAGAGACAAGGTGTGTGAGGGTGTGTCTAGACTACAGGGTTTTGTCGACAAAAGTGGCCTTTTGTCAACAGTAAGTCGACAGAACGCGGCACTTTTGTCGACAGCGGTAAACCTCCTTTTACGAGGAAGAACGCCTTTGTCGACAGAGATTTGTTGACAAAAGGGTGTGTGTGGATGCAGGGAGCCAGTTCTGTTGACAAAAAAGGCCTCCAGGAAGAATCCCTGGTGGACAGTCTAGCCTTTACATAGAATCATAGAATACTAGGACTGGAAGGGACCTCGAGAGGTCATCGAGTCCAGTCCCCTGCCCTCATGGCAGGACCAAATACTGTCTAGACCATACCTGATAGACATTTATCTAACCTACTCTTAAATATCTCCAGAGATGGAGATTCCACAACCTCCCTGGGCAATTTATTCCAGTGTTTGACTACCCTGACAGTTAGGAACTTTTTCCTAATGTCCAACCTAAACCTCCCTTGCTGCAGTTTAAGCCCATTGCTTCTTGTTCTATCCTCAGAGGCCAATATGAACAAGTTTT
This sequence comes from Rafetus swinhoei, assembly GCA_019425775.1. NCBI lineage: Eukaryota > Metazoa > Chordata > Testudines > Trionychidae > Rafetus > Rafetus swinhoei. Next base: position 325,555,935 of record CM033437.1, on the reverse strand, counting down.
CTCCCTCCTTATGACACCCTTTTAGATACCTGAAAACTGCTATCATGTCCCCCCTCAATCTTCTCTTTTCTAAACTAAACAAACCCAATTATTTCAGCCTTCCTTCATAGGTCATGTTCGCTAGACCTTTAATCATTCTTGTTGCTCTTCTCTGGACCCTCTTCAATTTCTCCACATCTTTCTTGAAATGTGGTGCCCAGAACTGGACACAATACTCCAACTGAGGCCTAACCAGCGCAGAGTAGAGCGGAAGAATGACTTCTCGTGTCTTGCTCACAACACAACTGTTAATGCATCCCAGAATCATGTTTGCTTTTTTTGCAGCAGCATCACACTGCTGACTCATATTCAGCTTGTGGTCCACTATAACCCCTAGATCCCTTTCTGCCGTACTCCTTCCTAGACAGTCGCTTCCCATTCTGCATGTGTGAAACTGATTGTTCCTTCCTAAGTGGAGCACTTTGCATTTGTCTTTATTAAACTTCATCCTGTTTATCTCAGACCATTTCTCCAATTTGTCCAGATCATTTTGAATTATGACTCTATCCTCCGGAGCAGTCGCAACCCCTCCCAGCTTGGTATTATCTGCAAACTTAATAAGCGTACTTTCTATGCCAATATCTAAATCGTTGATGAAGATATTGAACAGAGCCGGTCCCAAAACAGACCTCATGGAACCCCACTTGTTATACCTTTCCAGCAGGATTGTGAACCATTAATAACTACTCTCTGAGTACGGTTATCCAGCCAGTTATGCACCCACCTCATAGTAGCCCCATCTAAGTTGTATTTGCCTAGTTTATTGATAAGACTATCATGCGAGACCGTATCAAACGCCTTACTAAAGTCTAGGTATACCACATCAACTGCTTCTCCCTTATCCACAAGACTCGTTATCCTATCAAAGAAAGCTATCAGATTGGTTTGACATTTGTTCTTTACAAATCCATGCTGGCTGTTCCCTATCACCTTGCCACCTTCCAAGTGTTTACAGATGATTTCCTTAATTACTTGCTCCATTATCTTCCCTGGCACAGAAGTTGAACTAACTGGTCTGTAGTTTCCTGGGTTGTTCTTATTTCCCTTTTTATAAATGGGCACTGTATTTGCCCTTTTCCAGTCTTCTGGAATCTCTCCTGTCTCCCATGATTTTCCAAAGATGATAGCTAGAGGCTCAGATACCTCCTCTATCAGCTCCTTGAATATTCTAGGATGCATTTCATCAGGCCCTGGTGACTTGCAGGAATCTAACTTTTTTAGATTATTTTTAACTTGTTCTTTTTTTATTTTATCTTCTAAACCTACCTCCTTCCCACTAACATTCACTATGTTAGGCATTCCTACAGACTTCTCAGTGAAGACCAAAACAAAGAAGTCATTAAGCATCTCTGCCATTTCCAAGTTTCCTGTTACTGTTTCTCCCTCCTCACTGACCAGTGGGCCTACGCTGTCCTTGGTCTTCCTCTTGCTTCTAATGTATTTATAAAAAGTCTTCTTGTTTCCCTTTATTCCCGTAGCTAGTTTGAGCTCATTTTGTGCCTTTGCCTTTCTAATCTTGCCCCTGCGTTCCTGTGTTGTCTATATTCATCCTTTGTAATTTGTCCTACTTTCAATTTTTTATATGACTGCTTTTTTATTTTTAGATCGTGCAAGATCTCGTGGTGAAGCCAAGGCGGTCTTTTGCCATATTTTCTATCTTTCCGATGCAGCGGAATAGCTTGCTTTTGCGCCCTTAATAATGTCCCTTTGAAAAACTGCCAACTCTCCTCAGTTGTTTTCCCCCTCAGTCTTGATTTCCATGGGACCGTACCTATCAGCTCTCTGAGCTTACCAAAAATCTGCCTTCCTGAAATCCATTGTCTCTGTTTTGCTGTTCTCCCTTCTACCCTTCCTTAGATTGTGAACTCTATGATTTCATGATCACCAAGCTGCCTTCCACTTTCAAATTCTCAACCAGTTCCTCCCTATTTGTTAGGATCAAATCTAGAACAGCTTCCCCCCTGGTAGCTTTTTCAACCTTCTGAAATAAAGTTGTCTCCAATGCAGTCCAAGAACTTATTGGTTAGTCTGAGCCCCGCTGTGTTATTTTCCCAACATATATCTGGATAGTTGAAGTCCCCCATCACCACCAAATCTTGGGCTTTGGATGATATTGTTAGTTGTTTAAAAAAAGCCTCATCCACTTCTTCCACCTGGGTAGGTGGCCTGTAGTAGACTCCTAGCATGACATCACCCTTGTTTTTAACCCCTTTTTACCCCACCCAGAGACTCTCAACACTTCTGTCTCCTATGTCCATCTACACCTCACTCCAAGGGTGTTCATTTTTAATGTATAAGGCAACACCTCCTCCCTTTTTTTCCCTGTCTACAACACCTCCTCCCTTTTTTTCCCTGTCTATTCTTCCTGAGTAAGCTGTACCCTTTCATACAAACATTCCAATCGTGTATTATCCCACCAAGTTTCTGTGATGCCAACAATGTAATAATTGTACTTATTTATTAGCACTTCCAGTTCTTCTTGCTTATTACCCATACTTCTCGCATTTGTATATAGGAATCTAAGATACTGATTTGACCTTGCCTCCCAGTTTTGCCCTGACCCTCCTTTCTCTCTGCCATTATAGCCCATGCTCCCTCCCATCTCCCAGGTCTCCATATTCTCCACTTACCTGTGGGTTTTGCTCACTTGTCCTTGTTGAACCTAGTTTAAAGCCCTCCTCACTGGGTTAGCCAGTCTGTGTCCAATAATATGGAGCTATACCATCTCATAGAGCTGGAGGGGACCTTGAGAGGTCATTGAATCCAGTCCCCTGCCCTCATATCAGGACAAAGTACCAGCCCTGACAGATTTGCCCCAGATCCCTAAATGGTCCCCACAAGGATTGAACTCACAACCCTGGGTTTAGCAGGCCAGTGTTTAAATCACTGAGCTATCCCTCCCCTAGGCCAGCTATCACCCCATTGAGGCAGTAGGGGGCAGAGGTGGAGAAAGGGATAGTTATCTACTATATATTTCAGAGAGTTTGATTGTTTGTATATCTGTCTGTCTGTCCCCCCAGCCATGAGACATGCAGCCTCCACTGGCTGTGCTAACTGCAACTGCAGCAGCCATGGACAGGCATTTCTCACCTGGCGGCAAGCTGTTGCAGTGACAAAGGGCTGGAGTTATCTTCTCTCCCCAGGGGGACCTTCATACTGAATTCCTCATCCATAGCCCCAGCCGCACCCCAGAGCAATGATTTAAATGAAGAAAAACAAAAATTATTTCACTTAGGAACTCAAGCAATGCTGGGTAAATCCTCTAGTCTTATTATAGCTTCAATTTTTATTCTAACATCATTAATATTCCTTTCATTTTATCTCACTTTTTCACTGGATAGCTAAATATCTTGACATAAACTTGCATCTATTTTTTCTGAAGACATGTGCTAAAAGCTATATCTGAGAATATATTTACATTTGAGACACCGCTGTTTTGTTAAGCAGGAGGCGATTTATGATATAATCAGTGTATCCTGAGCTTTAATGCTGTGTCCAAAAAGCATTCACATTTCTGGGCTGGCTGATGGATTAATGGAGTCTGGTAATGTCCCTTTGGAATATATCCCAACATAATGAACTAAAATTTGGAAAAATTTAGTTACCTTTAATTTTAAAATTCTACCTTGCACTAGGGATATTAGGAGGCAAGTAAATAGCTAATCATGTAGTCAACAGAAATTCTATCAACTACATGATTAGTCAATAAGGGAGAAAGACTCCAGGAGTTACCCCTCACTGCGGCTCTGCAGTTTAAATGTAGTAAGAGCCAGGTGGGCAGGCAGCCCGGCTCCTACTATATTTAAACTGCAGAGCCGCAGTGGGGGTAAGTTCTGGACTGGCAGGAGCTGGGACTGAGCCGGGCTTGCGCAGTCCTGGCTCAGACCGGATACAGCTGGCCATGAATAGAGGCTGCTGCCGAGGCAGCATTTGTTCACAGTCAGCCCCGGCCGCTGCACTCAGGGGATGCTCTGTGGTATGTGGAGCAGCCTCTGCCCACTGTGGACAGAGGCTGCTTCATGGTAGCAGCACAGGGGGCAGCAGCATGGGGGGGACAGGTGGCACTGTGTAGACGGTGCTGGGAGGAACCGGCTTTTAAGCCGGCTCCCCCCCCAGCACTGGTTCCTGCTTCCCCTCTTGCTGCCTCTAATACAGAAGCAGCAAGTGTGTGGGAGGGGGAAATGCGAGTAGTCAAGTAATCAACTCAGCTACCGGATAAGCCTAGACTTCTCGGGTAGTTGACTACTTGCATACATCCCTACCTTGCACAGTTCAGATGTGCTTTTCTACTTTCTGGTTATGTCCAAAGAAATATATTTAAAATTGGACTTGCTAGAACTTGCATGGCTCTTTTTAATTTGCTTTCATAGCATATACAAAAGAAAAATAACTTCATATCAGGCTGTATTTATATTGCATCTACATTATTTTATAGGAATTAATTTTTTTAGATTGTAAAGTCTTTGTGGCAGGGATTGTGTCTGCACACTACCTAGCATACTGGATGTCTGGCAATAATAGAACAATTATTCCATTTTCAACCTATGAAATTCATATATAGCAACAGTTAAAAGGTCATCAACAAACTGAAAATTAAATATCAGCCTTTTTTTATTTTCCATATCTTAAAAATATTAATGTTTGCAGCTCACTTTTGAAAAATAATGTCTCGTGAATTTCCTTATATTGTGTTATTTTCATGTGACTATAGTGTGTGTTAAAGATGCTGGATTAGAAATTATGGCGATTCAAATCCCCTTTTTTATCCACAAAGCAAGTGCAGCAATAGTGCAAACTTCTCTATGTGAACTGATGATAAACTTCCAGCCTGGGCTAAAAAAAATGCCTCTAGGATTAAGGGCTTGTCTATACATGAAAGTTATTCTCAGAACAAGAAGAGTGTGAACTGAAAGCAGAATAACCATTCCTGAATAACTCCATGTGGAACGTTCTTATTCCAGATTTAAATTTAGGGAAAGGTACTAATGGGCCCAATCCAACTCCTATTAACATCAATGAATTTTGATGGAAACTGAAATAATGAGTCTTTTGAACCAAGACACAAATAGGCCAATGTAGAAATAGTCACATAAGCGCTGAAATTACTAAAGGAAGAAAAACAGCCAGTATACTAATATTCACATTTTGCCCATAAATGCTTATCAGCCTAAACAGTTTGCCAATATGGATTTTCAAAGCTTGCTTCAATCTCTCTCACAGAGAGCATGTCTACATTGGGAAATTATTTTGAAATAATTTATTTCAAAATAACAGCTCCTGAAATAACTATTTTGAAATAGCGCATCCACACTACAAGGCACCATCGAAATAGCACATCCACACTGATTGGAGCCTATATTGCATTTAAAGCCCTCAAAAGCACTCTGGGAGGGCATCAGGAGAGCAGTCACTTCTAGTAGCTGCTTCCTGAAGCTAGCTGAGTGAGACTCGTGCTTCAAAGGGTTCCTCTCTACAGCCACGTCTCACACTCTACTTCTTCACTGACTACCCCCTCGTGGGACACCAAACTTGCACCACATGCTCTGGTTGCCCTTGCAGACACCAAATCACTCACACCATGGAGCCGGAGCTGCTGCAAAGCAGTGCCAGCTCTTGGGCGCAGACTGCCCTCGCGGTGCTTCAGGACCACCACGACCAGCCCAGACCGGGGGACTGCTTCACCCAGGCCCTGGCTCTCCTGATGCACCAAATTCCCCTTCATCCTCTGCACACCGTGGAATGCTGCTTCTGGTAGAGGGAGACCAGTTCCGACTGCTGGGACCGCATTGTTGGCACCCACATCCCCATCCTGGCCCACGACCACCGTGCCTCTGAATACATCAGTAGAAAGAGGTACTTCTTGATGGTGCTCCAGGCCCTCGTGGACCACAAGGACCAGTTCACAGACATTTATGTCGGGTGGTCAGGGAAGGTGCATGATGCCTGCATATTCTGGAACTCAAGCCTCTTCCACAGGATGCACGCTGGCACTTTTTTCTTTGACTGCACCATCAGGGTCAGGGACATGGACATGCCCATGTGTATCCTGAGTGACACAGCTGACCCCTTGCCTCCCCTAAATGATGAAGCCCTACAGGGGCAGCCTGGACCACCAAAGAGACCTTCAATACCAGGCTCAGCAAGTGACAGATGGTGGTGGAGTGTGCCTTAGGCTGCCTCAAGGGGAAGTTCTAGAATCTCCTCACCCACCTGGACCTCAGCGAGCACAACATCCCAGTGGAGTTGTCAGGTGTGTGACCAGAGTGGCCACAAGGGCATCTGTGAGAGGCCTCTGGAGGCCAATTATTTCGAAATAACAGCAGCTGAGCATCCACACTACATAATTCAAAATAATGGACTTGGTAGTGGTGTGGACGCTCGTCTTTTTATTTCAAAATAAGGGGAGTTATTTTGAAATAACTCCCTAGTGTAGACCAGGGCGGAGGGAGTTACAGCTGCCTTTGGGCAGGTCAGTCTATGAATTAGATTAATGGGGACCTTTGAAACAAGATAAATAGGAGACTAATAGAGTGAAAGACATTCCCACTAGCATTGTGGAACTGCCATTCCTCAGACAAAGGGTTCTGCCAGACAGCATCATCTATTCAAACCACAAAATAATTACACAGCCCTGCTTGTCATGTGTTTCTGAATTATATTCACAGTAGTCTTCAGTGTCTCATTTTTTTAAATCACATTTTTTAAAATCAACTAAGCATTGATATTTTATTTCAAATTACAGAGAGGGCATAAAAGGACTGAACTAATGGGGCTATACATGGCATGGTTGAAATCACTATTTGATATATTTTTAAAAGTGTTCTTAATATATGATAAAATAGATATTAATTATATTCATAACAGCACAATATCTTAGCTATTTTATAATATAGACTGTGGCCCCAGTCAGCCGTGTCTTGGTTTAATGACTAGGACACTGGAGTGGTTGTCAGGAATCCTGGAGTGGATGTCAGATTCTTTTCTTAGTTTTGCTACTGACCTACTGAGGCTAGAGCAAGCCACTTCACCTTTTCTGTGCCTATTTTTTCTCCCTTCGTCTCTCTGATTTATTTAGATGCTAGCCTCTTCACGGCATGGACTGTCTTTCAATGTGCATCTGTAGCGTGCCCAGCACAAAGAAGCTGGTCCTATGTCTTAGGTGGTTCTGTGGGTGCTACTGAATCACAAATATTAAAATAAATATAATCAAAATCGGAGGCTTCTTGTGGGTACCAAGGCATGTCTGTGCAGGTCTGATTATAGGAATGGGACCCATGTAATTAAATTCCTGAATACAAGTCAGACCCTAAGAGAACCAGAGAAACCTTAGCTCACATTGAAGTTAGTAGATATTGAGAGGATTCAGTCTCTTGTGAGATTGGTCCTTTAATTCTGCAAAGAATGGCCAAAAAACGCTCCCCAATTTTTGGGTTCTGAAAGGCTCCCCAGTTTTTGGGCTCTTAAAGAAAGGCTCACTGATAATTTAGGACCATTTCAGGAATTCCAATATTTACTCTAAAACATGCTTTCAGTATCGAATACTTGAATTCCTTTAAAAAACCTTCAATTCCATTTTCTGTTTCTCCTTCATAACTACATCACTAGTGATATTTGAATCTGCACGTCCAGGTGTATGCAATACCTATATATTTTAGAGACTGTCCAATTAAGATATTCTGAAAGCAAGTGTGAAAAATTGGGACACTTTTTTCCTTGTGGGGAACAGAGAGTGTTGTTGTGTATATAAGACAAAGCCACTAATATTGGGATGGTTCTGATAATATTGGCATATCTGGTCATCCTATGTTCAATATAGCTGTAAGCTCTACAGACTAGTAAGCTGTTGTGGTAATAATTGTCAAAGTGAAAAGTGATGGGAGAATATGAAAAACTCAAAAGAACACCACCAAAGAACACACCTCCTGTATTAAAAACTTCCATATGATACCTACATTATAAGCATTTGGAAATATGTAACCTTTATATGAATTAAAGAATGGATTCCAATGAACCTAAAGAACCCATTGAACTTGCTAGTTCTGTGAACACCTACATCAGAATCTGTATGAATGAAGCCCCTTCTATGTCTAGTGATTTTGAAATTACTTCACATATATAGTAGACTCATGGTATGATACACCGCAAAGCCCTTACCACTGGAAACATGAATCGGGAACTTACTGATGTTCTGAGTTCTGCCATTAAAATGGTAAACTTTATCAAAACACAGCCCACAAAGGCACATCTCTTTACAGTGTTTTCTGCAGAAATGGGAGTGGAACATTATGTTTTATTGTTTCACATGGATAGCCACCTGGCTTCCAAAGGGAAAGTGTTGTTGCAATATGTTTATGAACTAAAAAATGAACTTTGACTTTTTTTAGTGTATTTGAATTTCAGCAGTGCAGAGACACTGTGTGATCACTTCTGATTGTGCTTTTGGCTTACCTTGCAGCTGAATTCTCTAAATGTCTCATTGCAAGGAGCAGAAAGTGCTGGTTTTGTCCTGTACAAGTTGTTGTAATTTAAGGGAAAGCTACATCTCTGGAAACTGGTTTTAGTATTCCATTCCCATTGTTAACTTATGCTATCAGCAAAACAGAATCTGAACTATAGAGGTTCTAGAGCCAATCAAGAATCATTTGACTTCTGGAGTACTTCACAGCACATTCCATTATGCTAGATAGTTGAAGATTAGGGATGTGAACGACTCATTGACTATCCGATAAGAAAATGCTTATCGGATAGTCAACACGCTAGTTGCTTCCGCCCCCTTTGCTGCCTCTATCAGCCCTGTGGCTGTTGCTACACTTCAAAGGGAAGCAATAGCTCAGTGGTTTGAGCATTGGCCTGTTAAACCCAGCATTATGAGTTCAACCCTTGAGGGGGCTAGTTAGTGAGCTAGGGCAAATCTGTCAGGAATGATACTTGGTCCTGCTGTGAGGGCAGGGGACTGGACTTGATGACCTCTCAAGGTCCCTTCCTGCTCTATGAGATAAGTATATCTCCATATATTATTATAAAGGTGGAGGCACCCTTATTGAATAGTTGATGCAAATTGCATTGACTATTTGATTAGCCAATTAATTTATGAGGAAGGAGGGATGAGATTAGATAATTGAACCAGATCCTCTGGCCTGAGAGTCTACTAGGAAAAACTGAATGTGACACAATGAGCATCCTCTGTTTTCATGTGTATCCTGCTTTATCACCAGAACTAAGAGTGAGGTGGGGTGACACAGAGGGAGCAGCTCAAACACCCAGAGGAGCTAGCCAGGGGCAGGACTTAGCTCTGCAGGGCAGGGGTGTGTGTGTGCAGTTACATCACAAGGGCCTTTTACAGGACCTTGGCTTACTGATCAAAGGATGTCAGAAAATGATGACCTCACAGAGAAACCCTGACAATGGCCAGACAAGACAGGCTGCAGGGCAGGGATAATCTCAGAGAGAGACCTCTCTGGCTTTGCTATATGAAGGCTTTTTCTTGGACTCCCACCTTGAAGACTGACAGAGAATTCAGGTTCACATATGTGAGAACAAGGAGCAGGCCTCTTTGGTGCTTTCTACTTTCCCAGAAAAGAATGATATTGCTAGAAAACAGATGTCACTGTAGAGAAGGTAAGAGTCTAAGAGACCTGTGGTACCTATTCAGCCTTACCCATCTGGTGCTGGTCAAATTCTAAGTACAGAAAACAATAGTTTAAGGTGGCAGAATTTTCCCCTCCTAGGCCTTTGTCCCTTAGAATCCCTGTGGACACTAGAGTCTTGTATTTTATGGTTTCCCTTTTCCCTGCTTCCCTTCCTCCACTGCTGAGATGGGGGTTGCTCTCTAGCCCTCATTGTGGGAGGCCCACAGACAGGTGGGAATGGACCAGTGCTCTGATTTTGATCCCCTCTGGTGACCTGAGCCATCCTTTGGGTCAGCTGGTGAAAATTCTCAGTCCCTGCCCCTCAGAATCTGAACACTCATTGGCTGAAATAGGAGCTAAAGCTAGCCCAGTTCAACGTGAGCATTTTCCCTGACAGAACGTTTAACAGGCTGTAGGTCACCTTTTCCTGTAGCAACAGAGAGCTCTGGTCCCCAAGCTTGCAACTGATGGCCTTTGATCAGGGCCAGTTGCTTGACAGACAGTCAACTGCCTACATTGACTCTTTCCTTTTCAATTAGATTCTCATTCATAGCCTGGGCCCAGATTCCTCTTAGAGGTACCAGCAATGCTATGACACCTCTGCAATGGGATTAATTAATCTACATGGAATAAAGAAAGTAGCTAGTTTTTTCAGTTGGTGCCCATCACCATAGTATCTGAGGGCCAAGCAGTTGAGTGTCTTTTCTCCTGTAAGGACATAATCTCTCTCTGCTCTTAACAGGAGCCTGACTTTTTTTGGTTTAATTCAATATAAAGGTCAATAAGCAGGGACTTGTTTATACAATAAAGTTGTATTGTCTGAGCCCTCCCAGTAGAATTAAAAACAACAGATAGTATGGTAGCACTTTAAAGACTAACAAAACATGTAGATGGTATCATGAGCTTTCATGGGCATAGCCCACTTCTTCAGATGATCGGAGTGTCATCTGAAGAAGTGGGCTGTGCCCATGAAAGCTCATGATACCATTTACATGTTTTGTTAATCTTTAAAGTGCTACCATACTATTTGTTGTATTTTAAGTTTATCCTGTACAGACTAACTTGGCTAACCGTCTGAAACAATAGAATTAAAGCAGTGTACTTCCCAAGGATGGACATAGTCATACCAGTATAAAGCGGCCTTATACCAGTGTAGCTATTCCACTACAGGGAGTGGAATAAGGTGTAAGGCACTCTTATAAAAATAGACCTGTGTTTTCTCTAAAAGTGTGGTTAGCACAATGATTTAGAAGGCCCCTGCCAGCTGGGAACAGACAGAAGGTCCCTGGCAACCAGAGAGAGACAGAAGGCTGGGGGGAGAGAGAAGGCACAGGGGCGGGGCGTGGAGAGGGGGAGAAAAAGCACTGCTGGATGGGAACTCCTGTCCCGAACCCCTCCTCACCCCACAACTCTCACTCTCTCACACCCCCAGGTCTCCAGCCTGCTACCATGACCCCCCCCTCCACATCCTCAAGGCCCGGCCCTGCCCTGACTCCTGCACTCCCCACACTGCCAGTCCCCCCCCTGCCCTGAAGAACCCAGGGAATGCCAGGTAAGTCTTCTAATAATTATATAAGTACAAAGAGCTGTGTGTAGGCCTTTCAGTGTTAAGAAAAGCCAGATCTAAGATTGCGTGTTGAACCTTAGTGAAGTTCTAGTGGACATATGTGTTATGATGATACAGACTCACAAGTGTGACTTTGGGATTGACTCCCTTCCCCTCACTTCACCAGTTTTCTCCAAGTTACCAAGGGAGGTGGTGGTTTCTTCATCTCTTAATTTCTACTAAAGAAGATTAGGTGCCTTTCTGGAGTGTGTCTTGGTCACAAATACGCTACTGAGCTATACAGGAGGCATGTGATATACAAGGTGTGTGTATGTGTATGTGAGAGATTAGATGATCTAATAGTTTCTTCAGGCCTGAGAGTCTACAATCTTGTAAGAAACTGAGTGTGTTACATTGAGCAGCCTCTGATGTCTTCATGTGTATCCTGCTTGACCCCCAGAACTAACAGGTGAGTGAGTGGGGTGACACAGGAAGGACAGCTTTGATATCCAAAATGGGCTAGCCAAGGGCAGGACATTAGCCCTGCAGGGCAGGGGTGGGAGAGGAAGTGACATCATAAGGGCCTTTGGCTAGACCTCAGCTCATTGGTCAAAGGAGGTTGGAAAGTGGTGACTTCACAGAGAGACCTAAAAACTGCCAGGCAGTACAGACCACAGGCAGGGGAACTATCAGAATGGCTCCTTTTTTATGTCCCTCCTATGGCTTTGGTGAAGGGAGGCTGGTTCTTGAGGTCTCTCCTTGACTTAGAGAGCATTCAGGTTCACATATATGAGCATGAGGAGGAGCCTATTTGGACTTTTCCACTCTCCCAATACAAATTTTTCTAGACAACAGATGTCCCTTTTGAGAAGGGAAGAACCTCAGAGAGATTTGGTATCTATTCAGTCTGATCTGTCTGGTGCTGGCCAAATTATAGCCACAGAAAAGAATAGTTTAAGGTGACACACTTTTTTCCTCACCTAATCCTTTGTCCATAGAAGCACTGAGGACACTGAAGTCTTACTTTTAAAGTTTCCCTGCTCTCCTCCCTCTACTGGGTTGCTCTCTTCAGCCCTCAGTGTGGGATGCCCACAGAGAGAGATGGGAATGGGCAAGTGCTCTGACTGTGATCCCACTGGTGACCTGAGCCATTGTTTGGGCCAGCTGGAGACTCAACACACTAGTCGACTAGTCGCTTCCCCCCTCCTTGCTGCCTTTATTGGCTTTTCTCTTTGGCTCTGTCATCATCTTGCTGTGTGACCTGAGGTAGATCATTGCCTTTTCATGTACTACAGGGTCCCAATCTGTCAAATGGGAAGAGGGACACTTCTCTAACGCCTAGCAGTGGTGTAGAGGAGAAAGGGTTGTTTTGAGGTGTTGAGCTCCAAGGCATTTTAAAATTTTCTAAAATGCCTTGTCTAGAGAAACAAGAAATGGCCAGGGACAAATTTTAACTACTGGTTCCTGGCTCATTTTTAGTGGCCTTAACAAGCCAGATGCTGTACACCTTTTCTGAGACTCTAGAAAGAGTATCTTCATAACATTAGCAAGATAGTGCCTATATTTAGAAACAGGAGCAGACTAGTCAATCTCACTTTGATACCTGGGAAGATACTAGAACAAATTATTACACTTGTAAGCACCTAAGTTTACAATTATTGCAAAATATTTGCTTGAAAGCACCTATATGTAAGGACTAGTAAGATTTGTCAAGAACAAATAATACCAAATCAACCCCATTTCCTTTGTTAGAGTAACTGACCTAATGGATGCATGAAAGCAATTGTCATATCTTTGTGTTAATAAGGCTTTTGACACAGTCCCACATGATAGTCTCAGTGTAAGGTCTGAATGAATTCTCCCCTGATAGCTAACTGGAAAGACTTCAAGACCAAACTGTGTTTACATGAACATATCTGCTGTGCTTAGATATCCAGCAGATAGAGTGGTATTGCTCAAAATAGTCAACTTCGCTCCAGAAGACTGGAGCAGCCCCTGTCCACAGTGGGCCCCTGCAGGTCTCGAGCAGCCTCTGCCTCCAACAGGTGGGAAGCTGCCCCAGCCCCCATTGGTTAAGTTAACTAGAATCAGTAAGCATCACCCATTAAGACTGAGACTGACTCCAGCTGGGTGATGGAACCCCTGCCAAAATCTGCCAGCTTCTCTGAGGTCGATCCCGGTTGATGAGCCTTTTTCTGTCCTTTCCCTCCCCAGGTTAGGATCATATCCTCCCAATGACACATGGAGGACACCCTATCCACTGGAGGCTCTATTCTGTTAAGCTAGGGATGCAGCGAGAGCTCCTCCCAATGTGTAACCACCAACGGGAATGGGAGGATACCGGCATTGAAATGAGAAACCTGATATCTTTTTCTGTCCTCCAGGGCTGGCAATACATAATGCTGAAGACATGATGCTGGGATTGGCACCGAGACAGCAGACTACAGAAATGCAGCTGGGAAGGGGGTAGATAAGGATTTTTCTGCCAGAGAATTACACAGCTCAGGGTGTGGAACTGGCTGGATGTTCTTGCATCCTGGAAAATTACTGGACAAGATCCTGCAACTTATTTTCAGTTCATATACTTACTTGTTCAGCCCAGTGTGAGAAGATGCTGTAATAAATCCTGGGTAGGGAGCCAGGCTAATGATTATGGTTATGTATGTTCCATGGATATATTGCTATGTGTCAAGAAAACAATCATCAGATAAAAAAAACTCTGATTGATAGTATTTTTTCCTTCTCTTTCCTTCCCTATACCCTCTCTTTCTCTGCTATTTATTTGTACTGTGGACCCCTTAACTCCATTCATCAGAAGAAGTGGGTTGTGCCCATGAAAGCTCATGATACCATCTACATTTTTTGTTAGTCTCTAAGGTGCTGCAGGACTATTCGTTGATTTTTAAGGTTTTTTGTGTTACAGACGAACATGGCTACACCTCTGAATCCTCAGATGGAATGTTTCTCTGCAGATCCAGTTCCTGTCCCTGCTCCCTGGCTGACAAAAGTGTCTGAGAGGGGAGTCACTGGATTGGTGAGTGGGCAGGACACACCCAGCTATTGCCTGACCAGAGCCTTGTTGGTTCCCAGAATGAGGAGAGTGAGTGTGTGCGCGCTCAGTTCCACCACTAGTCAGAGAGCAGAAAACGCCCCCTCTGCCCACAGGGCAGTATTGTCTGTGTGGTGAGGTCACATGCTGCAGTTTGGATCCCCTGGGAACCCACGCATGTGCTGGAGTCGCCTGGCCCAGTTACTAGAGAAATCGCTAGGAGAGGGAACGAGACCGTTGTCCTGTCAGCGCCCGACGCCCCGCGTGACTCGTTTCAGGCAGTCTCGCTGCCGGAGGCAACAGCAGGTCTCCGCTCGCTCCTGAGAGCTGCACTCCAGAGCATGCTGCTCAGCCGCACAGATACAGGCCCGGCCGTGAAGCCCCCTCCAGAAAGCGCCCCGGGGCTTTTGGTCCCGCAGTGTCTGCGGCAGAGCCCTCAGTTCCAGCCCCGGCTCTGGGAGCCCGGCTCTGGGCAGACACCTACCGACGCCTGTTCTGTTCCTTTCAGCTCCTGGGAAATAGCGTCCCAGGGGGGCGGCGAAGACCCGCGACTCCGCCACCTGCTGCCAGCGGCAGGCGCAACATGGCGCCCCCGGACGGGTAAACGCCAGCCCGCGTAGAGCCGCCCGGCCCCGCCCCTGCCTGTGACGCTCCCGCCGGAAGTACCGGCAGCGGGCGCGCGGCCTCGACTCTTCTCTAAGATGGCGGCGGCGCTGGCCGCAGGTTGCTTGGCGGCCCGACGGCTCCTATGGGCCTGGCCTGGCCGCCGCCTTGTGCGAGGCTCCGCGCCAGCAGGCCGGGTGAGTGACCAGGGTCGAGGTGCTCGGGGGGAGAGGGCTGCTGTGCAGCCTCCCAGCGCTTTGGCCGGGCCACAAGGTGCCGGCAATGAAAGGGCGACGGGCCCCCCTTCCGCGCGGTGCACACGGGGAGCTGTAGTCTTAGCGCTGTCTGGCTGTCACGTGGCCGCTCTGCGCACGGGGAACTGTAGCCCTTGCGCCGTTCGGCTGTCACGTGGCCGCTCTGCACGCTGGGAGCTGTAGTCTCAGTTAAGGTCATGGGGCCGCTCTGCCCGCTGAGATCTGGAGGCGCTGTTTCCAAGGAGTTGTCTGTCTGTCTGGGATCTTTGCAAGCGAGTGGCTCTGCAGTTGTGGGCTGATTGGCTGGAGGTGGAGCAGCCTGCTGGGTTCTGTAGTTTTCATGGGGTGGCATGGCAGGCTGAGCCGTGGCCTTTTTGGGGTCCTTGAATAAAGTATGGATCTGTGCAGATTTGGGAGCTGTAGATGTTGGCCTTTCTGAGACCAGTCCCTGGCTCCTTACTCAGAATCATTGATGCTTTTACTATTATCCCCATCTTGCACACAGGAACTGAGCCACAAAAAGACTAGGTGGCTTGAGCCGAACCCAGGTTTTTCACAGCAAGGCTAGTGCTCTAACCATTGCATTAAGAAGAGGTCACATCCAGACTTGTCCATTTTATGCCTCCTTTCTGGGCAGAGCTGGTGCATGTCTTAGGGGAAGAAGAACAATGGCCACCAAATCAATGCTTATTTCACAAAACAAAAATATTTCCTTTCCTGATAGGCATCATAGGATGGAACCTGCAATTTGTAACTAATGACTTTTCTTTACAGTTCATACATCTTGGGACAAGCAGATTCAGAGCTACGAAGGCAGCAACACAAATAGTCTTAAATGTTCCTGAGACTAAAGTATCATCTCTGGAAAATGGCCTAAGAGTAGCTTCTGAAGATTCTGGACTCTCAACATGCACAGTAGGTAACTTGTGAATTATTTTTTTCTTTACTATATGCACACATTTTCATTATATTGTGAAATTAGATTTACTAGTTTCATTAAGAGTATTTAGCAGAAATAGTTAAAAATTGTAAATAATAAACACAAGTTTGTGTGAAGGTGGAGCTAAGCTTTTCAAAAGTGACTGATGATTTTGGATGCCAAAATTAATACACTGTAAAGGAGTCTGATATTGCAGAGTGTAGGTTCACAGCACTT
This sequence comes from Rafetus swinhoei, assembly GCA_019425775.1. Taxonomy (NCBI): domain Eukaryota; kingdom Metazoa; phylum Chordata; order Testudines; family Trionychidae; genus Rafetus; species Rafetus swinhoei. Next base: position 325,539,659 of record CM033437.1, on the reverse strand, counting down.
TCTGAAAATTGGGCCTCTTTAAGTGCAAATTAATTTACCCCCCAAATTGAGGCACCCTATTCACTAGGCACTTTCAAAAAATCCATGTTATAGTGTATTAATAAACAGTAAAATCATAGCTTAAGAAAGACCCCACAAAATGATGCCAATGCTATCTTCTATTAGCTAGTAAGATTAATATTTGTTTTTAATAAGGTTGGTCTTTGGATTGATGCTGGAAGCAGGTATGAAAATGAGAAGAATAATGGAACAGCTCACTTTCTGGAGCATATGGCTTTCAAGGTTAGTATTAAAACTAGTTTTCAAATGTTATTTAAATTGTTTACTGATTTTCAGGGACAACTATGGAGACTTCTTACGACTGGTTTCAGTCTGTCACTTCTCAAAATAACAAGGAAAACACAAGCAATTTGGACGCTTTTGTCCAAAATAATAATAAAAGGATTAAATCCGGTCCTCATTGAAGTCTATGTCAAAGTTGCTGTTGACTTCAATGGAGCCAGGATTTCATGTCAGACCTGTATGGGTTCACCTGTAAACTTGCATGTGCCGTTATAGCCTTGACCGAAAGAAGAATTTCACATTCTATCTAGTTGAAACAAAAACCAAAAAATGGTTGACTGGAATTATAGAATGATAGATTTATTAGTTTAAGGAATTAGTTCTGCATGTTATGTCAGATTTTAAAATTAACAATTGAGTGCTTCCTGAAGTGTAGTCAAAACAACACAGGTCTGAGTCAAGTGTTATGCCACTTCCATATTCTTGCCACTATGTTTAAATCCTGAATTGATCCACTTCTGTTGATACCTTAAACTGGTAAGGTTGATTCATGCTGAATTTAACTAATCTTTGTAAGAGACAAATAGGCCCTCTGTTTTCAAGTTAATTGTCATTTAATCTGTGCAGGTATTAAACTTTGAGGGGTAGCGCATCACCTAATAAACTATCTTGTTAGTCTTTAAAGTACTACGTGACTGCTTTTTTTTGTTTTACCAAGATCAGACTAACACAGCTACCTCTCTGTGACTGTAAAAACTTAAAAAATAATTAATAGTCTTACAGCACCTTAGAGACTAACAAAAAATGTAGATGGTATCATGAGCTTTCGGGGGCACAACCCACTTCTTTTTCCAGTGGGGAAGACTGGTGTGCTAGCTTTCTGCTCCCCAAAATCATTTGTTTTTCTTGAGCTCAAATCAGCTTCTTAAAAAAAATAAACCCTTACTATTCCCCATTTGTAAAAGCTACTTTGTTGGTAGGTATGTTCCAGAGTTCAAGTAAACTTTTTTTCCTTTTAATTTCAGGGGACAAAAAAGAGGTCTCAGTTAGACCTGGAACTAGAGATTGAAAACATGGGAGCTCATCTTAATGCCTACACATCCAGAGAACAAACTGTGTATTATGCAAAGGCTTTCTCAAAGGATTTGCCAAGAGGTAACTGCTTCTGTTCTGCAGAAATTCTGCAGGAGCATCCTTCCTAAAGATTAAAAGATTGTGAGGAGGGGAACAACAAGGAATGAAATGAGCTGACAACCCTCTAAAGAAGCAAAAGTGGGAAAACAACGCCTCTGCAGAGTGTTTTTCCCCTTTCCCTTCCTTGGCAGGCCTTCTGCTGGCACTCCATAGGGATAAGGCTTAGCAGGTTTGGAAAGGTGCATGTCAGCATTGTGGCTCATGCTTGGCACCCCTCCTGGGGACCAAGTAGCTCTCTTTTGGAGTTAAAGATGTGAAATATTAACCTCTCTGCAAATCTCCAAGAGATGCAGGTTTGTAAACCATGTTTCCTGGCCCTACTTTGGCTCCCCTATCCTCCTGAGGGAACTTTTTTCAAATTCTAAAATGAATCTTCCAATGTATCCTGGTCATTCTTACCCCTCTAGTGTGTTTGACCTTGGAAAGATATGATAGGGTCCTGAATATTTGTATTGTGGTTAACTTAAGTTGTTTGTCTAGTTCTGGCATGTCTATGTAAGTGAATTGTCTTCCTCCATAATGTTCATCTGAAATAAAACAATTCTCATCAAGGAATTGTCAATATGAAGCTTTAGAAATCCCTGAAGGACACACATTCTCTCCAAGGACATTAACAATTTTTCTAAAACAAACATTACAAAAGAAACTTAACACCGTGTAAAAGTTTACTTTCAATTTCTTGTTAGATCTTTCTTCCTATATTCCATACTAACAGTTCTGCCTACTTATAATAGGTATTTGAGTTGCTTATTTGATTATAATATAGTCAAATGAAGGTTCCACTGTTGCTGAAGCATACTTGCCTCCTATCTCTTTGTGTTTTCAACTAGCTGTGGAGATTCTTGCTGATATCATACAGAATAGTACACTGGGGGAAGCAGAAATTGAGCGGGAGCGAGGAGTTATCCTTCGAGAGATGCAGGAAGTTGAAACCAATTTGCAGGAAGTTGTCTTTGATTATCTTCATGCCACAGCCTATCAGAACACCACACTGGGATGTACAATCTTAGGACCCACAGAAAACATCAAGTAAATCTATTTCTATTTCTCCTTTGTCTTAATGGTTATTTTTCAGTATTCTGTTTTCTTTATGCCCTATCAAGTGTTTGGGGTTGCAGAGGGTGGAATTTCCCCTGAACGTATTACTCAATCTTGCATATTTGTAATAGCGTCCAAAAGTGAAACTTTTATGTTTCTTAGAACTCGTCTACACTTAAAACGCTGAATTGGCTTAGCTGCATCGCTTCAGTGTAGACACTGCCTATGCTGACAGGAGCTGTAGTAATTTTTTCTTTACCATTACAGATCCATAAATCGCAATGACTTGGTGGAATACATAACAACACATTATAAAGGACCCCGGATAGTGCTGGCTGCTGCTGGAGGTTAGTATGAAACATGCATCATGACAAACACTTGGAAATAAGTTGAAAAAACACAGTACTCTAATTTTGTTGAAACTGTACAAAGATGAGACACAGAATATGACTTATCTATTGTTAGCCCCCAAAGTTCTGTATATTTTTTTCTACCTTGTCTTGCATCTCATCTGTTACTTTTTTCCCCAAGAAATTTTCTAGGGATATCCTTAAATATATCTTTTAGTAAAGGAGGGTGCTTGACTTCCAACGGAGAGGCTGTTCCAAGTGTAAGAGGACAATGTAATAGCACAAAGCCATAAATGCAGGAAAGAGATAGCATTCAGAATGGGAGGGGGGGGAAAAGAAAACAGAAAGGTGGAGTGAGATTGTAGGGCTTTTGAAATTGAGAACAAAGAACTTGTATTTGGTGCTGTATAAGATAGAAGCAAGAGAAGGAAGTTGATAGAAAAGACATGAAGATTTTAACAATGGCATTTAATGAAGTAGAAAGGGTGGGATCAGAATTGTACAGTAATGAAGTTGGGAGAGAAACAAGGGTTATGATGGATTGTTGTCATTCTAGTAGCTTGGTTGAAACTTTTTTTCTGTGAAGTGAATTTATCACGGATAAGTTTTTTTTAAAACTGCTCTATATGAAACTCTCTTGTTCAGGAGTCTCTCATGATGAATTGCTTGATTTAGCAAATTATCATTTTGGTAACTTGCCGTCTGCTCAGGAAGGAATGCCAGCCTTGCCCCCTTGCAAATTCACAGGTAGTGAGGTAAGCAGTGAGAATGTGTTTTGCCTTTTCAGGTTAATCAGATCAACAAAAAAACACTGAGTAATGATTGATATTAATGGGTTGTCTGGTGTGATCAGAGTTTCTAGCTTGATTTTCAAAGCTGCTAAGCTCCCATCACTCCTATTAAGTTAATAGGATCTGCTAATGTTCACCATTCTGGAAAATCAGCCTGTTTAACTGACATGTTTCTGGGAAAGGGTTTTTAAAGGTTACAGTGGAACTTAAGACTCCTGGGTTCCGTTCCCAGCTCTGCCTGACTGACAAATCACTTAGCCATCTTATGTCTTCATTTAATCATCTGCAAAATAACTATTATGACGACTACCACCTTACACATAGCACTAGGTTGACTCATACAGAAGTCACTAGTTAAGGGTATAATTAAATAAAGATTTTTGCACTTTGACCTAGATTTTATTTGAAATTTCCTACTTTCCTTCATTTGAATAAATGTACACACTACAGTATATTTGCTGCAATACATTTGTAGTTAATATTTTTCTGATGCTTTATCAGATTCGTATAAGAGATGACAAAATGCCTTTGGCACACATCGCAATCACTGTTGAAGCAGTTGGCTGGTCTCACCCAGATACAATTCCCCTTATGGTAGCAAATACTCTGATAGGCAACTGGGATCGTTCTTTTGGAGGAGGAGTGGTGAGTGAACTTGATTATAAGATGTTTAATTTGGTTATGTGCCAGCATCCGTACACCTCACAAATTCCAACTTGTCTGGGGTGAAATTCAGTTATCTAGGTATTTCTCTCAGCATTTAAAAAAAATTAAAATATAGCCCAATGGACTGTGAATGCATTCTGTTGCCACGTGAGAATTGGGTGCACATGTATTTGAAGAATGGCATGCTGACCCACCAAAGTGGAGGAGTCCTCATACAGCCTAGCAACCTATAGTGAAAACAAGTTGGAGAAAACTAAATAGGCTCCGAAGGTGTGTGCAATGAGTAGTTTAGTGCCTGTTCTCTCTTGGAATCTTTCTAGCTATTTTTTTTCGGATAAAAAAAAAAAAAACCTTTGTCATTTAAAATGGACAAGTTCAGGCAGTCACTCAAAGGGTGAGATTATGTGCAGGAAAGGAAGCTGTCTATCCTATACAAAAGCATCCTGGTGCATTCTCATAGCAGTACTGCTGGCTGTGGAGGAAGCTACTTCTGCCACACCTGAAATAGCAAAGGGTGAGCTTGGTAGTGGGAAAAGATATTTTAAAAACCCCAAACCCTGAAATTCTAAAACACATCATCTTGTGTCAACAGAATTTATCCAGCAAGCTTGCCCAGATCACTTGCCATGGCAACCTGTGTCATAGCTTCCAATCTTTCAACACTTGTTATACTGATACTGGCCTGTGGGGGCTCTACATGGTTTGTGAACCATCCACTGTACAGGACATGATGCACTTTGTTCAGAGAGAATGGTAAGAAAACACAGGTTTCTCAAAGTAGCTTGTTTTGGGTTAAACCCTGGCTATTTAAAAAGTAGTGTTCTGGCTTTGTGTTTCATAGCACAACTTTGTTGGGAAAGAACAAGTAGACTAAATTCAGAAGCTTGTGACATTTGTTCCTAAGAAGCCAGTTTCTCCCACCCTTGCTTCACCCTGACTATATCTTGTACTGGAAGTAGCTTGAATGAAAGCAAGGGGCTTGCTTGAAGAATAAGGTTGTACTTGGCAAGAGTAAGGCTACGTCTACACTGGCAGCTTCTTGCGCAAGAACTCTTTTGCGGAAGAGTTCTTGTGCAAAAAGTCTTCCACAAGAGTGTGTCTACACTGGCATGTGCTTTTGCGCAAGAGCATCCTTGGCAGTGTAGATGCTGTGTTGCGCAAGAAAGCTCTGATGGCCATTTTAACCATAGGGGCTTCTTGCGCAAGAAATTCATGTTGCCTGTCTACACTGGCCTCTTCTGGAAGAGCTCTTGCACAAGAGGGCTTCTTCCTGAGAGGGAGCGTCAGAGTTCTCACGCAAGAAGCCCTAATTTTCTACAGTACAACGTCAGTTTACTTGCACAAGAACACGTGGCCAGTGTAGACAGGTGGCATGTTTTTGCGCAAGAGCAGCCGTTTTCGAGCAAGAACACGCCAGTGTAGACATAGCCTAAGAGTGGCAAAATCTGGTGCCAAACTTCAGTAATAGCCATTTGATTTAAGAGCTCTCTGGCAGGAAGTGGGATCAGAAGGGTTATGTGACATTCTGTGGCATGAGATGCAAGCTAAGTAAGGTCCGTTGCATCTTATCTAACTTTAACTGTGTGCTGTCAGTTGGAGGGTATATACGCCTGCTTGCCTTTAGTTTACATTTTCAGAGAAGCACACATTCAGTTACACTTAACTTACAAACACAGTAACTGCATGGATGATGATTAGCTGAACAAGCTAATGACCTATTAGACATCATCTAGCACTTAAGTGTACTTACATTTCACCATAGTCACTATGTATGAACTTCACTATAGTATGAAGTCACTATGACATTTTAGTTTATATTGATGCTAATGCTTTTTATGTAGCCTCTTGTAAAACTAGGAAAGTATCTAGATGAGTTGATGTGCCCCCAGTTTGACCTGTGGACCCCAAGGGCTACATAAACCCCTGGTTACGAACCACTGCCCTAGTGAAATACTTTGGAAAAGTGTATCACTGAGATGTTTAGAACTAAGTCACATGACTTTCTCAATTTTCCTGTGAAGACTTTCAACTAAGTAGCGTGGGCCATTAGAGAGCTTCCTCAGCTTAAAAGGTAAATGTCATTTCAACCTTACATCTCTAATTGTCCATATAGATATGCTGGGACTGCCACCAACCATTGTTCTCTCTAAACTGTGCAGCAGCACAGCCTCACAGGTGATTAATCAGCCCCACCTTGTCAGGGAGCTCCAGGCCTCTGACTGGGCAGGATTGATGAATCACCTATGAAACTGTGCTGCTGTGCAGCTTAGAGGGAAAACTGCCACCAACTCGGCTCTTTAGAAATGACATTCTAGCATTGGTGTACTAATATGCCTGGCATCTTAGCACTATACATATGCAATATAGCACCCTACATCAAATAATTACTACCATTCTTGCTTGAACTAGTACCACTTTCTATTGGTCCTTCAAACTGTCTTTCAGGATACGACTCTGCACAAGTGTTACTGAAAGTGAAGTAGCTCGAGCCAAGAATCTTTTAAAAACAAATATGCTATTACAGCTTGATGGTAAGGTTTAAATTGGGATTTATATTTTAACATGTTGATTAGGGATGTTAACTGCTTACAGAGGGGAAGCTGCTCCAGAGGCGCACTGCTCAGGACAGGACTGCTTTGCGCTGCACCTGCTGTGTGCTGGAGCGCCACAGACATGGGCTGCTGTGGCCTGACTGGAGCAGCCCCTGTCCAAGGCAGATGGGGGCTGGAACAGCCCCCACCAGTTAACCATTCATATCCCTATATGTTAATAACTTAAGTATTTTTTGCCTTTTATTAGGGTCCACTCCCATCTGTGAGGACATTGGGAGACAGATGTTGTGTTACAATCGCAGAATTCCAATTCCTGAACTTGAAGCAAGAATTGAAGTAAGCAGTGCATGTGTTGTGTATTTTTAAATGAATGTTAATGTAGCAGCTAGCAACTTAGCTGCATAGAACAGGGGTGGCCAACCAGCAGCTTGTGAGCCTGGTGTGCCTCCTTTAATTGTAAAAGTGTGGCTTATGGAGCTTCCCCCATTCTCTGCCTACCAGATTGGAGGAAAGCTTGGGGCTTTGCAGCTGGGTGATGGGGCTTAAGCACGCAGGTGCTTCTGGACCTCAAACTTTGGAAGATGATGATATGCTGTTTGGAGAGTCCCTAAGTTTGGCCACTCCTGCTACAGAGGATGAAATGTAGCCTGAAAATTTACTAGTCCTCTAGATCAGTGGTTCTCAACCTATTTTGGGCTGCCTCCATGCAATATCTATGTGCGACTGGTATGGTACTGAGAACACCACAGTTGAGTGCTGACTGGACTGCAAGCAGCCCATGAATTAAGAACTGTTGCTCTACAAACACACAGCAGCTAATTTACTTCTTGAAATTAACTGTGGTGCCATTTTATAATTCAACTGTGGGCTCTCAGTAGGGATTTTAGAAAGTAGTTGTACTCTTTCTCCCCCCCCCCCCCCATGTATGAGGGGCAGCAAGGGGGGGGGGAAATTGGAGATGGTGCTGGGGGGAGGGGAGCTGGCTTAAAAGCCAGTGGGCCTCTTCCTCCCCCCCCCCATCAGAGGCTCTGTGTGCGTGAGTGACTCTTAACTACTTTTAAAATGCTGAGCTGCAGTACATGTGGCTCCTGGAGCTCTGTAGAGCAGTTCTTATCGACTAATTGTGTAGCTGATACAAATTGTATTGATTACACGATTAGCCAGATAACTGCTGCAATTTAACACCCTTAGCTCTCAGTATTTTCTTTCACAAAGTCTATTACTATTACCTCTCAAAACATTTTTCAGGCTATTGATGCCCAGAGCATAAGAGAGATTTGCACAAAGTACATTTATGATAAGAGCCCTGCCATCGCTGCTGTGGGTAAGCTTATTCCCTTTCCCTTATCATAGGCAGCTGAAGCTTAAATGGAAATCTTGACTGACTTTTTTTTTTTTTTTTAATTTCCAGGTCCGATTGAACAACTTCCAGATTATAACAGAATCCGTAGTGGCATGTACTGGCTACGTGCTTAGGAACACAGCTGCTTTAGAAACCTGGTATCTTCATTAAAACACTTGTCACAAGGCAGAGACAAATTTGACTTTTTTCCTCAAACCCAAATTCAGTACAAAAGCCCTACTATGGGAAACATATTCAAGTGTCCAAAAATTACATACATGTCACTTGAGGCATCATATTGATAGTTAATTTCATTTTATGCAACTGGCAAGCAACAAGGTCTGACCATTGTCCTTACCCTTGTGTGTGTGGAGAAACTAGATTTATTCATGTGTGTGACATTTTGAAATCTGTATATTTGTCTAAAGAAGAAAACATGTACAGTATTTGCATTTTATTATAAAACAGAACACAACAAAGATTGTCATTGAGTCTTACTTCTTTGCTTTAGCAGCATTCAACACTTGTTCTTGAGCAGCTTTCTTTGCTTTTACCATTTCAACAAGTTCCTGCAGAAGAAGAGAAAAGAAACAAATTTGTGTATTTAACCAATTAAATTGCCCTATGATTAATCATCTGACAACTTAACTCTAACTAAAACAAGACCTTGGGTGGTCAAGGGCCTGCCTTTGGAAAATACAGGTATCCATTTGTGTGGATAATTCTTGAAAAGCAGAGGCTGAATACCCAAAATAACATGACTAGTTGTGCTCTCTTTCCTAGCAATTCTACAGATCAGATTAACTCCTTGGTTTCAGTAGTATGTTAAGTGTCCTGTTTGTTAATCTTAATTTGTGAGTAAAATAGGTAATTTGTACCAACTTTCAAGTGTCACCAAGCTCCTCTTTAAGGAAAGGTAAGTGGAGGGGGGTCTGAGGACAGTGCTGCACTAAAGTTAAGTCAAACCAGCTATGTTTCAGGGGAGTGAAAAATCCACGTTCCTGAATGAGGTATGATCCAACCTAACTCCCCCTCCCTCCCTCTGGACAGTACTAGGTCAGTGTGAGAGTGCTTCCATCTACTTAGATACAGCAACAGAACCCATCGCATTTATGTAATAAGTCCCAATGCTGAAGCATTGCAGCTTAAGCTCAATACAAGCTATAGGAGACCACTTAACATGAAGTCATCAGTTAAGGGTTAGCAGGCAGTAAGATGTCATATAGATATAACAGCACACCATAAAAATTTAATGTCTTAACTGCCCACTTAATTTTAAAGTCTCCTTCAGCATATATAAACTCCTTGCTTCACAATCTGTCTATGGTAATTAAAATTTGGAATAATGTAGTACTTTCCCCAGACCTGAATGTATGCTCTATGAAACTCAAAAGTTTGTCCCTCCCCCTAACAGAAGTTGGTCCAATACAAAAAATCTTATTTATGTTTTTCCCATATCCTGGAACCACCCTTAGATTTTCCCACTTAGGAAAAAAAACAAGGGAAGAGCAGCACACCAAATATTGCTGTAGGCTAATCACATAATCATAGGATGAGCACAAATAGTATTTCCTACCTTATAGCGCTTCATGCAGTCTTTTTTTGAGCGGCCTGGAACAGCAGCTGCTATTTTTTCCCACCTTTCAGGAGTATTTACTGGATATGTCTTCAAAGCCTGTTCTAAAAGTTTTTGCTCTTCTGTAGTCCAAGGGGATGAATCTGTGCATGCCCCTGTTATTAAAAAAAATTGATAAATGAGAATAGTGATGAAATATTAAGTATTTAGCCCAAAATCCCCTCATATAAAAATTTTGTTCCTGCAATGGGATGAGTAAGTGAGAATGTTGCTAAGAAATTGATATTCCCAGGAAACTTGTGTCTGAACAACTGGAGAAGCCTCTATTTGCTTCCTTGTGCATTTCAGTAAGGAAGCAAATTATCTCCTCCTAGGAATATGCCTCTAGGGAAGGAAGTGCCCACGGCAGATATTGGAGTTCTGTGCAAGCCAAGTTCATCTTTGGAAAGGGCCCATACCTGCTCTGCCCCTGTAGTGGATCTCCTGAACCCCACAGTTCCTGACAGTGTGGCTTTATTGGCTGGGGTTGCTTCTGGGGAAATGAGAAGGATCTATAGGAGAGATAAGAGAGCCCCCCAAATCTGCATTAAATCTGACAGCTGCCACACATGGATAAGTGTCCTGGGCCAACACGTTCTTTGACCATATTCTGCACTCACTGAAGTATGCACATGCGGTCAGCCCCTACAGACATCCAAAGGCAGAATTTGGGCCACTAACTTTTTATCAAGCACAACTATAGGCATGTGAATGGCTGAAAATAGTTCTTACAACCTTACCTTCAAATCGCTCTGATGGTGCAGCACTGTCTGTCTGAGGTACCACTCCATGTTCTTTTTTAAACTTATCAAAAGCTTTCTTGTTTATGTCGTCCTTTTGATGAGGGTCTGAGGACAATACAGATTCATTTAGTTGACAAAACCAGAGACCACAGCGGGAAGTTTTAAAAAAATATAGTGCCTAACATCATACAGCAGATTAGCCTAAATCTAGCATTCAAATATTTTCAACATTAATGTAATGTTTCATTTCAAAGGTTAGCAATAAGGGTTGTTAAATGAAAACTAGGTGAGATTGAAGCTTTTGGATACCATCGTTTGGGATCAATATCAGAACATAAACATCAGAATACGATTATCATAAAAGAGGTCACTTGGGGTCTGATCCTGCAGTCCTAATCTCACTTGGCTACAGTGAAACTAAGCATATAAGTGTTCCCACGAGCCATGACTGGAGGATGAGGCTCTCAATCTGTAATCTGGACATTGTCCCTCATTTGAAGTCCCTTTCTTGTCCCACCAAGTGGCTTGATATAAAGTTATTGAGAAACTGCTTTAAAAATGCACTCTCTCTCTAGTGGAATATTGAGCTGGAAGAAAGGAAAGTTCTGGTGTTCTTAGTTTTTATTTTCAGTAATGATCATTGTGATGGCTCAGTCTTAAACTGAACTACACTTCAACAACACAGTACAGAGGGTCAGCAGTTATATAAGAGATTTCATGGTAAAATCTCTTAGCATAGCAGCACTGATCTGAAATTCATCTTGACAAGGATGATTTCCACTCAGAACGAGCTAAGGCAAATAAGTAGTTGTGCTAATAAGGGCATTTTACTTCCCCTTTCTGCTTTCACTCACTGAAGATGGAAACTGTTTCCATTAATGGACAAAGATTTTTTGTTCTGCATTTAAATAAAAATAACTTATTACATAAATAATATAGAAGCACGCAGACCATCTTACAAAGATAATAAAGATACCAAATTTCTGGAGGCTCTTTGCTTTATTGATGACATCTTTTGCTGTTCGTTTTACTCCAGTAGTAGAATGCAAGTTCATATAATTGGCAATAACTTCCCACCTACATCAAGAATGGAAAACAAACAATGCAAAATAGCACATGGTAGACTAGCCATGAGAGAGATTTAATTGCCTAGCAAGTCTGTACTCAAATTATAGCAAAGACTATGCTTGCAAAAGCATGTCTATAATCCTTTAGAAACAAAGCATATTTAAACTCCATAGTAAATGGAGTGAGGGACTTTCTTACATTGCAGTGAAGTTGGGTTTAGGGATGTTAAATTGCATTTAATCAACTAATAGACTAGTCTATGGAATTTTCATTGACTAAGTTGAAAAGCGGTGGAAACTGCGGAGCCGCAGCAGGGGTTAGTCCTGGCTCCAGGAGCTAACACCGCTGCGACTCAGCCTTTTAAATGTATGGGGGAGGACCAAGCGTGAGCTGGGACAGCTGATTCCTGGCTCGTGCCTGGTTCCCCTCACTGTGCTTCTGCTTTTTAAGTGTAAGAGCCTGCCAGCTTGGGCCCAATCACCCGCTATGCCTCTGCCTCCCCTGCTTCCCTAGCACCGGCTCCTGCTCCCCACCTTTTTGCATGGGAGGGGGAGAAACCACTAGTCAAAGGACTAGTCGACTATCTGATAAGCTTATGCTTATCAGTCGACTAGTCGTTTACATCCCTAGTTGGGTTAGTCTCTTAGGGCATGTCTACACTACAGAGAAGATCGACACTCTGGAGATTGATCTTCTAGTGTTTGATTTAGCAGGTCTAGCGTAGACCCCCGAATTGAACACTAAAGGCAGCCCTCGCCAGCAGCTGGTACTCCTTGATCTGGGAGGAATAAGGGAGGCTGATGAGAATGCATTCTCCCATTGGCCTCTTACAGTGTAGACACTTCGGTGGCTCAGTTTAAGATATGCCAAATCCACCTATGCATTTTGTGTAGGTGGATGGCATATCTTAAACTGACCTGCCTGGTCTAGTGTAGACCAGACCTTACTGACTAAGGTCTCTGCCCTGCACTGTGCTCCAGATGAGTGTGCACCTGTTCAGTGATCCATTGACTTCCTTGCAGGATTGGGGCCCAAGCTTGAAGTACCACTCCCCTCAAAGGCTTCTCCCTAACCCTCCCCCGAAGCAAAGTGATATAGGTAGAGAAAAGATAAAATGAAGGGATTCTCTACAGGCTATGTGGCAGGATATTCTGAAGTCTCACGAGTTGGAAAATGTTATTAAAAAAATAAATTTTGTCTTTTCATTTAAAAGATGAAAAAGTACCTTGAGTTAGTCCCGGCGGGGAAGAGGTTCACAGCTTTAATCAGTAACTGTAAATCATCTTCTGACCAGTTTTTACTTCCACCTCCGCCACCACTTGTTGACTTCTCTGAACTCTTTGTGGCCTGGCGCAAACGAGCCTCTGCTTCTTCTCTTTCTCGCTTGATCTGTTCATTTATTTCTTCTATCTATGTTAATAAAAATGTGCAGCAATTCATTTTAACTTTTTCTTCCACAAATCCAAAATTAAAGTCTCTTCTACATTTTCAGCTACTGGATTTGCTTTAAGCCTTGAACTTTCCCTGGTTTTCTTATTTTGTACATCACAATTGGGGAAATTGTTGACCTATCTCACCATTACTTCCCCAACAGTTCAGATATATGCAGCCATATTCATGGGCATGCCAAAACACTATGTACAATAAGAGTGAAAATTCATTACATTCAACTAGACACTTTTTCAATATTTGAGCAACAATGCTATATGTTATGGGAAAATTTAGACTGACTGCTGACTCTGTCATTGGCACCAGAGGCTAGATTGTGTTTGCATAATAGAGTTAAGCAAAGACTGGGCCATTTCTCCCAGAATAATTGCTGAGGAGTATGAACTTTCTTAACTAAAATTTGATGGGCTATTACACCAGTTGCTATTGTGATTAGGTACTGTACAATCTAAAATGCATCAACTCTTACTTTGCTGGCTCCAGTACATTAGACTAACCCTGAACTATGTTATTTATTGTGGAAGCAGCTGCAAAGTATCTTTATGTTATGAAACAAGACTTGGTCATCATTCTTGCCATGTTAAAAAGAGCCCAATCTAAGATGTACATCTGAAGTCAATAGTCAACTTGTTCAGAAGCTGTCAGTCACCTAAGCTTAGTTAATCTAAATATTTTCATTACATTGATTTGACACCACATATAATTACCTGCTTTTCTACAGCAGCCTTTCCTCCTTCCCTTGTTGTGGATGTAAGTGCTTCATTCAAGCATTGCAGACTAAAAATAAATTATCAGGTTATATTCAAGCTCTACTAGAAAGGCAGATATTAAAATGTAGAGCAAAGAGGGTCAGGAAAATGTACCTTGCTAGTTCAAGACGATCACAAAGTTTTTCCACATCTTCCATCATTTTAACACACTCTGCCTCATTATCAGAAAAATAATTCCAGTTCTGTAAGCAGAAATAAATGTTTTCCCTTGAATGTATAGGACAATGAAATAAAAAAACCATCTCAAAACACTAATTCTTCCATTACTACTGTAACAGGCTGAATAGCCTTAAATAAACTGGATGTTTTTAATGTAACTGAAATTGGACTATAGGAGTGTACTTTAATATTTTGCTTTTTAGTTGATAAATTGCCTTCATAGAGCTACACTGATTTGCCTTTGCAAAGCAAGCTTCTCTTTATGTTGCCTCTCTCTATATATAAAAACCCCTTTTCCTGCGGGATGACACGTCACTCTGGCGTCCTGTCTGCCTCTTCCATCCCTCTCCCTCCCCAGTGCTTGGTGGCCAGGGGGGAGAGCATGGGGTCTGGTGAGGCCTTGGAATGGCTCCCATCCCTCCTGGCAGCCAGGAAGAGAGCGTGGGAACTGGCGAGGCCCCAGACTGGCCTGACTCCCCTTCTGTGGCCAGGGGGAGAGCATGGGGCCTGACCTGGCTTCAGCCCTGCCCAACGGCGGGGGAAGGGGAAAAAGCTGGGGATGGCACTGCCTCAGCCTAGGGCTTATTGAGCTGGCTACCCCTGGCGGCTGTGGAGAGGGAGCCAGGGCTGCCTATCCCCAGAGAGAGGGGGTTGGAGAGTGTAGTAAGCAGGGGGCACAGCCCCCTAGTAATTCTGTATTAAAAAAAAAAATCTATAGTGATATTTATTTGTGGACTACAAGTGTTTCTGAGAAGTGGAGTGAAAACACTTACCTATGGACTTAACATCTACCCTCCATCTCGATTTATAAGGACAAACATACATGAGTAACTTAGCAGAAAAGGAAACATTTAGGGCTGCGTGTGACATTTTCATAAATACACTCTATATCAGTGTTTCTTAAACTTTTTAAGACCGAGGAACACCAAACAATTTTTTTGATGAGGAATACCAAGGATTTTTGTTGAGGGCGGGGAAAGGTCCGGGGCGGGGCAGGAGAGAGAGTTATTGAGCAAAAAAAAAAAAAGTCTCCTGCCCCTTTAAGGGCTGCCATTTTGAATTCTATTGTTCTCTGCGGCACACCTCCGAAGGCACACCAGTGTGCCACAGAACACAGTTTAAGAAACACTGCTCTATATTGAGCTATAACAACATCTATACCTTGCATGTTGTTCTCAATTTTTGCCTTTCCTTCTTAATTGCTTTTTTCTGTATATCTTTTTCTTTTTTTGCCAGCAATGCTTGTTGTCTAACTTCTTCCTCTTCCTTCTCCTTAGCCAACCGTGCTGCTTCCAATTCTGCTTGTCTTTGCTGCAATCAAGGGGGAAAAATATCACATTTTAGTGGGTCTTCTGGTGTAAGATGCATAAGATGTGCTAGTTTAACAAGGTGAATAAAACTATCAATAGTTAAATGCTTGGAAGGCTGACCATTTAAGAAATAAACAAAAGGTGAATGTGCAGTCAGACACACACTGCCTGGCATTAATTATACAAATACTTCACTGGCACTGAAGATACCCATTTTCTAAGAGCTGGTCTACACTACATAGTTAGGTCGACATAAAGCATGTTAATCTAATTATTTCAGCATCTACACTATAGCCTTCCTTCTCTGCCATACTACACCACAGCCCCCTGCTTCTCTGGAAAGCTGAGCAGCCTGAGAAGCCCTGGCTTCTGCCCTCACTCAGAGCCAGGGCATCTCAGTGAGCCATGAAAATAGCAAGGCTACCTGGCTCTCAGTTCTTAGAAAAATCTAACAGTTCTCTAAGCATTTGTGCTGCTCTTCTGAAGAGCTATTGTTGGCAAATTGCAAAATAGGGTTTTAAAAAATCATACCATTTGGATTAGTCTCTTATACTTCCCAACCTCTTCAATCGCACTAAGATTCTAACAGCTGATCTCTCAAAGGTTGTTAGTATTAGCAAGTGCATGCTGCTGCTTATCTTCAAAGTGCTTTACAGATAATAACCAATCAGGCCACAGAGCACTCCCATAAAATAAGTAATTATTTCAGTTTACAGATGGGGAAACTTAGCCACAAATGTTAACGGGGAGTAGCCTGAGGCAATAAAGAAACTCTGCAGTGAACAGGGATTTGATTTTAGGAGGTCATGGTAGGGATGTTAAATTTAGTTTAATCAACTAATCGACTAGTTGATGGAATTCCCATCAGTTAGTCGATAAGTGGGGGACACGCAGCGGGGTTTGCTCCTGGCCCCGGGAGCTAACCTCCTGCAGCTCTGCCTTTTAAATGTATTAAGAGATGGCAGGCTCTTAATACATTTAAAAGGCTGAAGCACAGTGTGGGGGACCTGGCACAAGCTGAGACAGTTGATTCCCTGCTCACAATGGGTCCCCCACACTGCATTTCTGCTTTTTAAATGTATTAATAGCTGGCAGGCTCTTAATATGTTTAAAAAGCAGAGACACAGCATCTGAGACTGGGTATGAGCCAGGAATCAGCTGATTCCCGGTTCGCACCTGGTCCCCACTGCCCCTCTGTCTCTCCTGCCCCCTGAGGAGATGGTGCTGGGGGGAACTGGCTCCCCGCAGCACTGGCTCCTGCTTCCCTGCTGTTGCTGCCTCTGATAGAGGCAGCAAGGGAGGGGTAGAAGCAACTAGTCAAGAAACTAGTCAATTATCAGATAAGCTTATCCTTATCAGATAGTTGACTAGTCGCTTACATCCCTAGTTCCCGGCTGCCAGTGATGTATTCTGTCCACTAAGGCGACATCTCATTCTCTCAGTCTTAAAAAGGGTCACTGGTCCCTTAATCTAGCTGTGTCTTTTTGGCATTAGAACAAGGCTGATAATAACAAGATTCAGGTTTCAGAGTAATTTTCAGTTTGTGCCCTCTATCTGGAAGCTAAAGCAAGTGACCAGGTACATTTAAGTATCCAAGTTTATCAACCCGTGCAAACAATGTACAAACTTACTCTTTCTTTTTCTTCCTGTTCTTTTCGTTTTGCTTCTACTTTTGCTTTCTTCTCTGCTTCCTTCTTCGCCTTTTCTTCATCCTTGAATTTTTTTATTCTAGGATCACAGCTGTATGCATTGTCTAACAGATTAAACAAAGCATTATGTCCATGAGAGGGTACACTTGGAAAATTTTCAGTGCTAATTACGAAATGCTTCTTTTTAAAAAGGCAGAATTTATACTCACCAACTAATGTCCTTATCCTGTTCATCTCTTCTTTTTTCCTCAGTGCTCTGGCTGCTCTATTCTGTTTCTCTATCCACCTCCTTTCATCTCGACTACAAATTGGAAGGCATGGTGTTAATTCAGCTCTATCAATCACTAGCATTGTTAATGGTCTGTTCGGAACTCCATTACAAGTGCCAATTTGCAGATGTTTCAAATTTCAACTGTAGTAAAAGTAGACTTAAAGCTTAGCCCACCAAAGGTCAAATTCAGACCCCAAACAATTGCACAACAACTCAACCATACTAAACAGTCTAACACAAAGGCCAGTTTGGTAACCATTAGGGATATTAAAATCTGTGGGTGTGTCTGGACTACAGGGTTTTGTCGACAAAAGTGGACTTTTGTTGACAAAACTATACCTGCGTCTACACTACCGCCGAGTTCTGTCGACAGCAGTAAACCTCATTCTGCGAGGAATAACGCGTTTTGTCGACAGAGTTCTGCATTATTGCATTTACACTGTCCTTTGCGTCTACACTCTCATGTCAACAAAGCGGCTTGCTTTGTCGACAGAACTGGATGCAGTCTTCTAGACGCTCTTTGTCAACAGAAGCTTTGTCGACCGTATCTGTCGACAAAGCCTCTGTCAACAAAAGCCTATAGTTTAGACGTACCCTCTCAGTGGTAGCTGTGGGGGGGAAGCAGCTAGTGCACGTGGGGATAGGGTTGCCAGGTGTCCGGTTTTGAACCAGACAGTCTGGTATTTGAGCTTTCTTTCCAGGAAACAAATTGAGAAAATACTGGACATATAAATGTCCAGTATTTTCTAATTAAGTAAGTTTTATTATTATTATGAGTATCAGCAGGGCTTGACAAACCCCGGCAAGAGCTACTCGCCAGCCCTGCACTGCGCATGCACCAGACCGGCACTGTGCATGCGTGAAGCGCTGGTGAATGGGGCGCATGGAGCGACCGGCTGAAATCTACTCGCCACAGGCGAGTAGATTCAACGGTTTGTCGAGCCCTGAGTATCAGTATGTAGTTGTGTACTGCCTGGCTGGTAGACGCGCTCGCACTGCGTGAGCATGTCTACCGCCCAGGCAGTACACAACTACACAATAGAGAGGAGGGGGGTGGAGCGGGATGGAATCCCTGGGGCTGGACTCGCCTGTGTGCCCCGCTGGGACCGTGTGCAGGACGGGCAGCACCCCGGGATCTGCGTGCGCCTGGGCCAGCCCCGCTCCCTGCCAGCCGGTTCCCTCTCCCCCCACTAGCCCAGCTCCCCTGACCCCCTCCTGGCCAGCCTTGCTCCCTGCCAGTCGGTTCCCAGCCAGCCCCCGACCCCCTTCTGGCCAGTTCCCCGCCCCAACCCCTCTCAGCCGGCTCCCCATGTGATCTGAGATCAAGTGTGTCCGGTATTTTTTTGAAACCATCTGGTAACCCTACGTGGGGAGCTGTCTTTTAAGCCAGCCTGCTCCCCATGCTGCTGCCTCCATATCAGAGGCAACAGCGTGGGGGAAAGGAAGTACAGGCAAAAGCTGGTGCTTGCAGGGAACTGGCTTAAAAGCCAGCTCCCTGCAAGCACCGGCACCTGCTTGCCCCCCTGCATGTAAACGTGTAATCACTGAACAATTCAGCAGTTACATGTTTACAAAAATAAACGTATTTTAACATCCCAAGTAACCATAGGACCTCTATTCCTGGAGGTTAAGGAGAACAATTTTTCACCTCAGTGTAACAGCCTTTCATGTATTTGAAAACAGTCTTCTCTTCTCCAGACTAAACAAATCAATTGTTTCACTCCTTCCTCATAGATCATGTTTCTTAGACCTTTAATCTTTTGGCTATATTTTTTGTGGGGAGGGCGGGGAGAGAATCTCTTTTGGAGTTACTCCAATTTGTCTATGTATTTCCTGGAATGTGGCATCTAGAACTGGATACATCTTATCAGCATGGAGTACTTCCCATGTCTTGTTTACAGCAGTCCTGCTAATGATGTTTGGTTGTTTTTAAACAGTTGACTCATGTTTAATTTGTGATTCACTATAATTCCAGATTCCTTTCCACAGCACCCCTTCCTAGGCAGTCATTTCCCATTTTGCCTGTGTGAAATTGATTGTTCCTTCCTTAACTTTGCATTTGTTCTTTATCGAATTTCATCCTGTTTACTTCAGACCATTTCTACAGTTTCTCCAAATAATTTAGCATTTTAATCCAATCCTCCAGTGCACTGGCAACCCCTCCCAGCATGGTGTCATCTGAAAACTTTATACATGTACTCTCTATGCCATTAACTAAACCTTTTATGCCATTATCTAAATCTTTTACAAAGATATTGAACAGAACCAGAGCCAGGGCTGATCCCAGTGGGACCCCACTTGATATGCTCTTACAACTGGACTATGAACCACTGATAACTACTCTATAGAAACCATTTTCCAACCAGTTATGTATCTGGCACTGTAGTTCGGGTTCTATATTTGTCATGAGGTTGCAGAAGTAATAGATTCTGTGATGTTCCACAACCTCTGTGACTTCTGCAGCGGCTAGAGAAGCTGACTCCAAGGGCCAGGATGCCTGAGCAGCAGCCGGTGTGGCTGAGTCCAGGGACTGCCTTTGCAGTGGTCCCAGATTTAGTCAGGGATATTTATAGTTCCAGTCATGGATAGGCCACCAGCCGTGAATTCTTGTTTACTGCCTGTGACCTGTCCATAACTTTTACTAAAAATACCCATGATGAAATCATAGCTTTAATTATAGTAGCTCCAGCTAGTCTATCTTTCCTTAATTTATAAGAAGGTCATATGAGACAGTATCAAAAACCTTATTAAATTCAAGATATACCACATCTACTGTTCCACCCCATCAACAAGGCTTGTTACCATGTCAAAGAAAACTATTAGGTTGGTTTGATGTGATTTGCTCTTGACAAATCCATGTTGACTGTTACTTATTTTATATTCTAGGTGTTTGTAAACAGCTTGTTTGATTACTTGGTCCATTATTTTACTGGCTGATATTCTGTGCTGTGGCTCTCTATGAACACACCAAAGAACTTGGAGAACAAGGAAAAGAGAGGACCAAAGCAGCTCTAATTCACCTTTACATATTCCTTATTGTAGGCTATTCTAGGAGCTGGAGAGGCCCTAGAGTAATTCAAACAGCTCTGGTTGCCTAATTTCTGGGAGCTTCCTGGGACTAATCTATGGGCCACAGGTCTGCCTAGAATCTTTGCAGCATTGCATCCTGTGGTCATACCTCAACAAACCCTCCCACTTGCCAGCATGCCCTCATACCAGGGCTTATAGCCATGGTGTTCAACATGCTAGCTGTTAGACACGTGGCTATTTGACCAGTTCAGTGTGGCTAATTTGCTTTAGCAGAAGCCACTATAGTGGCTACTGCTTCAGAACTGGTTGGACACCATGTGCTTACAGGAGACAGCTGTAAGGGTATCGTCTATAGCAGTGGGCTCCAACCTTTTTAACCACAAGATCACTTTTTCAATTTAAGTTCAATGTAAGATCTACCTCAAACCCAAATACCCATGTCCCACTTCCTTCCTGCCCTTTTTCTGAGGCCCTGCCTCTGCTCCACCTCTTCTCCTAGGCCTCACCTACTCAGTCCATCCCCTTTCCTCCCCCATCCTCACTCACTTTCACCAAGCTGGGATAGAGGGTTGGGGTGCTCAGGCTCTGGTCTTGGGCCAAAGGGTTCAGTGTGTGGGAGGGACTCTAGGCTTAGCACAGGATGGAAAATTGGGGTCAAGGAGGGGTTTCAGGGTGCAAGCTCTGAGAAGGGGTTTGGGTGCAGGGGGACTCACATCTGGGACAGGAGGTTGGGTGCAGGAGGAGATTCAGGGCTGGAACAGGGATTCAGGAAACAGGCTTTGGCTGGGCACCATTTAACTGAGATGGCTTCTGGGTGGTGGAGCAGTGGGGTTAAGGCAGGCTTAATACCACCCTGGTCCAATTCTGCTTTTGAGCTGTGTTGAGATCAGAGCTTGTAATTATGCAAATGTATAAGAAAAGCACTTGGTGCCTGTATAGAATCACCACCGGAGGATCTCAGAGCACTTAATAAACACACCTCTCAGGTACACAATAATTATTCTCATTTTACCAATGGGGACACAGAAGCACAAAGTATGACTTGTCCAAGGTTACACTGCAAGTCAGTTGCAGAGCCAAGAATAAAACTCAGAACTCATCACTTCTAGTCCCATACTCTAATAGATGGACTAGCTTTCCTCCTCTGATTTACAGCCCAACTACAAGGCGAGAAATCTCGCTGAATTAATTCATTAGCCTCTTATCAAAGACTTTTTACTTACATACCATTCTGCTTTTTCTTTTTCTTCTTCATCTAAATAAGAAAATTCTCTCCAAGAATCAAAATTATACCTGTAGTAAATGCAAAAAAAAAAGTGAGAGAGAAAATTTCTGATAAAACAAAAGGGATAGCAAAACCATCTGAAAAATGTTTGCATTTTTAATGTCAGGTTCTAATACGCAGTTAGACCATTAGCAAATCAGACTAGCATTGTTGCATTCAGTCAACTTGCCAAAAATCAAAAAAAGTTATTTGTAAATATTACAGAAATAATGTTGTCAGGCCATTTGCCAATCACTGTATTTAAATTTGCTGAAATGTATTTTAGCTCTATTTATTTAGATGCCAGAGACCCTCTGAGTTAACTAGCATCTGTGGGTTTTGTAACCAATCGGACACGACCCCCTCTCCCTCCTCTTCACTGGTGTCTAGCTGACCAGACATACTCCTCTGCTTTTCCCTTCTTCCCTTTTCCCTTCCCTAGCCTAACCTTGGCTTTCTTAGTTATAATTTGTTAAGCTTTTTATCATGCCTTTGGTATGTTATCTGTAGTACAATGCAATTTCTTGTATTCAAGGACATGAGGCCCCACTTTGCTTATGAATATATATGTAACCTGTGGAACTTGTGTGAGGTGTGAATGAGAAATACCCAATCAAAAAGGCAGTTTAGGATCGGTGACCTTTTAAGGCAGACAAAGACCCTGCAAGCAGATACATTAACTGAGAAGCAGCCAGAAAAATCTCTCTCCCCTTCTTGGACAAAATGTAACATCACAGCAGAAACCTGGGACTGGCCCAGGGAAAGTAAAGGCACAAAGATGACTGTGTATAAACTGAATGGTACTGCCATGGGTTTTTTTTAAGTGCCAGTCAATTTTAGTTCAAATTAGATTACAGTGTGTATGTGGCAAACTGCTGAAAGAGTCCAAAGCTATTAATCAATCCCTACTGCAAATCTGACTCAGCATTACTTCTTGAAATTATTATTAGAGAGAGAGAGTGTGTGTGTGAGAGAGAGAGAGAGCGAGAGACAAGACAACTTTCCCTCCACAAGCGCAGGACAGAGTGGTCGAGAGTAATTCACAAACTGGATTTTCTAGAAATGGAATAGTAGCTTCATCTCCATAGTCATTCAGCCCCTGGCCATTCTGGTCTGATTGCCAACAAGGGTGCCAACTGTGTGATGGTTTTTATGTGGAAGAAACACTAACTAGGAACCTAGATCAAAACCAATTCATTACATACAGGGCACCAAAGACCTAATGAGTCACTTTAGTCCACTGTCAGCCAGTGTTCCCTTGGGCAGGCTGAATTTTTTTGTGGGCGGGCTGAATTTTCTTATGTGCAACACCAATACTGAGGTAGCATGTGGATGTGCACCACTAATACAAACAAAATACACACGCACATATACGTATACATTTTAAGCAGTCCATATGTGTGGAAGAAAATATATTAAAACAAGACATTGGTGTTTAGCTGCTATGAGGTACTCTATGGGTATGTCTACACTGCCACCCTAGTTCGAACTAGGGTGGCTAATGTAATCATTCTGGTCTTGTAAATGAAGCCCGATTAAAATATCCCGGCTTTATTTGCATGTTTACGCTGTTATTTAAATGCTGCTGTTGGCACGGTTAGGTAGTTCGATTAAAGCTCCTAATTCGAACTACCGCATCCTCCTACAATGAGGAGTAACGGTAGTTCGAATTAGAGCTTTAATTCAACTACCTCAGCCCGTACTGTAGCCGTGGCAGGGGTTCGAACTACCGGCATTTAAAAATGGTAGCGCTAGGAACATGCAAATAAAGCCCGGGATATTTTAATCCCGGGCTTCATTTGCAAGTTCGAATGACTACATTAGCCACCCTAGTTCAAACTAGGGTGGCTAGTGTAGACATACCCATAGTGACTACAAAAGGTTGTGTACAAAGGTAGGGAATTAGCCTTCTTCCACTCAAGGAAGAGTAGGAGCCCCAGAACAAATTAACACCCGGCTTGGGGTTTGTAAACAGACAGTTTCAAATAGCTTGCAAATAAGGTTTCATCTTACAAAACTAACATTATACCTAGTGCTTACTACTTCTGACTCAAGAGCTAGAACTCTACCACATAGCAAAGATCTGGCCTTAATGCACTACAATTTACTGTGTATTAGTTAGTAACATAGGATTTTAAAAAATATCAATAAGTTCAGAGTTTTAGATATCTGCAACATTCAAAAAAATCTGTTAAAAGAATCTTTTTCCTTCTTATCTTAAGCCATTAACACCTATGTAAACTTTGTTTGAAATATAATCATGCAAATGTCCTCCTGGCACCACCACCCCCATGCAGCCTGCTTTCCCCACCTCCCTCCAACTCAGCCAGAGAAGACTGCAGCAAGTGAATCAGGACACCCCAAACAAATTGCCCCCTGCCTCCACCTCACTACACAGATGCCAGTACCCACCTATCCCCTCTTTCCCCTACCTATCCCATGCAATCAGCCTCTTACCTCCCCTTCCCAGCCCAAGAGGGTTGAAGAGACTGCTGGGTTTCTGCCTCTCTCTCTCTCTCTCTCTCCTTGGGCAGACAGGACTCTCCAAACTCTCCTTCCCTCTAACTTCCCCCAAGCCAATTAATCACTCACTCACTAACTCCCCCCAGCAATTTATTCCCTGCTTATCTTGGCTGCTTATCTGCTCTGGGAGCTCTTCAGTTCAAGTAGCACAGATCCACTTAGCTGCTGCTTACACATGCTGACCCCTGCCAGTCAGCTGAGCTCCCTGCCTGCGTGGGAGCTTTGAAAGGAGCTCTGAGTGGGGTTCAGAGAATAGCTGTGCAGTCACACAGCTTAGAGGAAACTTAGCTGTCAGCCCAGACGAGACTTCAATCTTTGACCAGGGTTAAACAGCTCCACAAACCTCTTAACAGCCAATATACCACTTTTTTAAAGTGACAGTAGTCTATCTATAAACCGAAGTGTTAACTTACTTACCAGAATGAATAAAATGCATCCACATCTTCAAATGAAGAGTTCGTGTCTCCCAGTTTAGGAACATTTTTCTTATTTGACCATCTGTAACAATGAATTAAACCTCGTTTAAAATGAAAGTTGAATAAAACTCATATAGAATAAAACTCATATAGAAGTAAACTCAGTCTAGTTTCCTATTTGCTAGTTAACTTTTTAGAATATGCATAGCGATGGTGTCAGTGCAACAGCAACCTTGGAGAGAGACGCAACTGATTAGTAAACCAATAGAGAAATCAGCAGCTATGCTCAAATTCTGGGCAAAAGGGAAGTGTCTCTTTCTCTTGAGAGAATGAGGAGAAAAAGCACTTGTTACAATCACCAGCATGAATGCATTCAAATAATAATACAACATTCTGAGACCTACTTGTTAAAAATATTCAGACCAATATGTTATGCAAAAAAGGAGAAGGTAATGTGGCAGAGAACAGAACTCTTTACCAGGTATCTTACAGGTAATGAACTCAATTGCATGGGTCTGTTAGTTCAGATTATATTAAAAGAAGGCAATGCCTTAAAATAATTTTGAATCTGCTATATTTAACTTTTGAGAGAGACAAAGTGAGTGAGGCAATATCTTTTGTTGGACCAATTTCTGTTGTGAAACTCTGATGCTTGAAAACTTCTTTATTTCACTGATAGAAGCTGATCTAATAAAAGTCATTACCTTACACACCTTGTCTCTCTTCTATTCTGAGACCAGCATGGCTACAACACTGTAAACAACATTTTACTTTTGATACATATTGTAATCCCATGCAATATATTTGGGAATCACAATATATTAAATGTATCACTGTTGGCCAGGGCTTGTATGCAATTTCAGAGAATTCCTCCAAGAACGAAAAACAGCAGGGTCTGATTAAGGT
Organism: Rafetus swinhoei; assembly: GCA_019425775.1. NCBI lineage: Eukaryota > Metazoa > Chordata > Testudines > Trionychidae > Rafetus > Rafetus swinhoei. The sequence continues at coordinate 325,514,271 of CM033437.1, read as the reverse complement.
GAATCACTTGGGTCGTAAACACTTCAAGAGAGGTACAACTCCCCAAGGAGGATGGCATTTACTGGTTCAAATTGAGTTTTCCAGAGATGAACAGACTAAGAAAGGGCGTTTGATAGAAAAAGGCTATGTTTACATTGACTCTGGGTTTTTTTTTTCTAATCTAAACACAATACCTTATGTTCAAGAGGGGACCCAACCTTTGTGGAAGTGTTGAAAGGACTTTGGCCTATGAAGGCGCCAAAAGACTGATGGGTGACTCTTGCTATGTTTAAATATATTTATTGGTTTTATATATTTTCTCTAGAATGCCTTTACCATAAGAATAAATGTGCTTACTTAGAAAGAGCTCTATGGTATCTTGTAACTGCCCTCAGAAAGAAGAGATAAGAAAAGCACAAGTGCTGGCTCTTAAGACTGGTTTGCTGGGGATATCTGTATAAAGAAGGGAGCTCTTCAGATGTAAAATCCTGATCAAAAAGTAGAGAGAAAAGGGTCTCTGTCTAAGAAGTGACAGCTGGAAGACAGAAACCTTAAGTTGGAGCCCTTGAAGAAACCACAGAGGAGGAATACAAGAGCCATTATACCCCCTTGCTAAATTATTATGCTTCCTAGCCACACTTAAAATGTAACCCACTGGTTACAAACATAATGCCATATGAAACTGCAAATAGCCGAGTCGCATGCAACGGTGATGGGAGCCCGAACGATTGTGATACAACTCACCTGGCATTCCTTTCAAAAACAGATGAAAACACTTCAAAGAAATTTTCCTTTGCTTCACTTTTCGAAGGTACAGAGTTATCAAAAGTAGGATCTATGCTGTTAAATGCTCGTCTCTTCACAGGATCAGACAAAATTTCATAAGCTGGAGAAAAAAGTTAAAGGCCATAATACACGGTGCTGAAGATGAATGTGCATACTGGAGCTTCTTGGAGGAAATGTTATAAATAAAATTCTAAATACTTTTAAAAAAATCCACCATACTTTTGACCTCTGTGTTTCCAACAATTTTTGTTGTTGTGACTGCAAGAACTTTGTTGTCAACTCCTGCAAACGGTGAGTAAGTAAAGCACTGAAGAAGAGGGAAAAGCTTATAAAAAAGAGACAACAAATTTAACCCATAAAGTTCAGCTATAAATATAAAACCAAATTATATGTTAATGAAATGTGTAATGGTAAATTCAGTCCATTGCACTGGGGCTGCGTCTAGACTGGCCGCGAGTATTTGCGCAAGAACACTGACTTTGTACTGTACAAAATCAGTGCTTCTTGCACAAATACTCTGATGCTCCAGCTAGGATAAGCCCTCTGCGCAAGTATTCTTGCGCAAGAGGGCCAGTGTAGACAGCCAAGTTAATTTCTTGCAAGAAGAAAGCCCGATGGCTAAAAGGGCCATCGGAGCTTTCTTGCGCAAGAGAGCATCTACACTGGCACGGATGCTTTAGCGCAAAAGATGTCTTTTGCGCAAAAGCATCCGTGCCAGTGTAGACGCTCTCTTGCGCAAATACTTTTAATGGAAAAACTTTTCCGTTAAAAGTACTTGCGCAAAATCTTGCCAGTCTAGACGCAGACTGGGAGTTTAGGGGAAACTCCTTTAGACTTCAATTCTGCAATTACATCCATATAGGTGGCCCCTTGTGCCCATGTGACATATGGACTTCCCTAGGGTACTTATATCTTCTGCTGCAAGTGTGCCATTGGAACTTCAAAACAGAGCATTAAGCACTATTTTTAAAGGGCAATTAGTATCTGGGGGTCATTCACTTTGTAGCTTGTGTAGATAGAGGCTTGGAACATCCTGCCATTCCACCCTAAAACTTCCCTGCATGCCATTTTCTGATCCCCCTCCATTTAAGGGACTCCCTGCAACTGCCTCATGCTTTCCTTATGCCTGGGACCATGTGTCCCCCTCCCCTCATACCACCACGTCAAGGTGTCTGTGTTATCCCCATTTCCCTCATTCCTGCAACCCACATTGTCTTCCTCACATCAGGGTCTGTATCCCCTGCTCCTGCTTCCTTTGTCCACCCATCTCTCTTCCCCTTCTCCACATCCATCAGCCCAGTTCCCCTCATCCCGGATGTTGCTGGACCAGAGAGCCCCAGCTGCAGAGGCTGCCAGCAGTTGAGAGCAGAGCCCACAGGGCAGGCCAGCAGCCAGAAGTGGAGCCCCGCCTGTGGGCTGAGGGCTGCACTGGCTGGGGCTGGCGGCCAGGAGGGGTGCTCCAGGAGAGCCCAGAGGGCTGACCTCCCCTGATCCAGCAAAGTCCAGTGTTTGGAACCGCTCAGGTCCCAAAAATGCTGGGCCAGAGAGGTCCATCTTGTACTGAGTTCTCCTCTTTAAATTACTCTATTTAGGAAATACATGGCTACTTTTATTGGTTCATGTTAGTATATACTGCTTTAAGAATCTACTCTAACTGACCTCTCCTATCTCTTGACATGGATGTTCAGCAATCAGCTGTGAAATAAGAGGAGCTATTCTAGAATTGTTTCCAACAGAATAAAAGTTATTTTATTTTGTTCTACTTCTTGAATCTTGATAAAATGATACATTTATTTTTTTTCTGGTTTTATTTAAACTGTGCAAAGAGTAAGAACTATAATTGAAGCATAGTAAAAATAACCACTCTTATATTTTCCTCCAAATGTCTTACCTTTAGTTATGCAAGTAAAATAGTCGTTGTCACCTTCACCTATCTGCTCTCCTGCAGCTTTCCGCTTGTCTGGATGATGTTTCAAAACCATGGCTTTATCTAGCAACATATAAGTTGAATTTAGACATGTTACACCACCTACACATTTCACTTTGTAATTTAGAAAACAAAACAGCATGGTAATCATGATCTGCATTTCTTTATCCAGATTTTTTTTTAGTATCAGGAAGGAAATCAAAATGAGTAAATAGACCCTTCTGAAAGGAATAATATCATCGAAAATTATAATCAGTGTCAGTTTGCGGTGGTTTTTTTAGCATTCATCCTATGCCAAGACTCAAAATAATCGTAACTACATAACTCTCTTTGCTCCTTTCTTTTCAATCATTTGGAACCAGCACCACTTACTCTGCAACCACCAACATTCCGAACACCTGGCATCTTCAAAACAACTGTAGCGCTAATCTGCAATGAGCTCTGCAGGGTATAGAGGTCTACATCGAGTAACTTGCAGGACTAGAGTCCTTAATGACTACAGAGTAGGGATGTTAAGAGGTGGGTAACTGACTAACCGTGTAGTTGATACAATTTGTGTTGACCACACGATTAGTCAATAAGGGTAGGTGCTCTGTCCTGGCCCCTGCTAGTCCAGGAGCTACCCCCTGATGTGTCTCTGCACTTTAAATGTAGTAAGAGCCATCTGGCTCTTGCTACATTTAAAATGTAGAGCCGCAGCAGGGGGTAGCTCACAGACATGGCACGAGTAGTGACTGAGCAATCCTGGCTTGCACTGGTATGGAAGCTCTGCATTTTAAATGTAATAAGAGCCGGGCGGCTCTTACTACATTTAAAATACACAGGCGCAGCAGTCCCAGCTTGCGCTGGATCCAGCAGCCCCTGTTCGCGGCAGCCTGGGCTGGCTGCAGGCAAAGGCTGCTTTGCAGCGGCATCCCCTAACCGCACTTATAGCAGTTTTATTGCAGAACTTTAGAGATTCTATTTTTAAGGAAAATAAATAAGGCTGTGATCCTGAAAAGACTTAGGCATATGCTTAATTCTATTCACCATACATGACGATAAGCATGTGTGCCAGTCTTTTCAGGATCAAGGCCTAACCTGAGAGAGCGTTACATTCTAAAGTTGTATCTTTCACATATAAAATATTTACTCAAGTTGAAAACTAAAAGACTATAGCGGAGACTTGCAGGAGAAAAACCATATATAGGGTATGTCTACACTGCAATGTTAATTCGAAATAACAGCCGTTATTTCGAATTAACTTTAATAGCGTCTATACATGCAAACTGCTATTTCAAATTAATTCGAAATAGCGAGCGCTTAATTCGTATTTGGTAAACCTCATTCTACATGGAGTAACGCCAATTGAATAGCTATTTAATTAAGTGCTGTGTAGACACTTCGAAATAGGGGGCCTCCAGCCCTTCCCAGGGAGCCCTGGTGGCCACTCTGGGCGCAACCAGGAAAACTTACTCTCCTCTCCCCCAGCCCCGGAGACATTAAAGGGGTAGACTCTGGCCACAGTGCCTGTGCCAGCTCCAAGCCTGCCAGCCCAGAGCCAGCAGTGGCCACTGGGGCCCCTGACCCATTGGCCCCAAAACATGAGCCAGCAAGTCACTGGCAGCTAGCCCTCCACCGCTCCCCAGGAGCAGTCTGCCAGCTCCCAGGAGCCTGACAGGGGCTGGAGAAGGCGGGCGCCTTCCTGGTCCAGGGTGGAGATCATGGACCTTATTCAGGTTTGGGGGGATGCCCCCAACCTCCATGATCTCCGCACTAGACGGAGGAATGTGGCCGTCTATGGCAGGATAGCTGCCAGCCTGGCCACCAAAGGCCACATGTGAACCCAGGAGCAGGTTTGCATGAAAATCAACTTGATCTGGCGAGACCCCCAACCCTGGGCCCTGAGCTTCCCCTCACCTTTCTTCCCCTTGCTTCCCCCTTCCAGCTCTCTCCTCCCAGGTTTTCCCCTCCCCTCTCCCACCCTCTCTCTTCCCCTCTCCCACCTCTTTTTCCCAGTCTCCCCACAGGTTCATTCTCCCCCCAGTTTTGTTCAATAAACCCAGTTACTATTTTTGAACATACGTGTCTTTTATTTGACATCAGGAAGGGGGGCTAGGGAGGGGTAAGTGGAAGGACGTGAGGGAGGAATGGGGCACGAGCCCCCGGTGGGGAGGACCAGGGAGGCTCTGAGGGCTCCTCAGGGTGGATGCTCTCCCGCAGGGCCTCCTGGATCCTGACAGCCCCCCAATGAACCCCCTTGATGGCAGCCTGCAGCAAGTGCAGCCGGGCTGATGGCAACGACCCCATGAGACGCACCGGCGTGCCCAGGGGCAGCTCTGGCTCCATGTGGCTGAGTGCTGTGGTGTCCCGAGTGCGGGCACTCAGGGCACTCCAAGACAGGACTGCTTTTCTGTCCCTCATCGAGGTAGACAACCAAGTGGGGAACCCTGAGAACTGTCTGTCCAGGGTGGGGGTAGGGTCCCTTTAAGCACGGAGCTTAGTTAGCCTCAGGCAGCAGCCCCACACACTAAGTCCTAACCTGATGCCCTGCCGGCACTGGTTCTGGCCAGCCTTAACTTCGGTTCAGGGTCCACTCAGTGTGGACGCGCTATTTCGAAATAGCAAAACACTATTTCGAAATAGTTTTTGTGTATAGATGCGTTATTTCGAATTAGCTTAATTCGAATTAACTATTTCGAATTAAGTTAACTTGACTTAACGCTGTAGTGTAGACATACCCTTAGTTACTTTAACCTGTCTGCATGCACTGGCTGCAGGCTTCCTTCAGCGACAGAACTCTGCAACATTCAAAGCTGTACTGGAACCAGCACAGGAAATGCATCTGTCCTCATTTATCAGATATACGAAGCAGAACGGGAGTAATTACATAAATCTGTTGCTTGTGAAAGGAACCAAATTAAAGCCTCTAATTCACAGAACAGGGAAAGTGCATGAATAAAGAGTGAAAGCTCTCATTTTCACACCCATATAGCCTAACTCTTACTAGGGATGTTAAATATCGTATAATTGAATAATTGTGTAACTGCATGTAAACTTAGCGGTTACACGACTATTCGATAGTCCCTGGGGGCCGGGGCAGCAGCCATTGTGCCCCAGCCCCACTCCCTGACAGCCCCCTGCTATCCCGCATTGCTGCCTCTTTAACAGAGGCAGCAGCGTAGGGTGGCAGGTGAAGCTGGTCCACAAGGGGAGCCAGTTTAAAAACCAGCTCCCCGCCACCCTGAACTACTGCCTTTGATACAGAGACAGCAGCATGAGATGGCAGCAGCCCCTGTTCGTGGTGGGGGTCTGAGCTCTGTGGCTCCCTCCAGCACCGATTCCTGCCTGCCTCCTGCTTAGAGTGAATACTGAGAACCAACTCTCATTTTCACACCAATATGACCTAACTCTGTATAAGACCACCTCTGAGAAGGCATCTTGGACTATTTGGTCCTTGGCCTTTTGTCAAAATAGTTAATATGGTAATTTGCATTAATTGGGATGGTGGTACTTCTCACTGGGCACTTAACATTTACATTTAGTAGTAAGCTGACTTAACCAATGTGAGACAACTGGTTAACTTTTTGGAGACAATGAATTTACTTACATGCATAAATGTTTGCAGGATCATCCCCTAAATAAATCAATTTATTTCACAAAGTTATCGTAACAGTTTTAAATATTGTTAAGCTAAATATTTTACCATTTCTCTTACAAAGTTCTCTCTTTACAGTATTACTTTAAAGTACTAATTACAATTTTAGAATATAAAATATGGCAGATACTTTTTAAATTGTTAAATGTATAAATGCCATAAAACACCCCAAAACATGTAATTTGTCCAGATGAATCATACTTCATGCCTTATGACAAATTTGTGGCATGTCACTAAGCAGTGTAACTGCACAAGCTCCCACATCTTCTTGCTTAAGGAACTGGAATAGTAAGAAGATTGTAACATCAGATTAGCATATGAGAATGTAAATGTTAATTACATTGTTTGGAATTCACTAAACTTTCAGACCTGCAGGTTTCATATGTTTAGGACCAATGAAAAGTTGGTAAGTGGAATAAGTCCAGCTTCATGTTGAGCACTCTTAAGTGAAATAAATATATTCTTTGTCTGTTAAGTATACATATTTGTATTTACAATATGGAATTGTATACACAAAATAAAAATACTCTAGTCTAAGACCACTAATAAGAAATGTAATTACTTACGAGCTGCTTTGATTTGTTTCTGAGCTGCCCTGTATCTTACATGTCCCAGTCCAAGAACAGCATAGTGATCCTGATTCTGATAAAGAAACATAAACATTAATAACCATAGCTACCAGTAGTTTAGTAGAATTATCTTATGAACTTTATAAACAAGACCACATATGCAAACAAGTGATGTTAACTATTGTGTATTTGTGTAAATGTGTAACTGCCAGAAATTTTAGTGGTTTCATGTTTACATGTGGGCGGGGGGAACAGGGAGGCAGGCAGGAGCCAGTGCTTGCAGGGAGCTCGCTTAAAGGCTGGCTTCCTGGGGGCAGACTGCTCCACAGGAGCCGAAAGCCGCTTCCCGCATGTACCAGCTCCCACCTGCCCCCTCACTCCCTCGTACTGCTGCCTATCAGAGGCAGCAGCGGGATGGGGGGATGTGGCTACACAGGAGCCAGTGCTCATGGCTCCCTCCTGTCCCCCTGAGCAGCTGCCTCCGTGGGAGGCAGTGTGCATGTACAGGAAGAGGCTTTTAGGCTGGCTCCCCTCCGAGCAGAGGCTCCCACCTATCCCTTGTGCTGCTGCCACTGTGGGAGGCAAGGGGTGGTGGTGGTGGCTCTGTGGTAGCTGGCTGCCTGCGTGTATTGGCTCCCAACTCTCCTTTCCCCCCAGGCAGTCTCTGATAGAGACAGCAAGGGGACGGGGTGTGTGTGTGCATGTCGTTGTTAGGATTAACTGATAAACTCAGGCTTATTGGTTAATTATGTAATCGACTACACACTAACATCCCTATTGCAGACCAATACCATTAGTGAAAAATTTCTTTCCATAGTTTATTTTGGGAGGTGCAAAGAGAGGGTGCAATCTCCACTCAGTGTGTAAAGATTAAAAAAGGAACTTTGACCAGTTCTCCCACAGACTATAGCAATGTCTAACTATTCTCCCACAGACTATAGCAACGTCTAACTATAAATTGAATGGTTGCATGGTAAGCCTGGGTGAGTTTGCTCTTGACCTAGGGCTCTGGAGGAAGAGGCCTTATCCACTGTGCCACTGGGGGAGCCCCCCAACCTCCCTACCTTCAGGTGCCCCCTAATCCTTCCTAACTTTGAAGGGTGGCAGCTCCATCCCTTGGGAAGCTGGTGGTGGCTGCCCCGAGGGTGGGCAGGATTCCAAACTTCAGCCACCACCATTGTTATAAAAATGCAGCCAGTTTAATACATTCTTATATTCTTATAGCTAGATTTTACAAAACAAAGAGTATATATCTCAATTTGTCAAGTAATGTTATGTTGAAGAAGTGCCTAGATTTCCCCAGAAGGAAAAAACCCATCATTTTTTTACTGACAGCCACTTGATTTTAGTGGGTTTAGCAGTGGATCTCAAGCCAATCAGTTCACTAATTGTACCCCCAGTTAAGCAGGAAATGGAATGTCAAGGCTAAGATCTCCTTCTGATTCACATTTATTAAGCTATGTCTCACTCGAAATGCTACAGCAGCACCACTGTAGTGTAGACTCACTACAGTGACAGAAGAGGTTCCTCTGTCGCTGTAGTATATCCATACTTCTGAGAAGTCTTCCTTTGAGTGTCTACACTGGGGCTTAGAGCAGTTTAATTACATTGCACAAGGCATGAAAGCTTTTGCAGCCTGGAATGATGCAGTTAAGCAAACCTAGTTTTGTAATATAGACCAACTCTCAGTCTATTTAACAATAGGGAATTTACTGACACTCTAAAAGGAGAATACTTTGTAAAACTGTCTTCACTTCGGTTAAACTTAAACTGTTGCATCTACACTGAAGTACTACAACAGCGCAGTCACTACTAATAACACTGAGAGGAGGGTTTCTCCCATCAGAGCAGATAATCCACTCCCTGAGAAGCAGTAGGTAGGTCAAAAAAAGAATTCTTCTTTCAACCCTGCACTGTCTAAAAATGAGTAGTTAGGAAGCACAGCTTTGTCTCCTAGTGGTTTGGATTTTTCACTGAGAGACATAGCTAGGCTGCTGTAAGTTACCAATGTAGACAAGTCCTTAAATCACCATACTTGTGTAATACAAAAAGGAAGCTAAAGGGCTAAATAACTTGGAAAATTCTGATGAGAAAAGGAACAAATATTTAGATAACTTTGTGGTGCTTCTAGCAAAAAGAAATAGCTCAATGTTCACGTGAGCTGTATACCTTCCAGTCCTTTGGATCAAGTGTTTTTAACATAGGAAATTCCTCAAGCTGCAATTCTTCATCCCCTGACTCTTCACTGAGCTCTTTCTCATCCTCCAGTTCCTGGAAAGAGGCAGAAACATTTATGTTTCTCCTCTTAATAAATGCTTCAAACCATCTTCCTACAGGTTCAACTTGACAGAGAACAGAAGCTGTAAACAAAAGCGTAAGAGAAACTTAGCTTCATTTTCTGGTTGAGGATTTTCTTTCCATCCTGAATCCAGAAGTATTTCACCAAATATCTAATCATTAAAATCAGGAGACATTTTAATTCACATTTTACACAATTTTTATACCTTGTATCAACGGTTGTATCAACTTGCAAAATTGTCCACGTCTTAATTTATGACAAGTACACTATTGTATTTTCAAAGGCCATAATGTCTCCAAATAAGGACTTGCCAATTTAAATCTGCTTTTTAAATAACATTCTATTTGTTATGATCACTAGAGAATTGCTAGCAGTAAAATACTGAAATTTAGATTAATTTATCATTTATGCTGCTAACTCTTTATACATCATTCCCTTGCAACAGTTAAAACAGATTGATTAATTTCACACTCTGGCCCTCATTGACATAATAATGCAATATTTGGGTTAAAACCACTAAAGGATAATGTTCATATACAACAAAACCAAACGAAATGGAAAAGCATTTAGCTCACAAAGTGCCCTATGCATATGAATACAGTTTTGCAAAACCTGCATTTTAAACCTCAACTATATAACAGTGATTTTAAGACAGTCTCTTTCTTTCAGTATTGCTCAAACAAATAAGGGCTCTGATCCAGAAAACACTTAAACATGTGCTTAGTTTTGGATTTCAGTGGAATTATTTCCAGGAGGCGAGTTAAATGTGTGTAAGTGTGTGCAGGATCAGGTCCTAAAATCAGCAAGCAAACGCATTCCTCACCCCATAGAATTCCTATACTACTGACTCCATGCAATAGCTACGAAAAATGGAGGAGTTGCTTACTGCACAGCATGCACAAATTAAACTATCAGTTTACACACTTGCTTTTTACTATCTTGAAATACTGTACTTGATGCTCTACCTATGGTGCTTCACTACTTATTCATTAACTCGCTAAAAATACCAATGGTTTGGCACTGGCAGCACAAATTTGTTTAGCAGTGTCCAGCTTCCTGTTAAAAATAGTGGCCTGGGCAATCAGTGCTTATAATCTAGCACAGTCAAAAGCACTTTGCCAAAGACAGAAGCTTTATTTGGAGAAACCTATGAAACAACATTTGCTGTAAGCTTGTCACACTTGTACGAACCCTACAAATCACCATTTCCTCTTAAGGATCGGGCCGTTATTTACACGAAGTCAAAGTCGATACAATTAACCACGTGCTTAAGTGTTTGCAGGATGGTGGCCCTAGGTGGTAGCATATCTCGGGCTATGTGTTGGGGGTGGGGCTATGTCTGGCTGGCACCCAGAGGTACTTGAGCGCTGGTATGTGCTTGGCGCTGTACACCGACTTAGTCTTGTCCCAAGGGCCCCTCAGCGGACGCAGGGAGACTGGCTCGGACGAGCGGAGCTGGGGGCGCTCTGTGTTCAGCTGTGGGGCGCGGGGCGTAGCCGGACAGCGGCTCGGTCACACCCAGGGCTGAGTTAGGCTGAGCCGCTGGGCGAGAGGAGGAAGCGGCCAGGGAAAGCCGAGGCGGTGCTGCCCCGTCACACCCCGGCCCGCGCCCCCTGCCAGCGCGACTCGGGGCTCCTGAGGCCGGGGGGGGGCCGGGAACGGCGAAGCTGATGACGCGGGGCGGGGGCAGAACCGTGTGGCCCCTGGGGAACGGGGCAGGGAGGCACCTACCCGCCGACAGGGCTCTGGTGACCGCGGTGACCTGCCCCTCCACTGCCCCCCTCAGCATCGTGGCGGCCAGTGGCCGCTCCCGGGCCGGCGGGTCTCGCAGGCTGCCGACTCGCTCTCTCCCTCTCGCCAGTTGCCAGGAGCCGGCGCATGGAGAGAGAGACGCGGCAACCACTTCCGGGTCCCCGCGTGTGTCACGCGCTAACCGGTCCCCCGGGGCCTCGCCCCCCCCCCGGAGCACAACAGGCCCCGCTTAGCGACGTTCCTCCGGCAGCTCGGGCTGCCGCCGCTTCCCGTCGCTGTGCTCCGGCGCCCGGCTCGGCTCCGTCTCCGCCACGCGGGGGGCAGCCCCGTCTCTCCAGTGCCCGTGTGAGCGGCGGGTCAGGCACAAAGAGCGCAGAGTTAGTGGCCGAGGGCGGCCAGCGGGAGCCAACCCAAATCTGCGGGCACCCTCCTGCGCTGGGTGTAGCCGGGAGGCTCGTCACAAGCTCCCCTTCCTCAGCAGGGCGGCGAGACGCCGCTGGACGCCACCGGCCTCCGCGGAGCCAGGCCTGGCGGGGAGTTCGGCCATGGAAAAGGAGCCAGCCTGTGCCCGCAACGTAGAAATTCTGGACATGTTTTAAACGTGTGGCAGTGGGGCGCACAGGCAATTGGCTGCGGGGTGGGAGAAGATCCCCCAAGGGACTGCAAGGCTGTCCCTGACCCTGACCCTGACATAGCCCGAGAGCTGGGTCTGAACCAGAAAGAGGCCAGGACCCTGCCCTCTGCATCAGGCACACCACGATAGCCAGCGAGACAGACAGTCTGGGCTCGCTGGCCCAACCCAAATCCTGATCGAGGTGTGGGGCAGGCGGGCTAGCCCAGCAAGATCCAAGTGTGGAGGAGCTGTGTGTGTGTGTGGGGGGGGATGTAGAGTGAGAAGAATGTGTGTGGGGGGGCAATCTGAGTGCAGGCATGTGGGTGGAAAGGGATCTGGATGCACAGGGGTTCACTGCAGGCTTCTGGGTGTATGGAGAAGGGGATTCTGCAGGGTGGTCCAGGTGAAGGTGATTGGGGCTCGTGGTGAGGTCGGGGGTGTGTCTGTGCAGGAGAGGCTCTGGAACTAAGGGTGGTAGAAGTGCTATTGCACCCCCTAGTTTGAAGAAATAATAACAAACACCAAATACATCTCAGTATTGAAAGTAACAAGTGTTTTTCAGGTACTGTCATATCACACCCCGAGGGGGCTCAGGGTAGGCAGTTAGGGGGTGCAGAAGTCAAGTTTGGGGTGTGAGGAGCTCAGTGCAGAGGGTTGGGATGTGTGGGGTCTCAGGGCAGGGGATTATGGGCTCAGGGTAGGGCAGGAGAGCCTCTGTGGGCTGGATCCGGTCCCCCAAACTGGTTGATCTGGCCCACGGATGCCCTACTGCTCCTCCACCCCCAGGTCAATCAGGGCCTGGGGACGGGGAGTGCGCAAAGTCTCCTTCTGCCAGGGGCACGCGGTGCTTAGAGTGAACCACCTGTTCAGCTGGCAGGTCACTGTAAGCAACATGTACCCCTTGCAGGGGCAGAGGCAGGGAGTGAGAGACTTCATGTGTTCCTCTGCCCCCAGCCCCTGATTGGCCTGATTCTCCTCCTGCACTGCAAGGGATGTGCGGTGTTTAGAGTGAACCATGGTTCACTCTGAGTCCTGCATGCCCCTTGCAGGATGGGGGCAGGTAGTGAGAAATTTTGTGTGCTCCCCTAGGCCCTCACTGGCCTGGGAACAGGGGAGCACAAATTCTCCTCTGTCATCAGGGCACTGGTGCCTAGAGGAAACTGCCAGCTGTTTAGTACAGCTAGCAGTTGGGGTGGGGGGAGGAGAGGAAAGACTTCACGCACTCCTCCACCCCCAGGCAAATCAGGGTCTGTGGGCAGGGGAGTTCAGAAGTGTCCTGGCCCTGCCCCTTCCAGGGTGGCCCGGCCCCCCTTCTAAAATTATTCCCCCATCCCCGGGGTAGGGTGTTGGAGGATGTGGGGATGCAGGAGTCAGGGCTGGGGTAGGAAGGATGCAGGAGTCATGGTGGAGTGGCTGAGAACTGGGGGCTCAGAACAAGGCAGATGTGGGGGATGGTGCAGGAGTCAGGGCAGAGAGCTGTGGTGTGTGTAGGAGTGAATGTAGGAGAAGGAAAGAGTGCCGTTTTGGGAGGGCAGAGGGGCTGCAGCTCTGCTTACCCAGACATTGCTGCTCTTCTTCCCCTTCCGCTATCAAGGAGCAAGGGGAGAATACACAGCTTGCATGAATTGCCTCTCCCCTTGGCAGCTGGGAAAGGAATGCATGCATGCGCTTTCCCCTTGCTCCCTGATAGTCAGGGGAAGGGGAAGGGAAAGAAAAGTAGCAGAGTGCAGGGTACTTGTGACTAAAGCCCCCAACCTTCCCTACAGGGCACCTTAGGTGGCAGGGCCCAGGGCTGGGACAGTCCTGGATCAGAGTGGGGGGGGAGGAGTCACTCCTCCAGCCAGCCCCTTTCACCTGCCTGCTGCTTATCACTGCAGCCTATAGGAAGCCCTGGAAGCCTGGCTGGGAGTGGCTGTTTTTCTTCCTGCAGATGAGTGTCCCAGCTGGCTAACTTCTTGCTGGAGCTGTGCACCCTCTTATTTTCACCTCTGCTTTCCATTAGCACCCCACTATAAAAATTGTTCCAGCACACCTGCTTAGCAGGGGGTCCAGGTGGGAAAGTGGGCCATAATAGGTTGGGGGCCTGGGTGCATTGGTTAGGATTCTGTGAGGTGGGGGTTTGAGTGTGGCAAGCTCAGCAGGGGTGGTTTGCATGCAGGTGTGAGACATGGCGGTGCTGATGTGGTGGTGGTGGGAGGCTTGCATGAAGTGGGTTCAGTGGAACAATTTTGGAAGTGAGGCTCAATGAGGTTATATGCTGGTTGGAATGCATGGGGGTGAGCAGATGGGAAAGCAGCTCCTCATACATTGACCCCTCACCCCATGGCTGAGGAGTGATGGGGGCAGGAACCAGGGGTGTGTGTGCACATTGAGTTTCCTGCAGCAAGTGCAGGTTTCTGGGGGTAGGTCTGACCTGGCCCTAGCTACTTCTTGCAGGGCAAGAACAAGTACTGTCCTCTGCCAGCCAGGCTGGGACTAGCAGTTGAACCTGGCACACAGTAGAAGCCACTGGCTATGGCATTGCCATCTCTGCTCTCCATCTCACTGTGATTTACCTCTGCTGCCTGCTTTAGGTGCCTGAAATAATGCACCCATACTGGTGGGGAGGGATGGTCTGACTGCTCTTGCAGTTTCCCTTTGCTTCCAAGTCAGAAGTCATTTTTCTATAGAGAAGCAAAGAAAACTGTGGGAGCATGAATTCTGCATGTGCACACAGTGACACAGACTTTCCCTAGGAGTAATGGGGACAGAGCCAATAACGGTGCTGGGAGAACCAGGCGATGCCTTCTCATTGAGTCCAGTGGGGAAGCAGCGTAGCTCATGCAGAATGGCTCGGGACACAAGAAGTTGTCTTCTTTGTTCATATAGTATTGTCAGCTTCAATAGGTCAAAAATCGTAAGTTGAATCACCAAAAATAATGATTGGCCCCAAAATAATGATATTGAAAATATATAATTATCTGCCCATGTTGTCACAGGGTAGTAATAATTTTGAAAATTAACATTTGATAGAAATATTTTGTTCAATCATAGGCTACTTTTAGAAATTGAACCAACAGAAAAACAAACCACTTGCAAATCTTAGCAAAGTGAGGAAAGTGGACTCTGGGGCTATGTCTAAATTCGCGGCTTCTTGCATCAGAAGTATGCAAATGAGGCTAAGCGTGAAATATCGCCAAGCCTCATTTGCATACCTTATGAACCGCCATTTTTGCAGAAGAGGCTCTTGCTCCAGAAGGAGCTATCTACACTGCCCCTTCTTGCACAAGAAAAACCCTCTTGCACAATGCCGTTATTCCTGAAAATAATTGGCGTAACGGCATTGCACAAGAAGGGGCAGTGTAGACAGCTCCTTCTGATGCAAGACCCTCTCCTGCAAAAATGGCGGTTCATTAGGCATGCAAATGAGGCTTGGCAATATTCCACGCTTAGCCTCATTTGCATACTTCTGATGCAAGAAGCTGCAAGTGTAGACATAGCCTGGGTGGGCTAATGAGATGGATAAAGTGTCTGGCTGGAACTGGGCTCTGGTGTTGTGGCATGAAATAAGGGTGGTTAGAACCTACCGCCGCTACAAAAACTAACCTGCTGCTGTCACAATATGAAGTTGAATAAAATTGAAGCTAACCATTACATAGCATCAGGGGAAAACTTAAACAATGAATAGTCTAGCTAGCAGCAGCTTAAAGACTAACAAAACATGTAGATAGTATCATGAGATTTGGGGCAGGAGGGTCACATGCCCCTGAATGTGGTGGGCAGAAGAGGAAAGGTGTCAGCCAGCAAAGGAACTAAATGGCGGGGGTGCCTGTTGCAAGGGTCCATTCCCTTCACATTCACTAGTAGCGGCAGAGGAAGTGGAGCAACATGGCCCCAGCTAGCTCTGTTCTCCTCTGTGCCACTGTCAGGCACGGGCAGGATCACTCCCACATCTACTGTGACATAATTGGCCTGGTTAACATTGGTCATACATTTGATAAGCAACTCCCTTCTTCTTCTTCGAGTGTGTGTGTGCGTGCGTGCATGCACGTGCACTCAAATAAATCTCTAAAGGCTACGTCTACACTGGCAGCTTCTTGCGCAAGAACTCTTGCGGAACAGTTCTTGTGCAAAAACTCTTCCAGAAGAGAGCGTCTACACTGGCATGTGCTTTTGCGCAAGAGATGTGCTTTTGCGCAAGAGCATCCATGCCAGTGTAGATGCTCTCTTGTGCAAGAAAGCTCTGATGGCCATTTTAACCATAAGGCTTTCTTGCGCAAGAAATTCATGTTGCCTGTCTACAGTGGCCTCTTGTGCAAGAACAGTTGCGCAAAAGGGCTTATTCCTGAGCGGGAGCGTCAGAGTTCTGGCGCAAGAAGCCCCAATTTCATACATTAGAACATCAGTTTACTTGCACAAGAACACGCGGCCAGTGTAGACAGGCAGCAAGTTTTTGCGCAAGAGCGGCTGCTTTTGCGCAAGATTGCCCCAGTGTAGACACAGCCTTTGTCTTTATGGTGCCACAGGACGACTCCTCGTTTTTACAATAGTTGGTGTTTCGTAGAAATAGCCAGCTTCGGGAGTCAACTGACTACAGGAGAATCTCAGCTTCCATTAAAAACAAACGCTGCAGGCGAGGAAGGCAAACTCCTTGCACCCCTGCCTCGGAGCAGAAGGAAGAGATTCCCTATGTACTTTTAATAGGGCTCATCAGCGCCAGACAGGGTCCCCGAGGGGCTGCGCAGCAGGGTCATTATGCTGGTGCCTGGCTCTCCTGCCGTCCTGCTTCTCCTGAGAGGTGCCCGGGCCAGCGCAGCAGGCAGAGTGGGCGGGGGCAGACAGCTGAGGGACCCGGGAGGGGGAAGAAAGCCCCGGGGCACCGCCCCGCCCTAGTAAAAGCGATGCCGGGGAAACAAGACCCACTTGCGCCTTCCGCTTGGCTGCGTCGAACGCTACCCATTCTCCTCCCCCTCCCGCGGGGTTGCTTCCGGTACGAGGCGGAAGGGCCCTGTGCTGCGGCTCAGGTGTCCCTTCAGGCGCTGCGCGCGGCGGCCTAGCCGGAGCGGAAGCTGGCTGAGGCGCTGTGTAATGCATCCGGAGGCGGGGCGGCGCCTGCGCAGTGCCTCGGGAGCTGGGGGAGCCGTGCGGCCGCCGGGATGCCGGACTATCTAGGCGCCGATCAGCGCAAAACCAAGGAGGAGGAGAAGGAGGACAAGCCCATCCGCGGTGAGGGGCCGGGGCCCTGTATCCAGCGACCTCGGCCTGCCCTGCGGGTCCCTCCCCTCGGGCTCCCTGCGCTGGCGACGCCCGCAGTCGTTCCCGGGCTGGTCTCTGGCCCCACCGAGCGCCCCGGGCCCGGCGAGCTGGGCGGGGCATCTCCGCCGTCCGGGGAGGCAGCCGAGCCGCAGAGCGAGTCCGTCACATGGGGAGGCGCCCAGGACTCGGGGTCTCACTTCAGTTCTGCTGGGTCAGGAGCTGCCCGGCCTCCCCGACCCTCCTGGGCGGGTTCCCGAGGCTTGTCAGCCGCCCTGGGCCAGTAGGGATGGGCCCACGGTAGGGATGTTAGCGAGTAGTTGACTGGAGTATTGACTACTCGCTCCCCCGCCTTTTTGCCTCTATGGGAGGTGGGGGGTACAGGCAGGGATGTAAGCGACTAGTTGCGCCCCCGCTGCCTTTGTCAGAGAGAGCCAGCAAAGGGGAAGGAGCAGAAGCTGGTGCTGGGGGAGCTGGCTGGTTCCCCCCAGCACCGTCTCCGTGGATGGCAGAGGAGGTAGAGGCACAGTAGGAAACAGTGTGAGCAGGGACTGAAGCAATCTCCGCTTGCGCCACTGTGGTGATTCTGCTTTTGAAATGTACAAGAGCCCTGGCTGAGTTCTTGTATATTTCAAAAGCAGAAACCCCATAGGCGTGGGGGGCCAATGGGGGATTCCCCTGCTAGCCCCATGCTCCCTGAGGAGCTTCCTTTTGAAATATACAAGAGCCCCACTGGGTCTCTTGTACATCTCAAAGGCTCAGTTGCCACAGGGAGCTCAGAGCCGGTCTCCCACTGGCCTTGTGCTCCCCGGCAGGGCTTTTGCTACAGTTCAAAGGTGAAGGCGCCCTTATAGACTCATTGAATAGTCGATGGAAATCCCATTGACTATTCAGTTAGTTAATTAATCTCAATTTAACATACCTGGAAACAGGAGCCTGTGCTGGAGGGATCCAGCTTAATAGCTGCTTCCCCCTAGCACCAGCTCCATGTGCTGCCTCCCCCTCTAAACTCTGCTGCCTTTATCAGAGGCAGTGCGGAGAGAAGATGGGAGGCTGCTGCAAAGCAGCCTCTGCCTTTGGCGGGCCAAGGCTCGCCATGGGCAGATGCTGCTTCAGCAGCAGCCCCTGCCCATGGGGGTCCCAGTGGGGCACTGCCTCCTATTCTCCCCCATGGACAGGGGCTGCTCCAGCAGCAGCCCCTATGCTGAAGCAGCTTCTGTTCGCAGCAGCCTGGGCTGGCTGCCACAAACAGGGGCTGTTGGACTCGGCACGTGCTGGGACCGAGCAGTCCCAGCTTGTGCTGGTCTGGGATGCTGCACCTCTGCATTTTAAATGTAGCAAGAGCCCGATGGCTCAGTCCTGACTCGAGCTGGCTGCTGGAGCTACCCCCGTGGCTCTGCAGAGTGCTGCTTATCAACTAATTGTGTAGTCAATGCAATTGTATCGACTACACGATTAGTCAGATAACTGCAGTTTAACATCGCTAGTACACCCTGGCTGGCCCAAGTTAGCTGACTTGGGTTCACTAGGCTTGGGCTGAAAATTGGCTATGTAGACATGAGAAGGGAAGGTCTCAGGTAGGGATGCAAATGAGTAGTCAAGTAGTCCAGGCTTATCAGTTTATCTTCTTGACTTCTCGCATTTCTCCCCCTTCCACAGAAGCAGCAAGGGGGGGGGGAAGCAGGAAGGCTGCGCAAGTCTAGATGCGGATCTGTCAAAAATAAACCCTTTTTCAACAGATCCCGTAAACCTCATTTTTTTGAGGAATATAGGATCTGTCGAAAAAGGGTTTATTTTCGACAGATCTGCGTCTAGACTGCCATTTTTTCGAAAAAGCTCCGTTTTGAAAAAAAGCGGTGGCCATATTTATGCTAATGAAGTGCAGGATATTTAAATCCCTGCTTCATTAGCAATTTTGATGTGCTTTATTTGCATCCCTCTGTCGACAGAGGGATGCAGTCTAGACACACAGCCTTAATGTTTCTGGTCCTCCATTCTTTTCCTTAAAACAGAGGTAATAACATTTCCCTACCTTCCAGAAGTGTGGGGAGGATAAAAGTTGTGAAGCACTTGGAGATTTACTGATGGAAACAGCACTATCTGAGTAAACATCAGCCAGTCCCTAGAGTTATCTTGCAATGGGATTGCTCAGAAATGTGAGCATCATCTAGGTAACATGTCTGTGGCTGCACTCATGCAGCATGCACTTTGCCATCAAGCACTGAATAAATTGAGGGATTCTCACTTTTGGGGGACTCCTGTATCTTACCTGCAAAACCTTTGTGTCATGTCCTGCTCTCTAGCAATCAAATTATTAGATTCATGTAATGATCCTACTCTTTGTTGATAACTTCAGTACAGGAGCGTCTTGATTTTGAAATAGGGTCTTGTTCTTTTCACCACTGAAATACAACATTATCCTGTTAATTAATTGCTTGGTGTGCAGGTATATATTGAGTTATATACAGTCTGAGTACCTATGAGTGGTTAGTGTTGGAACAAATGACCTCTGGATTTTGGACAATTGTTGGGATGATCAAGAAGCAGAACTTGATCCATTTGTTTATTATACTCCCTTTTCTCCAGGCCCTTGTTAAGCTTTTTTGGGCAAACTGCTTTCATGTTGGATATGTTGGTGCACAATAGATAACAATGCAGTACTTCTACTCAGTCTTACTTGCTGGGATGAAGCTGGAGAACTTGTCTAACTCCTCCTTGTTCTTGAGTACTGTGCAATAAAGCCAGATATTCTAGTTTAGTGTTTTAAAAACAAAAATAAAATAACACCAACTCTCCCTCACAGTATCAAAGGGGTCCTGTGGATGTGTGCTTTTGCATCTTTTAGAAACAAAATGAGATGCATTTAATTTTGTTCTTGCAACTGAAAGCTAATTCTTGTGTGTCTTGTTTCAGCATTGGATGAAGGTGATATTGCCTTGCTGAAAACCTATGTAAGTACCCTACATAACTAGAATGCTAAAGAAAAACATGAAAATCTAATTGACTGAATCAAGGCAAAATAGCGTCTTCCAAACTGATCTTATTTAGAAATAATAAATCTGTTTCTCTCTTCTGCCTTAAAATTTACTCCATGTCTGTGCCTTCTCTCCCTCTCTGCAACTTCTCTCCCCTAAAGCAGTCTCTCCCCGCCCCAAAAACAACAAAGCCTCTACAGATTTGAATATTATTGGTCTGTGAAGGAACTATGACCAAATAAATTGTTTGCAGTTTCTTATATTGCTGTTTTAAAATATCTGACCAACAGTGTCCTGAATTTCATTTACATTGAGGCCTTTACTCTTCTAGATAAGTATATGTGCCTTAGTGCGCATGAAATGGGCCTGAATCTGAGAATAAATAATATAATTTACATCTATTTTGGCTCCTATGTATGACAATGGGCCATTTGACTGTGCATTTTAATATCATGTACTGTTTTTCAAGCCAAATACAGATTTAAAAAACTACAGACCAAGGGCAACTTAATCTCTAAGGTTAACAAATAACTATATTGATTATATCAACAGACGTTAAGAGCTATCTAATATATATAAATATGTGTACATGTTTTTCTTATGTTGCTGAAATGCACACACTTTCTGTTCCAGGGCCAGAGCACGTACTCAAGGCAGATTAAACAGGTAGAAGATGATATTCAGCAGCTACTTAAGAAAATTAATGAGCTCACTGGTATGTGCTTTTCCTAAAGTAAAATTTAATAGAAAGATAATCAAACCCAGGTAGACAACTATGATCTTTAATTTCAAAAGGGCAGACTTTGGTAAATTAAGAGAAATAGCCATCAGACTGAAGAGCTCAAGGACTTAAATGTGAAGAAGCTTGGAGTTTCTTCAGATCAGCTAAAATAAGAAAGGGGAGAAAAAACTTGTATGGAAATATTTCAGACCCAGCTGGATGAATAATCACTTCAAAAAGATTATTATGAATAAGCAGAGAGCTTGTAGGGATTGAAAAAAGGGTTGATTAGCAAAGAAAGCTACATCCTGGGGGTTAGTAAATGCCGGAATAAAGTGAGAATTGCTAAAAGTGAAGCTGAATTAGCTTTTACCAAGGAAATTAAAAAAAAACTTAAAAACCTCCTCTTACTTATATAAACAAAAAGAATAAGGAAGGATAAGATTGAGCCACTGTGCACTGTAGGATAGGAGATTAAAGGTAATTTTTATGTCCCAAAATTAACTCAATACTTTGCCTGGATTGTCTAAAACAATGATAATATGAATTGTCCCTGAAGGCAATATGGCTGGTGGGAATGAATGTCTAGAAATGAACACTTTCACATGTGAGGTGAAAGAAGAATGTAAAGAGTTTAATTTGGTGAAGTTGAGGGGAACCAGACAATTTCCATCTCAGAATATTGAAAGAAGTGGCACATGTTATTGCCATCGAGTAGCAAGGATATTTAATAAATCTCTATGTGGGGATAGTACTGGTATTTAACCAACATCATAGCTATATTTAGAATTCGGGGAAAAAAGTGATCCTCGAAATACAAACCTGTTAATCTGACCTCAGTAGTATTCAAGGTTTTAGAACACATTGTGAAGGAAAGAATAATTAAATTCATAGAGGCAAATGGTAAAGAGGAGGTAATGTAATATGGTTTTACTAAAGGTAGATCATGCCAGACTAAACTGATTTTCTTTGAGAAAATAACCAGTTTCTTTAGATAAGGAAAGTGCATTTGACACAGAACCGCATGGAAATTATTAGATAAATGACTGTAGGAAGGGGATCAATACAACATTATAACGTAGATAAAGAATTGGCTAGATGGGAATAGGCAGCAGGTTGTGCTAAAAGGTGAGTTGTTGAATAGGCATTATGTTATTAGTGGGGTTTGTCAGGGGTCAGTCTAGAGACCAATCTTATTTAATATTCAATATAGAGGAGGATTGGAATATAACACAAGAAGATCTGGATGACTTGAAGATTAGAGTCAGAGAAATGGGATGAAATTCAGTAGGTCAGAAAGAAAGTCATGCTTTTAGAGTCTAATAATAAGAATCTTTGCTGCAATCTGGAGGCAGAGGAGGAAGACCTGGATGTGGGGGTTCATCACAGGGTGATTATGAGCCACCACCATGATGAAGCTGTGAAAAAGGCAAATGTGGTCCTAGGAAGTGTGATTAGGCAAACCATTTCCATGAGGGGGAAGTATTAATGCCATTGTAGAAAGCCCTGGTAAGACCTCATTTGGAATGTTGCGTACAGTTCTGAGCTTCTGTGTTCAAGAAAGATGAATTTAAACTGGGACAGGTGCAGAGAATAGCTAGTAGATTGATGGGGAAATGGAGGGCCTACCATACAAGAGCAGACTAGAAGAGCTTGGCTTGTGCAGACTCTCAAAGGCTATGACTGTTCTCTATAAATACATTGGGGTAAATACCAGGAAGGGTGGAGAGCTGCAAGATAAAATAGGTATGAATGGGCCATGAGCAACTTCAGTCTGGAAATCTGAAGGTTTCTGACCATCAGAGGGGTAAAGTTTTGGAACAGCCTTGTAATAGAAGTGGCGGGGGCAAAGAATTCATTTTAAGAGACAGCTGGACAAATGTATGAGTGTGGTTGTATGACACGATTGGTTGTGATGATAGTGGGCATGGCTCAACATCCCTATGGTTCATTTCCAGTTTATATCTCACTATAAGATTTACCCTATATTGTTCGAGTCTTTAACTCAATTTTTGTTTTACTCTGTCAAATATATAGTAGATATGTTGCAAGCTTTTGTCAGCAGATGGCTCCCTATTACACAAAATAAGATCTCTGTTGCTCAGGTTCTTAACTCAATTTTTGTTTTTCTTCATTTAAATCATTGCTCTGAGATGGTTCGGGGTTCGGAAGGCAGGCTGCCCCAGGGAGAGAGGATTACCCCAGCCCTTTCTCACTGATACAGCTTGGGCCAGCTGAGAAGCACATTTACATGGCTTCAGCAGCTCCAGTGGGCACAGCTGGGGGAGGGGTGCATATCCCCAGGCTAGTGCAGATCCTGGTTTGTCAGCCCCTTGGACTCCCCAGCCAAAGCGAGGAATGCAGCTAACTGTCCTTTTCCCTGGCTCCCTGACATAGAGGAATAGCCAGCAACGTCCCTGTACAAATTGGGGGGAGGAGGAGAGCTTCAGCCCCCCTCTGCCCTTCCTAAAGGGAGCCTGGGGGATGGCAGCCTGGTGATTGTCTTTTCTGTGTGGCTTTATGAGAAGCAATCCCATTTTCCTGGCACAAAGAAACCCTTAGTTTAAGTTATGAGAAGAGGAAGCTTCATACCGAATTTGGTAGTCCTAGCTCTTACTGGTGAGGAGTTCTTGAACACACACAGACACAAAACTCTGTGAAATATATAATAGATGGTCCTAAAATTTGTGCTTCATAGTTTCAGCCAGTCTCAGGCCAGGGTTGGAAAGGAATCCCTTCCCCTCCCCAATGTGTTCTGGAAAGGTTTTTAATAGGGCTGTCAAGTGATTTAAAAAATTAATCGCTATTAATCATGCAGTTAAAAAAAAAATAATCGCGATTAATTGTGCTGTTAAACAATAAGACTCCAGCTGACCCTGGACTCCATGCAGCGCTGCCCCTTTGAAATGCTGCTCTGGCGTTTCAAAGGGGCAGCGCTGTGTGGAAACCCCTGCGATTAACACATGTTAAAAAAATTAATGTGTTAATTCTGCCCTGTGTAAATAGCAGGTGTTAACCGTGTTAATTGACAGCCCTAGTTTTTAATCTTCCAAAGCATCAGCGATGGCCTGGCATTGCGATATTGGATGGGCAGACGGCAAAGGGCTCTGAGGTAGCACGGAGCGTTCTCTTTCTCAGTTGATTGGCTGGCTTGTTCGTGCTCACATGCATTAGGTCCTACTGTGGGCCATGTTTCCTCAGGTCAGATTGACTTTGACCATAGGTGCTTTACGCAGGCCACTTGCCAGGATTATTTCGGAATATCTCATGTAATCATTCATTTCTATGTCAGTGCAGGGACTCAGACACTGGTACTCTTCAGTCCGTCCTAATCTCTGCATGTGGTGCAGGATGTTGAGCCATGCCCACTACTATCAACCAATTATGTCATATAACATCACTCATAAATTTGTCCATCTGTCTCATAAAACAAATTACATTGTTTGCCTCTGCAACTAGTTTAGTCTCCTGTGAGCAGCAATGCATTGGTCTAATATTGGTTGTTGGATTGAGTGTGAGAATACTAGGTGGTGTTAGTGGCTTCTGATATGCCAGTGTAGATGATTCAGTGGTCTCGTCTGATCTTAAACTCTGACTCTGCATGTTACGCTTTCAGTAAGCCACTTCTTCTATAAAGCAAAAACTAATATTCTGAATCATGGATTTCTAAGGGTATGTCTACACTAGCCCCCTAGTTCGAACTAGGGAGGCTAATGTAGGCATTCGAAGTTGCAAATCGAGCCCGGGATTTAAATATCCCGTGCTTGATTTGCATCTTCCCGGCCGGTCGCCATTTTTGAAATTTACAAGTCCGGGCTAACTGCCCACATCTACACGCGGCAGGGACCCGGTAGTTCGAATTAAAGCCCCTAGTTCGAACTACCTGTTAAACCTCCTTGCAGGAGGTTTCTATCAATGTTTAAATTTATCTATCAATTTCTATCAATGTTTAAAACAGTTTGAATAACAATCACTTTCCCCTTAAATCAGGATTTACTTCACTAGTATGTTTACTGTCATCCTACTAGTTCTTCATAAGAGTCTGCTAAGCAAGAACAAGATAGACAAGGCCTGAGTTTCTAATTTAAAAAATATATATAAAGGGAGAGGGGAATCTTGTTAGATTTTGTTTCTGGAATATCATGAAACAAACAGCTTTCCCTTTGCAGGTCACATCTGAAGTACGTATAAAATCTGTATCTTAGCATATGCCTTTTACTCTAATATGACTGGTGGGTAATGTTGGTAGAACTGAGTGTGAAGTATCATTGATGTGATCAGTGAACTTGAACTTTGCTGTCTTCTATGTAGGGATCAAGGAGTCAGACACAGGCCTGGCCCCTCCTGCCCTCTGGGATCTGGCTGCAGATAAGCAGACTCTCCAAAGTGAGCAGCCACTGCAGGTAGCCAGGTGTGTATATTCTGTGGATTCTGTCATAAGAGCTATAGGGTATTATAAACTCCGTAACATTTACAATTCTGCTTGCAGCATCTGTTTTCTTCCCATGTGACACTTGGTTAAAACTTTGATCCTTAGACATTTCTGAGGTGCTGCTCACTATGGTATCTAAGTGCTCAGATGTTAACCTTAGTGGAATATGAGAAGTATGTCATATTTGGAATAGTGATGGAATTGAGTTGCAGCACTACAAACATACTACCTATATGATTTCATAAAGGCACTTAAGAATACAAACTAACAAGCAGCTTAAATTGTCTGTTTTGTGGCCTGCATTAGTTAACTATCTCTTCTGCTAGGTGTACAAAGATAATCAATGCAGATTCGGAAGATCCCAAGTACATTATCAATGTAAAACAATTTGCCAAATTTGTGGTGGACCTCAGTGACCAGGTAGCACCTACTGACATTGAAGAGGGGATGAGAGTTGGGTAAGTAAAGATATAAACTTCTATGATCAGTAAGTTCTGTGACCAGTAAGTTTAACTATAGGCAGGAGCTTCCTTTCCTGTAAGATGTCGTGGTACAGTATCAGTTTAGTGTTCTGCACACAATCATATTGTCTGATCAAAAGTCATCTCATATGGCTGCAATGTAACTATATACACAGGAGCAAAGCTAGTCAGAAACTTTCTGAGGTCTTCTGCTGGAAAATGCTGATTTGTCAAACTAATGTGCCACAGGATGAAATTCTGACACACACAGGCAGGGTTCAGAAATCTTGGCTTCCTGCCAGCTTGCCTGCCCAGCTCTTTGGCAGCACTTCAGTAGGCTGATGGAGAGCAGAGAACCCCAGGCTGGCTGCTCCTTGGCACCCGGAGTTCCAGGCTCATGACTTTTCAGCAGTCTAGAAGCCATAGATGCCTAGGGTGCCCACTTGGTGGTCTGCTGGGATTCTGGGTAGTTCAGGGGTCTTGGAAATGTTTCCAAAGGGCTATTTCTACTTTTTTCAAAACAGTCTTTGGAATTTGTTTCCATGAGGAATCTCCATTTCATTTTTGGTTCCATTTTGGAATAATTTTTATTTTTAATTTGGGAAGTTCCCGTGGAAGTAGAATTTGGTTTTAGACAGTAATTCTTAGCGATGGGGTCAAGCTCATGCTGGAGAAAAGAAATTTTTATCCCCTTCATATTGCAAAAGGTTTTTAAAAAAAATTATAGTTGTTGTATTAGTGTGAGGAGTGATAAAATGAAAATAATGCTCCTTGTCCTTCCCATCAGTGTGGACAGAAACAAGTATCAAATCCATATCCCCTTGCCTCCAAAGATTGATCCAACGGTTACTATGATGCAGGTAAGAACTCCCTTTGCTGCTTATGCTTTTTTCAACTTGTCTACCATTTATCTGTCTGAATTCTGCTATTGCTCATCTAAAGACCTAGGGAGACAGACTTGCAATGGAAAGTTGTTTACATGTGTATGCATCTGTTATGCAGGTGGAGGAAAAACCTGATGTCACTTACAGTGATGTTGGTGGTTGCAAAGAACAGATTGAAAAGCTGAGAGAGGTGGTTGAAACCCCCCTGCTTCATGTAAGTAACTCTTAGATTGTGTGTGACTCAATGTTTTGATAAGATTTTCCACATCATGGTTCTCCAAGTACTGAGATGTTTGAATGTAAACATCGCAGCAAACCTAGCAAAGCAGTTTTTTAGTGGCTCATTTTTTTTATTTCATTAGCAAAGCTGATCTGATTTACCACCCATCTGCACATAAAGTTTCTAACATTCTGTTTCTTCCTTTATAGCCTGAGCGGTTTGTTAATCTTGGGATTGAGCCTCCCAAAGGAGTACTTCTCTTTGGGCCTCCTGGTACAGGCAAAACCCTCTGTGCCCGTGCTGTTGCTAACAGGACTGATGCCTGCTTCATCAGAGTGATCGGATCTGAATTGGTGCAGAAATATGTAGGAGAGGTAATAGCAAATCCTGTGTAAAAGATGGAACATGCTAGGAATGCTAATGGTTAACTGCTTAGCCGGTAGTGGCTGGAGCAGGTGGGGGGTGTTGCAGCCCATCTGCAGTGGCTGGGGGCGCGCCACTGCCCCCTTCCCCATTTAATCAGTTAACGAGTTAAAATTAACATTTTACCAGCTAACCAATTAAAGAGGATTTTACATCCCTAGAACACACTGCAGACTCCTAATGGTGGAGGCCAAGCATTTTAATAGACATTGCAGCTGAATGTACAAGTTGAACCCCTCTAGTATGGCACTCTCTGGCCCCGCAACATCTGTGGTCTGGCAGGATTTTAGATAGCTGGATGTCCACTTATTATGGGTGTGGCCAAGGTTCTCACAGTCCCACAAAGTTTGTTTATAGCCAGCAGTCCTGGCTCTCAGTGTTCTGTGCTGATAGTTAGCTCTAAGTTACCCCTAAATGTATTCTAAGAGCCCAGTAAGCTTTGCAAGTGTTGATAACCCTGCTAGACAATATTGACCTCCCATGGTCTGGCACATTTTCTGGTTTGGCACCGGTCAGGTCTCAAGGGTGCTGGACTAGAGGTTCAACCTGTACCAAGTTTTTTAGGCTTGAGAAATAAAAGCTATCAAACAAACCAGTGAAGGTAATAGTTTGGTAATCCTAGAAGAGTGAAAGCTCCATATCTTGATTACTGTACGATTGAAATATTCATAAGCATTCATTAGCATTAGGTCAGCGCTAAATTATTTAAAAAATCCCACCCCAAATTATCATTAACTTTTCACAGAAATGACACAAATCTGTTGTGGCCTTATACAGTTCATGTGAAAGTTATAACCTTAACATTGGTGACAGCTGTAGCTTTGATTTTTGAGGTTTTGACATATAACCAGGTTGCTGCTGCATACGTAGACTCTGCACCAGTTTATGGCAACATGGGGTAAAGTAGGTGCATGCCACTTGCAGACTGTCCAAGGGGAACAAGATAACTGAGAGGTTTGGTGATGGTATATGATGAGATACCTTTTGCCCCTAGCTCATGTTGAAGGTCAAAAGTTGGTCAGTGCCTGTATGGAAGAGGTGATGGTCTCTGTTCAATTCCTGGTATGATAATGTCCATCCCAAAACCAACCATGATAGCTAGGCCATAGTAGCAGGTAGGAGAGGCTAGATCTAAAATTTGAGCTACCTGACCCACTCATAGCAGTGGTCTCTGCAGTTTAGGATTGAGTAGTATGTGGTGCAGTCAACAGAGCACTGGGGTGGCCATGAAGGGATCTAGGTTCTATTTCAGCTATTTCTCCACATCTTGGTTACTGTACATTTGAAATTATCACAGTAGCAGCTAAAAGAGGCTAGCTCCATTGCTGGGTAACCTTGGGCAAGTCACTTCATCTCCGTGCACCTCCACTTCCCCATTGGTAAAATTAGCATAATGATACTGACCACCTTTCCAAAGCGCTTCGAGATCTGAGAGTGAAAAGCACTGTGGAAGTGAAACATTTTTGGCAGCTTGTATGACTGCTGGTTGAAGTTCATCATTTTACTGGGCAGTTGGTTTGGAAGCTTCCACAAATACTAAACTTATCATAGAATCATAGAACCATAGAGCTGGAAGAGACCTCAGAAGGTCATCAAGTCCAGCCCCCTGCTCTAGGCAGGACCAATCCCAACTAAATCAACCCAGCCAGGGCTTGCTCAAGCCGAGACTTAAACACCTCCAGGGATGGAGACTCCACTACCTCCCTAGGCAACCCATTCCAGTGCTTCACTACCCTCCTAGTGAAATAGTTTTTCCTAATATCCAACCTGGACCTCTCCCACCACAACTTGAGACCATTGCTCCTTGTTCTGCCATCTGTCACTACTGAGAACAGCCTCTCTCCATCCTCTTTGGAACTCCCCTGCAGGAAGTTGAAGGCTGCTATCAAATCCCCCCTCACTCTTCGCTTCTGCAGACTAAACAGACCCAACTCCCTCAGCCTCTCCTCGTAGGTCATATGCTCCAGCCCCCTAATCATTTTGGTTGCCCTCTGCTGGACCCTCTCCAATGTGTCCACATCCTTTTTGTAGTGGGGGGGCCCAGAACTGGACACAATACTCCAGCTGTGGCCTCACCAAAGCCGAATAAAGGGGAATAATCACTTCTCTAGATCTGCTGGCAATACTCCTCCTAATACACCCTAATATGCCATTAGCCTTCTTGTCTACAAGGGCACACTGTTGACTCATATCCAGCTTCTCATCCACTGTAACCCCCAGGTCCTTTTCTGCAGAACTACTACTTAACTGGTTGGTCCCCAGCTTGTAACTATGCTTGGGATTCTTCCATCCCAAGTGCAGGACTCTGCACTTGTCCTTGTTGAACTTCATCAGATTTCTTGTGGCCCAATCCTCCAATTTGTCTAAGTCACTCTGGACCCTATCTCTGCCCTCAAGCGTATCTACCTCTCCCCCCTAGCTTAGTGTCATCCGCAAACTTGCTGAGGGTGCAATCCATCCCCTCATCCAGGTCATTAATAAAGATATTGAACAAAACCGGTCCTAGAACCGAACCTTGGGGCATTCCGCTAGAAACCGACCGCCATCCTGACATTGAGCCGTTGATCACTACCCGCTGGGCCCGGCCTTCTATCCATCTTTCTATCCATCTTACTGTCCATTTATCCAATCCACATTCCCTTAACTTGCTGGCAAGAATATTGTGGGAGACCGTATCAAAAGCCTTGCCAAAGTCAAGGTATATCACATCCACTGACTTTCCCATGTCCACAGAGCCAGTTAAATCAGATTGGTCAGGCACGACTTGCCCTTTGTGAATCCATGCTGACTATTCCTAATCACTTTCCTCTCTTCCAAATGCCTCAAAATGGATTCCTTAAGGATCCCTTCCATGATTTTTCCAGGAACCGAGGTAAGACTGACCGGCCTGTAGTTCCCTGGATCGTCCTTCTTCCCTTTTTTGAAGATGGGCACTACATTTGCCTTTTTCCAGTCATCCGGGATTTCTCCCGATCTCCACGACTTTTCAAAGATAATGGCCAAAGGCTCCTCAATGACACTTGCCAACTCCCTCAGTACCCTCGGATGCATTAAGTCAGGACCCATGGATTTGTGTACATTTAGCTTTTCTAAATAGTTCCTAACCTGTTCTTTACCCACCACGGGCTGTCCATCTTCATCCCATCTTGAGTCACTTAGCACATTAGTCCGGGAACCCACCTTCTCCGTGAAGACAGAGGCAAAGAAAGCATTGAGTAACTTCAGCTTTCCCCACATCATCTGTCACTAGGTTACCTCCTTCATCCAGCAGGGGCCGCACACCCTCTCTGATCACCTTCTTCTTGTTAACATGCCTGTAGAAACCTTTCTTGTTATCCTTCACATCCTTAGCCAGTCGCAATTCCATTTGCGCTTTCGCCTTCCTGATAACCCCCCGGCATTCTCGAGCTATACATTTAAACCCCTCTCTGGTCATTTGTCCAAGTTTCCACTTTTTGTAAGCTTCCTTTTTGTGCTTAAGTTCACCAAGGATTTCCCCCGTAAGCCAATCCGGTCTCCTACCATGTTTGCCTCTCTTGCTACGTCGGGATGGTTTCTTTCTGTGCCTTCAATAAGGCTTCTTTAAAATACTGCCAGCTGTCCTGGACTCCTTTCCCCTTCATGTTAGCATCCCAGGGATTCTGTCCATCAGATCTCTGAGGAGTGAAAATCTGCTTTTGAAGTCCAAGGTGTGTATTTTACTACTCTCTTTCTTCCTTTGGTCAGGATCCTGAAATCTACCATCTCATGATCACTGCTTCCCAGGTTGTCACCCACCTCCACTTCCCCTATTAGTTCCTCCCTGTTTGTGAGCTTTTTTAAGAAAGCTCATTAATAAAGATTATAAAGCTTATAAGAACTTTTTTAAAAAATTGGTAATAACTTTGCTTGTTAAATATTGGTGTTTGTGTGTGAGCCCAAGAGAAAGTACCTTCAGGGGCTCCCAAGCCTGCCAGAGTTGTGTGAATCAAAAAAGTCAAAGTTGTTTTATAATTAGAAACTCATGTCATGATCATCACTGGGAAAGTGTGAATTTGCTTTACAATTTTAAAAGCAAGTCTATAACAAAATCTTATCCTTTCTATTAGGGAGCTCGAATGGTTCGTGAACTCTTTGAAATGGCCAGAACGAAGAAAGCATGTCTTATATTTTTTGATGAAATTGATGCCATTGGAGGGTAAGCTTCCAGCAATCATAGCTTATTTTTGGTGGCAAACTTTTAAAACTATTACAAGACAATTCCTTGATTTTATTATAATTCTCTCTTCACACTGTACTTTGTAGTTATCAAGATGTTTTCATTCCTTAAATTATTACAGCTGTGTAAACTTGGGAAAACTGTTACTCCAAACTCAGTTTTGCTATATTTACTGCAGAGGAAACTATCAAGAAATAGTTAATAAAATATTAACTCTAATCCCAAATGCAAATCCTTTATTTCTATAATCAAAATACAAAGTAACTAAACTTAAGACAGGAGATCTTACAAATATGGTATGAGCAAGTTGCTAAATAGTTTAATTCCTAAACATTTTTTAAAATGTTTAACAGAAATTAAACTGAATGTAAACTTAGCATTTCTTCACACTTCTTCTGAAACCTGTCTTCCTTAACAATCTCATTTGTTTGTATGCTTGAGTGCTGTTCACAAAAGCTGACCTTCAGTTCTTTAATGATGCCAAAGTATTTTGTTTTGGGGGAAGGTTAAATGGATTTTGTAAACCTAAGGAATGTAGGTGTGCTCCTCACTGAGGAGAGCAATATCCATCTTTCTCGATCAAGAGATGAAAATATTTTGCCTACTTCACTTATCTGAAGATGATGCATTCCAATTAAGCAAGGATAAACATTTTGGTAATTGTCATGAATATACATTCAGCTGTGACTGTTAATATTATGTCCTTCATTTGTTTGTAAATGTAATGGGATTTATCCTCACTATAAAAGTGCATTTTCTAGAACTTGATGTGTAATTGTCTGCTGTCTGCAGGTGCTCGTTTTGATGATGGGGCTGGAGGAGACAATGAAGTGCAGCGTACTATGCTGGAGCTGATCAACCAGCTGGATGGATTTGATCCGAGAGGCAATATTAAAGTGCTGATGGCAACAAACAGACCTGATACCTTGGATCCAGCACTGATGAGGCCTGGGAGACTGGACAGGAAGATTGAATTTAGCTTACCTGATCTTGAGGTTAGAACTGCTTGTTTTCAGTGCTAAGCAAAGTGAGAGAGCAGAGCAGTAGTGGTTTCAGACGTGAATAGTCTTCTGTAGTTTAGAGAGGTAATCTCACTTTTTTAGGAGCTGTACACTTGATCTTCATTTGATCAAATGTGCAAAAAAAAAGCCCTCCACCTACACTATATGAGAGTCCATCTCCACAGCCCTAGAAAGTAACAATGCTGTGCAATGCACTTCCCAAATCAACAAATC
The DNA here is from genome assembly GCA_019425775.1 of Rafetus swinhoei. Classification (NCBI taxonomy): domain Eukaryota; kingdom Metazoa; phylum Chordata; order Testudines; family Trionychidae; genus Rafetus; species Rafetus swinhoei. The sequence goes on along the minus strand of CM033437.1, from coordinate 325,481,928 downwards.
CAGACTCTGTTGGACCAAGTCAGGAAATAGATTCTAAGTTGTTCAAAAACAAGTGTTCTGGCTTTGTAGTAGTAGGTGGAGTATGAAACAAAGACTGTCTCCCTATCTGAAGCTGTGTTTAACCGGGCACTGGCTGAACATTCTGTTTTGCTTCCTGTCTCCCAGCATATTCTTTTTTCACCCACACCATTGAATTTCTGTTTTTAGGGAAGAACTCACATATTCAAAATTCATGCTCGTTCAATGAGTGTTGAAAGAGATATAAGATTTGAGTTGCTGGCTCGACTGTGTCCTAATAGCACAGGTAAGTTGAATTCTATGACTTACATGCTGATTCTGTTTTGTGTAAAGTGCTCAATGTGCTATTGTTAAAATCCATCGGTCTGTTTCTTTGAAAGGTGCTGAAATTCGCAGCGTCTGCACAGAGGCAGGCATGTTTGCCATCAGAGCACGTCGAAAAATTGCTACAGAGAAGGACTTCTTAGAAGCTGTGAACAAAGTCATTAAGTCGTATGCAAAATTCAGTGCTACACCTAGATATATGACCTACAACTAACTACTTAAAATTGTAGTTCTGATTGTGTTTCATAGAAAGATTAACAAAGCCTGAGTAACTGCTAGGATGTGTTTGCTGTCTAATCTCATGCAGAGTCTAGAAATAAAATATTTCATTCCAAATTATAGGCTTGTAGTAGGTATTTTTTTTTCTTTTTAAAGAATTGATGTACTAGGAAGTCATGGAAGACACTCTAAGGATGAAACCAATCAGATTAAGTTGAATACACTGTTTTAACTGTAAAGTTCTTGGTTTCTGATGGTGCCCCTAGCAGGCTAAGTGCTGCACACAAAAATAAAACATTGTCCTTATAATTTAAAAACCACATAGCAAGGAGGGTACAGTATGGTGCTAGATTACTATTAAAAGTGAAAACTTTACTTTTCTCTGTGGTTTTGGTTTAAGACAGTGTTAGCTTGGCTAATGAAAATCAATGAGTCTGTTTCTAGTTTATTTTCAGTTCTCAAGTACAGCATGGTGGTATTGTACTAAAGAGAAACATTTCCATGTTTTATTTTTTTTTTAAACCCAACAAATCTTAGACACCTTTGGTCTGTTCCTTTCTATTTTTATCATAACACTTGCTAAAATGTAAGTTTAATCTTAAACTGACTCGTTGTTTCCCACTTTCTGCCTTCCACTTCCTGGTTGCTGGCAGAGACTGGAGTAGGTTAGTTAAATTAACTCCACTCCCAGGAGTTTGTTTTGCTTGCTAAAGAATAGTCTGAGGCTCCCTCTCAACAGCTGGATTTTTAAAGGAAAAACCTAAAACTTGTCTGCTTGGAGCAAAGTTGTTCAAGAGGCTGCTTCAAAGATAGTGAAAGAGCATTGCAAGCCCAGCCTGCACTTACTCCTAAGCTCTAATGCTGCTGCTGCAGCAGTTGTGCTCTAGCAGCTGAATTATAAACTCAGTTGTTTGAAAGGTGGATAAAGGTTTGTAAAATGTGTTTAACTGTGAATGTTGGTGGGAAAGGCACTAAAGGGAGGCAGAATTAGTCTAAACAAAAAAGCATCTTGCTGTAATTTAAGGAGTGAGAGCATGCCTGGAACCCAAAAAAGACTGTGGGACAAAGTCAGTGAGCACAATGAAGGGATGGATTACTTTGCCCATCACGCTTTTGGCATTCTTAGTTAATGGGATAACGTTGGGTGGGAAGGACTGAGTGTTTCATCATGGTCTGGGACCCAAGGCTGTGCTGCTACACTGCTGGGCTTCTAGATCCTTATTCTGAGCTGTCCTTACCAAAGTGAGGGCCCTAGATGCCATCACCACCTCCACTGGCTCTGGCTGGGACATTACCTTTTAGTTCTTGCTGCTTCTCTGCCTTTTTTCTTTCCTGTCCCTCCCCTTTTGCCTCATGAATAAGGACCTTGCAGAGGGAGCTAGCAAGCCTGTGTTGTTTGAAACAGAGGTTCTCAGTTGGGGAGAAGGGGGCAGAAAAGGCAGAGTAGTGAGTATGTGTTGACTGGGTGCTCAGCTCTGAAGACATAACTGTAATAAGGGAGGGACAGTATGGTACTACCACCCTTCTTTGTACTGGAAGCAGTGCTGCCTTACAAACTCAGCAGTCAGAGAGCTATATACTTAAATGACTCATTTATGCCTTGTTCTAATGTTTAGTGAGTTGTATAAGTACATTAAATAACAGGTGTATGGCCTGAAAAAGTACTGATAAAGAAGTGTGAGTACTGCTTGTGACCAAGGAGGCAGCTAGAAGTTTGGCTGGTCTTGGTGGGGTTAATAAGCCTGTGCTCTGTTTGAATTGCTCCAGTGCTGAGGCTACAACTGAGTCAACCTCAGACACTGCATTTTCTAACTCTGGTGCTTGTGTCTAAGAGAAAGCAGCATCACAGTCACAGCAGCAACCAAAATAGCTAGACACAGACAAAAGCAAGCAGAGTTAGAAAAGGATAACTGTATCAGTTCATTATTTGGGACATATTTTAGAAAAATCATGGGCTGTCTACAGTGGCATGATTTTGCAAAAGTGCCCACTTTTGCGCAAAAACATGCAGCCTGTCTACAATGGCTGGGAGTTCTTTCACAAGAACACTGACGTTCTAATGTGTGAAATCAGTGTTTCTTGCACAACTATGATGCTCCCACTCAGGAATAAGCCCTCTTATGCAACTGTTCTTGCGCAAGAGGCCAGTGTAGACAGGCAACATGAATTTCTTGCGCAAGAAAGCCCGATGGCTAAAATGGCCATCGGAGCTTTCTTGCGCAAGAGAGCGTCTACACTGGCATGGATGCTTTTGCACAAAAGCACATGCCCGTGTAGATGCTCTTGCGCAAATACTTTAACACAAATTCTTGCTTTGGCAAGATTTTGCGCAAATACATAACCTAAGGCTACGTTTACATTAAAAGTATCTCCTGCAATCTCTTATCCTTTCAAAAAAAAGGTGGAGCTAAACTTTATAGATTCTTAAAATTCTGGTCCAGATTTTCCAAAGTAATTAGAGCTCTGAGCACCCAAATTGATACTTGTTAAAGATAACTGATCTTCCATTGACAAGTGTCATGAGTCACTTTTGAAAACCATGGGCATTAGCTCATACATTAAAGAATTTAATCTCCTGAAGCAGTGCTTCAGGATTTAAAAAAACCAGTCAGTTGAACCCCTCTTTATTTAGGAAGTTGAAGACAGACCATTTTGACATTAACTAAAAAACTGTCCGGCTAAAAAATATACTGCATGTTGGTACAAAAGGACTGTTAAACTAGATTATCACCACAAAATTTACCTTGGCACTAGAATAAAAATGTTCCTGTGATACATTAAGTACATTCACTTAATCCTTTTTAATTCCAGTCATGGTTTCCTTGGTGATGCCAACTCTGCCTATCTGTGCTGCTAATGGATTAAAGGCAAAGCTTTTACCTCCTCTTCTACCCTGAGCAGCATGACCAACTAAATACAGACCTAATTGTATTGTCCAAGAGCACAGAACCTTTGTTATGATGGCATTAACTGAAGGGTCATTTTATGATTAAGAAAACTGAAAAAAGTGTACTGTAAATACCTAGGTTAAGACAGATTTTTTCTACTAGGTTTCATTTTAATTGCAGTAGCTGAAGTGAAAATTGTAAAGAGTAGGGAGTTGCACTTTAAGCAATGACAGAGCTCTGACAGCATCAGGGAATATTTAAATTTGAAGAAGGTCAAATGCTTTAAGTTTTGTATACTTAAATCAATGAACTTGATATTGCAAAGCATTTAAAAGCATGCTCAGGGATAGGCTTGCACTGGCAGCACTATGGTGTGGAAGAGACCTATTCAGTCATCTACATCTAATTTTATTTTAGGCCTTGCCTACTTGCCTGTAGAAATTTAAAAAGGGACTGCACAAGTCACACCCCATTTAATCAAGATTATTCTCAACCATTTACTTCTTGATAATTCTTTGCTATTTTCTAATAGGTATGACTCAACTGTAGCACTAGAATTGTGTAGTAGGAATAACGTACAAGTTATGTTTGATTTGAAATTCAACCAAAAGGAGGAGACTGTTGAGACAGGTTAAATATAAAAATAGGAACATAGTCTACCATCCAGCTTAAGAAAACAGCAGTTAGCTGGATTTCTGACATTTCATGTTGGTATCACTATGAGAGGCATAGTTTTGAACAAGAATCTATTCTATGTACATACTGGGGGCAGTCTTTGAATATGATTAAGAAAACCATTTAAGACAGTGGTATACTGCATTGCATTGGCAATTGCAGAAAAGGTATTTTCTGCAAGATCCCCACTTTGCTGTAAACTGTGTGACATCAATTTGCCCATTTACTGCACTCCAAGTGTTTCAGTATTTTATCCAAAGTGAACTAATATGCAGCTTAGTGCAATATCCTCCAATGCCATGTGTCTAAGCTTAGCCCCCCTCCCCACCACGATGCTCTACTAGCCTGTCCACTGTAAAAAATATTATTTTCAAAGAAAATTGCATGTTGTCTTAAATTACACCTAGATTCAGGTAAGGAAGAGCACAGTTCAAGTATTAAGGCAGTAAACTGTTCATTATTCCTGTAGCAAATAAACTACCCCGCCTCTATACCCGTAGACATGAATAGTCTTAGGCTCTGTTTATACTGTGCAAATTAAGTGCTGGAAGAGTGTCCCTTTCTCAGGAATTATGAGATTTCAGTTCTCCATGTGTGACTCTGAAGAACTAACAGATATCTGAGGCAGTTTGTGGAACAGACACAATCTTCAGCTGGCAGGAGAGAACAGCATCATGAATGGTGTGAAACAGCAAGTTTCTGGTAGATTTTTCAAAAAAATTGAGTCGCGTTAGGTCATCCATAACAGGGCCTGTAAAGCAAATATATAAACTGTAACCAGGCAATACATGCCTTGTATTATTATTTAGATTAACAAAGAGAAAGGAAGATAGCTTGCAGCTTTCCCAGCCTCAAGTTTTTCTGTTCAAAAAAAGGTTTGAGACAAATGCAAGCCACATAATACAGGTAAAATACACAAGATTTAAAATGTACAGCTGAGTAGATTTCTAATTAAAGATGTATTAAAGGATAGCTCAGAACAGGTAAGGGATAGCTCAGTGGTTTGAGCATTGGCGGGCTAACCCCAGGGTTGTGTGTTCAGCCCTCAAGGGGGCCATTTAGGGATCTGCCAGGGATGGGTACTTGGTCCTGCCATGAGGGCAGGGGACTGGACTCGATGACCTCTCAAGGTCCCTTCCAGTTCTGAGATAGGTATATCTCCATCTATTGTGTGTATGCTGACACATCCTCATCCAATCCTAATATAGTGATAATCAGTTTCTGGGAGAAATGATAAACTTCCAAATGTCAGAAATTAGAAACATTATTGCACCCAGTTCTCCTCCCACTAACTATAATAGAATGAGCTAGGGCTGATCTACATTACAGCAGAAGGTTGAATTAACATAGTTGGAGTTGGATATCTTAATTACGTAGAGTTGACATGACATAACATAACTTAAATTGCATTTCCACACCATCCACACAAAAGGAAGGTGAGGGAGTCCTGGCAGCTTCCCTTCTTGGGAGGGGGAGTACAGCACTGACAGGGGCACCCTCTGAGTTCAATGAATGCCAACCCCTCCAAACTCTGCAACTTACCACTGCAGCCGGCTATACAAAGACACACACCAACTTCTTCATATTCTTTTATAACCTGCAGAAGTATAAATGGGGGTTTACTCTTTAGAAATACCCTTTGTACATATCACAATTCCATTGGTATAAGTCCAACCACAAAATGTATTTTTAAAAGGAGGGGTTCAGTTGTTTAACTTATTTCCCTATTAAAATGGCTCTTGTACAGAATTACCTTCTGCCCCTTACAGCGCGTGTGCACACACACAGGCTGCGTCTAGACTGGCAAGATTTTGCGCAAATACTTTTATGGAAAAGCTTTTCAGTTAAAAGTATTTACGCAAAAGCATCCGTGCCCAGTGTAGACGCTCTCTTGCGCAAGAAAGCTCCGATGGCCATTTTAGCCATCGGGCTTTCTTGCGCAAGAAATAAACGTGGCCGTCTACACTGGCCCTCTTGCACAAGAATACTTGCGCAAGAGGGCTTATCCCTAAGCGGGAGTGTCGGAGTATTTGCGCAAGAACCACTGATTTTGTACATTACAAAGTCAGTGCTCTTGCGCAAATACAAGTGGCTAGTGTAGACAGGCGGCAAGATTTTGCGCAAAAACATGCCAGTCTAGACGCAGCCACACAGTTTAACTTGACCTGAGTAGCACAAGATATTTACACATTCCCCAGAAGATCAGCAAAAAAACTTAACTTTGATGCTAAAACCTAAAGTAATTAGAGTTAATGCAAGATCATCTTATTTGGCCCTCTTAGTGCCCTGAAAAAAAAAAAAATGTATTTTGGTGGAGAGAACATGAAAGATGCCACTTACTGATTTTAACATTTTTGCTCCAACTGAATCTACAAAGTTCACTGGTGTAAAGTCCAAAATTATACAGTGAACATTTGTCACAGGCTCCATAAAGTGTTCAAGTTCATCAGGAGATGTGCCTTGTGCATTAACATCAGCAGATTTTCCATTTAGGGGTAGTTCATCATTTATAACCTCGTGCTTTACGCTTGTTTCCATGTCATTAGTCTATGAGAGAGAGGAAAACCCAAGAGCTTAATGACAAGCAGATACATTTGCAATATTGATTTTTCCACAAGCTTCCTTCAGGCTCTCTCATGATCTATGGCTTCACACCACTGTCGTACACCCCCACATTTTCCTGTTCACAGGATTTACACCAGAACTTAGATCTAGCCCTCTTCCCCCATCGACCGCCTTCTTTACATATGCCAATTATATGTAGCAAATTCAAACAGATCTCAGACATGACCTTGGAGTGAATTATAGTTTTCATTCAAAACCTTCCATCAGCATTTTTTCCCATCTCTCCAGCTATAGAAATAACCACACTGGCCCAGCAGTGCTATGAGCAGCATATTCTGCTACATCATACATATTCATGAATACAAATTGCAAGGGCCAAAATCTTGAAAAATAAAGAACCTAAAATTAGGTTCTTGATCCCCTATTTAGGCACCTGCCTGATTTTCAAAACCACTGAGCATCTAACAGCTTCCAGGGTTCATCAACGTGCACAAGTTTTAGACCATCCTTGTCAGCACACACTGCTTTTCCCCAACCCTTCCTTTTCCTTAAAGTCAATATGTTGTTCTTGAGCACAGAAACGGAAATATTTATATTTAACTGGTTATTACTTTGAGTTAATTTCAGATTAGCCCACACTAGCTCAGATAACCCCAAATATGCCTACTGTGAATTTTCAACACCTTTCTGTAAAGCCTCGGGCCATTGTCAATAAGGATACCAGTCTAGATGGATCTAAAGTTTGATCCAGCATGGCAGTGCCTCTGTTCCTAGATCATAAAAGCAGCCCCATTTCAGAGAATTCTTTAAAAACAATTCTTCAGCGTAACATTCCCTTATTTGGATGTAGTTTTTTCAACCAACCATCTGTGCTGCACATCATACCTAAGCCTTCCTGCTTCAACTAACCTTGTAAGAACGGTGCATGAAGAACTCATACAATAAGTTAAGCTGATAGACAAAAAATACAAGTAGTTACTGTGGCACTCACAAGCTTCAAAACTGCTTTCTTTCTGTGTTCATTTGTCTGCTTTAGTTCCTTGGCATGCCTTTTCTGGGCTTTTTTCTTTGCTGCCAATATAGCACATGGATCAACTCCAGTCTACCACACAAGGAAAGGCATCATCAAAGGAGGTTCAACTTGTTAGGACCATCATGTTACTTATTGAAAAAGTCAAATTCATTCACCTTAATATATTATAATGTTACATTATACAGCTTTCCTTAAAGGGGAAATATACAAAAAGAGAAAATCTTTGGAATCATCCTTTTCTAAATCAAGACAGTGACAAGTTTCAACAGAACACTGATTGAGTGTGAGATTTATAGGGGGAAATGCTGTCAGATATAAATAGTCAGTGCCATTTGTTTTGGGAAAACAAGCACCACCCACCTCAACTGTACAAGATTCATCTTGGTAGCTACAGAAAAATGTTTAAGAGATTAGTATGTGTGTCATTCCCTGATGATGCAGTCTTGTCCGCTAAACAGGTACGTTATTGGGTCTAAACCCCTCCTTCTCAAACAGGAAGGCATTCTGGTGGTGGGTGAAGTAACCAGTATGTGTCAAAGAATCAAACCACAAGTGAATTTCACATTTACCCCCTAGAAAATACCATTCCTATAGCGAGCAAATAGGCTTTACCAATAGAGCTGAAAGATGATGCACAAAAAGCTTAATCTTAAAGCTTTTTGGAGACCAGTTCACTATTTCAAGAGGGGAGAGGATATTAAGGAATTGGTTTTATTCACCTTTTTCTTCAGCGCATTTGCATACAATTCACTATTGGCAAAATAGAGGGAGGCATTGGCCTGAAATATTTTTATTCCAGGATATTCTTTCACCTAAGGAAAGAAAGATTACAATACACAAAATTAATACTTATTCTGGAAGTAAAGCACACATATTTTTGCCACATACATGGTCCTAAGAATGATCATAAATGTTCATTGTCCGAACCACAGAATACACAACACAAGCCAACCTCCCACTGCACGTGGATGTCACTGAATATCACCCATACCAATGGCTGTTGTTTCTAAATCAGGCAGTGACAGTCATGGAACAGAGTGCATGATGGTGAGCATGCTGCAAACTGCCACCAGTGCTGCTGTATGGAAAGTAAATTAGAATGACCTTCCCATAGTCATAATACAATAAAATACTGAGTGAGATCAATACCACATTTATATTTTTAACAATGAAATAAAATAATTTAAAACTGAATTAAATATTTGTAGAGTACTCTTGTTGCTGTAAACACTAGACATTTAATATCAGAAAATCATGCAGTTCTAGAAATGCTCCTCTTCTCCTTCCTCTCTATTGTTTTTTTCATTTCTTCCTTTCTTTACCTGCTTTATAGTGTCCCCTATATTACAGGCTGCAACCTGTAATACCCAAAAGGGGTCATGCCTTTGGCAAATGGGGTCATGGGTTCAACAGGACAGATTTAGCCCATGAGGTGATGCTGTCTGTCCCTGAACACATCTAGACCTGCTCTAAGATCAGGGCTGGGCAAAATATGGCCTGGGGGCCGGATCCCACCCGCAGACCACCCTGCCGGAGCCCTCAGGTATGCAGCCGCGCAGTTTAAAGTGCAGTCCATGCAGCTTTCTGCTCTGCAGGGAGGGGAAAGCGTCGTGCGATCTCCCCACCCCCATCCCAATCCTCAGCTCTTATTGGCCAGAAACAACCAGCCAACAGGAACTGAGCCCAGCCAATCTTAGCTGCTATTGGCTAGAAACAACCAGCCAATAGGAGCTGAGAGACTGGCCTGGGGGATGGGAGCAGTGCAAATCTCTTTCCCCTCAGGGAGCTGAGTGCCACATGGAGGGAGCAGCCTGCAGTTTCAAGCAGGGCTCCAGTAGGCAGCAAGCCCAGCCTGCCTTGGGGTGCTGCAGGGCTGCTGGCTTAGGTAAGCACCTCCCAGCCAGAGCCTGCCTCTGGCATCCCAGACCCTGTACCCTCCCCTAAGCCCCTCCCCCAGGCCAGAATCCTCTCTTGCACCCAAACACCCTCCCAGACCCTGCACCCCGTTCCCCTGCCCCAAGTCACCACCCAAACCCTCTGCAGTCTGCATCCCCTTTTCCCCTTCTCCCAGGTCACAGCTACCTCCCAGACTTTTTATCCTCTCCTTGTGTCCCTCCCCCAGGTCAAAATCCTTTCCTGCACCCATATCCCTTCCCTGACCCCCTCCTTTGCCCAACCTCCCTCTCAGACCTCACATCGTCTCCTGCACCCCAGTCCCTTACCTCGTCTGTCCTTCTGTGCCCAACCTCCATCCTAGACCTCGCACCCCCTCCACAGAAAAGTGGCCCTTGACCACTTTCCAAAATCTTGGAGTGGCCCCTCACCAAAAAAATTATTGCCCATCCCCTTCCAAGATCATGAGGCCACCATTCTGACCTACAAAATAGCAGCCTCCACACATGTATGGTATGTGTGAGGTCATGCTGTGTGGAGACTGCCATTTGTGAAGCAGGGCACAAGATGATACTTCAGACACCACTTTGCCATGTGCATCATCCAGCTGAAACTTGAATCCAGAAGATCCTTATCTGTAGGCTACAGTCTTATCAACAGAACATCCTCTCTGCTTGAGCTGGTAGGAGCTGTTCTAGCCTTTTCTTAGATAAGGACACTTATAAGCCAAATAGAGTCCTAAGGCAGGGCCTGAAGCTTTGTTTATGCCATCCTGAGTACCCTGTTGGCACTCAAGCATATAGAATCATTGTAAGTCATTCTCCACATGCTGCCCTAGCATCACCACTCAGGGTCTTACTGTGTGGCCTGGACAGTGAGTTCCTCTTCTTTATCTGTGATAAGAAACACAGCAGACTCATTTGTATGCAGAGTATCTGCTTCAGCCTCCAGCAGTGAATCCAATCATGCAGTTATGAACAACAAACAAGAATGCAAGATAGGTGTTTGCAAATATAGCAAGGTTGGCTTGGAGTATGGCTTTGCCAGCATTTTTGTCAACAGAGAAAGGCCAAAATCTGTAATGTCACACAGTGTTATCTAGTGAAAGCATGAAGCTTAATGACCTTAGACAACAGGAAAGTGGTCACAAGGAACAAAGGAAAACCAAGGTCATTTTTCCAGTATTAGAAAGGTTAACAAGTGCAATTTGTGGGAGCCAGGTCTGTCTGTCCATGCTCCAAGAAGTTATAAGTTGAGGTAAATTATCTCAGACAGGCCCAGAAACCTCTCACAACTGGAGAGATTAATTTTACCAGCCTCAATCAATAGGACGACTTTAACATGTGAGGAAACCAAGGCAAGCTCAAAGCCACACCATTCTCCAGCTACACAATGAAGATAAGGTTTGAGGCAAGAACAGCAGCAGAGGAAACACAGATGTTTTTGCTCTTCATATTGATGTGAGCACGGAGCATAGTGATGCATATTTTTTGGCTTGTGAAACACGAGAAGGTACAATTCTTCAAGACATTCTCCCTCTTCCAAGACACAAACTGGCACAAGGAATGGCTAATATGTCATATAGGCAAGCCACAAACCAAGCCTGTGTGCTAAAGTCATTTCCTCTGCTGTGTGGACTCACTGCATGAGTCAGAGAACAAGTAGCATGTAAAGCTCAGAGTCCAGAACTGGTGAATTATTGCATGGGACTCATCTACTGTGAACTACAGCAACACTTAGCATCTCTGGGCATATCTGTTGGCAAAACTGTGCAAAGTACGTCTGAAACTGGGATCATGACAAGTTGTTCCACACTGAAGCTTGCTAACTTCTTGAGAGGAAAAAGCACTGGGATGCATTTTTGAACTGAAAGAATTTGTTTATAGTCTGTGACCAAAGGAAGATGTGCCTTGTTACCTGCATCACAGACATTTGGGAAGCTGAATGAAGCGAATACAGGTCTGCAGGAAAAGAACACCCTGATCTTTCAGCTGGCTGGTCAAATCACACAGGATTCATGAATAAAACAGTTGTCTGGAAAAATAATCTTTTGAAGACAATCTACGAATCCTTCCTGCAGCTTTGCAAGTTCTTGACTGACAATGGAATTATTCAGCATCCGACACAGAGGACAGTTGAGCATCTCAGCCAAAGCGAGGCACAGTGTGCATCCATTTTCCCTGACTTGGTCATGACAAAGTAAGACTGGATGTGAAATCCGTTTCAGTGCAAGCTTGATGCCATGAGTTTGCCAGCAGCGGAAGCCGAACAGCTCACCGGACCTTCCTGAAATAGATTCTTGTGAGGAGTGTCTCCCAGAGTTGCAGCTCATCGTTAAGAAGGAACACCCCCCGCACTCTCAACGCACATGCCAAAACTGATGGTGCCATTTGTAAGTACATATTTGTGTGGAGCCGGGATTCAGCACACTAACATCCATTTAAGTTTGGTATTGCTCTACCATTGATACCACATTAGAGATTAGCTGTGCAATTTCTACCATGTCTCCAGGCTTCAAGAAGTTGCATCACTACACACAAATCTGTGTGTCACAGACTGCATTAAGCAACATACTTAATGTATAAACTCCTTGGATTCCTTTGTGATTGTGCTGCTTTGCTGCTGTTGGATATCACAAAAAACAAAGTCTCAAAATGAGATCATGCAGGCAAAAAGTCTGGGAACCCTTGGGAAATAGAAGTCTCTTATTTTTATGACCCACTCATCCAATCTAATAATTCTCCCACAGCTACTGAAATGGGCCAATAAAGGGAATCCAGTGATTCTCATTGATTGACTCACAACTCTTGATCCTCACATCAGATCTGAGGGCTGGTGTTCAATGAAGATCAGACCAGTTTTGTCATAGGCCAGATCTTTCAGATCTCTTCCTATGTTGGCTTTGCAGAGAAGATGCAATTTGCCGATGCTCTTAATGGGTCTGATTTGAGGAAAAAGCAGCATACTACTGGGGGTAAAAGAATCGGACAGCAAAAAGATGGCGTACTGCCTGAGACAAAGACCTTGTGATTCTGAGCAGTGGGTTTAGTTTCCTTCAATGTTTCTAACAGCTCATCTGCCTTGCTGCTGAAAAGACTGTCTACTCTGAAGGAAAGATTTTCCACTTTAATCCGGGCATCTATATCTAGCAAAGAGGAAGGAAGCCAAGCACATCTCCTTAAGCTAACTGTGGATGCAAACACTCTGTTGAAAAAGTCCAAAACATCAAAGTAAGCCCCAAGAGCATGCTTCATCACATCCGTCCCTTTAGTCAAAGTACCACTTGCCAGCCTTCTTTTTACCGCCAGGCAATCCAGGCAAACAGAGACCTCTTTTCTCACAAATGGAATTAGTACTGGGCCACTACCACCTGGTAACTGGCTACCCTAATACCAAGGGGAGAATGAAAAACCCTCTCCTCAAGGGCATCTATTTTCTACAGCTCCCTGTCAGCAGTATTAAATGGGTTTGGCTGCACCTAAACCTACTACTGACAGCAGCCACCGCCAGGGAACAAAGCACTGGGTAAACAAAGAAAAAAAAAAAAAAACCACAACCTTTTGTGGTATCTGGTGCAGTTTGTCTGCTTATTTTAAAAAGAGATAGACTGGCAGGACACAAGGGTCACTCACCCAGTTGCAGGCTGCAAGAGACCATTAGTATCAGCAGTGACAGCCTGTTCCTGGGAGGCAAAATACAGGTGGCAGGATTCCTACACAGCTGCAGAAGGTAGGTTCAATGTGAATGTCATTAGGGATGTAAATACTCATTAAAACAGTTAACAGGTTAAAGGCTTAAAATTACAACCATTAACCGTTGGTGGGCTGGTGCAGAACAGCCAGACTTGGGTCCCGGCAGGGCTGCAGTCCTGCTACCTCTGTCTGGGCAGAGGGCTGTGCAGCCTGGTGTGCTGTGGGCAGAGGGCTGCTCCAGCCTCGCCCTCTGAGGGTGGCCTACTCTAGGCTGGCCTGTCGCGGCCAGGGTCCTGCCACCAGTCTGTCACGGGCTGAGAACTGCTCCAGCCTGGCTTGCTGTGGCTGGGGTCCTACCAGCCGGCCTGGTGTGGGCAGGGAGCTGCTCCAGGCTGGGCCTCTGCGGCTAGCTGTCCACTGAGGTTTGGAAAAGTCTGGTTAACCAGTTACTAAGTAAGCATTTTGGTAAGCCTAATGCTCACCAGGTAGCCTTTCACATCCCTTGCTGCCATGTGATCAACCACATCATGGAACTGCAAAGTGTCCTCAGAAGAGGCAGATAAAGAAGCCACGTTTATCCAGGGACAAATCAGGATGATAGTCTGTATCTATCCAACCTCCTCATCCTCATCTTGAGAGTGTATCAGGCAATAAGCACTTAACCTTCTGCTCTGCCTCAAGCTGCTGTGCTCCCGACTCCATTCCTCCCAAATCGCTGCTTCACCTCTTCCCACCCCATTCCTGCCCTCCCCTCTCTCACTCCACCCCTTCCCCGTGCCGCCACCCCACCTCTTTCTGCCCCTTCCCCTCTTCCCTCTCTCCCCCAGAGCCTCTCAATGCTGCAAAACAGCTGTTTTGCAATTGCAGGGGGTGGGTGGGTAGTAAATCAATGGGGCTTTCTGCCAGGTGGGAGGCACTGGGGTGAGGGGCAAGTGGGGAGCTTCACTGCTGATGGGTGTTGAGCATGCGTTAATTTTTCCCTGTGGGTGCTCCAGCCCCAGAGCACCCACAGAGTTGGCACTTATATTATCAAGCACAACTGCCCGAGCTGCAGATGGATCTGGTGGAAACAGACCCAAGAACTGCGCATCACCAGATCCTTATCAGATGAAATATCACCTCCCATCCACAAGGAGGGTGAATCAAAAACTGTAGAGGGAAAATTCTATAAGGTCATGTCAGGATTGCCGCCTCTCTCCAGTAGCTGGGGTCTGTCCATAGCTGGAGCAGTAAAGGAATGAGAAAACCCAGGCTGAACAGTCAAGAACCAGGAAAAATCAGGTTTCTTAATTTTTCCTCTTACCACTTCTGAGGCCCTGACCTTGGATCCACTATAGATCTCACAGGAGACAGCAGTGGATCAGTAGGGTGAAGAGAAACAAGAGGTAAGGAAGATATACCTGGAGTTCCTGAAAGAGTCTTGGGTAGAAGCAGCATATGTGGATCTGGAGAAAGACTAACAATTTTCTCTGCTCTTTTCAACTGAAGAGGGTACAAATTGCAAACACCTACCAAGTCTGTCTGTCTCACCATCTTCATTCTGATCTGATGACAACTCAGGCATGAGACAAACATCCACCACCACAGTAAGAGACAACTTTAGATCCGAGGATGGTTCTGAAACAGGAGGAAGGAGCCAGCCTCACAGATTGGGGGAGTACTGGATTCAGAGAAATTCTCAGCTCCCCATCTCTGGTCTTCAAAGGGGAAAACAGAACTGACTTTGGTTTCAGAGACAGAACTGCAGAGGCCATGTCAGAATTGGACAGAGCCATACAGGCTGGTATCTGGCACTAACAGTGGCTGTCTTCTTCAGAACCGATGCCTTTAGAGCCAACATGGCTCTAAGTTTCTTAGTAGGCAGGTGGTTTTTTTCACCAGCAGTACCTTTGAAGCATTGACAGATTTAACAGAAGGAGGCAGCACCAAAGATCCTGGACTGGAAGCTTTAGACAGCCTAGAAGTACCTCCGGTCTGTTCTGTCTCCCTTAGCACACACTGAGCATGACTGAACTCTCTGGTAAAGAGAACTCCCAGGAGGAGTATAGCCATACCCCTTCCACTTAAGCCACCTAAAGTGGTTGTACAATGCCAGGGAGAATTGGCACAAAGCACATCTTTCTTAAAACCCAGCCTCTTCTTTGGTTCTGCCATTACATGAAGCCAACCTTACAAGCTATTTTGAACTATCTAGATTTTAAACACTACCTTGTACTAAAAGCTATACTAAAGCCAGGACATAAGGAATATCTCAAGGGAGGAGTAGGAGAGAGTGCATGTGCACTTTAACAGGCACTGCTTGAAAAAGATTTCACTTTAGGTGGCACCAGGTGACATTGCCTGTAAGTGGGATTTGGGAACATGCAGAACCACTAATAGAAGCAGCTCTGCCACTTTAAACTGAAATGCGCTGGCCCAAAGCAGAGGTCTGGCATGCCATATACAGCCCATGTACACATTTACAACAGAGGTAGAAACCCGGGTAAGGGATTACCTAATACATTTAGCACAGCAATGATGTGGGTCTGCTGTAAATCTGCGTGGATATCAGCAATCTCATAGACATCTTGTCACTCCGTTCAAAGCATAGCAACTTCTGGTGGCACCAATGCTTTAGGACATGAGTGAGGAATTTATGGCCTCCAACTGGGGGAGACGGGACTCTAATCCTCAGCGCTGCCGTTCCCACCTGCCCCTGGTAGAGCCCCAAGCTGAGTGAGAGAGAGGTGGTAAGTGTTTTTTTGTTTTTGATTGTTGGGAGCCAGCTTAGTGAGTTTTAGAGAGGGGGGGGGGGGCAGGGCTGCTCTTGTTTGGAGACAGATCAGGGATGGGTTTTTTGTCTTATTGTTTGCTGCTTGTTGGGAGTGAGATCAGTGAGTTTTGATTTTTGTCCCCTTCTCACTTATGTGTGATCTCCAACTAATTTTTCTGTGGGCCAGTGGCCCTTAATTGCAAAAAGGTTGCCCACCCCTGATTTAGGATTCCAGAATCATTCTTTTCAATGCAGGTTTGTAGAAGATAGCCACTTAGAGATGTGGGCATATCGACCTTTCAAAAGTAGCTCCCCTGATGCCAAAGATACCAAAAGGCCCATGTTTCAATACCAAATAATGAATTTGTATCTACTTCCTCCAAAAAAACCTGTGTTCCTAAAAATGTTTAGGAAAGGAAACCAAAGTGATCTGAGCACTTGTGCAAATACCTAAATACTGCACAAGTATTAGCTCCAAGAGTGTCTGTGTAACCACCCTGAAGGCTTCTTTTGAGTTTGGGAAGCATTGCCCAAGAGCAGAATCATAGAATACTAGAACTGGAAGGGACCTCGAGAGGTCATTGAGTCCAGTCCCCTGCCCTCACGGCAGGACCTAGTACCATCTAGATCATCCCTGATAGATGTCTGTCTAACCTGTTCTTCAATATCTCCAGTGATGGAGATTCCACAACCTCCCTAGGCAATTTATTCCAGTGTTTAACCACCCTGATAGGAAGCTTTTCCTAATGTCCAACCTAAATCTCCCTTGCTGCAGTTTAAGCCCATTGATTCTTGTCCTATCATCAGAGGCCAAGGAGAACAATTTTTTTTTACCTCCTCTTTGTGACACCCTTTTAGATACTTGAAAACTGCTATCATGTTCCCCCTCAGTCTTTTTTTCTAAACTCAACAAACCCAATTTTTTCTGTCTTCGCTCATAGCTTATGTTTTCTAGGCCTTTAATCATTCTTGTTGCTCTTCTCTGGATCTTCTCCAGTTTCTCCACATCTTTCTTTAAATGTGGTGCCCAGAACTGGACACAATACTCCAACTGAGGTCTAATCAGCGCAGAGTAGAGCGGAAGAATGACTTCTCGTGTCTTGCTCACAACACTCCTGTTAATGCATCCCAGAATCAGGTTTGATTTTTTTGCAACAGCTTCACACTGTTGGCTCATATTTAGCTTATGGTTGACTATGACCCCTAGATCCCTTTCAGCTTTACTCCTTCCTAGATAGTCACTTCCCATTCTGAATGTGTGAAACTGACTGTTCCTTTCTGAATGGAGTATTTGCATTTGTCCTTAAACTCCTATTTCATCCTATTTGTTAACTATAAACATAAGCTGTGATGCAATATTTCTTTACAGTTACCAGTTCTCATAAACAGCTATAACACTTACTGCCCACAACCACCACTTTCCTAGCTGCTGCTCAGTTTCAGAATCTGCTTTTTTTTATGAAATCAGAGACTTCCTCAAAACATCTCCTGTATTCTTAGTTCTCATTGATTACACTGCCTACAGCAAGGGCAATACCATGCAACTTCAGTGACTTTATACAGCATGAACAGCAGATACAAAACAGCCTGAGGGTAATAATATGCTCATAGAAACCATTCATCAACTGCTCAAGATAGTTAAGACCAAAGCAGACTGTGAAGAGCTTCAAAAAGATCTTGCAAAACTAAGTGATTGGGCAAAATGGTAAATGAAATTTAATGTTGATAAATGTGAAGTAATGCACATTGGAAAAAATAATCTCAACTATACATACAAAATGATGGGGACTAATTCAGCTATAACTACTCAAGAGAGATCTTTGAATCACTGTAGATAGTTCTCTGAAAAAATCCACTCAACATGCAGCAGCAGCCCAAAAAAAAAAAAAAAAAAAAAAAAAAGCAAACAATGTTAGGAATCATTTAAAAAGGGATAGAAAATAGGGACAGAAAATAAGAGAGAGTATCTTATTGCCTCTATATCAGGGGTGGCGAACCCACGGCTCGTGAGCCGCATGCGACTCTTCACCCGAAAGTGCGGCTTGCGAAGCTGCCCCATGCTCCCCTACAAATGGCCCCAGCTCCGTGTGCTCACCGGGTGCAGGGGAGCCCTCTGGCGTGGCAAAATGGCATCAGCCAGATAGGTGTTGGCCGGCGGGAGCTTGATGTGGCCAAAAAGCCTAACCCATGGTTTTTAAAGGGGCAGCGTCTTTTTTTTTTTTTTTGGCGCTCAATAATTCTAGTGATGCTCTTCGCATTTTTTCTACCATTGTTTTGGCTCTCTTCGTTTCATGGGTTGGCCACCCCTGCTCTATATAAATCCATGGTACACCCACATCTTGAATACGGCATACAGATGTGGTCAAAAAAATATACTGGCATTGGAAAAGGTTCAGAAAAGGGCAACAAAAATGATTAGGGATTTGGAACGGGTTTGGAAGAGAGATTAAAAAGACTGACTTTTCAGCTTAGAAAAGAGGAGATGGGGGTATGATAGAGGTCTATAAAATCATGACAGCTATAGGGGATGTAAGCGACTAGTCGACTATCTGATAAGCATAAGCTTATCAGATAGTCAACTAGCAATGTGACTAATTGCTTCCCACCCCCCTGGCTGCTTAAAAGCCGGCTTTAAGGAGCCAGCACTGTCTCCGTGGGGGGCAGGGGAGGTAGAGGCACAGTGGGGCTCTTGTACATTTCAAAGGCTCAGGCACTGCAGGGAGCGTAGAGCCAGTCCCCCGCTGGCACCACGCTCCCTGCAGGTCTTCTGCTTTCGAACTGTAACAAAAGCCTGGAAGGGCTCTTGCTACAGTTCAAAGCCGGAGACGCCCTTATCAACTAATCTAATAGTCAATGGAAATCCCATCAACTGTTCAATTAGTTAATTAATCTAAATTTAGCATCCCTAGACAGGTATGGAAAAAGTGAATAAGGAAGAGTTATTTATTTGTCCCCATAACATAAGAACTAGGCAGTCACCAAATGAAATTAACATAGCAGATTTAAAAACAAACAAAAGGAAGTTTTTCTTCATGTAATGCAGTCAACCTGTGAAACTCCTTGCCAGAGGATGTTGTGAAGACCAGGACTTTTACAGGGTTCAAAAAAGAACTAGACAAATTCATGGAGATTAGGTCCATCGATGGCTATTAGCTGGGATGAGTAGGAATGGTGTCCCTAGCTTCTGTTTGTCAGAGGCTGGAAATGGATGACAGAAGAGAGATCACTTGATGATCACCTGTCCTATTCACTCCCCTTTGGGGCATCTGGCATTAGCCACTATTGGAAGACAGGATACTGGGCTAGATCGTCCTTTGGTCTGACCCAATATGGGCGTGCTGATGTTTTTATAGAATAAAGTTCTCCACTGTGACCCACTTGCCCAGTTGTTCTAAAAACAGATTAAATTAGGTCTTTGGTTCTGTAGGTTTTCATTAATAAAGCTAGTGGAGCTCACCCTGAATGGGTTCAAATACAACTCTGGTGTTAGGGTTTATGTAAGTACCATTACTAACATCTGAAACTAAGCAATCAATTAGTAGATCAAATGTTGTATGAAGACCTCAATTATAGGTGGGTTTTGTACCAGAAATTGTCAGGCAATACCCTGCAATACAAACCGCCCTTTCCACATGGGAACATGCACATTTACTTTAAAAGCACTAAAATCTGAAACAAAATAGTGCACATTATTAAGGTGAAGTAAGTTTGCTTTCCCACAGTGTAAGCTTAGTATAAAGGAACATAAGGCTGGCTACTTTCACAGCAGGAAGGTCTCACCACTATGCATAACGTTACAGAGTGAAGAATGTTGAGCTATTCCAGGAATCTGACTATGCTGTGTAACGGCAATTTAATCATAATAATTTAATACAGGAAAAAAACCACATTCTTACCTCTTCATACTCTTCCACATCACAATAAATATCCGTGTTAGGAATTTGACCCAGGATTCTGTACTGTGGCCTGGAGAGAAATGGATGAGCAAAGTTTCAATATTATAGTTCACAGACTAGAGAAGAATGCACATTTTTAAAAAATGGCTTCAAACGTACACCAGATATGGCCATTGTAGTTAAGCACAGTGCCTGTACAGACTAATCAAAACATGCTTTGAGGCAGTTTACAGCAAGAACATAATAAAGGTGCCAGGTGGTGATTCAGCTATTATGAAACTAAATCTGTTTTAATAAAAAGGGCATTTGGAAAATATCTGCCCTGTTTGATGACCAACAACTGATGAACCAGTTGGCCCATCCAGCTGGTGCCCAACTGGCCAGCGAAAGCTACAGGGTTTAATTCTCTTCTGGTGTAAGATGGCACGGCTTCATTGACTACAATGGAGCTATGCCAGTTCACACAAGCAGAAAACTTGGGCCAGTTTCCTAAAAAGCATCTTGCTTCTCAGAGAGAAAGGCCTGATTCTGCAAGATGCTGAGCACTCAGGTAAATTCTGGGCTCTGATAACACAGCTAATCAATTCCCCGGGGAGCTAGCACTGGACCAGAACTGACCCAGCATTGTCCCAGTGGGGACATCTCCCACCAAATGCGAACACAGGACAGTGACTTCTGCTTACATTGGGCCAATCTTGGCATAAATTTTATTTCATTGTAATGCACAGTTATTATGATGAACCCCGCTTATTAAATCATGCAATAAATAAGTTTGAAATTCTGAGCTCTAGGGCTTTAATAAAAAATGAGATACAGATACATATTAAAAATGTAAATATAAATGTAAATTCAGTATCTGAAGCAACAACAGTACTAGGCCCAGATCTGGGAGGCTAGGACAACCCAATTAAGAAGTCTCCACTATCCTCATAAAATGGGACTTCTGTTTACTTCTAGCCCTTAAAAAGGGAAAACTAAAAACCACCCACAAAACCCTGATTCTGAGAAAGAGAGGAGTAAAAAGTCTGACCTTTGTGTTCTGTAAATAACGGTTATCACTGCAAATGCCACAGCAGTAAGCAAGCCATAGTCCAGTCCCAGGAAAACAGAGGCAACAAAAGCAACAACCCAGATGGCCTAAACATCACACAAAAGCTATATATTAAAATGCATCTAGTTGTTTTGTTAACATGGCTCAGACTCATATATATACACACCACTACAGTTCAAGGAGAAGTCAAGCTAACATTTCTCCTTGATGTAATGCAGGGCAATACCCTATGAGGCAGATATGCTGGAGTGTTTTATAATTTGACATGGGAATTGTAAAAAGAGCATTAACCATATATATTTTCTGGGCCATGTAGTAAGATGAAGGCCTAAAATATAAGCCCATGTAGCTACACCTCAGACCAGGCCTGTGCTAACAATGGACAAAACATGGCTAACAAAGCAAAGCTACACTTTGAGCAACAGGCAGGCCCCTGCTCACAGAACTTGGCATAAACAGAGCTGAGAGTGCAAAACATTAATTGGGAATAGGCCCAGGCATAAAACAGTAATTGGTACTGATCATAACTTGAAATCACATGGCAACACCAGCTCATTAAGAAAGACCTTGGTACCCAGACTCCACACAGATACAGACTAAGGTTCAGGAAAGGGTCTAAAATGACAGCATTAAAAAAAAAAAAAAAAATCTAATCAAACCACGAGGTACAGGGTGATATCTAAGCGTCACAGAGTGGCAACCTGACATGTTAGGAGTGATGTGTAACATGTTTGTACCTGGTGTGGGTGGGGGGTGTGGGGGGTGGGAAGAGAGAGAGAAGGAAGAGAACAGTCAGTTTGACCTGGCAGCAGTGGGACCACCCACTAATTAAATCAGTCCATTGTTATGGATTACATATGCATAGTGGTTCAGTAAAGTCTACTGACATCTATTATGGTACTTCGCTTAACAATAAACCTAGCTGGGCGCCTTCAATCCTTATCTAATTTGTGGTTTTTGGGGGCTCTCAAAGTCTGCTGTGTTGACATGTAAGTCAACACGGCACACATCATTGAGCACACATGCAAGCCCAACCATTTTCAATATCATATTGAGCAGAAGACTCATCATACATTACACAGTAAAACAGCCGTGGTACTGAGGTTTGGGGGTCATTCAACACATCCAGGGAGTAGGATGGCCACAAGAACTCAGTACAAGGGTCTCAGGAGGAGACGGACCATGGATGCTGAATGGGAGGGAATCAGGAAAGTGCACAGAGACTGGGGAGATTAAACAAAGGACTGTGGGCTTGCAGCTTATGAAAAAAGGGAGTGCCTGCTTGTTTGGAAGATGGTAGGGTCTGTGCCTCTCCATTCAGTGATCTGGTGGCATGTCTGAGCTAGCAGGACCAGGTCTCACATGGCAGTGCTGGTCAGATGGTGGTTCCATGGGTGAAAAGCCTTGTCTAGGTGACTTCAGGACTCTCATTCCCAAGACTGCTATGTATATGTATTGCAACCACACTTCCCACCCCACAAGCACTGTTTACCTGCCGGTATTTCTATGGTTCAAATGGTCTTGCACACATTTTCAGTTCCCTCCATAGACAAATGGGGCACTACCCCAGCAGCCATTGCTGTAAGCCCCAACAGTGAACCACATAACTTAACCATGGAATCACCAAAAATAAGTAAACCCTCTTGCGTGTCACTCTTGGTTCATGTCAAGATAACCTTTCCTTGGCAGGAAAGAAGAGAGCAAAGGGATTTCTTTTTCATGTTACGTAGGGCCACCTGTAGGATCCAAAGGTTTTTCATGTTCAGCCAGATATCTAGTACGTTTTCTCGAGAGTCCTAATTCCAAATCACTTTCAACAACAGTAGCTGAGCAGCAATCTGCTGCTGTTCACAACTGCTGTCAGCAACAGGTTATTTTCCTGGTGTACGTGGACTCTTGTGCCAAAACTTCATCTGATACAACAATACACTTAGAACTGCCTGGAAAGTTTCTACTCGTGGATTCTCGGGAAATGCTGAACTGTTGCTTAAAAAAACAGAATAAACTGAATTAATGTACACTATGATATGCATTTTTACTTACCAATTCAATCTTACTTGTTCTCCAGAAATGTGTTATATCCCCAAACTGTTTAAACATTCCTTTCAGATTCACCATTACGATAGCAGCTAACACAGTCTACAAACAAATTTAATGACAGTGCTAGATTACCCTTGAAAACTAGGTCACTCAGAAATAGCTTTCCAAGGCATCATTAAAATGGACACATCTATGCACTTTGTTCCATTAATGGGAACCCACCTGCAAGCCTATTAGATGCACATTCCCTTTACATAGCAACTTTCAGGCTATCCATTAAGATAACGTGCAATCCCTAAAGCTTTAATAGGCACAGTATCCCACATACATGCCACTAGAAACATATTTCAATGTATTTAATAAATTAAAATCAGCACACACATTTATACTGTATGGCTACGTCTAGACTGGCATGATTTTCCGCAAATGCTTTTAACGGAAAAGTTCTTCCGTTAAAAACATTTGCGGAAAAGAGCGTCTAGATTGGCACGGATGCTTTTGCGCAAAAGCACTTTTGCGCAAAAGCATCAGTGGCCAATCTAGTGCGGTTTCAAAAAGCCCGATCGCCATTTTCGCCATCGGGCTTTTTGCGCAAAACGGTTCTCAGTTGTCTACACTGGCCCTCTTGCGCAAAAGCATTTGCGCAAGAGGGCTTTTTCCTGAGCGGGAGAGTCATTGTATTTGCGCAAGAACACTGACGACCATACATTAGATCGTCAATGTTCTTGCGCAAATTCAAGCGGCCAGTGTAGACAGCTGGCAAGTTTTTTGTTTAATTATCATCATTTCTTTCCCCGCTGATCAATTTTAATAGCCTCTCTCCCTTGAGATCCCATTCAAGAATTCTCAACTCCATACAGTATGGAAATATAGGGAGATCTTACTTTTGTTTCTTTGGAGGAACAAAATGTCTAACATGGTTAGCATTAAACGTCAGATGAGCGCTTTGACTCCTTTGCTATCCTCCACTTTCTAATGTAACTTAAGCTCAAGGGCCTAATCCTGGAAAGTGTCAAGTGCCCTCCTCAGTCCCACTGACCTCAGTGGGTATTAAGGGCACGTCTTTGCAGGACAGGGCCCTAAGCTATGGTATTTCATTTAGATACAGATTTTGTGATAGTTAAGCAAAGCACGTTGACTTTTGCACATACACACAATATATTTGGGCAATGTTACCATACCTGTGGTAGTGGTTCAAAGAGGTAACCAATAGCCACAATGACTAACAGAACCATGATTGAGGATAGCGTACCTGCAATCTGAACAAAAAGGTACAAGAAATAACATTTCTGAAGAATAAAAATAGTCCAAGGCAACAAGTCACAGAACAAACATTACTGGTTAACGTAATCTGTGTTTCTGGAAATACGGGAGGTTCAGTGATTTTCTGATCCCTTTCTTCCTCTTATTGGTTTTATATTGATACATACTCTGTGCTTCCACTTTGGCCTGGGCTAGACTAGAATACCATGCAACATGCTGTTCATTGTCTCTGGATCAATCAGAGGTCAGAAGATAGGAATATCTTATCAAGCAACAGAGTCCAAAATCTGGACTCCCAAAAGTAAATGTCATCTGGCCTAAACAGTGGGATTGACACACCTGAGTTTTCCCGCCAGTACTCTCCTGAACAAGACTCCGAGACATTGAGCAAGTGACTGCAAAGGTTTGGAAGAAGGATCCTGCAGAATTACATATTCCCAAGGCAATAAGTTCCTGTTTCATATGAGAAATCAAAATCAAAAGAATAATGCAGAACAATTCTATAAATATAGATGGAGGCTACTTCTCCACATTACTTTAACAGCTATTTCTAAATTTACATAATTTCCTAACAGGCATTATCACCTGTGCTAGCAGTGCACACACTAGTTGGCTCATATTGAATCATACATTAAACAAAGTATTTGGTGGTGTGGTGGGACTGTTTTCCCATCTTTCCACAGCAATAATTTATGGGTTGAATTCTGAAATGTAAAACATACAGGATTATATAAAAGTTGTCCATTTTCAGGCTGACTTTGGGGTTAACTTTATGATTCAAGTAGTCAAATTATATGCAACATCTTCCTCTATACTAGTTATTTAGCAGTGCTGTGCGTAATTAAAAACTGTTATGTGTTACCCCCGAGATGGCTGCATTTCTGTGGTGGGTGAAGCAATTACTCTATGTGTGTGTGTGTGTGTGTGTGTGTAATATATATATATATATTACACACACACACACACACACACACACACACACACACACACACAGTAATTGCTTCACAGAAATGCAGCTATCTATATAATTGAAAATGAAAGCAAATGTATATTTAAGACATCCTGCTTCACCTATGGAGCATTTCACATGACATACAAAACATGAATATGATCCATGGGGGTACGTCTCTAGCTGGTGTAAATGGAAATGGGTATAGCTTCACAGAAGTCAAGGGAACTGTGCTAGTTAACAGCACAGAATTAGGTCCAAGGTCTCTCCAGGTAAAAGAAAACAAATTGATGGGTTCAATCCTGTTCCCAAAGTCAGTAGTGGAGCTCGCAGTGACTTCAATGGGTGCAGGACAGGGACCACCATGGTGATGGTCAAATCTTTGCTGCTTGTCCAAATACAGAAACCTGGTATTGTGCTCCAGAGCTTGCAGACTAGGGGAGGATCCTGGCCACAGGGAAGTCAGCAGCAAAACTCACCAACTTGAATGCGGCCAGAAGTTCACCTAGGACTCGGGTGGACTGTCAAAGGGAGTCTGCTCCAGAGGCTGGACACCTCTTCTAACAACCCTCTCCTGTCAGTTCTGAAGGTTTTACCATAAAGAACTAACAGCAAGAGGGAGCAGGCAGATGACAACAAGGGTTGGATTCTGTGCTGGTCTCTAAGGGGCTCAGCACTGAACTTGCAGCCTACGTGATGTTAAGGCATCTTTGTGCTCTCCCAATCCTGGGCTAGTCTGTGACTGGCGAGGCCCCAGTGTAATCTAGATTGCTGTAACTTAGCCTCCCTATCACCAGGCTAAGTTACAGCAATCTCCTACAGCAGTGTTTCTTAAACTATGTTCCGCGGAACACTGGTGTTCCGTGAACAACTCGCAGGTGTGCTGAATCTCTTCTTTATTTTTTTACTTCTTTGTTTTTGTCTTTTTTTGTCTGACAACAATTTTTTTTTGAAGAAAATTTTCATAGGTGTTCCGCATAAAAAATTATTATTGTTTGGTGTTCCGTGGTCTCAAAAAGTTTAAGAAACACTGTCCTAGGCTACCCTATGGAGCTCAGCACTGCCCAGAAATTCTGCAGTGCTGTGGCCCCATCCTTGGCACACCTTGTAGATTGATCTGACAGCTACTAATTCAGCAAAAAGACCACCACTGAGTTTCGATGGCATAAGAGCAGGTTCTTAGGGTTTATATTTTCATGGGCCAACATATTAAAAAAATCCAAATCTAGGTTACCTGATTTCCATCAATAGTGTACCCATGTTTAAGTGCAAAGATTTTGGCCATTGATATAGTCATGGAAAAGCCAACAATTGCTATTGCTAATGCATCTATAAATACTGCTGGGATGAGAGTTATATCAGGTCCCGTAGGAGCAAGTAATCTAAAAGATGAAATGATTAAAAAAAAAAAAAAAGTTACTATAGCAGCATGCCCACCACTCTGGAAAAAAAAAAAAAAAAAAAAGTATAATCTGAATAAGGATATGCTACTGGCCTTACCCTGTAGGGATATGTCCAACAACATCCACTTCATATGTATTGGACAGATTCATTCCAGCTGAAACTCCAGTAGCTATTATTACCTAAAGAACACATGCGTAAACTTGTTTAGAAGACCATATTATTTAGATGTGCTCACACACTTAAAAAAAAAAAAAAAAAAAAAAAAAGGCGGAAAAAGACAAAGCGCAATCTAAGGGGGAAACATAAGTTAAAACCAATGCTAGGAATAGACATTCATGGGATGTGATGGAAATTCTTAGTCCATTAGCTTCCTGAGGTTCACACAACCATGCAGGAAAAGGAAGTCTTCCCCTCCGCCTCACATTCCCTTTCTTAAGCTCCTCTATCTTTACACAAAATTCGAGTGGAGCATCCAGATGTACATTCTCACATCTCTCCGTCAGGCCCCCACTGCATAGTCAAATCCTGGACATTGCAATATTAGGGTTCATAAGCAAAGAAAAAAAGTCCAAGGAGACACTAAAAAGATGTTTACTAACACAAGCACTTAGTCAAGTTGGTTAGGCTATATTACCCCCATTTTACAAATAAGGCCTCCAACGTTAAACACAGGCAGTCCCGGAGATGAGAAACAACCCAATGAAAAAATGTGGCTAGAACCAGTCCAATATACAATTCTTGGTCAAAAAGGGCAAAGGCTGATGGATCGTCTTCCATAAAATGGATTTAGTTCAGTGCTTTGGCCCTGACTGGAATGGTGTTTAGAAACATTAAGGTAGAAAAATATATATATTTTTTGTAAATCAAGGCCATGAAGGTACATATATAAAGTACACAAATTATTTTAACATTGAAGTCAGTGTCAAATCTAAGACTTCACTGCAAATCTACGTGGTCAAAACTACCCTTCCAATGATAGTCTAATATCAACTCCCACTAACTGTAAGAAGAATTTGTTCTGTATTGTTCATACATTGCTGCCTTTGGAATCTCCAGACGTACCTTTATGCAAGAGCCTTAGAGGATTTTAATAAGTATTAATTCAATAAGGTACTATATTAAATCCAGTAGGTATTGAGAGTAATTTCTAAAAGATTAGCGAGCTGGAACACATGACTTATGAGGAGAGGCTGAGGGATTTGGGCTTGTTTAGTCTACAGAAGAGAAGAGTGAGAGGGGATTTGATAGCAGCCTTTAACTACCTGAAGGGAGGTTCCAAATAGGATGGAGAGAAGCTGTTCTTAGTAGTGACAGATGGCAGAACTACTCACAAAGGCTATGTCTAGACTGCAAGCCTCTTTCGAAAGAGGCTTTTTCGAAAGATACTTTCAAAAAAGCCTCTTTTGAAAAAGAGCGTCTAGACTACAACCAGTACAGGGAGTCTGGATGCTCTCTTTCGAAAAAGCACGGTTTACATTACATAGCGCCTTTTTTCGAAAGAGCGCTTTCGAAAAAAGGCATTCTTCCCCATAAAACGAGGTTTCCCGGGGTCGAAAAATTTACTTTCGAAAGAACACGACAGCAGTCTATACGCAGGGGAAGTTTTTTCGACAAAAAGGCCACTTTTTTCGGAAAAACCCTGTAGTCTAGACACACCCTAACATCCCTAGTCGACTGGAGTATTGACTACTTGCTTTCCCTCCACCTTACTGCCTTTGAGAAGCAGTGGGGGAGGAGGGGAACAGGAGCCGGTGCTGGGGGGAACTGGTTTAAAAGCTGGCTCCCCTCAGCACCATCTCCATGGTGCCTCCTCTCCCGGTTGCCTCTATTAGAGGCAGTGGGGGGCGGATAGGGGAGACTGCTACCAAGCAGCCCCTATCTGCAGGGTTCCCAATGGGGAGCTGGGGCCTCCCACAGACAGGGCCTGCTGCTGCCAAGCAGCCCCTATTCATGGCAGCAACCCCATTTAAAATGCAGGGTCATAGCATGGGTGGCTCCCGGAGCTAGCATGAGCCAGGACTGCTCAGTCCGGGCTCAAGCCAGCTCCTGGAGCTACCTCTGCTGTGGCTCTGCAGAGCAATCCTTATTAACTACAGTAAAACCTGTGTTATCCGGCATGCTCGGGGAATAGGGCGTTCCTGTTATCTAAAAATTCCGGTTATCTGAGGGTCCCATCAACCTAGGAAAAACCAATGGACAATAACAGTAAAACTCAAGTTTTTAATATTGGTAGTTTTATAGTGTGAGGCAGTTGGTCTCACATTTCTATTCTGAGTTAAAGATGATTAGTACTTCTTAAATAAAAAATTGTTAAGCCAATCATGGTAAACCAAGACAGGCCTGTGTGCCTGAAGATGTGACAGTATTGTGGCTGGGGGCAATGCTGGTTAAAGTTCTCTGGTTAACGGAGTGCGGGATAACAAAGATTTCACTGTAATTATGTAGTCGATACAAATGGTATCGACTACACGATTAGCCAGATAACTGCAATTTAACATCCTTAGGCAGAACGAGGAGCTAAGGTCTCAAGTTATGTAGGTTGGATATTGGGAAAAACTATTTTACTATGAGGATGGTGAACCACTGCAATGGGTTACCTAGAGAGATGGTAGAATCTCTATCCATAGAGGTTTTTAAGTCCTGGCTTGACAAAGCTCTGGCTGGGATGACTTAGTTAGGGTTGGTCCTGCTGTGGGCAGGGTGTTGGATTCCGTGACCTCTTGAGGTCTCTTCCAATCCTATGAATGAAGTCTTTTCTATAGGCTTTTGAGAACCATCTATAGAATATATAGCAGGGAAATTTCTTTACAGTTAAATTCCACAGGACTTTTCCATGTATGCTTCACATATGTAAAATATTCTGTGTAGATGCACAAAATATACAACTGTTCACAACTGACTTACCACAATGATTTCCATAGGAATAGGAGCTGGCAGTTTCTTCTTAAACCGGTCATTAATTTCTTTGCCACTCAGCAGCAAAACAATACATGTTAATCCAACAACTAAGGTTGCTATGTTGGTTTTTGTGATATTTGAAAGTACAGCAATTAAACTCTGCAACATAATAAAATTCTGATAATTAGTACATGATGACAGTATAAGTTGTTTTTTTACTCCTTTACTTTACTTTTTTATGCAGTAAAGATCTGAGTAAGGGGAGTATGTCATTAGAGCAAGTGCTGGCCCAAAACATAGGACATATTTAAGTTGCTTTGTGGCGTTAATGTACACCTTTTTATAGCTAAAAGATGCAATACCAGAGTTTGTACAGAACAAAGGCATTATCAGGGGGAAAATAAGTCTAAATATCTAATTTAATCAAACTTAAATAGCCTTAAGCAATTTCTAGCATGTGAAATCTGTTCAAAGCTGCATCAACAGTTCCTGGACACACCCAGTGAGTTACCATGGCAATGGATTATTTTTGGTCAGACGACTGATCTTCCAAAACTGCTGCTGGACTGACCAAAAACCCTAAGATTTCTTAATGTTAAAAATGTTTTAAAAGGAAGCCTTAAACTGTTGGATTAATAAAAGAAGTTACAAAAAGAAACCCACAAGGAACACAAATCTCAAGCCTTGCAGCAGGCAGCTACTCAATTATAAAAAGGTGGTGGAGGTTATGCACTGTGCTTTGAAAATATTATCCTTTTTATTCTAACTGTTTTATGTGCCAATTTCCCACGAGCTATTTGATAGTTCACCTAAGCATCAAATCTGGAAAGTTACCGTGACACATCCCTTGTTTCTGGAAGGCTGCTTACATTTGAACAAATAGATAATTAAATCTGTTTTAGATTTTCTATAGCTCATTATACCATTGTTGTTTTAAAGAGGGATGTTAAGAAAACGTTAATAATGTGGCCGTGTAACCAATAAAATCTTCGCGGTTACACACTGCAGGCTCTGCAGTATAAAGCTTATACTGCAGAACCCGCAGTGCAGCTGCCTCCCCGGGAGCAGGGCTGGTAGCCAGTGCGTACCGGGAACCGGCTCCTAGCTGTCAGCCCTGTTCCCGGGGAGCTGGTTGCACTGTGGGTTCTGCTGTATAAGCTTTATACTACAGAGCCCACAGTGTGAGGTGACAGCCGGCTTCCCGAGAGCAGGGCCAACAGCTGGAGCCAGTGCATGCTGGGAGCCAGCTTACTAGCGCATCAGCTTCCAGCTGCTGGCCCCGCTCCCCAGGAGTGGGCCCAGGAATTGACGTGTAACCATTATGGAAACCGATAAGCTCTGGCTTATTGGTTAACCATTTAAATGGTTACATTCTTTTGTCCCTATTAAGCGCTGCAACTTTTCTACTGGTGTAACATCATTAACCAATCCAAAGGATTGTGTCTCCTCTGCTCTGACTTTCTTGCTCTGGTCTTAGAGACAGATACTGAATTTCAGCAAAATCAGGCCAGATCTACACTGGTGAGGAAAATCGATGTAAGATGCACAATTCCAGCTACAGCAAATGCGTAGTTGGAGTCAATATACTTTACACTGATTTTCTGGGATGGCCCCACAGCAGGAGGCTGACGGGGGAAACTTTCTGTCTACTTCCCTTGCAGTGGATGGAGGTGGCCTCTGTGTTCGATTTAGCGGGTCTTTACTAGACCCACTAAATTGAACTCCGGAAAAAATTTGATCGCTGAGGCGTTGATCCTCTGGTAAGTGGAGTCGTGACCTCAGAAGGAGAGATAGTTGAAATGTGTTCTCATAAACAGGCAGATTCTAATACAACGTGAAACATGCACACGGCAATACAGCTGATAAAGGGACATGCCCGTTTAGACAATTTATAAATTAGTGCATATGGTATCTGAGTCTTCATAGCTCAACTGTATGTGTTTTTCAGATCCATACACAATGGTTTAGCATATATTTAAGTTACAATAATTAAATCAGAGCTTTTGAATATTTTCTAAACTGGAGCGTTGTCAGATGTGGAGATTGAAGATGATCAGGATATATTGTTCATGTGAAAAACATAGGAGTACAAAATGGGAAGTAACTGCCTAGAAAGAAGTACAGTACTGCAGAAAGGTGTCTGGGGATCATGTGCTTTTAAGATAATTACTTACATATAGAACTGAAAGGGCTCCACTGTAGCGTTTTGTCTTGATTCCAAGCAAGTACTTTAACTGGGAGGTAAAGACATGAACTGCTGCTGCAGTAGTGAACCCTCGTACCAGTGGCTCAGTTAGATAGATGGCTACAAAACCAAATCGAAGGAGACCTAAAGACAACTATTGAAGAACAACAGGGTCAAATTATGCAACTCACCAATGCACTCAATTGTAATTTAAAAGTCAGCACTGTAGAGAACACAGTGCAGACCTGATTCTGGTCAATGCTGACATTAAGCGAACCATCCAAGCCAATCTTGAAAACCAAATTCTATTTTCCCCTTTCTGCAGGAATAAAGGTTCAGTGAGAAACCTTTTCACTGACCCAGGCCAATCTGAATGGGGCTGGCAGTTTCTGTGCCATCAAGATTAGGGTAGAGTTGAGGTCCAGATAGCCTATGGTTTATGGAGGGCTTTAAAGGAAAATGGAAATATGTTTCTTGTAAGATGGGAGATGGAAGTGGTGAAGGAGGAAAAAGATCTCTGATGTACCCCAGTCAAAGAAGAGCTGTCAGGAGAAATGCCCTGTTTCCAAGTTCTCCCTTCATCATAGGTGCATAGTTAACATGACACAGCTCATACTCTACAGGGCATGAGAAGTAGCATTTTACTGTGAGAGAACTGCCTGAACTTGCCTTGCAACAAGCTGTTACCTGTATGATCCCTGAAAGTAAGGTGACTGCCACGGCTACCTTTACCCTCATGGAATCTCTGGCTTTATAGTTTTCAAAGAGATCAGTGCTATTGGTGGAATTAGATTCCATAATATTAAACATTTCATCAGGAGCTTCTCTGACAGCAACTCCACCAATCATCAGACTAATCACTGCAAACGTGCCTGAAAGAAGGGACAGGAAAAATAGGTTCAAGTTCTGTATGTCATTTAGGACAAACTTTTACTTGCTTATCACTGGGATTCCTTATACAATGGAGTATTTCATGTTTGTACACTTCTGTGGAATTAAACATTTGTCTCCTACCTATTTTAGAGTTTTCAATCAACAAAGTTGCATTTTTAGTAGCGAAATTTGCCCTATACTCAGCACCAGTGTTCCCTGTAAGCTGTACGATTGTGCAGCTCCTCAGGAGAGATTCAAATGCCACCCAGCTGACTAGCAGAGCTGCACAGGTAGGTTTCTTCTTTCTGCTGGTAGTGCACATTGGCAGATGTCTTGATGAACATAATATTTATTTTGCACATGAATGAAAAAAATTAGAGGGAACATTGCTCAGCACCAAGACAGTGATTTATACCTTGAACAAACATTCCTGTGGCAGGTAAATAGTTATTGTACAGATGCTGAGAAATTAAATAAATTTGTTCAAGACCATACAGCTAGTTGGCAGCAAAGATGGAGTTCCTGGTGTTCAAGCTCATGTCCACGCCACTAGCTGTTTCAGCTTCTATTCTTTAGCACAGCAAACTCAGCCTACCAGAGTTTGAGA
Source organism: Rafetus swinhoei (assembly GCA_019425775.1). Classification (NCBI taxonomy): domain Eukaryota; kingdom Metazoa; phylum Chordata; order Testudines; family Trionychidae; genus Rafetus; species Rafetus swinhoei. The sequence continues at coordinate 325,448,703 of CM033437.1, read as the reverse complement.
CTACAGAAAGCACCTAAGAATTTCACTTTTTATGAAAAAACACTAACTTTCTCATTATTAATTTATTTTACAAAATAGTATTTGAAAAAGGAAACACTTCAATGGTACATTAAGAGAGATACCTATTGATATGTGTCTGGAGGTTCCAAAAAAGGTATATAGAAAAACAGGATAAAATGAAGAATATAAGCCAAATACCGGGGGAACAGCTGCCAGCAAAGCATAAGCTAACCCTAGAAAATACAAGCAGAGAGGTTAGGAAAAACCATAAAGGATCTGTTCCAATATAAAAGTCCCATCAACCCTTAATGATATAAAGGCTATTAAAATACATATGGCAAATGCTGTATGTCACAAATCCAACGAGACATGAGGACAGAATGTTGCTGCACATTTAAATTTAGGGCCCGATCCCATAATTCAGACTTCCCACTGAGGAAACAAGAAGCTTGCAGTGACAGGTTTTGGGGAGGTGGTATGTAATTTTAATGGACCATGCTTTCAAAGGTCAATCCCCTAAGAAACTTAACAGAACAAAAGACTAGAAGTTACCGGCTAAGCATCCCACATTTGTTTTACATCTTTTGCCAAACATGCGTGCCAATTTTTACTGATTTACACCTCATACAACCACAGTAGGATCATTGGGGTTGCACCATAGTGCAAGTTAACACAAATTTGGCTCACATGTAAAATACAGGGAAACAACCAAGATTTAATCTCTTGACCTTATTATTCCACTAATATACCAATGGAGTAAAAGAACAGAAACTTCTGGGTTTTTTGGCAGCAAAAAAGATCAGGAGCAGGTGTGCATGAAAATCAAGTTGGTCCGGTGAGACCCCCAACCCTGGGCCCTGAGCTTCCCCTCCCCCTTCTTCCCCTTGCTTCCCCCTTCCAGCTCCTCCTCCCAGTTTCCCCCTCCCCTTTCTCACCCTCTCTCACCTCCTTTTCCCAGTCTCCCCAGAGGCTTATCCCCCCCCCCAGTTTTGTTCAATAAACCCAGTTTCTATTTTTGAATATACGTGTCTTTTGTTTGACATCAGGAAGGGGTTTAGGGAAGGGTAGAGTGGAAGGACGTGAGGGAGGAATGGGGCACGAGCCCCCGGTGGGGAGGACCGGGGTGGCTCTGAGGGGTGAATGCTCTCCCGCAGGGCCTCCTGGATCCTGACAGCCTCCCGATGGACCCCCCGGATGGCAGCCTGCAGCAAGTGCAGCCGGGCTGATGGTAAAGACCCCACGAGACGCACCGGCGTGCCCAGGGGCAGCTCTGGCTCCATGTGGCCGAGTGCTGTGGTGCCCCGAGTGCAGGCACTCAGGGCACTCCAAGACAGGACTGCTTTGCTGTCCCTCATCAAGGTAGACAAGCAAGCAGGGAACCCTGAGAACTGTCTGTCCAGGGTTGGGGTAGGATCCCTTTAAGCACAGAGCTCAGTTAGCCTCAGGCAGCAGCCCCACGCACTAAATCCTAACCTGATGCCCTGCCGGCACTGGTTCCGGCCAGCCTTAACTTTGGTTCAGGGTCCACTCAGTGTGGACGCGCTATTTCCGAAATAGCAAAACACTATTTTGAAATAGTTTGTGTGTGTAGATGCGTTAATTCGAATTAGCTTAATTTGAATTAACTATTTCCAATTAAGTTAACTCGAATTAACGCTGTAGTGTAGACATACCCTAAGAGTGCAATAGTTGGTGTTTACCACACATAACAGACATATAATGCCTTTGGCTGACATATATGAATACTCTGTCCAGCTAGTGTCTTATTTAAAATATTTTGAACATTTATCATTAAATGCAACTACAAACTGTATAAAATTTGCTAAAAATAAAAAGTCTGCACCCAGTATAAAAATCCTCAAGTTAAATTGAGAAATGCATAAAACTAATGGACTGCACAATCAGAAAAGAAATAAAAGCTTTTTTTCACAGGCTAGGGTTTGATTCTTACAATATATAGAAGTGATGACACCTGGAAAAGACTCAGACATAGATGACCCTTTTACTCATTCTAAGATTTCTCTCTATTCAGAGAGCAGAGCATGATCTAGTGACGCAACTTCAAACCGAAGTCAAGGGAATTCACTTGCACTTGCTAATAATAGTAATAGCAGAAATGCCCAAAGCTCCAATCAGAACTAGGATTTCATTGGGCTGGGCTCCCTCCCACTGTAGCAATCCCATTGGTGTGCAGATCATTGCTGCCACTAGTATTGACAGTAGGTTAGTATTTTTACAAGTGGTTCTGAAAGACCTGGTGATAAAATGCAGATGGTGAACTGGGTCTAGGCTACATGAGTGTTCCCATTAATGTTGAAGCACCAGCCTAGTGTAACAGCAAATATGGATTTCCCCGTTCCGAAAAAACCCTTCTGGGGCAGAGAAGACACAGTTCCTGCCACAAATACTTTATTTCTCTTGCAGGGGAAGTAGAATAGGATTTCCAAGTCATTTCAGTGGATTTTCACTCCTATCATGAAGCTTTTCTCCACGAAACACAGGAATTCACCACCTACTACTCTACACTGGCTGAGCAGGAGAGAAGAAAAGGAGTAACCACTATGTCAAAGGAAAAGATAAGGATCAGTCTCTGGCTCCTGATATCACTGAAGTTGCTCTAGTCTAGACAGAGGTGTCAAGCCAATCTTGCACTACACTGGTATTCCAGGAACACACTAGGTGCCAGTGACCTGTACAACTGCTGTGAAGAAGAGGGGACCTGCCACTAATATCTGAATGAATAGGTGAGAGAAGGGAGGAGTAATGAAGGTCTTTTATTAACATGGCATTTAACATACCACGAATAATATCACCGACTCCAACAGGATTACTCACATGCTGACACACTTTGCAAATATTTAGTAGTGGGCTCTTCTGACTACAGGGAGAAATGTAACATGATTCAATGGCTGGATTATTCATGTGTGATCTCCATGCAATGTGTGTGCAAAGCAAAGTCCATTATTGTGACATTAACGCACCATCATCCAGATCACTGCCACAAGAAGACACACATGATGCACTAGAAAGACAATACAATTACAGACCTTTACTCACCTTGAGGAAGCTGCATAACCCCAGTGCTTATACCAGAGACTATGTCTCCTAACAAATATGCTTTCACTGGATAACGGGGAAGCCATTTTAAAATTGGTAAAAAACTATAGAGATGAGACTTGGCTTTCTTGGAAGAACAACTGAAAATACACAAAGGGAAAGGAGGCAGATTATATCAGAGGGAGATTAAAAAGATTACAGAACCTATCCTCTTGCTCCAAAGTTCTTGCAGACCATTAGTTTTGATTTTCTTATTTTATTTTAGGAGAAGTGAATAATCAGGTACGCAGATCAATTAACAAAGAATTTGAAAGGTCCTACAGGTTGAACCTCTCTAATCTGCCACCCTCTGGTCCAGCAACATCTGTGGTCCGGGATGATTTCAGTTAGCTGGATGTCTACTTATCATGAATGTGGCATAATTTGACCCACAGTCCCATAATGTGCTTACAGGCCCCAGTTCTGATTCAGTGTTCTGTGCTGTTATTTAGCTCTAATTTACTTCTAAACGTCTCTAAGAGCCCAGTAAGCAGTGGCAACGTTGGTAATGCTGCTAGACAGCATTGACTTCCTGTGGTTCAGCAAATTCTTTGCTTCTGCAGAGGCCAGGTCCTGAGGGTGCCAGACTAGAGAGGTTCAACCTGTAGTAGACATAAAAACACACACAATCCGTACCGACAAGAGTGTGCTATCTTCTGGCTAAGAGGTTGAGGCGTCTTTTCCTTCTTGTGCAGCTGCCCTTGTAACAACTCTTGGTTATATACAGGTCTCTCCACACAGTACATCTGGGTTTGCACAAGGCACTCTTCAGGTTCTTGATCATGTTCCATAGTACATTTCAGTTATCAGGAACAGAAGAGCCACTTCAAAGTCCCTACAAAAAAGCCTTAGACATATATAAACATATAGTTTAGCTCATTATTGTTCTCTCTTGAACATCTAGTTTCTGGGTTCCTTCTAAGATGCTTTAAGGACTTCAGTTTGACTTAAAGGAGTCCAATGCTACAGTGATGAGTGCAGTAATAAATGCATTGACCAGACAACTTGTATAGCAGCCGTAAAAATCACCATTGTGGTCTTTGTTAAACAGAAGCGAATATGTCTACCTTTCTCTTTCAGGTAAAAATCTCTTGCATCAATTATTTTGCAAGTATGGAAACTCAAATTTAACACAGAGGGTTAAATTCACTTTCATCTGTTCTTCCCCTTTCCCTAACCACAGTCTTTCTAAAGATGATTGCAACATTTTAGGAAAATGCGTTATTTCTGAGTTATTTCCTGCTACCTCTCTTTATAAACAGTAACTGTTAGTACAAAGAGCTGAAAGTCAAATACAAATACAGACTAACTTAAAATTCGCTTCTCTTTACTCTAAGCAGTCAGTCACTTTAATTTGCCTATCTTATTTACACTCTCTTATATCAGCTAGATTCAGAGGGGTAACCATGTTAGTCTGTAAGGGTGTGTCTAGACTACATGCCTTTTTCGAGAAAGGGATGTAAATTAGGCACGTCGATATTGCAAATGAAGCCAGGATTTGAATTTCCCGTGCTTCATTACCATGATGGTGGCCTCCACTTTTTTTCGAAACAGGGCTTTTTCGAAAGAAAACTAGCAGTTTAGACAGGAATCTTTCGAAAATAAAATCCTTTTTCGAAAGATCCTGTACTCCTCAAAAAATGAGGTGTATAGGATCTTTCAAAAAAGGGTTTTATTTTCGAAAGATTCCAGTCTAAACTGCCATTTTTTTTAAAAAAGCCCCATTTCGAAAAAAGCGGCAGCTGCCATTATGCAAATGAAGCACGGGAAATATAATTCCGGCTTCATTTGCAATATTGACGTGCCTAATTTAAATCCCTTTCTCAAAAAAGGATGTAGTCTAGACACACTAACTGAAAAAACAGCAAACAGTCTTGCAGCACCTTAGAGACTAACAAAAATATAGATGGTATCTTGAGTTTTCACAGGCACAACCCACTTCTTCAGATGAATCCAAAAAAGCTCATGATACCATCTACATTTTTTTGTTAATCTCTAAGGTGCTGCAAGACTATCCGCTGTTTTTTAAAGTTATTTCAGCTAGTCTGACAATACTGTCAAGTGGGGGATGGAAGTAGGCACAACCCTCATTAACATAAAATAATTAGTCTCTCAATGCCTGTGTCAGATAATATTTATGTTTGACTTCCAAGTTTCTTAATACTTTATAGCAGTGGCTCTTAAGTTTTTTGGCCCGTGGCCCATCTGGCTGAATGCAAACCTATTCACAGACCAACAGTTGCTAATGGAAACTCACCAATAATTACATCCGAGCCATTTTGCTAGTGTTGCAGCTAGGGAGAATGGTTTAATTTACATTATTAAACAGATTAAGCGTTTTAGCTCTCTCATGTTAGTTTATCAAACTTAATTTTAATAAAGTAAAATGTTAATTTACATCCAACACAAAAGGTTTCAATGTTTTCTTTATTTATGGCAGGGGTGGGGAACCTGGGGGCCACTGACCCACTGAAAAATTAGTTGGGGACCACACATGCGAGAAGCAAAAAAAAAAAAAAAAAAAAAAAAAAAAAAAAAAAAAAACACACACCTCCTCCAAAACCCTCCAACCCTCACTGATGTGGCACCCCAAATGAGACCTCTCACTCCTCTGGTTCTCCAGCCCCACAGGACAAAGGGAAGGGACATGGAGGACTGAGATTCAGGGCTTCCCAGGCCAGATTTACTTTTTTGAGGTTCCAGAATTGGTGAATTTTGTGGAACCCTCCCCAGGCTCTGGGGCAGGGATGAAAATGAAGCTCAGTGTGCCGGAGAGGGCTGCCAGTGAGTGGGATAGGGATGGAGGTACACGGTCTGGGTGGGGGGTAGAGTGCAAGAGCAGGCTGGGAATAGGATGTCTGGCCAAGGGCAGGGTGCAGAAGTGGGCAGGGCGGGGAAGGGGGAATATGGGTAGGGCGTCTGACTGGGGAGGGAACAAGAGCAAGGGAGGATGCAGTGTACGGCCAGGAGAGAGGGTGCAAGAGCAGGATGGGAGTAGGGTGTCTGGCCAAGGGGGAAGGTGCAGGAGCAAGGAAGGGTGCAGTGTGTGGCCAGGAGGGAGGGTGCAGGAGCAGGGTGGGAGTAGGATGTCTGGCTAAGGGGGAAGGTGCAGGAGTGGGCTGGGGGTGCGGTGTCTTGGTGGGGAGCGGTGCATGAGGGGCATGGAGGTGCGGGGTCTGCACTTACTTGCTTCCGCTCCCTGCGCAGACACCATATTCCAGGCATGCTCTCCTGCTGCTCCCATTGGCCAATGGGAGCAATGGGGAAAGCCTCCCGGCAGTGCGTCCATGCACTGCTGTTCCTCCAGAGGGATGGGGGAAGGGTAGTGTCAGCGTGCGGAGCCACTTCTGACTCCGCTTCCTCCCTGCAAGCCAGGTCTGGTGTGGAGGGTTGAGGCTGTGTCTCCCACTCCCAGCGGGAGTTGCTGCTAAGGAGCCTCAGCTCCAATGCTGCCTCTTCCCACCGCAGCCTAACCTGCTGTGAAGAGGGAGGGCTCTCCAGCGGCTGCACGGGGGAGGAGTGGTGGGGCTGAGCTTCCGCCCCATGTGCCGCTGAAAATCGGCTCATGTGCCATAGGTTGCCGACCCTGGTCTACACCCTGTACCTTACAATGGTGTGGCTTTGCCACTCCAAACACACCTTGCATAACCTGTGCTCTGTAGTTGCTCTTCATTACCAGAAGAGAGCTCTCCCAGCAACAACTTAAGCCACCCTCAATGACAGTTGGTAGTTTCGTCATCAGGAACGCAGCCCCCACCAACGCAGCACCATCTACACTGGTGCATTTTGTCATTAAAGCTTTTGTTGTTCAGGGAAATGGTTTTTCCACACTCTTGAACAGCAAAAATTTTAACAATGGATTTGTCTTCACTGCCACTTTACTGTGCTGGAACTTCCTTGCTCAGGGGCATGAAAAAACACCTCCTCCTCTTCCTCCCGATCACAGCAAGTTACAGCACTGTAAAGCACCAGTGTAAAGGGGCTCCCAGCAGTAGGGGTGTGAATGGTTAACTGATAAGGGGCTGGAACAGCTCTCCACCTACCGTGGGCAGGGAGCTGCTCTAGCCCTGAAGGGGCCAACACAGGCAGCGGCTGCTCCGACCGGCCAGTCAGAACAGCCCCTGTCCATGCTGGGCCCAGCCTAGCCCCCTTTCCCCACCGCAGGCAGGGGCTGCTCCTACCAACCAGCCGGAGTAGCCCTTGTCACCAGCAGGGGGCCACTCCAGCCCAGCCAAGGCAGACAGAGGGGCTGCTCCAGTCCAGTGGGGCTGGCGCGGCTCCTCGCCCACTTCCCCTTTAATCGGTTAAACAGGTAAACATGTTTAACAAGTTAACCAATTAACCAGGATTTTACATCCCTATCCAGCACTGTTAGCTACTTTCCTCGTGGAGGTGGTTTATCTACCATGGCAGGGGAGCTCTCTCCCAGTGCTGATGCCATGACCACGCTGCCTTGGTAAAGCACTGCTGTGGCAGTGCTTTCAACTCAGCAATGTAGAAAAAGCCAATAAAAGTGCCTGTATAGTCAAAGTCTAAATCAGTGGCTCTCCACCTTAGACTACAGTACCCCTTTCAGGTGTCCAATCTGTCTTGTGTACCCCTAAGTTTCACCTCACTTAATCTATTTTCTTACAAAGTCAGACACAAAAACACAAATGTGGCACAGCACACTGTTACGGAAACATTGCTTATTTTCTCATAATATAAACACTGTACTTATATTTCAGTGTATAGTATTCTGAGCAGTATGAACTTTTGCTACTTTTTAGGTAGCCTGTTGAAAAACTCAATCCAGATGAGTCGCTATGCCTCCTGGAAGACTTCTGCATAGTAGGAATGTTAGATATAATTTAATTATCGAGTAACCACACAAATCTTTGTGGTTCCATGATTATTCAATGGTCCCTGGTAGTGGGGCCAGCATCCAGTGCACTCCCGGCCTCACTCCCGGAGAGCCCCCTGCCACCCCGCGCTGTTGCCTCATACAGAGGCAGCAGCGTGGGGTGGCAGGCAGAAACCAGTCTGCAAGGGGAGCTGGTTTAAAACCATTTGCGTGCGCAAACAGCACAGGGAGGCAACATACTATGTCCACGGAGGGCCCAAGTTGCCCCACAGCCAGACGCTGCTCCAGCATCCTACGGGACAGTCTCTGTCCGTGGTAAGCCTGGGCCTACTGTGGCAAGACACTGCACCAGCATCCCTCTTGCCCCCTCGGCCCCACGCGCTGCTGCCTCTGATACAGAGGCAGGAGTGTGGTGGAGGAGGAGAGGTGGCTCCATAAAGCCAGTGCTCATGGGGAGTTGGCTTTTAAGCCAGCTCCCCCTGAGCCCTTCCCCTGCTGCCTCTGTAGGAGGCAGCAAGAGGAGACAGGTGGCTCCATGGCTTCCTGCATGTACTGGCTCCTGCCTGCTCCCTCACCCGCCAAGCTGCTGCCTCTCTATCAGAGACAGCACCGAGGCCGGCCGGGGGCAGAGGGGAAAGGGTAAGGTGGCTTCCACAGGGTACAGCTTTTAAGCCAGTTCCCGCCTCCCCCTTGCTTGCTGCCTCTGTGTGCATTCATTTGGATTAACCGATAAGCCCAGTCTGTTAATCATTTAAATGACCATACACTAACATCCCTACTGCATACCCCGGAGGGTACATGTACACCTGGTTGAGAACCACTGCTTTATGTGCTTCATGTTCCAAATCTCAGATGCTTCAGCAGGAAGCTTCAAACAATCCACACTAGCTTCTGGAAACTGCATTAAAAATCAAATCCTGGTATGGTTGAAGTCAGTGAGAAAACTCCCCTTGATTTCACTGAATGAGGATATGGCCTTGTGAGAATGTTTTTAACTGTATAGCTATATTGGATGGACAAGAGTGGTGGAGTAGCTCCTCCCCCCTCATAGCCAAAACACAGCACACAATAAGGAGTAACAGAGGCAGAAGTATAAAATTATGTCTATATTGGATATTGAATGGGTACACTTTTTTAAAACAGTCTCACAATAGGACAATTTTGTTCCTTTAAACTGTGTATTCTGTCACCATCCCATGGTGCTGCCGGATTAGCCAACCCAAGAGGCACAGAAGCAGCTCCCTTACAAGTCTTCACATACCTTCTGACTGTGTTAAATACAGCAAACATCTTAACTCTACCAACACATGATGCCTACTTATCTCCAAATCATAGAATCATAGAGCTGGAAGAGACCTCAGAAGGTCATCAAGTCCAGCCCCCTGCTCTAGGCAGGACCAATCCCAACTAAATCAACCCAGCCAGGGCTTGCTCAAGCCGAGACTTAAACACCTCCAGGGATGGAGACTCCACTACCTCCCTAGGCAACCCATTCCAGTGCTTCACTACCCTCCTAGTGAAATAGTTTTTCCTAATATCCAACCTGGACCTCTCCCACCACAATTTGAGACCATTGCTCCTTGTTCTGCCATCTGTCACTACTGAGAACAGCCTCTCTCCATCCTCTTTGGAACTCCCCTGCAGGAAGTTGAAGGCTGCTATCAAATCCCCCCTCACTCTTCGCTTCTGCAGACTAAACAGACCCAACTCCTCAGCCTCTCCTCATAAGTCATATGCTCCAGCCCCTAATCATTTTGGTTGCCCTCCGCTGGACCCTCTCCAATGCATCCACATCCTTTTTGTAGTGGGGGCCCAGAACTGGACACAATACTCCAGATGTGGCCTCACCAAAGCCGAATAAAGGGAATAATGACACCTCTGGATCTGCTGGCAATGCTCCTCTTAATGCAACCTAATATGCCATTAGCCTTCTTGGCTACAAGGGCACACTGTTGACTCATATCCAGCTTCTCATCCACTGTAACCCCAGGTCCTTTTCTGCAGAACTACTACTTAACTGGTTGGTCCCCAGCTTGTAACTATGCTTGGGATTCTTCCGTCCCAAGTGCAGGACTCTGCACTTGTCCTTGTTGAACCTCATCAGATTTCTTGTGGCCCAATCCTCCAATTTGTCTAAGCCACTCTGGACCCTATCTCTGCCCTCAAGCATATCTACCTCTCCCCCTAGCTTAGTGTCATCCGCAAACTTGCTGAGGGTGCAATCCATCCCCTCATCCAGGTCATTAATAAAGATATTGAACAAAACTGGTCCTAGAACCGAACCTTGGGGCGCTCCGCTAGAAACTGACCGCCATCCTGACATCGAGCCGTTGATCACTACCCGCTGGGCCCGGCCTTCTAGCCATCTTTCTATCCATCTTACTGTCCATTTATCCAAGCCACATTCCCTTAACTTGCTGGCAAGAATATTGTGGGAGACCGTATCAAAAGTCTTGCTAAAGTCAAGGTATATCACATCCACTGACTTTCCCATGTCCACAGAGCCAGTTACCTCATCATAGAAGCTGATCAGATTGGTCAGGCACAACTTGCCCTTTGTGAATCCATGCTGACTATTCCTAATCACTTTCCTCTCTTCCAAGTGCCTCAAAATGGATTCCTTAAGGATCCCGTCCATGATTTTTCCAGGAACCGAGGTAAGACTGACCGGCCTATAGTTCCCTGGATTGTCCTTCTTCCCTTTTTTGAAGATGGGCACTACATTTGCCTTTTCCAATCATCCGGGATTTCTCCCGATCTCACAACTTTTCAAAGATAATGGCCAAAGGCTCCTCAATGACATTTGTCAACTCCCTCAGTACCCGCGGATGCATTAAGTCCGGACCCATGGATTTGTGTACGTTTAGCTTTTCTAAATAGTTCCTAACCTGTTCTTTCGCCACCACGGGCTGTCCACCAAATATAGCCTTATAATACAGGTACGTTTAATATGTTACACTAAACATACAAGAAATGCAACTCTGTTGGACAAACCTAAATTGAATTGCAATCCTTTGAAGTGTTATCGGTTAGTATACAAAGGTGAAGGTCATGTCTATGGATCTGTGGACTAGAGGAAACATGTTGTAGCTCAAGACAACAAATGTTCTATGCATCAAATCATTCAGGGTCAACAGTGGATTGCAAAGGCAGTAAATCCCACATCTATTGCATAGAAGTAATTTAAATGCCTTAACTGTTACTATTTACTCTTTTGTTCAACTCCCTTCTCTTCTCCCCTCAGGTCTGATTCCCTTGTTCTATTTGTTCAGTCCTCACACCTGCCCAAAGTGGTTCTATAATGCTAAAAATCAGAATGTTAATGTTACACACCAGCAGGGGCGGCCCGCGGACCTAGGCAAACTAGGCAGTTGCCTAGGGCGCCACGGCCCCACGCGCCCCGTGATTACGTCACGGCCATTGACGGCCGTGCAGGCGGGGGGCGCAGATTGCGCCTTCTGCCTAGGGCGCCAGTTGCAGCAGCCAGCCTCGGGCCGCTCCTGCGCACCAGTGCAAAAAGGGTGTAAAAGATCAGACCACAGAGAGTCAGGTCCCTTGTGTTGCTCAGGGGCCTCTCTGTGGTCCCCTCCTTAACTCACTCTACATCATAACTGTATCATAACTATATACTCTTAATTGCTTTGGTACATGTGGTGCAGACAAATTTGCATTGTACATTATAAATTGAAACTATGTGTTTTCTTCATGAAAGGAAATCCCTAGAATAAATCAACATAAAATTCATGAACATACAGGATTGATTTCTCTAATTTTTAACTTACGATCTCCTGGATGAAGGACAACAGTGATATTTACCTCACAGAATACAACCTTTGAACTTTCTACAGCCACTGCACTTTACTTTTTTGTTTATAACTCCCCAGACCATATAATTGATGTTTTATACCTTATTTCCCATCAAAGATTAAAATATTTTAGCTCTAAAGATTTGTTCCATAGCACCAAGTTCATTAGCCTTTCAATACGCTATTTAGCGTTCAATAGCTGCTGTTTATCTTCTCCATGACAACCAGTGATAGGTCACTAATACCCATTTTTGGAAGAGGTACAGTAGTACTTATGTCCCATTGATTAGACAGTTCTAATCATGGCTCACTTGAAACAGCAAAGCACCCCAGGCTCTCCTCCACAAAGTTCAGATAAGAGTGGGCTCTTGTTTCCAGCATAACCAACCCAGTCACAGTGAAAACAGAGGGAGATTTGATCATTTGCTTTCCTCTTTTTTGCAGCTCTGGTGACCTTGCCATCCTCACTTCATCACGGCCCTCTTGTTAAATTCAGCAACAACTTTGCTTTAGTAGGAAATGCTGGATCACACAATATGAGTAAAATAGTTAAAAATGTTCAATCAAATCTCATAATATTGGGGTGAGGGAAATCAAGGTCAGAGTTTGACTCATGTCCATTTCATCATGCTGAAATGGGTTGGTCAGGATTTGGCAGGGGGATGAATCTATGAGCCAAGTTCATCTCTCCAGAGACAATAATGCCTGGGTTGACTGACTGCATCAGTGACCTAGGGATGCATTGTGAAGTCAGACCCCTTGTTATTGACTTGGAGGCACAGAACATTAATCTAGGTCTCACGCTACACAAACAAACCAAAATGTTGTTCCGCAGTTTGTAACACACAGACAAGAGAATTTACCATTTAAAGGGCTGGAGTTTATAAGATTTAATCTCAGAACAGCCAGTCCCTAGCACCTTTTATACATTTTTTTATGCAAGGAGGGTAGAAAAACAAACGGGCATGACTGTATTTGAGATTTTGTTTTAACAGGCTCTGACATTAAGGATTATGATCAAGAAAGGTGTGAGAGATTTATGAGTCTTTTTATGCATTGTGGATGGATTAAAAAAAAAAAAACTCCCAGCTGAACTTCCTAAGATCGTTTATTTTCCGTCCATTAAAACATTTATTTAATCAATCTATACAATGAATGAGCAGGCCACATGAGGTGCTCTCCCTTCCTGATAAAACCTGAGAGAGGTGTTGCAGGACTACTCGTTTTTAAAGTTTTTTTTCAGTTACAGACTAACATGACTATCCCTCTGAAATCTGAGAGAGGAGAGAAATCTCTCTCCAAGGATTCCTTAGTATCATTTCTCCCTAATTGTTCCATTAGGGAGATGGGCTTTCCTACACAGCAGAACAGGCTGAATAGAGGATCCCAGAGAAACTCATATCTGGCCTAATAAAAACTGTATTCTTTGGAGGATTCTTTCTGGAAGATGTAGTAGCAGCTGGAGGTGTGGTATGCATGCACTGATTTTATCATTTAACCAACGAAGCCCCTTCCCACGTCAAAATCACAACTTAGTCTACATTCATGCTAAAAAAGACCTGGGCAACATTCAGCCCTTGCTTATTGTTTTTTTTTGGTTCTGGACATCCAACACTTAGGTCATCAGAAGAAGTGGGCTGTGCCCACAAAAGCTCATGATACCATCTACATGTTTTGTTAGTCTTTAAAGTCCTACCAGACTATTTGTTGTTTTTTATTTTTATTGTTTTTTTAACATTCACCCCTTACTTAGAGCCTTTTTTTTCTTTTACTTCTAATGTAGATTTTATAGGCACATTTTTTGTGCAATACACCTTGGTCTAAATTCCAATTGCCTTACTCATACAAGCAACGTCATCAACTTCAATGGTTCTATGAGTGGGATTTGGTCTATGACAGCTTCTGCCCTCATTCATGCACTTACTATTTATTTAAGATTACATTATCTAATTGATAACACTTCCCCTCTCTTGTTTGCTCACAAGTGGACCCTTTCATGATCCTGGTGTTCCTCATGCAATGGAAATCAGCTTCCTCAATAAAACACTGCAAAGGTTACACAAAAAGGGGATGATTTCAAAGCAAAATAGTCTGCATTAAATTTCTCTAGAAGCATTGAAGATTCCCGCTCAGTAGAACTAAACAGGAGTTTTGAAGCTCCCCAGGTAATGCAAGGAAGCTGATGTAAAATGTATTTAACTGAAGACTCACATTCTGAGGTTCAGAGAGGTAGTCGAGTTAGTCTGTAATAGGAAAAACTTTAAAAACAACAAATAGTCTAGTAGCACCTTAAAGACTAACAAAACATGTAAATGGTATCATGAGCTTTTGTGGGCAAAACCCACTTCTTCAGATGACCGGAGTCTGAGCTTGGCATTTCCCCTTACAGCTGATAACACCACTAATAAGGGTTAAACCTCCAGGGCAAGGTTTAAGTATCACCTTAAGTGTCAGCTGATAAACACAATGGGCCAGAAGTAACTCTGAAGCTTTGCAAAAATGAAGCCACAATACAACTACACCAGAAAACGCTGTGAAGAGAAAACACTTAGGAGCTGCTTTTGATTCACTCCAGTTATTGGTTTAACCTGAAACCAAAGACCTCAGGCATATGTGAGGGTAAAGCATTGCTGAAGCAGTTTGCTGATTTTCTGACAGTCAAATCTTGTTTCAATTTTGATTAGTTTTTCAAATGTAACACTGGAGAGTGGGAGTCTCAGAATTGCCTAAATCAATTTGGCCCTTTCAAAAGTGCCTGTCTTTAATATTACCGATTTCGCCAAAAGCAATATAAGCTACAGCTCAGTCAGGCACAACCTGTTTGCTATGACATTCTGCAGCATGGATTCACACTATCTTCATTTGACTATTGCTAGTCCTCCAATACCTTTCTACAATTTCCCAGAAAGGAGCAGGCAAATTCTCCAACAATACACCAAGAAATAATTCATAATGCAGTGCTAACAACTGTCTGATATGCCCCTAGATGTTAATGCTTACTTGTCTCTAGTGCTATTTTAGTGTAATTACTCTCACATAAGTTAGGCTAACTCAAGCTAACTACAGCAAAGACATACCCACACAGACTTGCTGTGTGAAGTGGGGAAAGTGACTACTTGACTTTCTTATTTATAAAACAGGATTATTAGTACAGCAGAAATGTACTTAGCTAAATCCCACTGTTTACCTAACCCCCTGTTTTCTGGGGATTTCAGATAAGCAAGTCTTAAATACACCTATAGCAGATTATATTTACACACACAAGTATTTAAAGCAACCTTCTGACAATGTTTTTTCCTTCTGGTTGAAAACTCTTCCACAAATCAAGGGGCTTAAGCCCCCTCCTTAAGTAAGCCAGCCAGTTTTCCCAATGCAGGCCAGTTCACGCTACATGTAATAAATTCAATTATCAGCACCCACAGAGGTGTTAATAGCTTTCATAAGGGGTGTGAAGAGTTTTGCTTAGAAGCCATGAAGTTATGATGCAGAAATCAGAGCTGTATTACAGCAGACGTGCCCAGGAAAGTGTTTTCTCTCACCAGTGGGTTAATATGACTGGTCAAGGTTGTGGAGAAGGATCATTTGATCCCCTAAAGGTTCCTCCCTCCCCAAAATCTGGGATAGCCAGGGTCCTATCGTATCGACCCGCCGTGCAGGAGTAAAGTTCCTGGCTGGAAGTCCCCTCTGCAGGGCAGAGTATTGGTATCAACAGCCACCACAGTCCGCAGCACTTTTGCGAGGCGTAAAGTCACTCACTAGTCCACTGCCGGAAGTGACAGATCCTGTGTCACAACAGCCGCCCCCGCCTTCGCCTTCCACACTCACCCAGCCACGCTGGGGTTGGACGGGGCGTGAGCAGCTAGCGCCGCGCCTAACCTCGCTCCGAACGGGGCGCTCACAGCGGCCCCGGGTGCAGCCCAGTCCGACTCCCGGCCCTGGCTGGCCGCCCCCGGACCCCAGAGGCTCGGACAGAGGGCGGCCAGGACAGGCCGGCAGCCGTCACCTGCGCACCAGCCGCCCTACGGAGCCGGGCCGCTTGCAGCAGCCCAGGGGGCCCCCCAGCCCCGGAGGCGTCTCGCTGCCCCCAGCGGGCGCGAACCCCGGCCCCGGCTGCACTCACCTCCCGCCGCTTCCCCCGCCAGGCTCCGCTTCCAACCTCGGCGCCGGGACAGCGTCAGCTCGCGCCCTTCCCCAGGGAGCCGCCAGCACCCGGCCGGCGCTACCCTCCGCAGCGCACACGCCGTCCGGCAGCTGAGGGCGCGAGCGTGGCTGGGAGTCGTAGTCCCCCTTCCCATTGGTCCCCCAGTTCCCTCTGCACCAATGGGCGCCGCCGGCCCCGGAACGCCGCGTTCCAGGTGAGAGCGGCGTCAGCCGGGCAGCAGCGCGCTGTCCCCGGCGGGGGTCCGCGCCCCGCCCACTGCCGGCCCCAGAGCCTGCGTTCGGAGCGCGTGGCAGCGCGGGCCCCGGGCTCCCTCCGCCGGGTTGATGTTGGCAGCGCTTGTGCCTGTGCCGCGGGGGCTTTGCTATTTGCAGGGCTTAGTAGTGAAAGTCTCCGGCGTAAATGTTAAGTGTGAATGGAAAAGGGCGCGTCGCCTCCACCCCTTTGTGCCAGGGCTTGGCCTCTGCTGCTGCTAGGATCGACGTTCTAGCCACGAGCCAGGCTTTCTGGCCACTGCTGGGGGTAGCACGAAAGCGCCCCTCTCTCACCAGCAGAAGTGGGCCCATCAAAGATATCAACCCCCCTTCCCCTACACACACCTTGTCTGTCTCCCAGGGGCAGCTTCTAAGGAGGGAAACTAGGGCCGCGTGACCACCCCCATATCATGACTCCTCCACGTGCCACCCCTACCCTGGTGGAGGGCCGAGGCAAACATCCTCCGGGCCAGGCCCCCCTTTTTTCCACCCCCAGGTGCTGACCTTCCCCTTCTCACCCTGCCCTTCTCTGCTCCCACCCTTTCCCCAACCCCTTTGCCACAAGCAATACAGCAGGCCTGGCATCTGGGCTTGGGGGGCTGGGGTTGGGCCCCTTGGGCCTCCTGCACTCACTGGTGGGGAAGTAGAGTGAAGTGGCCCCAGCCAGCTCCACTCTCCCAGCTCTTGGCCACCTTGCTGCACTTCTGCCTATGAAGGCAGGGTTGGTCCTACTCCCTCCCCGAACCAGCCCCTCACCCTTCTTTGCACTGCATGGAGTTTCTGGCCCCTTGCACCTCCTGCCCCACAACATTGGGGAGCATATGCTCCCCTTATACTGCCCTGCATGTCACCCCCTGCTCATCTCCTGGGACAGACACAGGGGTGACTCTAATTTTTGGTTACAATATGTGTATTTTTGTGGATATGATGCTCACGTGTTCCATAATTAATGAAATGAACACTAAATTTTTTTAAAAATTCAAAAGTTTCTAAATTGTTTACATTCTGGCTGTGTCTACATTGGCACCCTTTTTCGGAAAAGGGATGCTAATGAGACCAGTCGAATTACAAATCAGGATTTAAATATCCCCAGCGGTATTTCTGTTACATAACTGCGCTTTTTCGGCTCGGGGCTTTGCCGCAAAGCGCCAGTCTAGACGGATCTTGCGGAAAATAAACCCTTTCTGCAAGATCTCTTATTCCTACTTTCAAGTAGGCATAAGAGATCTTGCGGAAAAGGGTTTATTTTCCGCAAGATCCTCGTTTAGGACTGGCGCTTTGCCGGCAAAGCCCCGAGCCGAAAAAAGCGGCAGCTATGTAAATAAATACCGCGAGGATATTTAAATCCCAGCGGATTTGCAATTCGACTGGTCTCATTAGCATCCCTTTTCCGAAAAAGGGTGCCAATGTAGACACAGCCTCTGTGTTTTCACTGTCATTAACCACAGTCACAAAGCTGCTTTATCAAACTGTCATTGTGTGTGCCAGAGAAAGGTACCAGAAAAGAGCATATACATGAAATCATAAAAACATAGGGTTGGAAGAGATGTCAGGAGGTCATCGAGTCCAACCCTCTGCCCAAAGCAGGAGCAACCCCACCTAAATCATTCCAGCCAGGGCTTTGTCAAGCTGGGATTTAAAAACCTCTAGGGATGGAAATTTCACCACTTTCCTAGGCAACCCATTCCAGTGCTTCACCACCCCCCTAGTAAAGTTTTTCCTAATATCCAACTTAGACCTCCCCCACTTCAACTTGAGACCATTGATCCTCATTCTGTCATCTGTCACCATGAGCCTCTCTCCATCTTCTTTGGAACCTCCCTTCATGTAGTTAAAGGCTTCTATCAACTCCCCCCTCAGTCTTCTCTTCTGTTGTGTAAATAAGCCCAAATCTCCCAGCATCTCCTTGTAAGTCATGTGTTCCAGCCCCCAATTGTTTTTGTTGCCCTACGCTGGACCTGTTCCAATGTGTCGACGTCCTTTCTGTAATGAGGGGCTCAGAATTGGAAGCAATACTCCAGATGTGGCTTCACCAGTGCCGAATAAAGGGGAATAATCACTTCTCTAGATCTACTGGCAATGCTCCTCCTAATGCACCCTAATGTGCCATTAGCCTTCTTGGCTACAATGGCATACCATTGACTCATATCCAGCTTCTTGTCCACTGTAATCCCCAGGACTTTTTCTGCCAAACTGCTGCTTAGCCAATCAGTCCCTAGCCTGTCACAGTGCTTGGGATTCTTCTGTCCCAAGTGCAGAACTCTGCCCTTCTCCTTGTTGAACCTCATCAGATTTCTTTTGGTCCAATCCTTTAATTTGTCTAGGTCCCTCTGGACCCCCATGAGTGTCCCTACCCTCCCATGTATCTAACTCTCCCCCTAGTTTAGTGTCATCAGCAAACTTGCTGAGGGTGCAATCTGTCCCCTCATTCAGGTCATTAATAAAGATGTTGAACAAAACCGGCCCCAGAACCAACCCCTGGGGCACTCTGCTTGATACTGACTGCCAACCAGACATCGAGCCATTGATCACTACCTCTTGAGCCCAACAATTTATCCAGCTTTCTATCCACCTTATAGTCCGTTTATCTAATCCATAATTCCTTAACTTGCTGGCAAGAATACCGTGGGAGACCTTATCAAAAGCTTTGCTAAAGTCAAGATATATCACATTCACCGCCTTCCCCATATCCACAAAGCCAGTTACCTTGTCGTGGAAGGCAATCAGGTGGGTCAGGCATGACTTGCCCTTGGTGAATTCATGTTGACTGTTCCTGATCACTTTCCTCTTGTCTGACTGCTCCATAATGGATTCCTTGATGATCCCCTCCGTGAGTTTTCCAGGGACTGAGGTGAGGCTGACCAATCTGTAATTCCCTGGATTGTCTTTCTTCCCTTTTTAAAAGATGGGCACTAATTTTGCCTTTTTCCAGTCATTCGGGATCTCCCCTGATCACCATGAGTTTTCAAAGATAATGGCCAATGGCTCTTCAATCACATCAGCCAACTGCCTCACTACCCTCAGACCCATTAGATCCAGCCCTATGGATCTGTGTATGTCCAACTTCTCTAAATAGTTCTTATTCTGTTCTTTCTCCACCAAGGGCTGCCCACTTCTTTTCCATACTGTGTGGCCTAGTGCGGTAGTCTGGGATCTGACCTTGTCTGTGAAGACAGAGGCAACAAAAGCACTGAGTATTTCAGCTTTTCCCACATCATCTGTCACTAGGTTACTTCTCTCAAGCTAATTGTGAGGGGAGGTAGGAGGAATGTGTGAAATGCCCTGTCCTCTAAACATTTAATTCTCTTGACTTTTTAACTTTAGATCATGTTATCAATCCTTTGTGATATTAGCAACAGTTGAATAGGCTGATTCAGAGGAACATGTGAATTTTCTTTCTCATCCCTTCTCTGTCCCTGGGCTAAAGAAAGTGAATCTGAGGATAGATTCCTATGTAAACCCCTGTCCAAACACAGACAGTTTATCTTATCCCAGATCCACTACAGGCAGTATGATTATGTGTCAACATAATGTCTAAGAGCCTGTGACTTTGAAAAAAATATATATATAGCAGCTTCTGTGCCAAAAATAAAATAAAAAAAGGCTCAAAATATTTTTAATTGTATCAGATTTCTTTAAGACCAGATCACAGTGCTTTCTCTGTGTATAAAGTAGCCTGCCAGATTTCATATATTTGTGCTACAGTTGTTCAAGTAGAAGAGTATCTATTTCTGAAAAATTCAAGAGACTGGGTTTTAAAAGTCATTTTTTAAAACAGCAAACTTTTGCCGTATCTTCTTACTCTCAAAAATTCTGTGATCAGCTTTCCCTAAGAGTCATGAATATTAAGATTGATGAGACTTAGTGGCTTTTTAAAAAAGGATTTAGTTCCTGCTTTATGTGGAGTTCATAACACAATCTTCACTATGGAATTCTAACCACATAGAAACGTAAAGTAGATCTGATCTGGACTGTCGGTTGGATACTTGATGCTACTTTTTTATATGAATCTGGATAATTTAAGATCCTTTTATAAATAGTAGAGGATCTTGTTTCTTGAAGACTTTCCCAAAGTCTTATGTAACATAACTTTACTGAGATTAAAATCTAGCTTTTTTTTTTAAATTGGAGTCTCCATGGGTTGTTTTGGTTTAGCCTTTACTTGTTCAATTTTTTAATTTAGTTTCAAATCAAGTATCTAAGCACATGTACTGAGCAGGCCACATAGCAAAACAAAGAACAGGGGAGATTATGTCACTGCTAGAATGCATAAGAGTTTACATTTTTTTATATATTTTAGAAAAGCAAGGCCCAAGTATTATGAAAATAATCTCATTTGCCCACAGTGACAGGGCATACAGACCCCGCACTCAGGATGGGGGAGAGCCTGTCCTATGGGGAGAGTGGGTCACCCCCCCACAACACTGCCGCGCATGCGCCTGCCGTGAGCTGGCAGATTTAAAGACCAGTCGGGCTGAAGCAATGGGGGGGAAGAAGAGGTGGAATGTTGCAGCGTCAGAGGAAGAGGCGCTGACATCCGCTTCTGCAGAGAGAGGCATGCTGCCCTTGTCCTGACCCTGGATGCCGGAGTTTGAGCCGGCCTCCAGCCCGTCGCCCAAGGAGGAGGTGAGACCAGCTACCCTCGTGGCCCGGCCCTGCCGAGACTCGGGGCCATCCTGGCTGCCAAGAGAGGCTCCCGGCTCGAGCCGAAGCCTTCAAGCCTCCCGCTGTGGTGGGAGGCTTGCCCAACCCAACACCTCCAGGACTCGGGACTGGGGATTACACAGGTCTGAGCCCCCAGCCTTCGCCGAGGGGTTGTTCCCCCTGGACCAAGTATTGGGCCCAGACGGGGCACAGAGTCCGTCCCTGAAGCCGGGGCAGGAGACTGTGATGGGGAACGCAGACCCTTCGGGGTGGGATATCGACGACCCTCTGGGCCAGATCCGTCAGCCACGGGACGAACCTCGGCCTTAGCGCGTACTACCTAGAGGTTGGTGGGTTTTGGTGTTTTCCCCCCGCCAACTGGGTAGCGGAGTAGTTCCCTACTCTCAGGGTCCTGGGCTGAGACCCGGTGGAGTGGGAGGGCCCGGGTCCTCCTACCTTCCCCGGTGGTGGTAGGGCGCTCGTTCCCTTCCTCAAGGTCTTCATCGGAGTAGCCAGATTGTAGACCCTGGCCGTAAACCCATATACCCCCTGTACTTGAGGATTGGACTGTGGACCCTGGTCATAAGACCCCATACTCCCTGGTATTTAAGGGCCGGACTATGGACCCTGATTGTAAGACCCTAGATCCCCTGGCATTTAAGGGCCAGATTGTGGACCCTGGGCCATAGATCATAAGCCCCCTGGGCGTAGCCTCTAGGTGTTGAGCTGGACAGAAGGGGGGCAAAGAAACTATCAAAGCCCGAGGGAGGGGGACCGCCTGAAGGGCATTGGTCGCCAAGTCACAGGTGTGCCCTCTCCCCACGCGGGGCAAGAGTAAAACTAGGAAAGTCTCCACAGAGCAGGGACTCCAGCAGCTCCTGGCCCCCCTTAGGGCCCTCCTGACACCCACCATTTGAAAAGCTGTTGATTTCAGCACAGTAAGGTCTTTAAAAAGCTACACTCTACTCATTGTGAAACAGATGAAAAAGAAAATGTATATGCTCCTCTGAATCAGCCTGTTCAACTGTTGCTAATATCACAAAGGATTGATAACATGATCTAAAGTTAAAAAGTCATGGGAATTGAATGTTCAGAGGACAGGGCATTTCACACATTCCTCCTGCCCCTCCCATCACAATTAGCTTAAGTGCACTGGGGAAAGTTTCTGCTTAGAATCATAGAATTCTAGGGCTGGAAGAGATTCTAGATCAGGGTTTCCCAACCGGTTGCCATTACATTTCAAAAGGGTCACCAAGTGTCTCCCCAGGGGGCTCTGCCCTTCCTCCTCCCCCCGTTTTTGAATTGCCTTGGGTCACAAAGTCTTCCTGAATTGTCAAAATGGGTCCCCATCTGGAAAAGGTTGGAAACCACTGCTCTAGACTCAGAACAACAAGGCCACACAAGATAAACTTGTCTGAACTGGTATATCATGCTTTCTATGTTCATTGTGTTGAGCTGGAATATAGCATGTATCCATATTCACTACTGTAGAGGCCTAGAAAGGTGTTTGGCTGAGAATCTAAATTTCCACAAAGTTCAGGGGATTTAGAAGGTCTTTTGGTTCAGAAGTTTATAGAAAGAGATTCAAACTATAAAGTTTGGAACTGGATGTGAGCTTCTTGACAAGAGACTTTGGATCCCATGTTCAGGCCCATCTCTAACATTTACTGTAGTTTAAAAGGCTGTTGCGAGAGCTTTGACATATTAAAACCAAACTGCTTTTTTGTTTGATTTAGCAGATAAGCACCAAGAATAATTATTTAGAGGATGGAGGGTCTGGCACTAAAGAAATATGGAATAAACAACAACAGAACATCAGCTTAAAGATTTCTCACCAGGAATTCCAATTCTTGATTGATTACAGACCACATATTGCAGCTACTATATAAGAATTACTTAAACTCTGGAGATGGCATTAAAATATATTTAAATACAAAATAGGAAGACAGGTTTAATTTTAATTAGAAATGTTAGTTGACCCAGTGAGTTCATGTTATTTTTTTTATCGCCCCTTTCCAGCCTTATCTGAAGGGGTAAGGAATACTACAGTAGTTCGGTGCGGGGAAGGGCAGGGCGTACTGTTTAGGAATGTGAAAGGTTAATGGTAAGCATCACCCCTAACTGGTGATGCTTACTGGTTTCAGTTAATGGTGGGGGGTGGAGCTGCTCCCTGCCCACTGCGGGCCAGGAGCTGCTTCAGCACTCCAGGGCCCGCCGTGGACGGGGCTGCTCCGTGTCCACAGCAGGCTCTGTACATGGTGAGCCTGGGTGCATATCACAAGCAGGGGTTGCTCTGGCCACACTGGAGCAGCCCCTGCATGCGGTGAATGGGGGGTGCTCCAGCTCAGCCACAGGGAGCCGGGGGGGAGCACTACAGCCTCACTGAGCTGGAGCATCCCCCTCACCCACACTCCCTTTAAACATAACATTTAACCAGTTAACCAATTAAATGGGATTTTACATCCCTAATACTTTTCTATTAATACATAGCAGTGTATAGCAGGCACTTGAATGTAAAGAAAGCTGGTGAACATAAAACTGGGAGCAGAAGAAAACGAGTAAATGTGGGCAATGGGACAAAAGTTCAGAACATAATTTGAGAATAATTATGGTAAGTCAGTTAATGACACACAACACTTGAACTTCTGGCAGCTGCGTGTAGTGAGGTCCCTTGGAATAGAATGAAAAAAAAGAAAATTCACATGTTCCTCTGAATCAGTCTATTCAACTGGTGCTAATATCACAAAGGATTGATAACATGATCTAAAGTTAAAAAGTCATGGGAATTGAATGTTCAGAGGACAGGGTATTTCACACATTCCTCCTACCTCCCCTCACAATTAGCTTGAGAGAGGTAACCTAGTGACAGATGATGTGGGAAAAGCTGAAATACTCAGTGCTTTTGTTGCCTCTGTCTTCACAGACAAGGTCAGATCCCAGACTACCGCACTAGGCCACACAGTATGGGAAAGAGGTGGGCAGCCCTCGGCAGCGAAAGAACAGGATAAGAACTATTTAGAGAAGTTGGACATACACAGATCCATGGGGCCGGATCTAATGGGTCGGAGGGTGCTAAGGCTGTTGACTGATGTGATTGCAGTGCCATTGGCCATCATCTTTGAAAACTTGTGGTGATCGGGGGAGGTCGCGAATGACTGGAAAAAGGCAAATTTAGTGCCTATCTTTAAAAAAGGGAAGAAGGACAATCCAGGGAATTACAGATTGGTCAGCCTCACCTCAGTCCCTGGAAAATTCATGGAGGGGATCATCAAGGAATCCATTTTGAAGGACTTGGAGGAGAGGTAAGTGATCAGCAAGTCAACATGGATTCACCAAAGACAAGTCATTCCTGACCAACCTGATTGCCTTCTACGACAAGGTAACTGGTTCTGTGGATATGGGGAAGGCAGTGGACATGATATATCTTGACTTTAGCAAAGCTTTTGATATGGTCTCCCCACAGCATTCTTGCCAGCAAGTTAAGGAAGTATGGATTGGATAAATGTACTATAAGGTGGATAGAAAGCTGGATAAATTGTTGGGCTCAAGAGGTAGTGATCAATGGCTCGATGTCTGTTTGCCAGTCAGTATCAAGTAGAGTGCCCCCATGGGTTGTTTCTGGGGCCGGTTTTGTTCAACATCTTTGTTAATGACCTGGATGAGGGGATGGATTGCACCCTCAGCAAGTTTGCTGATGGCACTAAGCTAGGGGGAGAGTTAGATACATTGGAGAGTAGGGACATTCATGGGGGTCCAGAGTGACCTAGACTAATTGAAGGATTGGGCCAAAAGAAATCTGATGAGGTTCAACAAGGAGAAATGCAGAAAGGATGTGGACACATTGTAGGACAACATAAATGATTAAAGGTCTGGAGCACATGATTTACAAGGAGAGGCTGAGAGATTTGGGCTTATTTAGTCTACAGAAGAGAAGATTGAGGGGAGATTTGATAGCAGCTTTTAACCACCTAAATGGAGGTTTCAAAGAGGATGGAGAGAGGCTGTTCTCAGTGGTAACACAGAACGAGGAGCAACGGTCTCAAGTTGCCGTGGGGGAGGTGTAGGTTGGATATTAGGAAAAACTATGGTACTAGGAGGGTGGTAAAGCACTGGAATGGGTTTCATAGGTAGGTAGTAGAATCTCCATCCCTAGAGGTTTTTAAGTCCTGGCTTGACAAAGCCCAGGCTGGAATGATTTAGTTTGGATAGGTCCTGCTTTGGGTAGAGGGTTGGACTCCATGACCTCCTGAGGTCTCTTCCAATTCTATGATTCTATGAGGTGTCAACTACTTCCTCTTGTAGCATGGCCCTCAATCCTAGGGCCACCCCTGTGGGAGTCCAAACAAAATACAGGGGATTCAACAAGTCTGCAGTTCATGAGAGAGAGACAGGCGGGAATGCTTCCCTTTCAGACTGTCTCTGCAGAAGGTCCTCCCTTCCCTCAGTGCGGGGCCTTTGAGCACTTGTTTAGGGAAGGAGTCTGCCTGCTGCCTCCCTCAGCTCTTCTCTCCTGGAAATACAAGTCTGCTCTGTTCTCTGGTCTGCTACCAAATGAGCAATTCCCTGCCTTTTAAATCCTCCTCCAGTAGACACATTTGGTACATGTATGGTGTAGTGGGGCAGGTGGGCCCAGAGTAGTTCCTTAACCCCTTGTTGCCCAGAGTGTGTGTTTGTATATCTCACAGAAGCTGAGTGAGCAAACCAAATCCCTTATCAAACAATTTTATTTAGGACACAATGGCCTGAAAAATCTTAACATCAAACTTGTTTATCAACTTTATTGAAGCATGGATCTTTTGCTTGGTTCACCATATAGTGAAACATTTTATTTATGATAATAGACAGCTTAGGGCTTATAGGGGCGTTATAATGTTGCTGGTGTAGTTACAACTTTATCAGAAGATACAAACATGACCCGCAATAGAAACGAACACCAAATAGAACACGATGAAACGTTCACTTTACAAATCACTTCATTACTACAGACATCAAATGGCAGTTATTGTTAGTAAATCAGCCACAGAGAACTGTTTTACCTTTTGAGAAGAAAATGAGAACCTCTGTTTGGGGTTTTATCCACAGCTTAGTAAAAAAGTTTAAATGTCAAGCATTCTTCTTATCCACAAAACAATGCTAACCAACAGATATATCAAAGAGTAAGACGAGATCAACGGCTTTACAACTACTTTTGCAATTACCTTTTGAGTAGGTATTGCAGATTGCTTTATGCATGTTATCAGAGTGTAAATAGCCCAATATCAGCAGCAAAAGATTACAACATAACAAGTAAATACAGTGCCAATGTGTCATGTTGTAGAAGAGAATACGAAGAAGACAATGATAATTTAATCATATAAAATATGATACAAAGCTGAAATACAAGTGCATTTAAATAGCTATGTGACAAAGAATGTTAAATACTGTATTTAATATGTAGTTTTTAAAACATAAAATCTGAAAAAGTCTTTGTGCTTAAACTTTTTTCCTGTTAAACAGATTAGTTGCTTACTTCCCATACTGCCACTGTAACTGATATTACAACAGGTCACAATTTTCACAGACACATCAACAGTAAAACATTTACCTATGAGAAAATAAGTCACTTCTCATTAGTTCACAGTGCGAAAAAAGTGGTGTATACTCTGCCTTGAGAGAGGCTTTTCATTATTCACCAAGCCAGTTGCAGAAAAGTCCTGATACCAGATGCAGTGCTAAGATTTAAAGAATGGAAAGCAACACATCACATGTTGGGAGGAAAATATATATTTCTCGTTTCTTCATGGATATCGTCTAAGTGACCTTCGTCTTCTGTTGTAGAAATGCCTGAGCCCATGTTGCCGTGAAAAATTCATCATGTAATTTTGTTTGCGAGTGCTGTTAAAAGCAAAGAGGAGAGAGGAGGAAAAGAATGTCAGTCTCTTTGCATCCATTTTCAAATTGCCTTCTGAGACATAAGCTGGGGCCCCAGATTCTCCACCATCTTACACTTTCTACAGTCTTTTCTGCCTCTGTAAAGTGATGTAAAATGCTTCCATTGGATCTGCTGGCATGTTAGCGCAGCTGTGGAAGGCGCAAGGCAGTTGAGACTCAGGCCCACTTTGGGTTTGCCTACAATTCAGTTTGTCAGAACTAGAGCAAGAGTTTAAATTAATTACCACTGATGGGGGCTTAGGGCCAGATTCACTCAAGCTGTATGCACTCTATCTACTCCCAACATAGTGCATTTCTGTAAGCCTGATTTATACTCCAAAAATCTGCATCCCTCTCATAGACTCCTAAGTGGGAGAGATGCTGTTTACCACCCTTCTCGAGTGCAGAAGAAAAATACTACTGCACCTCCCCAACTTCTGGTGTTGCTATTGTGGTGGTTTATGAATTCAGGCTGATGTTACTCAGTTGTTAATATGAACATTACTGTATTATTGATTACCTATATACGTATGTGGTTAAAAGCTGGTTCCCCCCAGCACCATGTCCCTGGGGGGCAGAGGAAGCAGGGGAGTAACGGGGACCAGGCGCAAGCCAGGAATCAGTTGATTTCTGGCTCACGCCCAGTCCCAGACACTGCACCTCTGCTTTTTAAATGAATTAAGAGCCTGCCAGCTATTAATACATTTAAAACTCAGAAGTGCAATGGGGTGGACCTAGCATGAGCTGGGACATTTGATTCCTGGCTTGTGCCAGGTCCCCCACTGCGCTCCAGCCTTTTTACATTTATTAATAAACTTTTAGATTTTAGATTGTAATGGATTGGCACAGCGTGCTCTTTTGGGTAAGATCCAAGATATAAATTGACCTGGGACTGTGGCTGGTCCTTTGGGACTGGGAGAAACTGTTCAGAATTGGTGAGATTTTATAACCTCTCATTGATGTAAGGTGTAGATCTGGTTCTGGGACAGGTAAAGCTGGGATGTCTGAGGGGTTTTGTTTGTGAGTAGGGTTGCCAGATGGTTTCAACAAAAATACTGGACACACTTGACATTACATCACAATCTACACTACATCTTATTTAGAAAATACTGGACATTTATATTTTTTCATTTATATTTTCTCAATTTGTTTCCCAAACAGAAAGCTCAAATACTGGACTGTCCAGTTCAAAACTGGACACCTGGCCACCCTATTTGTGAGGCATCCTGCTGGCCAGATTGGCAGCTGAAGTGCTCTGTGTGACTGGTTTGGTGTCTTATAGAGGAGAACCTGAGTCTTGGGTTGTAAGTAGCCCTGGTTTTGAACAATTTGCCCTAATCCAACACTCTCAGCGGTGCCCAGACCGACCTGATATATTACAGCTTATAGTTCTCATTAGTACCATTGGTATAATACAAGTCTCATTTAAAGCTACAGGCAAAATCCATTTGGAGTTATGATGAGGATGAAAATATACATACTGCACAGAATACAAATATTTGATGTTACAACAGAACTTTTCATGCCTGCTCACAAACTATTTCACTACCCATACATACACATCACTTTAAAGCAATGGTTCTCAAACTTTTGGCCTGTGGCTCACCTGACTCAATGCAAACCTTTCTACAGACCACCAGTTGCTAATGGAAACTCACCATTAATTACATAATTACACCCAAGCCATTTTGCTAGTGCTGAAACTAGGGAGAATGGTTTAATTTACATTATTAAACAGATTAAGCATTTTAACTTTCTTTTAAGTAAAATGTTAATTTATGTCCAACACAAAAGGTTTCAATGTTTTATTTATGGCAAGAGTGGGGAACCTTTTTTGGGTGGGGGGGCCACTGACCCTCAAAAAAATCAGTTGTGGACCACACAAGTGAGAAGCAAAGAAACTTCTCCAAAAACTCCCAGTCCTCACTGATGTGGTCCCCAACTGAGAAACCTCACTCCTCTGGTTCTCCAGCCCCACAGGGTAAGGGGAAGGGACAGGGAGGACTGAGATTCAGGGCTTCCCTGAGGCCAGATTTACTTTTCTGGGGTTCTGGAGTTAGTGGATTTTGTGGACCCTCTTAGGCTCTGGGGTGGGGACTAAAATGAAGGGTTCAGTGTGTGGGACAGGGATGCCAGTGAGTGGGATAGGGATGGGGTGCAGGATCTGGGTTGGAGGTGGGATGCAGGAATGGGTGAGGGTGCGAGGTCTGGGTGGGAGGTAGGGTGCAGAAGCAGGCTGGGAATAGGATGTCTGGCCAGAGGGGAGGGAACAAGAGCAAGGGAGGGTGCAGTGTATGGCCAGGAGGGAGAGTGAAGGAGCAGGGTGGGGGTTGGGTGCAGGAGCATGGGAGGGTGCAGGAGTGGGCTGGGGCTAGGTGTCTGGCCAAGGGATATGGTGTAAGAGCAAGGGAGTGTGCAGGAGCAGGCTGGGACTAGGATGTCTGGCTAGGGGGAAGGATGTAGGACTGGGTTGGGTGTAGGTGTCTGGTCGGGGAGAGGATGCAGGAGGAGGCTGGGGGTACAGGGTCTCGTTGGGGAGGGGTGCATGAGGGGCATGGAGGTGCGGGGTCTGGGTATGAGGGGGGAGCACTTATTTGCTTTTGCGCCCCATGCAGGCACCATATTCCAGGCATAGCTTCCTGCTGCTCCCATTGGCCCGATTCCAGCCAATGGGAGCAATGGGGGAAGCCTACAGGCAATGTGTCCATGCACTGCTGTTCTTCCTGCAGGTACGGGGGAAGGGTAGTGTCAGCGTGCAAAGCCACTTCTGGCTCTGCTTCTTCCCTGAAAGCTGGGTCTGGTGGGGAGGGTTGAGGCTTTGTCTCCCCCTCCCAGAGGGAAGCCAGTGCTGGCAATCTAATCTTGCCGGGGGTGTGGCGGGGAGACGTGAGGCTGGACCCCCAGTGCAGGCTCCCCACTGCTGCTGGGAGAGGGAGGAAGGGAGGGGGGCTGAGCTTCAGCCACGCACCACCTGGAAGGCAGCCTTGAACCACTAGCGGTCCGCAGACTGCAGTTTGAGAACCACTGCTTTAAAACAACCAGTTCAGGGCTGGGGGAGCGTGACAACCACTATGGCACAACACTGGGAAGGGAAGGGACAGATATATTGGTCAGGACCCTGGGATGAAACCCCTACTTTTAAAAATGAAAAGAAGGTGCCATGGAGAATATAATGTCCATATACTGCAGCAAGGGACTCATTTTTAAAGTCTCATCTGAAAGGTCCCACACAAGAAACTGCACAGAAGAATGTCGCTCAGAATAGTACAGGGCAGTGTTGAACCTGTCAGGCTTTGATCTAGGAATTCCAAATATTACAATCCTGATGCTTAAGGCTACTGCACTATCCTTTCTGTACACCAGGGCTATGGGTAGAAATTGGGTAAATATTGCATTTTATTAATATCAGCAGAACTGACTTAAATGGGGCCTGCGTGTTGTGTAGTCTTGCCTTAATCTTTGTATTCATGCCCGTCAGTGTGAAAGAAGCTATTTGCATATATTTGCATCTATATTTGCATGTATATGCAACCACACTTAAGTTGCAGCCCTTGGCATGTGCTGTGAGTATCATTGTGGCCCCCGGGGCTTCCAAAGTCGAGTAGTCCTGCTGTACACTATTTGCAACACACTGTTAATATTCTCTCAAGGCTACCCAGGAAGCCATCTTAGTCCAACATCCACAATCAGACGCTAAGTACAGCCAACAATACTGGTTTCAGTGGATGCAAGATTGTCTCAAGGTCAGAATCACCCTTGTGGATTCAAGGTGGTGCAATTTTCAGCCCTATGCTTCCATGAAGGGAACACTGTGATTCCATGGAAAGAAAGCAATATGTTTTAGTGGAGTCCACAGAGCTTCTGGCTGGTTTGGCTCTGCCCCTCCAGCATTGATTAGCCTGCTTTGAAGGTAGTGGGGGTTGGTTTTGATCCCCTAGTGATGAAAAGAATGCTGGTGGCTTGGCCTATTTACCTCTGCTTCAGATGGACTTGCTGTTATTGGAGGCCCACAACCCAGGTAGCGCAGGAAGTTTTATTATAAAGGTGATACATGAAATAAAAAGTTGGCAGCAGGTTTCACAATTAACTCTTTTTGATGAGGCAGGGCAGGGTGATAAATTTCCATTGTGAATGATAAAGTAAATATCCAGCATTTAAAAGTAAATGATCAATAGCCCTCCTACTTCCAAGTGCATAAGCTTATTTTTAGTGACTATGGCCTTTTAGTGACTAAAAGAAGATTAAACATGTTTCTCAAAATAAGCATGAACCCCCATAAGCAGGAATAAGTTCTACTGTTTATAAAGAAACCACCTAAATAAAATTGACTTCAAAATTGTCCCCCTTTCAACAACTAACTGAGGACTTAATTTACTAGACTACATTAAAATAATGTATGCTATAACCCTGCCTGCCCAGTTTTTCAAGCCATTCAGCTTCTGGTGGGAATGGAGACAATAGAAACCCTTGCATTGTTACAGTACCCATTATGCTAGAACATCTTTCATTTAAGAGGGGTTTTTTGTTTAACATTTGAGCTTGATTTCACCCAGAAAGGGAATTTCTGCACCATAATGATTTATTATAGTTTTATGTGAGACTGACAATGATTGGCAAAGCTAATGTTTCTTCTGCACCTTTATTTTCCCACCACCTTATAATCTAAGGCAAATCAAATATATTTTTCAAAAGAACAAATAGCTCAAAATGTTCTTTAACAATTCTTATTACACTATCATCTCTATCTAACATCTCTTACTGGCTTAAATGTAATGACATTATCAAGACTTAAGCAATAATAATTATGCTGCAGACGTTTTAAGGAAATAAATAAATATAGAAAAGGTTATCACAGGACTTATAGGCCAGAAGCAGCTACTAATTTTGACTTAAAGTTAATGCATTAAGCCAGGGTATTTTATAAGGCGGTGAAATGTATTTGTTGTATCCCTCAAGGAAGGCATTCATATGTTTTGCTACATTAATTCAAACATCAAAACTGCAGTAAAAAAAAAGTGCCTGCAAACAAACCCAACCCCCAAAACAACAATTAAGCTAATGCTCAGTCCTTCATTTGTGCTGATAGGACCCAATCTCACTCTAACTGAAGTCTGTGGTAGTCTTTCCATGGACTTTGGTACAAATTAGTTAGGGCTTGAAGGGTTGATTCACTGCTCAGTGAAGCTGATGGAAAGATTCTCATTGCCTTCATACAAGTTGGATCTAACCTTTAGTGCAGCATATAAGAATATAGTCTGCTATCTATGGATTGGGGTGGAGATATATGCATATATTTTTGGTTAACTATAATGGAAGTTAACATCATACATTGATAAGAGAACAAAGCCTAATACAGGTTTCAACCTCTCATCCAGCACTCTCTGGTCTGGCAACATCCTTATGCATAATTTTAGTTAGCTGAACGTCCACTTTTCATGGGTGTGGTCAAGTTTCCCATTGTCCCATAAAGTTTGTTTACAGCCACTGTTTCTGGCTCTCAGTGTTCTGTGCTGTCATTTAGCTCTAATTTACTTCCTGTGGTTCGGCAAATTCTCTGGTTTGGCACTGGCCAGGTTCGGAAGGTGCTGGACTAGAGAGGTTCAACCTGTAGTGCTATATAAGATCTCAATAGCTATATCATAAAGCCATAGCAGAATAAGTAATTCTATATTCATTGTATTTAGTGTCTGTAAAGAAGCCCTTTAATGTTGTTTTTATATAGAAGCACTGAACTTTCCTATTTTTATAAATAAACAAAATTGTCATTAAGACTCTAGAGCTATGCTGTTGTTATTATTTATATTATAAAGCCATACACAGTGTGCAAGGCACTGTAAAGCTATATAGGGAGAAACAATCCCCACCTCAAATATTATGGGCTCTGAGTGGAATTGTTTCAACCACAAAGGGAACTTAGACACCATTATAATTTCAGTGAAAGTGCACAATAGAATTTCCAATGTTCATCAGCATGCACTGATTCTTTGGTGCATCTTCAGTGCCCTTACCAGATCATGGATGAAGAGTACAGATAGGGGGTGGGGTGGAAATCCTCCCAAAGACTAGTTAGCTGTGGATCATTGACAGAGGGAGTAGTAACAAAACCTAAGATACAATTATTGCACAGTCCAATCTGTTCCCTTTTAAGGGCCATATGTTTGTATTTAAAAAAAATACGGGAACTTATACTGCTCCAATTTACACTAGTAAATTCTGAGTAATTCTATAGATGCAACTGGAGTTACACCAATGTGAAGAGAGCAGATCAGGAACAGATATAATATAATGAAGAGCCATGTTGCGTTTGCTTAGTAAGCATGAACAATAAAGTAATTTATGAGGAATTACTTTGTATATGTCTTTTAAGCCTCAGTATTTTAACAGGACTTTTTAAAATATAAATGTCTTAAAGTACATTTTAGACTATTATCCTACATTTTTTGTTTTAAATAAAACATGGCCAAGCAAATAAGAACATTTGGTAAATAATATGCACCTATTCTAAGACCATTGCTTGTTTTTATTTGTCATTTATAGTTTGAACTGACATGGCACATCAGAAACAAAGGCTTCTGGGTGCCAAACCAAAGTTTAACCTAAATCAGGCCTTTTAAAAAATGAAAGGCAACACGGTCTGATAAATAAATATATTAGTGTTTACCGTGCAGCACATTTTGCAGATGAGTTACAACTTCCCTAAGAAGGGTAATAGACTCAGGCAAGACCCTGGCCCCACTGAAGTCAGTGGCAAAACTTCCATTGCTTTCAATAAGATCAGTATTAAAACCTATGTTTCTAGCTACTATGGTGATTACAAATGCAAGCTGCATAACTATGGCTGTGAAAAGTGGTGCTGTTATAACAACCCACCCAAACTTATCGCTATTCTTAATTACATGGGCATGCATCGCTGCATATATGTACTGTACATGCTTATGGACACAACGTAGATAATTTTGCCCTAGAATTCATTCTGTAATTCTAATTTATTGAAAATTCTGGGAATTATTCCTCAGATCTAAGGGCCAGATTCCAAGAGTTGCTAAGTATTCTCAGTTCTGACCTACTTCAAGGATTGTTGGGAGCACTCCGGAACTCTTAGGTAGGGTCCAGCACCTACCATGATCAGGGCTCTAAATTCTTAGTTAAAACTCAGACTGTCTTAACTGAAAGTTTGGTTGGGTGAGTTGCTGAACATATCCTGCAAACTTTAACTCCTAATGGCACTGAGAACCCCGCAGAATCAGACAGTGAGGAATAACTGCAGGGTTTAGGCCTTGATGAGTCAACAATGCATGCTCACCTCTTTGAGAGTACAAAGGAGACTGCTCTTTTTCCCACAAAATATCGTCATTGACAAAATACAGGGTTAGAATCTTTAAAAGTACCATAGCTGTACTACTAACACATATGTGATATTAATTCAGGGAAAGTACTTACCTTACTCTAGTGTAAAACCAATGACAGCAAATAATGAAATACAACACAAATTAGAAAATGCCTTTCAATGAATGCTGCACTGTGATTAGTCATAAAAGCCTGATGAGGTTTAGAGGCAATATAGGATTTTTCATCTCTTTTGAAAATAAAAATTGAACAGATTATTTCCTGATTTTTGAAATCAACATTTATATTTTTATTTTCTATAAAAATTCATCATGCAATTTTTAAGAAACACAGTAAAAGACCATCTTAAAAGCACAACCTGCACCATAAATTTGGCATAAAACTTGCGACTATGAAGACAATGGCTTGACATTCTAATTATTCCTTTTCTTTATTATAAATATTTTCAATATTATTTAGTGAAATATGTTTCAAAGCATTGCTTTCTGCTAAAGAGATGAAGCAAATGAAAATGTTTTCCCAAATGAACATGTTTTGTTACAGCTATAAGATATAGCTTGTATTTGGATATTGAAAAAAAAGCATAAAAATTCTTTGCAACAAATGCAACATAAAATCCTCAACAAATAATCCGTGCCAAAATGTAAGAGTATCTTGATAATGAATAGCATGAAGTGATGGTTTATGGAGGGATTAATTCTGTTTTTATTATTGCAAAATTAACAAAAAAAATTTTTTTGGGGGGCGATGGGGACCATATCCTACATTTCTTGCACATCTAAAATTCCCAAAGATGTCAATGGGAGTTTTGGGTGCATAAAGAATGAAGAATCAGACCCTTAGTTTGCAATTTATTCCATTTCAGTTCTGAATACATTTGGTCAGAGCTCACTACTTCTTTATAGCAGTGGTCACCAACCAGTAAATCGGGATCTACTGGTAGATCTTGGAGCCTTTGACAGGTGATCCTCACAGGTTTGGCCAGGAGGCTATTAAGTGCCAGCACTTCATCTACCCCTCAGCAGTGCCGTGCTGCTCCTGCCCTTTGCCTTGGAGCTGCCTCCCACCCTCCAGGAGCCTCCTGCTTGCTGTGCAAGGCATGGGAAGAAGAGGAGGGGGTGCTGATATCTGGGTGCCCTTCTCCCCCCCTCCTGTGCCTCATCTCCACAGAGCAAAAGAGGGATGGGGATGAAGAGTGTTTGCTAGCTGTTTTGGGGAGTGGTATAGGGCCAAGGTAGGGGTGAGCCTGCCTTTGCACCACTGTACCATCATCCAGAAGCCACCCGTGGTAAGCGGTGCCCAACTGGAGCCTGCATTCCGAACACCAGCCCTGGTCCTGAACCCCTCCTGCATCCCAAACCCCTGTCCTAGCCCTGAGTCCCCCTGCACCCAAACTCCTTCCCAGAGCCTGCACCTTGAACCCCCTTCTGGATCACAACTCCCTGCCCCAGGCTCAGCTCAGAGTCCCTCCCACACTCCAAATCCTTTAACCCAAGATCAGAGCCTGCATCCCCCTTCCCCGCACCCCAGCCATCTGCCGGTTGCCTGATAGTGAATGAAGGTGGGGGAGGGAGGGAGGATGGAGTGAGCAGGGGCGGGGCCTCGGAGAAGGCGTGAGAAGAAGGCTGGGCAAGGATATTTGGGTTTGAGGTAGATCCTGGATTGCACTTAAATTCAAAAAGTGATTTTGTGCTTAAAAAGGTTGGAGACCACTGCTTTATAGGTTATTAAGGGGCCACCCTGTTTACAAAAAAATGGCTTTTCAAGAAGCACATGCAGAAAAGGTGTGTGGCTTTATTGTGCAGCAAACAGACTGTGAATTATATGCAGAGAAAAACTGAAGTGCAAATGCAATGCAGAGCTGGACGCAGGCTGTTTTTAGGGTAGAGGTACTTGGGTACAGAATAAGCATTCTTCTTGTAGGAGAGGAAGGTGGGGGAAGAATTATTTTTTATTCTAAGAAGGGTCACATTCATTGATCATGAAAGGAATCTGCCCAAAACTTTCTTCAGAAGTTCAGAGAGCAAGTATGTTGTGTTAACAAATGAATCAAAAGAAAGCTTGGTTTACAGGGACAGGATAACATGATAGCAGCTTCAACTCCACTTTATAGGTCCACCATTATTAAGATAGTTTGATGAATGATTATCTGGCAAGATCAATTCAACTACATTAAATAGCTTCTGTATTCATGCTGAGAACTATCTGAAGATTCCTTAAAGGATTAGCAATATTTCTGTTGTATTAATTCAAAGGAGTGCTACAGATAGACCCTCCTTTCTGGCCTTCCTTCTTGCACACACAAGTTTTGCATGTGCAAATTAACTTCCATTCTAAATACTAGCATATCTGTTTGCACAATTGATCTTGGGATTAAAAAAAAAAGCACTTCCACAAAAGAAAAGGTGAGGCTTCTGGAAATATAGCCCATACAATGGCTGCTAGTCATAGGATAGTGGTATGTTTGTGTTATCAGGGTCAGGAGTCAATCAGAATAAACAATATGTGATAATCCTGTTTATAACTCAGCTATAAATTATGTTCTGAACTCTAAATTGACAGGGAGGCTCAGGAAAAAATAATTTTAAATCTTTGGAGAGAGAAGAGCAAAAGCATCAAAAGAGAAGTTTTAAAGCTGACCCACAGAAAAATCAGTCGGGGGCTGTACACAATTGAGAAGCAAAGTGAGAAGCCCCTGAATGAGAAGGAAAAAGACACTCCTCACATTCCCCTTGCACATCAGAGCTTGGGGAAGGGGGGAGGGGGGGGACAGGCTAGTAGATTTGTGTGCTCCAGCTCTGTTGGTGGGTGGCAGAGGGGCTGGAGTGCTAGTGCGGGCTCCCCAATGCAGGGGGATCCCTTAGCCTTGGGGGGCTGGATTCAGGCAAGCCAGGGGCCATATTCAGCCCCTGGGCCTGAGGTTCCCTACCCCTGTTTTAAGGTTATGGAGGTATAAAAATATTCATCAGTGTAACTCTAAACTGTTCTATTTCTAAGGAATTAGGTGGCCATTAGAGGGCACTGTAGGAGGGAGTAGAGAACAGCTGTAGTTTCTGGAGAACAGAATCAGACCAGGGCTGTAGCTTGCAACAAGTCTCTGCTGATCA
This sequence comes from Rafetus swinhoei, assembly GCA_019425775.1. Lineage (NCBI taxonomy): Eukaryota > Metazoa > Chordata > Testudines > Trionychidae > Rafetus > Rafetus swinhoei. The sequence goes on along the minus strand of CM033437.1, from coordinate 325,411,537 downwards.
CAACATGGTGCACTGCTCCTAGCCTTCTCTCCTCTATGTCCCCTACTCTTCCGGATGCTGGGAATCTTCAGGGACAGGGATTGCATACCAGCAGCAGGTGCTAAAGAGTGAAGAGAAACTGGCAGGGAATCTACTTTTTTCATGTAGCCCATCAGGAGAGAGGATCTGGTTGTCTGTGGCCTCAGGGTACGTCTACACAGCAGGATACATGTACACTGATGTTATTCCGAAATAACATAGAGTGCATCTACACTATAAGCCTTATATATATGCATCTGATGAAGTGGGTCTTTGCCCATGAAAGCTTATGCTCCAACACTTCAGTTAGTCTATAAGGTGCCACAGGACTCCTCGCCACTATAAGCCTTGATTTTGAAATAATGTCAAGCTGGAGGACTTCTTACTCGGACTCATGGTAACCCTCATTTTACGATGAGTAAGGGAAGTGGAAGGAACAGTGTTCTTCCTTTGATTTCCTACTGTGTAGACCGCGCCAAAAGCCGAATTAAGCTATTTCAACTTCAGCAATTGACGTAGCTGAAGTTGCGTAGCCTAATTCGACTTTAACCCTGCTGTGTAGATGTGCCCTCTGGGAGGAAAACAAGTGAAAGTAAGGGAGGTTTAGAGAGAGGAAGTATGGGGAGCTATGGAGAGAAGAGGGCACCTCTGTACAAAATGCTGAGGAGTATAGAGAAGAAGGGTGGGTGAGATAATATCTTTTATTGGACCAACTTCTGTTGGTGAAAGAGACAAGCTGACCCCAAGGACCTGAAGAAGAGCTTTGTGTAGCTTGAAAGCTGGTCCAATAAAAGATACTACTTCACCCACCTTGACTATGTAATATTCTGGGCCAACATGTCTATGACTGCACTATATACGACAAGAGAAGTATACTCATCCTCAACAACCTCAGGATTAAGATGCTTACTAAGATACTTTTATAGCTTTAAAACAGTTTGAATTTAATAATTTAAGAGTCAGAACATGGGGGCTGGGAACAGAGATTACTTAATCCTTCTTGTGTGCTCCCCTAGCCCTGTGGAAAGCTAAGTTCCTGATGTCACAGGGAGCAGACTCAGGACTGCTCTAACCCTTGGTGACTACAGTGGCAATTCCTGTGGCTCTGGCCATAATGCTAGCATAGAACTGCTGGAGTTCAATGTGCGCTGGCCATGACTTTCAAATCCCTAACATGTCTCCTATGCTGGACAAGAATATGGCACATGTAGCTTGAATAGCCTGCTCTACACCAACAAGAGAGTTCCCTATGCAAGAGGAATCCCCTGGGTAGAACGCTCCTGGGTAGCTTTCCTGTTATTGAAAATCCCAAGGTAACTCAGATATTACAAATAGTATATGTCTAGAGAATTGAGGAGAATTAAGAATTAAAGATAAACTATTTCTATAATACAAATTGTGATGCTTAATGCTGCCACACAAACATATGTAATTAACACTTCAATGGAGCTTTTCATCTATAATTCTGGAAGCACTTTACAAAAGGGGTTATGTATCATTATCCTCATTTGGAAATTGGGAGAACTAAGGTGCAGAGAGGTAAAGTGACACAACAAAGTACCAGCAGAGCTAATATGACAATCCAGGTCTCCCAGCAGCTATTCCTACATCTACTTAAATGCTACTGCCTCCCCTTGGTAATGCCTAAGCAAGAGTTGGGGGGGTTGGATGCTCTGACCTTGTGCTATAGCTGAATGTTGCTTAAAAGAAAATCTGAATATTCTCCATATTACATAAAATTAACTACAGGGTCTAACCAGTTATATAGAGAGCTATAAAGAGGTCAGAGATAATTTACCACTAATCAGTGCCTGCCACATGTGCCATTGTGTATAGTTTTTAAATTCCTGAAACCAGCATATCTTACAGTATTGTGACTATCAGGGTTTTTTATTCTACATCTGGCGTTTTAGTAACATACTGCTAGAGCTCTGTATGCACCATTATTTGCTGTGGAAATAAATAGTTTATTAGTAATTGTCTGTCTACCTTCGGAGATTGTGAGCTAAATTCTGACAGGCATATAGGCACTCACCTGAAAACCTATATCTAATATCCAAAGCAGGGAGCAAAGGTTGTTCTGTGTAATTTGGCTTTGCCTAAAAAGCAGTGAGAACCTTCAAAAAGTTTTCAGTAGGAGCAATGGGGAAAAGGAGAAGAGGATGTGTGGCCTGAATATCTAATTCCTATTTTGGACAAAGCAGATATACAATTCCTACAGTATATTTTCTATTGATTTCGCCAGTCTAGTTGTATCTCAAATGATGGGGCTTCCACTACTTTTCGTGGGTGATTTCCTAGAGCGTGGTCAGAGAGATTCCCTTGGTATTCAGTCTAAATTTTCCTTTTCCAAATTCCATCTCATTTTTCCTAATTATACTCAATGTTCAGTATAATCAATGTTCAGATTGTGCTAATCTTTTTCTCAAGGGTTTTTCTGCTGTTTTCAACTTAAAAAATCTTAAAACACAAAGAAGTGGGAATGTTGCATAAGCATCTGTACCCTTCCTCAGTTTATATGCCCTAAATAATTAGCCTGTTTGCATCCTTAATTATTGAGTGATGCCAAAAATCATGCCCATCCTTCAAACTTAAGTTAATGTTATGAAGGCAGAGCCCAGCCAGGTGTATAAAAGCAGCAGAGCACATACAGCTACTTAGTGTTGGGACCAGTTTGGTTTTTTATTTGGGGTTGGTATGAATGCCATGCAAGCTGGTGCTTCTCAGTGGAAAGTAGAACAGGGCTAACTAGAGATCAAGTAATCCAATTTGCTACTGTTACAAAACAATACTTGTGATGCCTCTACTAGTTGGAGTTTAAAGACAGAAACCTCATTTTTAGAATGACTAAGTCTGGATGTTATCCCAAATCTAATTTCTATGCTGATTTTAAAAAGTTTTTCAATAAAAACATTTGAACCTATCTATCGGGAAGACACGCTTCTCTCTGCCAACCACTGTCAGCGATGAGTCCCAGCCCGTCAAGGCACTAGCATTTCAGCTCTACTGGAACTAAATTGTTAAAGAAAAAGCAGATAATCTCTCTGTGATGTAATACAGTAAAAAAGGGTTAATTGAAAGTGAGACCCATTTTATCAATGGGAAAATCAATATGGTGACAACACTTTACTTGGTAAAATCTTGATGGGGGATGAATATAGTGCTCGGAAGGTAGGAACCTGATATAGTGAACCCTGTTTCTGAACAGTATCCTTCTTACTAAAAAAAGGAAACGAATATGGCATTAGTTGCTAATGCAATTTTTCAGAGCCTGATTCAACATTACTCTGTGCAAAGAGAAATACAATAGACTATTTTGTATCTTTGAAAGGATGTAAATCAACTTTATATAGTAGCATAGTGGCTGAACACACACATCCTTTCAGATATCACATCATAAAATATTGCAAAGATTTTGATGATTTATAAGACTACTCCAATAATTAAAGCTGCTAAAGTCCATGCTTTCCCTCCTGCACTTCTCCATGATACACAATATGCTCCCCTGTTCTGTAACTTTATTTCCTGGTTGCCTTAAATACTGACCTTTAAAGTCAGTGGAGCACATAAAGCAAAGAATGATTTCCAAAGAACAGTTCTTACAGAGTTTAACTTTCATGCCATGCTGAAGGAATTTTAATGCTTTTTTAGATGGAGCTGTTATGAGCTGAATCTGATACTCACAGGACGACTTCTACATGATCCAAAGCCCACTGATCATGACCTGTTCCATTATGACGGGGCTGCCACCAGCGCAGTAAGACTCCTTTCATTCGTGCCTCCCTATGGTTACAAACAGAAGTACCAGTTAGATTTCCATATTAAGAAGGGTCCTTTCCTGCCTGCCTATCTACCCCTAAAATACTATAAGCAAAACCAATATATTTTCCTTGTGCTTCTAAACATCAACATATGGCATTAATAAAATATTTAAGGGGAAACAAAAAAAATATTTTTTCACTAAAACAGAATTGATTCAGGAAGTGAAAACAAGGTTTTGATAATTTATTATTTAATATTTTAAATTTACAGTAAAGATTTTTTACTTTTTATTATACCAATGGATTGCAGTCTATGTTTTTAATTATAGCTATAATTATCATCCCTTTCTTTCACTGTCTCTTGTCTCCGCTCTTTTCCTGCACAGATTCATTTCTGCAGCAAATGTAAAGTATGCCTTTAGAAGTGATGTTGTGTTATTGGGTACATTGGGTACTTACAATGGAATATTGTAGGACACTCTTTGGGCTTGTATAAAGTCCTTTGGCTGGTGCTGTGCTATTACTTGCCATGTAATTCCATTATTTACACTGTACTGGAGTAGAACTGCCTTGTCTACTGTATTAGCATCACTCAGGTTGGTATTGCAACTTTCTGTTTGTGAAATGCTTCCAATTTGCAAAACAAACATTATTTTGCTGTAAAATACAGAGAAGAATGATTGTATGTGAATTGCTAAAATAGGAGTGAAAATATTGCCAAATTATAGTTATCCTTTTAAAAAAATAGAACTTCAAGAATAATTATTATTAGCAAATGAACAAACTGCTTGACTATGCATAAAACACCCCCCTTTCTCAGTAATAATATGCTTTATAAACACTTCACTTTAAATAATTTTAACATCCTTCTATGTAATTGGAGGCAATCAATCCACGATTACAATGTAACTTCTCAAAACAGAGGTGTATCAGCAAAAAGTCAAATACGTATATGTACAAAAAATTAAAAAGGGAAATAACAAGGGATAAACAAAAATAAGCGCCTTATAATTCCTTGTTTAAGTACCTAAATAAGAAGTTAAGACCTTCACTTCATTTATATTTTAGCTAATTTGTGGAAAGATCCTAATCTTAATTTTGCCTTTTATGATAACTGCACCACAATTAGAGTGGGGAAAGGGGTTGTCTGAGCTTGCCAAAAAAAGCATGGCTTTGCTTTATGGCTGCAAGGGGGAATGATGTTAGAGACTGCTGCAAAGAGGAAGGTGGTAGGCAGCTTTGCAGCACTGACTCACCCCCTCAGGAATGGGATGTCCGAAAGTTATAAAGGTACAAGCCCTGGACAGAGGAAGCCTTTTTGCTCCATGAAACAAGCAAAGCCTCATCCATGCTCTCCCCCACAGTGGAGGAAAATATCAGGCTGGGTTAGGACATGCTATGAGCATCATGATAGTTGCTCCTTTTTAAGGGGGGCTGGGAAGGAATTTTTCCCGGCTTTGGTGGAGTGAGATTTTTTTGTTTCCCCACAGTGAATGTCAGGGAGGACCATTTTGGATAAGAAAAGGTGATTGTGATATGTTGCAACTATTTTGTAAGGTTGGGCAGATGTCCAGTGCAGATACTCCATAGGGAAGGCATCCAGGGACCAAATAAATGACCTTGTAAAGGACATAAAGGAAGTATTGGATGAGGGAACAGAACAGGGGAGCAGGTTGGCGACTCCTCTGATAGGTACAGCAGGGAGCCAACCTCCCCACCCCAGTTCTCATAGCTCACTTTAACTCTCCTACAAGGGTAGGGTACAATTTATCTTCAGATAGTTCCAGACATTTATATAATAAAGTTGTGGCCTGATTACATTTGTATCAAGTATCTCCTGTCCTTTTTTCGTTATACCCAGACAACTGTCCTCAGTGATAAATACAATGACTTATAATAGGGATGTCAACGTGTAGACAACTACATGATTTCACCGATAAGCCTGGGCTTATTGGTTAATCCTGTTGACTACACTCATTCCCCTCCCGAGCTGCCTCTGTATCAGAGGGGCAGCAGCGTGGAGGATGAGGGGGGCAGGCGGGAGTCAATATGCAAGGGGAGCCAGCTTTTAAGCTGGCTTTCTCTGTGCATGTCAGCTCCGTGGACCTGTCTGCCTCCTCTTGCTGCCTCCTATAGAGGCAGCGGGGAAGGGAAACAAGCAGGAACTGGTGTTGGTGGGGAGCCGGCTTGAAAACAGGCTTCCCATGCAGAGCGGCTCCTGCCTGCCGCTCCGCGCTGCTGCCTCTGATACAGGGGCAACAGTGCAGGGTGGCAGCAGTCCCTGTCTGCGGGGGGTCCCTGCGGACAGGGGCTGCTGCCACCCCACACTGCTGTCTCTGTATAAGAGACAGCAGTGCAGGGTGGCAGGCAGGAGCTGGTCTGCGTGGGAAGCCTGTTTTTAAACAGGCTCCCCTTGCAGACTAGCTCCCATCTCCCACTCTGCGCTGCTACCTCTGAAACAGAGGCAGCAGCGCAGGGCGGCAAGGGGTTCCCTGCAGTGGGGCTGGGAGTGCACTGGCTGCCGGCCCTGCCTCTGGGGAGTATTGAATAGTCATGTAATAGCTACAATTGGATGCAGTTACATGACTATTCAATTACATGCTATCTAACATCGCTAACTTGTACACATTCCTTCTGTTAAGTCCTAAACTGGACAGATTCTATTTTGTACTCTATGGCCAGAGAGACTCCAGAGGTGACAAATATATTTTTGTTAGCTGGTAGGTGAATGTAATTGTAATTTACCTTGCAGTGGATCTATAATTATTGTTAGAATCCTTACTCATTAACAATCCAAACAGTCTGGTATCCACCCTGCCAATGGCCTCATCTTCTTTCCTGGCTATGCATCCAGTGCTCTCTTGGGTTTGCTAAAAACATCTGATCTTTTCAGCCAACAGTCACTTCCAATTCACTCTCAAATTCCCAGTTGATAGTTGTTAAACTTTTTGCTGTCCCTAATTGTTTGCTTCTGACAGGTATATGGCAACCTGGTAGACCCAACCCTCTTCCTCCTTATCATGAAGACCCATTTAATTGTTATAAATAGTTACTTCTGTCATCACCTGAAGCTGTATTTCAAATGATTAATAAAGTGTTATTACCTTGCTCGGGTGAGATCCAGAGGTTTAGTAATAGCTTGCCTTATTTGACATCCGTTAAAGTACAATGAATCTCCATGGGCATATGGTGCCAGTTGTCCACATCCATTCCCTATAACTCCACCCTGAATAGTTTCCCAGTTTATTTCAGTGACTTTTTCAGATTCAAAGTTATCTTTAATGTAACTGGGAAGATCATGGCTGAAAACAGAGCAGTCATCACCTAAAAATGACAAGGCAAAGTTACAATACAGACAAGTATCAAAATATTGAGGAAAAAAGACTGACTTCAACTTGTATACAACTGAATAACTTGTAGTTATTGGCATAGGCAGGGGCCTGTGTATAACGTGAATGCACGGTTGCATACATTGCTTCCTAATCGCAGATTATGTTCAAACTATTGTATGATGGTGCATGATAATCTAGCTTTCATTTAAAAAAAATAAGGACATGCTTCCTTCTCATTTACATCAGTTTAACTACATTGACTCCAGTAGGATTTACCTAGTAACAGGGAGTACAAAATCAGGATTTAAGTCTCTAGCCTTTCTGTTTGCAAAGAAAACCTCCAAAATGTGAATTTAATGTAAACCAATGCAGTGATTGTCTGCCTAAGCCTGAAACAACTGCTTTAATGGAATGTCTCTAAGTTAATGAGGACCCAACGTTATGGGGTTCAACTTAGGGATGTGAAGAGGTAACTGGTTATGTTTGCAGCCAGCTCCAGCCCCGGCAGCTAGACCCGAGCAGGCTGGAGTGGTTCCCAGTCCAGGATCCCACTTAGTCAGTTAACCAGTTAAATGTTAGGTTAGCTAAAGTTTAACTGGTTAACTGATTAATTGGGATTTTACATCCCTAATTCAATTCTGCAAGGTTGTGAGCAATGTAGCTCTGCTCCAACAAAGCACGTAAGCAGTTCAGTGGGACTACTCATGTACTTAAAAGCACACACTTAATTGATGTTATGGCTCATGACCCAAGTGCTATACTTGCAGGACTGAGCCCTTACAAGTCAAAATAAAAAACTTAACTACAAAGTGGATCCTGTGCACTCTGTGAAATGAACACAGGGATAAATATGGTCTGGATATGGAGTAACAGAGTAGTTAGCTACATTCTTCAATTGGTGAGGTGTGAGTGGCCTTTAAAGTGTAGCTCCGTGTAGAATAAGTTACAATAATTCCATTTGGAGGTAAAAAAGGACAGGGATAACTCTGTTACTAGAAGGTGAAAAGTCTTTCTATTTATGAATGTATATATTATCACTTGTTACTCAGTCATTCTAGTGCTGAGTTAATATATTTGGCTTTGTGTCTATTTTATTTATTCCATTCTGAGCCAGATTAATGTATTTACATACACATATGAATATATTATATAAAGGAAGATAAGAAATAAAACCTTGATATCTTTCATCACAAATGCAAATGGCTCCAGTAGTGCAATATCCATGACCACTGCAGAGTTTAGGGCAGGCTTCTCCAATGTACACATGATCTATTGCCCAGCTTTGCTTCTCTGTTTCCTCTCCTTTTTGAATCCACCTGAACTGAGTTGCACTACAAATACCAAACAATCCAGTATCACATTATGTTGCAGACAGGCACTTCAGCATTTCTGTACAGAAACATTTGATCACATGCACACAAATTGAAGCAGAAAAAATGTGCAGTCAGGACACTAGATTTGCATTTTTGGAGTGACGCACAGAAGAGACTGAAGTGACTTGCTCAATATATGTAACAAGTTAGCAAAAGAGCTCAGAGAACTATACTCAGAAGTCCAGACTCACAATTCTCAGTTTTCATCAGAGTGCCATGCTACCAAACACCAGCAACACTTTATTCCATTGAAATGGAACTTTATTTTGATAGGACCTATCCTGCAAACATTTAGTATTCATTCTAGGGCACACTTTTGAATGGTCCCAATGCCTTCAGTTACTTATCTTATCTTGATCCCTTACTCATCTTGATCCGGTGGAGTACCAGAGTCAATGGGAACTCGATCAATGGTTGATTTAGTGGGTCTTTTTTAGACATACTAAATCGACCCCTGGAAGTTCGGATCCCCACAGCACCGATTTCCCTATAAGTGTAGACATGGCCTACAACTGTCAAAAATAGAAGTAAAAAATTACTCTACTAAATGCACACTTGGACACTTTCATGATTTTCAAAAGCTTTGTGAACCCAACAGCATCTAGGAACCCAGGAGCTGCTGAGTGCTCAGTACTTTCAAAAATCAGTTTACAGAATATGGATTTAGCAGCCTAATTTCAGATTTCTATTTTTGAAAATATTGCCTTAGGTCTAAAGATTTACACTGGTCCACAATTATAAATCCGAACCCTGAAATTGCTTACTACAAATAATAGTGCTTGCTAACATGATTACCTTGATTGGCTTCAATGGACCACTCAAAGCAATAAGTATTTGCAGGATAAGGCCTTATGATTGTGTTACGACAGTCTTTAGCCTGAACATCGTGGCTATTTAATCCTTGGCAGTAGCAGCATTTATGAAAGAAAACAATTCCAGAGGTGTCCATTATGTATCATTTCCAAATCCAGACAAAAGAGAAACACTTTCAATTCATCATTTATTCCGTACCAACAGTGCCAGCTAAACAGATGAAGATTTATATTTCCAAAGTGAGCCAACCTTTTGGTAACCTACCTGGAGGAGACATGATCAGGCAGCTGGATAGTTATTCTTTTCCATGTGGAGCTGTTGACAGAGTTATAGATGGTAGCTTCATGGAACTGAAATGGGGAGCAGCCAATGCTATTAGATGTGGAAGGAAGACATTGTGTCTGGACAAGTTGCCATGAATCTGTCCTGTAAGAAGCAATGAAAATATGTTGTTAGAACCACAAAAGTAATACAGGCAGTCCCTAAATACATGGCAATCCGACTACAAAAATACAAATGGATCCCTACTTACAAACGGGTGAAAGTTTGCAAGCACTAGCTGCTTCCCCAGCAGACCAGGGGAGGCCTTGAAGCTAGCGCCCCAGCAGACCAGGAGACAGCAGACACCTCAGCTTGAGAATAAAGGTCTTCAGCAATAAGTTCCATGCACTGTAGTTACAAATAGAGTGTGAAAGTTTACAGCCTATTTTGTAGCCATGGTAACCTCTTAAAAGGTGAAAATGTTGAGAGACATTTGTGCAGCTAAGGGGATTTGGGAAGCAGAGACCAGGCAGGAACTCTTGTGACCTCATATTAAAGGTTTTGACTGAGAATTCTTTTCCCTCATCCCTCCCTTTTGATGTCAGAGAAGGGCCATTTTATATTGGCTTTGCTCCATGCTCTTGTTTTGACCCAAAAGGCATTTAAGCACACAGTACAGCCCTACTTTTTGAAGTAATTCATGTATCCTATTATATTACATTGCAGGAGACTAGAATGTAATTAACTGGTCACGTGTTAAACCAAAAATTAGCATCATATTGCTTCTAGTACAGCATAGCTTTAGCACAAAATATATAGCCTTTACCAAAGAGTACAACATACTAAAACAAGTGATATTTTGAAGACGTGTGTGTGTGTGTGTATTTAACAGAAATATGCTAATTAGATGTAACTCGAGTACAGTGTCACTGGTCTTGCAATGTCCTGGGATAAAGTATCGAGAGAGCTTACCTGGCATCCTTAGTGTATTCCAGCATTACAGAGTGCAGGTCACCACAAGAGGTTGCCTCACAGCCAACCACAATCTGAAACACAAATAAAATGTGTCAGGTCCTGCTATATCAGGAAAGACATTTAATGTAATACATAGTAAACTGTCAGTGTCCTTCCTTTCTAAAGATATAGAATTAAAGACTGTAAACTTAGATCTAATTCCCCACCCCCACAACAAAAACATGCTGAAAGCCTTGTGGCTCTTTGCATAAGTCTTAAAGTATTAATAATGAAATCTGGGACTTTTTCTACCATTGTAACCTGAGATTAATGTCTAACTTTTGTATCCTAATGTACAAGAATAGAAAGGGAATATCCATTTTAGGTACTAGAGCTTAGAATCCATTTGGAAGAAGGGGCAAAAATTTTCAACAACAGGTGCCTAACATTAGGCTTCTATATCATGTAGACACTGAAATGAGTCGTTAGGTTTTTTAAGTTCTGGGCACCCTACAGTTCCTTTGAAAGTCAATGTAAACTGCTAGATGCTCAGCACTTTTGAAAGTTTGGTGATTTATTTAAGTGCCTAAATATGGATTTAAGAACCCAACGTTAGGTTATGAACCGCTTATGAAATCTTGGCCTGTATAGTTTGGGGTGTGCTCAGATTCATTATTTTAAAAGGCTTTGTAAACAGAAATATTTTCTCTGTTTGAGGAATTAAACAGATGACTCATCTTGACATTATGAATCAAGATGACATTAGGAATCATTAAAAAAGGGATAGAGAATAAAACAGAGTATCTTATTGCCTCTATATAAACCATGGTATGCCCACATCTTGAATACTGTGTACAGATATGGTTGTCTCATCTCAAAAAAGATATATTGGCATTGGAAAAGGTTCAGAAAAGGGCAACAAAAATGATTAGGGATTTGGAACGGGTCCCATATGAAGAAAGATTAAAAAGACTTGGACTGTTCATCTTAGAAAAGAGGAGACTAAGGGGGGATATGATAGAGGTCTATAAAATCATGACTGATGTGGAAAAAAATAAGGAAAAGTTATTTACTTGTTCCCATAACATAAGAACTAGGGGTCACCAAATGAAATTAATAGGCAGCAGTTTAAAACAAACAAAAGGACATTTTTCTTCATGTAGCGCAGTCAACCTGTGGAACTCCTTGCCAGCGGATGTTGTGAAGACCGGGACTTTAACAGGGAAAGAACTAGATAAATTCATGGAGGTTAGGTCTATTGATGGTTATTAACCAGGATGTGTAGGAATGGTGTCCCTAGCCTCTGTTTGTCAGAGGCTGGAAATGGATGACAAGAGAAGGATCACATGATGATTACCTGTTGTGATCCCTCCCTCTGGAGCATCTGGCATTGGCCACTATTGGAAGACAGGATACTGGGCTAGATGGACCTTTGGTCTGTCCCAGGATGGCAGTTCTTATGTTCTTACCTGATGCTCAGGTTCAGAGACTTAAGTACACTTGACATATTACTGAATGTCTAACAAACAGAAACATCTGAATCTCAGCAGATTCAAATCCTGTATTCTTGCTGTAGCTACAGAGAACTGAATCCTTGGTTTATGAGTAAGATCTGTAGCAATAAGCAGGGCACAGAAGACATAAGAAAGAGGAGCAAAATTTAACCAAGGGAAGAGACCTTACTATGAATTTCCCATCTCCTCTGGAATAATACAGATCACAACCGTTTAAATTTAGGTAAAAGAGTAAGCTGTCCAACTCTGAAGCGAATACACAAGGGCTTTCTGCACCCTTTGGACACAACAGTAGCAGTAGGCAAAAATCATCCTAGGGCAATTTCAAAGGTGGTGAATTGTGTGTGTGGGTTAAATGCTGGGAGGGAGTAGATTACAGACATTGAATCTAAGGGCTGGTGTACACTACTGCTTAAATTGATCTAATTTGTGTAGATTAGAGGTCTGAAAAAGCCTCCTCCCAACCTGAGTGATACAAGTTTCGAGCTATCCACACCAACACTATATCGGCGGGAGATGTTCTCCTGCCAGTGTAACTTCCACTTCTTCCCAAGGTGGAGTAACTATGCCAACAAAAGAGCTTAACACATAACACATAACATAACACATCTTCACCAGATGCACTACAGTGGTGCAGGTGCATCAGTACAGCTGTGTGAATATAGTGCTGTAGGTGTAAATTTGCCCCAAAATTAGCAATGGCTGTGGGGGAAGATGAAGGTGTTAATTTGTGGCAGAAAGGGAAAATGGGATGTTTAACTTAAAAACAACAACATAAGACCAAGAAGCAAATGTAACCAGGAACACACATATGCCTATCAGCCTATCACTTTGTTCATGTCTTTGTTTTTTGAGCCTGTGCGCTCTTTGGGTCAGGGTCTTCCTCTTCATTTGGAAAATGCCTAGTAGATTTTGAGCACTAATGCAAAACAAACAAACAAACAAACAAACAGCTATGTTTCATTAATTATAAAATGTGTTTGCCTCATTCAGAAGTCCAGCTAAAAATCAAGAGTAACTTCAAGTGATGCATTTTTCCATGATAGGTGATCAAGTAACAAAAAGGGCTATTACTTTTAGCACCTTCAGATTTTCACTATGCCACACGAGTTATTTTTCTGCCCAACTTTGCCTTTGCCTCTGCTTTTCTGCTTGTTCCTTGGTAGGAAATATTTCTTTCTTCTCAATGCCCATTTTGACAAGCAATGGCATGTACACAACCCAGATTTGTATCTCACTGGAATTACTAATCTTGCATTAAGGTTCAATTTCAGTCAGCCTTTGTCTCCCTGTCCCCACCACTGAGCAGCTGCTATTATAATGGCATCTCACTTAGGCTATATATACACTATGGGGCTTTATTGGAAAAAGGTACGCAAATTGCACTCGCATATGCATCTTTTCTGATTTTTTGGAAGAAGCTTTTCCGAAATTTGGCCCATCTACACTGGGCCAAATTTTAGAAAAAAACCCTCTTTCGGAAGAGCCCCACTTCCTTGTAGGAGGAGGAAGACAGGGCTTCCGAAAGAGTATGTCTACTTTTCTGCAAAAAAAAGTGGAAGAGCAGACGTGTTCCCTGGATGCAGCGGAGTTTTTCCAGGATACCTCGGTATCCCGGAAAACCCCCGTTGTCTAGATATAGCCTTAGAGATGAGAATCAGAATAGTTGTTCTGCATGAACCTAGTCTCCATTAAGCTCAGTAGAAATCTTACAGATAATCAATACCTCTACCAAGGAACATTCATTCCATCCTGACTTCAAATGACAGTTATGCAGAGACAAGGAGGGTGAGGTAATACCTTTTGTTGAACTAACTTCTGTTGGTGAGACAGGTTTTTGATATTACCCAAAGGTCTTCTTCAGGTTTGCATAAGTCCTAAAGCTTGCGTCAACAACAGAAGTTGGTCCAACAAAATATGTTACCTCGCTCATCTCGTGTCTCTCTAATATCCTGGACCAGCTGACCCTGTGTCATGTTTCTATTACTGTATTTCCCTGCATCCCAAAAAACAAGTCACTCTTAATTATTTAACAGACTAATTAATTATATATTCTACTTGGAATTGTAATTAATTCCACAGACAAATTAGATGCATTTTCATTGCATGTAGTTTGAATAAAAAGAAGGTTTTTCTTACTTTAAACTGCATCATGTATCCTGGCTGTATAATGAGCTCCCTAGAGGAAAGGATATTGTGTGTGTTGTCCTTTTTTTTATTTGGCCAGTAGAGGTGAAATGAGGGGTTGCCACAGAATCCAGCAGTCCTGACTGCATTAGGGTTAAAACTCCAGTTTTCTTCATGGGAAGTGCCTTCTATTAATATGAGTTACATACAGTTAGTAGAATGTCTCAGCAAACATGTAGGCTTAGTTTCGAATCCACAGAGTCATTATGAACAACATTTTAATTATATATGCTAAATAAGTAACCAGGAGTCTTAAAGTGTCAGCCCTGGTCAAATAGTTTAAATTGGTTTCAAAACTAGTATTTTTAAAAAATATGGTACAGGTAGAACCTCTCTAGTCTGGCACTCTCTGGTCTGGCAACATCCATGGTACCACATGATTTTAGTTAGCGGGATATCCACTTATCATGGGTGTGGCCAAATTTCCCATGGTACCATAAAATTTATTTTCAGCCACTAGTCTTGGTACTCAGCATTCTGTGTTATTATTTAGCTAATTTACCTTTAACTGTCTTCTAATAGCCCATTAGGCAGAGGAACTGGTGGTAATGCTGCCAGACCATATTGACCTTCTGTGGTTTGGCAAATTCGCTGGTTTGGGACTGGTCAGGTCCCAAGGGTGCCAGACCAGAGAGGTTCAACCTGTATAGTGGGAATTTTCAAATCCAGGTAGTTAGAGGAAATAAACTGAACTGTCTTATAAGTGTTTGGATTTAAAAAAATAGTGAAATAAAAGAAATCCTTAAAACTAACATAAGCAATACAATGTCAACATTGTAACTGTTTACAAAAAGAAAACAAGTATGGTTGAAAAGTACATTAAAATGTGCATTTGAAAGACCTTCAGTTAGCAATTGTTTAGTTCAATAAATAGGCTGACACAGGCTTCTTAAATCAGATAATAGAATGCTTGACACATCCTCCCTTACCATCATCAAATGTATCTACTAGTTGACTGGGATTGATCTCAGCACCTCCAATTAGTATGTCATCTAGTGCCCACTGAGCACGATCAGAGCCTGAAACTACAATTCCATTGTTAATCACAAAAGGCTGCCACCAGCGCAGGCGAGTTGTATTGGTCAGAGCATGTTCTGGGAGCAGTATGTAGTCATGTCTGACTGAGAAGTATTTCTGATAATCCATCTCATGAAGCAAAGTCCAAGATATGCCTATAATGAAAGGATTCAGGATTAATAAAGTAACATAAGGTAGAAACTGTCAAAAGATTAAAGGAAGGTAATAAGGTAATAGGAAGTCATAAGATAATATCTACAATCTTCAGATAGGAAAACCTTAACTCCTAATACTCTTGTTACACATGTGATTAATCAAACTAAAGTAAACAGGATTAATTTAAGAAAGATTCTTTTGAAACAAAGACCATTTTATATGAGGGGAAAACACATAGGCTGCGTCTAGACTGGCATGATTTTGCGCAAAAGCGGCTGCTTTGCGCAAAATCTTGCCGCCTGTCTATACTGGCCACAAGTATTTGCGCAAGAACACTGACTTTGTAATGTACAAAATCAGTGGTTCTTGTGCAAATACTCCGATGCTCCCGCTCAAGGATAAGCCCTCTTGCGCAAGTATTCTTGCGCAAGAGGGCCAGTGTAGACAGCCACGTTAATTTCTTGCGCAAGAAAGCCAGATGGCTAAAATGGCCATCGGAGCTGCCTTGCGCAAGAGAGCGTCTACACTGGCACGGATGCTTTTGCGCAAAAGCAAATCTTTTGTGCAAAGGCACATGCCAGTATAGACGCTCTCTTGTGCAAATACTTTTAACGGAAAAACTTTTCTGTTAAAAGTATTTGCGCAAAATCATGCCAGTCTAGATGCAGCCACAAGGGATAATTTTCATAACGGTAGATTATAGCTCTGAATAATTAATCCTAAAATATTTAAATTAGATCTAATTCTGTACATTTCTCAAAAGCAGTGAATATACTCAAAATGTTTGTTCAGATGCAACTAAAATGTTGACTTGCCTCCATCAATTGAATAATCTAACAGTACTCCCTCCTTCCTGCATGTTGGTCTGTGGCATGTTGTCATGTTGTTTTCACTTCCAATTCTTCCCCAGTACTGTAGAAATCTGAAGAAAAAAATGTTGAAGTTGCTTACAGAATAGCAGGTATCCTATCAATATGGAAGCTTTGTTGTCAAACACAGTTCAAGAGATTTGTTTTCTGCCAACAAATATATTGAAAATGTTCAATATACTAAAATGTTTTATTAAGAAAACTGACATTTACTTAGGGTAAAATATTCAAAAATAAGTGTCTGATTAGATCTGGCAAAATATGCATCTGTAGGTGCAAATAAGCAATCACATGCAAAAAATATTCATTTGTATGTGCAGTTATGTAGGGAAACCAGGGAACTAAATGAAAATAAGAAGTGATTTCAGTTAAACACAAGGAAGGGAAGGGAAGAGCTACATACAAAATAAAAAAATTCAGCAGAAGCAGTGAGACCTTATTTAAAATGGTAGAGTGGAGGGACAAATAAAACTAACATGCATTGTCTCCTTCTATATCTTATGAGCCTAATTCTTAGCTGCCACAAATTGGCAGAGCTCCACCTACTTTAATGGAGATATGCAGCTTTACACTGGCGAAAGCTCTGAAGAGACTTGCATACACAAACTGCACACCTAATATATCTAGCTTGTGCATGTTAAACAAATAAAATAAAGTCTTTTAGCTGGTGAACAAGAGTTTATATTTCACAGCTGTCTTGCCATTGGAAAATTTGATGTAATTACAATAAATACACTACTGGGAAATATGAATTAAGACAACTCACTGTCTCCCCATATTGTTTTAAACATCCAATCCTGAAAGCACGTTAAGCTCATTATTTCTTATATGTTCCCATATTTCAATGGGACTGCTTATCCCAGAAACGCCAGTCATGTGTGTAATGTTGCCAGGACTGGACTCTTTGTTACCAGTTACCACTGAGAATTGTTCCTTTAAATATCTGGCAAATCCAGTGCTTTCCCATACTCCCCTGATTTGGGGTGAGGAGAGACCTCAGGAGAAGGTCTCCTGGGTCATGTTGAATTGTTAAATGCTTCATATTAACTTTACAAAAGCCTCACAATAGACTCAAATTAGCTGCTATGTAGTATTCCCTGATGCAAAGAAATAATCTAGAGTTATTTTTGAATATTTGTGTTCCTTCAACACAATGCATACCCCTCCCAGCTACAACACTGTATGAGATTACATCCAGTTCCCATGTAGTCCAAGATTACTAAACCCAATTTGTATTTTTGAGGTAAACAATTTTGCTTAATAATTTTGTTAAAAAACCCTTCGTTAGGGCTTGTGAAATGCTCTGGTGATTCACACCTTGGGACCAAAATCTTCTGCAAGTGCTGTTTTCCCTCATGCCTATTTAGTTCTTAGCATTTTTACTGAGACTAGTAACCAATGAGTTAACTAGTGCCAATTGTGGTGGTGAGGTTTTCATGTAATTACCTGTCCACTAAGAACTATATCGAGGGAGACCACCAATTACTCTCTACCTTTCCACACTTTTGTCTGTAAACTAGTTAGATTGTAAACTCAGTGGGGTAAGGACCTATAAAGCAACCATCATACTGCACGTGTTACACAAATAACACATTAATAACATATTCATTGCATACAGTCAGTGAAAAGTCACCTGTTGATGGTAAGACTAAGAACTATTTGTCACTGCCTACCTGAGCCTACTCTTTGGCGGTGGCATAGGCATAAAGAGACTCCATTTCCTATTATTCACTGCCTCATCTCCTTCTCTGTCATTAGTTAATGAAGCCCTCCATTGAAACTTATTAGCTATGTTAAATTCTACTAGGTAACATGACATACTTGGCACCCCTCAAGTCCAGGTCCTGAGTGACAGCTTGCCTCACAGTATCACCTCCAAAATACAAAGCTGTGTCCTCTGCTAGAATCCCACATTCAGTACAAGCGCTTCCACCTTCCAAGGACATCCATAAATCTGGTTTAATTTCTTCATTGTCAAAACGCTCCTTCAGGAAAGTCTGCAGGAAGGAATGTGACATCTGAGGAACAGCCATGAAGAGGCATCATACTATTTAGCCTTTCTAACGAACCCAGCAAGTATGGGCTTTCTAAGTATGTTTAAGAGAGACAAGTTGGGGGAAGTAAGATCTTTTATTGCACCAACTTCTATTGATGAGACAAACAAGCTTTTGAGCTACGCAAAGTGTTTCTTTAGTTTTGTATAATTCAAAAGCTTCTCTCTTTTCCTAACGGAAGTTAGTCTAGTGAAAAATGTTACCTCACCCGGCTTGTCTCTCTTACACGTGATTACAACCAAACTGCAAATATAACTAAGTTTAAAGTATTCATGTTAACTGTAATGTATTTTCTGCTTTTTTGGGTGTGTGAATTAAAGGTCACTAACCTTTTACAGATACAATAGTTTTAAATGGCCATAAATAAGGCTATTTAAATATTCAAATGCCTGACATATGGGAACAATCACTTTTTGCAATTATTTGCTTTATTGTAGTGGCCAGATAAACAATTAAGATCAGAGCTTCATTGTGTTAGATGCTGTCCACATATACAGTGACATACGGTCTCAGCCTTGACATTGGTTGTATCAGTACAGAATTGTAAGCCCAAAACTGTGCTTGAAATTCTTACTGCTCCTCCTGCAACACTGAACGAGGCCAGATTGAAGCTCTACTGACAGGAAAATTGAGCCCTAACTATTTTAAAATATGTATATAGAGACCAGCAGTGTTCCCTGTAAGCTGTGTACTTGTGTGGCTGCTCAGGAGAAATTAAAATGATGCCCCCAGCTGATTAGCAAAGTGCCCACAGCTAGGTTTTGTGTTTGTATTGTTGGTGCACATTTGCACATGCCTCGGTGCACATAAAATTATTCTGCACATAGGTGGCAAAAACCCCATACATGGATGGAAAGTTTTAGAAAGAACATTACTGACCAGTGCTGTGCTACCTTGAATAAAATATTGTTTATTTTGAAGGAAATCTTAACCCTTTTAATATTTTTTCCGCAAGTACTTGTACAAGTGACGTGTTTGCCACAAAAGTAAACGTGAAAAGTGAAAGTCTTGGACTACTTGTGAATATATGTTTATGTAACAGTTTGAGACACAGGTATTTATGCAAAGCCCAGCTGGGAATCTCTCTAATTTCCATCTTCCTATTTATAAAAGTTTTAGCCAATGAACAATACCTGCCAGTGAAATCAATGGCAGAACTTCCATTGACTTTAATGGGGTCAGGATTTCACCCCGTATTAAATAGCACTTACACATCATCAGTAAAAAATAGCAAATACTTGAAACATAGATGAAGGAATTAGTTTATGAGCCATCCTTACATGATCTAGAGCTGCCTCTATTTCTACATTCCACCATGTTAGCTGGGTGTGTGGTAAGAGTCAACTTCTGGCAGGATAACAAAATAATAATGACCTGTAAAATGGCCATGCCAATAATGCTCTGCAAGTAAATCTTTAAACTGAATCTGTGAGAAGTAAATGGTTTTAACCCTAGTGGAGAGGAGGGAAATTGATCCATTTTCTATAAGGATTGGCACTAATTTACATTTATGAAACTTAAAATACTTAAAAACTTAAAAACATGTATGGATCTTAAAATACTACTCCAAAACAATTACTAAAATAATAATTCAGATAAGACATGCATATAAATCTTGTGTATTTATGTATTTCCTTTGGAAAAAATATGGTGTAACCAACATATCTCTTCTGTACATTATGTACTTACATTATCATGTATAAATATGATTAAAAAATCTCAACAAGCTAAATATTGTAATTTGAATACAGTTTGGGAGTTCTTAAATGTTTGTCCTTAAAATATAAACAGTATTTTAAATTGGAGCTGTCTACTAAAGTCCTAAAAGTATATTTTGGCCTACACTGTACTCTTTTCCTGTATGTCTGTGCATTTTACACACCATCATCTCAAATCTAAATATTTTCAGCTGCACAGATACCATTCCACTTTTTGTTGCAGTAATGTGTTATCCTGAGATGTACAGTACAAATATAGAAAATTAAACCTATATAAAACTTTATGATAAGATTGTTACATTATTTTTATATCATCTGGAGTTCAGTGCCTTGTTTACATGTGTCTCCTTTATTATAAAGATAAGTTTTCTATACATGGTCTGGGTAACTGTATTGGTACTTGCAATAGCAGTTGTGTCCAGGAACTAACAACAGGTTTATTAATTTGTTCATTTACAAATAGCAATGCACTGCCACTGTTAAATGGCAGTATAATGTTTTTTTTAATTTCAGAAGGAAAGTATAATGTAATTACTGGTGTTAATGATAAGGTACTATTTCTTTAGATACCAATATAGAAATGATATATTTAAAAATCAATGATCTAGAGCTGTACACTTTAGAACTTAAAGTAGATTTGAGGCTCTGCAAAGTCTGAGAGGAGTCAGACCCAATATTCTAATTTGGGCCCAACTCTATTTTTTATAAAGCTCCATCAGTTTAATTTCTCTGACACAAATTTTTGCAGTACTACCAAGTGCATGTAAGTTACCTTTAAAGTTTGGGTCAAGTAGCAGTTTGGACCCGAGTACCCAGGATCACAGATGCACTGTTTTTTCAGGCAGTCTCCATGGCCTCTACAGTTGTCCAAGCAACCAGGTCCCAGATAAAAATTATCAATGGCCCACTGAATATCAGAATACTTCTGATAGAACCTAAACCTCACTGGACTATTCATACAAGAATGAAGAAAAAAGAGATAAAGGTAAAAAGATAACTTTACACAAATGAAAAATGTACACTATATACACACGCTTATGAACAACACTGCTTAGGGTAAAGAATCATAAGACACTTCTGTGACAGGAGATCTGTTCATTAAAATGTTTCTATATGGAATATATTTGGCATAATACTCATTCTTCTAATGGACATTGATCATTCTATTTTAACACATTAATTAAACTATACTGGATTATAACTAAATGTTTTTGGTTTAAGAAGCTTTATTTTCTTTTAAAACAGAAAGAGATGTTTCATCTGAACTCCAGTATAAATCTCTTTTATTTTCTAATCATGTGAGCCCTACTGAACACAATGGTACTAATCATGGCATAAAATCAGGCACATTTAAGATCAGGGCCTTTTAAAATGATAAGTATCAGAGGGGTAACCGTGTTAGTCTGAATCTGCAAGAACAATGAGAAGTCCTGTGGCACCTTATAGACTAACAGATTTATTGGAGCATAAGCTTTCATGGGCAAAGACCCACTTTGTCAGATGCATCTGATGAAGTGGGTCTTTGGCCACAAAAGCTTATGTTCCAATAAATCTGTTAGTCTATAAAGTGCCACAGGATTTCTCTTTTAAAATGATGTGTAGCATTCTTCATAGTGTAGAAGCCATTTTGTATAACAAAAGCCATTTCAGTTTCTTGTGTCTGCACATATAGAGGGAGTGAACTGGCCTTCACCGAGGTGGGGAGAGGCCAGAAGGATGCGCTGTTGGAATGTGTTAATGAACTATTTTGAGCTGTAGCTCGAACTCCCTAAAACAACCTGTTTCTTTCTTTGCTGATAATAATTCCTCTTTGAAGTTCACTTTGATTTCTTGCCCTGACGTCAGACTTGTTTGGTTAAGGATATAAAATACTAGGATTTCTTTTATTAGCCAGCCTTACTGGGCCCGGCTTTGCTTGGACCACGTTTGGCTCACTTTGCTTTTATTGGCCAATAAAACTGTCTGTTTAGCCGTAAACTGAGTGAAGTCTTTACTTCTACAATTTGGAGGTTCCACCGAGATTCCTAACGCGCCACTTGCCTGTATGGATGGACCGGCACTCCACTTCCAAACCTCTCAGAGCGCTCAATAAAAGGTAAGGGGATACCTGTTACGAAATCTCCTAATGAGGGCTTAGGATTTGGAGTGACGGCCGGCCATTGGGGTAAGGGGAGCTATGGAAGCCAATTTTGTGGAGCGGCTAACATTTTGTCTGTCTGTGTCTGTCTTTGTCTATTAGGCCTGTCTTATGTGTCACAGTTCCAAAAGGGCACACCGGTGTCTCTAGTGAGGCAGCCATGCGCTAGACCCTCTGTGTTCGGACGCTAAAAGCTGGTGTGGTGCCATTACACTCTCTCGGCACACGGAACTGTGGGAAAGCTTTGTTGACTCTCTTTCTGTTATTTGTGAACGTAGTACTGACCTCTGAGGCTAACCCCAGGCCATAGTATTTCCCCATTCCATCAGGCTGTCTCCAGGCGCCAGGACGTGGTGTTCTGTCGGGCTGGGGTGGGTGCCGGGAAACCCCTGTGAGCGGGTGGATTTTGGTCCAGTGTCTCACAAGAAAAAGGGGGGGGATCAGTGCGAGCAGGTGAATTCTTAATTCGGTGACTCGCAGAGCGAGCAGGCGGATTCTGATTCGGTGACTTGCAGAAGAAAATAGTGTAAGCAGGCGGACTTTGGTTCGGTGTCTTACAGAATCTTTTAAGAGCACGCAGAAAATGGGGGTAGGTCAGTCTACAGGAATTCCAGTGCCTTCTAAGGACAGTCCGGCTTTCTTTATGTATACTCACTATGGGAAAAATACTTGCAAGTTTTTAAATAAGTGGAATTTGTATACCCAAAATGACTCTAAATTACAATTCCCATTGAAAGGGACTTTTGATGTAACTAAAATTCTATATTTAAGGGGGGGTCTTGAGGGTCGCGGAGCGAAAACTCCCGATCTGCAATTGTCTGCCTATCTACCATGGTATGAAGAAACTTTTAAAAGGCAGAAAGAATCTCAATTAAGAAGCTTCAAAGATACTCAGGAAAAACTGCAAACACAGATTAAACTGCTGAAAGAGGCTGGCACTCAATTAAAAGCAGTAATAACTAAGCCTAGTGCACCACCTATTGGGCACTTGTATCCTTGTTTCCCAAACCCTAATTCACAGGACGACATGAATGATGTCCTGTGCCCTGTGTGGAATCCCCCGCCATGTCCGTTCCCGGCCCCAGCTCCCGAGTCCCGGGAAGTTCCAGAAAGCCAAGCAGTTTTGGAGGGGAATGAAATAAAGGGACAGGGAGTGACGACACGTTTAGCAGCCAAGAACCTCGAGGTAGCAAAAGGACAACAAACAAAGTCGAGTGCAGAGGGGATGGTTAGTAGCTCAACCAGTGCCACAGCTTATCCTTTACGGGAAGTCCCAAACCCACAAGGAGGGCGTATGCGGGTTTACCAACCCTGGACCAAGACCGAGTTACACGCTCTGGCCAAAGATTTTCCCTCAGTAGAAGAAGACCCGGTAAAATTTAAAGCAGAACTGGCACTAATAATACGGTCTTATGATCCTAACTGGCAAGACCTTGATCTGCTTTTAAGGGTGATCCTGCCTGATGATAAGCGTAACAAGATTTTAGAGAAGGCAGGCTGGCCACCTGGACCTATTCCAGGAGACCCGGATTTAACAGCTAACAAAGAGGCTCTCACCCGAGCTAGAAACGGACTACTTGATAGTATTCTTCAGGTCTTTCCCAAACGTCCAAATTGGGTTAAAATTAACACCTGCAAGCAGGAAGAAAATGAGTCACCAGGTGCTTATTTGGAAAGGCTTACTAAAGTGTTTGAAAGGCACTCTGGCATTGAAAACCCAGCTGACACTGCCAAGCAGGCGCTGGGTGCTGCTTTTGTTAATGGACTGGATCCGGCTATCCAGACCCAGTTAAAACACATAACCATCGGCTGGGAAACTAAATCCTTAGAGGAACTTCTGACAGTGGCAAACCACTGCAGACAGTGCATAAAGGCTAAACAGGACAAAGAACCTAAACTTATGGTTCTGCAATCACTGCCTACTAAAACAGGCAGGGGTCGGGGGCGCCCCACAGAACAACAGTCAAGGGGCTCATATGGACCCCTGAGAGTAGCATCACCTTGGTCTGGGAATGCCGTTGGCCGAGGCAACCCCAGGACAGTGACAAATGCAATTATTTGTCACTATTGCAAACAGCCTGGACACTGGAAGAGTCAGTGCCCGAACCGCCCTGGGCTGCCAGAGCCTGCAGCTTTCAGACCCCCGCAGGGTCAGTTTAACTTAGCAGCAGCCCTATGTCCTCCTCGGGCTGAAGCATTGTACCCTTCTCTCCTACCACCGCCACCTCCTATGCCATCTCTGTCAGAACTGGCCCTCCTGCAGGACCAAGCCCCAGAATCAGAAAAGCAGGAGTGGAGACTGGCAGGGTGCACCTTGCACCCAGATCACTTGTGGTGCAGCTCTGACGGCCGCATTGTTGCCCCAGTGGTCTTGCTACCTCACCTCGCCTCCGTGCTCCATGGATTGTCGCACGTTGGCAAAGGGGGGATGGTGGCTACCCTAAAGCAAAATTGGTTTGCTCCTAAATTCTCCCCAGCAGCCAAAGATTACTGTCTGGCTTGCCCTGTCTGCCAAGCCCACAACGTGGATAAACCTGTAAAGACAGTTCTGGCAACCAGACCTCCGCCTTTGGGACCATTTCTAAATTTACAAATGGACTTTATTCAATTGCCTAAATGTCAATCCTTTGAATATGTACTGGTTATTGTTTGCTTGTTTTCGGGATGGGTAGAAGCTTATCCCTGCAGGAAAGCGGATGCCATCACAGTAGCTAAGAAACTTCTAAATCATTACATCCCATCATGGGGAATACCCTTGGTGATCTCCAGTGATAGAGGTACCCACTTTACTGGACAAATTGTTCAAAAACTGGCAAAGTACTACTCTATCAGACAAGCACTGCACTGCCCGCGACACCCGGAGAGCGCAGGAGCAGTAGAGAGACGTAACGGGATTTTAAAGAACAAACTTGCTAAGATATGTGAGGACTCTGGCTTAACATGGGTAGAAGCACTCCGATTGCCCTAATGAGCATGAGAGCCACTCCAAATCGGAAAACTGGACTCAGTCCACATGAGATTGCATGTGGCCGACCTATGAGACTGTTAAGCAGCCCAGACATTGACCTGGCTGATGCCACACTTGTTAAAGGAAGCATAGTCAAGTATTGTCAGGAACTTATGAGGTGTGTATAGTCCTATCATTCACAGGTTAAGGACGCCTTCCAGGAGGCCCCAACTGAGCCGTGCCATAAACTACAGCCAGGAGACTGGGTTTGCGTGAAAATTCACCAGCGGAAGACTGCCCTGGAACCCAGGTGGAAGGGTCCCTACCAAGTCCTTCTGACCACCCATACTCCTGTAAAGTGCAAGGGATTGCCCACCTGGATTCATGCGTCCCACTGCAAACCGGTTCCAGCCCCTACAGAGGTTGGCCCTAACAAGGAGCACCGCAGACCTGGTACCAGAGACCCAGGTCCAGAAGCAGACGGGAATCACCGCAGACCTGGTACCAGAGACCCAGGTCCAGAAGTAGACGAGGATCAGCACAGGCTTGGTACCGGCAATCCAGGCCCAGAAGCAGACGATCCTGAGAGACCGAGACCAAGGTACCAGCTGCGACCCAGAAGGACCTGCCAGCGATAGGTGAAGCAATCTACGAAGTCCTGAAGAACAGCCAGCATGAGGCTGGACAAACAATTCATGTTGAGCTTATGCTTAATCTTGTTTTTAATACCTAATAGTTATAACCTATATGGTTCAAATGTATTTATGCTTTTAATGAACCAAGTTTCCCAATAATTTAATTCCACAGGTTGCTGGATATGTGCTCACAGTCCTGTACATTCAGAAGGAGGCATCCCAATGATTCCAGTCCCACTGAACAAAACTCAAATGAATGGCCCATTGTTTAGTGAATTGAAGCCAAATGATACTTGGCAGGATAAAGGGTTTACTAGCCCAGGGTATATCCGCCTAGCCCTGACCCCAATTGGAGAATACTGCTGGACATGTAATGATTCAGGAGCCCGAGTGGGAAAAAGCAGGTGTGAGAGAAACATTGTCCTGAATGGGGTATGGTACAGAAACAACACCTGGGAAAATAACAAAGGCCCTTATGATTTCGGAATCGATGGGTACTATTTGCAATGGATGATGAAGCCCCAATGCCAAAGAACCTTAACAACAAAGGTTGGCCATTACTTTATATGTGGCTGCCGGGCATACAAAACACTGCCCAAGGATTGGAGTGGGACCTGCTGTATTGGAGCAGCCTTCCCAGCCATTCGAATCACTAACCATCTCCCTGGTAGTAGAATCCAAAACTACCGAGAGATAACAGAAACACAGCGGTTCTGGGGAATTATGTTCCCAGGTTTGGGTGTGGCCTATGCAGTAAGAGAAATTCGGAGGCTGGAAGTAGCTTTCGAGAAAGTAGCTAATGCCACAACCAAAGCTCTCCGTGCCATTAATAGGGAGTCAGGAGAAGTGAGACAAATGGTTCTCCAGAACCGGATGGCCCTAGACTACGTCCTAGCTAGTAAGGGTGGGGTTTGTGCCTTAGTGGGAAAAGAATGCTGTGTGTATATCACTGACACCAGCAAGGAAGTGGAGGAAGATGCCTCAGAGATTGAAAGAACTGTGGAAAGCCTGAGGCAGGAGGAAGACTGGACCCTCTGGAGTTGGTTGGGAGGCTGGTTTGGACATGTGGGAACTTGGATTCTGCAAGGTGTAGTTTTAGTATTGGCTATATTCTTTTGTGTTTATTTTTGTTTCGTGTTAATCAAATGCTGCATCTCTTATATTCTGAAAAACACAAGACAGACCCTTACTAAAGAGAATGTGGAAGTAATGATGTTAAAATATGATGAGCAGAGACAGGAACAAGAAATGTATATAAATACTTTAATGAAAATGGAGGTGTAAAATGGTTTCAAAGTTAGCCTTTAAAAGGCTAAAAGGGGGGAGTTGTAGAAGCCATTTTGTATAACAAAAGCCATTTCAGTTTCTTGTGTCTGCACATATACTAGAGGGAGTGAACTGGCCTTCACCAAGGTGGGGAGAGGCCAGAAGGATGCGCTGTTGGAATGCGTTAATGAACTATTTTGAGCTGTAGCTCTAACTCCCTAAAACAACCTGTTTCTTTCTTTGCTGATAATAATTCCTCTTTGAAGTTCGCTTTGATTTCTTGCCCTGACGTCAGACTTGTTTGGTTAAGGGTATAAAATACTAGGATTTCTTTTATTAGCCAGCCTTACTGGGCCCGGCTTTGCTTGGACCACGTTTGGCTCACTTTGCTTTTATTGGCCAATAAAACTGTCTATTTAGCCGCGTAAACTGAGTGAAGTCTTTACTTCTACAATAGGAATCAATTTTATGACTTGCATAAGAGATCACACAGAATATGTGGGCTGGATCTGTGAGAGCCACTGTCATCAGGTGTCAGGAAAAAATATTTGACTCTAGTTTCTTCTGAGACAATTACTTTTAAAACGATTATTCAAATAGATAAATTAATAGCTCCTAATAAAAAGACACATTGTTACAATATGCACAGATCATTTGGGTAGCATTTTTCATTGTCTAAGGCAGGGATGTTAGATATCAGGTAATTGAATAGTCATGTAACCACATGAAATCTTAGCAGTTACATGACTGTTCGATAGTTCCCAGGGGCAGTGCCGGCAGCCAGTGCGCTCCGGGCCCCACTCCTGGGGAGCCCCCTGCCAGCCCGTGCTACTTCCTCTGTATCAGAGGCAGCAGCACAGAGTGGCAGGGGGAGCTGGTCCATGAGGGGAGCCAGTTTAAAAACCAGCTCCCCTTGTGGACTGGCTGCCTTCCACCCCATTTGTGGGGTCCGAGCTCCCCTAGGACAGAGGCCGCTGTTATCATCCTCTGTCTGAGGGGAGCTCGAGCCTGCTGTGGACAGAGGCTGCTTTTCAGCAACCTTCTATGCCTCCCTTCCCCGCTGCTGAGCAGTGCAGGTGGAGGGAGCAGGCGGCATTGTGGAGTCGGTGCTGGGGGGAACTGGCTTTTAAGCATACTCCCCCCAGCACCGGCTCCTGTTCCCTCCCCCATTGCCTTTGATACGGGTGGTGGGGAATACGTGTAGTTGGCAAGATTAACCAATAAGCCTAGGCTTACTGGTTAATTGTATAGTCAACTACATGTTGACATCCCTAGTCTAAGGTCAACATTCTCCATTCTAATTCATGCTGGGTCTCAGGGCAGACTGGAATATGCAGTACTACTTTGGACTGCAGACCAGTAATGGTCATTTTGCAATTTTTTCAGACCATGAATTGGTCTCAGGTTTGGTGATTATCATTATCACTCTATTGTCCTATGTTTATAGGGAGCCAAATCTCTTCTATCTTTCCTTTGAAGATATGGAACTGCCCTTTGACAGTGTGGAAGGAAGTGCATCATCCAGCAAAACTGTATTCAGGAGAAGAGAGATGCCACAAAGAAGCATGAAATCTGATATGGATCTCTTGTTTCTAGGGTGGCATGGATGGAGGCCTGCAAAAGCTGATTACTCAGTTGCTGGGAAGGAAGAATTTTGCAGTGCTTTCCAGCAAACTCCTCTGGAGTGGAGTGTTGAAGAGAACTTTTCCCAACCCTTTTCTGTAAAAGAGGAAGTTGCAGTGTGATATGGGCACATTGAAAAAAAGAACAGGAAAATAGTTGTGTGTGGGGGAATTCTTGAACTTCAGAGGACATCCTAGGAAAAGATGATGTCAGTAGGAACATAAATACTCAGTCAACCTAAAGAGTGGTTCAACCTTGAAAAGTAACTGTAAATGTTGCATCGTAAGAGCCCATGTTCATTCTGTCTCCGTGTCATGTTTTCTCATCTTACAAGTAAATACACTTTCTCCCAACTGCCTGCTCTGTAAACTCAGTGAAGTTTCTTAAACCAAAACTGTGCTCTTTTTGGCTCACCTTAAAGATTCAGTGGACCAGACTCTGCCCTTAGTTATAGCTGTGCAGTTCTACTGCCTAAAATAATATGCTATTAGAAGGTAATTAAAAATTCCAGAGGTGTGGCACAAGCCAGAATAGAATCCAGCTCATTCTCACAGAGCAATGTTGGCCCTGCATAGCAAACAGGAACATAAATGAATAAACCCCTTTTTATTAAATCAGTCAGCAGTTGCGACTGAGTAGAACAAGGGGCCACAATTCAGCAAGATTCTTAAGCGCATGCTTTATTTTAAGCACCTGAATCATTCTGTTGACATTAGTAGGACTACTCAGGTACCTAAAATTGAGTGTATGCATAAGCACCTTGCTGAACTGAGGCCAGGGAGCAGATCTTTTGCATAAGAAGTGTCCACATAGCCATGGTTTTCAGACTATTTAGTTCCCCTTTAATTGTGCACTGAACCAAAGGTAATGTGAGTAGCTGTTTTATACTTACTTGCCCACTAGGTTTTCAGGCAGTGAATAAGTTATCCTTCTCCATCCTTTTGTTGGAAAGAAGACAGAGGGCTGTGAAATACTCCCAGAGCATTTTGGATCTGCAGGTAAACACTGAGGAACTAAATAGCTCCAACTCACGCCAAAGTCAGTGGAATATTGCACATGGACTTGATTCTGTGCAATTTTCTCTGAAGTTTTACATCCAACAGAAATCTAATATAGATAGAAGCATAGCATTGTAACAGTTCTTACTATCAATAAATAGCTGGAGGGATGATTACAGTTTAAAGATTTTTAGCAAAGAAGTTGACTGGAGATTATCCTTTAAATCACAGTAATGACAGCACTTGTCATCCACAGATCTCATCATTAATGCCAATGTGCCAATGGGGAAGATGAGTCCAAAATCCTCATCAAATTATAATCAAAGGACCCTGATCCCATGACTCCCAAGTCTGGTGCATTATCCACCAAATCATACTACCTCCCATGCAAGCTGCACTCATCCTATTATTATCCCACTACAGCAAAAGCCAAGATACTAATATTACACACAGGAATGCATAATAAAGGTTGATCATTCCCACTTAAAAAATCGTGTGCAAGGTAACTCACATCACTTAATCCTTGTGAATCTTCTACATGGGAAACATGAGCAAAGAAGCTACAGAAGGCTCCTCAGCAACTTCTGTTTGTTCATAGAGCATCTCTAAGCTGGATTCAGATGGTCTGGTATAGAGGAGGTCATATGGGGGCAGGTTCATCATGAATTCACTGGTACTGTACTTACACTGGTGCAGTAGCCACAAATCCTCATTAAAGAGGTGTGGCGGGAGAGTGGAACAGTGACCACAAATGATATGTAGCTACATTCTAGCCCCAAAACCTGCTGGTGGGCTCACCCAACCCCCAAGGAGCAAACAACATAAAGCTTAGTCACTCCAACTTTGTGTGGTGAAAAATGAATTATGCTAATATGTAAATTTTGGTTAGTTGCCACATCACTAATCATATATGACAAAGGTGGTGAATATGTAACAAATCCCAATGCGACCTCATGTTCTCATGCCTATGCCACCAGAAACTGAACTGATAATTATCTTTATAACCTGTTAACAATATTAATGCTGACAGCCTGCTCATAGGTCACTACTAGAGGGTAATATAAAACAACACGTGTGCAGTGCCATTCCGTTCAGCGGGGACCAGTGGTGCAGACATCCTGCACCTAGGGTTGCCAGATGGTTTAACCAAAAATACCGAACACCCCTCCCCCCAAAAAAACACCAGGGAAAAAATTCTGTTAAAAAAAGGGGGGGGGGAGACCAAAGTTGTTGAGAAAAATAAAAAAGAACCCTAAGAGTTATTAAGCAAAAAAAATAAAGAAATTAAAAAATTTCTGCATGGCCCCTTTAAGAACAGGGGCTGGGCTCTGCCTCTCTTAACAGACTGCTGGTAGAGTGAGGGCAACAGCAACAGCAGCTCTTACTGAGCATGCTCAGTTGCACTACACATGCTCCGTATGCCCTAGGTATGACTTTCTGAGAGGCAGCTTTTTGCGACGATTACACAGCGGCCATCTTCTCTACCTTCTCTCCCTGCTCTGGACCAGACAGCTCCCCTGCAGAACCAGGTAAGGGGGTGGGGGCAATAGGGCGGATGGGCTTGGCCTGGCCCGGCCTGGTTGCTTATGGTTGTCAGGTGTCCGGTATTTTCACTCCCGTCCTGGAAAAAAATCAGAAAATACCGGACATTTTAGGTGTCTGGTATTTTCTGGTTTTTTTTTTTGACCAGACAGGAGCCGAAAATACCGGACTGTCGGGTCAATACCAGACACCTGGCAACCCTACCTGCAACACATATCAGTCTGTTTCCTGCTCTGAAGAAAACAGGCTGTTTTAGAATAATTATGCTAAATATTTAGATGATAAAGATTTTACCTTGAACTGCATAATCCAGCCTTCTGTAGGAGTTAGGTCATGGGTGACTGCATAAACCTCTCTGCCATCATGGCTACCACAGATCATAACACCATCAGGAGAGTCGCAGAATCTTTCAATTGAGCAATCATCATGGAACAGCCAATGTTCATTCACTTGAAAACAAATAAGAAAGTCAATATTGTGTAATTACAATATTAAGTAAAGAAAATAGTAAACAGTGTTAAGTACTAAAGAAGAACAATGGATTAAGTCTTTAGCTATATAAACTATTTAGTATTGTTCTTTGAAAAATTCCAGAGTACTTTATTATCCATCATTCAAATATGTTTATACTTAACATTCAGAACAGCTCTTACTATTCTCTGACCATAAGCCTGTTAACATGTTTATTAATGCATAAGAATTAAAGACCTGAGAATTACTGACATTATTTTGCCATTATGTGGCATATATGCTACTGTTCTCTTATTATCTAATAATACTTTATTAAATCAAAATAAACTTCCTGCAATTGGTTCTGTTTGGGCAGACCCCCTATGTGGGTGAGAATCTGGAATGCCGAAGTCTGCAAACGTGGAATCAGTTGCGGAATCGGAGCCTGGGTGTCCAAAATAATACATTCAAATAATTAGTCCCACTAGCGTGCACAACTATTTCCTTATTTATATTTTACCAACTATAACTCAACAACTTAATCCCCTGGGTAACTATTTTAAAAATTGTTGCTAGTAAATGTCTGCAAAATAGGAAACAAATACTTAGGGAAGGAAATCCTTTTAGAATAATATGGCACTCAGTCAAATAACATTTGTTCCTGGAAACCATAACAGAAAATTCTGCTGTGCCACCTGGTGCAGAAATAAGAAAAAATATCTAGAGAATTCTTTTTCTTTGCAGAGAAGAGTCTAATAGTGAATTCAACTAGAAATAAACTATTTTGTATACATTATTGGTTATTTGAAACACTGACTGCAAGACTCCTTTAAAATTTGTATTTCCTTTTTTCCAATATTTAATTCCTTTTTTCTCTCCAGGCATAGTTTATACATTTAAAAGCAGTTTGTTACAAGTTGTTGGTTAAAAAAAAAGTACAGTACATGGACTGGCTCTGAAACCCATTGTGGTGAGACCAACAAAATCAGTTTTAGAAGTAACTGTACTGACTTCCTGTTTTTGGCTCAGATTGATATCAAACTTTTACCTGTAGTTTTGTCTTCTGTAAACATATCAAAAGCAATCCTTCCAGTTGGTCCTGCATCTGCAGGAGAGCGTTCGTGTTGTGGGAGTGGCGCACTGCTAAAAGTGTCTAACATCACAGTCCTCTGATCAGCAGAGCCAGATATCAGCACATTGTCAATAGCCCAGTCATTCTGATCCAAGCCATCATGTTTTGGTTGCCACCAGCGGAAGCGGGTTCCGACAGTTTTGGCCTCATGAGGGAGGAGAATGTTCACAAAGCTACAATATAATAATGGAGATAAGTCATGTGGTAGTCACACCTTAATCTCTTGAGTTGTGAAAAGAAAAAAATAAAGTTTTAAATAAGCAGCTGAATGGGCCTTTTAAACAAAATATGGCCAGATTTTTTGACCAAGTCCATCCCATTTGTCTAAGGTTACAAAGGGATTGAATGATTGAATCTAACCCTAACTCTCCCTGATGGGGATTTCCTGACCATAGGAGACTCCTCAGTTGACACAGAGCCTTTATGACTCATTCCTGTTTCATCTTCCCAGAAGCATCTGGAATAAGCAGTATATTAGAAGTGGAGAGAGACAGAGAGGAAGGGTATTATGCTGAGTAAGCTTAGGTGGTAGACAGTCCCTTTGGGAAACACACTGCCAGTAATGCATGTTTAGAGGCTGCTCTAACTTTGTTCAGAGCCAGTCAAAGAAAAAGAGAGCCATAACCATTTAATGAAATTCTGTGTTGAAGTGGAATCAAGATATTAATTGGATGTTAATATTAAGCACAATGTTTATTTTCAAAGCTGGAGACACTGATCGCATAATAATGTTTTACTATAATTACCTTATTTCCTTTATAGAAAATGCCTAATGCAAACATTGATTAAAACATCACTAATTCCTAGTAGTATGAAGAAGTAATTCATCAGTGCACAGAGGGCCAGTCCAAGGCCTGTGCATCATCCCACTTCAGCATTAAAATAAGACTTAAATGTGGCAGAGACCTTCTCTTGGCCTTCTGCACAGCGGTGAATTTCATCCTTAATGACCTGGTGCTTTCTGACTGGTTTAGATAACATATCTGCTTTGTGCTTTAGCCAATCAGAAATCAGATGATAAATGAATGTATGTTCAAAACCGGATGGATTTCTATAAATCAAAGTAACTCTTCTGACTAGCTATAGTTTTATGTTAACATTTACTGGTGATAATGGCCAACCATTCACAAACTCTTTGGCTGTGTCTACATTGGCATGATTTTGCACAAAAGCGCCCGCTTTTGCGCAAAAACATGCTGCCTGTCTACACTGGCGGGGAGTTCTTGCGCAAGAGGCCTGTGTAGACAGGCAACATGAATTTCTTGCGCAAGAAAGCCCGATGGCTAAAATGGGCATCGGAGCTTTCTTGCAGAAGCATCTATACTGGCACGGATGCTTTTGCACAAAAGCACATCTCTTGCGCAAAAGCACATGCCAGTGTAGACGCTCTCTTGCACAAATACTTTAACTCAAAAACTCTTGCGTTAAAAGTATTTGCGCAAAATCTTGCCAATGTAGACGTAGCCTTAATGATTAAATTGATGGCATACTGCTCTAGTGCTTGAGGCCCAATCCTGCCAACACTTACATACAAGAACATAAGAACGGCCATACTTGGTCAGACCAAAGGTCCATCCAGCCCAATATCCAGTCTTCCAATAGTGGACAATGCTAGGTGCCCCAGAAGGAATGAATGGAACTAAGGATGTTAAGTAGAGTGTATTTCACTAATAAAAAAATTGATGCATTTTTGCATCGACTATTAAATTAGTCAATAGGGCAGTGCTACCCCTTTGAAACACCTCCACAGCGTTTCAAAGGGGCAGCGCCGCACGAAACCCGGGATCAGCTGGGGACTCGCCAGCTGCCCCCAGGCTCCATGTGGTGCTGCTGCTTTGAAACGCTGCAGTGACATTTCAAAGGGGCAGTGTCACACAGCTGATCCTGGGCTTAGCGCCACATGGAGGCTGGGGTTAGCTGGGGACTCCAGCTGACCCCCCAGGCTCCGTGTGGCACTGCCCCTTTGAAACACCATTGCGGCGTTTCAAAGGGGCATCGCCGCACAGCTGATCCTGGGCTCAGTGCAGCGCTGCCCCTTTGAAATGCTATGACAGCATTTCAAAGGGGCAGTGCCACACTGAGCCCAGGATCAGCTGTGCGGCGCTGCCCCTTAGAAACGCTGCTGCAGTGTTTCAAAGTGGCAGCACCTCACGGAGCCCGGGCTCCCTGCGGTGCTGCTGCTTTGAAGTACCCCCTTCTTCCCCTCCCCTTGCTGCCTCTATCTGATATGTAGTATTATCTGATAGAGGTAGCAAGAAGTGGGAAACGACTAGTCAACTATCCTATCAACTATCAAATAAGCATTTGTTTATTGGATAGTCGACTAGTTGACTAGTCCTTAACATCCCTAAATGGAACAGGTAACCATCAAGGGATCCATCCCCTGTCACCCATTCCTAGCTTCTGACAAACAGAGGCTAGGGATACCTTCCTGTCCATCCTGTCTAATAGCCATTGAAGGACCCATCCTCTATAAATGTATCTAGAACTTTTTTGAACCCTGTTAAAGCCTTGGCCTTCACAACATCCTCTGGCAAAGAGTTCCACAGATTGAAGGTGTGTTATGTGAAGAAATACTTCCTTTTGTTTGTTTTAAACTTGCTATCTATTAATTTCAATTGGTGACCCCTAGTTCTTGTGTTATGGGCAGGAATAAATAGATTTTCCTTATTTATTGTCTCCCCACACAAGTCATGATTTTATAGACTTCTATCCAATCCCTGCTTATTGCCTTATTTCCTTTATAGCAAATGTGTAATGCAGACATTGATTAAAATGTCACTGATTCTTAGTAGTTATTAAGAAGCAATTCATCGTGCACAGAAGGCCAGTCCAAGGCCTGTGCATTGTCCCACTTCAGCATTAAAATAAGACTTAAATGTGAAGAAAACCTTCTCTTTTCCAAGCTGAAAAGTCCAAGTCTTATTAATCTCCTCTCATTTGGTAGCAGTTTCATACCCTTAATAATTTTTGTTGCCCTTTCTGAACCTTTTCCAATTCCAATATATATTTTTTTCAGATGAGGCAACCACATGGTGGGTGTATCATGGATTTATTTATATTTACACTCATGCTTATCTTTAACGTAAGTTAATAAGGTATATAAATATTTGCAAGATTGAAGCTTAAAGAGCTTCTTACTTACACATAGTAACATTAGCAATCAGGATAGATTCTGTATGAAAAATCCAAAAGAACTAATTAGTAGAATTATATATTTACAAACCCCGGTTTGCTGAACTGGTCATAGAAAATTTCCATCAAGAGGTTCCAAGTAATGCCTCCATTCATAGAGTATTCCAGGAGAACTCCTTGGTTCCGATTGTTAGGAGTTATAAGACATCCATACATGAAATAAAACTGAATGAATTCTGCATTAGTGAGGTTCAAATCCACTGTCACTAACAAACGGCTGCATCCCTAAAAATAAAATACGATAGAAAGAAAAGAAAACTTAGTTTTTGTTAGTGAAGCTGTTCAGTTAAGATAATTACCAAGGTTGTGGTGCTTTCAATGAATATATTCCTGAAAAACACATTTGAATTCCTTCATTATTAAGTTGTTTTATTGGATATATGTAGTATTTTAAAAGGCCAATCCTCTTTATTATAAGGCTTAATTAGAAGACTGAACCAGAGTAATCACAGAATCATAAGCCCATAGAAATGTAATCCTGGAAATGACCTTGATTGAACATCCATTCCCCTGTATTGAGGCACAACTAAGTATTATCTATCCTGTCTCTGACAGGTGTGTGTCTAACTTGTTCTCACCAGGATGCATATTTCACAGCCTTCCTAGGTGATTTGTTCCAGTGCTTAATTACCCTTGTATTTATGGAGTTTTTCCTAATGTCTAATCTAAATCTCCCTTGCTACCATTTAAATACTTGCTTCTCATCATGTCCGCAGTGGATAAGGAGAACAATTTTTCACCCTCTTTATAATAATCATTTATGTACTTGGAAACTGTTAGCATGTCCTCTCTCAGTCGTCTTTTCTCCAGACTAAAAAACCCAAGTTTTTCAATCTTCTCTAATAGATTACATTTTCTAGACCTTTAATCATTTTTGCTGTTGTCCTCTGAACTTTCTCCAATATGTTTCTCTTTTGAAATGTAAACTATTATTTACAATTTAACCATTTTGCCACAAAAGTGGAACATACCATATTCCTTTCTTTTTCTATTAGAAGTGTCATATGTAGGATTTATTTAACTTGCTAAGGATCTAATTTTGCACCAACAGGTTTGCAACTGCAAACAATAATGGATATAAAATAGTTGTTGTGATCAGTTATGTTCAGATCTTCAGTAGAAGTAATCCAAATAGCTCCACTGACTTCTGTGGCGCTATTCAGGTTTACACCAGGTGACAACATCTATAACTACCAGAATTGCAGGCTGAAAAGGTTGTTAGATGCCATCACTCTACTACTTATGCCCACAAATGATTGTGGCTGAAAAATTTTCAACCAAGTAAATTAGAGACCAGTTTGGGGCTGTTAGGGTACATCTACACAGCAACATTATTTTGAAATAACTAGCATTATTTCAAAATAACTTAGTCTGTGTCTACACAGCAGGCAGTGATTTCAAAATAATGTCGAAATACTGTCAAGCTGAAGAACTTCTTACGTCGACTCCTGTAACCCTCATTGTACGAGGAGTAAGGGAAGTCGGAGGAAGAGTGCTCTATTTCGAAATAAATGCTATGTAGACACTCCCAATTCGAAATAAGCTATTTTGAAATAAGCTATGCAATTGAAGTAGCTCAATTTGCGTATCTTATTTTGAGTTAAGCCTACTGTGTAGATGCACCCTTAGAC
This sequence comes from Rafetus swinhoei, assembly GCA_019425775.1. Taxonomy (NCBI): domain Eukaryota; kingdom Metazoa; phylum Chordata; order Testudines; family Trionychidae; genus Rafetus; species Rafetus swinhoei. The sequence continues at coordinate 325,373,954 of CM033437.1, read as the reverse complement.
AATTAGGACTGTGATGTCATTCATTGGTCTTAACAAACAAACAAACAAACAAACAAACAAACAAACAAACAAACGGTTTTGCTTTAGAACAGTAATCCCTAACTAGTTAATATTTGTCAAAGCTCTATGGACATGAAAACAGCTAGACTACACAGGGATAAGTAGGCTAATTCTATCTTGTAAAAAGCTTTTAAATATTACATGAGTCTACAAATTCAATTTGGAGTCCCATATAACACAATAATTAATACTAAAACAGAATAATTAACAACCTGATCTGCAAACATAATTTCAATTAATTTCCATCTTGAAAGATGTACACTATGGATTTACTGTCACTAATTGCTATCAATATTTATATTGATATTATGATATTCAGGATCCACTGTACTTTTCGTTTTTAAAATCTAGATTACAGAAATGCTCATCTCTATCTTTTCAACACTGGCTGGAACAAAAGACTTCAATTAACATTAAAGTCAACATTCCGGTGTGATTAAATCCCCAGGAGACAGAACAGTTTAAATAGATTATTTTTACACCTTCTCTAATACAAACAGTATTATATGAATCACTCCTGCTGCCCAGTGCATTCCTGTGGTGTCAACTAAATTTTAATGAGAAAAGGCAGTGAAAAGTTAATGGTTTCTGTTTTTATAAAAAAATGTAGGTCTGGGACTCTTTTATAAACATACATTAAACAACCCTGCCCCCTGACAAGCATCTTTAGATTTTTAAAAAGCAGTATTCATATGTACTTGCAGTCTAGAAAGTAGTAGCACCAGAATACAAATCATCTGTCTGAGAAACCCATTGATGAATGAGTGGGTATAAACACTTCAATAATACAGACTGTGCCTCGGTGTATAGGCTCCATTTTGGAGTTCTCTTCCATGGCTTTTTTTCAGAGCCTACACATTGACCTCTCCTTGCATGCTAAGGATGGGATGAGCTGAAAGCAGGGCCAGCCCACAACATTTTGCCACATGAGGCGGGGAGCTCAAATGATGCCCCATGCCCCCTCGCTCGGGCCAAAACTTTGAATGGTCTCAATTCTGCCTTTTTCCTGTTCTACTCCTCTCATGGTACTGCTCTGCTACCTACCCCAATAAAGGAGAACTAACAACTTAAAATGCCTTGTTCAAACTTTTAAATAACACTTAACTTTCAAATGCCTGAACAGCAAATGCAACTTTTCTTGTCTGCATAGTAAACACTGATTATTCAAACAGATAAAAATGCCAAAGTGGTGCTTTCCATGCCTTCTTGGTTGCAAAGATTTGAACTGCTTCCTGAAGGTCCACAGTCTGGGCCAGCTCATGCTCTATTGAGATGGTTGCAAGGCCGACCAGCCTCTCCTGTGTCATTGTGGAGCGTAGATGTGTTTTTATTAACTTCAGCTTGGAGAAGCTGCGTTCTCCCCTAGCAATTGTTACAGGAAGTGTTAGAAGTATGTGCAGAACAACAAAAGCATTTGGAGAGGGTGGTCATCTTATTTGTGCACATATATTCCAGAACAGCCTTTGGAGTTGATCCTGCTGAAATGTATCTTGAAAGGACTTTCAGTTCATCATCTAAATCACTCGCATCAATATTGCGCTTGTCATCATGTGTCAACACTGTCTCTAGTGCCCTGCATTGCTGGTGTAGGTCTTCTTCAGGTATAGTAAGGAGTTTTGGAATATCATACAACATCCCACATATACTGCTGTGTTCCTTGAGCTGCATGAAACGTTCTTCAATTGACTGTATAGCACAATCTAGCACCTGGTTAAAGAATTCAACTTTGAATTGTTGTTTGGGGTCTGTTATGGGATTATCCCGTGCCTCGTAATCAAAATGTTTTCTTCTTTGGTGACTTTTGTATTCTTGAATGGGTGGAAATAGCTTCAGTGTGAAGTTCCTCTGCCAACTTCTGTGCACTCTTCAGAACATTTTGAAATCCCTCATCTGACCCGTAAGACTGTAGGTATGACTTTGCTTTGTCCAGTTGTTCCATTGCTCCAGATATATCAAGGTCAACACCGTGGAGTCTCTTACTTACAACATTTATTTCAAACAGTATGTCATGCCACAACACTAATCCACACAGAAATATGAAATTATGTATGTTTCTGGTGATACCATTTCCCTCTGCCACTGTTCTCCCAAGAACAGTTCCTGTCATAGCATTATCCTCCATAATGGCAACTATGGCATCATCTATCTTCCCAATTTGGTGTTTGATAGGCTTTATTGCCTCCACTTGACTTTCCCATCGTGTGGCACTCAGTGGTTTCAGTGTCAGAGAGGATGTTCCCAGATGTTGCTTCAAAATATGCCATGGATGAGTTGATGCAGAGAAAAATACATAGATGCTTTGAATTACATTACAAAATTCAGCAGCCTCACTAGAAGCTGATGCTGCATCACTGACCACGAAGTTCAATGAATGAGAACTGCATGGCACAAAAAAAGCTTGAGGGTTTAACTCCGTGTCTGCACTCCTCTGTTCTTTCCTCTCATGTTGGCACCATTATTGTAGCCCTGACCTCTCATGTCAGCTATCGCAATTCCCGTATCTTCCAACTTTTTAAGAAGCACATTTGTCATACCAGCTCCTGTAGTATAATCAATGTCAATAAATTCTAGAAAATGCTCTCTGACAGTCACCATTGCAGGGACATTTTCACTAGGTTCTGTTGTTGTTACAAAATGCACCATTAAAGTCATTTGTTCCATATGGCTGATGTCAGGTGTGCAGTCCAGAATAACAGAGTAATATCTTGATGACTTCAGATCTGCCACAATCTTCTGTTTGACTTTTGTTGCCAGTAACTGTATGATGTCATTTTGAATTGTTTTTCCAAGGTAGTGGTGTGTGTACATTTCTTGGGTGGTGACTCTTCTTAGATGCTCCTGGAGTACAGCATCAAACTCAGCCATCAGCTCCACAATTTTAAGGACATTTCCATTGTTTGGCACATACAGCTGATCTGAAGTGCCACGCAGTGCTAGGTTTTGGGTAGCAAGCAGTCTCACAATGGCAATGAGCCTTTTCAGAACATTTTGCCAGTAAAGAGACTCTGATTTAATCTTCTCTTGATGCTGATTATCTATGGTGGCCTTTAACCTTAGTCTCATCTCAAACTCTTTCCACCTATGGAATGCTCTCTGGTGATTTGCTGCCTTCTCATGGCATGCCAGATTTCTAGCCAGATTTTTCCAGTCCTTTGTTCCTGTAGAACCCAATGTGGCTGGAACATTAGACTGGAAGAGTTTGCAACAAAAACAGTATGCAGCGTTCTGGGTTTTTGAGTACATAAGCCATGGCCTCTCCACTTTGTCACCATTGGGGATTTCACACACCAGTAATGTGTTGGATGGAAACTTCTGTTTTCATTGTCTTTGGGGAACATGAATTTTTCATTTGCTGTGGCCCATGCAGTACAAGGAAGTCCCTCAAGCTACTGCTCGAAGTGGGTCCACAGTCCTGGATCATCTAGACTTAAGGAACTAAACTCAGCAGCAGCTGTTTCTTGCGCCCTCCACCACACTCTTCTTTTCTTCAGGAATGTGCATGGTAACATCCATTTGAGATGGAGATATGGATGCTGCAGTAGCTGCCAGGTCACCTGCATGCTGACTAACTGGAAGATCAGGCATCTCCTCATCACTCACATCCTCACTGGGGCCGGAAGGCTCACCGTGAACATTTGTGTCTATGTATCTCAGGAGAGCTCCTTCCTGCTTAGATAGAAAAGCTTCTTTTGCTTTCTTTCTTTTTCTGAATGCTGCCCCAGAGGGGCGTTTTCTTCTTTCACTCATGACTGCTGTTCTGTGCCAGCTATAGTGGCTCTCAACACTCAATTGAACGGGACAAATGAGCAGGCTGGTAGCAGGGCCTGAGTGAGGGAAGTTATCAGCGTCTTAAGGGCCTAATGGCTTACTACTTCAGTTGACTGCCTGTTCTCCTCAAGTGGGTTCAGAAGCAGCAAGAAACAGGAAGCGCCTTGAGAAGCTGGTGTTAATCAGTCCAGGCTCCTGGGGGTGCTAGAGAGGTACATAAGAGTCTCCTCCTCCTCTCTCTCCCTGCAGCTCCTGCTGCTTTCTGTTATTCCCTCTCATCTTTTCTCCTGCCTGCCTGTTATGTCTCTTGTGTTCTCCTTCCTCCAGCACAGCACTCCACCATCTCTGTGCATCTAAAGCAGAGAGAATACATATGCACCAGCAGCAGACACAATTTTCTACACTCTGGGTCCTAGTAGTGCCCTTCCCCACAGTCTGGCACCTGAGGCGGCCGCCTCAGTTCGCCTCATGGTAAGGCCAGCCCTGGCTGAAAGAGATGTATCCAGTTCACTGTAGTGTTGCTGGCAGACACCAGTGCAGAGCCTATCAGAACTTGAGCCCATCAAGGAAGTAAATGTATGTTTTCCATTTATTCCTAATACTTTTTTAGGTTACTTATTTATTCATTTTTCCTAAATCAGCCATATTGGAACAGCCAACAGGCAAGAGACAACCGCAGAGTTAAACACCAACCCCGCTGAAATGAAGAGCCATTCCAGATGCGACAGCTCCACAGACTGTGCTCAGTTTCCCTCCGTTTACTATTAGCCAATTCTGATTAGATGGAGCTCGATTGAAATTGTCTTTAAGTTGTGTTGGAAGGGATGCTTCTGGCTCATCGCAATAGAGTCCGCCCCAGTGTTCATCACAGCTGCAAAGAAAAACAAACACAGAGTAAACTCATTTGGAAACATTTTCTACACCAAGGCTTAAAAATAATTTTACTCCTGCCCAGGAGAGCAAAAGGCCATTTGTCTCACCTACTGGCACATGTTTGGAGGAGCCACACTGCTGCCTCTTTGTGTAAAGACCTGTGTGCACCGTTTTAATTCAAGCTGATAATATATCAGGTACATAAGCTACTTTTAACACTGAGCTTTATCATTCAAATAAATGATATATTGGTGACAAAACTAATCAAGATAACATGCCAATCCTAAGCAAATAAGTTTAACAGTCTTGTGGTGCTAGAACTAAATATCATTTCCTATAGTCAGATTTATCGTGGACAGATATATTTACTGTAGCTTGTTTCACAAGTTTAGATTTTTGGTACTCTGTAACATCTTTCCACAATAAATCTTTCCGTCAGTGTGGCACAAATGTAGCCAAATACAAAAACCTGACCTGCCATTATGCAAACATATCTCAACAGAGAGCTGTGATTTGGTTCTTCAGTGTCCTAAGCAGAGAGACAGATATAGAAAATGTTTATGTTGTACTTGGCTCAGTGGATTTTCCTTCTAGTGAACACAGGGACAGTAAATTATGCTGCTAAAGGCAATTTCTGCTACCATTTGTGACCGGAAAAAGAGTCCCAAATTCAGCAGACTGGGTATTATTCTGCTGCCAGGGGGAAGAATTTTGGAAGGCTGTATAGCTGCAGGTCTAGCTCTGTGGGGCTTGATGTGGATTGTCACACAAGGAGTTTTTAGGAAAGGAACTGCATGGTTCCATTGGAAGCTGAAGCCAGGTAGCTTAGTATTAGGCCATCAAGCCTACACCAGTCCTAAGGCTCGAGTAGTGGCATACTGGCCTGGTGAAGAGATATCGACATCCAGTCAGTCGCTTGGGCTGATCTGGGGCATAGTGAACTGGAGTGAAAGCCCCATGTAAGGGTCAGGGATAATCTTTGTCCCTGCGTTCAGGAGAGAACAGGGACTGGTCTCTTGTGCATCCCTGAGGATGAAAACCATCCCAGAGAGGGCTGTGCCTCACCCAAGGAATGGCCCATATATGTATTTAAGTGCTAAGAGGGAAGTAAATTACATCAACCTAGAGGACAGCACAGCTTGTACAGTGTCTTTGGTCACCAGAGAGCTGGGGGAAGGATTAGCACCATTTTTGTCTAAATGCTCCTTGATGCAGTCCTAATCCACATTGTCATCAGCATGGGCATGTATCTGAAAGGAAAATCTGTCCATCAGGAAGTCAGAGGGGATTCACTCACACATTCCAATGTGCCCACACAGCCCTTCTCTTAGAAATTTATTGCCCAAGTGATACTGGTGCCTCTTTTTGTTTCAAAGAAGACATTCTGATTTTCTTTTAAAATAATACCTCTTCCAAGCAATTTTCTTGAAACCACACAGTAAAATAGAAATGAAAATCTACAGCACTACCTAGTGGAGGGAAAAAGCCATACTTACGCACAGTTCCCTTGTGTGCACCTCCCATGGCCACTGCACATATCTATACAACCATCCCCAACGTAGACATTGTCTATTGCCCATGTTTGCTGCTTGTCAAATGGGGCAGGCTGGTGCCAGCGGAAACGAGTTGCCTGAGATCTTTGGGAAAGAAAAGAAAAACTTTCAGTTTTGCTAAGCCCTATTTTGATTGAAAGGAAATGCAACTGTGTATGTTTACCCAAACTTAAGCCATATTTATAAAGATGATTTATTTACTAACTGAACAAGTAAGAGCTGGCTTCAGGGTATGTCTACACTGCATTCCTCTTTCGAGAGAGGAATGCAAATACAGCTGAGCGAAATTGCAAATGAAGCGTGGATTTGAATTTCTCGTGCTTCATTTGCATAATTGTGTCTGGGCGCTATTTCAAAATACCCTATTTCGAAAAAAGAAACGCAGTCTAGATGCGGTTATTTTGAAAGAAAATCCTTCTTTCGAAATTACCCTTACTCCTTATAAAATGAAGTTTAAGGGTAATTTTGAAAGAAGAGTTTTCTTTCTTTCGAAATAACCGCATCTAGAGAACATTTCTTTTTTCGAAATAGGGTATTTCAAAATAGCGCCTGGACGCGATTATGCAAATGAAGCACGGGAAATTCAAATTCGCGCTTCATTTGCAATTTCGCTCACAGCTGCATTTGCATTCCTCTCTCGAAAGAGGAATGCAGTGTAGACATACCCTGAATTACAGGGCTACTTAGGAGGGCCTTCTGTGTGCAAGGCCAAATGATCACTATGCAGTTTCTCTTCCCACCCTTGCAAAGCTGCTCTGCTGTGCCTGGAGGATAATGAGAGTTAGTCCCAAGGAAACAAAGAAATGTTACAGGTTATCACAATGAACAATGGTTTCATGACAGCAACTGCCTAGTCCCTGTCAGGTTTTTGTATGCATCATGGAAGAGGAGAGTGTTAAGGAGGGATCTTAAGAAGAATAACTAAGGGGTCTTGGGATGTTTATAGGGAACTTGTCCCATACATAAAGGGAAGCATGACACAATGTGTGAAGATGCCAGCTTAAAAAGTTTAAAATGGGCAGTCAAGACTGGCATCATTTGTGGAATAAAAGTGGGAATCAAAATATTGAGAGCATCTTAGAGATAAAAGGTACAGCAGAGATAGGCCACAAAGGTCTTTAAACATGAAGACAAGTACTTTGTGTTTAATTCAGTGCAGAAGTGGAAGAAAATGGAGGCATGCAAATGGAAGTATGACATGGTCGGAAGGATATGCAAAGAATTTCACACAAAAAGATTAACCAGTTCCTGGTGGAGTGGGGTACTATCTGTTGTAGGTTTAGCAGCATTATCTGAACTGTCCAAACCAAAATGCCAAATACAAACAATCTTGAATTTGAGAGAAGTCTGGATCTAGATCCACATCTAGAAGAAAACCGTAGCCCCAATGAAGGCAATGGAAGTTATGCCATTGACTTTAATGGGGCTTGGATTTCATCATTAGTGTAGGCACAGCTTGCCTGAAAATAATTTGAACACAATAGATATTTCGTGTGACTTCTCAACAGTGTGGTTTCCAATTTGATTTAATATATGTTTTGCTGTACTTAAGCACTAGATGGCAACATCAAACTACATGTTTCTTTTCTTTGAGTACAAAAATAAACCACCTATCAACGAACAACAGAAGAAGCTTTGTGCAGAAATAAAACAACTGTTTTATCCTGATTTTTTAAAGTCATTGTACTGAGGACTGGGTGTAATTTTTTAGATTGGTGAGAGATTTATCAACAATGCTAATCATTTTCCATTTAAAAAAATTAAACAAATTTTGTTTTAGAGTTTCTGAATTAAGAACTTAGCAACAACCGTGCTGGGTCAGACCAAAGGTCCATGTAGCTCAGTATCCTGTCTTCCAACAGAGTCCAATATCACAGAGGGAATGAACAGAACAGGTAATCATCAAGTGAGCCATACTATTGCCCATTCCCAGCTTCTGTCAAACAGAGGCTAGGAACATCAGCCCTGCGTATGGACCTATCCTCCATGAATGGATCTATCCTCCATGAATTTATCTAGCTCTTTTTTGAACCCTGTTATAGTCTTGAGCCTTCACAACCTCCTCTGGCAAGGAGTTCCGCAAGTTGACTTTGCATTATGTGAAGAAATACTTAATTTTATTTGTTTTAAACCTGAAGCCCACTAATTTCATCCCTAATTCTTGTGTTATGGGAAGGAGTAAATAACTCTTCATTCATTTTTTCCACACCAGTCTTGATGTTATAGATCTCTATCATACCGCCTCCCCCCAGTCATCTCTTTTTATCAATATCAGTCTGAAAATTGCTAAAGATGAGCTAAATGTAGAGTTATCAAGGTGTCACAAATCATAATCAACAGACTCTTGAAATCATCCACAGTTTCAGAAAATCAAGTCTGTTTCATTACCAATCTCTAGTGGGTTTTACCCATGAAAACTTATGATTCTATATTTATTTTTGTTAGTCTCTAAGGGCATGTCTACACATCAGGCCTAAAACTAAAATAAGCTCCACAACTTGTGCTATGCTAATTGTGTAGCTTAAGTTGAAATAGCTTATTTTGGCTTTTGGTGCTGTCTACACAGCAGGGAGTCGGAGAGGGTATGTCTACACTAGCCACCCTAGTTCGAACTAGGGTGGCTAATGTAGTCATTCGAACTTGCAAATGAAGCCCGGGATTAAAATATCCCGGGCTTTATTTGCATGTTCCCGAGCGCCGCCATTTTTAAATGCCTGGTAGTTCGAACTCCGTGCCCGCGGCTACACGCGTGGCATGGGCTAGGTAGTTCGAACTAAAGCCCCTAATTCGGACTACCGTTACTCCTCCTGCAATGAGGAGTAATGGTAGTCCGAATTAGGGGCTTTACTTCGAACTACCTAGCCCGTGCTGCGTGTAGCCGCAGGCACGGAGTTCCAACTTCCGGGCATTTAAAAATGGCGGCGCTAGAACATGCAAATAAAGCCCGGGATATTTTAATCCCGGGCTTCATTTGCAAGTTCGAATGACTACATTAGCCACCCTAGTTCGAACTAGGGTGGCTAGTGTAGACATACCCAGAAAGAGCACTCTTCCTCCAACTTCCACTACTCCTCGTAAAATGAGGGTTACAGAAGTCGGAGTAAGAAGTCCTCCAGCTTGACATTATTTTGACATTATGTCAAAATAACTGCTTGTAGTGTAGACGCAGACTATGTTATTTCGGAATAACTGATGTTATAGGCAGTGTAGATGTAGCCTAAGGGGTGCTTTAAATCAGGTTCCCTCATTCCTAGTTGCTAGTTCAAGAGATTAATCCTAGGATTCTTTCTGGTTGTTTCAGATCCGCGTTAAATGGGGCTGGAATGTCAATGGAACCTATTATCTTGATTCAACCCTAGAGAACCCCTTTCTCAATTTTTTGTTAAATGTTTGAAGTTCACAACTTTTTTTAATGTGGCCAATTGATTTGCAGAAAATGTATGTACATCAATAGAAAAGGGTAGCCAGTCCAAAAGAGGCTATCAGCGAGATATACAAACAATACTGCCTTATGAATATACTTAAAGGGATTGTATGCCTCAGATAGTTAATAAATGGAATATGGAGTTTTTCAGTACAGGTTGGATCTCCTTGGTCTGGCACTCTTGGGACTTGACCAGTCCCAGATGAGGGATTTTGCCTGACCAGGGAAGGTCATTTCTGGGATCCCCCTGGCATGGCCTTGTTGCCAGCTGTCTTTCCCCTGCCACCAGCCCCTCCACATTCAGGACTCCTGGCTCCATTGTGGCATCCCCACCGCTGGCACACACAGCTTCACTGCCAGGCTCCCAGCCCCTGCTGGGGTCCAGCTGTGCCACTGGGTGATAGCCCCGCTTGGGCTTCAACCTCGGTCAGCAACCCCACTGCCTCCCAACCTCACTGGGCAGCTCTGCAGGCAGCAGTGGGGCTGCTGGGCTCTTTGCTGCGACCCTGGGCAACAGCCCCACTCCTGTTTCCTGGCCCCACCAGCAGGCAGCCCTGTGGTCAGGCTCCCGGCCCCACGGGCAGCTGCACTGCCTTCTAGTCCAGCTAGGAAGCTTCATCACTTGGTGGTGTACTAGTTTGTTAGTTCTAATCCAGATTAGAGGAATGGAGAATGAGTGTATACTCTCTATGTAATTCCAAGTAAACGGGTTTACATGAGAGAAACCATAAATGGCACTAATTGGCAACTTTAATGGTAATCCTGTCAGACAAACTAAAAATGGAATAAAATCAGAGTCCTAAACTATCCTCTTGTTTTTAGTTGAGTCTCTCAGGTCAAAGTTGAGGCATATTGGCAGGGCATTGTGGGGAACTTGTGGTGATACTGCCTCACTGTTCCTTTTCTTTGAACAGATAGAGAGCTTCAGTCTCTAGCATTATCAGAACAAAACCTCTTTTCACACACAGAAAATTCAACCCCAAAGTGAAAAACAAGTTTTTTTTTAAAAAAAGAATGTACTAAAAGGAAGTGAAGGTGATAATGGGACTCTCTTAAAACAATGAACAATATATGAAAGCAGAGTCAGATGTGACAAGTACAACAGAAAAACAAGAAGCATCAAAATGTTACTTAAAAACACACACTTATAGCCAATAATAGCAAGTACAGGAAGCAGGTGGGGATTTAGACAATAGAATTAACCAACAACGTCTGAAACCAGTCAGCATGTAATGAGAGCAGCCATAACACTGCAATTCTTACCAAATCTGAGAGAGGCTCTTGGGTATATTTAATCTGCTAAAGATCACAGTATGCCTATTTGCCCACTGGGTGCACTGAGGGGAACAATTAGTCTCCTGCATCCTTCAAACTGGGCATAAGTGCATTCTCTGTGCTTTCCAGAGCATAGAAAATACTTCAGACTAGCATCCACTGGGGCACAAGACACCCCAGAGAGGATGGGGAGAAGTCATGGCCAGGATTCCACCTCACCCTCAACACTGGCTGATGGGGGGTGTGCAGGCCTGCAGGGAGTAGGATGGGGGTGGGGATAGGCGAGAGTAACCTTTGGGGTGTAACTAAGGGTGTGTTCCCATGAGGACATTTTTCTTCATATCTTCATATTACTATCTCAAGTTGGATCTCTGCTATGCTCGCACTAAATGGACAAATAGATGGACACTAGAGAGAGGATAGATGTGTCAGAGTCAATTGCCTTCTGTCTGCTCCCATTATCACCGCTATTTAAAATATGCTAAGCAGAAAACCTAGCCTCCCCATTTCTTAATAACTGGTAAAAGCACATAATTCTGTATTTCATACTCAGAGAGCATAATGGCTTTTTCATTTGATCATCTGTATAACTTCAGTACACACAACGAGCACAAAAATGGCAAGACATTTTAATTCAAGATTGTATTACATTGTCAGATATTGGTGCACTAAGATATTGCATATTCCAAATGTATCTACCTAGTATAGGGAGGCAGGGGCAAAGTAATCCTGGTCCATTTGTTGAATGTGTCTGATACCAGAATCTGAAGATGGTACTTGTTGCATTCTACATTAGTGGGCAGACAATCTCTCAGTATTGGGTGCCAAGTCAATCCGAGATCCACTGAATATTCCAGTTCAATAGCTAAAGATAGAAAGACAATACATTAGCTAATACTGAAACTTGTATACTTAAGTGAATATATTGTACCAAACTGATGACCATAGAAGACCTTATTGTTGTCCCTATAAGTATATTGACAACTCAGAAGTATACAATTGCAGCAGGGGAAGTTTCCAGAAAGTCCTGAGGATTTATTGGGCCATATGCAGTACTATTAAGTTGGTGTCCCATGCACCCTCTTTTAAGTTAACTAGATTCTCCCCAAAGAAGCAGAGCCACAAAATAGGGATCACAAGAGGCAGGTGGGTGGACATTCAGAGTCAGTGGTGTCCTAAATATTTGGGTGCCCTACACAACTGCATATTCTGTGTATGGGTAAGGATGGCTCTGTTTCCAGATTATCTGGCACCAAAATCACAGACTTACTTTTGAGTTAAAGAAGAACCTCTATTAGCTGGTAACACTACAGGACCTATGAAGCACAGTTGAGAAGTTCTGTTTCTACCCAGTAGATGGCAGACAAGCATCTCCACACTAGTCACTTCATTAGAATATCTTGCATAAAATTCTTTTCAGTTTAGCTTTTCACCTAGCAATCTTGTTTTCATGTATGTATTTCATTACTGAGCCATATTAAATTGCAGCAAAAATAAACATTTGAACTTATATTAAATCTAATGCTTATCAACTTTCATAATAAAAATAATGGGTGATCAAATTGGCTAAAAATAACATCAATTTATTTCCTCACAATGGTTGCAAAAATGTTTAAGTAACAATAAGCACAGAAAATAAACTTAAAACAAATGTTCCAGATGTCAGGCATTCTGGCTATATGGAACACAGAGTTATTGGTCCTTACAGTTACATTGGTGGTAATTCTGCTCATCTTCTTTGATTCTGGTACCATTAATTTTGCTGAATAACCCTCAATCACATAATCTGTCCCACTCAATGTCTTAGTAGTTTTTAACATCATTTTTTCATCAAAATGCATTAGGACTGGAAGCACTTGATTAGTTAGTGTCCTGCCTAATTGGATATTCAGTTAAAACAATGTTAAGGGCAAAACCCAAAGGAAATTCTTGCCTGCCAACATATAACTAAGCTATCAAAACACTTTTACCTTTAGCAGGAATGACCTAAATGATGCTGTAGTGGCTTTAATGCCAAATGGAAAGAAATTATTATACACTGGGCAGTAACTAATTTCCAGGGTTAGATATCTTGGCTACTTCCATAGATTTCAGAATTTAAAAATCAGCCAATCTACTTTAGGGATTTACTGCAAACTCAATTTCCATTTTTATGCAGAATCCCAAAGGAATTGCCAGAAGCTCAATGAAATTTTATATATTACCTTAAAAAACTACATTAAAATGTTATGCAGATTGCAAAGTCAAGCACACAAAATGTATGAAATGTCAATTCTTTGTTCTATATATACACATTATGACATGCTTTTAATTAGTCACACTGTTTTCTCCATCAGACCCCCTACCTCATTCACTGCATGGAATTTTATAGGTATAAAAGTTCTAAAACATTTTCAGGATATCATGTAAACAATGGAAACAGAAAACCCTTTGTGCTTGATTATGATATAATTTACATTAGATTTATATCAGTGTAAACTATTCCTGATTTACATTGGTGCAAGTGAGATCAGAATTACAAATCTGTTCTCTGAATTTGCATAAAACACATCAGTTTTAAGCACTGTGTTTTGTGCAGTTGTGGAGGATGTGAAGCTACAAAAAAAGAGATTTATGCTGGAAACAATCTATTTGGCATTGGACATGTATTATCTAGAGTTAAGAGCAATGTAACCACAAGGAATGGATGTGCCAAATTATTAGATTGCATCTACATTTGGGATCTATTAATCTGTCTCAGCGAATTAAATGGAAACTTGAATTATTATTCTTATAAATTACTCTTAAAATGCTGGTAAAGCACACAAGGAAAAAAAACCTCAGTGCGTACACTCATACACATTCTAAACCTTTTGGTTTGTCTCAGCCTTCAGATAATAAATGCCAAAATTGCAATTTCCTGATAGAAACAAACTATTTACCCTGTTTTGTTCCTGAGTCTTTAGTACAGTACAGTAGATAGCTGAAATGGAGAATAGGTAGCAATACTTTCCTATGTACAAGCAGAACAGAAAGTACATGATTTATGAAGAAGACCTCACCATAACAGGAGTCAGTGACAGAGCAAGATGCTGCAAAGTCTATTTGTATGAAAGAATCCTCGTTAACCACAATGTCAGTGGTTACAACATAACGGGTGCTAGCTTTCTCAATAAAAACCAGTGCATCCCCAGTTGAACCACAAACTGGCATCTTTGTTCCACCTGGATGGAGCAGCCACTTCCTGCTATCCAGTGTAGTAAAATCATCTTCCAGGACTGTGTTACCAGAAATATTTCCACCAATAAGAATCTGAAACACACACACACACACAAAGAGGAGTTTATTTTATGTAAAGTAAATAAAAATTTCAGAAGTTTTTCCAGACTCATAGGAATTTCACAGAATCCTGGAGATGGAATATAAGAACAGCCATGGTGGGTCAGACCAAAAGTCCATCTAGCGCAGTATCCTCCTGTCTTCTGACCGTGGCTGACGCCAGGTGCTTCAGAGGGAATGAAACAAACAGGCATCACTGAGTGATCCATCTCCTGTCATCAACTCCCTGCTTCTGGTGATCAGAGGCTTGGGATGCCTAGAGCATAGTGTTGCATACTTGACCATCTAATTGCCATTCATAGACTTATTCTCCAGGAATGTATCTAATTCTTTTTTGAACCCAGTTATATAGGTTGTATGTCCCTTGTTCGGCACCCTCAGGTCCTAATTGGTCCTGAACAAGGGGATTTGCTGACCGAGGGGAGATCCTTCCCAACATGGCCCATGCTGCCCCTGGCTAGGACTCCAGCTGAACCCCGCTGCTGCCTGCCTGGACGTGGCTCTCCAGGCTGGAGCTCCATGGCTGCTGGGGCCAAGGCTCCGTGGCTGCCGGGGCTGCTGGGGCTTCACAGCTGCTGAGACTTTGCAGTTGACCTGGCTGCTGGGACTCTGTAGCTCTGCAGCCACTTCTGGTCCCCGCTACCACCCAGCAGCAGGGGCCAGAACTTCCTGCTGTGCTGCCCGCCCCTCCCTCAACATGGGACTCCTGGCTGAGTCACGCTCCCTGCTCCTGCCCTGTGGCCTGACCTCCTTATACCTGGACTCTGTGGTCCAGAAGCATCTGTGGTCCTGCTGGACCATGGACATTGCCGGACCAGAGAGTCCATGTTAAAGGAGGTACAGCCTGTAGTTTTGCCTTCACAATATCCACTGGTAACAGGTTTCACAGGTTGAATCTGAAGAAGTATTTCCTTCTGTTTGTTTTAGACCTGCTGCCTATTAATTTTCTTGATGACCCCTAGTTCTTGTGTTATGTGAAGGAGTAAATAACACTTCCTTATTCACTTTCTCCAAACCAACCATGATTTTATAGACTTCTAAGAACATATCGCCTCTTAATAGTATCTTTTCCAAGTTGAAAACTCGCAGTCTTCTTTATCGCTCCTTGTACAGAAGCTATTTCAAAACTTTAATCATATTTGTTGTCCTTATCTGTGCCTTTTACAATTCTAATACGTTTTTTAGAGATGGGGCAACCAGAACTGCATGGTGTATTCAAGATATGGGTCTACCATGGATTTGTACAGTGGCATTATATTTTCAATCTTACTATCTATCCTTTTCCTAATGCTTCCTAACATTGTCAGCTCTTTTGATTGCTGCTGCAAATTGAGCAGATGTTTTCTTAGAACTATCCACAAGGACTTCAAGATTTTTTTTCTTGAGTGGTGACAGCTGATTTAGACCCTATCATTTTGTATTTATATTTGGGATTATGTTTTCCAGTGTGCATTATTTTACACCGATCGATACTGAATTTCATCTGTCATAGTTACCTAGCCACTCCGTTTTGTGAAATCCCTTTGTAAATCTTTGCAGTCTGCTTTGGACTTAACTATCTTCTTGGTGTCTTAACTATCTTGATGGTCTAGTCCAGAGGTGGGCCCGATCTGGCCTGCCAAGCCTTTTGATCGGGCCTGCGCCCACACCTGCAGCAGGGAGCAGCACCTGTCAAAGTGGCTAGCTGTTCTGTGTTGCTCTCTACGCTACGATGAGAAGGGAGAGAGGGAGAGGCTTCAGCATGCTGCCCCCTCCCCATAGCAAAATATCTCAGTTTCTATTGGCTGGAAACTGGCCACGAACAGTGCACATGAACAGTCCACTGAACTACTAACTCATGAAGTAAAATTACTTACATGCATAAATGTCTGCAGGATCAGGCCAACAATGATCATTTTCCTGTTAACTGTTCAAGCGCAGTATGACTTTTTTGCATTTTAGTTGGAATTCTGACTCTGCTGAAGTCAATAGGAGTTTTCCCATTGATTTCAGTAGGGTCAGGGTTTCAACCTTGGTTTCTAGTCAGCTTGAAATTATTTATTTATCTGTTTTTCTGAATTCAGTTCATTATTGTGTGTTCTGACAGTGGTTAAATAATACCAAAAAGTGAGGAACTAGGATTTAAAAGGTTTTCTCCTGTTTAAACAAAGGACAGAAAATTTCCAATACTGGTATGTGACAAGACTGAAAATTTAATATTTGGGCATTCAGAATGGACCTGGTCTAACAATTATAAAAAAAATACAAATATATTTTACAACATTGGCTTTCACAATGCAATAACACTTTTATTAGACATATTCTCCTTCACTTACACTTGTTATACATGACTGTGATGCCAATGACTTTTGGAGAGTTACTCCAGATTTATACTAATGTACACGTAAAGACCATTTTTGCTAACTACTGTAGAATAATGTAGTAATTTTATAGAGAGAAATCCCAATCCTGAATACTTCCACATTTTCAATATTCTCAAAATTGGAAGACAGATCCAGATCTAAGTTTTGCAAGTAGCTCATCTCTTATGTACCAAACCAAACTTTATATCTTCATTTTGAGTTTCCCATCTTAGGTCTAGTTATGCATTTTCCATAGTAAGCCCATTTCTAATTTTCACTTTTTTAAAACAAATTGATGTTATCCATACGTCAAAGCACTCTTTAGCTCTGATATGGACATCCCACACTTAACAGAAAAACTTCAAGTAGACATGTAAAAGCTCATAAATATTAGCTTTGCTCAACAATGTTGCTGTATTTGGCTACGTCTAGACTGCATCCCTCTGCCGACAGAAGGATGCAAATCAAGCACTTCGGAAATACAAATGAGCCCAGGATTTAAATATCCCAGGCTTCATTTGCATACTCACGTTCCGATGCTGTGCCGATCAGGCTCAGTGTTGAAAGTGAAAGTAAAGTGTTGCCGTGGCTCTGCCGACAGCGGGGAGCTTTTTCAGCAGATCCTGTACTCCTCATTTTTGGGGAGTACAGGATCTTTCGAAAAAGGGTTTATTTTTCGACAATCCGTGTCTAGACTGCAGGTTTTTTTCCAAAAAGCCCAGTTTAGAAAAAAAAAGCGACGGCCATGTTTATGCTAATGAAGTGTGGGATATTTAAATCCCTGCTTCATTAGCAATTTCAACGTGCCTAATCTACATCTCTCTGTCGACAGAGAGGTATAGTCTAGACATAGCCTTTCTGTCTTTCTGAAATCTCATCCTAAAGGCTTTCTAGGTACAGCTAGTAAAGGAACAGACACAAAATACAGTGGACATATTAAGGGTGATGACAATCACAGAATCATAGAACACTAGAACTGGAAGGGACCTCGAGAGGTCATTGAGTCCAGTCCTTTGCCCTCATGGCAGGACCCAGTACCATCTAGACCATCCCTGATAGATCTAACCTGCTCTTAAATATCTCCAGAGATGGAGATTCCACAACCTCCCTAGGCAACTTATTCCAGTGTTTAACCACCCTGACAGTTTTTCCTAATGTCCAACCTAAACCTCCCTGGCTGCAGTTTAAGCCCATTGCTTCTTGTCCTATCCTCAGAGGCTAAGGAGAACAATTTTTCTCCCTCCTCCTTGTGACACCCTTTTAGATACCTGAAAACTGCTATCATGTCCCCTCTCAGTCTCCTCCTTTCCAAACTAAACAAGCCCAGTTCTTTCAGTCTTCCTTCATAGATAATGTTCTCTAGACCTTTAATTATTCTTGATGCTCTTCTCTGGACCTTCTTCAATTTCTCCACCTCTTTCTTGAAATGCAGTGCCCAGAACTGGACACAATACTCAAACTGAGGCCTAACCAGTGCAGAGTAGAGCTGAAGAATGACTTCTAGTGTCTTGCTCACAACACACCTGTTAATGCATCCCAGAATCGTGTTTGCTTTTTTTTCAACAGCGTCACACTGTT
Source organism: Rafetus swinhoei (assembly GCA_019425775.1). Lineage (NCBI taxonomy): Eukaryota > Metazoa > Chordata > Testudines > Trionychidae > Rafetus > Rafetus swinhoei. The sequence goes on along the minus strand of CM033437.1, from coordinate 325,355,763 downwards.
GACTCATATTTAGCTTGTGGTCCACTATGACCCCTAGATCACTTTCTGCAGTACTCCTTCCTAGACAATGTGAAGTAATACTATGAAGTACAAAAGATTGATTACCTGATCAATTACCCAGGGGCTGTAAAAATGCCCATTCTCAGATGGTTGCCACCAGCGGAGACGAGTGGAGCTCGAACGGGCCTTCAAGGGAATTTCCAGAGCAATGTATCGGCCTATGTTGCTTGAATTACTGAAGAGGAATTCCTGCAGTAGGCTCCATGTGAGGCCCCCATTGAGTGAATACTGCAAAAGCACAGGCTGACTTCTGGGGTCTGGAACCCCCTTGCCACATCCCAGTCTCATGAAGAACTGCACAAATCTAACATGGGTAACAATTATTAGAAAGCATTTCTTCACAGAAAAACCTGTATAATCAGCTAAAGACTAGAGGGGATTCAGAGCTTGTCCAAGTCAGTTTTGTATTTTGTTGTAGGGGATAATATTTAATAAATATTCTAAATATACAGACAGTGTCTGTAGATATAAAAATATCTACCAGAACCTCCAAATGGTCACATTCTTGTTTCTTTTCTAGCCCAGTGGATTCTTGGTAGAAGGAAGATTCCACTTGAGAAGAGATCTTGAGTCTGCCTTGCCACAGGCCATAGAGACTAAAGCAGCCAGTAGTGGTGGTGATACATTTGGTTTGTGTGTGGAGAGATACTAGGTATAGACAGCTGAACAAAGCTATTCATGTACGCTTCAAGCATTTGTGTCCAAAATTGATATTTTTGCAAATATCAGCATATACGACTGAGTAAAATTTTAGCCTGTGAGCATGGAATTTAACAGTCAAAATAGCAACACACTGCCCTAGGGAGAAATCATTTTTTTATGACTTTGTTCTACGGCGAAAAAAAAAAAATTACTGAATCAGTAACCTCCTAGGGTGAGCGGAGTTTTTGTTTGCAAAAAACAGCCTTGTTATTTTGACAAAAACAGAGAAAAAGGGTCAGAGGGGTAGCCATGTTAGTTTGTAACTGAAAAAAAAACACCTTAAAAAAACAACAAATAGTTCTGCAGCACCTTAAAGACTAACAAAAAATGTATATGGTATCATGAGCTTTCGTGGGCATAGCCCACTTCTTCACATGAATGGAGTAAGGGGTCCAGGGTACAAATAAATAGCAGAGAAAGAGAGGGAATGGGAAGGGAAAGAGAAGGAAAAAACAGGAAAAAATATTGTCAGTTAGCATGTCCGTGCTAAATGAGGCTAATAGAGTGGTCTGTAAGTACCTGGTGCTTAGCTATTTATGTCATTAGGGTGTGGAATGTAGTGGCCAATCCAGGTCAAGTTTTCATTCAAACCTTGATTATAGGTGTCAGACTTGTAAATGAAACCAAGTTCTGAAACTTCTCTCTCCAGCTGGTTTTTTAAATTGCTTTGTAATAATATAGTCACTTTTAGATCCATTAGTGAGTGCCGGGCAAGTGAAAATGTTCTCCAACAGATTTCTGTGTGTTACTAGTTAGAATATCTGATTTGTGTCTATTAATCCTTTGTTGTAGAAACTGTCCAGTTTGGCCAATATACATGGCAGAGGGGCACTGCTGGCACTTGATGGCATAGATCACATTATGTTATTATTATATTATTATAATGTTATTATAATAATATTTATTTGTACCCTGGACCCCTTACTCCATTCATCTGAAGAAGTAGGTTGTGCCAACGAAAGCTCATGCTACCATCTACATTTTCTGTTAGTCTCTAGGGTGCTGCAGAACTATTTGTTGTTTTATAAGAGAAAAAGGGAAGTGAAAACAAACAAAAAATATTTAACTTTTGAGCTAATGAAAAAAGGGATGTTTTTGTCCATTTAATTAGAAATGAAAATTTAGTCTAAAGTCACACTACTTTAAATATCCTGGCCCCTTTGCCTCTAAGCAAAACTCCAGTTGACCTTGATGGGTGCAGTATTTCACACACCTTCTAATGGCCTGTTCCAAAGAGACAGTAGATTTGTACAAAATAAGGGAATCCTTCTTTTTGGCTGATGGCTAAAGAGTGGAAGTAGTATATTCTTGGGGAGCTGGAGAAAAATTGATATTATGATATTTATTTACCTACCTACCTACTTACCTAAGAGTTGTGAGTCTTAATTAATGTTTGTACAGTGCAATGGAAAATCTAAAATGCTACAACAGTGCTAAGTACTATTACATTAGTATTGCATGCCTCATAATATACAACACAACACTGTGTAACAAGATTTGTCCTGTATCAGAGATCTTGTTTTGTTTTATTCTGCAGGTGAATCTGATGGGAAGAAAAGTTTCTGAGGATAGTTATGGAGAAAGGAAAGTTTCTACAAAATAAAAAACAAATGAGTCGATTAATTCAAATGCTCATCCATGCTGTCAGTTCCATTGGTTACCATATATAATCCTTTCGCTATAGATCATATCATGCTCTGTATTCCAAAGAAACATACTGTTAGTTCTTTTAAAAAGCACCAGGGACTATATATCTCAACATATCAACTATAATGCATTGTATTTACTGCTGACGGGTCTTTGTACTTTGACAGATTCTCATCTTTGATTCTTAAAAAGTAATTCAAAGGAAAAAAAAGCAAATGACCTTGTCTCTGTTGAAATCTCTCCTGAAAACAGCTTGTAATTCTTTTCTGTTTGTATTTTTAATATCTATTAAAACATCTTTCAAAATTATTATCATCATGGTAACAAGACATGCTTGTTATATTTTTACAGCAGAGTAAATTTTAACTTTCCCTTCTTCCATGCCACACAATAGCTCTGAAAAGAAAATATCTATTTCTGCCTGCAAACCACATTCTGGTATTAAGATGCAACACCAAGAGGTATCACAGTGATGCTTGAACAGTTGCAACAGCTATCTGTATTGTTGTAATACACAAAGAATGGTCGAGGACTGAATTAGTTATGATCCTATAATATTTTATATTCATTCATCCACATCGTTATCCTCCATCTGCCACTGTTGTGATCAGTAGAATTTCACATTTTTTGGTAGCCACATAAAATGGGATATATGCACATTAACTTTTTTAGTGTATGGAATTTAGCTTCTGGAGATAGGATATTTAGCTACATGGACTGTTGATTTGATCTGCTATGGCAATTTTTACAATTTCTAACTGCTGTATATTGTAGGCTAGCACAGCCAGAATTACTGGTCTATTTTTTCAGAGGACTCCCCATCAGAAAATAAATGGCTTTTTGCATGGTTATTGACCCCACTGCTCCTACATTTACCCTTGATAGCTCCTTTTATAAGACCTATTGGGGATTCCCAATCTCAGAGGGCAAAATTAATCTCTGATTTAAATAGACACAACACTTGAAAACTTCAGTGAGATTTGGTTCAGTTATATTAGGGATGGATTTGGTCAAGAGTTTAGCAGGAAGCCTATGAAGCTAACTTGGAAATTAATTAACAACAATAATTGTGGAATGCTAGAGAATAGACATCCAAAAGGACTTTGCAGTCTATGGATGGTTTATCCACAGAAAGGAAAAAAGACAGATAGCTGTTTGCTGACTTTTCCAACTGCAGACGTAGGAAATTACATATGAGGCCCTGTTTTTTCTTTCTTTTTTATTAACATTTATCTTCAGTCCTTGAGAACATTGGGATTTTACATATAACACCTTGAGGTCAATGTATGCAAATCCAGCTAAAGCTTACCACAGAGAAGAGATAAATGACAATGCTTTGAACACAAGAGAGAAGGAAAACACATTGTGGTTAAGTCTAACGGGCATCACATAAGGACCCTTGTATCTTTTATAAATATAGTGTTAATTTTAGAACAAGGTAGATAATCAAATTACTGAAAAAGTACTGATGTCTTTGGCTACCAAGCTGTAAAACCCATTTGTCTTACTTTGAGGAACCTTGGAACATAAATACAACTGTGACGACATTTTAGTGATGGTTTGTCCACAGATATGGGTTATTCTTTCTCTGAAAAATGTATAAATTAAGCATCAGTGTAGACTAAGAAGATGAGCAATGAAATAATCGTTTTAAGCCTTTATGTTAATGAGGACTACAAGCCAAAAAGAGATAAAGTGCATATTAAAATGTGCTTTATGTAGTGCTAAATAAGTCTTGCATTAGGAATTGTGTGTTTACTAAGGGTCAGTGAACAAATCTGGGGAAAAATGCAACATTTCAGAGATAAATAGCATTAGGGATAATAGACTACATGAATGAATAAATAAAAAAATGACTGTTTGTTGGTTTGCAAACAATTAGGAGACAGCTTCATTTTGCATTGGTTTAACTCCCCTCCCCCCACTTGTTTAATATTTTAGACAAATGCTGTTATCAAATATGTCTTCTGCCGGCCATAATGACAAGTCATAATCTCTAAAAATGTTTGTTTTTAAATAAATGTTCTTGGTATAGCGGTGAAAACCTTGATTGGAACTGGTCTGTGAATTATTGGAAACGAATGTGTGCAATAAGAAGAAATTAGGCTTCAGAAAATTAAGGAATTATATGATAGTGAATACAAAACCTAGTATAGCAACAGATAGTCCACCTTCAGCAATGATTCTGATGCAACAAAACCATAAGAAAAAGGAGAGTGTCTTGTACACAACCAATTTCACGTTATGCATTTGAGAATTGTCCACATGAATAAACTACACATGATGTAGTGTCAGATCGTGCAGTCCTTACTCTTAGAAAATGACCCCTGATTTAAATGGGATTTTCCATTGACTTAAATAGGAGTTTTATCTGAATAAGGAGCACAGGATATGCCCTGACTAGGGATGTGGATGGTTAACCAGTAAACCAGTAGGGGCTGGAGCAGGTCCTCACCTGTTGTGGGCAGGGGGCTGCTCCAGCCCCCTGAGGTCCACCGCAGCCCCCGTCCGCGGTGGGCCTAGCCCGGCCCCACCAGCGGGGTGGATGCTTCAGCCCAGCCACAGTGGGTGTGGTGGCTGCTCCATCCCACTTGGGCTGCACTTAACCTCCTCCCATCCCCCTTTAATTGGTTAACCCATTAAACATAATGTTTAACTGGTTAACCTATTCAACGGGATTTTACATCCTTCACCCTGACATAGTTATACAAATCTGCCTTCATCACAGAAATATAATATAAAGAACAGTTTGTCTAGTTTTTCAGTGGAATTGTGAAAGTTTTACCTTGCCTGTGATAAATCCAGGTCTCGAGTCATCAGCATACGCAAGCCTTCTTCGTTAAAAAAGAGGTTATTTCCTCCAGACAGGATACCACATTTCCTAGATGGTTTTCCACCACTCACCAGCAAGAATCTATCAGACTCTAACTGACCTAAGTGCACAATAAATGTATTTTTAGGATTTACCCAGAATCACTCCTGCTACAATAGTATTGTTTCCCCTGCCCCAAAAGCTATATAAATAATTATGTTCAGAGTGAACAAATATTTATACCAGACATTTTTGACTCCCAACATGTTTCCTGAAAAACTGCTATGGAACACAACCTACTAAACTATAAAAATATAACTGTGAAGCTTAAGGTTTCATAGTCAAAGGAGATTCTGACTGTTTTCCTATCCTTTTATTTAGATTCCATTAAAATATCCAGCTATATAAGAAAACAGCTTAGTGTCATGTATTAACATGCAGTCAGCAGCTAGATGTGTTTGAAATAAATAATTATAAGCATTATGGAAGGAATTTGACTCAAAGTCACTATTTTGTCCAAAATCAGTTACTTTCTGTTATGTTTCTTTACAGAGTAGCTTATACTTTACTTTTTGTTATAGGGACTGAGGGGTTTAAAAGAATATGACATGAACTTTTCTCCTGCTGCTCTATCCACCCTGGATCCTTAGTCTGCAGTGACATGGATGGAAATGGAAGTGGCGTGGTTGCAATATATCAAAATTAGTGCTTTATGCTCCTCATTCAGGGATAGGCGTCTCCCATTTGGAAGTTTTGTGCTTCTCTTATCAATGTCAGGAAGCTAAGGGCTTTGGTCTAGTTTTCAAGGAATCAGGAACTCAGAACTACCTAGGACTTCACTGCAGATTCCCTGTGTGGCACAACAATCATCTGCCACTAAGCAAACTGTTCGTCTCAGTCTCAATTCTTCTATTTTATCTGAGAGGATGAACTAAAAGTAAAATTACTTAAAAACCAGACAATATTCATTTTAAGTATGTATTCACAACTTTCAGTGATTTAACTTAAGAGCTTTTCCTAGCCATGAATTCCATGTACACATTATTCTGAAAAAAATGAAATGCTTCCCTAGATGCAGTTTTGGAATCATAGACTCATGCGTCCATTCTGGTGCAGGATGTATGTTTCTGCAGTTATAGGTCAGTAAATAGCAAAATGTGTCAAGATAAATACTGTAGGAATCATCAGATGATCATAAATATTATTTAAGACTTAAATCCTGATCATTTTACTCCTGTGAATACTCACACTGACATAATTGGGACTAATGTGCCTGAGGAAAGTGAGGCGGATTTGACTGATCCCTTTCACCGTAGGGTCTATGAAAGGGACCCTATGAAGGATGGTAGCTAAAATTACTATGAGTTCATATAAAAAAGCAATACCTTCAAAATCATCCTTGAGAAAGTCTGAATTCTTGGTGCTTATTTTACAGGTTGGCCCAGAGTACCCCGGATCACAGATACACTTAGTTCCATTGATACAGCTGCCATGCCCATTGCACATCTCTTCACATTGTGGGCCGATATATACATTATCAATGGCCCAAGTCACTGGTTGGGACCCAGCAGGATAAAATCCCTGGTACCATCTGAATCTCACTAATCTGAAATAGGTACATAGTATATCCAGGTCAAACAACATTTAGCCGCATATGAAACTACAATGTGCTTTTTGCTAAAACTAATATTCTTACTAAGCTTGTGCCAAAGCTAGCTCTATTACCTTCAATATCCAATACATTTCACTGCTCATTCAACACAGATATATTTAGAGGAAAGCAGAAAGGCTTGATCCACCAGTTTCATTACTTAAAAACAATTAGTTATGAATTTAAACCATCCCTCAGACCACTAATTTCTTAGGAGGTGAAGGGCTGGACTTGGGTGGTTTTCCTTTACCTTTAATTTATAGACTTAGGGCCAGATTGTACCTTGCTCATGTTGCATGGTTTTGAGTGTCACAATTAGCCACACTGATTTCAATGAGATTAGTTGTGGGATAAAGGTGGCACAATCTTGCCCTAAATTAGATGGAAAGAAGAAATTATATGACATGTCAACAGAGAGTCAACTTGGCTTTATACTACTTAATCCTAAAAAGAAAAACATCATGTTGCAAGATGTTAATTTAAATTGTAAACTCCTTGGGGGTGTGGACCTGTCATTTTAAATTTGTCTTCTAAGTGCTATGCACATCTGTGCTGCATATAAATAATAACAGATCAAGGGAAGGAGGGGGAACAAATTAAACAAGCAGAAAACTGTTCTTGAGAGAATAATATAAAATCTCTCCCTGTTCCTTCCCTCAAAAATGAGAAAAGAGGGAAAACAGAAGATGCATAATAAGGAAGAAGCATTAAACTGTGTTGTGGACTTTCTCTAATATGTACCCTTCTAGCTATTTCTAAATTCAGCTGCTGATTCAAGCTGTGTAAACAGTAATACGTGTCTGGTGCACAGGTACTTTGCCTTTTATTTGCCCTTAAATAGCAATTTTAGGGAGTGATTCAGAGAATGGGAGATGGCTGCTTGATGGTGGAATTACTAACAACTGTTTCATAGGAAGTGACCAAATAATCATTTCTCCAGTTGTCAGTAAAATGAATTGACTTTATTGTCTCTTCCTTTACTTTCTGAGACACAACTGCAGAGTGTCCAGGGAGTGTTCTAGACACATTTTTAAAATGAAAATTCCACCCACTGTGGAATACAATGTGACATATGTTGGAAACAGAGGGTGAAATTCTGGCCCCAGTGAAGTCGAGGGGGGAGTTTTGCCATTCACTTCAGTGGGGCCAGAATTTCACCTAGGCTACGTCTATATTGCGCATTCTTGCGCAAGAAGATATGCAAATGAGGCGCGTCGATGAATATCGCTGTGCCTCATTTGCATACCTAATGAGCCGCCATTTTGCGCGAGGAGCTTTTGCGGAAGAAGGAGCAGTCTACACTGCTCCTTCTTGCGCAAAACCCCCCTCTTGTGCAAGAGCCGTTTCTGCTGCTTATTTTCAGGTGACTCATTAGGTATGCAAATGAGGTGCAGCGATGAATGCATATCTTCTTGTGCAAGAATGCGCAATGTAGACGTAGTGTATACAACTGCAACTGCCTATTCTCAGTTTGCTACTAGAGGTGCCCATCTGCTGAGGAAGCACATTCATTTCTGGCAGAGGAAGCCTAATATAAAAGACTAAAAAGGTCTTCACATTGTTTTAATATTGGTTTAATCTCTAGCAAGTGCAGGTGGATGAGAGAATATCTGTTTTTAGAATAAAACAGATGGGTTAGTCTAGGGGAGCTAGTCATGAGCTTTACAAAGATATCAGGATGTAGGCAGTTTGGGATTCTACCTGTAGCAAATCCCATCTCATCTACCTGGTGACAGAAATTCATAACATACACTACTGCCCACGAAACCCACTGCCTTGCTGCCAGCTTCTGACCCAACTATTCAACGTGGGGTATACGCTTACCATATTGGGAAAGAAACTGGCAGGAAGCAGGACTGGTCATCAGCCTGCAGGACAGGAAAGAGAGAAAGAGAAACCCAGAAGGGGGTGCTGGTGGCAGGTGGAATCTATTTGGCAAGTTTGTGGGAGGGCATATGACCCGGGAATGTGTATGTTCAGATCTCTGTTTGGAAAGGAGGAATCAGAGCTTGGGGACAGGCCCAGGCAAATGTGGGACAGATGAGCTGCTGAGGACTTTTCTGTGCTTCATGTGTTAGTCATAAAAACAGAATGCTCATGCTTACAAATTAAACTTTTTGTTTAATTATGAAACACTAGTGTTTTTCAAAATCAGTTCTATTTCATTATATTACATAGGATAGGATTCTCCTAATTCCAGTCCCACAATGAAGTCACTTGTTTAATGGGAAGCCATTCCTAACAGCAGATCCAGAAATCCAGCCTTCGGTTATACAGTTTATTTTCATTCACATGCAGGTCACAGTTTAATCCATGGTGAAAACTGAGAAGCTCTCCTTTTGCTGAACTGGATGGAGAATGGTAGTTGGGAGTATCTCTGACAAAGGAGACTATGCTGTTTTACATTTAAAATAATATGTATTAATAATCCTACAGACAGAAATTACCTTTCTTTGCTAGATATTTATTACTATTTCATTTGTCCTAAAATGGGAACTATAAGTTCATTGATTAACTGATTGTAAGGATTAGTTTCACTGTACTCTGTATCTTCTGAGGAAATGCGTTTTTCAAGTTTTATGCAAGAATACTCTTGGTGAATTACAGCGGACCTCTCCCTTTGCCCTACAAATCCACAGAAGGAGCATTTAGAAAGCTCTGCACCTAAAAAGACCTAGGCCATTTAACACTGACTTCATTATGCAGGTTCCTTTTGTTTGTAGCAATGTTCCCAGTATAAGTGAATCACAAATAGCTTAGTAAGCTTTAAAACGGAATCAGATAAGTAAGTGACTAAGAAAAGAATCAGCAGATATACTACAGAAACTGGGCGATAATTCCAATCTTCATGCTTCAAGACATAAAATGATAATAGGCTGGGGCCAAAAGGATACTTCCTTCAAGAGTGCAGTAATGTTCACTTAGTTACATTATTAAGCATTTACATATTTCTATGAAGTATCCAAGCATTATTCACTGTCCAAGACAAGATAAGAGGCTTATTTTCTGGACTATTCTGGCATGACAATTTTTATGAATTCTTACAAATAGATGTGTTTATTGATGAACATACTTGATGGTGGATGACTGAGGTTGCAAGATCCCCACACTTGGCATGAGCTATGTGTATTGACAGTTTGTGCACAGGATACTGGATTGTCAAAGGGTTTCTTTAACTCTCTACTCCGGGGGAATTTTTGTTGTTGTCTGTATTGTTATTGACATACTTCATGGCAAGTATTTTGAAATAAATTACCAAAATAATTAAAATTGGAATGATTATATTCAGTTGTTTTGACTAAAAAAAATGAAGAATTTTAAAATATTGTTTACAGAATTTGTAATTTTTTGGCACAGAATTCCCCCAGGAGCAACAGTAGGGACAGTAGGTTTCACAAGGGTGCTACTTCCCCAACTCCACATTGCACAGGTGGGTAGAGAAGGGCAGGCGGCAGTGATAGTGGAAGCTTTGCTCCCTGTGCAATACGCCTACCATGAGATGCGAACCACCAGAGTGGCAGAAGTAATCTGTACCAGATGAAGAACTGGCACACTTCACGTTCCCCTTCTGGAAACAGGTGAGCTAGGGAAAGAATCGTGACTCAGGGTGAGACATAACGTCTCCATTTCCTATAAGATGCTTGCTGTGTCAGTAAAGCTAATTCACAGAACTAGAAGACACTTACCCACACAAGTGCAATTTTCCGAAGTGGATAACCTCTCTTCTCCAGCCCTGAGCTGTACCAGCATAGTAAGTGCTGCTCTGATGATGCTCAGTGGAGCAAAAGGAGCTGAGATAGCTGCTACTACTGTAGCACAGTGGAAGAAGCAGGTGCCAGGTTGCCCCTAGATCTCGTGAGAATTCAAGTTTCACTGGGTCTGCAGATGAACTATCAGTGGTGCATCCAATATTGATCTAGAGAAGAAAAAAAAAATCAGAAAGATTGCACAGGACCAAAATGTATCATTTAGCTGCTGACTTGCATGTGGTATGATGCAGAGCTTCATTGCCTAGGAGGGAGCTCAAGGAGAGATTGCATCTCAGGGAGACCTAATCCCTCTCTGAGCAGCCCGGTGTGCTGGGGCACTTTGCAGGCTGTACAATGTTTTAAGATATTGGAGCTTTCTCCTTCTCTTGATACTCTGTATGCCTCTATGTGTGTGTGAGACAACTCCTCAGGGCAGTGACTGCCTCAGAAACTCCTCCAAGGATTGCAGTTGTGAGTGGCATAAAAGAGGTGAAAGTTTCTTGCGCAATCCCCTGCCATCCACCTGTCAAAAGGCATGTCACAGTCCAGGCTATATTAATAAAATTCAACTGCTATTACTAATAAAAATCAGTTAGGTGAATTAAATATTTCTGAAAGGGCAAAAACAGGTTTCTAAGTAAGCAAAAGCCAAAAGCAATAGACCTGCTGTGCCTTGTGATATGGCTATAGTAATTTGGAACATCTCTGGAATGCACTAGACACAATGAGTGAGAAATGTGATTTTTTAAAACATAGACATGATAATAAACAAAATATGCAAAATTCATTGTTCATTAAATGCTCCTTAACCTCACTGTAGTTCTGTTTGCTGTCATACTCCCTAGACAACAGACTTATGCCACGGGAATTAACCCTAAAGGCATGTACTAATCTTTTGTTCAGAGTTGGTATTCTTTTTTTTTTTTTTTGCTTATATAAAACAGTGGGACCTAAAAGGAAGTGTTCAAAACACCTATGGCTAGGTTAGGGTATGGATTTGAGGTCAAAACAGAGATGTAGTTTGAGTTTGGCAATGCTAGAATCTCTCGTGCTGTTCTTATGAGATCCCTGACATAGTGAACAGTAGAAACCTACATAATCAGTAGGCCTTACTAATATTATGGAAAAATTTAATATATAGTTTTATGAAGCATCTGAAACCTTATGGGCGTGCATGAAAATTAATCTGAATTAAATAAAGGTGTGACTTTAAAGTAGATTAGTTAAATTGCATTAAACCCCTGTGTGGATGAAGAATTAAAGTGGCTTTAATGTGGTTTAGTTTAATTTACTTTTTGGGAGTGAATTTTAATTCAGATTAATCTTCCCAAGTGTTCCTGTGTAGAAAATCCCTAAAACATATTTTGGCATGCCCATAATATAAAATAATCTGATTTCCTCTCTCATATGTGTTTGTATAAAAATATGCTTGTAGTTTGGAATGGTTTATGGCATGGTAACAGTTACAAAGACATAATAGACTGGACAGAATCAGGGTTGTTAATACACTTGTGGGATGAGGAGACCTTCAAGAATAAAATATATTGTGCTACATTTACCATATCAGAAGTAAAAAAAATCACATTACAGACAAAATGCTAAGAACAGATGAAAACCATATAAAAAAGTTGTTTCCCATATCTTTTTTGGGATTGTAGTTTTATTTCTAATGTTCTGATCCTTAACTTAAAACAAATGATTCTTGAAAGCCAGTGACATATATGTGCTACATATAGTTGTTGAGAACACACCCTGTAAAGCTTCCCTTATTACTCCACTATGCACAAGAGACTTGCCAACCTACTATAACTAGAAAATTCACCCATCTGGGAATTAAGAGAGATGCTTGATCAGATCTAGTTCTGGTACTCTTGAGACACATACTGAAACTTTACTGAATTATGTATACTAGCTTCATTCATACTAATGTCCTCAAAAACCAAGAGCTGAAAGCATTTAACTTTTTTCATACCAAGGTTGTACCAAACACAAGCATTTAGGTCTTTTGAGGCTAACACTCTGAAGACTTGCAGTATCTTAATGTGAACAGGCTTTTAATCCATTTTTAAAAAAATAAAACAATTTGTGTTCTATATTTTATTAATTAGTTGCATGACCAATTGAAATGTGCATTAGTACACAGCCAAATCTAATTTTCTTAGAACACTTCACATACCATTTCAGCAACAGTTTATAGGCCAAAATTGATGTTCGTTTGGAGCTAGAATATGCTACATACATGTGGAACATGCATACAAGGTTGGTTTTTTTATGGTATTTTAAGTATAATGATAGGATCCAGTCCCACAAAACACATATTACTGGGAATAATGGTAATTTCCATGAATAGCCCCACTAACTTTATGGCAGGAAGTATTAGTTTAGCAGCAAGACTGGTTCCTTTCTAGCTACCTACATGCCTGTGAGGAAACCATGTTGGGGGTTAGTTTCAATAAGCCTTTCACAATCAGTGTTTTTTAAAGAATACAATTTCAATATACTTTTATTTAGGGTAAGATCATTGCTTTCCCTATATTTCTGTGCAGTGGAGAAAAGGCGCTCGAGTCACCCCCTTTCTCACCTGCATCAGTTATCCTTCCCTCCCCATTGTGGGTCACAGTGAAGGCAAAGAGCTGCTTCTGCTCTTCTGCCTTCTCCTCCACAGCTGGGTAGAGAGTAGGCAGGCAGGAGCAGAGAATGGGTGGAACCTTAGCTCCACTGACTCATTGTTAGAGCCAGTGCAGATAAGGTGATGTGGAGAAGAAAGGTATTTGCTACTGTCCCTTACTCCTCGCAACTGCACAGACTGAAGGCACCCTCAGCATTCGATTTAGTGGGTCTTAACACTGTTCCTTGCCAGGTCTGCTTGTGGAGGCAGCTACACACTTAATGAGAGCAGATGTTGAAGTTACAATGCAAGCCTTCATTTTATTTTGATAGTCATTTTCTTGTCTTTAGATTTTCTCAGTGGAGATTTTCCAACTCTGAGGACAAGAACTTTAATGTTAGTATAAATATATATATATATAGAATCAGTTAAAAGAATTGCAAGAAAACAGAACAATTTGGGAGATAAATTTTCATTGGCTGTATGATAAAAGGCTGCTAGCCACACCCACAACAAGAATGGTGAACAGCTGCTAAACCATATAAAATAGTTTACAGTTATGGGAAATTATACAGATCTCTATATTTGTGCAAACACCAGAGAAGAAACAAAATACCAAAATGAGATCAAGAAAGATTAAAACTCCCCCTACAAGAAAACAAGGTTACATTGTGGGAATAAGTACCTCAAATTGGATTATGGTGTTCTCATTCACATTCACATCCCTTGTTGTAATGGAATGTTCTCCAACTTCATTTGAAACAAATACCATAGCAGAATCTTCCTCCCTATGACAAAAAGAAAGGGGTATTTTAAGTCTGGTTTATTGGATGGACATTTATTTCCTGTTTATTACTGAGAGGTGGACTCTATTTATACGTACGGTGCTCCCTTTGATGAATATGGACAATAAAGGCCAATATTACCACCAGGGTAGAAAAGCCAGTTATCCTCTTTAGGCCCAAAGTCAAATGTATCCAGAAGCATAACAGGATTCTTTAGGTTGTTTCCATCAATAATGAAGTCATCTATAACCCATATTTCTTCTTTCTTGCCTAAAAAGAAATGGGGAACATATTACATTAACTGTTAGAGGAGAGCACAGGAACTATAAACTATGGGCCGGAATGCAAAAGTTTCACTGGATGGGGCAAGAGAGGGAACCTTTTTTGTGTTGGGGGTCACTGACCCACAGAAAAATCAATCAGGGACCACACAAGTGAGAAACAAAAACAAAACAAAAAAGCCCTCACTGACCTGGCCTGCAAGTGAGAAGGAGGAAAAAAAACCCTCTCACAGATGTGACCCCCAACTGAGAAGCAGAAAAAAAAAGAGACATTCACTTCACTGCCCTCATGCTCCAGCCCCATGAGGGGTTGGGGAAGGGCTGGATTAACTCTTCTGGGCGCTTGGGGCTAGTAGATTTTGTGGACCCCATAGGCTCTGGGGTGGGGGACAAAAAGGAGGGGTTTAGTGTGTGGGAGTGGGCTGCCAGGAAGTGGGGTGGGAATGCAGGGTATGGGCAGGAGGGAGGGGGCAGGAGTGGGCTAGGGGTGTGGGTTCTGAACAGGAGATAGGGTGCAGGAGTGGGGTAGAGGTCAGGGGTGTGGGGTCTGGTTGGTGAGGTGGTGTGCAGGAGTAGGGTGGGTGTGAGGGACCTGGGTAGGAGGTAGGGTACAGAAACAGGGTGGAGGTGGGGGGTCTGGGAAAGAAGTAGGGTTTAGAAGCAGGCTTGGGATGGGGATGTAGGGTCTGGGCAAGAAGTAGAGTGCAGGAGTGGTCTGGAGGTGTGGGGTCTGGGTGAGAGGTTGGGTGCAAGAGCAAGGTGGATTGTGGGGGTGAGGATGCGGGGGGTCTAGGCAGGAAGTAGGGTGCTGGGGATGAAGGGTCTGGGTGAGTGTGGGGTGCAAAAGGGGAACAAGGATTGGGGTGCCTACCTGGTGCTGTTCCGGGGGGCATAGGTGGTTCCACGCTGCCTTGCGCTTGCAAGCACTCCCTGCTAGTACTCCCACTGGCTGCAGTTCCCAGCCAGTGGGAGCCAGGAGAGTGGAGCTTGCAAGCGTGTGCAGGGACGGAGCTTCCCTGCACTGCCATTCCCCCAGCCAGGGGGGAAGGGGAATGGTAGTGGCAGAGCCTCTTCCTCCTTCCTATCAGGCAGAGCCTGTGGGACATACCCAGCCTGCTTTCACTGTTAAAACTTTATACCTTATTTCTAATCTGAATTTTTCTAGCTTCAGCTTCCAGCATGGGACTGTGTTATACCTTGCTCTGCTAGACCAAAGAGCCCATTATCAAATATTTGTTCCTGATGCAGGTACATATAGACTATAATCAAATCACCTCTTCATCTTCTCTTTGTCTAGTTAACAAGATTGAGCTCCTTGAACTGTTACTCTAAGGCATGGCTACTCAACTTTGGAAGCCCCGGGGACCACAATGATACTCATAGCACATGCAAATATATATGCAAATAGCATCTTTCATACTGACAGGCATGAATAAAAAGGACTTCCCACAATGCCCCGGTGCTCCCGGCACCTCCTCCCTTGGGGTTAGAAACGCTGACACCCTATGCCCTTCTGTTCCAGCCAGCCCGTTCGCTTGTGTCTTTCAATGCTCACCCCGCCTGGGAGACACCTCGTCGTTGTGGAGCGTGTTCCCAGTGGAGACCATGTTCAAAGGATCCCACCCATGGGCCACATGTTGAGCCACGGGTAAACCCAAACCGCCCTGTGGGCCGCAAATAAACAGGCTGCGGGCCACATGTGGCCCATGGGCCGTGTGTTGAGTAGCCGCACTGTAAGGCATGTTTTCTAATCTAATCATTCCTGCAGCTCTTTTCTCAACAATACCCAATTCATCGGCATCCTGTTTGAACCATGGACAGCACAACTGAACACAGCATTCCAGCATCAGTCATACCAGTCACAAATACAGAGGAAAAATGTTTCTACTCCTTCTTGAGATTCCCCTGTTTATGCATCCAAGGATCACATTAGCCTTTTGGCCATAGTGCTGCACTGGATGTTTGTGTTCAATTGATTATTTACCATGACTCCTTAATCTTTTTCAGTCACTGCTTCCCAGAAAAGAGTCCCCCATCCTGAAGGATGGCCTACATTCTTTGTTGCTTATATACATTTCCATGCTTCTGAGCTGGACAGGATGACTCTGTGGCATAATTGCCTCTTTCTAGATTAGAGCAAACTTAATTCCACCATGACCCCCTTCTGACAACAGAAGTTACTACAATGGGGCCAACGCCCAAGCCTCACCATCTTGGGGGAGAGAAAAGCCAAAGCTTGTGGGTTTCAGCTCTGAGCAGGGCAGGACTGCAACCTGAGCCCTGCCATCCAGACTGAAGCTTAAGCCCTACTAATCGAGGCTGAAGCTGCCCTGGGCAATGGGTCTCAGACTTCGGCTTCAACCTTGAGCTCCAGTAAGTCTAACACCAGCCCTGGTGATCCCATTAAAATGGGGTTGTTGCAACATAATTTGGGGTCCTGACCCAGAGTCTGAGAGCCACTGTACCAGATAACCCACAAAGTGAGTATGATGTTGATCAGAGAGGAGGCTGCCAGGCCTTCTCTCTAGGATGTACTGTCTAAAAGGGAGGATGCAGTTGAACATTTGTGGGAAGTCCACAAGAAAGATGAAGTGGGGGAGGATTATTAGGACCGGGTCTGAATAGACTTTTAGCTAGTTAAACCAACCAATGGTGACCTAGAAGTGTAATCACTATCTACACCTAAAATCTAGGTAACAACAAAAAGCTGAGTCTATAACCAAGAAACCCAAACACTTGAGATAAAACAATTATGATATTATTGTATTTAAATTATCCTAGAATTTTTCAATGCTTTGACGTCAACATCATGCTATGAATTATTTGTGGGGATCACTGAAATATTTCTTCTTCATCAGATGCATATCCTAAACTCAGCATGAACTGACAATATCCCTTTGGATTTATATATTGCTTTGAAGATTATATATTACTTTCCACTTTAACAGATTAAGCATTAAGTATATTTTTCTTATTCTCCTTTTAATGCCTTCTGGAGCACATTGGGCCTGATTCTCATTTAGGGTATATCTAAACTACATCCCTTTTTTGATAAAGGGATGTAAATTTGACGTATTGAAATTGTAAATGAAGCTGGGATTTGAATTTCCCACGCTTCATTTAAAAAAAAAACCAAACAAAACAAAAAAACCCATGATCCAGATGGGGATCTTTCAACAGAAATGCCCCATTTTGAAAGATCCTGTAACCCTCATCTTTCAAAACGGGGCTTTTCTGTTGAAGGATCCCCGTCTTGACCACCGGCTTCATTTACAATTTCGATACGTCTAATTTACATCCCTTTATCGAAAAAGGGATGTAGTTTAGATGTACCCTTACACTAATGACCCTACACAGCCATAGCTGTGTAAAGGGTGCTTAATGTAAATGACAATCAGGCATATCAAGAGTAATAAGACAGCCCTTAATAAATGTAATTTTGTAAACCGCCCCCCCCCAGGACCAAATCCTGCTCATTTTATGCAAGTAGTCTCAGTGATATTAAATTACACACTTTTACTTTAAAACATCCACCAATATTGTGGAAACTGCATGCATAAAAAGTGCAAATGTAATGGTATTGTAATGTCTAGCAAATCAAATCCAAAAAACTTGACATTTGAGTATTACACACCCTGTATATAATTACAACAGAATACTGCACAAGATTCAGAGTCCTGATTATTATTTAGTCAAAGTAAACAACTTCAGAAACATAACTATGTAAGCATGTATTTGGAACAACATGTGTTTATCATCATTACCACTATTGTAAGGTTGCCAGAGCCTGAAACGTGTAGAATTGGTTTGCGCAGTGTATGGCAGTGGAACGTTAATGAAGAGAACATCAGTAGTTTGAGTGAAGTAAAACTCATCTATTAGATCCCAAGTGATGCCACCATTGATGGAGTATTGTAGCAGAATAGAATGAGACCTCTCGGGGGTACCTACAGCAGAGTGAATACATTAAAGTTCATTATAATCGGATTTGCAAGAAACTCTACTTCAAAAACATATATTCATATTGAAATGTAATTAGGCTACCCTTTCATTACAGATTTTTACACTGTGCATTACTGGTTTTTTTTTATAATAACTTTAACTGTTGGCAGGCAATCACTTACCCCACATATGCTTCCTCCTGAGTAGTCACCTGAATGGAACTCTGGAAAATGCTACTGATGTCGGGGTGACATTTGCATGGACATTATAAATATACATAATAACAGTTAATTTACTTGGACAAGGGCTGCCAACAGAACTGCTGTGTCCCTGGGCAAGGTGTATGTGGTAAGCTGGCTCCAGGTCCTCTAGAAGAGGTTGAGCCTCAGATGGAAGGAGTGAGGGTATGGGTTAGCCTCCTGCAGCCAGCCCTTCAGCACTGCCTAGGGCTTGTGACTGTGGCTGCAGCAGCTAGAGCGCTGGGTCCTTTAAATTACTGGGTCCTGGTGAAGCCGCCCCTATTCCCCCCTGTTAATTGCCCTGACTTGGACACAAAGCAATCTCAGCATTATCATTTTTTATTTCAGGACAACTAATTTCTTTCCCCACAAAACAACCACCATTTTTCAACAAATCAATTTTTTTTATTGGTGCATAGTTTCACTTATTATTATTGTTGTTGTTGTTGTTAAATTAGCACCACAACATCCACATATATAGGACAGATAGGGTATGTCTACATTGCATTCCTGCTTCGAGAGAGGAATGCAAATGCAGACAAGTGAAATTGCAAATGAAGTGCGGATTTGAATTTCCCGCGCTTCATTTGCATAATCGCTTCCCGCCGCTATTTTGAAATACCCTATTTCGAGATGAAAAATGCCATGTAGACACAGTTATTTTGAAAGAAACCCTGAGAAACAGGGTATGCTAGATTAAAGATTTTGCTGACTCAGAGAGGGCACTGCAGGGTCTGGTGTGGGAGGGGGACAGGAGTCGGGTGCTTACCTGGCATCCCGCTCCCCGGGGAAATGTAGCTCTGCACCTCATGCTACTCCCAGGCACCACCCCCGCTGCTATGGGAGTGGCTGGGAAAAGCTGTAGGGGAAGTGGGTTGCTGCGCTGCCATTCCCCCAGCTGGGGGGAGAAGGAGTGGGAGCAGCAGTGTGCAGAAACGCTTCCTTCTCCATACCACAGGTATTCCTGGATTAGGAACACCTGGAGTACAGAGGTTCAATTGTATCACAGATAACAGCAGTCATTTGGCACAGAGACTGATTTAAGTGATAAGTTATGTACCCCAGTTAATAGTTCTGCAGTTTTATATTTGAGTTCCTGCAAAACTCCTGGGCAAATACCATCTGATCCTGGGGACTAATTACTGTTTCATTTATCAGTTTGCTCCAAAATCTCCTCTTCTGACACTTTAATCTGAGAGTTCCTCAGATCTGTCACCTACAAAGAATGACTCAGGTGTGGAAATCTCCCTCTCATCCTTTGCAATAATGATGATGCAAAGAATTCATTTAGCTTCTCTACAATGGCCTGGTCTTCTTGGAGTGCTTCATTAGCTTCTACATCATTCTGTGGCCTGACTGATTGTTTGGCAGGCTTCCTGTGTCTGATGTACTTATACAAAGTTTTGCTGTTAGTTTTTGCATCTTTTGCTAGTTGTTCTTCAAATTCTATTTTGGTATGCCTAATTATACTTTTACATTTGTTTTGCCAGAGTTTATGCTTTACTCACTACCTCACTAGGATTTGACTTCCCATGTTTTTTTGGGGGGAAGGGGATGTCTCTTTTACTCTGTTGTTTAGAGAGAGGATGGTGGGACTGTTCCCTCTAATTTCTGTTTTATTAACCTCCTATTTTTGTGTACTTTCCCTTTTTGAAGTTAAATGCTACTGGGATTGATTTATTTGGAATGTCCCCCCTTTTCAAGGAGATTACATTTAATTACAGTTAATTAATCATAGAACCCTAGAACTGGAAGGGATCTCAAGAGGTCATTGAGTCCAGTCCCCTGCCCTCACATCAGGACCAAGCACTGTCTAGATCATCCCTGACACTTGTCTGTCTAGCCTGCTCTTAAATATCTCCAGAGATGGAGTTTCCACAACCCCCCTAGGCAATTTATTCCAGTGTTTAATCACCATGACAGGAAGTTTTTTCTGATGTCCAACATAAACCTCCCTTGTTGCAATTTTAGCCCACTGCTTCTTCTCCTATACTCAGAGGCCAAGGAGAACAATTTTTCTCCCTCCTTGTAACACCCTTTTAGATATTTGAAAACTGCTATCATGTCCCCTCTCAGTCTTCTCTTTTCTAAACTAAACAAGCTCAATTCTTTCAGTCTTCCCTCACAAGTCATGTTTTCTAGACCTTTAATCATTTTTGTTGCTCTTCTCTGAACCTTTTCTGATTTCTCCACATCTTTCTTGAAATGCGGTGCCCGAAACTGGACACAATACTCCAACTGAGATCTAATCAGCACCAAGTAGAGTGGAAGAATGACTTTTCGTGTCTTGCTCACAACACTCCTGTTAATGCATCCCAGAATCATGTTTGCTTTTTTTTTGCAACGGTATCACACCGTTGACTCATATTTAACTTGTGGTCCACTATGACCCCTAAATCCCTTTCTGCAGTACTCCTTCCTATTGATTGTTCCTTCTAAGTGGAGAACTTTGCATTTGTCCTTATTAAACTTCATCCTATTGTCCTTTTTAAATTTCATCATATTGTGGTTCTCCTACATTCACTTCTTAGACCATGTCTTATGTCTCTCCTCTCATGGATTCCAGGACAAGATGCTCCAAGAAGCAATCATTAATAGTGTCTAGCAATGTTCTCTACATCCTGAAGTGATACATTCCCAGTAGATATGAGGCTAATTGAAATTGCCTATTATTATTGGGTTTTCTGTCCTGTGTTTCAGAGCTTAAAAAACTGTCAGTAATACCTAGTTAGTAACACAAGGCCATATTCTAAAACTTTCACTAATGCTGAATAGCACCTTGCTCCAAAAGTAGATCTCATAGGGAGTCTACAAACCTGCTTCAGAGTCTGACCCTCAATGTTTTGAGCATGGGTGCATCTTGGAATGATAAATTGTTTTTTAATCTAGGCAACATAAGTCTAGGTAGAAACTGTGTCTGACATAATAAGCTAGAGCTGGGGTTTCATTTTGAGGCCAAATTATAAATCTCTGGATAAAAGGAAGTAGGAACAGAAGAGGGTGGTAGTTTTAACAAGAGTAGAGATAACAGCACACCTATAATTCATTTGATGTTTCTTCTTAGAATATGTAAGGTGACCCAATTTGGTATTAAGATGAACATGATAAAAATCCCACAGAAGTTTCAATGTTAAAGTAATGGCCACTTAAATTAATTTCATAAATTTAAACCCATATACTTCTCAGTAGTGAGAAACGACTAAAGCTACTAAAACCCCCCATAAATAAAAATTGAACCTACCTTTTGCTATAAATTTAAATGAAAACTGGATGTATATAGTATTTGTACAATCTAGATCTCTTGAAACAAGCATTCTCAGCCCTTCCTGTAAATACAGAACAGACACAAAAATTACGGTTTCCCACATGTTATATTAGTATATCTACATTTCAATCTTTCTACATAGTTCCAAATAAGTACTGTAAAGGGTTACTTAAAAATCAAGAAACAGAACTGATAAAACTATTTATTTCCAGAACTGATGTCTGCTTTTACAGAAATACCTGCCACTTGAAAGTAAGCTGCATTATGAAATCTGCATTATTATAGCTGTTTTATGAGTATTCTAAATAGAGTTTACACTTAGCTTGAATTTTTCATTTTATGGTAATATTAGAACATTTAACTAGGATTGCTTGGGTCCTTAACTCTATTTTTGTTTTTCTTCATTTCAATCATTGTCGTGGGATGGGGCAGGAGAAGAGGGGTTCAGTATACAGGCTGCCCCAGGGAGAGAGGACAACCCCAACCCTCACTCAGAGCAGCAGCTTGGGACCAGGTGAGAAGCGCCTCTCCATGGCTGCAGCAGCTCCAGTAGGCACAGCTGTGGGAGGGGTACAGGTCCCCCAGCAGGGCAGATCCAGGTTCGTTTACCCCCTGTACTCCTCAGCCAGAGTGAAGAATGCAGCAAAATGCAATTTTCCCTCAAATAGGAATGTTTGGTACTGGTAGTGTTTCCGGCAGTAGATAAACCTTGGAATTTTGCAGTGGCACTGTCTGACGAGGATATAGAAATGTGTCCACTAGAACTACTGAAATCAAGAATTTCCCCTGGATCAGGAATGAAACTGCAGCGGCTTGGTCTACATCAAAACTTCATTTTCTTCATCCCCTTGTCAATTCTTTTGAGGTCTAGAATGGCTCTGATGCACATGCTTCAGTACCATGAAGAAGATGTAGTAGAGCGCAGATGACCTTTCTTCGTAGAGAATACTCTCTTTCACTTCCATATTCAGGAAGATATTTGTTCTGGACCACACTGTGTTTTTTAGGATCATGGAAGATGGGTGATCGGAGGAAAAACAGAAGGGGTGGAGCCCACAACTGAAGGGAGCATCCCTGATACACTTGACTGTAGTTGATGCAACCTATTCCTCTAGGACAGGGGTCAGCAACCTTTGACTCTTGGCCCATCAGGATAATCTGCTGGTGGGCCGTAAGACATTTTTTTGATGTTGACCGTCTGCAGGCACAGTCTCCCATAGCTCTCAGTGGCTGCAGTTCGCTGTTCCCAGCCCATAGGAGCAGTGGGAAGTGGTGTGGGCTGCTGGGGAGAGTGCGTTAAACAATTATTTGCAAGGTTAAATAATCCAAGCTCTTTTAGTCTCCACTCAGAAGGTAGGCTCTCCATTCTTCTGGTCATCGTGATAGCCTATCTCTGCACCTCTTCTATTGAATCCATATTCTCTCTTAGGTCTTTGTGTCCAAATGCTATAATACTCAACTCAACTATTCAGTGGAGCTTTGTGGAAATACTGGTGTATTATCAACAACATTGCCACTGCCATTAAGCTTTTATATAGATCCCAAAGTGCTTCAGAAAGGAGGCAAATATTGTTACATACTCCTTTTAAAATGGGGCTAGATCAAAGCACATTGAAGTAGCATTAATGTGTGTCAGCAGAATTCACCTGGAGAGTTAGTCCCTGGCAGGTTAGCTTGAGGTAGAGTCGCACTGTAGGTGGCTAGTGGCTGTGAACTAATTGTTCATGTAGACAAGACCTAAGTGGATGGCCCTAACTTCGGGTAGATCTGGGAGTCAGAACCATTGTATATTCAGCAGGGATCTGGCAAACCCAGCCTCTGCATGGAGTTCCTGACAGTTTTCATCTCTTCCAAGGTCACCTTCCCTCAGGTATTTCTTCAAGAAGGATCAGTCCAGCTTTAGGACAGTTAAAATATTCTTAGCATGAGTTTGGTTATCTGAAGTTGTTTAACTGGAATGGAAGCTGTACAAAGAAATATTCTTAAAGATTTCATTCATACACCTAAATTAACATTTACACTTCAATTTTGAGAAGCATTGAACTTAATAGTGTGACAACATAGATGTGCATGCTAGCTGAAAATGGTTTGCATGTCAGCTCAAAACTAAGACCTTGTGTGAACAAAGACATATCTTAAAGTTATAGAGGAAGTGTAAAGTTTGGAAAGTAAGCTCTATTCTGTCTTACATATTTGATGTTTTACTATATACATACATAGTATACATATATTGAGTGATAGAAAACAGGTACATTCAACAGGCCCCTTTTCCCTGAGTAAGCTAACATTGGCTACTCCAGAGCAATCAAATTACCTGGAATCAATCAGGAACTTGCTAGAATCAATTAAGATGGTTAATTAGGACATCTAGACCTAATTAAGAACTGACTAGTACTGATTAAAGAGACTTCCCTTGAATAAATTCATAGTGTGCAAGGAGCTGGAATAAGAAGGGCTCTGCTGGAGGACTGGGAGGTACAAATGTTATCAGGTACCAGGAAGAAGGTCCTGTGGAAAGGATAAAGAAGGAGCTAGGGAGGGGCCATAAGGAATAATAGCAGTCATGCAGCTGGCTCTAGAGATGTTGCAGATAGCTGCTATCCATAGCTCCTTTGGTCTCCACCCAGAGACTCTGCTAGAACCCAGAATAGAGGGTGGGCCCAGGTTCCTCCCATTCCCCAACTCCCTATCTGCCATGGGAGAGTTGACCTGGACAGTATGACACACCAGAGGTGAAGGACTACTTTGGGAAAGGGTCTGGCCTGTCCATGACCCGCCAGCAGGGGCAGCAGAGACTATGGAGATTGTTCTCTTCCCTTTCCCCTATGCTGGCCAATGATGAGGATGGCTAAATAAGTGCCATGTCTGTGCACTGGGCGAAAGCATCTAAACGGAGGGCCACTGTGAGCCTCTGAGGCAAGCAGTCTGTCTGAAACTACAGGACCCACCACGGCAGAGAAGGAGCTTTGTCACAATATATATAATATATATAAAATAAACTTAATTTTGTGAAGTTCTTTAGATTTTTTTTAAAGTACTCTCCCCCTGTATATACATGTACACACAACATAATTAAATATAAAATAATGCCAAATAATCCACATCTTACAAAATTTTCAAATATAAACATGGGGGGTGAGATTTGTAAAACTAGTAGGGGATTCAGATTCACATCTCCCATTAATTTTTCCAAGCCAATTTTTCCAAAGTTTGGGCACACAACTCCCTCTAAATGAGATTTTTTTCAAAGTCAGTTATGGGAGTTGTGTGTCCAAGCCCCGTAACTGGCTTGGAAAAATCTCAATCATGGAGTTTTGGTCTCATCTTTCAGCTTTGTTAGAAATGACAGCAGAAGTTAAGTAGTAATTGGAACAATAACATGTTAAATGTTCAAAAAAGGAAATGTGCTAAACGCAGTGACGGTAACTCAGGCCAGAAAATAATATCAAAAGGTGAAAAATAATCACTTGTTTAAATTATTAAAACAATCATTTGCAGGAAACAAAGAAAGGATCATATACTTGCTATTATTAAGAGTGTTGCTATTTTATTAAATGTCTGAATTTTAAATATCTAACCCCTTTAAAAATGAGAGTGGTTCCAGATTTGATTGTGTCACTGTTCAGGTTTCCCCTCTCGGCACCGTAGACTTCAGGCCAAAGATCAGGATGCAAGTTACCATTGAAGTCATCTTTCAGAACAGAAGGCAGAGGAGCAACAGGGACGCAGTAGGGACCTCCAAAGCCTCTGTCACACCTGACAACACATTGGTGGGAAAAAGGGATTATCTATCTGGGGTAAAAAAAACCAAACACCGTGATGGTGAAAACAGCACTTGAAAAAGTAAGTTTTGTTTACTCACACACAATGGCCTGAGTCACAGATTCCATGGCCTGAGCACATCCAGGGACATCCTGTAGCCAAGACTACATTATCAATAGCCCAAGAATCTGCTCCAGGAGTGTAATCATACTGAATCCATCTGAAACGTGTTCTGGGAGAGCTAGTGAAACAGAACAAACATAACTCAGTTTGAAAAACAGCATTCTAGTCCATATTTGGGAAAGGCAGCAGAAATATCTTGAATGAATTGCAGCTGAAACTGATCTCTATCCTGAAGTCTTAACTCAGGCAAAATTCTAATGGGCTCTAATAGTAATAGTATAGCCAGGGCCGGACCGAGCCATTCCGGCGCCCCGGGCAGACAGTTTAATTGCGCCCCGGGTTGGGGGAAGGCGCATGTGCAGCCCTACTCCCGCCTGGCGCGTGGGGAAGGGCGCACGGAGCTGGTGGCGGCAGGACGCACGTGCCCGGTCCGGCCCGGCCCAGCCCGGCTACCGTTGCTGGCGCGCAGCCCGGGGCCGCCTGGGGTGGGCCGAGCCTGGCCGTGCAGGGCCCCGTGGCCGCGGGGGAAGGGCGCTGCTGGCCGGCGCTGCGGGGGTTAACGCGGCTCCCGCCCTGGGCAGCCGCTGCAGGGTGGCCACTGGGAGCTGCTGCAGCCTGCGATCCGGGAGCTGGGCACGCGGCACCTGATGATAAGGGGCGCTGTGCGCCCCTTACAGCTGCCATCAGGCGCCCCCCCATAGGTTGGCGCCCTGGGCTGCTGCCCAGCTAGCCCATGCCTTATTCTGGCCCTGAGTATAGCCCATAGAGAAACTCATTAAGTATATTAGGGTTATTGTGTCTCTGTCTCTTCAATATCGTACTCTCTGAGTCTCAGGTTTTCAGTACTGTACACATAGCACTTTGTCTGCACTGGGACATGTGCGATGCTGGATTAATTGCTTAGAATTATGGTTCAGATTTGTGCACTGTTTAACACAATATGGTTGAACAAGAAGCATTAAACATGTTAGTAATCAATAGCTTGTTGCCAGCGGTGCCAACAGCCTTGCCAGGCCCCTAAACAAGGTGCAGAGGTAGGAGGGGGGAAGGAGCTGCTCTGCGCCCCCAGAAGGAAGTGGGGCCTCAGACAGAAGAGTCAGGCCTGGGGCTAGGCAGCCCTCAGCACTGCTTGGAGAGCACCATACCTCCCTCTCAGCCATCAGAGCTGCACAGAGCATGTGGCACTCCAGCAGTGATTTAAAGGGCCTGGGGCTTCTGCTGTGGCAGTTGCCCTCTTTGCCCCGCCCCCCCATTGATGGGCCTGCTTGTTACACATACAAATAACTTTTCAATGCAGCTAGCAGTTTATCTGTATTAATCAGTTTGTTATAAACTAAATTATGTCAGGGCTAAAATTCAGACAACCGAGAACCCAATCCTGTGCCCGCTGAGACAGAAGTAGGATTGGAGCCTGTGTATTCTTATCAGAGTTTTAAAAATCATAATTTCATTAGCATAAGGTGGCAGATGAAAGACCTTATTCAGGAATGAATTTATATATATTTCTATTGCTCATCATACAGTATATGATGGTTACTTGGAGGAAAAATATTTAAAAAAATAAACAAAGATGCTAATACGTGTAGTGGGTTTTGGCGAGGTAAAGCATTGAATTGTGTAACTCTAATTATTATTATCATTATTGTGAAAATACTTAGCATTATACACTTTAATGTTGTTCCTAAACTTGGAGAACAAGTTCATTCAGAAAGCTGACCTCAGCACAACTATCATGTTTCGTAATAACTCATCACGTGCACATTAAGGAGCAGGGTCTTAATTCTTCCTAAAAATGGAATTTCATTCCCAATCAGAGAGGTTGATGTTGGCAGGTTCAGCAGCAGCATATTCTGATTTGCTATAATGTCATGATTAATGCTGCCTTATTGAGTGTCACATGATTATGCTATGTAACATTCAGCTTTTTATCATTCGTATACTAATACGATAATGACTTAATTAAACATGACAAAGGAGGAGGAGGTGGGGTCCTATTACTGTAAAAGTTTAAGTGCATAAATCTTGATCTGAAATGGCATTGAACTTATCTGTGCCCATGGCAAAATGCCTTTATTTAAGGTGTTTTTCTTCTGAAACGAATGAGTGCATTAATTTCTGACATATCATTTGGTGTATCTTCAAAACCCCATAGTAGATTTACAACCCTTGTTATGGTTAAGTCATAAGCAAGGCTCAAGAATTCACTCAGCTACATTTGATACTTTCACAGATTCATATTACATCTGTTGAAATATTTTAAAGTGCAGTTTATATGGATGATGTATTTATTTTCTGGAACATTCTATATTGAATTATTAAGAAGATTCAAAAGATTCCCAAGATGAGGCGTATTTGTTCGGATTAGTTCAGAAAAGCCTGCATTTTGATATACAGCCAACATAACAATTCTCACATGGTTGCAAGTGGAAGGTAGACAGTAATTCGCTTCCAGTTCTGGAATCTTTCTGATCTGTAAATTGAACTCTCAGTGTAATGCCGACAACCTATACTTGGAGGAACACACTCTTCAGTCACCAGGTGCCAGTCTCTCCCACTGTTTAAGGAATACTGCAAGTGAATGCCATGGGAATCACTGAATGGCTTACTGCAACCCATGCTCAGCTCAAACTGCAGAAAAGTGGAGGCTGACACATGGAAATCCCAAGTCTCAGCATAGCGAGGTTTTCCTAAAAAAAGAGAAAATATTTTCAATGGTGTGTAATGTTTGTTTTTTCCTTTTCCTCAGCATTTTCAACTTTACAGTCTGAAATCATTTCTCTTTTCCGAACAGACTATTATATAGATATCCCCTATTTTTTAAAGTGGATCTTATAAAGATATAAGCCATGTGTAGCCCGAAAAATAGGCCCATTCAGGCCTTCCTTTGGTGACACGTACCAATATCTTCACTGAATATCAGAGCTGTATCCATGGAGAGACAGTCAATATCTACTTGACCCCCTTGGATCCTGTACCAGTTTGTTTGTAAGTCCACAGACGCATCAAATTTATCTTGAAAACCAGTCTGAGAGCTGTCATTCATTCCTATAAGGACATCATCCAAGGCCCACTGTGCTGAATGTTTACCTACAAACAGGAAGACAAGAAGGTCAGTGAAGCCCCAGTAGGATATTTAATTATGTCTGCACTATGCATGCAGAGTAGCTAAATTGTTGGACAATTCCAGTACCACCTTCTTGTGAGGATAGAGTTCAAGCAATTAAAATCTTCTTGCTAACCACACCTGGCAAGTTATTCAAGTTCTCCTCTTCTTGCCTACAATCCCATTGATCCATTTCCCTCTACACTCTCAGTCACGCTGGATATCCTTCTACTGTACTTCCCCCTACCCCGCTTTAATGCTACCTAACTGGGAAGCAGGAGGAGAAAAAAATGACAACTTAATCTTATAAATTGTTGGCAAAACTTACACCAAGATTATAAACAGCACATCTAAGTAACCATATAAACTTACTTGGCCTGCTCCCTGATTCTCATTCCTTCCTGTCTGTTGTTAATCATAAAGTTAGACTGTAAACAGTTTGGTGCTGGAACAGTGCAGTTATTTGCTCTGTAAAGCACCATGCATGTTTACAGTCCTCTATAAACAATAACAATATCAATAATAATATTATGACTGAGAAAAAACCTATTAGGCAGTAAGCTATGGAGAGCCCAAGAGCCAAATCTGTGCTGTTGTGGCTGTAGAGATATAATATATTTTAATTTGCTTTTCCTCAATTAAAATTTCCATGCCATTAACCTTATTTCCAAGTACTGGAAGGCCGGATGTTTGTTCTATTGGAAAGCTGCTTATTACGTTTTTAGTAAAGCATTGCATACCATGTTGAGGTTGCCACCATCGGAAAGCAGTTGCAGATGTTTTTGCTTCACGAGGTAGTTCTATTGAAACAATCTGTGGTTCTAAGTAAGACATGAAATCCAGCTCTCGGAGCAAATGCCAGGTTATTCCATTGTTATTTGTGTATTGAACTACAAGCCCTGTATTAAAAATGAACAGTCATTTATTTAAACCGCATGGAAAAAATAAGGCCAATCTTTCAGTCCTTATTCAGCCAAATCCCTTTACAGGTTGTACCTCCCTAAACCGGGACTCTCTGGACCACAGATGTTCCTGGACCAGAGAACCCCAGGCCAGTGGGCTGGCAGCAGGGCTGGGAACCCGGTGGCAGTAGGGTCAGGTGGCACAGCTGGGAGCCCGGCAGTTGGGGGTTCCAGCAGCATGGCTAGGAGCCCTGTGGCAGGGCTATTTCGGGAGAGCGGGTGGGGAAGGGCAGCAGCCATGTGAACTGGGAGATAGCTTGCTTTTCTTCCCATTCCCCTATCAGGGAATGAGGAGAAAGTACTGTTGGTGAGCATTTCATCCTGCCAAACCACAGTCTGA
This sequence comes from Rafetus swinhoei, assembly GCA_019425775.1. NCBI lineage: Eukaryota > Metazoa > Chordata > Testudines > Trionychidae > Rafetus > Rafetus swinhoei. Next base: position 325,325,732 of record CM033437.1, on the reverse strand, counting down.
CAGACCTGCAAGTAGCTGTCTTGTCACAAACCAGCTCCACAAGCCAGATCCACAGGGAGGCCCTGGAATCACAGTTCATCCGCAAATTCAATTCACATGCTAATGGACTCAATCGTGATATGGGTTGGCTAGGATACTACCTACTTAATAACCACTGAAGGTGCTAACAGCTCTCTGAGTGGTATCCTTCCTGTCTTGGGAATTTATCTATTGACTTTGATTTTTATCTGCTTAGGTTTAAGTACCCATTTTCCAGATACTTAATGATGCTTTGTCTCCCACCCCTCTCCCTTTTTCTTTCTCTTTCTCTCCCCCCTCTCCTTCCCCTCTCCTATTTATTTCGAGTTTCCATATCCCAAACTCATAACTCCGGTCATCTGAAGAAATGGGCTGTGCCCACGAAAGCTCATGATACCATCTACATGTTTTGTTAGTCAATAAAGTACTACCAGACCATTTGTTGTTTTTTTCTGTAACAGACTAACTCAGCTACCCCCTCTGCCCTCTCTCTTCACCAGCCAGGAGTGAGAGCCATGCACAGAATCCAAGTACTTTCCCTTCACTGCCTGATAGTCAGGGGAGCGGGAAGAAAAGCCAGTCGTGTCCTGGTGCGCATGGCTGCTCCCCCCATCTCTCCTGAAATGGTGTCCTTGCAGAGAGGAGGCATGACAGCACAAGTCAGGAGCCCCGCAGCAGGGAGTGTCTGGCAGCATGACCAGGAGCCCAATGGGCAAGAAGGGTCTGGTGCTGTGGTCAGGAGCTCCGTGGCAGAGGATCTGGTGGCACGGCTAGGAGCAAGGGGGCCTGGTGGCCTGTGGTGGGGGGGAGTCCAGCAGTGTGGCTGGGAGCCCCACAGCAGGGGCGGGGATCCAGTGGCCTGGGGAGCCCCACAGCAGGGAAGGGTCTGATGGTGTGGCCAGAAGCCCTGAGGCAGTGTTTGGGGTCTGGGGGTGTGGCTAGGAGCCCCGCAGCAGGGAGTCTGGTGTCTGGCAAGCCTGGCCAGAGTTGGTAGCACAGCTGGATGGAGGAAGAGAGGCCGGCTGGAGCTGGAAGTGGAGCTGGCAGCGGGCTGGAGGGGCCAGTGGCAGGGGACTTCCCTTGGTCTGACAAATTCCCTTGTTTGGGATCAGTCAGGTCCCGAGGCTGCCAGACCAAGGAGGTCCAATCTGTATCAGTTTAATGTACGCTACATGACATGAACAAATGGTTTGTTATTTTCACATAGCGCATACTTTTTTGTGACAAGAACCCTTTGTTGGCAGGATATTTTTATGGTTGTCAGAATTTACCAGTTATATGTTGCTTGCATTCAGCAGTAAGCTCACAGTGACAGAGTCTCCCTTTGGTTTTACAGATGCAGCCCCAGAGATGGCACCATTGAAACTGTGGGATGAATCTGACTCACTGTCTTTTAATATATTTAATATTTACTTCATCTAATGAATCTGTATGGCTTGCTCAGGTCACTAAAAGGCTGTGTTATTGAAGGCTGTGAACCCAGTCCTTTCTAAAGATGGGCCCTGTCGTTTCTCCCTTACCATACATACTGTCTCCTTAAAAGTTACATTATCTCCATTATTTTAGATTCAGTATGGTAGATATTAGAACATAGTGGAGCAGTGGGACAGCAGTCATTTATTGGCACTGCCCATCATGTAGGATAACGAAAGAAATACCAGTAAGATACTATGGGTACGAGTCTGCTCTCACAGCAGTTTTACATTCCATTGTGGGCAGTGGATTTACTTGTGACTAAGAGGTGAGAGAGGAGAATCAAGCCTTATGAGTGTAATGTATGAAAAGAGACTCTGGTCCTGACTCTGATCTCATTTATACTGGTATAAATCAGGATGTTCACTGATGTCGATGGTCTCAAACTGCAATACGAGGTGAAAGAGGCTCTCCTGTGTAGAAAGCAATGTATGTCCTGTCTTGCTTCCTCTTTCACATACCCTCAATTTAAACTGGGAAAATTCTGTTTAATCCAATGGATTTACTCTTGATTTAGACCAATGTACATAAAGGGAGAATCAGGCCTTTCCTCCATATTACTATTTTATTCTATGATTTTTCACCTTCTTCAATTGCTTAGCTGAATAAATTATACAGTGTAAATTAGCTCAAGCCCAATGTTAACAAACACTTTTATCTTGACTTTCAACTGGGATCGCACTTTTTTTTTAGAATACTTATATGATAATAATGTAACTTTCTTATCATTAGATCACAATTTCTAATGCATTTATCCTAAGCCTGCGGTTCTCTCACTGAGGTTGAGTCATGGATTCCATGACTTTCTGTAATCTCTGAAACTTCCACAGTGGCTGGTACAACTGATCCCATGTCAGCTGCTCAAGCACCTCATGGCCAAACATGCCGGATGCTGCTGGAGCGACCTGGGGCCGACTGCTTGTGTGGTTCCCGGTGCCAGCTGCACTGACCACTGCTCTGCAGGCCCTGGGCAGCTGGCTCTGAGGATTGCCTGAGCAGTGGTCACTGCCACTGAGTCCAGAGAGCACCCAAGCAGAAGTTCTGGGGGCACTCTGGGAACTGTCTCAGCAGCATTGATCTAGGAGCCACTACAGCAGTGGCACCAGGTGCCTGGAGGCCATCCAGAGAGTGGGGACCAGGGTCTCTCAGAGCATTGGTCCGGGAAGCAAATAAGCACCAGAAGTAGAGATTTAGTCAGGGGTATTTTTTGGTAAAAGTCATGGACTGTTCATGGGCCATGAATTTTTATTTACTATTCGTGACCTGTCCATAACATTTACCAAATCCACCTGACTAACCCTTAGTTTATTTTCAGAACACCACTGTGAGGTAGCATTATTTTCCCCATTTTACTAATTGGGAATTGAGGCAGAGAGAGATTGAGGCTATATCTACACTACAAAGAGAAGTCAGAAAAAGATATACAAACTGCGAACCACAATTTGCTTATCTTTTTCCGCTTTTCTTCCGAAAGAGACTTTTCTGACATTTGGCCCATCTATATGGGGCCAAATGTAGAGAAAAAACTGTCTTTTGGAACATCCCTTCTTCCTCACAGAAGGAAGTTTACAGGATGCCAAAAAAAGTCTGCTTTTCCGAAATTATTTTCGGAAAAGCAGATGCGTTCCTTGGATGCACCAGCGCTTTTCCGGAATATCTCTGGTGTTCCAGAAAAGCTCTGCAGTGTAGACACAGCCTAAGTGACTTGCCCAAAGTCACTCAGGAAGTCCATGGAATTGGGACTTAAACATGTATCTCCCACAGCCTAACCCAGTCCCCGACCATTGGAACAGCCTTCTGCATCTATTTCAGCATGGGTTCTCTGTCCCAATGAAAACTGTATATTTCTGATATTAAAACATGGTATGAAAATTATACATTACCTTGATCATGCCAGAATCTGTGTTTTCATTGCTTTAAGAACTTTGTGCAAGGATTTAGAGATTTACATTTAAACTGGCAGTATTATACTAAGCCTGAGAAGTGTCTGTGGGATGCAAATCACATGGAGAATAGGATCTTTCGTACATCAAGGTTTTCAAATGGTGCAAAAAATGTTATTTGTTTCTGTACCTGTCCTGTCAGGCAGTGTCCCAGTGGTGCTGACAGCATCCCTATATGAATTGAGGTTAGCCCTCATACTGAGCACAGAACCATGCAGAGGTAATTTGCTACAGTGCATATTATTTGAGCTGATACACAATTACACTTGCAATCGGTACACAGTCATACACATAAGCCTAAACATATTTTCAAATTGCTGTAAAACCAACTGACAAATCACACGGTGGTCCTGTTGTTACACTCTGGGAGGAAAATTAGAAAGCATTCAGGAAATACACAAACAATTAATTTTGATTCATTTTCAATGTTGTTTTTTTAAACAGCATTCCTATAACACAAAAGTCATCACTTTCTCTGCTCAGTTGGCAGAACAGAGTCATAACAATGCAGAACAAACTAGCTTGAAAAACCATTCTGATTACCACTATATCTTACATTTCCATGGAAAGCTGTGTTCATTCGCATGTAATTACAATAAAATAATTACATAATGTTCCCAGCTGTCCATATGCAATAAAAATTATAACATATAGGATCAAATCCTCAGCTGGCACAAATTGTCACAGCTCTAGTGTCTCCAGTGGAACTGTAGGATCTGCCCCAGAGTTACTTCCTCATTCTTACAAACTCAAATTTCAGAACTCCCCTAAATCCTTCCCCCCCGCCAAAACAAACAAATACACACTTAGGGCACGAGAAAAATGAGTGTAAGCAGAAAGAAAAAATTAATTTCTTTGGCCTAAATAACATTTTTCCTCAATTCAGTCTCATAATTCTGCATTTATGAGGTGAATACATATAATAAGATTAACATCAAGTTTGTGTGGCTTGAAGGTAAACAGGAGTTCAAAATATAGACTTATTAGGAGTAGATTACTTGCTATTTATTAAAAATGACATCTGTGTCCTTCATAAAAGGGGGGCTTAATTTGCATTAACAATGAAATTATCTTATTAATTCTGTAAAATAGGTCCAATGAACAAAAACAATGCTAAATGCTAGCTTCAAATGAAAAGGGGCATTACCTTCATTCCTGGCTCTTGGTTTGTTGCAGAGAGTACCAGATGTTTTGCTTCCAATTTGTAAATAAAACTGAACAAGTCTGTTAAAAAATAAAAAGTCTTCTTACAGGAGATAGATAATACTGTTAGTTTTTTTTGTTAAAATGTCACAGTTCACATGCAGTATAAACAACTCTATTTTCAGCACTTCTTAATTTAAGTAAAGTTTCCACCAAAATCAACAACCTATTACAGTGGTCCCCAACCTTTTGGGGCTGCCAGGCGCCTGGGGGCCGGGCCACTCACGTGCCGGACACCCAGGGGTAGGGCCGCACATGCGCCCGGGGGTGGAGCTGCACACACGCCTGGGGGCGGGGCCACCCATACGCCGCGTGCCCAGTGCCGGCGCCACCCATGCGCCGCACCCCCAGGGCCAGCGCCGCTCCTGTGCTGCACGCCCAGGGGTGGGGCTGCCCATACGCCACGCGCCCGGGGCCGGCGCCGCTCCTGTGCCACGTGCCCAAGAGCCGGCAGCATCCATGCGCCGCGCGCCTGGGGCCGGCGCCGCTCCTGTGCCGGGTGCCCAGGGGTGGGGACGCCCATACACCGTGCACCCGGGGCCGGCACAGCCCATGCGCCGCCCCGTGCCGCGCGCCCGGAGCCACTGCCACGCCTGTGCTGCCGCGTGCCCAGAGGCTGGCAACGCCCATACGCCGTGCGCCCGGGGCCGGCACAGCCCTTGTGCCGTGCACCCGGGGGCGGGGCTGCCCATACGCTGCGCGCCCAGGGACTGGCCCCACCCATATGCCACGTGCCCGGGGGCGGGGCCAGCCCCAAACACTCGGTGGGCACACAGAAATGGCCCAGCGGGCACCATGGCGCCCGCAGGCACCGCGTTGGGGACCACTGACCTATTAGGTCCATGGAAGTTTTTCCCAAGTAGGGAGTAATATGGAGTCTGTAGAGCAAATGGGATTTGTGTGGAGTGTTGATACCATGCTTAATAAATGTACTGTTCATTCAGTGAAGTGTATCTATTTAGCAATATTGGAAAAACTTTAATACAGGTTGAACCTCTGTAGGCTGGCACTCTTGGTTTAGATCAGTGCCGAACTAGAAAATTTGCTGAACCACAGAAGATCAATATCGTCTAGCAGCATTACCAACACTACCGCTGCTTACTGGGTTCTTAGAAGATATTTAGGGGTAAATTAGAGCTAAATAACAGTACAGAACACTGAGAGCTAGGACTGGTGGATGTAAACAAACTTTATGGCAAACTCCATGATAACTGGACATCCGACTAACTAAAATCATGGTGTACCACAGATGTTGCTGGACCAGAGAGTGTTGGACTAGAGAGGTTCAACCTGCAGAATTTAAAAAAATCATTCTGAAGCAGTTTAATATGTTTTCATTAGTGAGGCAATAAAATCACTTAGACTTCTATCCTTGTGAAGCTACTAACAGCATAATACTGGGCTTTCTTGGATGATGGGATAATACTGCTACATTTGTGGAGATAGCTCTTGTGAGAATGATATGGGAGAAATACAAAGACACATTATTTTTTTTTTGAAATGTTAGCAATAAAATTAAAATCCTAATAATCCTAGTGCACAGTACTTATGCACACATTGGAACATACAAGTTGCCATATTAGTTCAGAACAAAGGTCCATCTATTTCAGGATCCTTTCCCTGACAGTAGTTAGTTCTTGACCACAATTGCATTTGAACTGCAGTTTTCACTGAGTTGTCTACACTGATGACCACATCCCTTTCTTGAATTTGTATAGTTAATTTGAACCCTGTATGGAGAAAGAGTAGTTTAACTTTTCCCCTTCACTGAGCTTTGTTTTGTAATTGTCACTATTAGATTCCATGTCAACTTGCCCATTTGCATAGCTTGTTTAGGTTTCTGAAGTTCTTCACAGTCCTCTCTGGCCAACCTAAATAACTTTGTGTCATCTCCAAACATTGTTACCTCTCTACACATTCTTCCCCCGCTCCCTTTCCTAGACAGTTAATAAATATATTAAGCAACAGTTGGATATAGTAAAACACCATGAGGCGCCCTATTGTTAACTTTTCACCATGACTGAAAATTGCTTTTGCTTTCTGTCTCCTAGTCTGTTTTGATCCATGACAATCCTTTGCCTCTGCCCCCATGATTACTTAGCTTGTGTGGGACCTTATGAATGGCCTTTTGAAAAGCACTCACATACTCTATTTCAACATTTTACTTTGTTATTTTAAATATACTTATTTTTATGGGTGACTTTGTGGCTTATGAAAGTGAAAGCCCAAGAACTTGAGCCTCCACTTATGCTGGTTTCATACCAAGGTCTCCCCATTCCTTTCATGGGAAGCACACCTGGTTTGCACTGCTATCATCGAGCTCATAATCAAGGTGTTGGACTATAGCCAAGTATAGTGCAGCTTAAATGTGTCACAAATGTCACTTGTACAGCTATGCATGAATACCACCATAATCGTCTACTCCTGTCTTTTGGCTTCTCCAAACCCCAGTTTGTACTCATGCTCAGTTGTCTAAGCCTGTGTGTTGTGTTCGTTACGTATTGCATGTCTACAGGAATGAGACTAGGAAAGTTTTATTCTGTATCTAATCCCATATCCCCAAAAGTGAACTAACATAGACCCTCTGCTGCATGCCTTGGTTTTGAAAACCATTACCAGACCTGTATACGTAGGCATAACACAGTATTCAGATAGTTAAACACTATCTGGTGACAGATTTGAAAAAAAATGCTGTTCTATTGTAAAATCCCCTTTTTATGACTAGTAATTTCTCATAAATAGACAGACGAGGAACAGGAAAATTTTGTGCAGGATGACCAGCCTGACCAACCAATCTTTAAAGGTTTGGCCCAAAACAAGCCTCTGAGATTATTCCACAGCCATTAACAACAGAGTATGCAACACAGATGGGAGCCAAGTCAACTAATGAGCCAGATGTCATCACTTGGAAAACAATCTATTCCACAGTTTATACAGCTTCTGTAGTTGCCAGCTCCATGTATGACTATATTCACTGGGCTGATAGTGAAGAAAGACACAGGGAACAAAATTAAGAGCAGGAGGCAGTGAATAATTAGTGACAAAATTGCATGCAGGTATCATATTGGCAGCCTAATGGTGTAAATACTGCTAGTGAAACAGTGCCCCTACTATCCTGGGCCATGTTTTGAGAATAAGGCTACTTACTAGTTTTACCAGTAGGTGTCACTACAGACATTTACTGGGGCAAATCTGAGAAGTCCAACAACTTTCTAAAGCAAACCAGGAATGATAATAGTTTAAAGGGGTCAAGAAGGAGCTTCATCTCCAACTCTGTAAAGTTTGAAACATTTTAAAAAATTCAAATGATTTAAAACTCTGTAAAATCATAAAGCTGTCCATGTGAACATCTGGAATTAAATATGGCGTACCGCAAGAGAAACACCTTTGGTTTTACAAGAGGTTCTCTGTGTGGCCAGAGAATTAATAGTAAGTACAGCTTGCATATAAGCTTTATATGTTTACTTCAGACATTATGCTCTATGTTACTCATTGCTTAAGATTACAAAAATCTGATATGTCCCTTCAAGATATAACATTAGGTGGTCTCCTCTCTCACATGGATCAAATGCACACAAATACCAGCCAATCAAGAGTGGAACACTCAAAAAAAGACAGTTGTTGTTGTTATGTTGCATGCTGCTCCCCTCCAAGATGCCAACAATGTCACTGAAGCCCCTGCACACACAGGGTTAATTGGGGAGTAAATGGACTGAAAAAATAGTGGCATTAGGGAATGCTCACTCTATGTAGTCCAATCTAATAATTGAAATCATTAGAGCCCTGCAAATCTGCAGATATCCACTTTATATCTGCTGGTATCCTCATCTGCGGTTATAGATGCAGATATCTGCAGCTCATTTTTACAGATATACATGCAGATGTGGATACCAACTTTGTATCGGTGCAGGGCTCTAGAAGTCACCCACAAAGGATGTGGCTAATTGTTGTATTACTTATTCCTGACTCTACAGCATTAACTCCCACTCCAATTTCTGCTCTCCTTACAGATGGAAGTACAGTGCAGCAGTAGGCAGGTAGATAGTGGCTGCATGGCCATGCTGCCAGGATGCATAGGGTTCAGGAGAACAAGTGAAGAAGCATGATTTCAGCAGGTCTGAAGAATAGGTTCTTCATGCATTCTCTGGTTTTGTACAAATTCAAGGCCATGCCTCCTGCCTCTTTTATCTAGAACCTGCTGCTGAGCCATCCTTTCAGAAGCAAATGATCACATTTTTTAGGCTGTCATTCCCTTGCAAATCTTAACTTTTCCTCTTCCTCATTTTTTTTTCAAGGAAAGATTTTGCCCAGAGCTTTCAAAAACAGTATTTTCTGCTGGGAGCATGCTGTATTTTCTCCCTAAATTGCTCCTTAATTGTGTAGTGGTAGCAGTAAAAATACAAGAATGGTTCACACCGTCTCTTGCTTTATTGCTGTAACAATAAAGGGGGCACAATACTAAAATACATACATAAGAAGCAGTATTTACTATTGACCTGATATTGGTGGTATCCAGAGGGACAGTTCTTGCCTCCCTTTTGCCAGGCCCATCGAAGTAAAGAGATTTTCCATCACTGAGTGTTCCACAGCCTGTTCCAACCTGACCTCCAGTTATCTTGTACCAGAGAGGGCTCAGCTTCCTCTCAAACCTGTCGAACATCTCACTGTGATTAGGTACATTAGACACACAGGTTCCATGTGCGGCTTCAGAAGAAAAAAATATATAGGAGATGCTTTGTTGAAATAGTGCTGAACAGTGAAAATCAGATGCAGTAAATTGGCAAATTATGAAACAGCTCCATGATGAAACAATTGCACCTCCATTTTATCCTCTTTACAAACACCCTTTCTAGTCAGAATATGCCTCCCTCCCCTAACCTCCCTTCTCCAAGTAGCAAGATGTTTAAGTTAACAGGTGAATGTTGCAATATTTCATGTTGATCAAACAGTTTTTGCAGACAGAAAAGGTGTTATCCTACTGCTTCTGTTTAAGTGCAAAACATGTTGATTTGTTATTTTGCTGTGGTAGAGGTTTAGAAAAGTTGCATATACAACTGGTGGTGTCAATCACAGTTTTTTTTCTTTATAAAAACACTTGAAACCACAAGTGAACAGAATTTTCCACAGAAGGTCTGTCATAACATATGTTCATTCCTGGTCACATGCCATCTCAAGGCCAAGGGACTGAAAACAGAAGGAATTCTTTTGAAGATTGGCCAAAAGAATTCTAAGCAGACTTTTTAGTTTATAATATTTTCGCCAGTTTTCTCTTTTATCTCTTTCACTCTTTCCCCATTTATATGGATGGCAAAATTCAAAGGTCATATTGGTTAGAAAACATCACTAGTGTATGTGCTTCTGTAATGTTCCGTTTTGGCAGTGTTGGATACACTAGCTCATGAAATGTGCTTTTATGGATTAAAAAAAGAGATTCTCACTCCAGGCTTGTGAAATCTGACATATTTTCCCTCTATAGCAGAGAAAAATAATGAGAGGATACATTTTAAACATTAGTTCATCACAAATATACTTACAGCTGTCACATATGAGTAATGTAGCCTTACCTGTATAGCCCAAATCACAGAAACAGACTCCAGAGACGCAGTCCCCATGACCATTGCAGTAATTGGCACAAGGCTCTGAGATGTAAACCCCATCTAAGCCAAAAGGGGACACGTTCTTATGAGAGCTGCTCTCCTGGATCCAGCGGAATCTAGTCTTACTGCGAAGAAATGATAACCAAAGGCACAGCATTACCACTGATTGCTTTCATATCCCTTCTATATTGCATCCACTGTCTCATGCTGGAAATTACAAGAAACGTTGCTAGAATAGCCTTTATAAATGAGGTACAAATGCATGTTTGGAAAACTGACCATTTTATTTACATCCTTCTATTTTTGTGAAATTTCCTTATGGATTTTCCTTCCAGACAGTTTCTTTTATGTTTTGTGACCTCCTTTGTTTCTCTGTCAGCACAACTCCCAGTATGGTGAGTGGAGCTTGATGTGGCTTAGTAGGCAGGAGTGAACTAAATAGATGCTCTCTTTGTGATTTGTCTTCTTTTAGCTCTGCAAATAGCTTTAGCCACTTAGTCACTGCTGAGCTGGCAGTTAAGTTTTGAAATTCCTGAAATCCATTTGTTACAGTACTTAATAAAATAATCTAGTATTGACAAGGTTGCTGAATTTAACTGATGGCACAGTGTCTTTATGTGTAAAATGCTTAGGACAGGACGATTCAGATATTACAAGAACTGGCTAGTATCTGCAAATAATTGTAGGTATAGCATTTTACAGTACTGTACTTTGTGCACATGAATATAAGTGTCTTAGTCCTGACCACAAATCTTAACCTTAAAAATCATTAGCCAGACCCTCAACTAGTGAAAACTGAAACACTTCATTTAACTTCAGTGACCTTGCTAATTTACACCATTTCTCAAGAAATTTGTCAGTGAATAAGGTTTCTATATAGAAAAAGAAATCCTTATAATAAAGACCAATTTGTAGGAGGATGACATCTGGGAAATAGCCTTGCCAGTGGTTTTACAGTTGCTAGTTAAAAGATCAGGAAGGTTTCCAGATCGGTTTGTCTCTTGTGTGATGCTGGCCCTAGCTAGTTCTAACATCCAAAATATGCTCATCATGTGAACCATTCCAAGTTCCTGAATCACCTATAGGACTGGAAGCTGGCTGGCTGGGATAGGTAAGCTGGGAATAAGTGTCCACAGGGATCAGAGGTTAACTGGTTAAGAGGCACATTTTAATGTAATTGTCAGCTCTCCATCACATTCCACCAACTAACCACACAGCATATTCCAAGAAGTATCCCCAGAAACATGAACTCCCAGTTGGCAGATAACCAATGTAATGCTTACCCATGAGGAGCCACTTAATACTGTCCTATCTGTAATGCTAAGTTGCTGAATTTATGATACTGGAGGTAACTTTTTGCTTACTGGAGGTAACAGTTGTGCTGTTTTTTTCTGATCATGCTACTGAACATAATGCCAAACAGATTGTTGTATTGATTCTGTACTGCTTGTTTTGGGTAAATCACATCGGCTAGTGTCAGATTTGTGTGACTTGGCACCTGCTTTTATTGGCTAATTACTGAAAAAAAAACTTGTTACGATACACACTGATAATTCGACTCCTCACAGGAAAGACACAGATGCCCCCTGCTACACAACATGCCATATATTGTAAATCTTTGCAGAGGGAGAAGCATAAGGAGCGACTGGCAGTCTGACAGGGCAGAAAATTGCAGATAGCAATAGCATGGCTGCATTCAGAGAGATTTAGACAAGAGAGCAGGCAAGCTCAGTCTGTGGGTGGTATATGAACAGACAGGAGGAACGTTTCTATGTGGAGAACTAGAGGTATGCCAGACTTCAGAGTTTTTATTTGAGGATATGGGAAGGATGGATATGGAAATGTGAAAATTTAAATAAGATCAAGTAAGATTCTGAAAAGGCTCTCCCTTATGGGGCTTGTTAGAATCTCTCTAAACCTTTGAGGTTTTTCTCATTTATAAAGATCACTCTTCAGGTTTATCTGTGGGTCATGTAACAATGCTCAGATTGAAAAATTTTATTGAAGTAAATGTTTCAAACAAAGTTAAGGCATGTATACATTTACAACAAAAAGTCCAGGATGCGTTAAGGGGAGACAAGAAGGTATAACACACTTTAAAAGCAATAGGTGTTACCTGCCTTGTTCCAGATACTACACTGATGGGAGCCTCAGAAAAATCTAACAGCACTGATTTTCTGAAGAAGTGGGCTATGCCCACGAAAGCTCATGATACCATCTACATGTTTCATTAGTCTATAAAGTGCTACCAGACCATTTGTTGTTTTAATAGTATTGAGACATCTTATTTGATTCATATGACCTATTGCTCTTTTGCTGGTGTTTCTGATCTAATTGATAAGCATAAAGAAAGGCCACACCATGATAAAGTAATTCATGTTAAATTAAAATGGGTTTTTTATTATTGCTGCTTGTTGTCTTGTAATTTAATTTTTTATGGAACCTTCTGACACCTTTAAACTGAACAGGGTTGCCTTGTTTGCCATAAGAAATGAATATATTCTCTCTGGATTATGTGGTTTGGTGGGGTAGTTTGCTAAATCTTACTTGTATAGGCTCTAAGTACAGAAGTAAAATTCACATGTACAGTACAATCTTAGAGTTATGAACAGCAGATTTACAACTGACCAGTCAACCAGACACCTCATTTGGAATTGGAAGTACACCATCAGACAGCAGAGAAAAAAATGAAAGCAGTGAATACTGTACACCACAATACTCGGTTACATGTAAGCTGCCAAAACAAAGGAAGAGAAAGTTTAAATAAAAGATATGCCAAGGTGGGAAAATGTTTCAGTTCTTGACTCATTAATATCAGAATGATTAAAAACAGCATTTTTCTCCATAGCAAAGTTTCAAAGCTGTATAAAGTCAATGTTGCGTTGTAAACTTTTGAAAGAACAACCATATCATTTTGTTCAGCGTTACGAACATTTCAGAGTTAAGACGAACCTCCATTCCCGAGGTATTCATAACTCTGAGATTCTGCAGCACAATATCTATCACAGAATTAAAAACATACAGTACCTGGTTGCAAGAGATCTTGGAATGATAACAGTAATTCTTGTCCACTCCTCAAAGTCTCCTGTGTAATACATGGATGGCTCACTTAGCTCTCGAGAACTTCCTTCACATCCTTTGACTCCAGGTGATGCAGGATAGCAGCCCTCTTTCACAAGTGACCAGAACAGGCCAGCATCATGGGAATACTGGAGGAGAACTGGAGCAGAACTACTGTATTGATTAGTGCAACCGATGTTCAGCTGCAAGAAATATGATAAAAGTGTAAGCCAGGAGTCTGAAGGACTGCTTGCAATGCAGCCAGCTGAAGTGGTTTAGCCTTGCAAGATAAGTAAATGTTGATATGTAAATACAGCTCATGCTGGGATGGGGAAGGAATCCGGGGTGTGATTATGTAAATCCAATTCAGCCAGGGCTGATGGAGGATCAGTTGTTAGAATGGAATGTGATATATTGTAACTAATTTGGGCTGTTGTGGGGTCACAAATCATGCTACCCCTAAATGTGGGAACTGTAAAATATGACACCAGTGCTTGCAGGAGAGATACCATCATTGTAAGAAGTCTCAGATGAACAAGCCTCCCCCTTCCAGAGTTGAGTGAATGGAGTTGGGGGGAAAGGGTTTGAGTCAGCCTGCTTCATGCCTGTCAGGTGGAGCTGTAAGACTGGTTCAACCTGCCTCTTTCCCCCTTGTTTTAAGGACAGACCTAAAGCAGACTCCATCAGGAATCTTTTCGCTAATCCAGTGTAAACTGGAATCTTTTGCCAGCCTAGGTGGTGGCTAAAGAGTTGAAATCACTAAGAGCTGAAGTCACTGGTTTGGCCTGGAGCCAGACCCATTGCAGCCAGCAAGATTGCTGGCAGGAGCGACTGGCAGGTGGCAGAGTTGATCAGTGTAGTGACCTGCAGTTTTGTTTTTGATTATCATCTATACCTAATCTGTAATTTTAAAATTTGTGAGGCAGATATGGAAATCCAAAGACAATCAGAGTCCATTATGTTTTGGAATCTATTTCATACATGAGGCATTCCTCAATAAAATTTTTTGCTGCATCTTTGTTGAGACTGCTAGGCACATAAAAAGTGATGCTTGAGAGTGGATTTTATGCACATAAAACATACTAGGTATAACACTGTACTTGTATTTCTGCAATAAATGACACAAACCGCATTTCTTATTGGACTTCTGTTCTATTCCTTTCTCTTTGTAAACGAAAGAAAAGGTGTGCAGAACTCCTTAAACTGTAGCACTGAATCAGGCTAAAGAGCACCATGCAGAAGAATATTACAGAACCTATGATGATGACAGCAATACAACAATATTGCCAATCCCAAGCATTCAAAAATCATGAGTTAGGTTCCAAAAATGATGAGATTGGTTTAAAAAGCCCTTTTCTGGATTCCTTACTCACATGAATTGTCTCAGGCCTGACTTTCCATGAACATCATGCAAGTGGATCAGTGGGAAAGAGCAAGGAAACTTCCTTACTCCATGCAAGAGGCTAGAATAGTCTATATGTCTGTGCATAGCTGGCCTCAAAGAGGGGAATATGCTGTGGAATAATGCAGCCTGCACATTACACCTCCACTCCTGGAATCACAAGGAGGATTTGTGTCCCCTGAGACACAATCCCTCCCAAAATTCCAAATACTACCCAATGCTCCAGGATGTGGCCACATGTTGCAATCTAGTTCATTCATTCCAGTTGGATTATGTATGTATGGCTACGTCTAGACTACAAGCCTCTTTTGAAAGAGAGCGTCTAGACTGCAACCACTTCTTTCGAAAAAGTGAGATGCTTTTTCAAAAGAGAGCACCCAGGCAGTCTGGATGCTCTCTTTCGAAAAAGCCCTGTTTGCATTCAAGAACGCCTTTTTTCGAAAGAGCACTTTTGAAAAAAGGCATTCTTCCTCGTAAAATGAGGTTTACCGCAGTCAAAAAAACTGCTGCGTTCTTTCGATTTAATTTTGAAAGAACGCGGCAGCAGTCTAGACACAGGGGAAGTTTTTTTTCGAAAAAACCCTGTAGTCAAGACACACCTTAGTGAGCAAGAGGTGCAGGATCACTCCCCGGTATCCAGGGAATTTGAAAAAAAACTCAAAAAGTGCCACCAGCTCACAGTAAATAAGAATATTTATCAGTTTTCAAAAATTACAAATGAAACATTTGAAAAGGGGATATTAGCTTTCATTACTGACCTGTAGAAAGCACCTCCACTGTAAAAACTATGCAATATCATGGCAATTGGGATGGTGAGGAATTAAGGGGAGGTATTTAATTCTGGAAGCCAGTCAGGGACAGGAAGGTAGGTATATGAACCTTACACCTCTCCTTCCAAAATAATAGGTGGAGGGTAGAACATGCCAGAGATGTAACAGAAGATGCTTTACAATAAAGTGATTATCAGAAAGAGGAATGCTCAGCTACAGCTAGTTAAATTATTCATTGAAAGAAAAATGTTCTGCAAAATTCTGCCATTTTTGGCAAATAAGCCCTTATAAAGTCCTATAAAATTTAAAAGGGACAAAATTAATAGGTTTCTGTAGAAATTGCTCTAAAACCTACAAAATTGAAAACACTGTCCCTTCTATAGATGATGAATCATCCTATATATAATTCTATATTGTCTATTCTATAGGCCTATGTAATAAGAGAATTATGCCCAAATATAATGCTTCATTATCTCATCAATTCTATCCCCACCATTCATATATGATGGCAAATGGAAAGAATAGATTTCAAATTTTTGCTAAAATTTTTGCAAAAAATACTAAATCCAAAAAAGAAAGGTTGAATTATGCAAAGTATAAATCACTCAACTATTTCACAAGGATATATAATTATTCTTTACAACAACTTCTATATGGAATGAGATTACTTTACAAATTCTCTTATATATAATTATTATGCATGAAATGATGGGGAAGTTGTATAGCTTTAACTATATTTCAATAACTTTTAGACTGCAAGTGATCACAGACACTTAAAATTGCAGGGAACAATCTAAGCAAAGTCTATGATGGAATGCTCACCTTTCTTTTTAACATTCCTCTGCAAATGTCTGACAATCTATTGGCAAACAGGATTTAATTATTACAGTCTCTAGTTCCCTTATAACAAAAAGAACATGAATAACTTCTATTGTTAGTTTTAATACTGATGTTAATCACCTGCTTAAATGATTCTTAACCAGAGATAGACTTAAAACACCTGCTTAAGCAACTGTCCTAATTTGAGACTCTAATCAATATACACACAAAGAAAGAGATTATTACTGCTTCAATAGATATGTTTTTTGTTTGTTAGTTCATGTTACTTTGCTGAAAGTTTCAAGTCTGGAAAACTTTTTAAATAGTCTGATTTATTTAGCCTGTACTCATGCCTGGATTCCTGCTGAGTATAAGACCTACAGAACAATGATTTTGTCACTCAAGTAGAAAAAGTGTCAAAATGTGATTAGTGTGTTTTTCTAGTGAAATCATATTTACATATTTAAGTGTTTTTGTTTTGCAAAACAGTCTTAGGGGCCGCAAAATGAACACTAATTTATGCAATGAAATGTAGTCCTCAGATGGCATAGCATTTTATCAGAACAACTTCTAAATGGAATAAGATTATTTTACAAATTCCCTTATTTTAACTAACTTTCCTATTTATAGAACTGTGGGAATTATATTGAAAAGTTGCCTGTAAACAGCTGATCTCTTTAATAATTCTGTTTGTAAATTATTCAGTGTCTGTATCCACCAATTATGTAAGGACCATGTATTTGTGGCTAGCTCATTAAAATTGCATTGCAACCGACCCCCAGAACTTACCAATGGGATTTCATTATAAACTCAATAAAATTTTGATTAAGGTTCAGAAACAACAGCTTGTCAAAGCACATACACTTTCTTTTGAGTTTATATTCTGATGTATTGTCACAAGAAAGAAGAAAATGCTAATTGGAGCCTATATTCACTGACACAATACAATATAAATTATTTGAAAAACTCACATTGGAGTATAGAATAGCTTGTAAATTCTTAAACAGTTTTAAGGATAAAAAATGCACTCATGCCACATGGAAGCTTTGTAGTCACTGGGTCTCAAATGGGATAAAGTCTCCCCCACCATTGCAATAGCATTTCCTGATACTGAATGGAATAAAACAACAGTCATTTCATGTCGCCACTTCAGAAGCTTATTAAAATATAACAAGCTTGTAACATTTATTTTGGTGAAACACACAAAGCTTTACTGCTCTATAGTTGTTATCTTTTTCTTTCAGAAAGCAGAGTCTTTTACACAGACAGAAATGGAAATTATGTTTTGCAACCTTTAATCTCACAAGTAGTTCTTACTTATATGAACCATTTTGCGAGTAAGAAATATTTACATGAAGGAGCAGCCCAGCGCACTTCAACCTGAGCTACAGAGATCTGAAATACAAAAATACCTTGAACTGCAGGACATATCCAGGTTTCAGTGTTAAATCCCGAGTCACAGCAAATCGATCTCCATCTGATTTACCAAATATCATCGCTGAGGGGGTGGCAGAACAGAAACTTTCATTTTTGGTCATCCCTTCATTAGCCAACATCAGCCACACACTGAGCTGGTTCATAGGGTAATCAAATGCTGGCTTTTCATAAAAGTTCTGTCAGAAATGAAAGATACATCAAATACTACCACCACTCTGTATGGCATCACAACAAAGTAACTTTCAAACACTCTTTTTTATCTTAACACACAAGGAGTTATGCATGTAACTCACTTAGCACCAGAATTAGGTGCTCCAATTCTATTATGCTAAAGGAGATATAAGTACCTAGACAGACAAGGATATACTTACAAATACTTCAGTATTCTTTAAAAAGCAATCAGTAAATTCAAGGAAAACTCTACTAATGCTCCTGCTTCATTAAGGCACCTATTTACTGAAATTGCTTATTACCTGTGGTAACGTTGGATTAATGACAGGAATGATCTGCTTTTGCTTTTCTGACAAAATGATGATATCATCAATGGCCCACTGGTCATAACCTTCCCCTGAAAATATTGGTTGCCACCAGCGGAATCTAGTACAAGGTGTCTTTGCAGCAGCAGGAAGCTCAAGATAGACAAATCTAAAAGACAAGATTTTAGCAGAACTTGTATAGAACATTGAGTTCTTAAAGAGAGACATGAAACACTGTAGAACAGAGGATGGAGACCAGAAAAGGTAAAATCTTTTTTACAGGTGGAAATCCTCAGAAATCTTCCAAATTCTTGGAAATCAGCTTCAGATCTGTAAAATGGGGATAATGATACATCCTTTGTCTTGCCTAGCACAATGGGTCCTTGAACTCAAAAGGGCTTATAAAAAGCTACTATAGTTAAAAACAGTAAATAAAAATAGTCTAGAAAGCTGTCACTGAAAGTACAATTCAGTTTTATAACAATTCTCCATAGCAATATCAAAAGACAATTTCAACAAATCAGGCATTCCTTTTTGGTGCCATCCTTAGGCTATAGTACTTTTCTGATAAATATAGAAATAAGAATAAAAATAACAAAAATAACTGGGTGTTTCATGTCCTACTTGAATAATCTTCATTAAGTATAATTGATTTGGACATATTAGAAGTATGACTTACCGATAAACTGAAATTATTTTTAGTCCAAATGATGTCATACTTTGAACTGATTAATTAGGATACACATTCTGACTGGTGTGTCATTGAATAAAATATGTTCACTGTTTAGCACGTATTATAATTATAGGAATGAATCCTATGTTGTGAGTTATTTTTAACATGTTAATTGTAATCTAAATTAGAAACACATATGTTTTAATGGTTTCTCTTTTGGCAACTAAGGAAATCCTCCCATTTTTTACCATTGTGGCTGTTTTGTAATTTGTGGTTTTTTAAAAATTAGTAAGAGCTTAATTTCTATGGAGCTAGCAATTCTAAAAGTTTATAAAATAAGTAAAAAAACAAATATTTTTGAGGTCATCTGGCCTAAATAGATACATATGTTATAAGAGTAACATACTGGTATAAATGGCATTTAATCTATCCTTCCATATTAATCATTGTTACATTATAGGTGGAGCTGGCTGTGACACTTACAGTTAAGGTTGTCCTACATTTTCCATTATAAGACCCAATTTTCAGGTGCATATAATTTTGCTAAACTTTAACAATTTATGGTTGCATTTTCTATGATGAATGACTGCCTCAAACTGAAATTCTTTGGGGAAAGTTCGGCAAGAAATAGTTCAGACATTTCTGAGAATGAGTTTAGGAAAAGACATATGTTAAAAATGTTAAAAATCCATCTAACTACTTCAATGAGCAGCTCGAGCACCTCCACACTTGAACAGTAGGCCAGAGAGACCACGAATCAGAGACTTTACCTATCTCACAAGAGGGTGGTAAGGCTAAACATATTAAAGCCAATGAAGTGTTGACATAGTACAGTAACAGAAACCATATAAATACCTAAGATTGATAAATGTAATCAAAGCAACCTTAATTCTGGCATTTTTGGAGCATTTAACTGCATCCTTAATGTTCTTTTACTGTAGTTTTTTTGCATGTAATATCAATACACATTCAACAGAGCTGAAACCAGAGAGAAAAGAAAACAACAAATTTCTGCACCTCATTTTGCGCAAGTTTTAAATTTTCCTGTTAACTTTGTATATATATTAGCAATCTGGTCATGTTGCACATTGAATTGACTATCTGAAACTTTTACTTTTCACTATAGTTTTTCTTTAAGGTTCAGCTTTATTTTTAGTCCTAGTACTACTAGTCGTAGTATTTTACTATTGCAGTGTGGAAGAGTTTCCTTGTAATGAATTTCAAGAATTATGCCTTGTATTGTTTTTGTTTCACAGAGAGACATGTTTTAAAAGGTCTGATATTATATGGCTTTAG
This sequence comes from Rafetus swinhoei, assembly GCA_019425775.1. Classification (NCBI taxonomy): domain Eukaryota; kingdom Metazoa; phylum Chordata; order Testudines; family Trionychidae; genus Rafetus; species Rafetus swinhoei. The sequence continues at coordinate 325,305,565 of CM033437.1, read as the reverse complement.
TCTGAACCAATACCTTACCTAGGTTTGCTGAAGTCAGAGAAATACATCTCTGCGAGTAGGTGCCAGTTGATACCTCCATTGTTGCTGTACTGCAATAACACACCTTCTTCTCTGCTGTCTGGTTTATTGCATGAAGAACTCTCCCCACCTATCTGAATATAAAACTGGACAAAATCTGCCCAGGTGGTGTCTAGATCCCAGCTCACCAATTGCCTTTTTCCATCCTATGTTACAGAGGTATATAAGAAAAAATAAATATATTCAGATTGTTAATCATCACGCTAAAATGCTTTGCCTGAAAATGTCTAAACATCAAACATAGTTGTATGTGGAAAATTATGTACAATCTAGTGCAGTGCAAAATAGTTTCATTTTGTGCAAATGTGATTTTCTCCTAATCTAACTTTATGACACCGTCCCTACCTTGCCCACTCTTTCCACTTTAATCACTCGTGATACTATTTTTACTTTGCACACATTTTTACCATTACAAGCCCAGCATTCCACATTTTTGTAAATTATTTATCTAGCATTAGGAATGTACGGATTTAAACACATATTTGTAAACTTTGAAACTGACCCTCTCTCTTCTCTCCCCTCCCCATGGCTTTTGGACACCTTACAACCTCAGGGGAGCCAGGAGGGAACAGACGTTGTACAGCCTGAACTACTCAGGGACAGATTTTTTCAAGTGTTCAGCACCTATCAAATCCCATTGTGACATTGTGGAACTGTACTAAGCTATTTTGAAAATCTGGCCCTTAAGTCTAATTTTCCCAGTCAAATCTTGTACTGCCACTTTGATTGATAGATCCTCCAAATTGTTCAGCACTGTGTGATGGCGTATACAAACTGCACACTGGACAACAAAGGGTTAAAGAACTGCTCAATGGTCAGATAACTCCAGTCTCCATACTTGCAAGGCGTGCAAAGGCTGGAGGAGAATCATAACAAGGTAGTTGTTGGCAGACCAGAGAAGAGAAAAAGACCCTCAGCTCATGAGGAAAGGGGTTACTGAAGGCAGGAACCTCTCAGATGACCACTGCCCAAGATTCCGATGCATGCTGATTGGAAATCATTGCCCTCCGTTTCCTATTATCTTGGTTTATTCACAATAATTCTCTTTGTTTTTTGTGTGTGGACTATCCCAGAAGGGGACAGACTTTAAAGTGACCTGGCTGGAGGCCAAGTCATAGGAAAAGGCAGGTCACCACAGAGACCATGTGGCCATTAGAGAGGAGAGAGCTTCTATGATACATTTACTCACCAGGAGGCACCAGAAGAGAATGAACTTCTTCACATACTGTCAATTCCCACTGACTTTAAAGGGATATGAGGGTGCTTAGCATATTATAGGATATGGACTAGCACATACCTATTGTAATACCATTGTTAATTTCCTGCATTTTCCTTCCATATTGCACCTTAAAAATACGTAGGACCAGTGTTGTCCGGAATCTACTTTCACAGAGCACTTACTCTCTCTTTTATTCATGCTCTTTTCCACCTACCCATGAAATATCTCCTGTCTTCTGGGTTGCTTCCATGATCTCAGATATATTCTTACCACAGATGGTTATGTTCACCTCAAACTCATAACTTTCCCCCATTCACAGCATTCAACCTATCCATAGCCATCCGACTTTCTCCACTATTATTTTATTCATTTTCAGTTGTAAATCTCCCATTTTTCTGAGGCACGCATCATCATTATCATGACAGCTATCAAGGATCTAATGATCAGAGTAGCAGAGTCAATTTCCAGGCCCTCCCCTATACCTTAGGATCAGTATGTTTGATATCTCTGCTTTTTATTACTTCCTTATGGAGACAGTCCATGGTAGCATTCACTAAAGTGGATGAAGTGGACCCTTGCAACAGCGGTAAAAAAGAGGCATTTTACCTTCAGTTCTTTTGTATGTTTCATATTGCACATATGGATATGTTCTGCTTTCACTCACACTAGTGTAGATCAGAGGTTACTCAATTCAAATCACTGGAACTACTTTGTAAAATCTCTGTCATAGCCAAATCCTGAGCATATAGTGGTTTGACTTTGTGCAGAATGCCACAATCTCCCAAGAATGTGGCCTTCCTTTATCTGCTCCTTATATTCCAAAGTGGATTTACATACTCTTCAGCCATGTCACCATGATGGACAAAACTAACCTAGCACACCATGTTCTCAAACTTTCAAATTACATGCAAAGATGTGGAAGACCTGACCCAACCAGGTACTGCGCACAGATTGCCCCAGAGATCCCAGGATTTCACAACTGGTGTGATGCCTTCAACCATGATTACTCTGGCTGACACAATAACCCTCATTAGACTATGTATGTTTGATGACAAATTTCTTTGGATTTACATCAGCAGAAAGCAGAACTGGCATGGTAGTATTTAGAAGTCTTGTTTTGAGTATCAGCAAAGGACATTTACCATCTTTCTCTAATCTGAACTATTGAAGTGTGTCATTGTCAGCAAAGAGGAGGGCAGAATCAGGTTCAACAGTGGTTTTATAGAGTAGTGTATTTCCACTCTGAATACATGATCTCGTTTTTACATCGGGGGCCATGCCTGCAGCAGAGCCAGTGCAGTGTTTTTGTAGGAGGAGGAGCTGTAGGGTCCTACCCCCAAAAAACAAGGATTTGAGGGTGGGACTAGTGGCTTTGACACTATGCAGATCCACCAGATTTTCCCTTCTATGGAAGTGGTTTAAAGCCATAAAAAAGGGCCATACTGGGTTAGATCATTGGTCCACCTAACTCAGTATCCTGTCTTCTAACAGTGGCCAATTCCAAATGTTTCAGATGGAATAAACAGAACAGGCAAACATTTGTCCACTCACAGCCTCTGGCAATCACAGGCTAGTGACACCCAGAGCAAGAACTATCTACAGTGTCTCCAAGATCTCTTTCTTTGGTGGTAAACCTAGTTTAGACACCATCATTTTCACGTGTAGTTGGGATTATGTTTTCCAGAGTGAAATACTTTGCCTTCATCAGCATTTATGTGCACTTTGTATTCTGCATGTAGGGTGCTCCAGCTATGGCACTGGCCTATCAGCCATGGAATAGCTTCATGGCTGCCCTATGGCCTAATGAGTGGATTCTTTCACCGCTAGTTTCCAAGGCAATTTCAAGAGCTCATCCAATCTAATAAAGATGTAGTTTGAGGAAGAATTTGGTGCTACTGTTGTGTGCTAAAAAATATGGAGGGATTTCTACTGTGTCTCAGTCATGCTGATGGAAATGGAGATACTTGAAAATTACAGTTACAGATCCAGGGACCACTGGGAAACTGAACAAAAGACCTGGAAATGGCTGGAGATGGGGGATGGATAATGGAGAAATTATGAGAAATTATCAAAAAAGAACAAAAATCTTAGAGGAAGATTTAGAGAAGCAAAAAGGAGGTGAAATTGATCTTATCACCTGTTATCAGGTTCAAGGACTGTCCAATGCTGTACTGCCATCCATTAATATAGGTAAAGTGGTGATAGGAAAAACCATCATCCAAGAGTATCTGTGCAGGTAGAGAGTAGGGGTGAAAAATCCCATTTAATCAGTTAACCAGTTTAATGGGATCCTGCAGTCAGGGGGCCACTCTAAACCTGCCAGATCACTGGTTAACTGGTTAACTGGTGAGGCAACATTGTTTTCACCATTTCTGTGCTCTAAAAATAGCCATAGCTTAGCACATTTTGGTATTGAGAGTCACTGACATTATAGTAAACCCATGAATAAACTTTATTAAGAGCTGTAACCTGATGTGTGGCCTGCCCAACAGTTGAAGGGAGGTGATTAAAGCCCTTTCCCGGGGCAAATAATTTTCAATAGAGTTCAACTGAAGTCAGTGCCAAAACTGCCAGCATTTGCTCCTAGGGATCAACTTTCACCAAAGAATCAAGGCAGAAGAGAAAAGAGCTAGATCAGTTTGGGTTAATTGCTCTTTATAAAAAAATGTTATGAAAGTCACTGATTCATTGGGTTGGAATAAACTAGGAACTAGATCCATCAAGAGAGTACTCTGGCTGTCTATAACGACATCTATAATTTTGAAATTGTTATCATGCCTCCTTCTATAACTGTCTTCAGACTTCCCGTCCAGATGATAGGCAACTAATGTGATCTAATTGGACATAAGTGAAAAGGTTTTGGTGCAGGGGTTTAAAATGCCAGCTACACTTTAGAAGCAAATAGTGCAATGGATTTAAACCTTTCCTTCAGTTCATGGAAAAAACAGAACATACAACTGTATACAGCATTTTAGCCCAGACCTTGCTGCATCTTTTGTTTTGGAATTACACGCATCATATACATCCAGTTCCATAGCTAGCAAGTGCAATACACCATATATGCAGCATATCAAAGTATCTGTCCATTTACATGTGTAGAGCAATAATGAAACCAAATTAAGTTCTTGAGATTCTGCAGCCAACTGCAGATTTTATCAGCTTAAAACTTGTTTTATAACTGTGCAAAACATCTCTTGATCCTAATGAAATGAAATTAAAGCCCAGTGGTGTATTGTTTCACTTGAAAATACATAAGCTTTTCTGGCATACTCTGGGGCCCACACATGAGGAAATTCTACCTGGAACAAGAAGGTGGTAAGGTAAGATGACTGCAAGAGCAACTCTGCTGTGGAGCCCAGAACTGGCTTGCATGGTACCAATAGGCTATGTCTACACTGCACGCTTTTTGCGCAAGAATGGCTGTTCTTGCGCAAAAACTTGTGGAGCATCTACATGCACGTTCTTGCACAAGTAAATTTACAGTACAGCGTTGGAACAGAGGGCTTCTTGCGCAAGAGTTATTCCTCTCCCCATGAGGAATAAGCCCTCTTGCGCAAGAGCTCTTGTGCAAGAAGGCAGTGTGGACGGGCAACAGGGGTTTCTTGCGCAAGAAACCCCTATGGCTAAAATGGCCATGAGAGCTTTCTTGTGCAAGAGAGCATCCACACTGCCATGGACGCTTTTGCGCAAAAGCACATCTCTTGCGCAAAAGCACATGGCAGTGTGGACGTGCTCTTGCGCAAGACCTTTTGCACAAGAACTCTTGCGCAAAACAGTTCTTGCACAAGAAGCATGCAGTGTAGACGTAGCCATAATGTATTATACTAGTCAGGGAGGGAGCATGGGCAAACTATGGGGAAGGAGTGGGAGACTGATACTCCCCTAGGAGCCTCCATGGCAACATTCTTCAGAGACAGAGCTGGAATTCAAAACTGTCCTGATCAAGCTGAATCTCTAAGGGAGTGGGGAAAGAAGACATGTAATCGCACAATCTTCTGAGGTTCTACCAGTCCCACATGATTCAGGGTCTGATTGCAATTTACTTCATCCCCTGTACTAGCAGAGGCGAATCAAGCTTCATGTGCAGAACCAAGATACTATTTCAGACAGGTTTGATGTACCTCTCATACATATAACACAAAATCCACTCTCCCAAACAGAATAATCAGCTATAAAATTAGGTTAATTAAAATAGGCCTCCAGTTACGCAAACTCGATGGAAATGTAGGGGGCTAATTGGAAGAGTACATGCTGCAAACACACCTACAACTGATTAAAATAAGATAAAAGATAAACAAGGAGTCAGTAGAACAAAGCCCAAATTAATCCTGAAACAAGAGACTGATAATGGCAGTAAACATTAGCAGTTCAAATATAAAGTGGTTATTTGAACAAATAGAAAGAAATATCAACACATATGTACGTGCTTCCAAAACAACACACAAATGTCAGCCAATGATTACAAATAATGTATTATAACCTCTATCACCATGGCTGTGAGGTGCATTGAACACAGACCATCTAAACAGAAATTAAATAAGCCACCTTCAATTATGGCACTCAGACTGCTGCTACTGAAAACATAAATGCTAACCCAACCCCTAGAGATCAATAGAAAGAAGCCAAGAATTTCTAAATGAGATTTTCACTCTTCCTAAGCAGAAGTAAGAAGAAATATCATAAAAGAGAACCCCAGTTCATACTAGGTTAATTCTAATTTAGCAAATTAATTTGAGAAACTTGGCCACAGAAAATGAGCCAGAAAGAAGAACATCTTACAGAGAAGACAATTATGTCAAAAATCCAATTAGCACAATTAGCTAGACAGACTGATTTGTCTATTATGAAACTTGCAGCACAGCATTGCATTTTCAGGAGACTTGGCTATACACATATACACAGGTGTTAGAACTGGGGGTGCTGTTGCACCCCCTGGCTCAAAGTGGTTTCCATTGTAACACAGGGTTTATATACTTTGCTTCCATGGATCTCAGCACCTCCAGTATAAAAATTGTTCCAGAACCCCTGCAGGTATAGAAGTTCTAACAATTACTTGATGGAATAGAGATGTGAAAATAAGATAAACAACATATAATTACACAGCTTGACATATTAGCTAATTCCTCAAGGCCTGATCCAACTTCTATGGACTGCAATGGCAGTTGGATCTGGTTCATAAAAGGAAACCACATAACTATGTGAATAGTCTTCCTTTCAGTAACAAAGTCAGATATTACAGCTGAGGGAATGTAAATCTGTAATCACAAAGCCATACTCCTAATCTTACATTTGGCTGTAAAGGTATCTTTTTGCTTTCATTTGATTATATATTATTGATCTGCAGATTTCCAAATTTTCTCTTTGTTTCATGTTATTTTTGTATGTGAGCCAATTGAGTTATGCAAAGTAGTCTGACAAGACCTAGCCAGGCATTTTACAGAAGGCTGGAGGAGTAACATATTTGTATTTTCACCAGCTCCACTTCTTTGACTTGACAAAATGTTGCATGCCTTGAGGGTGTAGTGAAAGAACTATTCTCTGAAAGATTACTGTCCATGCTTAGGAAAAAGAATTAAATAACAGTTACCAATGCAAATTGTGAGTTACTTGAAATAAAATATAGTGTATCTACAAATCCTATTATAAAAAATAGCAGAATTAATATGCAAGTTTCTCAGGTACATCCCTGATCCTTTACTTAGTCCCATTACACATTGTATTTTTCAGGTGAACAATCAACTTCTGCATTCCCCATCCTTTTTGTCTGTAAAAGGGCTAACATGGCTTTGTTCTACACATGCATCCATATTGTAGTCAGTTTTACATTTAAACACTGCCTGTCATTTAGTCTGGTACCTCCTCTTAAGCCACTGTCAATCCCTTCTTTGTTGCCATACAACCACATTAGGTTTCATTTAAAGACAGATGTAATGTGTTTCTAAAGTATTCAGCTCTTGGCCATACCTCATTGAAATAGAGGGTTGATCCAGAAGAAATGATCCCACAGCCTTGTTCAGGTTTTACAATTTCTCCTCCAATAACTTCCTGCCATTCAGTCTTCAATGCATTTGGGTTCTCAAAATCAGACATTATAGTTGAAGGGAGGGAAGTCTCAGGGTGACACTCAGTGCCCTGATACCCTGTATCGCACCTGGAGAGAAGCATAAAGACACCAGGCTCCTAAAGATACATACATCTTGTTCTACTTGATGCTATCCACAATTACTTTAAAGCAATACAGCAGCCCATCTGAGTTAGGTGCAAAATAATCAAATTCCCTGAAATCATAACTTCAGGTCCTGGCTTGGTCAGTTCAACCCTTCTGAACAGATCTTTTGGATGAGACTTTTAAAAAATGCAATGGCTGTTCTGTTTTCAGGGGTATTGAAGGCCAAATTTCCAAACAGGCCTGCATATTTCTGACATCTTCTGACTTGTGTATTACACAATCCCTGATCTGCAGGGGCACACATCTACATATGAGTGTGGAAACTGTAGGGTGTATTAGCAAACTAGGACTGGGACATATACAAGTTGGATGCACACAGAAGGGGCCATGTACTGTTAAAATATGTCCTTAGAAAAAGTTTCACGGGATATTTAAGAAAAGGGGATTGTTCTAGTGAACATGATCAAACTTCCTCTCCACTTACAGTTTCATAGTGATGCTGTCTCTCTCCCCCCCCAAAGATGGCTACAATTTAGCGGTTAGGTATACTTTTATATAGTCAAAATATTCTGTGATCCTTTGGGATAGAATGTAAATGAAAAATTTTGTGGGGAGAGAAAGTCAATGGCATTTGGTTTACTAACTTCCATTTGTGACTCAGAAAATATTTCTCCTGTAGTAATCTATCTTGTGTGGACATGTACCGCAGCTCAACTCTTGTGTTTTAGGTTCTAGTCTATTAACAGCTATCAGAGATTTTTATCTTGCTCCCACGACAGGGTTATTTGCATTTGGGGTAGATAGATCTTAGTTGTATCCTTGCTGTTCCTGTGAAATTCCAGCTAGGGTGTGGAGCACAATGACTACTTTTCAGTGTCCAAGTGGTCTTGAAATTACATGTTTTTACGAGGATAAATATTAACTGGTTATGTTTTTTCTATATCCACTGTTTCTCTCTCTAGCTATTTAAAACATGGTAGGTACTGTTGTATCTAGATAATCTTGAGGCCAGTAGTCACTAGCCAAGTCCCTGATAGAAGACACAGAAACCTAAACACAGCTCAGTTTGATACTGGTTGCCAAATAGTTTCCACACGGAGGTCCACTCTGACAACATAGAGTAAGCTGATCACAGCAGTGCCCTGGTCATATGGATGGTGAAGATGGAGCAGATGTAGTTATGATAGCCTTACATCACTGAAGGATCTCTTCACAGCCTGGAGCCATGAGGTATGTGGTGACTTTGCTTTTGGGGACTGGATCACCTAGTGGCTTTTGTACTGGTGATAATAGTCTAACCCACACATTATTTAATTTAGTTTTTTAGATTTTTAATGCTCAAAAGATATGCCTCCAAAACTCTAGGTATCCTAACATCTTTATAAAGAAAACCTCAGCAGCATTCAAAGTCACCATTTCAGGAGGAACCGGCAAATGAGCTGTACCTGCATGAGCCATGATCACACCAGCCATGTCCATTACACATATTTGGACACTGCTGTCCAATATAGATGTTGTCTAAAGCCCATTCATCTTGGACTGTGTAGTAGCACTGACTCCAACGGAAACGCGTGGCACTGGACCTTAAAATCAATAACAACATTATTTGTAATGCTTTACGCAACTCTATGCAAGAGGCTAGAATTCAGCAAAACAGAAATACAGAATAAACCAGCATCTTGTGGATTGGCTGAGCCCAGGCTGACTGTTGTGAAGCCCTTAGGTAATCATGCTTAGGGATGATTCATCAGGTGCAGGCTGAGAGATGAGTCATCAGCTCAGCAGCACTCCCCAGGCTCCGCAATGACACACTAGGACTGGAACGGGATGTGGGAAAGGGTGTTGTCTTTTTGTTAAAAAAGAAAAAAAGCTTCTCAGCCATTATTCTGGAATATCAATAAGCAAAACAGCTCAGATTAGTTCCACAATATAGGGGTAAACTGGACAGAAGTAATTGGAAGGAACCCATGAAAATGAACAAGACTGTCACATGGCTCTGAATAATAAGAGCCAAACCTCAGGGAAGCTCATACCACCATCTACATATTTAGTTAGTCTTTAAAGTGCTACCAGACTATTTGTTGTTTTTTAAGTTCAACCAAACAATGAAGGTGCTAATGGTTCTTGATGTCTGTTTAGAATCTGGTGTTGGTCATGTTCCTTTCCAAGTGCTAACTAATGGTTCTTACCAGCCTCTTATAACTACTCAGTCTTTAAGATGCTACTAGACTGTTGTTTTTTAAGTTTTTCCTGTTACAGACTAACTCGCTACCCCTCTGAAAATAATGAGTGTTATATATCTAGATATCTGTCTGAATTAAAGAAAATGTATTTAAACTAAACTCTTGATTGCAAGAGCAGTAACGGAAAAGCCAGTCCCTCCCATGCTTTTTGAAAGCTCTTCAAAGCTACACTGTAGCTCAAAGTAATGACAGGCATAAGAGGATTACTCTATTGAAAACTAGCCAATTAGCCCATCATAAGACGGGATTTTCAGATCTCTCCTCCACGTCGGTCTTCTCTCCTGAGCCTCCGGTCTCTCTCTCTCTCTCTCTCTCTCTCTCTCTCTCCTCCTACTGTCTCCCCCTCTCTCTCTCTCTCAGCTCTCCTCTGCCTCCTGCCTCTCTCTCTCTGTCTCTCTCTTTCTCTTCTCCTCCCCCTCCTGCCTCTCACTCGGGAGACCGTGGAGCCCAAATGGCCATTTGGGCGCCGCACTCCCCATGCTGCATGGGGGATGTGGAGCCCAAACGGTCGCTTGCGCCACTTGCTCCCACGCGGTGGCCTGGCTGAGTGGCGCAGAAGTCAGCCGAGCACTACGGCGGGAGGCGAAGAGGGGCAGGGCAGTGATGTTCACGGCCAGGGGGCAGGGCCTGGAGCCGCTGTCACGCTGCACGTCACTGCCCCGTCCCCCTTCACCTCCCGCTGTGGCACTTGGCTGACTTCTGCGCCGCTCAGCCGGGCTGCCGCGGGGGAGCAAGCGGTGCAAGTGGCCGTTTGGGCCCCGCGCTCCCCATGCAACACGGGCCACCCAGAGGGAACAGCCAGCATTTCAGCAACAGCGCCGCCCAGAGGGAACAGCCAGCATTTCAGCGTTACAGACTCACAGACATTGGGCTACTATATATATGATGGTAATCAAGATTTTAAAAAGACCATGTTAATTAAGGAAAAAAGAATAGATGGCAGAATGTCTGCTGCATTCTCAATGATAAAAAACTGGCTGACTGGACAGTCACCATTTGGCCACCTACTAAAACAAACAAACAAAAAATATAATACCAAAGATTTATATAAAAATAAATACTGGGGAAAAACATCTTTAATTTGTCACATTTGTTTCTCAAATTCTGTACTTTTTTATGGCTAGAAATCAGTTATTGGCTTCTTGCTGTGATTACTTTTGAGTGAGATTACATTTGAGTAAGTTATTGTTATGGCATTACAGTTACAAAAATGAAAGAAATCATACCGATTCCCAAATGCAGAACATGGTACTGCAAGCAAAATACTCTCCTCTTTCTTACAGAATTTTGTGATATGTGATTTAAAATAATGCTGCATTCTCTCCTGGTATTAAAGAAATTTGAGGAGCCAATGCAAATTTGAGGCTGATAAAAATACATTAGCTGTCTTCTGAGATACTGTAATTACATTTACTCAATTATCCCTGAAACTCTCATTCAGTCATTAGGTGTTGATTTGTTTATGAAGTCAGCAAACTGACAGCTGTTTGTTTCTCATTAAAGCCTGTTCTTATGTAAATGTCTTTCATAAAACTGAAATAAATTTTCATCAGTGCTAGAAATGTTCAATTAATATACAATACAATTCCAGAGAACAGGTGCATACATTTGATTTTTCCAATGCAATTTGATCCCCTATAACAGGTTTTCTAACCCAACAGATCTCAGTTAAATCAGAGACCTTATAAAATCATGATTGCTTGGAAGCACTACATTTAAAGATGCATATGTCAGTATAAAAATGCCAGAAGATTAAAAAAAGTTTATGCCACAGAGAGATACTGCTTAAATGACTGATTGGAAAAGGAAAATCATCCAGTCCCAAGGTGAACATGTTCCAAGTCTAGTTCCTTGTTCAAAGCCTCAGCAAAAGGACTTTGAATCCAGGAAAAACTCCCCTCCTGAAACTAGAGGTGGAAATATAGAGCATCCCTGCATACCCTGGCCCAGGGCTGGGCAAAATATGGCCCATGGGCAGGATCCAGCACTCCAAGGCATTGGATCTGGCCCGAGGATGCAGCGGGAAGTTCTAGTCTCTGCTTGCCTCGCCCCATCTGCCCGCTGCTCAGAAAAGCAGCTGCAGGGCCATTTCTCTTTCACAACTATGAGCCTGGAGCGGGGAGGGTGGAAGGCTTCATGCACTGCCCCGGCCCCTAGTACAATCCCATTGGCCAGTTTCTGGACAATGGGAGCAGCCTGTTTGAATAACAGGCAGCACACAAAGCACCATGCCGCCCCTCCTCTCCGGCTCGTAGGTATTCACACATGCACGTGGCCCCTGCAGCCTGTGCAGGGGCAGGGCTCCTCAGAAACGTGTTGGGCTGCTGGCCGGGAGTCACCCAGGTAAGTCTCCCAGCCAGAGCCTGCCTCTGGCACCCCAGACCCTCCTTTCCTCAACCCTCTGCCTCCCACTCCTGCCCCCGCTACTCCACATAACCCAGACCCTCTGCCCCCCTTGTACCCATATCTCCTCCCAGATCCAGCACCTCAAACCCCTGTCCCAGATCACAATCCCCTCCTGCCCTAGGTCACAACCCAAACTGCTGTACCCTCTCCTGCACCCTAGTCTCCTGCCCCAAGTCATGGCCCCTTCCTACCCTAGGTCACATTCCAAACTCCTGCAACCGAGTCCCCTGCCTTAGGTCAGAATCCAAACCTCTGCACCACAGACCAGTGCTCCAGGTCACAACCATCTCCTTCACCCAAACTCCTTCCCAGACCCCACACTCCCTCCTGTACCCCAGTCCTTTACCCTAAACTTCCTTCTGCACTCAATCTCCATCCCAGATCCAGCATCTCCTCCATTAATATCATGGAAGAGTGCGGCTCTTGACCACTTACCAAATTCTTGGAGTGACCCCCCCCAATCAAAAATTATTGCCCACCTGCACTGGGTTGACTAGATGCACTTACTGCTACATTTCCCTCTCAGAAAACATACAGAATCAACAGTTATAATAGTAAAAATACATATGAAGATGAGATTAAATGATTTCTAAATGGAAAAGAAAAAGAACTGCTACTGTTTTTAAAATCTGGATTTATCCTGTGTTAAATTGTGCTCTCAGATACTAACATGGCCACATACAGGCTCCACCGGGCTGCACTAGGGCTACCCAGAGCTTGGTCCAGGTCATTAGTGTGGCCAGAGGGTGAACAAGTGGGTAAGGACAGATAAGAGGGGCATGGAATAGGTGATGCCATGGCTTTGCTACCCCCTGTATGCTGCAGAGTAGAAAGGGCTGACACGCATACTCGCCCATCCTCTAGCAGAAGCGGGGCCTGGAACAGTTCTTTGCTGGGCTTCTCCCTGGGCTATGCAGCTTACAACAGGGCCTAGTGACACAATAAAACTGGAGGGAAGGGGAGATAAATGCTAGACTTCTTTTCACAGCTCTCTTAATTGCTGCCTGCAGATGAATGTTTTCCCTTGGCTCTTTTAAAAAAAGAAATTAGGAAAATGAAACCAGCTACCAACCCTGTACTGCCTACTCAGGAACATCTGCCCTCCCATCCTTGATATAGTCGAGGAGCAAAATTGTGGGCTGTCTTTAGAGGAGGCACATCTCTCCCTACAAGACATATCTGCACACAATCAGGGAAACATACGGATCTAGCATTCCTTTGTACACTAGGCAGAGGCCCAGGTAACATCCCTAGCAGTTCTTCTTTATTTGGGTTAATGTTTTGCATTCATGTACATGATGCTACTAATATTAGCCTTGAGGGAAAGGCAGTGCACATTGTTCCTTTTTGGAGCAATATCCTATTCAGTGCAGGCCAGACTGGTCAGGCCCCCTACACAGCCAGTAACAACCAACAGAACACCTCCTGCTTGTAAAGGTAGAAATTTCCTTTACTTCCCCAAACAAAAACTAGTGTTAGAAATGAGAGAGAGAGGTATTTGTGTCCCATCCCTGCTCCTTATTGATAAAATCCTCAGTATCAGCTGAGAATAGTATGGAGTATTCACTTTATTTTCTGGTGGACGGCATGCCATTACTTCTACCTTTCTGCTCAACTGGAATACTCAACAACATTATGTCATAATTTACTAAAATATATATTTTTATAAACAGGAAGTAATGTGCAGCACCCATGCCTGCTTGGTCTGATACTCTATCTTCCTTTAATGGCAACTAGACAGGCTGAAGATTGATGAGTCTCCTAAAAGAGAGACGTCTTTTAGCTCATGTAGTAGCAACTCATACATCAAAATTCAGAGGTCCTAGGTTTGATGCCATGCACTACCGATTGGGGTCTATCAACATTGCAGTGATAAATTCATACCTTAATTACATATAGAACTCAACTAAGAGAAGTAAATCCCTTCAGACCGAAGATGAAATGTGATAAATTAATGACTTTTGCATGGCATAAACCAGTAACTTGACTATCATTTCACTTCGTCTCTTTCCTTTAAACAAGTCTCCTAAATGGAAGATGGAATCATTTTCTTCTGTTTTCACGTGTCTAGAAAACCTAAAAGGCCCAAATAAAAAATGCCCGTATTAACACCACTTACACATTTTCTATAATAACTTTGGGTACCAGATACATCTTGCCATTGAGTTTAAAAACAAAATATTTTGCACCTGAACCCTGCAAAGTGCTAAAAGCCCCGCTTGCAAGATGTTGAATCTCCTTGGGCCTCTTAGATTTGACATCTGAGGCTATTCAGCATCTTGAAGGATGGGGATGACTATAATTTACTGTTTGTTCATTGGCCTTTGAATTATGATGTTTGGTATTTTCTGACCAATATTTTATACAAAATATGTGGAGACGTGCAAATGAAATCGCTTGAAGCCAGTCTATGGAGAATACAGAAAAATGTCAAAGAACAGAAAAACAATGACAAATTGATCTATACTGGCTTTAATTCCAACTGCTATGATATACTAGGTTTGAAGATAAGCAAGGAGTAATTCTAACTGAAATGATGGAGTAATTTAATTCTTAAATGAAGGAATCTGTGAAGATTAATCAGACATATGATAATCTATTATTTGAATATTACAGTAAAATGTTTATGATAAATAATGTAGGACACCATCTCGTTTGGCTTTTCTGCATATTTTTATTTTCCTAACAACTATAATCACAAGAAGAAGGAACAGGGTAGGACTTTCTAATCATTTTGCTTTTTGCAAAAGGGAATGATATTAAAGATCTCTGGACTACAAGAGGAAAAAGGTGAAAATTTCTGGAAATAAATGATTAGTTAATGTTTGTACAGCACTTTAGAAGGCATAAATTGCTATAAAAAGAGAAAATTATTATTATTAATAAAACATTTTGTGAGTGGCTCCTTCAAAATAATTGGGTGTTGTTCCTGCATTGAGCTCTGTGTAGGTAGATCCCTATGCTGATGCAGAGCTCATTAAAAGATCAGAGGCTTTGTGTGTTAGGTGAATAATTATATAAAAAATATGTAGTCTCTTACCAAGTTTTCTGTGGTAACAGGGCTGTAATTCTCCTCCACTGCATGAATTCACTGGAATGGTAGATACTTGCTGATGTAAACTCCTGACAGCTAGGCATACTTGGAAGGCATTCCTTAGAGTAAAACATTTCAATATCAGGTTTAGTCTGGAGGCAACATTAGGAACTAAACTCTTTTTGGAAGTGAAGGTGAATCACATTCAGTGAATCCAGAGGCTGTGTGGTCCAGATGTCAGAGCAAAGAATTGAGAGCCAGAGGATTCTAAGATGAGCCTAAGGTTTTTCTTTGGTAACCTAATAATAGTAACAGGTTAGGACAGAAGAGACCATATGGCCCATTTACAGCAGGTCTGTCTAGCATTAGTACATTGTGATGTTTTCTCCTTCATGTGGATGTCTAATTATATTCTTCAATATGTGCACAGATGCCTTTGATATAATTTTACAAAAACTCCTTAGTGTCCTTTTGCTGCCCCCCTCCTGTATGTGATTCTTTAACATACTCAGACAGTTTAGCTTCAGTCTCGTATTTAGAATGTTATTCGCTTCTGTCACCTCACCTCTTTTAATAGTGAAAATAAATGCAATTTCATTATCTTTTCTGGTTCCTCTGTATCATTCCTGTAGTTGTACACTGAGGATGTGGTTTCAGTGTCATTATTATAGTACATCCCTCAAACAGTATCTTCTAAATTGTTTATTTATACATTTATACTTTTTATACATGCAAGTATTCAATTTCCTCATTCTACTGCTATTGAAAATTTGCCTCATTATTTTAACTTCCTGCCCTTTATCATGTCTTCAGATACTGTTTATTATTCACTTTTTCAGCATAATTCCTTTTTTTTTCTAGTTTTCAGTCCTATCCTCACTACTCTGTGCTATATTTCCTAGTGGAAAGAACAGGAAACTGGGAGTTAGGACTCTTTCCCAGATTTTCTTCAGAACTGTTGTGTAATCTTGGCCGAATTAATCAATGATGCTGTGCCTTAGTTAATTTATATGTAAAATGGGTATAATACATTTCTACTTTACAAACAGGCTATAGGCTTTTATACTGTTTTATGTAAATAACAACCTGAACGTCTAACTCTGTTATAGGAGTGAAAAACTTGGTTTACTTTTGTTGATGATAATTGTGTTTAAAAGCTAAATTAAGAAATAATTAATAATATTTTGTCTGCATTTCATCTGTAGATACCAATTTCAGGGGTCCACCTGCATCGAGCTTATTATAGTATGGACTCTCAGACTGAGTTCTTTGAGGCAGGGACCTGACTTAAATGTAATACACCTAGTACATCTTCAGTGCTAAATAACTAATAATAGAATCATAACTTGAAAATACTTTAAGTGACTGAGAATATTTGTTATTAAAGTACTTCAATATATATCCATGCTTTGCAATAATCTTTAGAGAAATAGGAGAATCTAAAGTCACCCTATCTACTGGCCAAAGCTCTCATATCTGTTATGTGATTTTTAACATTTCTTCTGAAGAAAGAGATTCCTTCTAGCAATTTCCCAAACATTTTCTCTGATTCATCTCTCATAAAAGGCCTGATAAACACAGTCTGATGATCAGTTAGTGAGAAGCAAAAGGAATTTTTCAGACATTTTAATTAAGTAGTGCTTTGTTTACTGTCTAGATTACCTCTTTGCAGCATACTACAAATAACCTCCACTTTTATCCTTTCATCATGGTAACACCTGGTGATGTGGGAAAAATGATTCAGCTGCAGGCTCTTCCTCTGAACTCAATTGAGATAGGACAAGGACGTTGAAAACTAAGGGGAATTGATCTCTCCTTATGACAAGGGCAAACTCCAAACACCTGCCAGTAGGATCTATTTGTAGAGACTATTATAGCACTTCTAAGTAGAAGTGACATAAACACTATTTAAGTACAGTATGTATTGCTTTGTTCTGAATACTATTTCAATCAATGAAGCATTACAGAGGGAGAATGATGTCATGTTTAAACATTAGGCTACTGCTATTTATCTACTATGCCCACCAAAATAAAGTACCAAGATACAACATGACAGACTTTTTTTATTGCTCATGAAAACTGCTCATGAAAAGTGCTGGATTGGGTCCTGGACTCTAAAATCCTCCCTGCATATCTGCAGGACAGGTACTCCACAGTACATGTTAAACCTGGGAGCTCAAGGAAAAGATGTTAGTTAACCCTTTTGGCTAGTCAGGGTTTGGCCTCTTTGTTGACATGGACAAAAAGGATGCATTGGTGCTTCATTTGCAATAATTGCACTATTATTATAGGAAAGGATTGAGCCCATCAATTTACATAGGCAAATAACAAGCTTGAGATAGGACAAGGACGTTGATCACTGTTGATCACTATTGCTCTAGTCCAGCAGAAAGAATTTATGCAAATAGCAAATATGTCTTACTACAGTAGTAGCATGGTAAAAGTATGACCCACTATGAGGTAGTGGTGGTAAACACTCTTTTTTCCCCTCTGTAAATAAATCAATTTCTTCCCAATTTTGTATTTCAGACTTCCAGAAAATGTTCTTCCAGGTGTTATGAAAAGCAGTTTGAAGAGTACTATCTGTTCCTCCAATTCAGGACTTCCATAAATGTAGCTTCAGTTGTTAGATAACCACAAACATGTGAGCTCTGTGAGTGGATGCCACTAAACAAAGAATTTACTAACCAATCTGCCTTACCTCCTGAATAAGGTGCCAAGTCAGGCCGTGGTTGGTGGAGTATTCCAATTTCACCTGGTTGTCCATGTGAGGAGTAAACTGCTGGCCACAGCCCATCACCAAGTTGAACTGTATCATATATGAAGCTCCAATTTGCATGGACTGTGTTTCTACATAACGCATGCTAGAGGTCAGTTTAGAATCTCCTGTAAAACTGAAAGATAAGGCAGAGAATCAGAATTCATTTCTGAAATAGCTCAAAAAGGTAACATTCTGAAAGATTATGGAATTAATTATAGCTTTATTTCTGAAAACCTTTCATTCTGAGGACTGTCACATAAGAGAGGGACCCAGACATGGTCTTCACAGTCCACAGACCTCAGTTTGAGAACCACTGGACTATAAGTTATTATGATATTATTTGTGTTCCATTAATGTCTGGGAACCCCAATCAAAGATCAGGTATGTACAGATAAGCAAAAAAGAATAAAGCCATCAGGACAGTTGCACTGCAGCCCGACTACAGATCTGGCAACCGCCAATCATGTGACCCACTCTGGGAGTAGCCGGGCAGCCACCACGCAGCCCTGGCTCCCCCACTCTCTTACCAAGCCCACCACCAGCAGCAGCTTACCTTCCATGTCCAAGGAAGGTGAGTGCTGCTGCACGAGGAGGGGGGTGGGATTACAATTCTTTGCGCATACCCATGCAGGTGCGCATCCTAGAGGGAACACTGAGTGGCTGCCATATTTGGTTCCAGCATGAGCCATATTTGGCTTGTGAACCATAGGTTGCTGACCCCTGGTCTAGATGGTGCTTGTTTCTGCCAAGTGGGGACTGGATTTGACAACTTCTTGAGGTCCTTCCAGTCCTATGAGTCTATGATTAAAGCTATGATCACTACCTCCTTTCCCATTACTTTTCCCTACAATTCTCCAGTGTACCTGTTTACTGCTGTATTTTACTTCTAGTATACTTAAAGCTTTCTTTGTGTGCTGAAACAAACAGTTGGAATATATTTGAAGATGTTATTAAAAAAGACACTACTGAACCTAGGTACAAAAACAAATAGAAAGAGACATACATGAAGTGTGTTTAAAAACACTGTTTTATAAACATTAGTTGTGAACTGAATTCTAGTTATGTATATAATTACAGATGAGCAAGCAGAGAAATAGCCAATACCCCTCTGTATCTGTACCCAATACCCACCTGTACAAAATAATCATTCTACCTGCAAGCACTCTGTACTAATTGGTACTTCTGGGAATGGTATCACAATGAATGTCAGCCCATTGTTGTCTTTGTAAACTGGGATGGGATTTGCAGATTTGCTACACTTTCAAGGCCAGTACTTTCAGGAATAATAGAAAGCCACATGGATATAACACTCAGTGGCTACGTCTAGACTGGCATGATTTTCCGCAAATGCTTTTAACGGAAAAGTTTTTCCGTTAAAAGCATTTCTTGAAAAGAGCGTCTAGATTGGCACGGGCGCTTTTGCGCAAAAAGCACTTTGCGGAAAAGCATCCGTGCCAGTCTAGATCGCGTTTCTTAGAAAGCCCGATCTCCATTTTCGCCATCGGGCTTTTTGCATAAAACAGTCCTGAGCTGTCTACACTGGCCCTCTTGCGCAAATACATTTGCGCAAGAGGGCTTTTTCCCGAACGGGAGCAGCATAGTATTTGCGCAAGAACACTGACAATCTTACATCAGCTCATCAGTGTTCTTGCGCAAATTCAAGCAGCCAATGTAGACAGCTGGCAAGTTTTTCCGCAAAAGTGGATGCTTTTGCGGAAAAACTTGCCAGTCTAGACGCAGCCAGTATGTCCTGGATCCCTTACATACATTTAATCTACCTACAAGTATAAAGAATATGGCTCAGGTATCAAACAGATTATAAACAGCAAATTTAGATTGTCTGTTGTACATAATCCCCCAAAACAAAATCAAATATTCCTAAAATAAAATTGGGGATTATTGGAGAAATTTTCCCAAAATTGTATGCAGAAATAGTTTCAGATTTACAGATTCTGAGCCAGAAATGAAAGCCTCACAGATAATTAGAGGCAATCTTCTCTCCACTGAAAATGTGCTTAGGATGACATGCTATAAAATGATTTATTTCATATTGACTATACTTGTTGTAATGAAAAAGCAATTGTCAGAGTATTCCCAAGAGAACAGTTTCAGTGCTACAGCAACCCATGCTCATGGAAAGTCATGAGTTAGAAAATGAGAACCAAATGGACTCCCAGCTGGGAAAAGCCAACAATAATTAATTAAACTACCAGCCATTTGTATGGACCTGATATAAGTTTAAAAATTTCCCTTGAGAGAAACAAGGTCAGTGGAGGGCATAGTTCATGTCTTACAATGAGCCTGAAGAATACTTATGCAGCAATAAAATGTTGGTATTCCAAAAGCTTTACTTATTTATTTGGTATAAGGAAAAAATCAACACTTTTATCACCATAGAAAACTAGTGACATGGCTGTAAATAAGAGCGTGAATTCAGTACAACATGTTTTTAAAATTTTGATGTGGGCTTAGAGGAAAATAAAGCAAAACTTTGCTTTCCTATCTAATCTTGAAAAATCATGTACATGACATATCTCTAATGACGAGAGGAAGAACAATGTCATTAAAGAGCTTTCATGCTAACTCTTAGATTAAAAACATGAAAACAATTTGAGCCTTGCCATATTAGCCCATTTTAATGAGCAGTGAGTACTTTCTTGTCCTTATTAAAGTAGTTAATGCTGCTTCTATAGTCTCATTATCACTACCACAGAACATTGTGCGTTGTTCCCACAGCCAAGGCAACTCCTTATAGTTTGAGAGATGATCAGAAAGTCAAATAAGATTACTCAAATATACTTGTTAATAAAACTCCAATAGCACTATTTTAGGTGTCCATGGGGATTCTGCAATTATTTACATTTCCTTGAGGGTTCTTATAATTACTGTGATTGTACTTTATCAAAGTAAATGTTTCTATATCAGTTAAAGCTGTAGTAGGTTAAAAATGTTGCCCATACTCACATGAAACTACTTTGCTTAGGGTTTAATCAAAGCACAGAAATTAATTTTCAATATATTGGGCAGGAACTGAATTGTATGTGCACAGTTCTCATCAAATGTAAATCTCTGTGCAATGTAGTGTAAAATGTATTCCTTATTATGAAATGGTCATTGGTTCTATTGTTAGTGACGTGTACATGGAGTATGATTACAATGAATAGCTACCAGAAAGATTAATGTGCAGAAATCAATTAGCTATTATTAGTACAAGAAAACCAATCACTTTGTAGATTACTCACTTATTATACTAAAATTAACTACTTAAATCACAATACAAATGATTGATGTTCTCACCAAAGGGTCCAGTCATGGCCACAGCATGGTTGAACATTTCCCAGGTAGAATCCCAGAGACTGAGTGACTTCTACTAGGTTGGTGAAGTCTAGACTAATGCTGTTGAAAAGTACAGAGGTCATGATGATCTCATCAATAGCCCATACATCTTCTCCCTGAGAGGAGTGATATGGTTGCCACCATCTGAACTGAATACCAAACTGTCTTGCGTCTTCTGGTAGCTCCACAGAAATTATTCTGAAAAACAAATCCAAGTTCTTATTCAAACTGTCATTATACATAATTTTGAGGGAATCCAAAATGGTTCCTTTTTCTTTTAAAGTACACATTGAATCTGAAGATTATGGTCTAAATTCAGACTGAGGCCTACATCAGTTTCTACTGTTGCAGATATGGCACAAAGGGTAGGACTCAAAGGCAGAAAAAGTTAGGGCTGGGCAGTTGGAGTTGAAAAAAAAAAAAGCTATAACATCTTCTCTGCCACGGGATCTTGGCCTTGCAGAACCCACGCATCTGTAACACTGGACGCAGCAGGTGCAGCAAATGAGCCTAAAGGTTCCAATGAGACAGCCCACTCCCAGAGTAGTTTCTGTCATGCTGCTAGTAAGAAGCCCCAGGCAGATTTCAAAGCTTCCCTTCCATGTGAGAAACCTGGCAGGAAGGCAAGTGAATTCAACATCTCTTGCTGCCTTAGAACTGAAATTTGAGCTACAACACAGCAGTCCATATTGGCACAAGGTGGGGCAATATGCATCTCCCACCATCAGATTCAATGCTGCAATCCCTGTGCATTTTGTTTTGATCTGATAAGACACATGGGGCTTGTGCGCTCTACACTATAGTGTAGGAATACTTTTAATTTCAAATTTATTTTCACTGCAGCATACAGTGAAGTTGTGCATTCACCTAGAAGAACTAACCATAGCAAATTCTCAGCTTGAGGACTAATCAAGATTAATCTTGTCAGGTAGAGAGATTATGTGTAGTCTTGTGTGGCATGTACATTTCTTTTATTGCTGTGTAGAAATTTTATTGTAGGTTAGTCCCATGAGCTTACTATCCTGTGCAAGGTCACTTGATTTGTCATGGCAGCTATGACAACAAACCTGTACTTGACAAACTGTGAAGAAAATTAAGAATAATATCTAATTTCCAGGAGCAATTATCGTTTACATCAGCAGGGAGCATACATTAATTGCCACGGCAATGACACCTTCTTGAAAGTTCCATAAATCATGAGTACCATGCTGCCCACATACAACATACAAGGTGAGATGTGAAGCAGAATGGCAAAATGGACATTTGTCTCCATCAGTGTACAATTAATTGCAGGCAATGGGGTTTTCAGTAAGTTTATACGGAGGTTCATGTTTTTTTCTTTCTTTTTAAAGAGGAAATTTAAATAAAATAGCAGGCCAGATAAAACAACAAGGAGTTCAATGGTACTAAAAATCCAGATAAAGTGAAAACATAATTTTATACTCTCAGCAATAAGTTTCTCCAGATTTTATGATTATTCAAAGCTTGTGGTGTAATCTTTTGTTCCTTGTTATGTGTGAAATTATCTTGTACCTTTAGGTATATTTGCCCAAAACAAAACAGTGAAAACCACTTGCTCAGTTGTCTTTGTGAAACCTAATTTATGCATTAATACTGATGTGCATTATCACATTTATTTTAAAGAAATAACTGTTAATTGATTAGCAGGAAAAATCAAATTGTGTGACAAAACAAGTGACTTTTGGGAAGCACTAGGAAAGAAATGAAGATTAGAGATTCAGGATAAACCATTTGCAAGAAAAGCTTTATTGAGGTTCTTGCCTCATGAGATGGCATCCAGGATTGGCAAGCACAAACAGTTTGTGAAACAGCTACACTAAAAAAAATAGCTCAGTTATAAATATGGATGAATATTTAAATAAGACAGAACATCATCTGGGTTGCTATTACTGAATGGTCACGTGATGCTGTAGGATCTTCTCACAGGATGATTGAACCGGTTATGCACATGTGTTTCTATATGATTGGACACAGGAAGATGAAACAGTCTTCTTGGGCTTTAAGAGCATCCATGGAACCACGCCACAGCTACTATTCAGGGTTGTGGTAGTGTCTACAGAGAATTTTTTGTTGGGGATCTGTGTAGTGGATTTAAAGACTTAACCATTTCATAGCACGTGAACATGCAGGATGAATGAAATCTCTCTGTGGGCCTTTTTGCTGGCACTTTCTCTAACCCCTTGCAATACAGCCAAACCTGTTCTGCCCCTTCAATGGCAGATTTGTGACTTTCTAAATAAGGGTGGAGAGGCACTAAAAAGGTTCTACTAAACAAGAGATTAACTTCAGCTCACTTTTCTCACCTTGGTTTCAAACCAAAGATGCATTTTTGAGAAAGTCTGTGAAAATCTATAAAATTGTTTTAAAGTTAGGTGAGCAGAAAATATGTATTTTCTACTTTAACAATGAGGCTACTTTAAAAATAAAGTGTTTAAGTGAGTTGCCCAAAGTCACACAGGAAGGTCTGTGGAACAAATAAGACCCAGATCTCTTAATTCCCATGTTCACTAATAAATTACAAAACCAACCTTTTCCCCAGAAAAGAAATCCTTGCCCACAAGTGGTATCAAACCTATAACCTTTGGCGTAGGTTTTTTGAGGCATTCATGATACCTAGGGGCTGAACTTACACTGAAAGCCTAAGAAGTTTTTGTACATAGTGGTTTGTTTTCATGAGCCAATAAAATGAAGTAAGCTGGAGAGAGCTAGCACTGGTGTGCCATTAAAGAACACTACTCAGCATATAACATGGAGTACTGCACGAAGTAGGACTTTCTAAGAACACAGTTCTATTTTAGTGTCTGACTTCTGCTATTTAATTCATTTTGCATCTTTTAAATTCAAATAAGTAGTTATTCCTAGCTGGCATATCCTAAAAATAGTCCCTACGCATATCACAAATATATTGATGATAATGGAAAATCAACTAATTACTTGCCTGTTAAAATAAACTACTCACCCTCACAACAGAGGACAAATAGAATATTGAACACTGAAAGGCTATGTAGTGCATATGTTAACATGCAGAACCTGAATGTATTTACAGTTACAACAGTTTCTCTTGTCTGACTTTGATTTGCAAGGGGTAGATAAAAAGATGGGGATTCTTGCTGATGACTTTTCCACCACAGAGAAGAAAAGCATTCTTAGTACCATTACCACATACCATTAGGTTTTTTAAAAACCAGCTGAGAGACCTTTGCTCTGATCTCATTCTTTCAAGCTATGCACATACCTAATATTGAAAAACCACTGCTGTTCCTAGAAGAAAAATGTTGCTGTCAAATAGCAGTAGATTAAATGCACTTTTCAGCAGAATATTAAATATGTATTTTTTTCATATGACTGAAGATTAATTAAATTTCTGGATACAGATTGACTGCTAAACTTTATAACAGTCCATCTGTTACAAAAAGTAGACATTTTTAGGCAGCTTAACATACAAAGGTAGAGCTTTCTTCATGTTCTTAATCATAATCATTGTCAACATACCTTCCTGTTTGCCTGTCTTTATTTTTTCCATTTTCCCATAATCTATATTAAAAAATTCCATGGGAAAATTTTTTATAACATGCACTTTTCAATCATATATTGGGTATATGTTAAG
This sequence comes from Rafetus swinhoei, assembly GCA_019425775.1. Taxonomy (NCBI): domain Eukaryota; kingdom Metazoa; phylum Chordata; order Testudines; family Trionychidae; genus Rafetus; species Rafetus swinhoei. The sequence continues at coordinate 325,280,691 of CM033437.1, read as the reverse complement.
CCTAGTCCTTAGTGCTAAAAGAACAATGGAAGCTAAACTGCTTATACTGATGATCAAATAGAAAAAAGGTCTATAACAGCAACGTAAATTACTACATTTATATATGAAACTTGATTAAATATCAGTTAATGTGATGTGCATTTTCCATTTTATGGTAAAAAATTAATACCACCATATATTAAAAACCTTTAGGGAAATATAAATCCTACAGTTGTATTTTTTTTTATCTAAAAATGAGAAACAGCACCATATAAAATATATCTGTGACCATGACAAAGGAAGTGAAAGAAAATTGTGGAGTAGGATTATTAGCACTAGGGTTTACATAATCACTCTCTAGGAAATATTAAAAACTTCAGAAATGAAAACCTACATAAAAGACAGCCAAAGATAGTCATTGCCCTCATTTTATGGTATACTACTTATTACTCCCAATAAATATTTTAACATTATAGAATTGTTTCCACTGTAATATTCTTAATAATTTTTTCTATTGTGTGGTTATTATATTAGTGGGAAGAGTTAATCAAATCTTTCCTTGATATAGCCTCAACTGTATTTGATAAATGTACATTTTTATTATAATTTAACAGCAGTCAGCAAGCAAGGCAAAACATATGGATGTGTAAGAATTTAGTTTTCTGTTTGGATGGCTTGTGATTTTCAGGGTTTCCCTTAAGAACCTGGGACATCCTTATGGTTAGACCATGCCCATGCCATCTTCTTGGGCCCACAAACTCCTAAGCTTTGTCTATACTGCAGGGTTTTTGTGCAAGAAGCCTTTTTCAGAAGAGTTCTTGCGCAAAAACTTCTTGTGAAAAAGTGTGTCCAGACCTCAAAGTGCATCACAAAAATGATGTGCTTTTGTGCAAGAGAGCATCCACACTGCATGGACACTCTTGCGCAAGAAAGCTCTGATTGCCTTTCACAGAATGGCCGTCAGAACACCTGTGCTTTTTCCGATAGGGGTTTCTTGCGCAAAACCCCCTCTGGGGCATCCACACCTGCCTTTTTGCACAAGAGCTGTAGCGCAAAAAAGAGTTATTCCTCGTGGGGAGAGAAATAATTCTACCAGCAAAAGCCCTCTGTTCTGTCCATTTTCTTGTGCAAAAACTAGCTTGAGGTGTGGACGCTCCACCGGTTTTTGCGCAAAAACAGCCACTTTTGCACAAAAACCCTGCATTATAGACAAAGCCAAGATGTGTTGTGTTAGGATGTCTGTGGGTTTAATGCTGCACACATTTCCCCTTTCAATGGCTGTTTTTGTGGGAGGTGATAAGACTGGTTCAAGCAAATCTAAGGTCTTTGAGGCCATTATACCTCTCTTCCTTAAATCTGCTGCAAGGCCAGAGATTTACTGTGAAACTTTTTCCCGTCTCTTATTCTGACATTTAAGCTGGAGGGTTGTTCGACAATATTTCTTTTTATATGAATGGGCAAAAGGGGAATGTATTCAGAACTGGTGTGTATGTTTGTGGATGGAGATAAAAGCTCCTGTTAAGCATGAGAAGGGGTAAACTCCTTGTCTCAGGTAATGTTAGGATAAAAAGGGAACATCCTGATTCATCATGGAGTTTAAGTTGCCATCACAGAATGCTCAGTTAGCAAGAAATAACCCACATTTCAAGCCATACTGAGACCTTTTGCAGGTTTGGCAGCAAAGTTCTAACAGGTCCAAGGAGGTAATGATACAGACTTTAATAATTTATTATTGTGTTAATAATATAAAAGTGGCTACGGCTGATTGTACAAAGGAAAAATCACTGATGCATATCTGCTCCTCATTTTATCTTAGCTCTGCTTTACAATGTATTGTAAACAATACCAGTTCTGTATGGGATAAGCAAACTTGGGCTAAAACGAATCTTCAGTAAGAAGATGCATCTACATTGAAGCCAATTTACATAAGACTGAATTTCTTTGCCAATATTCAAGACTCAGACTCACATGGTGCTCAGAATACTCTGATTTTTAGCAACACAATAAGTTGTTCAGTGCAAAATGTGTAAGTTAGATCTCATAGATCTCAGAGTCGTTGTATTTATTCTCTATACTGCTGAACATTACAGCTCACAATATTAGTGGTCTTTAGATATCACTTTTCTTAATTATAATCCATATACCTTGGCTCATGATAGTTGAGATAAGAATAATGTTCTACTAGTTTCCATGTAATCCCATTGTCATATGAATAGTGTAGTAACACTCCTTCTCCTGGCTGATCAGGTGCTTTGCATGTACTCAGCACGGACTTGCTTCCCAGGCGCAGAGTGAACTGGAGGAACCTAGATCAGAATTATGCAAATATTGGTAGGATTCCATTTATATAGCATTTATGTAGCACTTTTTCTTAATCACATTTTCTAATCTTAAAAATCTTGAGAAACTCAAAATTTTGAGAAACACCAGTTATGTGTTTGTAGTAGAAATGGTTTTTACAATCAAGTAATACAATGTGGCATATATATTTTTAAAATGCCAATCATTACAGGATTTAATTATTTATTAGGCACTGGAGGGGAGGAGGAGATACTGAATGGATCTAATCAGCTGCCACAAGCTGTCAAATAAATACAACCTTATACATAATTAATTAGCACTTGGCTCTGACGCTCAGTTTTGATATTAACATTTCATAGTTTCCAGCCTGGCTATACAATAACTGCCACCGCATCTATTTATAAAACAGGGGAAATGAAAGGACTGTAGCTTATTCCAAACAATCAAAATTAAAATATGAAACAAAATGTTCTATAATTTTTCTCATAATACTGCAACAGAAGTTAAACGAAACAAAAAGTGAAGATGAAAAGACCAGGAAATTCTATTACAAATGCAGTCTTTAGATTTATTTATAGCACATTCCCATTCTTTCATATTCACCTTGACTGTGAGCTGTCAAGAAAAGAAGTGATTAGTTGACGTCTTCCATCTTTGTTAAAAACCAAGGCCTTGCCACTTGCTAGGACTCCACAGCCAAAGCTGACTTCAGCACCACGGATAGAGTAAAAATTGTGATAGGATGAGAGCCTGGAGCTACCAAAGCTTTCTGAAATAAACATTGGGAAGGTCTGGGAAGCCATTTCACATGCAGGTCCTGAGTACCCAGGATCACACCTATAAGAAAAATACATTAAAACATAAAACCTCAAATAAATATTATAAATCCTTTTCTCCCATGTGGAAGATTGCGATACAGTTTTTCAACCAAACATAAAAGCTGTAAACTTTTAAAATCTTAAAAATAAAGGCCGTTGTCTCTCCAACTTAAAGTGAGAGAGTCTTCAAAACAATTAATATTGTATTCAAAATATTCTTATTTGTTTTGGTCAATAGTTACATGTCAGGTCAAAAATTGTTAATATCAATCTAAATAGAAGTCAATATCTGTATATCGTAAAACAAAAATATAAAGATAGTCTACTTCTTGTATGCAGTACTATGAGTCCATTGACGTGTCAAATCATTAGTTTGCTACTACGTACCTATACAACAAATTATCATTACAGCTAATATCACTCAATATAACAGAACTCAGAAAATATTTAGAACACCATCTTCAAAAGTGGCTAATGATTTTGAATGCCTTAAGTGTTAGCAAGATACGTTGAAGGAGCATGACTTTAAAATAGCACTGCCCTTTTAAAAATCAGACTGTTTTTGGAGTTCAAAAGTGGCACAGTTTAATGGAAAAGCCATAATTTATCAGATAAAACACATAAAACATGTATCACTGTAATTTTTAGCATGTAATATAGAGCATTTCAAAATGAATCGGTGGTTCAAATCTTTCCAGATTTAATACACAAGAAAATTATTCAAGTATTTTAGAAACTTACTACTAAACTTACATTGTATTAATAATTTGATGCATTTCAGATGCTACATTAACTGATTTTTACATTTAGCCTTTATAGAATTACAAGGGATGAAATAAAAATAATTTCAATCTTCAGTTTACAAAGTAAATTTAATGAAAGTGAACACATCAACTCTGATAGTATTATTGCTCTTACTTGCAGCCATTCCTAGTACATTGTCCTCTCCCTGAGCAGAATCTGAGGCAAGATGGACCGATATAAACTGCACAGAAAAGAATTGGTTAAATTAAAGGTTATTATTATGTCACAAAAAAATGTAACCAACATTTTGTTGAGCAAGTGGGTCCAGACAGGGTTATGTTATCTGTTCGATTCATTTATTTGGCCTAACTCTGCAGTGCTGATAATGTCATCCTTGCCATGTCAGAAAAGTTTGATCGAAGTTGAAGGTCTGCAACATTTCCTAAAGAAGGCCAAACTCTGGATTTTTTGTGTGAACGTTTGAAAAAAGGTCTGGAGAGCTAAAAGATCAGTTTGTTGAATCTCTGAAATTTTTCACTCTCTCGATCTCACAATTTTTAACTGGCTGGCTGAGATGTGAATGTGAGTGATTTGTAAACATATCTGAGTCCAAGCCTACTGAGCACGGAATGTCTTCAATTCCACTGACATATATTCAAGCTGAGAGCCTTCACCACCTTCAGAGACCAGGCTCTTCAGGCCAGATACAAAGTCCATTGATGCCAAAGGAAAGACTTCAATTGATGGGTATGGGATGCTTAGTGGGTAGCTGATAAATTTGCCCGTATACTACAGTGCTCAATGTTTAAAATCCTTTGACAGAACTACTTTTATTGCACAACTATTGATTCAGCATATTTTGTTCTAAAATAAAGATAGTTTTATGGATTTATGGTGAAATTCTGACACTACGAAGTCAATAGGATTTTGCCATTGACCTCAACAGGGGCAGGACTTCACCTTTAATCATTTAATATATTTTTTATTCCTGGTCTTACAGAACAGAAAAATGCAATGATTTGGGGAAACATAATAGAAGATGTGCTAAGAACATTGGCACCATCTACATTCTTTTTCTATTTCTAGCCTAAGAGTATCAAGGGCAATTATTAAATAGGATATTTACACTTAATATTGTCTTAATACTGTAATCCCTACAAAGGGAAAACTCCCAGTGGGGGTCTGACCTGCATACGTTCTGCATTACGGAGCCCTACACTACATCACTAATTTTTTATGGGGGCTACTCCAAGATTTTGGAAAGTGGTCAAGGACTGCACTCTTCCATGATATTAATGGAGGAGGTATGGGGTTTGGGGTGGAGGTTGAGTGCAGAAGGAGCTTGTAGTAAGGTATTGTGGTAAGGAGGGCATATGGGGTCTGGGAGGGAGTTTGGTTAAAGGAGAAAGTTATGACTTGGGGCATGGGACTGGGGTTCAGGAGGCGGTACAAGGGCTTGGGCTGAGACCTATGGCAGGATGGGGTTGTGACCTGGGGCAAGGGTTTGGGGTGCTGGGATTTGGGTTGTGACTTAAGTCAGGAGGAGGCTGTGACCTGGGACTGGGGACTGGGGTGCAGTAGGGGGAGCAGAGGTTTGGGTTGTGACATAGGGCAAGGGATTGGGAGGCAGGATCTGGGAGAGGATATGGATGCAGGAGGTGGGCAGAGGTTTTAACTTATATGGGATAGAGAGGCAGAAGGGGGGCAGTGGGGAGGCAGGGGTTAGGTTGGCAGAGGCAGGCTGTGACTTGCAGACTTACCTGGATGACTCCCAACCAGCAGCCCAGCACGATTCTCAGGCCAGCTCCCTGCCTGCCCCGCCCTTGCACAGGCTTCAGAGGCCATGAGAGTCTGTGAATGAGAGCTGGAGGGGAGGGAGGAATGGTGCTTTGCACACTTCTTGTTTGAATAAACCGGCCAATGGGATTGTGCTAGGGGCGGAGACAGCACATGAAGCCTTCCTCCCCCCCATAGCTGTGAAACACAAATGGCTAACAGACACTTTTTTGAGTGGCATACAGAAGGGGGTGGGGCAAACAGGGAGTCTGCCTGAGGCTCTCTGCTGCATCTATGGGCCAGCCCACCAGCCCTATTTTGCCCAGGCCTGCACTACAGAGAACTGTCCTCATACTAGAAAGAAAGAAAGCCACAGTAATCCTATGTGTTATACACTGATTGCATGTTAACCAAGTAAAACATAGTGGAAAACATCTAACAGCAATTCTGCCAAAGAAGATCTGGATGGTTCTAGCTCACAAATGAATGCTGCCCCCTGAGCAGAAAGGCTGAACAGGAAACATGAAAGAGACAAAAGACCACCTCAGACTGAACAGGAGGATCCTGGAATATACAAAACAAACAAAAAGAAAAATTTATTGACGGCATAGGGAGCCTCCCAAAAAGCATTAGTCAGTCTCTTAGGGTATGTCTACACAGCAAAGTTATTTCGAAATAACAGCCGTTATTTCAAAATAACTTTACTAGCATCTACACAGCCAAACCGCTATTTCAAAATTAATTCGAAATAGCGGAGTGCTTATTTTGAATTTGGTAAACCTCATTCCATAAGGAATAATGCCATATTCGAAATAGCTATTTCAAAATAAGTGCTGTGTAGACACTTATATCGAAATAGGGGGCTTCCAGCCTTCCCTGGGTGCCCTGGTGGCCACTCCAGCCTCAACCAAGAACACTCCTCTCCCTTCCCCCTCCCCAGAGCCCTTAAAGGGGTTGACTCTGGCCACAGTGCCTGTGCCAGCTCCAAGCCTGCCAGCCCAGAGCCAGCAGTCACTGCCCCTGACCCAGTGGCCCCAAAATATGAGCCAGCAAGCCACTGGCAGCCAGCCCTCCACCACTCCCCAGGAGCAGTCTGCCAGCTCCCAGGAGCCTGCCAGGGCCCGGAGAAGGTGGGCGTCTTCCTGGTCCAGGGTGGAGATCATGGACCTTATTCAGGTTTGGGGGGGATGCCCCCAACCTCCATGAACTCCACACTAGACGGAGGAACGTGGCTGTCTATGGCAGAATAGCTGCCAGTCTGGCCACCAAAGGCCACATGCGAACCCAGGAGCAGGTTTGCATGAAAATCAAGTTGGTCCGGCGAGACCCACAACCTGAGCCCTGAGCTTCCCCTCCCCCTTCTTCCCCTTGCTTCCCCCTTCCAGCTCTCTCCTCCCAGGTTTCCCCCTCTCCTCTCTCACCCTCTCTTCTCCCCTCTCCCGCCTCCTTTCCCCAGTCTCACCAGAGTTTCATCCCCACCCCAGTTTTGTTAAATAAAGAGAGTTTGTGTTCATGAAAATACATGTATTTTATTTGACACCAGGAAGAGGAGTTAGGGAGGGGTAAGTGGAAGGACGTGAGGGAGGAATGAGGCACAAGTGCACAGTGGGGCAGACCAGGGAGGCTCTTAGTGCTCCTCAAGGTGGAAGCTCTCCTGCAGGGCCTCCTGGATACTGACAGCCCCCCGATGGACCTCCCAGATGGCAGCCTGCAGAAAGTGCAGCCAGGCTTGCAGCAACGCGTCCACGAGAAGCACCAGAGTGCCCAGGGGCAGCTCTGGCTCCATGTTGCAGAGTGTTGTGGTGTCCCGAGTGAGGGCAACTGGAGCACACAGAAACAAGATACTTTGCTGTTCCTCATCGAGGTAGGCAAGCAAGCAGGGAAAGCTGAGAACCGGCTGTCCGGGGAGGGTGGTCCCTTTAAGCACAGGCCTCAGATAGCCTCAGGCAGCAGCTACACAAAGTAACTCCTGACCTGATGCCCTGCCAGACCTGGTTCCGGCCGGCCTTAAATGCGATTCAGCGTCCACTCAGTGTGAACGTGCTATTTCGAAATAGCAAAACGCTATTTCGAAATGCATTTTGTGTGTAGACGCGTTATTTCAAAATAACTTATTTCGAATTAACTATTTTGAAATAAGATATTTTGAAATAATGCTGTAGTGTAGACATACCCTTATATTTGTGGATCCTTGAGACACTGAAAATGCACAAAGTACATCCAAGAATGATTTCCTATCTGCAGCAATCTCTAGTTATTGTGAAAACTCAACTCTACCTGAAAGGGACTCTCATTGATGAGGTCCAAATTAAAAGAGGAAATTTTCATGAGGATTCCTTATTACCAGTGCTGTTCGTGGTAGCAGTGCTGCCAATGACATGGATGCAGCATGAGATAAATTCTGGTTATCAAACCAGCGAAGAGCAACAGCCAGTTAACCATTTGTGGTACATAGATGTTTTGAAACTACATGTATAGTCACAAAAGGAGATACAGAAAGTGATAATATGTGTAGAAAAGTTTGGTGAAGATGTAAAGCTATGGGCTAGCTTGGATAAATGTGCATTGGCATCTGTAAAGAAGGACAAATCGATGCAATACAAGTAATGGAGGTACTATCCAATATCTCAGCATAGCCCCAAATATATCTTACACAGGAGTAGTTTGTGGGCCAAATCCCGAGTATCATATTCTTTTGACTGGACCCCAAACTCTTTTATTTACAACTAATCCTCCTACTTCTCCTCTTTCTCCTATTATTTTCTTTAGAGTCTGTACTTGACCAAGAAATTTGGACCTTGATAAAAAATAGTTGACTACCCTTGCCTTAGAATCATGGAACTGACAGATTTACAACATGAGGAAGTCAAAGAAGAAGTGGGAAAACAGTATTACAGCTGAATTAGAACTAATCTAAGGACACAAATCATCCCAAAGCATTTGATTTGAACTACTAATATGTCAATGAGACCAGTATTATGGCACCCTGCTGGAATGAACACATGGAATCAAGAGAAGAAAAATTTGCCATACAAAGAAGAAAGCTCCTTAAGTGGCATAGAATGACAAATATCAATCAAGACACAGCTGGGATGTACATTTGACAATATGATGGAAGAATAGTGCTGCCATCTGTTTAGGAAGCAATTGACAATGAAGACTATAACATCCAAAAATATGAGGAGTCAGCCAGAATAGAAGATTGTGTGGTCACAAGTGATGGACAAGCATGCATCCCAGCCCAAGACAGAGAAAGCAAATCACCAAAATAAAGTCTAAGAAAGATGTACACAGAAATCAATCCATGGACAGCAATGGAGAGATATTAAACCCATTAGAGATCAAAGTTTCACAAGCTCATGGCTTGGAGAAGGATACCTCAAAAGGGAGACAGACAGCCTCATTATGACCATACAAGAACAGTCCTTAAGGGTTGATTACATTCTAAACAAAACTGGGCAACAGATGGCTTCCTGAGCTGCAGAATGTGTTCTGAAAAGGATGAGATGGTGAATCTTGGGTTGAGCACTTGCAGGAGCCTGACTAGGAGAGAATATATGAAGAGCTGTAGTGCGGTTGCCAACTGTCTGTACTGGAGCTTCTGTGGCAAGTATGGATTTAAATGAAACATGCAAAACTATGACCCACCAATTTGAAAGTGCTCTAGAGAATAAAGAGGTGAAGATTTTACAGGATCTGGCAGTTGTCAAAGATCAACCAGTGTAGACCAACTGGCCACACATGGTGGGTGTAGAAAAGAAAACAAGGACATGTTAATTGGCATTTCTGTGCCACTAGACTAACATAAAAAGGAAACAAGCAGAGAAGATAGTTACATATGAAGAGTTATGTCATGAAGTGGAATGATTATGAAAAACTAGAACAAAGATGACCCAGTGATCTGTAAAGCACTTGGAGCAATCCCAAAGGGTGTAGATGGACTGCTCAAGAATAAACTAGGAGTGGAAGACATCACAGTCATTGTCCTCCAGAAAATAGTACTCTTTGGAACTGCAAGAAGTTTAAGGCAAGTCAAAAGAGAACTACTGTATTTGAGCACCTAAAATGCAGGAATTCTGCAAAGGATTTAGCACAACTCCTGACTACTCAAACACATGGGCTGTGTCTACACTGGGCCACTTATTCTGGAAAATCAGCTGCTTTTCCGGAATAAGTTGCGAGCTGTCTACACTGGCCCCTTGAATTTCCGGAAAAGCACTGACGATCTACTGTAAGAAATCAGCTGCTTTTCCGGAAAAACTATTCTGCTCCCGCCAACAAAGTCCTTTTTCCGGAAAACTGTTCCGGAAAAGGGCCAGTGTAGACAGCACAGTAGTCTTTTCCGCAAAAAAGCCCTGATTGCAAAAATGACGATCGGGGCTTTTTTCCGGAAAAGCGCGTCTACATTGGCACGGATGCTTTTCCAGAAAAAGGGCTTTTCTGGAAAAGCATCCTGCCAATGTAGACGCTCTTTTTCCGGAAATACTTATAATGGAAAACTGTTCTGTTTTAAGCATTTCCGGAAAATCATGCCAGTGTAGACGTAGCCATGGAGGTTGTTCATGATCAGGATTTACTGGTGATTCACGGGGATACATTTTAGACTCTAGCTTTCTCCTTTTTATACTTACAGTTTTTTTATGACATGAAGGCTATTTTTAAAAGAAGAAAAAAATTCCTATGAAGTAATACTGAGGAATAATAACGATATTTTTGAATTCACAATTCAAACCCTGATATTTTTCTTCCTATTGTAAAATTACTGTAGATTTGCATTCTGTTATTTCTGAAAGTTTGCACTGAGAGCTACATTTTGCATTTCAATACACCTTTCATAGACATATGTTTTTTCACATGTCATTGTGTATATATCCATGCACTTACCCTTCATTTTTGACATAATGTCACTATATTCATACACAAGAATTAATACTGCCTTGGGAATATTGAGACGATACTAAATCATACTAATGGGAATAAGGAAATAGCATTACCAAAAAGTGATGGAAATTAATAACTTAATTAGCTCATCTTTTTTTATTGTTTTAATATCTTGGCAGTTTCAAAAGGCTTTTCTTTCTTCAAAATGCCAAAGGGCTTTTTTGTAAAATGTAAAATATGATGATATTGCAAGCAAAGCTTGTTTAAAATTAAAATTAAAATTAAAATTAAAATGTGCTGTTTCTTGCCATTCCCTAACATTGCATCAAAGTGTCTTAGGAATTGTGGCACCCCACAATTTAACCAGAAGTTTCACATTTTTCAGATAGGTATTAATAATATAATGCAATTTTATCTACATACCTAGTAGAACAAATTCCTATGCTCCACAAATATATTATCACCTTGGTTTGTAGAACTTTCTTTTCATTAGCTGTGACCCTCTCAGTACCCGCCTTATATACAATTAGCATTATATATGAGGTATAAATTCATGATATACAAATCTTGCATTCACAAAGTACTTGTTTGTGTTTTAAATATTCCTATCCTGACTGAGACTGCCTTTCCATGATTGTAAGATTTATAACCATGTGACTCAGTGCAAGACTCCTATTGTTGCCTTGATTTTTCACAACAAATGTGCTATTTTTAAAAAAAACAAAGATGTATTTATAGGTATTAGAAAATAATTTAGGTAAAAATAAGTCTCTAAGATGGAAACAGAGAAATGTATTATCACTGAAAATACTTCTCAATATGAAATACTGTATACAGTGCAAAAGCTGTCATCTATGTACTGATAGCAGTGTTTCTATATCAAAGCTTTCTGTGTCTATATAATATAATAATAGTACAATACATCCCAGATGTTGCAGTTGTTAGTTAGGGAAGTACAGTACACATTCTTAATAGCACGGTGTAGTACCAACTTACGTTAACTGGATCCAAGCAGTCAAAGGAAATGTTATATTAGTGCCTCATCATGAATATTCTACTTGTGGAATGCTTTCAATTAAAAAAATAAGATAATGTACATTTTGCCTGCTGCAGCTCAATACATCATTTTATCTTCTGATTCCACTTCTTTGTCAGATTACATAATTCCTCTCTAGTTTCATGAAGAACTGGTGACCAATTGCACATAAGATGGATGTTTAACAATCTGTAAATTCCAGCTTTATGACATTGGGAAATATGTGTCTACTGGGAACTGCATATGGAAGTTGTACTTAAATGGTATATGATGATAAGAGGTATGAGTACTAACTATTATCAATCGCCCACATATTTCCATGGATTGGTCCAGTTTGTCTCCAGCGAATCCTGGTGTTTCTAGTTAATGCTGCACTGGGAAGGGGAGTAGTTATTCGGTTCCACCTGAAACACATTTCATGCAGAAATTTACACATTTTTAAATGGTAGTTGTTAAATATTTCTATACATTGCTAACGCATTTATTTTACACTGACGAGTTTTAGAAACTTTATACTTATGGGCCTAAATCAATGCAGTTACTACAGTTTCAGATTTTGTGAATGAAAGATTCATAGATTAAAATGCCAGATGGAACCACTATGATCATCTAGTCATGGAGAATCCATCATAACTCTAATAATTTGTTTCAATGGTTAATTACTTTCACAATGGAAAATGTACGCCTTATTTCTAGTTTGAAACTGACTAGCTTCAACTTTTATTTTTTGATTTGTGTTATACCTTTCTCTGATAGATTGAAGAGGCCAATATTAAATATTTATTCCTCAAGAAAAAAAAATCTCTGATCTGGGACAGGTGACATAGGAAGTCTGCGAATTAGAGAAGTGAATCCAGGTTTTCCATGTCCCAGGCTAGTGCCCCAATCACTTTCCCACTCCACAGCTCCCCAAAGAATTTGGCCCATGGTATTTTAGTACATTACACTATATTTTATTTAAAGCATTTAAAATGAAGCAAACAAACTATGCTGTTTTTTCTATTCAAATGACCAAAGTTAACACTGACTTTGAACTGCTTAGTATAATGAACTTTTCCCTGACAGTGGACTTCTCCACAGCTACATACAGAGTTAAGCCTTTGGAGCTGACTGAGCTCCATTTGCAGCAGGACTTGAAGAGGGGATATACAGGTTGCTATTTGCCACTTCTACAGCCACCAAATCCTTGGGCGGGAGGGCAGGCAAGGGATAGCTCTGGCTGCTAGTGCCACTTCTACCTGTCTATGTAGTTGTATGGTTGCCATCCTTGGAATAATCTGAGCATCTCATGTCTGGTGTAAGTTATGGTCAACTGAAATGGCCGTCAAAGAACTGCTATACTTCCTAGGGGTAACCACTATGCAGCAATATTCCACTATGTTCTCTTCCCTGGCCATGCCTCTGACTTGTCCACTATTCTGGGGGCTGCATGGAAGGTGGGATATAGGCAGTTAAACTCTATGCCATCATGGGATTGCCTTAGGCAAGGAGAATCCATAGATGGCCACTTACACCCACAGTGACCTGCCTGAGTAGCATCAAGCATTCTTAACTGGGAATAAGATCTGGCCCTTTATTCTTCTTCTGTTACATTAATGCATAAATAATTCCTTGCACCCAGGCAATGGTTATTTGTTTTCTTGCTGAACCTCAATATGCCATTTTACCAACAAATATTTACAATCACAATTTTTGGCTAGTGAAATCCAGAGGTATTCTGTTGTATTCCAAAGGTCTTATTTTCCAAATCAGTAAAGATGTGAATCATGTAAAACATGGCTGTAGGTGAAAGAGTTCTTTGTTATTATAATTTAATCTCTTAATCAAAACAAAAACTCAAGTCAATTTTGCCTGATTTTGTGCATGTATGCATGTATTTTTGGCCTGTAGCATCAGAAAAAGAATACTATTAAGCAAAAAAATAAAATAAAAAAAATCTAACTTCATTTCTGGGAAGCCAGAAAAATCAGCTCTTTGTTGTCCCTGATTAGTCAGATATGAAAGCTTGCACAGGGACACTTGCTTCACTGCTTTCTAGTCTCACAAAGAATTTACTACCTTTTGTAGCCTTGAATCTCAGCTAGTTTTGCATAGAACTCTCTTACCCACTATAGTTTTCTGAGGCATAGATGGTGCTGTGTGGAAGGTGAGATCCAGCACATATCTCAGGCAAGCACTCAGTGTGAAGTAAGGACCAGGAACGGCCATGATTGGTTGAAAACTCCAAGTAGACACTAATAATACAAACAAACAGATGAAATGTATGTAAATCAGCATTTGTAGCACCAATATACTAAAGCCTTAAAACTCATTGGCTTCTAAATAATTGATATCTCCAGTACTGAAGTATGAAATGCCTTTGAGGGCAAAACTCTGGAAATGCAAACATGAAGCAAGCTCAGTAGTTTAAATACACTCACATGTAACCCATATAAGAACTTACAGAGGTGAAAGCAATTATTGTAGTCCCTACTTAGTCATTACATGTTTATTTTTATGTTGTATTTAAATGGGATTAATGTCACTCTTACATTATTCCTGGGGGAATTCTGTACCACTATGCAATGCAGAATTTTGCAAAAAAATATTTTTTTTGCACAGAATTTCCTTTTCACTGCAGAAATGGGCTTCAGTGCCACTGGCTGCCACTAGGGGCTTCTGTTTGCACATAGAAGACATTCCTAGAAGAAGGGGGAGGGATCTAGAAGGTTGTTGGCAGCTGCAGTTCCCAGCAAGCCCTGAGGGAATGAGAGGGTGGTGCACAGGAAACTCCATACAAGCCTTGGGAGTGAGAATCAGGTTGTTTCCCCATGTAGATCCCTGGGCTCTGAGGGGTAGGGGTTGGATGTCAGGGCTGGGGGGGGATATGGCTAGACTGTGGGGAAGTCTAGTCTAGGTGTCTGGCCCGGGATGTCCTTCGGATGGGATTGGGAGGAGGTGTCTGGGCTGGGAGGGTTGTGGCTAAGCTCTGGAGGGCAGGGTGTTTGGGTGTACTGGATGGGGTGGGCTCTGAATGGGAGGGGGCCAAGAAACAGCAACGGAGTTGTCATAGGGATTTCTTTCACTCTCTACTTCTGAGGGAATTTGTGTGTGTGTCTGTTTTGTTACAGACACACTGGCTGACAGGTATTTTGAAATAAATTACCAAAATAACTGAAACTGGTGTTATTATGCAGTATTATTTTTGACAAATAAAATTTGCAGAATTTTGCAGAATTGTAAAACATTATGTGCAGAATATGTATTATTTTAGCACAGCATTTTAATTTTTTTGGTGCAGAATTCCCCTAGGAGTATTACATGTCTACCTGTAGGAGTAGAGCCAGTCAAAGTACAGTACTGAAGAAAAATACTAGACAGGGGAGACTGACTGATCTGACAGCTAATAGATTCTATGAATTATTTCCTTGGGAGTATCAGTAGATTGAGAAAGCAAATGAGTTATGCTATGTATCTCTCCTTCACTCAAAGCCAAGCAATTAACTGCCCAAGTGTAATGCCAGCAGGCAGAACCAGACCTGGGACCTCTGGAGCTTAGTGCACGAGCCTCTACTGCTTGAGCTAAAAGCCAGCTGGCTCTCAGGTAAGGCTGTAGAGCAGACTCTTCCTCTTTGTAAGTGGTCTAAGTGCCACTATATGAAACAGTACATAATGCCCACAAGCTGTGTGGATTACATGAGCATGTAGCACAGCATAGCACTGCTGAAATATTTTAGCATAAAATAGCTGCTTTGATTAGGAAGCTACATAACACCGTATATAGCTCAAAATATCCAGGACTTTCCAATCCATGCATTCTGCATCAGGCTGTGGATACTAGCTATATAGCAAGCCAACCTGTCAGAGGAAAGAATGTGTCCATACAACTCTGGAAGACACACACATGCCTTCATCAGGTATTGGGATATTTCAACTATGCTCCTGTTGAGGAAATCCCTTGTCTTTGGCCTGTCCCTCCTTCCCCACCTGAGGCTACACTGCTCATGGGACTAGCATACTGGCAGTAGCCTTAAAGGTTGGAGTAACACCAATAAGTTGTTTCACTGTTGAAGAGACTAATCTTACTTCTACTTTTTTTAAATATCAGGTGTAGGCAAGGCCTCTACTGCAGTAAATCACCAATACTGTAAGTGTATTTAGAAGACAGGGGAGACCATATTAGTCATCCACCTAATGCTCCTTTTTTCTTATCACTCTATAATAGTTATCCTATCCAACCATATCCACACACAGTTTATGGCTATCTCCAAATCTACATATAGCAGTCAAAATATACTAGTGAACACAGACTGATGGAAATCAGACAAGGAGAAAACCCATTAGATTAGTGAGCCAAATTAGAGATCTACATTACCCAAAAGAGACACAGTAATGTAAATTCATTGTTTCATTTGCTATTATGCAGATATAGATATCAGCAAAATGACTGACCACACTTTCTATTGTTGGTTAATATCATAATAAAAGCATACTGATTGGTTAATAACTTACATAGGTTAATAATTAAATCATAGTATTTTAATATCATTTGCTGCAAAGAGCTGCAGTATGCATGTTAAAGAGCCACTTGTGGCTTTGTAAATCATCTAGTCCAGAGATCTCAAACTCCTGGACCATAGGCCATCCCCTACCGGAGCAATTGCACAATCTGGTGCAGGAGTCCTGACAGGCTGGATTGCGCAATTATTCTGGTTGGGGATGGCCCACCATCTGAAAGTTAGTTGATCCCCTGAGTTAGTTGATCCCCTGGCAATGCAGTGCCATTTTTTTGTAATTTTTCCCCAACTGTTCACTGACGACTTTAGTTCCCTTGAAGTTCCTGATGCCCCCCACCTTGCATTGCAACTTATTTATTAAAATAAAGTTTTTATAATATATGACTCTAAGAATGTCTTTAGATTTCTAACATTCTGCAAACTGCCAACAAGTAATGTAGAGAGCAATTCATTTATTAGAGATTTGTTGTTTTATTGAAATATTCATGTAGAGTAATTTACTAAGTATAATTTGCTTCTAACACTCCATTTTAAAATACCACAAATGAAGGATTAAAAAAGTTAAATTTCATCATCCTGACACCACATTTCTGGGCCATGACTTTTCTATTTCAGAATATACTGAGACTATGATTTTATGTAAAGAATAACTTTCTACATAACTGCCAGGTTATTAAAAACATATATTAAAATGGTTTATGAGGTTTCAACAAATTCATTTCAGATTTGCCTATACTGATACATTTCAGATTTACCTATACTGATATTTTGGAAAGTTGTATTCACAGAACATATTCTCTTGCATTCCCAGTATTGAAAACATTATGAATAATACTGTACGCCTGTAGATCTGCATTTCCAAATTATTTGTGAAATGCAGGCTTATGGAGGAGACATAATGTTTCTTTTGTTGCAAAGGAGCTCACTCCTATCTTAGAAATGCTCTGTAAATGGTAAGAAAATTAATCCGAAAACATAAAAAGTCCTACAAAAATTCCACTAGAAAATTTATAATACAGATGATATAATAAATAGGGTTGTTTTGAAAAGAAAACTTTCATTTAACGGATCATTTTAAATTTAGTTTGCAAATTGCTGGGCACATATGATTAAAAGACTTACATCTGCTTACATGTAAAAGACTTACATGTTTAATATAACCCATTAAACATGACAGGACAAATTCTGGCAATCATTGCATGTAGATGACCACCAGAAAATCCACCCAAAGCAGTGAAAAAATGGAGTAGCAATTGGCCTCCTTCCTCTACCCAAGTTCCTCTCCTGAGTCCCAGGAGAAATCTCTTTGCAGTGCTCTAGAACAGTGTTTCTTAAACTGTGTTCCGTGGCACACCGGTGTGCTGAGAGGCAGTCGGAGGTGTGCCGCGGAGAAGAACAGAGTTCAAAATGGCTGCCCCTTTTTGCTCATAATAACTTTCCCCCCGACCCTATTTTTCTTTTTTTTTTGCTCAATAACTTTTCCCCGGCTTGGTGTTCCTCTGTCTTAAAAAGTTTAAGAAACACTGTTCTAGAAGAAACGCCAAAGCGGAATGTTCTAGAGTTAGGTCCAGATGTCAGATGCTCATGTTCATGCCCACACAGCTCTGACTTGACAATGAACTCTTTGCACCATTGCAGCATGAGTTATTTGTGCTATTGGCAGCAATAATCAATAGAAGGTTAGTAAGTGGGGCTGGGCCTTGCTTACACTTCTTTTTCAGCACAGAGTATATACAAGCCTATTTTGGAAACTATTTTTTTCCACACTTGGATCCCTTGAAAAATCCATGACATGCTGACATTTCTTTTTATAAAATACAAGAAGGTTCTTGCTGGCAACGACAACCTTTATCCAACACAGCATGAATAGCCAAATTCTGTAGTCCTTAATGTTTAGTTCAGCAAAAAGTCCCATTAGTATCACTGGAAGTTGTGTCAAAATATGACCAGAATAAGAGCAGCATGATATGACCAGTGAGTTAGGGAGATAATAATTAGAGTCCTGCAAATCTGCAGATACCTGCTTTATATCTGCGGGTATCCACATTAATGGATATGGATGGAGATATCCACAGCTCATTTTGGAGATACTGATGTGGATACAAATTTTGTGTCTAGAAACCTACAAATTTGCATATATCTGCTTTATATCCACAGTATCCACATCTGCAGGTGTGGATGCAGATATCCGCAGATCATTTTTGCAGATGCAGATATGGATATCAATTTGTATCTGTGCAAGGCTCTAATAATATGTCCACTGTACAAAATTGAAACTGAGCCTTCACTCTATGTCCAGTGAAGTCAATGAGAGCATTGCCATTTCCTGTACAATTGGTACAGGATCAGGACCTAACTGTTTGTCCATAGTCACACAAGGTGTCTACTTCAGGGTCAGGAAGCAACCACACATCTCCTGAGAACCAGTCCAGGGCCTCAACCAAATGATCATCCTTTCTCCTGAAGTCAATAACTACCCCCCTCTCCTGGCTTCAGTGAGAAGATGAATGGTCTGGTGGCAGGTGAGATACTGCATTCAATCCTCAAACTTGTTTACATTTGTTTTTAATTGCCTTCTTTCTGAAAAAAATATCCAATTTATTTTATAGATGCTATAATAGAGAAAGTATAAGAAAGCAGGTTAGTTGCAAGATAAATTTAGCCTGTTTTACCTGTTACCAGGTTGATGAGTTCCACAGCCCAGATTAATGGAAAACTGGATCATGTGAGTTATGGTGGAGGGGAGTACCGGCAGGACATGGAAATAATCAACAGCCCAGACATTCCTGTTATGCTCTTGATGATTCTTTTGCTTAAGACAGAACTTAGTTGCAGGAGTTTGCAGCTCTGGACTAATGACAACAGAAGCTAAAGATGGAACCTTCAACAGAAATCAAATAATGAGATTTATATTAAAAATGACACAGAAAAGTATTGTTTACAAAATGGCAGCAATAATGTCAAAGGGGCCAAACCCTAGCCCATTATCCACCTGGCTTCTTTCATGTTGACTAACAAATTAACCACAAAAGAACCCAGACAAAAATTAATTCAGCTCACTGCACGGCCATCATTGCACTGGGAATCAGAGGTGCTCAGCACCTACAATAATCAGGCTATTTGTCTGTAAACACCTTGAAGAGACCATGTTTTCTTTGTTCTGAAAAATACTAATTAAGCTTGATTGTTTAGCAGTGATGGTGCATTAGAGAAGGGCATTGCCTCTCGACTCTTCCAATTCCTATTGGCAAATGCAATGGAAGTGCACTTGCACTGCTGGTTTAAATAGAAACAGTACGAGTACATTGGCAAATTTGGAGAGGATATTTTGGTTGAAATATAAGGAAATGTCCTTCTGATGAAATTTAACTCATATGTCTAGAACAATAGGTCTAGTCTTTTAATATATTAAAGGGACACTTTAACGTTTAAATGTAGTCTATTTGAAAAAAACCATTGTCAAATCTATTGTATATACTTCCCCTGTCTTTAAGTCCCCCTATTAATTTAATAACAATTTCCTTTTTTAAAAGTTGGTTCTTTCCTGTAGTCACGCAAAAAAACAGGAGAAACATGACTACAGTGAAACAACACAACAGACTCAACACAGAGTGCTTTCAAATACATGAAGTAAGCAGACTGAACCCCCCCCCCCACCTTTTATAGTTATAGTAATCGTAAGTATTAAGAAAAGAAAGTGGTAAGTCTATTAATGCTTTTAAAGAGAGGCATAAGGGATCTGTCAAAAAAGGCTTTCTTTCTCGACAGATCCCCCTCTAGACTGCCGCTTTTTGCCGACAAAGTGCTGAGTCGGCAAAACGTGGTGGCCATTTTTATGCAAATTAGGCACGGTATATTTAAATCCCTGCCTCATTTGCAATGTCGACCTTCCTAATCTGCATCCCTCTGCCGACAGAGGGATGCAGTCTAGACATACCCCAAGGGTGAACTTTGCTCTGATGTGCCTTTCCAACAGAGAATTCTTCGGAAATTGCATATGAAACCCCATATTTTCTGAGACAATAAATACACCACACCCCAAAAGGATATATCTGCTCTCAGAGTCGGACTGCAGTGCTAGCATCAGAAACCTACTATGCCTATTGCTTACCTGACCATGGGGGCACCACAGACCTCTTCTTTACTGACACTCCCATTTCCCAGTCAAGCACCTGCATTGCTCTTATGCTCAAAAATAACTATAGTAATTATAAGCTTCCAATCTCTTTATCTGATACCTTCTTTTTAGTCTATTATCCTAGCACTAAATGAACTAAGTAAGTAGTGGGTGGTTGAATTTTGATGCTCAGAGGCTTTCTAACAGCATGATCTGTTTATGACAGTTGCTTGAAAAGCTCTTGGTGGACTACCCTGGTGGAAAGCCACACTCATCATGGTCAAATTGTCTTAAAAATGTAGCTTGTCTGTTTATCTTTGTCTAAACACCTACCTTATAAGAAGCATAGGTCAGTGTATCAAGAGCTATGTGTTCTTTCCTGCCTTCTATCTTTGCATACAGTAGGACATCATTTTCATGGGCTTCTCCAGAATCACACATTCCCCCTTTATAATACACATTTGAGAAACACAATAATTTAAGCACGTTATTTAAAAGTACAACCACACTGAATTCCCATTATTATGAAAACAATTACACCCAGATGTTATTAAACTAAGGTCTGAAACAAAGGAACACAAGCCCCAGTGGAACCATTCGATCAGATGCACCATTCTGGAGCCCTAAGTAACTATTTTTATCAGTATATTAAAATCAATTTTAATAAAAACAATGTTGTGCCACAAGTGGTGTTTGTGTCTGTGCATCATTTACCCTATTCACCTGGAAGTTCTCTGGTAGCAATCAATAAATTGTTATTATTTAGAATTTACACTTTGGTTAGAACCCGAGGTTCAGGGCTCCATCATGTTTGTACTTGCAAACACGGAGGCCATAGAGCATGACTGTATTGGTCCCTGGGCACAAGAGTAGTCCTTGCAAGCAGGCAGTGGATGCGTTAGTCAAGGCTTGCCTCTTCAAAAGATACAGAAGGAAGTTTAGGGAGTTGGTGGGACCATAGTTTCCAACTCTTCCCTCTTCCCCCGCTAGCTAACAAGCCACTGCCATGCACTTGATAGCGGTGATTGCAGCCATACTTTCTTTGCCTCTCTAAGCTCTGACTGGGGTGGTGGACTGTCCTTGATCTATTTGGCACAACAGAGACCTTACTACAGCGGTGGGCAATAATTTTTTGCTGGGGGCCACTTCAAAAATTTCTTTAGTGTCCCTGGGCCACACCGGAAAGGGGGGGGCCTCAAAAGGAAGGGGCGGGGCCAGGATGCTTCGGGCTTCCCCACCCACTGACCATGATTGGTCTGGGGGTAGGGGAGCCCCTTTATCCCCCCTTCCAACTAAGCACCCATGCTCTTGGCGGTGGGAAGAGACTTCCCGTGCTCCTCCACCCCCAATGTTAGTAAAGCACTTCTAAGTGCCACACACTCCTCGCAGGGTGGGGGTAGGGTGGAGGAAACTGCGTGCGCTCCCCATGCCTCCAGGCCCTGATTGGCATGGGGGCAGGAGAGTGTGCGAAGCCTTCTCCCGCCCTGCTAGGAGTGCATGGCACTTCTAAGTGCCGCATGCTCCTCACAGGGCGGGGGTAGGGCAAAGGAAACTTCGTGCGCTCCTCCTGCTCCCAGGCCAGTCAGGGCTTGGTGGCATGGGAGCACGCAAAGCCTCCTCCTGCCCTGCAAGGAGCGCATGGCGCTTCAAAGCGCTGCGTGCTCCTGGCAGAGCGGAGGAAATTTTGCGTGCTTCCCCCTGCCCTCAGGCCCTAATTGGTCTGGGGGCAGGGGAGTGGCAAGGTCTCAACGGGCTGGATCAACCCGCTTGGTGGGCCAGATTCGGCCCGCAGTGGCCCTTTTCCCTACCCCTGCCTTACTGAATAGTGTACAAAATAAAATATATGCCAGTTGTAAATGTGATTTACCATTCTTTCAGTAAGGAACAAGAAAGACAATTTGAATGAGCCAAATTCCCATTGCTCAATGGAAGGAAGGATGATGTAGTGGTTTAAAAATGAGATTAGGAGTCAGGAGGATTTGGAGGTTATTTTCCTGATTCTTTCACAGACTTGATGTGTAACTTTGGGCAAGTTCAGCCAGGCTCCCTGTGCCCATCTGTGTAATGAGGATCATGATTATATAATCTGTAGGGTTATTAGAATTGGTTAGGTGCTTCGAGATCTCTGAATGAAAGGTGCTATTTCAGTTCAAAATATTAGTATTAACATAGCAGCCTCATTGCTGACTCTTCCTAGGTACTTGGGGTTTATAGATGTTATTCCTGTGTCCTGAAGCCTTTTTATGGTAGCGAGGTTCTAAGCAGTTCTGCCTCAGGAAGTGGACCTCCCAGCTGGGCATGGAAAAGCTCCTTTGCCCTTTCTTCCTCCCTTTCCAAATTTACCTGTAGTTTTGGAGATTCCTGATACTTTGGGAACCACAGTTAGCTAAGCATGAATTATACCTTAGTCAAACACAAGTTATTGGACCGAATATAAGGGAACAATGAAATTTAATAACATGTGATACATAGGTCAGATGAGATGATATAATGGTTCCTTCCAGGCTTACACTGTATGAATCTATTCATCAACTTCCTCTCTGGTTAACATTCAGGTAGGATGCCTTAGGGCAGGGGTGGCCAACCCATGGCTCTTAAGCCGCATGCGGCTCTTTGATTAAAGAAATGAGGCTCCTGCTGGTTCTGAGCTGCGTGCCTGGACTGCTCATGGCTGGCCGCTCTGAGCATGCGTCCCAGCACCTGAAGGGAGAAGCGCATGGCACTAGTAGCGGAAGCGGCAGCTTCAGGACCCAGGCATTAGGTTAGAGCAGGGGAAGGGTGTGCCTGGCTCTGGGGGAGGGAAGGGGGATTGGGTTAGAGTGGGGGCTGAGGGTGCTTGGCTGTGGGGAAAGGGTGGGGCACTGGGTTACAGCGGGGTGGGGGGAAGCAGGAGGGCTGAAACACCTTAAACTCAAAGTCTTTATGGCTGCAGAATAAGGTGGCCAACACAGATGTCATATTTAAATTCCAGGGCAAAAAAAGAATCGACATGTATCTGGTTTACACTGTGTTTCTTTAAAGAAAATTCAAAGGCTATTGTTTGCCAGGCTGAAGCAATTAGACTTTTTTATTGTTTTTTGTCCGAAATGTTCCATAATGTTATTTTTATCACTACATTTTGTGTACTATATCTATCGATCTATAGATAGATATATAAAAATAAATATATAATACATGGCTCTTTGCACTCTATCCACTGCTATTTTGGCTCTTCGTCTCTAACTGGTTGGCCACCCCTGCCTTAGGGAAATACACCATGTGCTCAGTGTGTTCCTGGAGCCTAATGTCATTCACATGGGCTCAAAGAGAGTGGAGTTTGTGACTTGTTTTTCCACCTTGCAAAAGAACAGGGTTTCAGCTGAGGCAGCATCTCCATATCTGTGGAGCTCAAGAGACTTGTACAGCCTGTGGTAGCTGCTGTGGAGGCAAATCTTAGCCGCACCTATTCTTTAAATGCAGCAATAGAGGTATGATATCTTCAAACAACGTAGAGGCTAACGGTAGTATATTTTGTTGGTACAGCTCCATTTGACATCCTGGATAATTAATATTTAAACATGGTCTCTGTAACTGAGAAAGGAAGTTTTGTGCTTTCCTGTATTAGGCTGACATTGCAAGTTGGTTTAAAAAAACAGGATGAGGCAGCTCTTCTATTCTGTGAGACAGTAAGGTTTCACATTTAAAAATTGCAGTTGCTTTGTCAAGCAAAGATGGCCCATTATAAAGGTGGAATAAGCAAAGGGTGTCTTGAAAAGCCTTATAAGGCTTACATCTTTGTTGTGACTTATACTGTACTATGAAAGCTCTACTGGCTTCTGAGAGGCTTTCATTTGTGTCCCTGAATATTTACGATATTAGGCATTTAGTGGCATAGTCTATGTTTTCGATGCATTCATCCAATTTCTCCACCACTCTTGCTGAGCTGACACTCTCTCCTGTAAGTTCAGAAGGTTGACAAAGTTTATTTCCTGTTTCTCTTGCAGGTGTTGCAATGCCTGGAAGACCTGGAAATAAGGCAACCCCTCTTTCCTGTGTTTTATTGGTAAATCATGTAAAACAGGAGAAATGTGTGACAATTCAAGAGTAACTACCAAAGGACTTTGAATCAATGAATTAAGGGTTTTTTCCTTGTTGACTCAAAAGGTGACTTTGGAAGGTCACTAACTCAATCCATGCTTCCGCTTTTATTATCCCATTGTTTTCTTCACTATTTTCTAAAAAAACAAATACTGTGTTGAGAGAATTTCACATGAAATTTCCTTTATTTATATACGTACTGAATTCCTAAAAAAAATACAACAAAATATTGGATGATTTTCCCACACTCAACAAACCTTTGTGTGAATTTGGATTTGAGAGAGTGAATGCCCAATATAGTTGTATTAACAACAGACTTCTTATTTCGACAGGAAATGTCTTGCTTTTAGTATATCTTTTATTCTTGCTAGTTTACCATTCTCCCCTCAAGAAAACCATTCAGGGTGACATTCATCCCAGTGCGAAAGGTCTGCACACAATCTTCAGCAACACTTATGCATTTAATATAGTATTTCAGAATTGTGGAGTTCTTGTATGGTATTGTATTCTGGAACTGAATTTCACCCTCACAAAAGATGATATTGTGGGAGCTATTCATGTGGCTTAGTAGCTCAGGAGCAGAAACCATTTTGTAGGTTAGTTGACAGAGACTTGCTCTGTCATAATGCTTTGATACGAAAAAGGCTTTCATATGAAAAAGGTAATACAAGTCCAAACAAGATTGTTACATAAGCTTGTTTGTAAAAATTAGTAAAAGTGAAATACAGACTGATCAGATTAGTCCAAACAAAAAGCTGTTAACTGATATAACTTAAGCACTGAATGTTGAGTAGCCATAAGGCAGATGTGGAACCAGAAATCAGTGCACAAACTGTAGCATGTCAGAAGTTAGTGAATTGGTGAACAAAATAATGAAAGAATGGCCTATTCTGCCCATTACTCCCTTTGGGGGTTTCTTAAAGAAACAGACTTTGGGAGAAAAATTGGTGACTAGAGAAGATTCATGATTATGGCTGCCACCGCCAATGTTTCCTGGGACCCTAGGTCTTTGTTATTCTAATTCTGTGAAATGTCCTGATGAAACCAACCTAGAGGGAGGGACCCAGATGATATTGTCACCTCCACCAACTCTGCTGAATCCCAAATATCACCTAGGATGTGAAACTCTATTCCATCCCTCAATCCCATGTGTTCTTTTCCTTTCCCACATTATTTCTTCTGTTTATTATTCCTATTCTTTTGCCTTCTGTTCTAAGAAGAGTCTGGCTTATCTGGTCAGGATAGTCTATTTTGCAACACTGCTGCAAGCCTGTGACCAGAAAGCAGTAACTCAAAGCAATGACCTAAAGTGCCCATGTCTCAGGGTATCTGATAAGATCATGTGCTGGGCCTGTATTTTTCCAGCAGTTGAGGTTGCAATGAATGTCAACATCAGAGACAGCAAAGCTGCATTTTCTAGCTTTGCTGTTCTTTCCATTCCCCTTTCTGCATGTTTGTCTTGTTTTGTCATCTAGAAAATGGGATTGGACTTTAATAACAACAGCAGCAACAACAACAACAGTTTCAGCCTCTCTCAACTAACTTCACTTTTTCCCAAAAGGACAGTGGTTGCCATTAGAGGGTACATCTACACTGCACAGCTATTTTGGGATACTAGAGGCATCCCCAAAATAGCAACCCCGCGTCTACACAAACCACCCCTTATTTTGAAATATTTTTTGAAATAATGGGTGTGCTATTTCACCATCCCAATAAACCTTGAGCATGAGGGGAGAAGGAACGACTCAAAATAGCATGTTATTTCTAAACTTGGTGCTGTGTAGATGTGCCAAATTTCAAAATACCCTATTTCAAAATAGATTTGAAATAAGATACGCAATTTGCGTAGCACCCTAAGAGAATGTCATGCAGTTGGGCTTTTTTTTCCTTCTAAAGACTATCCTGCTACAGGAAAAGAGAACAAGGGATGTTGTTAAAATGAAAGCCTTATTTCATATTTTACATTTCTGAAGCATTAACTGTTTTTCCTTCTTTTCTGTGTTTTAATGCTTTTAATGGCGTGTTTGGCATAACACTAAGCAGACTGAGGTCTCTGTATACCAGACGCCAAACCTTGTTTAAAAATGTTTAATACTGGACAGTGATTGGGTTACATTATCACCTATGACTCTATGGGCCCCATTTTCATTCTCTACATTAACATAACAGCTTCCACTGGGAGATGACTCTCACTTCAGTCAGAACAAATTCGGCCTGATTCTCCATTGCGTTACTCCCCTCTTACACTGGTATGACTCCATTGAAAGCAATGAAGTCAAGCTGGTGTAGAGGTGGAATAACATTACAGTGACTCAAAGCTATCATCTTTAGAAGATACATAGCCCCTTTTGGTTTAGGTTGCAGAATTTGAGATTTATTCTCAAATTCTAGTTTGACATGCTATGTGTGTCCCACATATATTAAAACTACATACTCACCCATACTGAAGTAAAATCTCAGATTCCCATAACCTGTAGTGTCCATATATGGAGTACATAGTTTTCTCTCTCCATCTCTGAGGAATACTATAGATGAGCCTGACTCCAATGATCCACATTCAGTACCAATGACAGCTCCAGATATGTCCCATCTAAACACATCAACAATGTTTTGAGAGTCAGATTCCTGCTAGGAGTATGCCTGTATGTTTTGAATAGTTTATTTTATAAAGAAACGTTTCTTCAAACTTCACGTTGTGCAATGAAAAGCAGTTTGTTCAAACATGCTACTCACCACAAAATAACAGCTCCTTAAATTCAGTCAAATTAAATAGCACACAATTAATTTATGTCACAGAAGTTGTAGATTCTATTATTTTAAATGCAGTAATTGGCAGAATGGTACAAAGTTGCTTAAGTTGCTGAGATATTTATTTTGTATATTATGTTTTCTCAGTACTTCAGTGTAATATAAATAAATAAGATGTAAATGCAACCCCCATTGTATTTTCCTTTTGGTTAACGTAGATATTTACACATCACCAAAACTTTAAAAGGAACACTGCACTCACTGGCTATGTCTACACTTGCGGCTTCTTGCGCGCGCGAGAAATATGCAAATGAGGCTAAGCGTGGAATATCGCCGAGCCTCATTTGCATACCTAATAAGCTGCCATTTTTGCAGAAGAGGCTCTTGCACCTGAAGGAGCTGTCTACACTGCCCCTTCTTGCGCAACAAAACCCCTCTTGCGCAATGCTGCTACACCGATTATTTTCAGGAATAACGGCATTGCGCAAGAGGGTTTTTGTTGTGCAAGAAGGGGCAGTGTAGACAGCTCCTTCTGGCGCAAGAACCTCTTCTGCAAAAATGGCAGCTCATTAGGTATGCAAATGAGGCTCGGCGATAGTCCACGCTTTAGCCTCATTTGCATATTTCTCGCACAAGAAGCCGCAAGTGTAGACATAGCCATTATGTCCACTAAGCAGTCATTAACCAGGTCTTTTTGAGTTACATTTAAATATTTTTGAGTAACAGTTTTCATTTAGCACGTGATAGATGAAAAAAGAGATATGATGCTTCTCAAAAATATAATCTGATCTCCCTTTTTCTCACATTTCATAGGAAACATGTCTTTATTTCTCCAGCCAGTGGCAGTGAATATAATTGGTTGGGAAAATGATGTTTGTTGAAACTGAAACTATTCATAGGCAAGGATTGGTTTCCAAATATCCCGACTGAAAAACAGGTTGGGAAAAATAAGTTTAAAAATTGTCAAAATGTCCTCATTTGACATTTTTTAAATGAAAAGTTGCTTTTCAGTTTAAAATGACTTTTAATTTCAAAGTTTTAGTTAACTTATATTCAAAAAAGATTTAAACATAAACAGATCAAAATAAAATGGGATATTTGAAAATGATCAAAATGAAATGTTCAGTTAATCCTGTCTGAAAAAGACTTTGCATAACCGGTTTGTGAAAATTTTCATTTTTATTTCTGATGGGAAAATAATGCAGAATCTCAAAAATATTCACTGGATGGGAAAAAAACATTTCCTGACCAGCATTAGCTATGAGAACTGAGTGTACAGAAGCTCTCCTTTTCTAATTTATAAGTTTCTTGCAAATAATTGAACAATTAACTACCATCACAACAATTAATCTTGTTTATAGTTGATACTTTTTGTTTTAACTCCTCAAACTATTTCTAAATGTATGGGTGTAAGTGTCCAGTGCTGACCTATCTCTGTTATCAGTGAAGTCAATTAGAGTTCTTCTGTTGACTTCAATGACCTCAGTTAGGCCTACACTGAATGCATTTGAAAATCCCATTTTATATCTTGGAGTAGATTACTAAGAAATATTTGAAAATCTTAGCAAACTGATAGGCTTTTAAGGTAGAAACATACATGAGTCATCTGAAGAACAAAGAGCTCTGTAAGAATTAAAGCTGTTTGGCTGCAAAAAGTACTGTAACAAAGCATCTTTGTTTTATGTACATCTAATTCTGTTGAAAGAACTTTTCTGGTTCAAACAAAAAACAAGACTATGTAGCACTTTAAAGACTAACAAGATGGTTTATTAGGTGATGAGCTTTCGTGGGCCAGATGCTCATCACCTAATAAACCATCTTGTTAGTCTTTAAAGTGCTACATAGTCCTGTTTTTTGTTTCAGCTAAACTAGACTAACACGGCTACATCTCTATTACTTTTCTGGTTCAGACATTTAAAAAATACTCTCATGTGATAGGATGAAAAATAGTTACCATTTTCGAAGACAGGTCTTTGGGGATCAAGACAATTGCAGAATTAAACAGTTGGGCCTGTTTTAACTTATACAAAGAAATCTCATAATGGGTCATTGGTCTTTTTATATGCTCCATTTATCCCAATTAAAACACTCTCTTTACTGACCCATAAAACAACTTGGGGTCATGAATGATGCAGATGATGGGTGTTTCCAGAGATCTCTCTCTTTTAGGGAATATTCAAAATGAAAAAATAGAAAGTTAAACAATTTAAAATGACTCTGGCATTTTTGTGAAAAAAAATCCAAACTCCCTCTTCAATGATAAATAGAGAAGGAACG
Organism: Rafetus swinhoei; assembly: GCA_019425775.1. Lineage (NCBI taxonomy): Eukaryota > Metazoa > Chordata > Testudines > Trionychidae > Rafetus > Rafetus swinhoei. The sequence goes on along the minus strand of CM033437.1, from coordinate 325,251,441 downwards.
GGATTGACAGCATCTATTTTCATATTATAAACAAGTTGAAAATCTTTGTTAAATGTAACTTTGGGATACATTTACCCCTCAAATCACTCCATAGTCATTCTTCTTTCACTGATGACTAACAAATGATAAGAAAAATGGTTTATCAATCTAAATGTTTAGACTATATCTCAGATAGAAATATAAGACCCAATCCCACAAGCAGATCTATGTGGGAAGTCTATGCGGCTCTGCAACAGTCTGCTCACAGGAATCCAATTGCAGGACTGAGTCCCTAATCTGTGTTATTAAAGAGAAATAGAATGACAATCCTTTGGGAATGAGAAGATTCATTCTATTATAAATTTGAGTTATTATAAATACCCCTTGAGGAATTTTCAAAAGAACTGAGCATTGGCCAAATTCTGCTCCCCTATACGACAATAGTAAAACTCTATCACTACATCACTGACTGCAGAGATTAAGCCTCCTTGTGCATTCAACATTTTTCATGAAACCATAACTCTGGCATTTCCCAATTTTTGACTTCTTGACTTTACAAACTAATGCAATCCTTGGATGAGTAAAGAAGGGACTCTTGAATAGGAATAGAGAGATTATTTTAGTGCTGTATTTGCCCATTGTGCAGCCACTATTGGAATATTGTGCCCACTTCTGGTGTCTACAGTTTAAGAAGGACATTGATAAACTGGAGAGCATTCAGAGAAGAGCTATGAAAATGATTAAAGGATTACAAAACATGTCTTACAGTGATAGTGTCAAGGTACTTAATTTATTTAGCTTAAAAAAGAGTGGTAAAGGGGTGATTTGATCACAGGCTGTAAGTGCATACATGGGGAACAAAAATTTTTGGTAATGGGCTCTTCAATCTATCAGATAAAATTATAACATGATATCTTTAAGTTGAAGCGACACAAATTCAGACTAGAAATAAAACCGAAAGTTTTAACAGTGAGAATAATTAAACATTGGAACAATTTACCAAGGGTCATGGTGTATTCTCTATTACTGGCAATTTTAAAATCAAATTGGATGACTTTCTAAAATATATGCTCTAGGAATTCTTTGGGGTAAATTCTATGGATTTTGTTATACAGAAGGTCAGACTAGATTATCACAGTAGTCCCTTTTGGGCTTGGAAACTATGAATCCAAGGGCGTTATACAGGGTGAGTAAATGTCACACTATGTTTAGTTTTAGTTTTTGTTTCTTCTTTTAATCTTTGTTTGACAGCTTACTTATTAAAAGACTGAAGTTTAAAATTATATACAACTTGATATCTAGTTAGATGTCCTTAACTCCTTAACAGTTCAAAATACCCATTAAGGAAAATTCTTACTAATACTGTACTGTTCCCATTAAGTGTGAGTAATTACCATTCAGTGTCATTCAGCTAAATTGGTTTCCTGAGAGGTATCACAATAAATAGCAATCCTGATTAAGTAGCCTCTATATTGTATATCTCTATGACTTTGCATTTGAAATATATATATATATATATATATATATATATATATATATATATATACACATATGAGCTCATTTTATTCCACCTTGAATAATTAGTTTTGAACATATTCAGAATGTGCCTGTAAATCAAGGTAATTTGTGGGCAAATTATGCAGTTAATATGTCCTCAGTGATATATATGGAATTTCTTATCCCAAAGAACTCCAAAATTGATACTTAATACTTTTACTGATTACATAATAAAAGAAAGCTTAAAATCCTGTACATTACAGATTAATAATCCCTTAGTGACACTTCCTACCAAAATGAACACTTTTCTGAATACAGAATTTCATTAGAAGTAGAAAATTGATAGGAAGTTAATGGGTCATATTCTTTCCTGTGTAACTTCAGACAAATTGGTGGATGAATTTTTAACTAACGTATTTTTAAGGAATCAAAAAGACACATTCTTTCAAAGTAGCAGCAATAAAAAAAACATAATATTAAAATGGTAGTTAGGATGCAAAATGAACAAGTCATTAACAGCAGTTTTTGTTTTTACTTAGGCAGCTACTTGAAATTTTTTATAGGAAATAAGATTAATGAGTCACACTTATAGAGACATGAAGACTTGATTTAGAACTCACATACAAACCAATATCACTGCAATCATAGAAAAGCAATATAAATATAGCAAAAGTACCTTGAGCATTGCACATATAATTTTAGGGAGATCATCAGAAGTGAAGATGGAAAGAATAGGAAGTAGAGAAGCACCGTAAATGGCAATGACAAGATTTCCATTCTCCTGTTATCCCAATAACTCAAGTAACGTTTGGTCAAACAATTTTTTATAATCTTTTTCCTTACATTCCCACACATCCAGAACCATACTGGATTAGATCTCAACCTTTTGCCCATGTTTTTTATTTTGGAGGACCATAATTAACAGTCCGAATGCTAGTGTAAGCTATTCACCTCAGTATATTTCCCAATAATTTTGACACATAAATGCCTTTGCTCCATGGTTATATAGCAGAAATTCCCCTAAACTAAATCTGCTAATTTAAGCTCAAAACTGTTATTTTGCTGTTTGTGTTTACAAAACACAAACTGCTACATTTTATGTTTACTATAAGCAGAGAGCCCACCAGGACCCTGAGAATTCTGCCTATCAAATCCCAGGACTGGAATCCTTTGTTGGAGTCAAGTTTCTTGTTCTAGTACTTGTTGGTAGGTTGGCATTTACTGACTCCTAAGAGCCCAATAGGTTTAGGTTCAAGACGCATGATACCTGACATATGTGTCAGAGCCAATTGTGTAGTCATAATCTAGCATATAGAGAACAGCATTTTATTTCTCTATTATTATTCCCTCAGTATTTTTTTATTGTAAGTCACTTCTGAATATGTTTGAAAATTAGCCTCTTTTCTTACTTAGGATGGCAACTATATCAGAACAACTGACGTCAATGGATCTATGCTGATTTACACTCAGTAAGAATATGGGCTAGGACAGAGGTTGGTACATGGGCCGTCAGGAAATCCACTAATGGGCCACAAGACATTTATGGTGTTTATATTGACAGTCTGCCGGTATAGTTCCCCTCAGCTGCTAGTGATTGCAGTTCACCGTTCCCAACCAGTGGGAGCTGTGTGGGGAACCGTGCTGGTGGACAGTCAACATACCCAAAATATCTCGCAGCCTACCAGTGGATTAGCCTGATGGGCTTTGTGCCATAGGCTGCCAGCCCCTGGCCTAATAAGTATCTGGTCTTCAGATGTGAACTGCAAGTTACCATTTTCCTATTCTCTGAAAGAAGAAAATAAATGCCAAAAGGACATCTGACATTTGGTTCTCTTCGCAACCATTCTCACACATACTCATGTTTTGTTATTGTACAAAGAGTTTTCTGAAATGAAAAGGATAATAGCAAAGAGCACAAGACAAAACAGATGACGAGTTAGTTATTTAGACTGAGAATTTACAATGATTTTTTTGCCTAATCTCAAAACTAAGCTCAAATTCACATGACATATTAGCATGTATTTCTTACACAGTAATCTTTAGATCAGACACAGAATAAGTAGCATGTGATTTGGTAGCTGTTAATGAAATTATGTGTTTTAGAAGTTGAAACCAGCTTTCAGAAGAGATGACATAAATTATCAGTGTATGTTTTACAGCTGTCCTGGGGCTGCAGTAACTAATATAATTCTTACTTTTTTTAAACAAAAAAGCCATTTTATGAAATACATCCAGTTTGTTGTTGTTCTATTTTGTTTTTTTTTACTCAAAATTTATCCCTTTGGTCCTGTTTCACCCTACAAAGTCTCATTGGGAATGGCTGCACGATGTCCACTTTTGCAAAGTATACAAAGGCAGTAAGGGGTGAATCCAATACACAGCAAGATTATAGAGTGATTTGAACAGGTTGAAAAATGACCAAATGTTGAGAAATTGATGTTCATTATTAAGAAAATGCATGTAGAGGCTCAACAATCAGGAAAAATGTGCAGTAAATGGATTCAAATTATATCAGACACAGAGAGAGGGAGATAAAACACAGAGCAGAAGTGAAAAGAGCCACAATGGTGTAAAGTTAACATTTACCACAGTGACCAGAACTGGGAAAAATGATGGTAACCAAAGATACCACTTAACTGTCACTGTTTGAAAGATGTTGATTTTTAATGTACCCATAGACTCTGTATAAGGACAGCACATAAAAATGATCTACAGGCACAAAGGAGCATAAGGCTTGCTTGTGATGTAACTGTTCTCTTTTTATTATTAATAATGACATTGATTATTAATTACTATGATTGTTTTAATGAAGAAAAGACACCCAATTATGTTGTACTTGTGTACTTCTTTAATAGTGGTTATTTGATGTGTAAGCTTATGTAAGATAAATAGTTTGATTATGTATCAGTTTCCATATTTGTATAATGGAGATAATGATACTCAGCTTTGTAAAGCACTTTGAGTTCTTTCAATGAAAAATACCATTCTCCCAATCCAGGAACTGCTTTTCACCAGGGTAGTCTACCTAAACCTATGGCTGCTGTAACCTCCACTAACTACCAACTGGTAAAAGTTGGACCTCCCTGGTCCAGCACCCTTGGGACCTGACTGGTCCCAGATGATGGATTTTGCTGGACCAGGGGAGATTATTACTGGCCCCCCTGCCACCAGCCCCCTCCAGCTCTGGCCCCATAACCAGCCTCCTGGCCTGTTCTCTCCTCTCTCTGCCCCCGCTGCCCTGTCAGCCCACACTGCCCTGCCGAGCAGTCCTGCTGCCTCTGCACACATTGGGCTCCAGCTGCAGTGCCTGGCAGCCCCGCCGCCTCTGTGCATGCCGGCTCCAGCTGCAGCAACCAGCAGCCCTGCTGCCTCTGTGCATGCCAGCTCCAGCTGCAGTGCCCAGCAGACCTGCTGCCTCTGTGCACTGGGCTCCTGCTGCCCTACTGGGCAGACCCACTGCCATGTGTTGGGCTCCCGCTGATCTGCCAGCCTGCAGGGCTCCTAGGTGCTAGCTCTCCACCAGGACTCTCTGGTCAGGCAACTTCTGTGGTCCATGGATGTTGCTGGACCATGGATGTTACCGGACCAGAGAGTCCTGGTTAAGAGAGTTTCAACCTGTACAAGGGAACATTACAGTTGCCAGGGTTTGCTAGGGCAGGGCAACATCCTGGCCATGCCTTTTATGCTTGCAGCTGCTTTAAAACACCTCTGCATCCTCCATACAGAAGTGATCCTCCCAAGATTTAAGAGTGGTCTTTGCTAGAGCAGCAAGAGTTTGGCTCAGAATGGGGACCAGTTTGTCTAACATTGACAGTAACAAGATTATGCTTTGCTCCAGGGAAAGTCTGAGTTTTGAAAAGGATTTAATTTTGTCCCACTGTGTATTTTTAATGCTAATGTGTGGCAGGGTTGGAAAATATTGCAACACTGCAGTTTCTAACATAACACTATGAAATTCATGCATACAACTTTTGTCCATTTTGATATCTAGAGACCAAATAGTCTGGAATCCGACAGGTCCTATTGACTCTCCTTGACTTCTTCATCCCTAAAAGGCATATGGCTTGATAGAACTCGAAGGGACCTCAAGAGATCATTATTCTATGATTCTATATTACCCAACATTTTTTACTGCTTTTTATTCCAGCAACAGACATATTACAAATACATCGCAGAGAGCAAATGCCATTCACAGTTGAAGTTTCCTTATCTCTTGGAGTAATGTTGCAAGGATATGTATAACACTGGAGGTAATAAGCACTCACCCTTTGGGCTGGCTCTCAAACTCTTCTGCCCACTGCTCCTGGGTATCCTCAGTGGAAAGATCCACATCTCGGGTTGTGGCAAAGTTGAACTCGCTGCCTTCAGTTCCATGGAAATAAATGGAATTTCCATCGGACTGACAGCTATGCTATAAATAAAAGGAACACAGGAGAGGTGGGTTTTAAATGTGTTTTCAATGGCAACCATTTTGCTCATGTACAGTCAGAGCTCAGATAAAAATCATTACATTATTTTGCATGAACACCTGAAACAAAACAAAAATCAGTCTGTTCATTCTTCATCTTTCTTGAACAACTCCCAATTATTACTGCCTCTCAGTATCATATTTTCTATTGTCTTCAATTTTTGACCTCTATAAAAGTGTATCTCTGTTGTCATAACAAAACATGTGTATCTATGCACAGTTGACAGTACAGCCATGTTCCAATTGTAAAACACTGCATTATATCTCAGACCAAAAATCATATTCATATGTTCAAATAACTTAATAGTACATGAAATCTAGAGTGAATGTTTTGCCCGTTAGAGGTTCAGAGACATATCTTGAGACAAATTCTAGATCTTCTTTGCCTGAATATTTGCTAATGGAATGTTAGAGTTTATTATTAGTAGTATGAATTATATTCAATAAACAAATCAGACTTAAATAACATAATGACTTTTAGACTTTTGATGTCTACGAATGAAAAGACTATTGTATATTTAATCCAAACATATTATTTTCTATCAGCAACCTGTTCCTGAGATTCTATTATTATTAATTCATATTACAGTGACCCACACAAGCTGAACTGAGATGGGGATCCTCTGGCTGAACTCTGAATAAACCCAAAGCAGGAAGCAGTCCCTGCCCTGAAGAGCTTACAGTCTAAAAAGACAAAACAGATGACTAGGGGAAGGAAAGGGTGGGAAGAGAAAGGAAGCATTATTATTCCCAAATGGGAACTGAGATACAGAGAGATTAAGCGAGTTGCCCAAAGTAGTACATGAAATTGGTGGCAGAGCTATGAATTGAACACAGACCTCCTCAATCCCAGTCTGAGAGAACATCCTTTCTCCAAACTTTTTAATATTCCCTTTCTGTAAATTACTCTTGGACTGGAAAAAATGCCTTTCCTTTGCATTAAAAATTCAGAGCAAAACATAACTTTTCTTCTTTCTGAAATCCCAGTTTTGCTAGTGACTAAAATTTTGCTGCTCATCCACTTCTAGTGACTGAATGAAAGGGATACATTTCTAAAACGTGAAAAAGTTCATCAGGAAACTTAGCAGCATACAATTCTTATTATTAAAATAATTAGTTTAAAACACTTTTCAAGGGAGCCTTGGCTATATTAAAAACTGAGGAATGAAACAAGAATTGGTTAATTATAATAATTTTCCATTCTTATCACAATTCAAGACATAAAAATGAGATACAATAATGAGATTTCATACTCTGGGAATTATCTCTGGATGTGAAATCACATTGACCTTTTCAGTATAATCTACGCTGGCTTCTCTAACTCAAATCCTTCATAACTGGTTACTAATTCTGTAAAGGGGTTTAGTACGATGCCCAACTAAACTAATAACAATGAAAAAAGGTCAAGATATTGCTAGGGTATTTCCATAATTTTCATAAGATATAAGATGTGGCAAGGCATGGAAAATTGCACAAATTTTTTTCAGAATTTTATAAGAACAAAGTAAAAATGATAATCCTCTAGCATTCTAAGGCTCATTTTCAACTCAATGCTGTGAGAGCAAATTTAAATTGAAGAGAGATTGCCAATGATTTTCAGACTTGGGCAGTAAACTTAGGCATTTTCGTTCATATTTAAGCTTGCAAAGAACAGACCCAATATTCAGAGATGTAGAGTACCTACCAGCTTTCACAGCTGGAGAGATAATCATGCCTCAGATCTGAATTTAGCCCACTGACTTTTTGGTCTAAGGACATGGAGATTCTTGCTATACTTCTGTTGGAATGACAGTCAGATTCAGTGCAAAATAAGAACTATTAAACTTCACTTAGAGAAAGAACCATGGTAAAAAGTTATAAAGAGAATTTCAGCAGCTGAAATAACTAAACTTTAGTGAATATATTTAGCTCCAAATAGGGTTTAAAGCCATTATGTGATTTAGAAATATTGACAAGCCATAGATGTGTTTACCCTAGAAATAACAAGAATTCTACCACAAATATACAATAATTCTTGGAATAGACAAGAAAACACCACAACACATTAAATATAGATCAACCAATATATTTATAACTGAAATAACAAAATAATTTTCACTGGGTTGTGACACGAAGTACGTATTGATAGCAACTATTTGAACGATTTTCTATTCCATAACTCTCTGAAAAGCATCCTTTGTAGTACTATACTTCTATTAACTACATATGAGTAGTTTTAATAACTTTTATGTTTGCATATATTGCTCATTTGAGACTGAAAAGTAAAATTAATTTATTTTGTAACTTGATTGTCAGTATGTGTTTGCAGAATGAGATGGAAGCTGGCCATTTATCTGTCATTCAATCAGCCACAAAATTATTTTTTTTATGTTCAGAATTAGTGAAAATTAATATACAGAATGAAAATTAATTATCAGGTTGCAAGATCCAACTTTTCAAGTTTGCATGGTCTTCTACTAAACTGACAGAAGTTAAAGTAGAGAGAATTATATACTTCAGTTGCATCTAAACATCGGAGATCTAATATATTTCTCAGTTGGCAAGCTACAGCCAAATATATATGTGATAGCTGACTATACCATTTGTAATTACTTACTTGATAAAAGCCAGCAATTAAAATCTACCTCAAACAGATGTAACCACATTAGCATTTAATAGCTAGTATGTGCTTCTGCAGTCTACAGTAAAATGTTTTATGGTTAAGTGTGATGGAGTTCTCATTAAAATAGTCTGGATAAGTAAACAGTGAGTTTCATTACAGGATCCACAAATAGTCATTTATATTGTGATGTACTGCAACTGTGTGTGGAAACTTTGCAAAATTCAACAGGACACAAAGATATAACTTATCTAATCAGGTCTATAACACTATATTTTTTACTTTTAGTTAAAGCTATGTTGTGTCTGTGCTTTGTGTGTGTGTGTGTGAGTGTGTGTGTGTTTGTGTGTGTATTGGCTCTAGTCAACTTTTTCACCTGTGAGATGATCTCACTAGAGAGAAAGTTTAAACTGAAGTTATGAGTTTATTGTTATTTGAGTTACAATAAAGCCAAAAACCATGAAAGGGAGTGGCAAAGATGATCAAAATTTTAACAGAGTCTAAAGGAGCCAGGTAGCACTATCCCATTAAAGTGCCTGACTGAGTACCTAATGTAGGGTATCTAGAAATCCATACTGAGGTACCTAAATATAAGTGGCCTGATTTTTAAAGGTGTGAAATACCCATGGTTGCTGTTAGTCATGATGGGAGGAGCAGTGGGTGCTCATCAGCACCTTCGCAAATCAGCTAGGTGTGTTTGTATTCTGTTTAGAGAAAGATGGGAACTCCACTGATTTACTCTGACCTGCCATGTTACCTGTGAGATTTGTTTTCCTTAAATAATTATCCTCAGGTTATGTTTCAGTTCTAATTTACATTTAAATATTTTTGTTTTATTTTATCTTTCAAGTTACTATTTTTAGCTCTTGATATTGCTCTTTTTATTTATGCTATATTCGGTGAACAGCTTTTTGATCCTTACAAAGAACACGTAACTAAATCTTCAGTCAAGCAAGGCTTGCAGGAAGAAGGTAGTGGTGTTTTGTGGCTGGGTATGGGGGAGAAGCAAGGTCAAAAACTGCTGCAAAAAGGTGGTCAGCTTTGCAGGACTGATTCACCCTATAGGAACATAAGGGCGGAAGGTTTTAAATGTGCAAGCCCTGACATGGGAAACTCCTTTATCCGTGCACCAGACAAAGCAGCACCCACCCTGCCTCCCTTTGAGGTGTGATTATCAAGTGAGGTTTGAACCTGCTGTGGACATTGTGCTAGTCACTTCTTTTCAGTGGGGCTGGGAAGGAATTTTCCCTTCACCTCCATGTTTTGGTGGAGTGAGGGTTTTTTTGCCTTCCCCACAAAGAGTGTCAGGGAAGATCTATTATGAAGAGCACAAAAAGGCATGGTAAGCCATATGTCACAATTTATTTGGTAATTGTGGGGTGGATCTCTGATACAGGTACTCCATTGGAAAGGCTTCTAGTGACCATATAAATGGCCTGGTAGAGGGCTTAAAAAGGAGGTGCTAGTTAAAGGAACAGAATGGTGTGGAGTTTGGGACGCCTATGGTTGCAACAGCAGGGAGCCAACCCCCCTTTCTTACAGCACACTTTATTCCTCTGATGTTGAGATGGGGTATGAAGTGGTAAGATCTCAGCAATGGATGGAACCCAGATGAAAAAAGAGGGGGAGCTGGTGGAAGCCCCACAGTTAATTACAGAATAAACAGGGGATTACCTTCACTGTACGCTATTATCTGCCCATTAATCTCAGGCATCTAATGATAAAATTGCAACTGGATTAAACGCGTATCAGGTGTCACCTCTTTTTCTTTAGGCATAGCTAGACAACACACTTCAGTTTTGACCTGCACCATCCTCCCCCACACACAACATCAGTCTTGTTCAGTCATCTAACAGACTGCTGACTGCGCTGAATTACAGTGCACATTTGTGATGGGGCTCATGGTGTCCTCTGGGGACTGAACTGAGACTACAAAACTCATTTTCTCTTTTGATCTAAATAGGATTTGAATCCAAGCCTCTAGGAGTGAAAGGTTACTGTTTTTACTAATGTACTATGTCATCTCATTCCCAAAGTCATTCCATGTCAAGTTGTAATTTGTTTATAGTATTCAAAGAGCTAGTTCTAATGAGTTTTATGTTAAAGCAAGAAAAGTACTAAAATGTGAGTAATTAAGGTATTATCAGCCAAATCCATAGCTGGTATAAAGGGAAGGCATAATTCCATTGATGTCAATGATGTTGTACCTCCTTGTTACAGAAGTTAATTTGGCTTTGCATTTAAGATACTGGACTTTTTTATCTGAATTATCAATTTAAGAGTTAATGTTCTCAGGTTCATTTTGATTTATACTTTTTTGCCTGTGTACACAATATTAGATTAAATTGCTAAATAATATTTGTAAGTCAAGAGACCACATAATATCAGTATATAAAGGTATACATTTGGGGTTAATAAAAATCAGGGTTCTTTCCTACTTATGTCAAAAATTGTGAATTAAATATTTACCTGTTTCCCTGACCGTATGAATTTCCTTTTGCTTGAAAAGCAGAACATAGTGTACTAAGTGACACATTTTTACCATCTAGAAAGCATCAACAGGAAACATCAGTGTTACATTCCACAGTGTAACAGATTTTTGGCCTTAGTTCAGGATAACATCTTCCTGAGGTTGAGCCCCATATTCTGATGTAAACATTAGTGGCTTCACCTCTGTGCTTTTAAAGTATTCTCAGTCACCTTTACCATCATTTAATTAGGTTTTTATCAAAGATGAGCACTGATACATCACTTTGTAGTATCTCTCGGGGGTTTAATGGCCCTGATGATTCTTTCAGACAGCTGTAGACTCACAGTTTATTTTTTGGCGACATTGCTTATGATGGAATGAGTATACTGGGCATTTGGGCAACACCAGCTTGCAAAGGGCTGGTGGCAGATGGTAAGAAATCTGCCCAGAATACCTTACCTTTCCATGAGCCGAGTCATCAATTTCCTCCATTAAAGAATTGTCACTGGGCCCACCCAGCTGGAAGAGCATTGCAGATAGCCAGGCTGGCTGGTAGTACACAATTCAAAATGCACTTTAAAAGGAAACTAAAATATCACTTGTAGGCCAATTGAAAATGCATTACTCAGAGCATAGCCAATTTTTTAATGACTGTAATATTTTAAGTGATTATTTTTGCCACTTCAGATTGCTCCTTAGAGAGGAGAGGTTTTTTTAATTAAAATCTAGGCAGTGCAAACAGATGAGATGTGAGAAGCAGAGGAAAGAGAAACAGAATGAAGAAAATTAATTAAAGCTGTGTTGTTGGCAGAGTCATAAATTAGACATTGTGTCTTGCTGGGAATGAGTTATGTTGTTATTTGGAACTTCAAGATTTTTAATGTGATAGCAGGTAGGCGGATTAAACGGATGTTAATACAATTCTAATTCACATACAATTTTTTACCCTGCTAACATATGTAAAGGTATAATTGCCATCATTCAGAATTAACCAGTTATATGATTTTGACTACTAGGACTTCCAGGTTGAAGTCCTTTCTACAAGTAAAAGAAATATTACAATAGGATTTCCATTAGGTAAATAGAGTTCCTAACATTTTCCACATGTTATATTTTTAGATTATTTATAATAGGTTACAAAACTGAAAATATGGCTAAAAAACAGACGAGGTGCAACCAGGATTATAGTGCACTTTCCCCTTTCAAAATAATAGGTTGAAACTTGCTCTGTAATGTGATGAGAGGCAATTTATAAAATGTGATTTTGCTTATTATTTCTTGTTACATTCAATGGTAACACTAAAAACAATTTGCCTTTTCATGTATCACATAACATTAATTCTTTATTTGAGGTATTTTATGATGCATGTATAAATTGACTATACAACAAATACATTGCAAACTATTTTCAGCAATGGTTTGAATGGCTATTTAACTGGTATGAGTGCTGAATATGTTAGAACCACTGATGTTTTACTATTCTAAAAGTGTTATTCTACAGTAGTGAGCTTGATTCTGATCTTGGAATGTGTTTTTGCAACAAAAATGACTTATAGTGTGCATCCAACTGTTATTTTTTTGCTATTTTTTCCCCTTTTAAAATCCTATGGCTATGGGCCACACCTTCTTCATGTTCAATTCCTTTAAGCAGAAACTTTACAAATGCTTAAACTCATATGTGAAAAATAATATTTAGCTCCTTAAAAAAATGGGTTTTTAAATAGAAGTCCTGTTGCCTGAATGTGATACCTGTATCCTTGATCATCTGTCTTCAGTGAGTCTCCTTATGGAGTAAGGCACTATTCAGCATCACTGAGGATATTACAATTTGGCTATTGCACTTTAAAATACATCGATAGGAGCACTGTCTTATATACACCAGTCCTTCCTTTGTTTCAACATTTTCTAAATTGATGAACTGGGGTTATGTATTCTTAAGCATCGCAGATGAGATTGAAAGCACAATAAAGATAAAAACCACTATAGCAAATGGCTTGACTAAATACACTAAACAAGCAGGACAGGATTACATTCCAAAATCCCATATGCAGAATTTTTCAATTTAATGTAAATTACTTTACTGAAGCAAAAAAAGATGATTGCACTTTATCATGTACTATGAGTAGATTGCAACATGTAGTAGAAACAGCATTTATTTCTACAAAGGCTTATCAGAGGCCATACAAGTCTTATTATGGGGGGAAAGAATGAAGCCATAAACACTACCTCACTGCCCCGAATTCCACATCTGTTTCCTGTGCACTTGCCAAAACACTACCAATGCCATTAGTGGACTTTGACGACACAACTGTTTTTTTGTGAATGAGCAATACGTTGCAAACATCAAGTTGTTTGCTATTCATGCTTTGGTATATTTTGCGGCATAAAGGGGAAGATTCTAACAGATCTTCACACAAAGAGATCTCATTGAAGTCAATAGGAATTTTGTGCATGGAGGCATTATATAATCAGGCCAATAGAGAGCATGCTCATGTACCTACCAAACAGCCTGCAGCCTTTCTATCAGGTGATCTTGCCAGATCTCACTAAGCAGGCTAAAGATAGGAATGGAAGACTTCTGAACAACTATCTGGTGTTACAGGAAATATTGATGATTCAGTAGATAATACTTTTGCTGTACACCACAAATATTTCTATAAATATGATAACGTATTTCAGGATTTTTGTACTAGTGTCCTCTACTGGATGGCCCAGACTGGCCTTTGCAATTACATCACTTTCTCTAGGGAGTTGCCTAATGAAGGGGATAAAAGTATGGACAGTAAATAGAAATTGTCCTTTAATTGCAGTGGCAGAAGTGTAAATTTGTGTAAATTTGAGTGTTTTTGTTCTGAGTTCACTGACTTCAAGAAATATTGTTTACAATGATTCTGTGATAAATAATGTCACATTCATCCTCACCATCATCATTTCTGTCATCATCATAATACAAAAACAGAAGGGAATTTCATGGGTAGGTGATGGAGCACATATAATTGGCAGCAATAGTACACGTCAGCTGACAAATACTATGACTGGGGAACATTTAGTAGAGAGATTTGTATTCATTTCAACAGTTCTGTACTGTTTTGCTAAAAGGAAACAGTTATGCATTTTCTGCTACATGATCTTTGACATGACAATTGTTAAAAACCCATGTTTAATTCTGGTAAATTGCAGAAGAGTTTGAGTGAGATGTAACTGGCAAAAGGCCAAATTTTACTTCAAAGGGGATTAAAGAAAAAAGAGTCAAATTCAAGTAGGGGGGCTCAACATGCACTTCTTCATTCAGAATTTGGATGACACTGATTTTTCTATTACTACATGTGTGAATTTGGTTAAAACTAAAAAACAAAATTAAGCAAACCTTAACTGTGGCTCCAGGGAAGAAAAGCCAGTTGCCAGTGTCCACTGGATCAAGATTATCTTCCAAGACAATTTGTCTGTGGGCAGCATTTATGATCAGAATATTGTCCAGTGCCCAGCAGGCTTCATACACTTCACCAGCATGTACATATTCCTGTTTCCACTGAAACTGAACATTCTCTCCTTTGGCATCTTCAGGAAGGTACAGGATGTGGATGACAGTGCTGACATTGGAAGGGGCTCTGTAGAACATCAAGGTACAGAATCAGATTGAGCTCCAGACAGTGGAAATAATTTACCAGATGTTATACAGCTACACCCAGCTCCTAACATGTGCATAGATTTTCTGTGCACAATACAAAATAGTTTTAATTAGCATGGGATTCAATCATAAATCAAGAAAATCCTTTCCAAAGTACATCAGAAAATGAAGAAGAAAAATAAACATTCAATAAAAATCTAATGGTACTTTACTGAATATTACATAATGTTCTAAGGAAACAGAGTTGATGTTGTGAGTTATTTACCAGTAAAGTCAGAATTTGCCAACAGATTTTACATGGATCTTACATTTTACAGTTTCAGCCTCTGCTTAGAATAGAAAATAATATAAATTCTCACATTTTAACAGCAACTACTGAACAGCTTATAATAAAAGAGTATGTTGCTTTATAAGCCACAGTATAAGGCACATGCCCTGCATCATTTACATTTAGGGTGCATCTACACCCTTTCAAAAGAGGAATTTAAATGAAGGAAATCGAAAATGCAAATGAAGCGCAGATTTACAAATCTCACGCTTCATTTGCATAATCACGGCCGATCACTTTTTCAAAAAAGGCTTTTTCGGAAAAAAAAAAAAAAGCAGTCTAGATGCGGTTCTTTCGACCCCCGCCCCCGTAAACTTCATTTTTTTAGGAGTAAGGGTTCTTTCGAAAAATATTTTTTTTTCAAAATAACTGCATCTAGACTGCTTTTTTTCAAAAACAACTTTCAAAAAAGTGATTGGATGTGATCATGCATTAGTGATTTAGTTCAGTAAAACACAGAGCAATCAGTGGTAGGGGGTATGGAGACCACAGAAAGAGGGACTCATGGAAGAAATGTGTTTTGAAAGAGAAATGAGGGATACCCGAAGAACTAGAATGAGAGGCCATTTCAAGTGAAGGAGGAAGCTAAAAGAAGGCACAAAACTATTTTTTCATTTTTTATTACATTTTAAAAGCATATAGACAGAAAAGGAAACTATGTCATAATACATAAACATAACCATTTACTACCTACATTTAGCTAAATTTAAAACATTTACTCTATATATTTTAGAAATATGCATCTGTCTGCCTCTGAGTCCATTTGTTCAAGAACAAATGGTAAGAGTTAGGACCACCACATTTGGTATGCAGCTTCCTCTTATCATAACTTAGAGCAGGTTCAGTGTTTGGTTGTGGCAGGAAAATGGGAAGCACCTGGAATGGGACTGTTTTCCATATCATGGAAAGGGAAGGAGCTGATCAGAGGACAGTGATACTGTAGAGTGACCATTGTGGGCAGGGAACATGAGGGACAACTATACTGCAGCGTGACCACTGGGAGCAGCCACACCACCAAGAAAGTGGCCAGCTGGGGACAGTGTTCACCATCTTACTGGCCACCAGACTGGGTAAGTAACCAGTAACTCACCCTCCCCTGAGCTCTCCTTCTTTCAATCCCCTGCCCCGAGTCCTGTACCCCCGTCCCCTGCCCATAGCCCCTCCTCATCCCTGCCCTGACTCCTGCATCCCTGAGCCCCTCCTCTACCTCCCACCCTGACATCTGCACCGCCACACTCTCAGCCTCCTGCTCTGAGCCTCCCACATCTCCAAGCCCTGACTCCTGTAGTCCCCTCTCCCAAGGGTAGCCTGGATACTGAACCCCTTATCTCCAGTCTCACCCCAGAGCAATGATTTAAATGAAGAAAAACAAAAATTAATTGAGTTAAGGATCCAAGTAATACTGGGTAAATCTTCTAGTTACATATAACGTGAATGATTAAAATATAAATCAATTATTTGCATTACACAATTTACAAATAAAAATTGTTTATAAAAATCCAACTAGTAATATTATTAAAATAAAATAAAGAATAGAAGTAAAATTCAAAGGGGAGAGGTATTTTTCTGTTATAGTACACAATTCTTTCCATGGTGGCCATGCTTCTGATGTCTATACTCCAGTCTTCAGTTGTTGGATTTCCAATTTTGCAGTGCTAATTTTTTAGCAATTATTAGTGCTCTTCTAAACCAAAGATTTTCACATGTATTCAGCTTCCAATTAATATCTATTATGTTTAAAAATACATTTAATTTGATTGGAAAACATTAATTCTGCAATTATGTTCTCTCCAAAACCTACAGATATGGGAGCATTCCCAGACCATAAGTTAGCTGCTGAATTAGAGTGCCAAAATTTGTCTGATTTAGCGACTGTTTTGAAGATTCAGAGCGGGGTCCAATGCATCCTCCATAATAATTTATGTTGGGTTAATCTTAAATGGAGATCCAAGGAACACTTTGGTGCACTGGTTAAATTTGTTTCCATTGGTTAGTGGAGAATAATTGGCCTAGTTCCTTCTCCCATTTTTAGAGATTCTGTTAATTTAATTTAAATTTGCTGGCTATGTTTGCATAAAATGTTGCCATTGATCTTGGCAATCTGAGTAATATTTGGAGAAATGAAAGCAGCCGGGGGGGGCGGGGGGAGGGGGAAGGGGAGGAGTCAGGCCAGTGCAGGCACCAGATGGGAGATGACATGTATAAACTGGATATGTTGCCACTCCTCCTAAGTTTCTAGATTTAATCTTTCTTTTAATATTCATAAGAGGGAGGAAGTTACTTTCACTAAATTAACTGATGGTCAAAATCTCTTTCCTAATCCAATCTGGTCAGATGAATGGGTTGCTTACTATAAACAGTTTCAAATTATTCTACATAGAGGCCTCACTATGTAGAAAGCGGTGCTTTTAAAATTTAGTAGACACGTTATGCTAAGTATTTTTGGCTGCCACAATAGCTGGTAATTGTTCTTTAGGGAATTGGTAGTAATCTGAGTACAGCACATTGGAGGATAAAAGGAACAACCAATCATGCTTTCCACTGGAGCCACTCCAGAGCATGAGGGAATGAACCATCGTGCTACTTGGCCAGGAATTGCTGCCTGATGCTAATGTTAAAAGTTGGGAAATGTAAAACTACCTGTTTTGACAAGGAGCTGTAATCTTTATAAAGAGATTCTGGATTTGTCATCAAGCACCACAAGGACTGAGCTAATTTTGGTAAAATAAATGGAAGGAATACAGATATGGAGGGACATAGGAATAAAAAGGATCCTAGGAAGAATATTAATTTTGATTATTTTTATTTCCCCCCTGCCATTCATTGCTAACTGCATGATTAATAGGGCTAGGTTAACTGTGACTATACTTTTTCCTTAGGGAACAGAATGCCAAGATTATCTGAGGTTTGTCTGTTGCCATTCAAATGCTGGTATAGGAGAGGCACTTCTGACTTGTCCTGGTTCATCTTGTACCCAAAGAATTTACCAAATTTATCTATTATTTGTTAGTGAGAGAGAGGTGGGATTCGAACATAACAGCTTTATTCATGAAATGAAGGATTTCCTCAACCCAAATTTATCTAGGGTACTAAGAAGCAGATATTGCCAGTTCACCCAGTCAAAAGCTTTTGCTGAATCAACTGATATGATCACATAGGAACTGCTAGAGTTTTGATGGAATGCCATAGATGGGTGTTATCTTTTCCAACTATATCCCACCCGATAGGGGTAAACCATATCAGTTATTACTTTTTCAAGTTTTTTAGCCAATATTTTTAGGAGTATTTTTATATCAGTATTGGTTAAAGTGATGGGCTATAGCTGTTATATTTTGGGGCCTCCTTACTCAGTTTAAGTAATACAGAAATTAGGGTTTCTCTCAAGGTAGGAGATAACATACCTTTCCTTAAGGCACCTCATAAATGTTTAACTGTTCAGGGGCCAGAATTTCATTTACATTTTGATACAATGCTATCAGTAGCTTATCAGGGCCAGTGATTTTCCTGGAGTCATTTCCTACATTGCCTTATTTACTCTGATTGCTAGGGAGAGACAGTTTGGCCTCCTGCTTTTCTGAGATTTGTGAGAGGTTAATAATTTAAACAAAATTATTCAGTCCTTCTGAGTCAGCTAATAAATCTTTACTGTAAATAGCTTAGTAGAATTTAACAAATTGATCACTGAACTCTTTTTGACTGGTAAACTGCCCTTGTTCTGCTATAGGTGATACTTTTTGGAACCTTTGACATCTCACTTTTAATCTGTATGCGAGAATCTCTCCCTCTCCCAACTCCCTGTATATTTGTGTGAATCTAAAAAGGGCAAATTCTGCTTGGATTGAAGTCAGTCTATTTATGCTGTGCCAAAGACTGATTAATTTTTTAAAGATTTTGTTGGAAGGGTAGTGTGCATATTCTAATTCTATAGCTTTCAGTTGTTTGGTTAGTTCCAGGAACTGAGCCTGGCCAGGTTTCTTACTACTCACTGAGAAGGAAATGATCCGGCATCTAACAAAAGTTTTTAGTGTATCCAATAGGATAAATGGGATATCTCTAGTGTGTCTCTTGTTTCAAAGAAAACCTGAATTTCATTTGTGTCATAATTCTGAAAATGTTTATCTTTCAACAGAAAGGAATTCAGTCTTAAGCTTTTACAGTCTAATTTGTCAGAAAGGAAAATTGTAATATCAC
This sequence comes from Rafetus swinhoei, assembly GCA_019425775.1. Classification (NCBI taxonomy): domain Eukaryota; kingdom Metazoa; phylum Chordata; order Testudines; family Trionychidae; genus Rafetus; species Rafetus swinhoei. The sequence continues at coordinate 325,232,281 of CM033437.1, read as the reverse complement.
TGGTATAGGGTCAGAGATAATGATAGACTATTTCATTATTAAGCACTGATTCCACAGAACTGTAAGTAAGCAGGAAGAAATCTATTCATCAATAGGAATGCGGAGAGAAAAAAAGTAAAATCCTTCATTTTAGGGTTCTTCAACCATTCTACATCTTCAAATCCCAATTCTTTCATATCACCTTTCATACTGTTTCTAGCATGTGACTGTGTCCACTGAGGTTGGCCTGACTCATAGGTGATGGAATTAAGGGTGCAGGGGGTGCTGCAGCACCCCCTGACTTGAAGTGTTGTACATTATGTACAGGATTTACAATGGCACACAGCACCGCCCCCAAAACCCCTATTCCAGCATGCCTGATTTCTTTAAAAAAGCAATATCTTATTAAAATGTCCTGCTATGATGACAGATTCCAGTGTGATATCAATTTGGAAAAAAATACTTGTTAAAAAAACTTGGTTCATCTTTGTTGGGTCTCTATAAATTTAGTTAGGGTACACAGAGAGTCAAAGATCTTTGCATTCTCCAGCAAAAATCTACCTTCCTCATCTTTATTTACATCTAGAATTTGTAAAATTGAGTCTCTTATGAAACAGTATTGTGATAACAAAGAAAAAAAAGTGTTGGTTTGCCCCTTTGATGTTCTAGGAAAGACAATGTTTAATATTAGCCATAAGGAGTAATGAGGTCAAATGTCTCTTTATCAGGCACCTGAATAGTATCATTGCTTGGACCACTCTTAGTTCCAGATCTAGGAAAGGTATATCTGGGTTCCCCCTCATTGCATTTGGTTATGAACGGGAGTGGAAAAGGAAGAGAATAAGGCAGACCAGAAAAGGTAGATGATAGGTATAACTTGAGAAACAGATAAAAAACTAAGAAAAAGAAATGAGTCTGGATGGAGAGTCAATCAAAAATGGCTGAGCTCTCATCTGGCAAACCAGGGAAGTCCACAGAAATGAAACTAAGGGGCAGGGAGGAGACAAAATGGTGGATTTTGCCCTATATGTTTGGTCGCTAGACTGATAACTGACTCCTAACACTGTAGTGACTGATCTGGTTTTTTTTTTAATGCATCCTGTCTCTGCAGGGAGATTTCACTGTAGTGAGATCAGATACCTTTCAGCTTTTTCTGCCGTTATAAAACTAAGCATTTTGTATTCCCTTTTCACTTTGAAAGTATCAGGAAAGTAAATAAAATTGTCCAAACCCAACCCTTTGGTAGGACTCTTGATCTATTGAATTTAGCCCTTCTGTTCACCATGTCCTTGGTGCACTCTGCAAAAAAAATCATCATCCTGTTTCTCTTCCATATTAGGATTTAAAGTTCACTGTCTTTTTTTAAGAATGAATTTCTTAATACTATATTTTAAAAATCTAAATTATGGCTGAGGCTTTGCCTTGGAGAGGCTTTAGGAGCAAGGGAGCAGTAAGCTCTTTCAGTATCTAAGTTCTGATCAGCAGGAAGAGACTGACAGCACTAACAGAATGGTGGATAAAATTGCACAGACCTCCCTTTTCCCAACCCCTCTGGGAGACCTACAATTTTCAGATTGTTTCTCCTTGATCTTCCTTCAAGTTCATTAACCTTCTCCTGCAGTGCTTCAATAGTCATTTCCCGTCACTCTGAAGTTATATTTATAGAAATCACGGTCTTTTCTAGTGAGAAGATTCTGTTCTTGGCTTTTTTCAGTCTTGATGCTAAGACTTGCAAATTAGCTTGATGTGTACTAGTAAATATTTTAGATCTTAGTTTTATTTTCAAATATTTTTCTTAGGATCCCACTCTCAAGTGACCATACTGATTGATCCAGTCAATAATTTCATCTAGTGTGAGAGAGGCAGTTTGACAACTTCTGTTTTTTAAGATTTTATAGCAAATCTGGAGAGGGAGCAGCATCCATAATGGTATTAACATGAAAAGAAGAACTATAGTTGTAGAAAAAACATCTATAAAGCTACTCAGCCACATCCCTCCATTCTATTATATTCTTACAACTGTGCTCTACACCATAGTATGTCAGCGCCTGGGTGTGAACAGGAAACAAAACGGTAGATTTTGATCTCACACCAGTGCAGATTGTGAAGATTTGGGGAATTTGATGGTACAAATTATGAATTGTTTAATATTAGGGGCTTTTTACATGTATCTCTGACGAACTACAGACTCCATTTTGGATATGTTTTTTTTTACCTTTGCTATTACCTCTTTACATCCATGTTGGACTGAAATTCCAATAGTGTAGTGGTACAGGACTGACAATAGGGGATTGTAAACTCTGGGTTATCCTACACTGAAATCTTTCTAGACAAAAGGCTGTCAGGGGATAGATCACCTATCAATGAAGTCACTTGTGGGACATTGTGGTAGGACTCCCTGGTCACTTGTGGAGGCTGATCAGCGAGTCACCTGACACTTATAAAAGTCCCTTAGTCAGGTGACTCCCTGATCAGCCTCCACATGAGTTTCCAAAATGTATTTTCTAAGTTCCCTTGTCAAATAAAGGATTCATTCTGAGAAACTGCCTTTACTTCATCCTCACTATGCCCTGGAGACCATCGCCATGTATCCCATTAAGCTGCTGACAATGCCCAAGACAAGCAGACGTGCTTATATGCCTGCACTGAAACAGCCCACAGAACTCAGTGCCAATATGAGGCATACTTGATCTCTCAAGTTACACATGTGCTTCTCCTCAAGTATAATGATGGCTGTGCCAATCCAATCCAACCCACCTTTAGCACTGGACACCTACCATAGCCGAGGCAGCATGCAGACAAAGGCTGCAATTCAAATCTGGGACACAACACAAACGTAAGCATCTTCTCATAATCCTCTTCATGTCTACTTACTGTGGCACCACCCTTACTGAACTATTCCCAATAGCTACTTCCAGCTCCATAGGGCACAGGTGAGGTAGCATTGCCAAAGTGGTGTACACCTTAGCTTCATGTTTCCTGGTTTTCAGAGGTTTGAGTATAGCTGAACTTGACATCCTGAAGGGGCCTGTGTCCTGGCAATCATAATTTTGTTAGCAAAGTTTTGGGGGGAAGTTAATCTGGAGTAAAGTGAGTGACCACCAGTGTTCCCACTAAGGTGTGGGGAAGCACAGCTTCACAGATGATTAATCAGCACTGCCCAGTCAGAGGCTCACAGCTCCTTGCACTGAGTTGATTGTCTGGGCAGGGCTGATTAATCACCTGTGAAGCTGTGCTGCCCACAGTTTAGAAGGAACACAGGTGACCACAATGAGTGATTCACACCGGTGTCAGAGTTACTCTGTTCCCAATGAGGTAAGAATTTTAGTAATCAGAAGCAGTAAAGTGAGGAACTGATGTCCAACTTCATAGGACCAGACTCTGGCACACTTACCAATACTTAATAGCACCTTATTCTGAGTAATCACCAGGGAATAAAATTTTGCTCAACTGGACTGCTTGTGTAGTAAAGGTACTACTCAGGATAGGTAAGGGTGACAGATTCTGGCCCTAAGAAGGATACAATGGGCAAGTTGCAAAATCTTGTATCCTGTTTTTCCAGAATTTCTATTGAAATGAACAAAGGCAGGAGTTAATGTATACAGTACATTTCACAATACTACTTTATAAAGTGCTTGACCTGCTCTTGAAAAAATTCACATCTTATATTATTCCCAATTTAAAGGTATGGATATTACAATAAAAAATTTTAAAGTCCTCATTCAGAACCCTTTATACTTTAATGTAAACCTGTTTGTTTAAAAACATGACATAATTTACCATAATTTTGATATTATAACAATGTTAGAAGCAAAATCTTCATATAAAACCATAAACTATTTTTATTGAACATTTTATCCTAGTGAAGTACTAACCTGCCATGCTGAAAATTATTGTTCCCGCTGAGATCAAAAGTGGTGCTAAAATGCAAACCAGTGCGAGTTTTGGCTTGTAATAAAACAGCCGTGAAGAGATCACAGCAGAGTCATATTTCTTATTCTTTGGTGGAACACTGGTAAAGTGTCAGTGAATGTTAGAGAGAATCTATTTCATTTTTGCTTTAATAAATTTATACTTTGTTTTAAATATTTCATTATCTTCAGTAACATGAATGAATGCATTTATATAGATAAAACACTGAGAATAGTGGAACATATTGCTTTTTAACATTACAAATGAAATCTTTATGGTAATTTGTATCTCATTCATCAGTGTAGTACAGTGGTGGGCAACCTGCGGCCCGTGGAACCTCTGTCTTCCCTCCTTCCCCGTGTGCCTCTTGCACTTGGGGCACTGTAGTCCTGTACTTCCTACTACTCCCCCTCCTTCCCACCACTTTAGGAGCAGCATGAATCGCCTGACTCACACTCTGATTCACACTCCTTCTCCCTCCCAGAGGTTGAATGCCACACATCAGCTGTTCATGGCTGTTCAAGCTTTGGGAGGCAGGGGCAGGGGGAGAAGTAGAGACAGAGTGTGAATCAATGCCCCAAAAGTGCTGGGAGAGAGGGAAGGAGCAAGGAAGTGTGGGACTCCAGTGCTCCAGTGTGTGAGAGGCGCACGGGGGAGATGGCAGACAGGAACCCAGGGGGCTGTAGGTTGTTCACTGTTCATGCCGCCCACTGAGTAGAAGCAGGGCCACTCAAGCAGTCCACTCACTATTCTTGGTTGCCCATTGCTGGTGTGGCAGTTAGACACCTCATAAATATTAATGTCTAGTATTGAGCCTCACAACACACCTGCACACAAAGGAAGTGTTACTCACATTTTAGGGCCTGTCCCAAAGCACACACACTGATTTTGGTTATCCATTCAGCCAGCTTAGGGTTGCCAGCTGTCCGGTTTTCACCCGGACAGTTTGGTATTTTGGACTTCTGTCCGGTAAAAAAAACCCAGAGAATACCGGACATATATTTTCTGTTTTCCTTGGACGGATGGCTGGCGGCGTCTGTGAGAGCGGGGGGAGCGAGGAGCATGGCAATTTAAAGGCAGAGTGACCTCTTTTTTTTTTTTTTGCTTAACAAGTTTGGTCTCCTTTTCTTTTTTGCTCAACCAATTTTTCTCTGCCTGTTTGGGATTTTTTGTGAAGATATCTGGCAACCCAAAGCCAGCTTGTGATCAGAGGAGTTAAATGATATACCGAGGTGCACATAGGACATCTTCAACAGAACCAGGAATAGAATGCAGATTCTGATTCCCTGGCCTGTAACCACAAGTTAATCCTTTCTCCCTCATGGAGAAACACATTTTTTTTTAAAAGGCCTTGAATGAAATCCTGCCCCATTATAGTTTCCTCTTGCTGTCATTGAGGCCAGAATTTCACCTGTTGTTTTTAAACACATCTAAAATATGGAGAACAGACACATGAACAACCAAATTAGATAGATAAAACCATTGACTAAAAATTTAGAGAAAACAAAACAGTGAATCATGAAACTGGAGAAAACATCTGCTGGGTCAAAATGCACATTTAAAAAAAATATTACAAACCTAATTTTCTCCAGCTGAATCCAATCTCCAGAGTTATTCTTGGTATAGGACACAATGATGCTGGGATCTGTGTAACTAAAGCGACATGAACCTGACCCTGTGAAGAGCAATAAAATTAAATGTGTTATAACACACCAGAGTGATGCATTATCCTTCAATAATAGCAGCTTCTGACTAAGCCCTTGTCACCATTATCACTTTTCCATATTTTAAATTCTTTGATTGATGATAAAATTTCCTATGATCTGTTGCTGAAGGTAAACACAAAATAATGCATGCTTTGAGTCAGAAATAATGCAGAAATGATAAAGCACAGCACTGCAATGTAATCTTCTGTAAATTTCCCATGGGAACCTAAAATAAATTACCAAATAGCCCCCCTGCAAAAAAAGTGCATGTTTTATGTTGAAAGAAAACCTAAATATCAGAGCATAATCTATGCATCGCTTTTTTGGGGCGGGGGGGGGGGATTAAAACAGTGTTTTAGACCTCAAGAATAATACATGAAACAAGATATACTAAATGTGAGAAAAATATATGCAAAAAGTCTTGAGTTCTCCAAGACAGAAGTGTACTATAACAATTCTAAAAAAATAAAAATGCTGCAGAATGCAAAGAAAAACTTTAAAAAATCCTAAAAGCATCTTTGTAGCATTGTTATATTAAAAAGAGATATTTAAATTTCCACAAGGAAGATTAAAATAATAAATCATAGTGTAAGCTTCATGAAAGCATACAAATAATAAACTTTTGTTAATGATCTGGAAATCAGAAAGTATTTTACTTTAAAAATATGAATTAATTAAACCCTATGACTCTTCTGCAAAGTAGATTCATTCATTCATTCATTTCTGAATGGGCATCTCAAAACCCAAATCCAGCAATTTAGCCCACATAATGCAATCAACATCCATCTAGGTAGTCAAATTCAACAAAAAATGCCTTCTGCAGAACACAATTAGCATGTACAACTTAACTATGTCCAATCATATGACCACTCCACACACCCCGAAAACCCCCATAAAGGCAGATGAACCCTGCTGTGTGCTACGGAAGCGAAAGTTTTAGCTATTTTGTACCAACAATGAAGAGGGGAGGACCATTCACCATGAAAAAAAGTTTCAAGTATCAGCTCCCTCCATTTTAAAGAGAAGGGACTTCCTGTTGACTCTTCCTCTGACCACAGCTGCCATAGAATCACATAAAGACAGACAAGGCCTTTCAGGCAGGAAGATTCCAAACAATTTGATTTAGGGGTTTACAGGTAATTAAGTACAGTTTAGCAAACTGCTGAGCAGTGAACACCAACCTTTTCAAATATGACTGCATAACAATAAGACTCTTGAAATTATATTTAGACACCTAAATAAATGGACTGATATTATATATAGGAATGTCAAGTACTCAATGCTTTTGAAATGCAGGTCACAAATTTACTTTCCCTGCAATTCAGCGATAGAACTGGGAGCATAGAGTCCAAAGTATCTTGATTTTCAAATCTGTACTATATTGCAAGACTAAGATCATATTCTATTCCAGAAAGGAAATCAGAGCGCAAAGTCCTAGCCCCCCGTGAAGCCAATGGGAATTTGGCCATCAACTTCCAGGGGGGCCAGGATTTCTCTCAGACTCTTTGGAGTCTCTTTGAAATTATCCCATTTCTTTCTCATACCAACATTTTAAAAAAAAGTTAAATTATCACTATGAAAACCATACTAAAGTTTTATTCCACTACAACTATGTTTAATACGCTTAGTATAGGTACTGCTGCAACAAAGCTCAAAATAATAAATGTTGCAAAGCCAGGAGCACTTTGAGTTGCCAAGCGTGCACCCCAAATGACTATAAAGCAATTGTCTGTTGTTTATTTTGACTGACATGCCAGTTTTCCCCCTTCTGTTTTAAAAACAAATGAAGTAAAGAAATGTTTAATTTGTACCCATCTGGCTGGGGTGGTCTGCTTTACTGAATGGGCATCTGTTGTTGACTTTTACGTTTGTAGCACTTAGGGGTTCCAAACTTTAATCAGACTCATTTATTTTATTTCAGAGGCTTTCAGTTCAAAACCAATGAACTTCAAATAGTTTATAATCACCAAAGCTGGCAAGAGGCTGACAGGCCAAACAGCAGTGTACTGAGTTTGATGTGCTAGAAAAAGAAGAAGGAAGAAGTGCATACATGATCAAAATATCCTGTGGGAGAGACATAAGGAAGTGATCTTTGTGTAATTTCAACTATTATTAAAGTCAGTTTAATGTGTTAAAAAAACAAAACAAATCAAACTATGCTGCTGTAAAAATGCAAATAGAAAAGATTCTGGTCCATAAATGTAAAGCAAATCGAGAAGGGTCCCTGTGGGGAATGTAGGTTGTCCAAAAAATCTGCAGAAATGAAAAACGTTACCTGAGAAACCTGGATATCTCATGTAACAGTCTGATGATATTCAAAAATAACAAACAAATTACCTAACTCCCAAAAGGTATGGAAACACTCGGAAGGGTCTGTGCAAGGCAGATAAGGTGCTTCCTTTTGTTATTGTACAAAGAGAGCCATAGCGGAGGATTGATAAGGGAAAGAGAAAGATTTTTTTTATTCTAATAAATGGGACAGGACAAATTAAAATTGGGAAAGTCAACAGGATCAGCATAAACAGCAAAGATGTCTTGATGACCAATAATTATGCTTTCATTAATGTTAAACTTTTTATCTACATTGTCTTCTCAAACCCCAAATAAGAAAATCAGATCCTTTTTTACCCTAAGGGACCAGTTCTGCAAACCCTTATTTACAAAGGGTACATTTAATTTATGGATGTTAAATATGGAGTAATTTACTAGACGAGTAGTCGATGGAATTTCCATCGACTACTCGATAGGCACTTCTGCATTCCTCCTTTGAAATGTACAAGAGCCCCATTTCAAAGGAGGAATGCGGAACTCCGCTTGCAGACCAGTCCCAGCGGGAAGTCCCGCTGACTTCGGGCTGCACATGGGTGCCAGCTTTGAAATGTACAAGAGTCCCCAGCTGGGCTCTGTGAATTTCAAAGTGGAAGTGCCTTCATGGAGCCTGGGTTCAGCGGGGGACTCCCCAGCTGACCCCAGGCTCCGCACGGCATTTCCCCAGAACCCGGGATCAGCTGGGGACTCTGCGCGCTGCGCTGGAACCCTGGATCAGCTGGGGAGTCCCCAGCTGTCCCCGGGCTCCATGCAGTGCTGCCCCTTTGAAACACTGAGGTGGTGTTTTAAAGGGGCAACACTGCACAGAGCCTGGGCTCAGCTGTGCGGCGCTGCCCCTTTGAAACACTGCTGTGGCGTTTCAAAGGAACAGTTCTGCATGGAGCCCGGGGTCAGCTCTGTGCTGCATTGCTTTGAAATGCTGAGGCAGTGTTTTAAGGAAGCAGTGCCTCACAGCTGAGCCCTGGATCAGCTGTGCGGCGCTGTTGCTTTGAAATACCCTCTCCCCTTTGCTGCCTCTATCTAATAGAGGCAGCAAGGGGGGGGGAGGAATCGACTAGTCGACTCAACTAGCCAATAAGCATTTGCTTATCGGATAGTCAACTAGTTCTTAACATCCTTAGTATATTTACGCAGCAAACTCTCTTCCACCCAAACCAAAACCTTTGGCAGTAAGTTTTAAAGCATATCTACACTGCACTAAAATACTTGTCACTGACTCAGGGTCACAGGGTTCAGGCTACAAAATTCAAACATGAACACTGCAACTGTAGAGCCTAGCCCCACAACCCCAAGTCAGCTGACCTAGGCCAGCCATAGGTGTTTTATTGTAGAGCCTGGGGCCAACTGACTTGGGCACACAGGGCTTGTTCCATGGGCTAAAAAATGCAGCATAGCTATTTGGACCCTAAGAGTTTGTCTACGCTGCGGCGCTATTTCGGGATACTAAAAGTATCCCGAAATAGCTATTCTGCATCTTTGAAACAAGCCGTTATATTGAAATTCCAACATCCCTGAAAACCTTGTTCCACAAAAATTAAGGGATGTTTCAGAATAGCAGTTTATTTTGAAATTTGGCACAGCACCAAATTACAAAATGAGCTATTTTGAAATTAACTCTAAATAAGCTATGCAATTTGTGTAGCTCAAAGTGTGTATCTTATTTCAAGCTAAGGGTGCAGTGTAGATGCACCCTAAAAGTGCTACTTATCACCTCTCAGAGCACAGATTCCAGCTTGAGCCTGAATGGCAAGAATGCTATTTTTAGCCTAGGGCATGAGCCCGTCAGTTGGCCTGGGCTCTGAGACTCACTGCTGCAAGGTTGCTTTTGTCTTGGGCTGTGTAGTTGTACTGAATGGTAGGGTAAAATTCATCCCCATGAAGAAGGTCAGCACAATAGCTATAGGTTATTCAGTGCTACTTCAGTCCTTTTTATTGTTTATTAAATGGCGCATGTACCTTGAGCTCACCCTCTACATAGAAATGACTTTAACACAACAGCTCTTGCATATATTAATTTGCAGTATGGATGGGAACTGAGAGTGCTCAACACCTTGAAGGCTTAGGTCTTAAATCCTATTAAATTACAGTAACTCCAAAACTGAAAAGTAGATTATCAATAATTACCATATAATATATGGGAAATGCTAATTATTTGCTATTCTTGGCATAGTCTTGAAGTGTTTACTATAGTAGGAATACAACTGCACACAACTTGTGTTTATTTAAATACTATGAAAAGTCAATTGATGAAGCAAACTATTTAAGATTACTTAAGACACTTTTGGAAACCTACAAGTTTAAGGTCTGCATTTATTTATCTAGATACACAAAAATATATTTTGACTTTACTTAAAAATATATGTTTTTTTATTCAAATAATAGAGGAACAGAGACTGAGGACAGACTCTCTAGGGGAAGGGGGAATGAATATGTCCTTTAGATTGCTTCCAGAGATAGTAATAAACAGTTTGTCAGCTTCAAGCAGAGCAGAAGGGGCAGGATATAATACTATAAATCTTCAGTCCCAGTGCCCTCCATAGTAGAGAATCTAGAGGACAATGTAAAATCCACCGAATGATGTCATTTACTAAATGACTTTGGAAATTGTACAATTTAATTCAAGAATACTCTGGTTTTGTACAAGCCACACAAACAGACAATAAACTACATACAGTGGTTGTTTTTAAAAAAGCCAACATTAACCAAATTACCACACTATAGGATGTAAGACACCAGTTATTTCCTAATCAAGTGCAATAGTGTGGTTACTGATAGCAAAAACTGACTGATAGCAAGTATATTATTTTTCAATTCTAAATGCTGATAACTGACTCTGATCAACTTGAAATAATTACTTTTGACCAAAAATTAATAGTAGCTTGTCTGTTCCCCTCACATACACAATCAACCTTTTCCCCAGCATTTGATTGGCCTATATTTCTCTTTCTTTGCAACAATGTACTTACCATGTGTCTTTATCTGAAATTAGTAGATTTGTAAAGTGTAAGTGACGAGAAACACTCCCCACAGAGATATTTTCAAAATGGTGCAACTATCACTGACTGTAAAGGAATTAAAGCCTTATGGATGAGAAAATAAGGCCAACCCAGATTGAAAATTACCCTTCAGCATTTTAATATAACTTTAAAAAAATTCCTCATCTTATTTAAAAAATTACAAATTTTTGATGTTAGTTTTGGTTTTAAGAAGATCATTGCTTTGTTGTAGGTAGTCTTTTTTTAAAATTTGGCCTTAAAACCATTCCCTAGTCCTGCAAATATGTTTCATTAAGTTTCTATAGACTGATGCCAATGTAGCTCTTTCTATAAAATATTTAAGATAATATTATTAAAGTGATTTTAGCCAACTGCATAACCGTTTCCATTAAAAATCTCATTTTCACACACAAATTTTGAAAGGATCATTTTAGGCTACAATTTTCCCTGCTCAATTTCTACCCAAAGGTAAAAATTTCTTGGAAAGAAGGGTTGCTCCAAGTTGAACCCAGCTGCAGTGGCTACCAAGGGCCCATTCTGACAGCTGGAGGTCATGGAAGTGCGATCATATTCCAAGCAGGCGTCCTTTCCTTTGAGCATGCTTTCAGTATACCTCCCACTCTGCAGGCAGAGCTAGAGCCAGCACTAAGTCAGCTCTGTGAGCGCCATGAGTCTTAAAGCAGGCAAATTCCTGGTAGCTATTTATATCAGTCTACAAGCAGCTTTGTGCTACTAGAGCAACACAAAAGCAAGCATCTATTGGCTTCAAAGAAGTATTAAAATTCTTTCTTCCAAGGATTATTTGCAAGAGAAATTTTAACATCAAATTCTTGGGTATAGAATTTAGGGTATCCTCTGGCAAGTATACATGATCTAAGACATTGAGCAGGAGAGAGATGTATTTAGTTAAACTAAGATACCATTTGTTTCTTCTAATTGGTTCTTCTCCAGTTGTGGAGTCTTTTATTTTGTAACAGTGTCCAGGAAATATCTAAATATACAGGTACATATAGAAAGCCCGAGAAGATAGTTTACATTTAATTATTAGCCTTTCAAAGTACAGCAATCATAGGCTCTTGGAAATGTAGAACTGTAAAGGATCCTTGAGAAGTCATTAAGTCCAGTCTCCTGCACTGAGACAAGATCAAATATACCAAGAATTTCCTGGCTGGTGACTGTAAAATCTATTCTTAAAAACCTCCAAAGACAGTGATTCCACCACCTCCCTTGGAGTCTCCTGTGGTGGATATCCATTTGCATCCTCAGGGATGTCCCTTTGATTTATGGGGCCCTATGCAGTACTATTAAACTGGTGTCCCTATGCCCAATGGCAGACCGGGGTGATGGATGACAATTTTTTAGAGAAACGATTTTATAATCTTCAGCAAACTAGTGAAATATTTTTAAAGCAAATTTTAAACTAAGATCCTGTAGACCAGTATTTCTCAAAGTGGTCTGCGAATCAACTCTGAGAAAGCTGCTAACTGGCCGCTCCTATTTATTTACTAGCTTCACAACCATGGAGCCTCACTGCTCCCACTGGCTGCAGTTCGCCGTTTGTAGCCAAGGGGAGCTGCGAGAAGCAACATGCACTGGGCTATGGACCACTCTGACAAACACTGCTGTAGACTAACAAAGTAAATTCAGAAACTGACAGGCTGTGTCTACACTGGCACCCTTTTTCGGAAAAGGGATGCTAATGAGACACAGCACAATTGCAAATCTGCGGGGGATTTAAATATCCCCCGCGGTATTTGCATTACATAACTGCCGCTTTTTTCGGCTCGGGGTTTTGCCAGAGAAAGCGCCAGTTTAGACGCAGCGATCTTGCGGAAAATAAACCCTTTCCGCAAGATCTCTTATGCCTACTTGAAAGGGTTTATTTTCCGCAAGATCGTGTCTAGACTGGCGCTTTTCTCCGGCAAAACCCCGAGCCGGAAAAAAGCGGCAGCCATGTAAATGCAAATACCGCGGGGGATATTTAAATCCCCCGCGGATTTGCAATTGCGCTGTGTCTCATTAGCATCCCTTTTCCAAAAAAGGGTGCCAGTGTAGACACAGCCACAGTGTTTACATGAGGTTGGCAAATGCCTGTTAAATGGCTTCACTATCACTTGAATGTCTCAGTAACAGGTTCAGTGTTCTGCTAATAGGTCTGGTAGGCTTTTTCAATTAACTAGATTTTTAAGTTAACTAGATTCTCTCCAGAGAAAGCAGAGCCTCAGAACAGGAATGGGAAGAGGCAGGTGGGTGGACATTAACATTCAGTACCAGTTGTACCTCCCTTAACTGGGACTCCCTGGTCCGATAACATCCATGGTCTGGCATGGAGCATAGATGTTCCTGGACCACAGAGCCCAGGAAGAGGGAGGTCTGGTGGCAGGGCAGGAGTGTCATAAGGGGCACTAGTGACTCAGCTGGGAGCCCTCTGTGTGTGTGTGTGTGTGTGTGTGTGTGTGTGTGTGTGTGTGTGTGTGTAGGACGGCATGGAGGGGAGTTCTGGCCCCAGCAGAGCTCCCTGGCCCCAGCAACTGGGGAGCTCTAGCCAGGCAGTGGCCGTGGATCTCTGGACCCCATCCCTGTCCGCGAAGCTCTGGCCGCGTTCTGGCTCCAACGGTTGAGGAACTCCAGCCCCAGCTCCAGTGGCAGCCAGGGAGCTCTGGCCTGAGCCATGGAGCTCCAGCTCTGCCCCAGCCCCAGAGCTCCAGCCCCAGTCGTGGGGTCAGGCAGCTGCAAAACTCTTCCCTGGCTGCGGAGCCAGGCGGCTGTGGAGCTCTGCCCTGGCTGCACAGCTCTGGCCCTGGAGCTCTGGCCCTAGTAGGAGCGGGGCTGGGGAGAGCTCCAGGGGGCTGAGGCAGCAGTGGGGGCAGGCTGGAGCCCTAGCCCGGTGGCAGTATGGCCACAAGGGGAGGCACCTTCCCTGGTCCGGCAAATCCCCTCGTTCGGGACCAGTCAGGTCCCGAGGGTGCCAGACCAGCGAGGTCCAATCTGTAGTGACCCAAATTTTGGGGTATCCTATACAGCTGCATATGTGTATGGATGGCTCTGTGCATATTACCTTTTAAAGTTAGTGTCTTCTAGTCATAGAGGAAAACCTGGCAGCCCTGCATATCCAAGAGGCAATGAAAATGTTGGCACTACTTCAACTGCCCAATTGCCTTATTCGCAGACTGATTCTTAGGAGAGGATGTTGTGTGATCTCCTGAGGGAGCTAAATAGTAACATGTGTTCTCCCTAAATAAGACTGGAAAGAAAGAAAAAAGGGAGAGAGGGAGTGATCTGCATCCCTGCTTTGTCACATGGAGCTGTTTTGGAGATTTGTAAAAATTTAACCAGTACCAAACACATAAAACTAGAACAGTCCAGTTTATAGAGTTTCCACTGGGAGTAAGGGACATTTATTGCCACTTTTTGTCTTTTTGTCTGGACCTTAAATAATATGATTTTTTATTTCTTTCAATGCCATACAAAATTGCTGTGGATAAGATACTAAGAGAACCGGAGAGAAGTACAACATTCAGGGAAGAATGTTAATTGTTAACAAGGTGACTCAGTCAAACACAGATTATGGTAAATTATGACATTTTTGAAGTTCTTAAGAAGTTTCAGATTTAGTATTATTAATGTAGTGAAATGATTAGATTTTTACTTCCAGCTATTTGACTCTCTCAGGGGGTAACTGGCAGAGAAAATTAATGTCTTCTTGGGCCATTGCTTTCGTGCGTGTCAGATTTATATAAAAACAGATATTGGCCTCTAAGACTTCTTCACAGCACTGATTGGAAGCTTGTGTTTCACAGAGATAAAGCAGGATGTCAGCTGTGAGGATGTCAATTTTTTGTACTTTATCATGGATTATGGTGACTTGAATTTCTAGAGAATCTCCTGATAAACAACTTGAAAATGGTTCAATGGATAGAGCAAATGGAAGAGTTAGCTTGTGCTTGTCTTTAAGAAAAAAAAATCTTAATTTCTGTTCAAATAAAGGAATGCACACGAAAAACTTTACAGAAGTTTGATGGCTAAAATTGGTGCTTGAAAAATAAGTGAGGGTCCAAAAGAACCTTTCACATGCCTTCTCTAAATCTGATGCTAGGCTGTTTCATTCATCTAGTTAAGCTGATGAATGATGAGTAATATTTGTTGAGTATTATGGTTTGTGGCTTTCCAGATTGGGTAGTGTGAATTACCGTTGGTCAGAATAATAGTTTATTTATTTATTTAAAATATTTGAGGTGGCTTACAATTTTTCACAGGTTTTATGTCCCTCCCCTTTGGGCTTCTGTATTTTACTATATATATATATATAAAAGTAAAATACAGAACCCCAAAACCTGTTAAAACTAGTTGGTAGTTTGGTAATATTTTTGTTTGTTTTTTATTCTCAGAACTGATGAATACTGGTTGCTATGACATACAATCTTTGGACTTTTATCTTTCACAGCAGAAATAGGCTATCTTACTTTGTCATAAGAGAGATGAAATATTGTATATTGAGTACTAAAAGCTCGTGGCAAACACCATGTAAAACTTACTACCAAAGCGGTTCTGCTCTGGAGATTTACCATATCCATTACCTCTTATTATCTCTGCTTCAAATTGTGATTTTCTTTCTTAGTAACCTGCAAGATTTTGAGGTTGTAAAAACCACCCTATTTATTTACATTGCTAGGAGGAGTTGTTGAGCAGGAATAAAGATTTTGTAGAATTTTAAAATTGCCTTCAATTTCTTTGCTGTATCTTTTTTATTGTTTTTGCTTACAGTTGAAGGTATAAAGATTAGGCATTAGTAGGATGACATCTTAAACATATGCCTGGCTTTATGTTTTTCAACATATGATAGACCTACTTGTGCTCTCAGTGTGATAATGTGATCAAGTTGCAACTGACTTCTTAAACTTACGCTTTTGCTTCTTGGAAAGCACCAATTGTCAATTACTAAATATATTTTCTTTTCTTTTCCAAGACCAATTGGTCTTCTACAGAGCTCTTTTGTTCCCACAAAAACCTGTGAGTAGGGTACCCCATTGTCATTTATTTCGAAATATTATTGTACATGTTATTGAAGTATTGGCTTGCTGGGTATAAGGAAATGTATCTAACCCCATTATCTATGAGTAATTTTCTTTCTGGACTGAATAAAGTTTTCTGCCTCTGTAAAAGTGGGAGAAACATCCTGAATCAGTAAGATTTCTCTCACGCATGGTAGCCTGTAAAATAATTGCCTGTCTTTAGTATTATGTAGGCCAAAAATGTCAGGTCAAGGTGAAAGTCACTTTTTGCAGCATCTAAAAGACTGCCTTTATTTATATCTTATTTTATTTTACCTGTACTTCTAGCAGTTTTAAAATATGTTAAAAAAAAGCTCACTAGATTGAGGTTTTCCATTTCTTAAGTAGACCCAAGAGCTTTATACTCAGTTGGAGACTTCTATTTTGTTTCACAAGAGCTGCAAGCGTACGTTTGAATTGATTCAGATGCTTTCTACTTTTTGTTCAACTGCTATAAGTGTATTCTGAAATCTATGCACTCTTTCAGTTTGCCGGTCAAAGGAAGAGGCCCAATCCCTGGCTTTTTACAGACACCACAGCTCCATTATCTGGATTGTCTGTTTTATACCCACTCTTTGACAGTTATGAATTTTGGTATCAAATGTAGCAAGGTAGCCTCTCTTAATGCTCAGAAAGGATTCCACTGAATATTGGAAAGTTAGTCAAGGACTCTATTCTCAATTAGTCGAGGACTTTCAATATGAGCTTGAAATGAAAATATTACAGAGATCCAGTTGGAGGCTGCTGGAGACATCTACCCATCAAACATGAAATTCCATTCTATTTTTTGACATACACATATGCACAGAGCCTATAAAATACCATAAACTCACATACTGAGTGAGAAGTTCCACTCAGATGACAGATTCTTCCTAAAAGTAGAAGGGTGCCATGAGGCTACATTCCCTCCATGGCTCCAGCCCTAATCCTCCTCTTCCCCCAAAGTCCCTGCCTCTGGCAAAGCCAGAAGCAAGAGTCGGGCTGGGGATCCTAAGCGCCTCCACCTGCCTGGGGCACGAGGGCTTGAGAGCAGCCCCCTGGTAGAGGTCCCAACACCTGGACCTCTTGCTCAGGGCAGGTGAAGGGTCCACAGCTCCTCACAGTTGCACACATGACTCTTACCCCAACCCAGATCCAGCTTCCAGTGTGGTCTGCGGATGGGCCCATGGGGACCAAAAAGATGCAACTGGATCATGATAAGCCACCTGGGCAGCTCCAGGAAGTCACAGACCCTCCATCTGCCCTGGGCAAGAGTTAGGGTTGCCAACTTTCTAATTGCACAGAATTGAACACCCCTGCCCTGCATGCTGTCCCCAGGTCTCTTCTCCCTCTTCAAGGCCCTGCCCTGCTAGCTCCATCCCCCCTCCTTTCATCACTTGCTTTCCCCCACTCTCACTTACTTTCACCAGGCTGGGGCGGGAGGTTAGGTGTAGAGGGGTGAGGGCTCCATCAGGGTATGGAGGTGCTGGGGTTGAGCCAGGGATGAGGGATTTGGAGTGCAGCAGGGACTCCAAGCTCCAGAAGGGGATTAAGGTGGTGGCGTCCTGGTGGCGCTTACTGTGCCTTGCAGGAAACAGCCGCCAGGTCTCTGCCGCCCAGGAGGCTCCACGCACTGGTCTAGCGCCCGCAGACACTGTCTCTGCAGATCCCATTGGCGGGAGGCCACTTAGACCTCGACTCCCCCTCCATTCTGCCACCCCGCTTAGAAACACCTACACATTAAAAATGAAATTTTGTGACATACATATGCACAGAGTCTATAGAATACCATAAAAATCACATACTGCATGAGAATTTCCACTCAATGTATACACACACATGACATTCAAGTGGAACCTTGGCAGGTTATTAGTTTGGAATAAAGAAACACCAATATTTATAGACAGTGTATGTTTTAAAAACATTTATAGTGCTTCCAAATAAAACAAATATTTTTACCAGTCCTCTGAAAGGCACCTGTGCAAGGCACCTGTGCCAAATTCCGGATTTCTACCACACCCTGCTGAGTGCTAGACTATAAAAGAGAAAAAAGTTGCAACTTTTTTATATTGGCAAAAGTGATTTTTTTAAAACCTATTTTTTTTAAATAGCTTAACTGATTCTTTCTTAAGCTAAGAACAAAGGGGAAAAATTTGAGCCCAAAATGTAAATATTTGACAAAGCATGTGAAAATGATCCTTTAGAATGAAAATGTGCAATTTTACAATACATGTCACTATGTGTTCCACATATGCGAAAGGTTGGGGCTATCCTGGTGCTCTAATGAGAATGAAACACACTGTCACGAGTGAGATCCACATTTGGGTAATGAACTTGCTCCTGACTCTGAGTCCCATTTCTGGATTAATGGAAAAGGCTCACTTACTCCAGTACATTTTTAAATTGCAATATTCTATAGTATTTCTTTGTAAAATCTATAGTACACTATTCAGAAGTAGAAATTTGGTTTTAAGTTATATTGATCAAAGCAGTTATGGTCTAATAAAAATGGACAATTTTAATCATACAAAAGTGTTATCTTAATACAATGCAGACGGGGATTAAGTTTAAAGTCTGTCTATAATCCAGCATTTATTATTTCAAACAACTCATTCCATAATGGCATTTGCTTCTGCTTCCAGACAATCCATTTTACCACAAGGAAGAGATTCAGACTGTACTAAAACAGAATGCTAGGATTTGCCCGTTTGTTTTTTCTGCTTTTGTCCTTTTGCTAAAACTCCAACAATTTCAGTTTATTCCTCAGATGGCAGAGAAGCTCTGGTATAAAAGTAATAAATATGGTATTTGGAATAATCAACAAGCCATACAAATGATTTATTACAACTCCATTAAAATGTCTTTCAAATAAGGCATTAACTTTTAACCCTGATATCTTTTAACTCTAGGTATCTGAGCAAGTTTCTCTTGTATAATTCAGCAAAATCAATAAACATCACCTAAAATTTCCATTTATGTAATGTGAAGTGTGTCAGATGATATTACTTACCCATCTTATCTTTCACATTAGATGTAATTTACAACCTATATATTTCCACTAAGGAATTTTCTGGCAAAAAGGTGAGATTTCCCAAATACCCTTCAGCAGGGGTCTGTTTTCCATTTCAGCTACAGTGAACGTTGTATAATGGCTGTTTGGCAATATATCTGAAACAAATTGCTTATCTAAGTCCAGTTGCATATGGATGTGTCCAATGTCCACATAAAACCACCATAACTGACATCTTTTTTTCATGGTTTAAAAAGTGAACAAACCCAAATGGGGAGAGAGACTGAGGGTATGTCTACACTGCACACTTATTTCAAAATAAGATATTCCAGAATAGTTATTCCAAAATAGTTTATTTCGAAAAAGCACATCTACACTGCAGGGAAGCCTCAAAATTAGTCCGAGGCAGACTTCCCAAATGTAGATGTGCTATCTCGATTTAGAGCCCCAGGAAACATGGGGGGAGGAATAACTTAGAATGGCCCTGGTGAGGGACTATTTCAAAATAGCAGCAGCGGAGCATCTACACATGCCTTATTTCGAAATAGCTATTTTGGAATAGGTGTTATTCCTCATAGAATGAGGTTTACAGATTTTGGAATATGCCATCCGTTATTTAGGAATTATTTCTAAATAATGGAATGGCTCTGTAGATGCTCGCATTGTTATTTCGAAATAACATTTGTTATCTCAAAATAATGGTGCAGTGTAGACATAAGAACATAAAAACGGCCATACTGGGTCAGACCAACAGTCCATCTAGCCCAGTATCCTGTCTGCTAACTGTAGTCAATACCAGATGCCCCAGAGGGGGGGAACACAACAGGTAATCCTCACATTATCCCTCCCCTGTCACCCATTTCCAGATAATCAGAGGCTAGCGACACCACTCCGACCCATCCTGGCTAATAGTCATTGATGGACCTAACCTCTGTGAATCTATTTAGCTCTTTTTTAAACCCTGTTGAAGTCCTAGCCTTCACTACATCCTCTGGCAAGGAGTTTCGCAGGTTGACTGTGCGCTGAGTGAAGAAAAACTTCTTTTTGTTTGTTTTAAACCTGCTGCCTATTAATTTAATTTGATGACCCCTAGTTCTTATATTGTGGGAATAAGTAAATAGCTTTTCCTTATTCACTTTTTCCACACCAGTAATGATTTTATAGACCTCTATCATATCTCCCTTTAGTCTTCTCTTTTCTAAACTGCAAAGTCCAAGTCTTTTTAATCTCTCTTCATATGGGACCCGTTCCAAACCCCTAATCATTTTTGTTGCCCTTTTCTGAACCTTTTCCAATGCCAATATATCTTTTTTGAGATGAGGTGACCACATCTGTACGCAGATCAAATGAAACTGAGAAAGCACTTTCGACAAAAAATTGAGTATGGTTGTAAAGACACCTTGTTTTTGGAGAATTGCATAAAAAGATGCTTTGCCATTAAAGCCTGCAACTCACATACTCTCCTTGTGGATGTTATTGCTACCAGGAATGCCCTCTTTTGACACACAAGTGGAAAGGGACAAGATGCTAGGGCTTGAATGGAGGACCCGCAGCTCTGCTAGTACCATTTTAACATCCCACAGAGGAATCTTGATTAGAGCATCACTAGAGAAACTTAAACAATAATTAACTAAGTCTGACTATACTAGGGGTACTAATTAATTATATACAATTACAGCACAAAGACATTAGAGGAATGTGAGGTAAAAAAACCTGCTCAGAGCTCCAATCCAAGCCACTGGCTGTAGGGAGGAGTGAGGCAGGTCAGGGCAGTGCCACCTCCTATAGTTATGGGAGGGACTACAGACACAAGATGCAAGACCACCACTCCACGGGAAATGTTAGACAAAATTCTCTGGCTCCATGGCTGTGGGTGCACACACACCTAAGTAGAATTTGCATCTACTTAAAAAGAGAACATCCAGCATACATCTCTTTCTTTGACAGCACATTTGTCCATTATGTGTGCTTGTGTACTGAAGTTAATAGATGAGCCAAGTATAAAAACCTTGCATATAAGGCCTAATCCTTAGGGCACATTTGAGGATTTTGTTAAAAAAACCAAAATCATTAGGATAATGTAAATTTATGAAAGTGTAAAAAGTGTTTCTATCACTTATATAATAACAAGTCATGTTTTAAAAACAGTTCTGCAGGACTCATGGTGGTAATAACACAAATTAACCCTGGAAAAAATAAATAAACTCTCTGGTGAGTTGCCTGGATTTACTATAGGGCATGTCTACACCGCAGCATTATTTCAAATAACTAGTGTTATTTCAAAATAACTACGCAAGCATCTACACAGCAAGCCTGTTATTTCAGAATAATTTTGAAATAACGGGCAACTTATTTCCGAGTCTGCAACCCTCATTCTACGAGGAATAACGCCTATTCTGAAATAGCTATTTCGGAATAGGGAGTGCGTAGACAGGACAGATGGAGTTATTTCAAAATAAGGGGCCTTCAGCCCTTCCCACAGGTGCTCTGCTGGCCCCTCTGGCCACACTCAGCAAAACCCTGCAGTAACCCTTCCCCTGCAGGCTTTAAAGGTGCGACTTCAGGGGAAAGGGCTTGTGACAGGCTCTGACAGCTCTGAGCCACATTGCAGCAGCCTGCACAGCTGTCCCTGTGGCAATGAGCCACTCCCGTGCTCCGTCCGAGCCCTCCACGGCTATAGCCGAGCAGGCAGCCAGCTCCCAGGACTTTGCCAGGGAACAAAAGAGGCGTGCGCCTTTCTGCTCTGATGCGGTGATCCTGGACCTCACTGAGGTCTGGGATGAGGAGGCAAACCTCCCAGATCTCCGCACCAGATGCAGGAATGTGGATGTCTATGGCCAGATGACCGAGAGCCTGGGCACCAAGGGTCACATACACACCCAGGAACAGGTGCTCATGTAGGTGAAGGAGCTCAGGCATACCTATGCCAAGGCCAGGGAGAGCAGCTCTCACTCTGGGGCGGCACCCCAGACCCTCCTTTACTATAACGAGCTCCACCTCATCTTAGGGGGTAGGTCAGTCCCTTCCCCCCCTGCTAGTGGACTCAGGGCTGGAGATGCCCATCGTCGCCCTTCCTGGGAGCAGAGATGGGGAGGCAGAGGAGCCGGACGAGGCCAGCAGTGGAATGATACCAAACAGTCAAGAGGCCTTGCTCTCCCTGGAGCTGGTCGCCCCCGCTCTGGATGTCTCCCAGGCATTGTCTAAAGTTGGGGAAGGCCCATCAGATGAGTGCCATTAGTTTCCATAGACACACACAGGTGGAGGTAGTGGGTGGTGAGGGGCTGTTGTGTGCTCTTCTCTTGGTCTTCTCGGTCTGGGGTTCACGCAGCAGCCTTTGCACGTGGGTGCATGTGGAGCACCAGTCCAGGGCACACAGCGCCAGGAGGCAGCAACAGAAGACCCTTGTGATCTGGCTCAGACGGTGGAGAGGCCTGCCTTACTCCTGACACAAGGGTGAGACACCCTCCCACCACAAGCCACCACTAGAAGGAGGCTGGGGACATGGACACACACACACACACACACACACACACACACCTGCCCTCCCAGGGCAGCATCAGGGAACAGTGCAATGAGGTGGAGGAGTGCCTGCTGCTCACACAGCTCCCCGCAACACCCTGTACCCCTCTCCTCCCGCAGCCAGGGATACAAGTCCTTTCCCTTGGGATACCGCCACTGCCGGACCCAGCATGTACATGGCACATAGGGAAGCCCAGCCATCCCATGGCCCCCTCCCACCTGCAGGTTCCCAGTGTGGCTGGCACCTTCCCATGCCTGTTTGTCCCTGGGACGTAGGAGTAGTGAGGCTCCCCCCTTCGACATCCATGCCCCTGCAGGAAAGGGCCCATTGTCTAGGCCTCAGGTGGCCTTGCTCAAAGTACATCACCTTCGTTTGACTTGAGGTCTTTTGGCCTCGACTCAGAGATTAGGGCTAGAATTCATGCATGGTGCCTTCAAGGATGACTGCCCTTCTCTTTCTTCTCCACAGCTTGACCAGCTGCAAGAGGGGAACGGTCGACACCTCCCATGGCATCGTTCCAACCCTGCATGATCCACCAGCATTGGAGAGCCCACAAGGACTTCCGGAGGGAGCATATTGCTGCCCTGCGAGCCATGCAGTGCTCCATGCACTGGCAGAACTGGAGACTAAAGGAGGACCTGCAGCTGCGCTGCTA
This sequence comes from Rafetus swinhoei, assembly GCA_019425775.1. Lineage (NCBI taxonomy): Eukaryota > Metazoa > Chordata > Testudines > Trionychidae > Rafetus > Rafetus swinhoei. The sequence goes on along the minus strand of CM033437.1, from coordinate 325,209,145 downwards.
CCACCTAGGGGACATTCCGGTCACCAAGGTTCAGCTGGGTGAAGAGGCAACAGACTCTCCCCTTGAGATGCCTGAAGGTGCCCTCCACCACAATCCAGGCCCTGCTGAGCCTGGCATTTAAACATTCCTTGATAGGGTCAAGGTATCCAGTGCAGGGCTTCATAAGCCAGGGTCGGAGAGGGTAGGTTGTGTCCCCTACAACACAGACCAGCAGGTCCATGTCCCCAACCCTGATGGTGCAATTGGGGAAAAAGGTGCTGGTGAGCAACTTCCGGAACAGGTTGGAGTTTTGGAAGACACGTGTGTTGTGCACTTTCCCCGACCACCCGACAGATATCCATGAACTGGCCATGGTGGTCAATGAGAGCCTGCAGGACCATCGAAAAGTACCTCTTCTGGTTGATGTACTGAGATGCCCAGTGGTTGGGGGCCTGGACGGGGATGTAGGTGCCATCAATAGCCCCCCTGCAGTTGGGGAAGTCCCTGGTGGCAAAGCCGGTAATGAGGGGTTCTCCATTGCCCAGGTTGATGACTCTGCACAGCAGGATGGCATTGATGCCCTCACCACCAGTAGAAGAAGACAAACGAACAGAGAATCGCAGGGGTGCCAGAGTCCTTGGGAGGTCCCCAAAACCTACCTCTTCCTTCCCCCCCTCACATCAGGAGCAACCCCAACTTGCCCCATCCCCCCTCAGGGCTTTGTGAAGGTGGGACTGAAAAACTTCCTGGGGAGGGGGCTTCCACCACCTCCATTCCTCTTGCTTAGGGAACCCCACTCCAGGAGTTCAGTTTACTAGCCTCCTGGGACAATAGCACAGGAGCACTATACCTGCACGATCATGGCCCCGATGGTCGATCTCCCCATGCCGAACTGGCTCTTGATGGATTGGTAGCTGTGCGGCGTGGCGAGCTTCCAGATGGTGATGGCAACCCACTTCTGGTGGGGGATGGTGGTCACATGTGGGTTTCCAGTCACCTGAGGGTAGGGGCGAGCCACTCACACAGCTCCAGGAAGGTGTCCTTTTGCATGCGGAAATTCTGGAGCCATTGCTAGCCATCCCACCACTCCAGGGTGATCTGGTCCCACCAGTCAGAGCTGGTGTCCATTCGCCAGAAGTGGTAGAGCCCAGTGTGCAGGGGAGGGTGGGTGGGTTCAAGCTGCATGAGGAGCACCCAGAGAGCAGAGAGGAATTGCCCCACAAGGATCTGGGGGGCACTGTTCCTGCAGGACCAGGAAGGCAGCCTGCAGAAACTGCAGAAGGATGTGCACTAAGACATATAAGAGCCGTCGACTGCTGGGAGGCAGGTCCAGATCCATGTTTAGAGAGCTGAAGTGTCTGCAAGGGCAACCACAGCAGGCAGAGAAAAGGCTTTGCTGTCCCTCAAGGAGGTAGCCAAAGGAGAAGAGCCTGAGACTCGGCTATACAGGGGGGTGCCTTTAAGCTTGAGCCTGAGATAGCCTCAGGCTGCAGCTCCAGGAAGAGAGTGCTGTCCTGGTGCCGTGCCTGAAGTGCTTCCAGGTGGCCTTAAATGCGATTCAGCATCCAATGAGTGTGGGCACTCTATTTTGAAATAGCACAGTGCTATTTCAATGGGCATTTGCTGTGCAGATGCGCTATTTCGAAATAAACTATTCAAAAATAGCTTATTTTGGCATAAGCATGCAGTGTAGACATGCTCATAGATATCAGACAAGCTCAGTGCATTCTCTTCTGAGAAATGTAACATGGATGTTGGTATGTGGATATGCTAAGCAAGAAGGGTCATTACATTGTCTATCGACCTCAGTAGTTCAGGAAGAGTAAAAGAGACTATTAAGTCACTGATTCATTAACTTAGCATCTCTGACCAGGGCATGACACCAGAGCCTTTTAGAGTCATTACAGTCTATCATGTCAAGGATCCACATAAAAATTAATGATTCCTACTTAGGTGCTAATCTAAAGCATGTTAAAATTGTCTTCTACATATATTTATTCAGTATACTGTGAAACAAACGGAAATTATGGAAGACAAAATAAATGTACATATACAGAAATAGAGATGTAATTACATGCAGTATATATATATATATATATATATATATATATATACACACACACACACACACACATACATACATACACCCTTTTCTATTTCTTTTTTTAAATGCTACTATCAAAATAAAAGCAATCAAGCTCAAAACAATTCTATTATTATACTTAAGCTGCGTCAAAGGTCTGATTAGCTTACAAAAGTCAGGAAATTCAAAGTGAAGGCTGAAATCATTTTTTTCCCAGACTCATTCTCATTAGAGGGGAAAAAAAGTCACAAAAGTGGGAGGTGAAAATAGAGAATGATCAGACTGCTGGCTTAATTTTTAGTCACATTTTTATATTAAATATATTTAACTACTATACATGTATAATTTAGGGCTGCTGATTAATTATTAACTAAATCAATTAATTCAAATATTAATTGTGATTTAAATAATTAATCTCAATTAATAGTACAGTTAATAGAATATAAATTGAAATGTATTATATATTTTGAATACCTTTCTACATTTTCAAATATATTGATTTCATTTACAATACAGAATACAAAGTGTACAATGCTCACTTTACATTATTTTTATTACAAGTAAAATAAACTGAACTGTAAAAAAGAGAAAGAAATATTTTTCAATTTACCTCATACAAGTACTGTAGTTCAATCTTTTTATTGTGAAAGTGCAACTTACAAATGTAGATTTTTTTTATGACCAAGAAGTGGGCAGCAGCATCTCCTGCAAATGTAAACACACTTGTTTGTCTAAGTGATTGGCTGAACAAAAAATAGGATATAGCAGACTTGTATGGTCTACATTGTTTTATTTTTGATTGCAGTTATTTTTGTACATAATTCTACATTTGAAAGTTCAGCTCTCCTGATAAAGAGATTGCACTACAATACTTATGTTCTTTTGTTTTTTACAGTGAAAATATTTGTAATCAATAATAAACATAAAGTGAACACTGTACACTTTGCGTTCTGTATTGTAATTGAAATCAATACATTTGAAAATGTAGAAAACATCCAAACATAATTAACTAAATGGAATTCCATTATTGTGTAACAGTGCAATTAATCATAACTTTTTTAATTGCACAATTAATTACACTTAATTTTTTAATCACATGACTAACTGCGATTAATTTTTTAATCACTTGACAGCCCTCATATAAATGTAAAGTGTGTCCATTTTATTTTAATCCTGCATCCTGAAACCTTTTTGAGGGGAAAGGACATTCAAGTGAATGACCATAGGAAGAAAGCAGAGGGAGTTTCTAAGTGGTTTAAAAGCTGAAAATCAAGGAAAAAGGTCCTTATGACAATTCCAACAGTGTTTCATAGAAACTGATATCCTTTCTTTAGTTTTTCCCAAGCCATCTGATTGAATGTAATAGATAATTTCATCAGGGACAGAGAAGTCTATAGGAAGGCTAAAAATGTCATTAGAATACATTTAATAAGTATAGAATTATAATAGAGAGGGATTTATAGAGTAATTCCTATAAAGTCAATTACATTTCTATAAAACACTATAGGTTTCATTCCTACTGAACTCCATAGGAGTTTTCAATAAGTCTGATCTTCTGAGGGAGATTTGGGCAGGAAAAGCTGGAACAACATAGGGAGCAAAGGCAGCATGTGAAATGAGCAGATGAACAAGATGAGATAGAGAGAAGCAGTAGAAAACCATCAAAGCAGATAGGGAAAGAAGTAGCAGTAGTAAAAAGGTCATTTTCCAATGTATGATTAGAAACTAGGAATTCTTGGCTCTTGACTAACATGCAGATACTACACCAGACATCTCTTACATAATCTGTGCCAGCAGTATTAACACAGGTGGGAAGGGCTAAAAAGCCTCAAGAGAACATTCCCGTGATTCTAAGTACCTTGCCACTGTAAGAAAGGGGGAATATCAACAGGAACATTTGGAATAACCATGAAAGGCACAAGCAGCCAATAAAATAATTGCAAGTGGCAAAAGTCAATTGTATTTCTTTAGCTATCCAGACAGAACTTTCACAAGTGCTTCCATCCACATACTCAAACCAGGTATTAAACAATTACACTAAAGAAATTAAACTCTAACCAGATTAATACACATTTGGTTTTACTGCACACTTTAAATTCAGTGGCCTCCATGTTTTAATTTTCACCTTCTTCGTTGGTTATCTATCATGTCCTCAGTTTCTTTAAACTGTGTATTAAGAAAGTAGTGGACTTTTTCTGGAGTAGTAAAACATAAATTCTTCAAATGTTCCCCACACTGCTCTCCCAAAATGTTGTTTCCCTGATGAAATATTTTTCTCTCTTGCAGGGCAAGCAACACTGCACCTGACAAAACCCAATAGGACTGATTTGAAACAGCACCTGGCCCTAACGTCATTTACTTATAAAACTTCATTCTTTAGCATCATAGGAAAGTGGCATGTTTTGAATCAATTAAAATCCCCTTTCCAGCATTAATAAGGATTCCCTTGGCATCCCAAACAAATTTTTACTTCATCTAACAAAAACATTTTGTGAGTTTCCAACCTTCAAGCCCTTGGAACTACAAACACCTAAAATCATACATTTTTTCATTTACTCTGTATCACATCCATCCTAAATAAATAGATCATTGAGTCATAATCACAGTGGATAATGCTTCAGATAGAGGTCCTTTATCCTCTGGATCAGTAGTATTCACAGCTAATGCCAGAACTCTTGTATGCAAGGCATCAGTTATTTTACTGATTGCAGACAAAGTTCCCTGAGTCACATCCAGTAGCCTGCAGAGGTTTCATTTGTCATGGTGAGCATATATTTCAATTCTTTAAAGTAAAGTAGGGTGGTGCCACTTCAATTTGGAGAAGGAAAAAACACAATAAATCCTGGATCTGTATCTGACTGATAGTATCTCTATATATGTACTTCAGAGTCTGTTTTTGTCCCACCTAGGAATTGTGATGCCATTATTTCACTAGGCTAATACAGTTAATGTTGATTTAAATTGACTGCTTTAAATTTAAAACAAAAAAGAGAATACACTGTACACAGTGAACATCTTTTCCCAAATTCCATATGCATGGGCCCTGATGGATGTTGAGTTTTAAGTGTATATTCTTTTCTTTGATGAAAATAATGCTTTTAAAAATATAGCTGGGCATTTTCTTTTTACAGTAGCTACCTTTTAAATTCACTGCAGAGCCTCTATCTATAGCACAATGAAATATGCTTCTACAACAAACTTCACAGTAACTTTGATAACCTAGGTAACATAGAATCCCAATGAACATGAAAACAGATTATCTCTGTGAACATTTGTCATTAGTATTTACTAGAAATACTGTACAGTAGACAGAACAGGGAGCAGCTCAGGGGTTCTGTTTGCAGGTGTTCATGCAATTTGTCTTTCTGGTTAAACTTCATATGAGTCTTCACCTTTTGTGTTTCACTTTTATTTTTATTTTGAATTAAATCAAAACAAATTAACTCAGACAAAATGTACATGCATCTACGTGAAAATGTAGATCAATCAAAGTAATTTAAGTTAGAACTGGGATAATGACAGAGAATCTGCTTAATCACAGCACAGAAACTCAAGATGAAAAAATTATTATATTAGAATCTGTCTGCAGCAAACAAACATTTCCTATTTAGCCAATATTTGGCCTGTTGGTTGCCTACAGTCATGTTAGTCACATAGTAAATCAGAGGTGTTCTAAAGTGTTGTATAAGTGAAAATGAAGAAAGTGCACTTTGAGTATCAAGCTACTCATCTTTCAAATAACTAGTTATACAAAATATGATCCAATATTAATAATAAATTATGAGAGTAAGGTTGGGTAACAGATTTTTTTCAAAATAATATAAAGTTTTTATGTTAACTATTTTCATATTGAGGTTTACATGTAGTTGGTCAGTTCCAGGCATCTACCTCCAGAACAGGGTGAGAAGCGGGAGGTGGGGATGGGGAGTTGCGGAAGGTGTTTGGATTCACTACACCTTTGTTGCTTTAAATTTGTCTCATGAACAGCACAGAGTAAAAGAAAATTAAATAGTTTGTTAATGCTTAAAATGAATGGTTACAGGATGCAAAACACACAAGCTTTGGAGTACACACTTCTCAAACAGAACATACACATAGCAATCTGCAACCATCAGAAATGAAGCAATGCTTGTCTACAGAACTCATGTCTCAGTGACTGTTCCTGCATCCATCCATCCTCCATTTTATAGCTATCTCACAGGCCTCTGTGAGCTTCTGTGAGCGCTCAGTTCAGTCATCAGCCTATCATTCATATGAGTCACCTTCCTCATACTGGCCCTTGGGAATGGCAGATCAGGTTCTGTGGAAGTTCAGAGATGTAGCTAAGGGGGGAAGTCTGAATTTCTGAGTGAGAATGGGAGAATATTTCAGCAAATGAATCATGCTAATGCTTTATGGCAGCTGGGTTTGGAAGCTTGTGTGTGATCCTCCATGGCCCCAAACTATAGAATTAGAAATTCTGGCTTGAGAGAGCCCAAAGGTATTACTTTAAATATCTTAATTAAGAACAATCCCACTGCACATTAAAGTAAATGTTAGAATTTGTCTTTCATATATATTAGAAACAGAAGCATTTGGTCTAAGAGAAATACAGTCAAGGATGATAAGGAAATCTGAAGTAAATGCTTGGGCAGATAGTAGGCTACTGTAAACACCATTTCAACATTAGATCAAAACCAACATTAATGGTTCTGAACAGTTCAAACACAACTCAGAACAGCAGGCAAATAATTCACATTTGAAAAGACTGTAAACCCTGGGAGGATGTCATAGGGACTATATATCATCAATAATCACAGGTTTTGCTGAAGTAACTCTTCAAAGTAATTATTCACCATCTCAATAGGAAGGTAAAACAAACCTTGAGCAGCCTGCCACTGTTGCCCTTAAAAGAACTCAATGGCTTTTGAATATGTGGCACTTTAAGAACACTAGTTAGAAGCTCTGTTAATGAAAATGTCATTGGGAAATTATCTTTCCTGTACACATGATTTAAGAAGCTTTGGGATTTATGGTGAAATCTGGGCCATTTTGTACTTAATTCATTTGTCATTATCCATTTCTTTAACTCAAATGATTAAAATCTACCAGATTAACACCTGGTACTTGGCAATACCGGGTACCTGGTTAAAAGACTAGTAGTTCTGGTTGCAAACAATTCTAAAACCAAACTCCATGGGCATTTACAGCACTCTGTACAGTGCACAGGCATGTTTCACATCTTACCAGTTATAGGATCAAAGCCTAACATTGCAGATATGAAACAATGGGTGAGGGTGAAGAGATGAGGTGAGGACAGATTATGGCCATAGCCATATGATTACACAGACACTCAATTTATGCACATGCACATCTGACTGGGTTTATAAAACAATAATTTAAAATAAAATAACCCTTTCCGCCAAATAGCAATAGTGACTCCCTCACTAAAGATTAACTACTGTACAGTTGTTTGTATTGTGGTAAGCAATTATGAGATTAAATAAAAACCCAAATGAGCAATTTAAAATAAAACAAAAATTAATCTTACTCTCAGATAGTTTACAGCACATTGGAATTAGGTTTTACAATTATTTTAAATCCAAACCATTCAAGTGATCAACTAACTTATAGTTCTCATTTCCAAGGCCATGTCTACACTAGGAAATTATTTCAGATTTACTAAATTCGATTTAACTCCTGATTTTACAAATTCAAGCTAGCATGTCCCCACAATGGGGAAGCCTCAAAATTAGTCTGAGACAAGCTCCATTAATATGGATGCGCTACCTCAACTTAGATTCCCAGGAAGCACTGGGGAGTAATTACACTGAATGACTCTGGAGAGTAATTATTTTGAAATAGTGGCATTGGATTGTCCACACTACTGCTATTTGAAATAACTATTTTGAAATTAGCATTATTCCTCAAGAAAAGCAGGAGTACATATTTTGAAATAAGTGTCCCATTATTTTGAAATAATGGGCTTGGTAGTATGAATGCTCTGCTTATAAATTCAGCCTAAGGGGGGGTTATTTAAAAATAACGCCCTAGTGCAGACCAGGACAAAGAGGGATTTCCACAGTTTAATCACAACTCTGCTGATGTACACTTAACTAGGAGAATTATTTTTTTTTAAATGGGACTATAATTTGGAAATATATTTCTAGGAGTCCACAGAAGAGACAGTCAACATTTTTTGCCTGTTTATTCTTACTGAATTATCTTTACTGTAAGAACATTTTCCCTCTACATTTTGTAATGGATCATACCTTAACAAATTAAGTTTCTTCCAAATCAGTCTTATAGCACAAAACACTGCTGCCCCAACTCTATAGTGCAAAGCAGGAGTTATTTATAATGGGTAGTATAATTAAAATGGCACACAAGTTTGCTGTTGATGTATGTGTAATGCCAACAGGCAGAACCAAACCTGGGACCTCTTAGTGCATGAGCCTCTTCCATTTGAGCTTAAAGCCAGTTGGCACTCAGCTAAGGCTGTAATGCCCTCTCATTCTTTCTCTCTAAAGTGATCTATGTGCCACTACATGAGACAGTAAACCACACCCAGCTAGTTTGTGGGTTACATGTGAGCTGAACTAGAATCCAGCTCGATCTCACCTACCTGTATTATTGACTCAACAGCATTAATAATAGCAAACACTACCTTTTAATATGTTGAGCAAGAAGGATCCTTTCTCATGTAGCCATTGAAAAAAAAAACCCCAAAAAACATCGGAATGGCCAGGAGAGGGCTTAGGAAAGATACTGTCCGGGTCACAACAGGACATATTGTCACCCTACATAATGCTATCTACTCAATACATAAAATATGCATGAATGGATAAACCAATACTTACATAAAGTTAGAAAAACTGCTAAAATTGTTTCTGTTAGCAGCTCTAAATATCATCAGAGGATCAAATACATTTTTTAAGTCTGATTTAATTCTTCTTGACAAGTGGAAATTCTGGCCAAAATGTAATTTTAAAACTTAGTGTTTTCCATTTTAACTATGACCTTTTATACTTTTTAAAGTAAAATTGCTATAAACTTACCAATGGAAAATTGAAGGACAGAAGCTGTGGTTGTGTTGAGGCTAGTGGTGGTCTAGAGAAGGAGAAACATGAAAAATGGAAGAAACATTGCATTAAACCAGCCAAACGATATATTTATAACTTTCAAAAATATAGCAGTCCTGTGGATGCCTATATCTCCCATCTGTAAATCATTCACTTCTAACTGTTTCTGATTGACAGACAATGGACATTTCAGTTATGTCATTCAGATTATTGACAACTCATCATATATCACAATGAGAAACTGTTTGTGTCAGCAAAATTTTTCTATCCAGCCAGTATATTTTCCCATGTATTAGTGCTAGATCAGTGATCAGAAAGATTTAAACAAATCCATAACTTCAATGGGACTCTGCATAGGCTCAAAGATTTGCACTAATGTAGAATCAGGGCCTAAATTTTTAAATCAATCTATCAATCAATCAATCAATCAAAGTCCTTATCAGCTAAATCCAAACTTAATGTATATAGCATAACACCTACTAAGCAGGTTTTGTTCTTATAGCTATATACTATTATGAGATGAGGTGTTTATAGTCAGGGACTGAAGTGGGAAGAATAAGTTTTCAGAAATTTTATTAATGCTCCACTCAACATGCTCTGTTCTCTGATGGTTCCCACACAAAACCTCATCACTTCATGTTCGGAAGGTTTTCTTGAAAATCATTAAGAGTTAAAAACTTTCAATGTTTGCTAAAAATGATAGTAACACCCAAGAAGCGCCACAATGAAGTTCCAGCCCTTTCTAGCTCATTTTGAAGCTTGTAATCAATTATACTGGTAGATAGCAAAAAAAAATTATTCCTTAAAAAAGAGCTAAAGTTGTGATTGTTTAAGAGATCAATGTGAAACACTGAAAGTTAACCTCAACACTGTTTTTCATGGGTGGGCAATGACTCTGTGCTGTGTAATGTTCACATACTTCATTATTTTAATATAACTATTTATTGTTTGTTTTATCATAGTGCTTGGGAACCCTAGTCATGAACCAGAAGCCCTTTATATCAGTCTCTGTACAAACACAGACCCCCCCCCCCAGATGGTTTCTGTGCATCATAGAAAAGCCCGAGACTCTTCTATTAAATTCATAGCAACTGATATTCCACAACAAAGGAGTGCATGCCATGTGACAAGAAACTATTTTCATATGAGTGAGGATAGAGGGAATTAAATTACGAAGTATGATGAAGACAGTTTCTGTTTGTAATGATGAACAGTGCAATTTTTTAACAGTTTTCACCTGCAGTATAAAGTGCACGCATAATCTCTTTCATTATCAGGCATACCTGCTTTCTTTTATTAAATAATGTTCCTTTTAAAATATATATCAACGTGGACAACCTACGGTATATTCTATTTCCCATTTATGTCCGAGTTCCCACATTTCCTGTTGACAGCACATTAGGGTAAAGATGCAGAACAAAAACTTGTTCTAAACTTGGATGCTTTTTTATTTCTTTTCAGATTCCACTTCAATGCCACAGAAAAACTGGTAGTGCTTAGTAATATGCATTAGTATTTATATCTTCTGGGTATTTCTGTAGATTTCCTCATCTTAGCAAGTGGATACCGCAAGAGTGCACTCTGCCCTATAACATCAAAGCTTGCAATGACACTAGCAGGTGAGAATGGAGACAAGAGGGTTATTAAAGGTGAGAAAAGAATGTCCTAAGGGATATCTCTCCTGATACCTTTAAACCAAACCAAATCTCACTGCCTCTTTGTTGATGGATTCCACAACATTATTTTTTAAGTTCTAAAGGTTTGAGAGAGTTTTAAAAGTTTGATTCGTACATCTAAACTGGGCATATAACAGGAGTCTGATTTGATATGGAAGATACATAAATCAGTGGTTTTGGTTCAGTTTTAACTTATCTGTACTTGAGACTATCTGCCACCTGACATGCAATTAATGTCAATAACAAAGAAGATCACATGTAAAACCTGCCTGTACAGGGAAGTGCTACAGCAGTGATTAGCAATATAGTCCCAGGGAGATTTAGAAACAACAGAGTGATGTTTTAGAACTGGCTTTTGAACATGCACATACATGCATGTTTCATTCAGAGGGGAAATTTCTTATAGATAATTATAATGTGATCTTAGTCAAAAGAACCAGGAAAGTTTCATATGATGGTAATAATCTGTGAAACAAGAGGACTTGACAGGATATATTTTAAAGGCTTTTTACATCACGTGAAGCATCCACTTTTAAAAAATACTTCTAAAAACCTGGCCCTATCTGTACATGCTGCATTCTGCAACTATATCTCTTGCTCTTTAAGATCTTCTTAAATGAACAGTTTTAGCCTCTCAATAGATATTATGAATCTTTGCTTACATTATGTAAAAAATCCTTTAAATAAACATTTAACTATTTGTGTCCTTTTAGTTAGAGTAGATTTAATAGTGGTATAACAAAAGGCTTTCTGACTTGAGTTATGAGCAGCTATTATTTTAATTTACATACAATGAAACTTGTTGTATGAGTTCTAATTTCAACAAGAAAGCCTTCAATTTATCAATGTTTTGTGGCTCATATCTTCAATAGATTAAATATATCAATTACCATGGAAGAGGTATTCACATGGAATTAAATTAAACTGTTACTAAAATTAATTGGCCAGTACTTTTTGATAATTACATCTCTTTTAAATTGCTTTATTCCTTTAGAAAATTATGTAAATACAGGTTGTCAGGAACTGTTTACACTAATTGTGCTAATTGAGACAGTAGGGGTCAGGGGCTGTAGGTAGGGAGAAATTACATTTTCCAGACTGATGAGAAATTTTAAATGAACATATATTATTTTACTGGCAGCATATCAGCAGCTATTGGTCTCCCTATGATTCCTGAGTGGTGATGCCCTGACCAAACAATTTCTGTGGTTTGGCATTAAAAACATCTATATCAGCAGTATTAGACTGCTGTTCTCAACTGCTGCACAGAGAAGTCATTGCGAGGATGAGGAGGTGAAGGAAACAAAACTAACCAATTAATTAATTTTGCAAATTCCTTTCATCTCACAGAAGTATTTAAAAACAAAAATAAAATGTACAAACACTCTGAGCTTGAGATGTGAGCCGGGATATCAGTAGTCATATGTAAGGACATCAAGATAAAGGAATGGCTAAGAATGGAGAATCTGATTATTCAGGGAAGAAAAGACCTGAAAAGTGGGGATGAAAAACAGATCCCTGAATTGTTGGAGGAAGGTGAGAGTGAGGTAGCAATAGGGGGAATTTAAAAAACAACACTGAAAAGCGATTTAGAAGGAAAATAAAATATTATATGAGTTTTAAAGTCTACCATATGTGAGACAGAGATGCACTGCCCAGTGACATAGGCACTGGGCTGGGAACCAGTTACAAATTGGTTTTAGCCCTGGCTCTAGCATAACTCTGTCAAGCGACTTCATGTAAGTCCTTTATCCTCTTAGTAGCTCAGTTTCCCTATATGTAAAATGGGATAACATTTACCAGTCTCACAAGGGTGGTGAAGCATAGAAATGCTTTTACAAAGTGCACTAATTATGATGTTAGGATGATGATTTGTAGTTGTTTGATTTATTCGTATCTGTTAGACAATGTATGTATATGTATATTGTGACAAAGCTCCTACGAAAACTCGGTGGGTCCTGTGCTTCTTGGAGGATTCTGCTTGCCTCAGAGGCTCACAGCAGCCCACAATTTTAGGCACCACACCCAGGGCTTTAGTCTGCTGTTTGTTGAGCTCCTTCCATCATTGGCTAGTGTATGGCAAAATGGAGAATAAACTCCACAATCCTCTTCCCTGAGTGGAAATGGGGAGGTGGGTGTTGGGGGGATCCCGAGCTCACCCTCTACTCTAGGTTCTAGCCCAGGGCCCTGTAATAGTAGCTACCTATGTGAGCCCCTGACATCTGCTATAAGATAGCTCCAAGACCCCTGGGCTACTTCCCCACATTTCCCTCAGCACCTTCCTTCTCTCCGGTTTGTCCTCCTAGTGTTCAGTAGTTGTCTCCTTTCCTTCTACTCTCAGTAGTACTTTCCTCCATTCTCTCAGCTACATGCATGCACCCTAGCTGCTGGCAAAGCTTCTTTTATAGCCACTTTGAATGGAGATCTCCTCAGTCTGAGGTATATATATCTCCCCTCCTTTACTTTTTTTATCCTAATTTAAAGCAAGGTAAGAGTTTTATTGTGCCAGGAAAGTGGGATGTGCCTGGAGTCTGACTGTTTTCCATCACATAGAAAGGGAGGGGGCTGAGAGTAGGGACATCTACGCTCCACAATAAACACTGGGGCAGCGAGCACAGGGGACATTTATAGTGCAGAGTGACCACAGGGGGGTATCTGCACCAGGAGGTGAGTGGCCAGCTGGAGCCAGAGCTCTGCATATTGTTAGCCACCATCCATGAGTAAGTGGGTCCTCTGATCCCAAACCCTTCCCCCTCTGGCCCTCAGCCCCAGATGGGGGCTCCATTGCCTAGCAACCCTGCTGCTGTGCCCCCACCCTCAAAAGCACTAATGGGGCTGACCAATGCAGCTCCTCCAAAAAAGCCTGCCGGGACTGGGGCCACTCTGCACAGCCCCAACCCAACCTCAGGGCCTGCTGGGGCTGGGCCAAGCTGTAACCCCCCACCCACCCATGAGCTGCTAGGGCCAGCCCCCACAGCCCCATCCCCCCAGAGGAGCTTGCAGGAGCTCTGGTGAGCGCCCCCCCCAGGCCACCCTAAGCCCCCTGGCCAGAGCACTGCACCGCCTGACCTGACTCCTGTACCTCCCACACCACCAGACCCCTGCCCTGTAGGTCCCAAGCAATGCTGGGTAAGTCTTTTAGTGATCAATATTTTCAAGTTTTGAAGGGTATGGCAGTAGCAGTCAACTGCGGGACATGTGACTGCTTTAGCCACTCACAGTCCAGGATTTAAAACCCAATTTTATAACTGTTGAATGTAGTCTAAATCACATATTTAGTGGAGTACAGTAAATTAGTTATAATGAAAAGCCTGGCATCTAGGTCTTTGGACTAGCTCAATGTCTATACCGTGTGCTGCACTTTAAGTTGGACTGCATCCTAAACAGCAAAGAGTAACAAATTGTGGAAAATGTATCCCAAACGTGTGAGCTCAAATTTTGAATGGACACAAAATGAAATCTCTTTCTTCACAAGTATATATATACAGGCATTTGTATTATGTTTGTCAAACACCACTAGGCAATGCAAACATTAAAAGAACATATCAATATGGTCAAATTTAGTATGGACATAAATGGTAAAAGATATATGCTATTCAGATGTGCGCTAATTCCCTGATTCGGGACCAATGAGGTTCCCAGGGTGCCGGACCAGGGAGATACCTCCTGTATAACTTATATTTCATTTTCCATACCCCCTGGATCCCAAATTAATGCAAATCATACATCTTTACTAGTTACATTTATTTTATACCCCATTTATACCCAATGTGTAATATTTATGATGACATACTGCAATCCCATGTATCTTTGAGGACCACTGTATATTATATATATAAATATATATATATGGTTTACATATGATTATATTCTACTCCATGGGGGAGGGTTACCATAGTTCCTACTGAAACTACAAATAATGTGAAGAGGAGGGGTGGTTTACTTGTATTGTTTCTGGTTAAAACTGGGATTTTCCAAAAACGAAGAAACAAAGAAAGGACTTTTGATATAAAAGGATGAGCTTGAACTGATTCATGACCTTTCTGATCAAGCAGATGGATAAATTCTTCTCTTCAAGGGGCCTCTCAATCCTTGGGAGGAGGGTTGGAAAGACTGGCCTACTGGGGCCCTACAATATAGCATCGGGGTGGCCAAATGCGGCTCTCAAGCCGCATGCGGCTCTTTGCTTAAAGAAATATGGATCTTGCTAGTTCTGAGCCACGTGCTTAGACTGCTCACGGCCGGCTGCTCTGTGCACGCACCCCAACGCCTGGAGGGAGAAGTGCGTGGCAGTGGCTCCAGGACCCAGGCATTGGGTTAGAGTATGTGTGTGTGTGTGAGGGGGTTGGGGGCTGGGGAGGAGGCTGGCTCTGGGGGAAGGGTGGGGCATTGGGTAAGAGCGTGAGAGGATGAAGCACCTTAAACTCAAAGTCTTCATGGATGCAGAATAAGGCAGCCAATACAGATGTTATATTTAAATTCCAGGGCAAAAAAAGAATCAGCATGTACCTGGTTTACACTGTGTTTCTTTAAAGAAAATTCAAAGGCTATTTTTTGCCAGGTTGAAGCAATTATTCTGAGATACGAGTCTCTCCCTTATTGTTTTTGAACCTCTCATATTTGCAATCTGGGACAGGCCTGAATTTTTAGAACTATAAAAAGGTCATAATCTTCATAAGTAAAAAAAATGAGGAAACCATACCAGAGATTAACAAGTTGGAGTGAAACAGGCACTTTAAATTGTGCTAATTTACTTCTCAGTTCAATTTAATTTTAAAAAACCCATAGGACATAATAGGGCAGTAGTGTTATATTTAAAATACATGGTGGGGATGCTTTTTTTTTAGTGTGAGATTACTGTATTTTTAAAGGGTTTTTTTTATTTGATGTTTGTTCCTTGTCAAGTTCTCTGAAGATCTATGGACTGGCTGTGAATTTTTTAAGTGATTAGAGACTTGCTGGTAATTTCACAGCATAAGGTAGGGAGCTGTGCAGCCTTGAAATCCCCTGTCCGGGAGGATGGGGATCCCTGCCCAGAGGCAGGTTATAGATTAAAAACAGAGACCTTACGGGACAGTTCTGGAGTGGACCACAGAGGCGGCAGGTAGAGGTGCAGTTATCTTGAAACTGATATAATTTACTTCACCACTGATTTTGACACAAAGATTTCAATGGGACTAGAGATAGCATGTGACTGCTTTAAAGCCACAGGGTGCATTATTCCCTTGTGATATTTTATCAGACAAATTAACATTTTTGCCTATAAATAAAATAAGACACAGTTAAATAAAATTAGAGAGGATTAAGAGAGGAAAAATTAAGTCTTTTGACTAAAATGAAGAAAGCATCTCAGGCCTCCAATTTGGATCTACAGTCTAGCCTTTCATAGCCATCTGCAAAAAGCATGCACAATATTTAGAAAAAAAGTGAAGAATTTTAAACATTTAATCTTTCTATCCTATGCATTATTGAACTGCTTAAGAAACTTTTTACTGAACACCTAGCTTTCAAAGCACACCTGTGTCACTGTGGTTGATGAGGTCTGAATTCAAAACCTGAAGTCCCAAGACCCATGCAAATTAGCAAACATCCACTTACCAATTCTCTTGGCCCATATGGCTCACAGAAAGTGACAGCATTGCCATGCATAATTACACCACATTGCTCTCCAACCTCACAGTGACTACATTCAAGCCTGCAGGAAAACCAGAACACATCAAGCTGAAAATTATAAATCATACATCTGGGACTGTAAGAGCCTGCTAAACTGCTAAAAGAAGAATGTTTGATTTTGACACTCACATGGGACTGTTTAGTTATCCCAATACTGAATGAAAAGTTTGATCATATATGATATCTGTCTCTATTTAGGAGAGACAAAACCTAAATTTCAGAAGAATGTTTATTTCTGCACCCCACTAATGTCCCTCAAGAAAGCTCTGACAGATTTGAAATAAGTGCCTCCTTTTATTTTCAAATGTACCGCTAATTATGGTTTTCCAGCCTAATTTTCCCTGGGGCTATATTTCTTTCATAATCTTTACAACTCACTTAATAAGCTACATACAAACCCAATACCATACAATCAACTTATTTCCACAGCAGAACAAACCAATGGGGAAAATGTTAAAATGGATAGTCTGTGTATGTCAGGTGAATTCATTGTGAGCTATTAAGGATTATGTGGCTACTTAGGTCTAGAGCTATATGAATAACTTTTTTTTTTTTGCTTTGCTTGCCAAACCAAAATATGAAAAAAGATTAATATCAGGTTGACCCAAACCAGTTTTTGGAGAACCAAAAAAGTTGGGTTGAATGAAACATTTTGGTTGATTTAAATGTCTAATATGTTTAATTTCATTTTCAAGTTTTTTACCTGTTAAAAATAGCTTAAGTATAATTTCTAAAAGGCAAGTTTGAATAATTTTAAATTTTGTTTTGTATTTTGACTAAAACAATTAAACAAATTCTACAGGAATTCGTGAAATGTTTTGGTCATCCCAAATCTGCATTTTTGGCAAAAGGAAGTTTAAATTTCACCCAGCTCAACTTAGGACCATAGGAGCAGATACTCAGAAGCATGCCACGACAGTATAAAATTCCCTAGACAAAAGGTGAGCATTCCTTCTCAATAGAAGAGCCCTGCCTTCTTTGTCAGATGCTTCTGCAACCAGCCAACATCACTTCCATCTTGTTTGAATTTTAATTCAACCACTGGCCTCTCATTTAAGCAGAAGCCCCAGCAAATACTGGGAAACTGAAGATGCTACATTATCCAAGCATGGAGAGACAGATGTATATGTGTTACATGTCATTTGCATGCTGGTGTCATTGCATACCACAATGCCTCACACTTAGAGTGAGCCAATATAATCAATTTTTTAAATTAGGTGGCTGAACTGCAAAATCCTTCTCAAAATGTGGTTAGTTTCTAATTGTAAGTAAAGCTTTTTTTAAAAACAAATTTTTTGAGTCAAATGAAACATTTCAGATACCAATTTGAAATGATATTTTCCAAACAAAAGGTCAACTTGAATCAACATTTTGTTTAGAAAATGTCCTTTTGAAACAAAGTGTCAAACATTTTGACACTTTCAAAATTTTCCAAAATTAGTATTTTGATGAATTTACTATTTGCTGACAAAATTTCACCCTGATCTGCTGACAGTCTCCTCTGTGGTCTCTCCCCATACCCAGCGAACAGAGATGAAAGAATAGAGCCCTCTGAGAAAAACAGAAGGGTGCCATCCAGGCAGATGACCAAATGCCTGACCAGACCCCTAGGATGAATGAATAAAATTACTGCAGAAGATGGAATTTTGAAAATGAAACACTTTCAAAATGTCTAGATTAACTCCTGTGGGTCCAGAGTAATAGTTAAAGCTCGACCTCCTGCTCTTGCAGGGTTAGCTACACCACAAGCAGAGGACCTGTCTCAGGGTAAGTAATGGAGGGATATCATCATCAATATGTAGGTCCTGATGAAAGAAGGAAAATTTTAAAGCAGACTGAGATTCCATAAGAATCTCATCAAGTGGAGGGTCCTTTGCAGATGGCTTGTCTTATGCAGCTCTCTTTGTGGATGGCTTTCCCCCACTGTGGGGACTATATTCAGTGTTCCCTGTAAGCTGAGTGCATGGGTGGCCGCACAGGAGAGATTCCAATGCCACGCAGCTGATTAGCAGAACACTCACAGTGCTAGCTAGCAGCATAAGTTTCTATTGGTGGTGCACATCTGCACATGCCTCAGTGCACACAACAAAATGTATTCTGCATGTGGATGAAAAATCAGAGGGAACACTGGCTGTATTGTCTGGTTTCAAGGTCTCTTGGTGGGGGAAGGGAAGATTTGCAGTGTCCATCTATCATCTGTAAAGAGTTTCTGATGCTGAGATTAGGATGTTAAATATCGGTTAATTGAATAGTCGAGTATCCTCATGAATTCTTATCGTTTAGTTGACTAGTCTATAGTCCCCAGGGGGCAGGGCCAGCAGCCAATACGCTCCAGCCTCACTCCTGAGGAGCCCTGCCACTCTGTGCTGCTGCCTCTGTATCAAATGAAGCAGCGGGGTGCATATAAATGCTTGTTAATCCACATGAAGATTTTTCTGAGTCCTGGTGAGTTGGCAGTTAGTGCTTCATGCAGCCAAGCAGTGTCATTTATCAGCTCTCCTGTCTTCCCATGAGAACTCTAAGGTTATGTCTAGACTACAAGCCTCTTTCGAAAGAGGCTTTTTCGAAAGATACTTTCAAAAAAGCCTCTTTTGAAAAAGAGTGTCTAGACTACAACCAGTACTTTCGAAAAAACAAGCCGCTTTTTAGAAAGAGAGCACCAAGGCAGTCTGGATGCTCTCTTTCGAAAAAGCACAGTTTGCATTACATAGCGCCTTTTTTCAAAAGAGCACTCTCGAAAAAAGGCATTATTCCTCGTAAAACAAGGTTTTCCACGGTCAAAAAAACTGCTGTGTTCTTTCAATTTACTTTTGAAAGAACACGGCAGCAGTCTAGACGCAGGGGAAATTTTTTCGAAAAAAGGCCACTTTAAAAAAACAACAACACCTGTAGTCTAGACACACCCTAAATGAAAGAAGGTTCTCAATTGTAGCTGATTTCTGCAGAACAGAACAACTTTGTGAGAACATAGTGCCCTGTAGATTTATAAGTGTTAAGGAGTACTGAATGATTGATGTTAGATTTTCAGGTGCTTTTTTCTAGATGTGGTGAATTATTGATTGGATTTGTTATTTTCAGTCTCTTCACATTTGACCTTGGGTCAATTCAAAATAGAGCTGGTTTCACCAGAGTCCATTACAGGAGGCAAAGAAGGCTTCATGTCTCCTTAAGGTCAGGTTCAGTTTTATTTTCCAAAACAATGTGAGATACTACACGAGAAAGTAGTTTTTCCTGTATACAATCAAGGTACTCTTTTAGCAATTCGTATTGTTGCCATTTAGTATGTTCTTATGAAGGAACAGTTTTGTAAACTGGTGCAACTCCTATTGACTCTATTGTGGTTTCTGTCCACTTACACAAGACTGAATTTGGTCCACAGTTTTATTTTTTTTTACAGTGCAGAGCAGTACTGTATGAGGGGAAGTTATTATCAGGACAAAGGCCTAAGCAGGGAAGGTAGAGAATATTTGTTTTGCTTCTTTCCAATGATTAATCTGAAATAGAATATATCATATCTACAGATTTCACGATGTGTAGAAGCTAGGAATAAGAAAAAATCAATTTCAGGGGGACTTTGATGGGGTTTGGCCAGCTCTCAGCAGTATCATAGTTATAATAAGGGTGCTTTAGTGTCTAGAAAATACATGGATCAAACTGTTATCTTTATTTGTGAGTTTCATTATTACACACCATAATAAAAACTAGACAATCCAGAAATTTTTGGGGAAATTGATGGAGAGGAGACCGGGAATTGGGATCCCAGTATGTTTTCCTTACTCTTTATTGTTGTATGACCTTGGGTAAGTCATTAAAGTCAAAATTTCCTCCAAGTATCCACTAATGTTGAGTTTCTTGATTTTTGGGTGCCCAATGTAAAACACATAAGGGCTCATTATCAAGAGTGTTCAGCATCCACAGTTCCATTTGAAGTCAATGAAAGCTACAGGTGTTCAGTGTCTCATAAAATCAAGTCCTAAGTGTTTTAAGTTTAAGCTTCCAAAATTATTTTACCCAGAATTAGTGGCTACTCCTAAAAATTCTGGCTTAAATATCTCTTGCGGCTCAGTTTCACACATCGCTAAGACTGGGATAATACTAACCTGACTCAGACGGTATTCTTGAGACTTAATATTAGTCAGGTACTTCAAAATTCTCATGAGAGATTTAATGTAAAAGAGAAAAGTAATCTTATTACCCTTCTCAATTAAAGTCACTTTTTGACTGCATCCAGATTATCAAGAAAAGCCATCACTCAGCCAGTCACTGCCGATTACATACTAAATATATTTATATACAGCAATATTTCTTAAAAAGTGGTCCACGAAACCACTTTGAGAAACCTGCTAGCTGGCCACACCAGTGTGTTTACTTATCTGTGCCGCAGCTACGGAGCCTCGTAACTCCCATTGGCTCTGGTTTGCTGTTTGCAGCCAAGGAGAGCTGCAAGAAGCAGCAGCCTAGCCCATGCTGCTTCCTGCAGCTACCCTTGGCTGCAAACGGCAAACCAGAGCCAACAGGAGCCATGGGGTCCGTAAATAAATACGCCAGCATGGCCAATTAGCTGGTTTCTCAAAGTGGTTTCTCAAAGTTCTGTAGACAACTTGTTTTAAATAACAAAATCAGTTCAACTTTTTTATATCAACTACATGTAACATCAGCAAAGTAGATGTATTATTCCATTTTTTTACTCAGCTATGTTGTTAATATCATTGTTCTGCTTAACTGTAAGCATTATTTTTATTTTATGTCCCCAAATGTTTTGTGTCTCATAGCTGAACTCCTGCATGAACTCTTGCTTTTTTATATACATGCACTCTCTGAGCAGGGCAGTATTGTTTAGAAATGTAGAGTAAGAAATACTCATGCACTAGTAGGGATAAGCTAGATGACCTAAAGTCTTTTCTCTCTCTAATTTCTAAGATGCTATGAATATAAAGTGGCTTAGATGCGTTACTTTTCTTCATAATTTCATCTGAGAAATATATTGTGAAGAGCTCTGGAGAGCTGTCCTTCTAATAATCTGATCATTCATCTTCTTTAGGATTATTTTCTCATAAGAAGTATGAGTAATCCTGATCCCAGATCTTCATGTTCTATTTGAAATATATTGCTCCAGAGTTAATTGCTCAGTAGCTTGGCAGAAGTATATGGAGAGTAAAATAATTGATGTGTATTCTCCTAGATCATCATTATCCTGTTGCATGTAGAGATATAAAAACACTGCAATCTGTTTTGATTCACTTCCTCTTGGTGCAAATAGTAATGCTAATTCCTCATAACATTTGTACTGAATGAGAGCAGTATTAACTGTCCTAGCTAGGTTTGTCCCTTTACATAGTCTTTGCCATTTTCTTGACTTTTGTCTTTATTGAACTTTTTCTTAATTTCTTTTTCTTGGTGTCACTATTGGCAGAAGATCATCAAGAGGTTTTTTTCTGCAGAACTGCCATTGCTCTGCTCCGCTCTCTACAAATGTCACCTCTGTCCATTTCTACTCTTCTCTCGTTGTGCTTAAGGGCAAACATCTATTGTTACTTTGTCATCATTTGTCATCTTGTTTTCTACCACCTCCTGGTTTCCCTCTAGAATACTCTAGATTGCTAACATTATATCACCTAATGTCTTCTACGATTCTAGGAATGTAGAGGGGATAAACAGCTAAAAAAGCCCAAATAAGTTTTTGGAAGTTTGATTCTTAACTTTACTGCAATTTGTAGATCATTTTAGGATCTCCTTTTTCTCCTTTCACCAAACTTTAATCTATTTCTTTACCAAAGGAAATATTGCTATATATCTGAAAACTTCATTTTTCATAGGTTATGAATGAGAGTTGGAGTCTGTTTCCTAATGATTGATTTCATATGCTCTGCTTTTCCCATGTCATCTTTGTAGAGTTTTATTTTATTTTAGTTTAGTTTAGTTTTGGTAAGTGATTGCTTCAATAAGTGTTGATGTGCTTTGAGATGACACACAGAATCAATCTGGTAGAGAAAGCTGCTGGACTTTAGCTAGTAGCAGCTTTTATTTTAAATATTTTTCTTTTAATTTACTGAATGTACCTATGAGGGTGATGCTTATCCTGATCAGCCTACTGTTTGAATGAGAACTTTTTACAGAACAAGATAAATCACTAACAGGAGTTCTTGGCCAATTTATAGATATTAGAGGTTTTTCCTCTCTCCAGTTTTCTTGTGAAGAAGTTAAAGGTATTGCTTTTAAGCTATCAAAATATTTTTCTGGATCTGCTCTCTAATTTGATAGCCTGTTCTGCTTATTCAGCACATTACCATTCTCCTCAGAGAAAGTTGAAATGTTGTGCCATAGGTTTGTTATCACTGCTATAAAGAGCACACAAATACTAGCTGGAACACTGAAAGGAAAATGAAAACTCAACAAGTTGAACTTTCCTGCAATGCACAAATATGTATGATTGCTTCCAGAAGAGTCGGATTTTGCCTCACTTCCTCAGAGGCTAAGGAGACCAGTATTTCAATCAAGAACTGCCCACATTTTAGAGGAAAGGTTTTACAGGATTCAGAGCATCCCTTCTTCTTGTGACAGAGTTTGACTCACCATTGCAGCACTTCCGCTGTCTGTCATGGGGTTTAGCTCTGTATGCCAGTGCGCCCTCTTCTGGTGGCATCTTGCTGCTGTCACTTCTGTTCCAGGACCCCATGTCACTCACAGGACTGTGCGGTTCTCTTTATGACATAGCCCTCTGGCTGTGCCACATTCTGTGTCACACACCCCCCATTCAAGGGATAGTTCACAGTCCCTCAGTCCAGCCACTTTCTCAGTGGCAAGTGGGAAGGACCTGGGCTCACCTACTACTCTAGATCCCAACTAAGGGACTCAGTAGATGGCCACCACTTGCTGCGTCCCCTCCAACTCTTCTGTAGATCTCCCTGGGCCACTTCTCCATGTCCCAGCACCCTCTTTATCCTTGCCTAGGGCCTCAGCCTGCAGATCCCTTCAGCCCACTAGGAGTTGCTTTTAACTGACTGGGTGTCTGCCTGCAGTACTGCTATGTCCAGGGTACTTGTTGCCCTCCACCTGAAAGAAACCTCCCTTCTCAAGCTCCAGAGAGTGATTGTCACTGCTGTGTACTGCAGGTCTTCTTATATGGGCCTGACCAGCCTTGACTGGCTGCTCCTATAAGCACTTCCCTAGGGTTTTATTAATCCTAGGGAGCCCAGTGTGGACCAGGCTCCTCATCATACTTATCTGGAGATGCGAGGTACCTTACCAACCAAAAATCAATAAGTTACAGTAGAAACAAATTTAATTCATAAGAAGAAGGAGGCATGTTCATTAAGTACATGACTATTGAGATAGTAATAAGGATGATATTGGTTAAATAGGCAATCAAAATGATTGTAGGTTAGATGCCTCACGTGAGAAATATTCACATTCTGTGGCCATCAAAAATAGCTCTGACACGACTAAACTACATTTGTAGAGTAAACCTAGTAAAGACTGAACACAGAGGAGAATCCCAGTGGCAATTAGTGTGCCAATAACTGGTAGAGATAAGACACCATCCTGCTCCTACATTCATTTTTCCTCAGTACAGAAATCACCAAATTTCTTCCTTTTCTTACCTCTCCCAGTGCCATGCATTAGGTGGAGGGTCCAAGTCAGGTAGAGGAGTCTTGGTTCCCCAGCCTGTCTCTAGCTTCCATACTGGCTGTGTGGCAGGGCGTTGGAGAGAAGAGAAGGGGTAGATATGGGGCCATGGACATGTCAGGGCCTCATGGCCTCCTACTATTAGGAAGACACTATAGTCTGTGACTTAGCTACTCCCTCCTTTTGTCTCTCATTTAGTCTTGGTCCAAGTCAGGTAAGATAATATGGAATTTTATCTTACTTGCAGTGTCTCTTTCCAACACAGGTGAGGGGTTATAAATCAATAGATAGCAATAGCCAGATCAGTACCATGCTCCAGTACAAACTACAGGTATTTCATGTGAGGCTTCTCAAGTGAGAAACTAACATGCTCAGTTTCTAGAGGGTCTCATAAAATTAGACACATAGAGCCATGAAATCGCCTGTCTATGCACTTGCACTGTGCATTCCTGGCTGCATTTGTACATGCCATGAAAACATTCTGCATGGCTGGGGCAGCATCTACCACATCCAAATTAGTTAGAGTTGCTACTTAGGAATTGCAAAGAGTAGACAATAGAAAACATAATAAACCTCTTTTCATCTTCACACAAACAATGGCTACAACCTAAGTTCCCTGTAAGCTGAGCAGCAGGGTGTCCACGCAGCTGCTAACTGAGCCCCACCCAGAGGTTTAGGGCTGCCACGCAGAGAGCTTCCTGGCTGGGGAGGAGCACTCCCTCAGCAGCAGAAGCTCCCTGCTCCAGACAATGAGCGTGCTCGTAGGGAAGGGGACATAAGGAGGAGGGAAGGAAGAAGTAAGTACATGGCTGGGACAGGAAGGGGCCAGAGAGTAGGGGAGTTTGGAGTGTGCAGTAAGTACAGGAAAGGAGAAGTTTGATTACAGCGATCTGATTACAGCAGCTGGGTTTGCCTGCAGCTTCTGTGAGGAAACCTAGCACCTAGCTTCCTGGGCTAGGAGAGAGGGAGCAAACTGCAAGGGGTAGGTGGAGAAAATGGGAGTGGTGTTGGCATTTGTGCAGTGAGGTGCGGACAGAGGGAAGTTTGTTTGGGATGTTTTAACTTGCTCCCATCTGGACTGCAGGCAGCAAGAGCCAGACTATCTGTCTCAGCACAGCAGTACTAGCTAGGCTCCAGATAATAGGACTCTCTTCTGGGCTGGAGCAGGCTATATGGGGTGGTGCCAAAATTTCAGGTGGGTTAAAAGCTTTTAGGCTGCTTTTGAATACTGAAACAAAACTCCTACCTCATGACATTTGCATGATTACATTTCAAACAAAGTTTACATAGGTGTTATTGGCTTAAGGTAAGAAAGGAAAGGATTCTTAAACATATGTTTTTTAGTGTTATAGATATCTGCAAACTCTGATCTTAATGTTTTTTTAAATCCCACGTCACTAGTTAATATGTGGTAAATTGTTAAAACTGGAAGACCTTTACCATGAATCCTGTGTAATTTGTTTCGCCTTTCAGTTGGAGGTGGATTCTGGACAAGAGCCTTGGGGACTTCTGCTCTTCGAGTTAGTGACACACACAATGTGAAAATTTCAAACCAGAACTTTTATCTGTTTTACAGATCTGTTTCATTTGCATAGTATGGATCCTAAACATTCCACAGAGAAAGTGCATAAGCCTGAGTGAATGCCTTTCACTATCCTTTCCAGTGTCAGTAAATATTGTATTAATATTTTCAAGGACAGCATCACTATTTCTAGTTGACTCATAGATTTGTTTAGCATCTTAAAAGCTGTGAATATGTTTTATGCTTTTACTCAATGGCCACATCTTTGATTTACTTATATAGCTATTTGCAGTATGCCCTACTTTGGTGTGTTTTGGTGTGTTTGAGTTTTTAGGACGATCATACATGTAACTCCAAGGGTAGTGTCAGTTTATCTGATTTCATATTAAATAAGCATCTTAAGCATTGCTCTTTGTTAATTATCCCTTGTTTTAATATATTGTCTTCCATTCTTATGGACTGTTTAAAATATATATATATACCTAGGTTTTTTGTTTGTACTGGGATGCATTACACATCCACATACAACCTCAATATTGGAGGTGTACATAAGAAATTTCAACCCACCCAAAAGAAAATTCAACATGCTCAAGGATGGAAAATGTTGGCGGGAACACTGGTTGCAACCAATTATTAGTGGGACTTTGTCTGACTAGTCACTAGAGACCAGCTCCCATCAGAGTATCCTGTGAATGCAAGACAACTGCCATCACATTCTGAGCAGAGCAAATCAGGGAAAGAATGGGACTGAAAAAACTGTAGTTGTGGTTATAGCAATTGTTTGTGTTAAAGAGAGGCTCTCACTAGCTGCCGGGGGGGAAATACAATTGTAGGGTAGTTAGCATAAATGGTTAGTAATCCCTGTCTTAACTCCAGTTACACTGTCAAAGAAGAATGAGCTTTCTGAATTAAGTAGGTCTTCACTGAAGGGAGTGTCTCTGGAGAAATCCTCTATGCAGCAAAGGGCAGAATAGCTTAAAAGAATTAATCTTTCCCCCTTAATTTTTTTCTAACTTAATATACTGTTGCTGAAGGGTGTCAGGCTTATTATTATTATTTGTAGTAGTACCAAAAAACCCCTATGAGGATCAGGGTCCCATTGGTGCAATCTGTAGTATGAGATAGACATCACAATGAAGACTAGCATCCTTCATCCAAATAGCAGGTATGGCACCATTGCGAAGTCATTACACACTGCCATACAACTATGTCTCAAGACTATCCTAGAGGGACCAGATTTAGAGTTCAGTACATTGCCTCTCTGTTGAGACTTCTAAGAAGCAAGGATGGATTTATGGCTAGGGCCCAGTGAATAAATAAGTTGTAGAGATTTCCAATAGCTAGGCCCTCTCTGTGTTATGAAACATCTGTTGGGGAAATAATGCATGCTCTCATTTCTTTCCATTTAAGTCTATTTAACACACTGAAGCTAAAATTATCTTCATTGCCTACTACTCAACATCCCATTATAAAGCCCTTGATGTATCCATTCCCTTGAAAAGTGAGATATGCATATTTTGAGATTCTAGATTCTCATTGCATCTGCCCAGAATTCTTAAGAAGAACATACAAAATGTAACCAAAAGAAAGAAGATACATACATTTTTATAATGCTATCAGACACGTATCTGTGAAATTTGTATAAACCTCAGTCTGGATACATAAAATGTTGAAACTCTGAAAGATGTCGACAGGAGGAAAACAACACATAACAGATTGTAATAAAAAAAAAAACCCTAAGTCAGATCTCCAACAGGGAAAGTATACTTTAGAACCAGCCATAAACACAGATGGAACAAAAGCAATCACTGTTCATCAGATAAAAAGCAGAATTTGAATTGCATGAAAGAAGCTTTGCATTTGTCAGACTTTCACTGAACAAAACAAGTTAACCCACCAAAATACTTCTCTGTTTCAAAAGAAACACAACCTATAAGGTGAGCTGTATTAAGTGAATGGGGCAGCAAATGGCAGGGACCATTATTAGCGAAACTCCCACCCAAACAAAAGGCTGGATATGGGGGGTGGAAATCAGCCAACCTAATACCTGGTGCTTCCTTGTGGTGGGTGTCCAGAGCAGGTACTCTACAGGAAGGGGATACAGGGATCAGATAAATGGTTTGGTAAAGGATTAAAAGGAGGCGTTTGGTTAAAAAAAAGTGGAATGTGGGGGTTGGAACACCTATGACTAGCATATTGGGAAGGCAATATCCCTCCCCTTTATAGCCCACCTTAACCCTCATTGGAAGAGGAATGGTAAGATACTAGCAATGGGTTTGCTGGGGACCAGAATGGAAAGGGGAGGTCTGATGGATTCCTGCAGATAGTTATTGAAATGATCATACACTTTTATTTATCAGGCAGTTGCAGACATATAAGAATAAAATTGGGGCCTAATTAAACTGCATCCAGTATCTCCTGTCTTTATTTCGGTATAGGTGGATAGTTCACACTTTTCCCTGCTGAAATTATAATATAGAGTATGTAACAGTGTTGCATTTGTTTGATATTATGTTTTTAATTTCATGCAAATTATAAACTGAATTTTTTAAACTACCTAGAATATAGCAACACCACTGAAAGGAAAAATGGTTTGGTGGCTAATGCACTGGATTATGACTCTGGAGTGCAATGCTCAGTTTGCAGCTCTGGCACAGGTGTCCTTGATAAATCACTTAATCTCTCAATGATTGAGTTCCACATCTGTAAAATGGTGATGGTACAGCTTTCCCCCCACCATTTGGGTGAAAACCTGGCTTTGTTGAAGTCAATGTTAACTTGTCATCAACATCTATGGGGTCAGGATTTCACCATTTGTCAATTCAGTTTATTTAGTTTGTGAACCTACAAGCACCTACACACATTTGACTTTGCATACTTTGAGTAGTCCCACTGAAGTCAACAGGGGCATCTAAGTGCTACCATAATACAAATACATAACCAAAGAAATAATCAAAGCATATTCACTTAAAACAAATGGAAAGAGAAGGAGAGACCCAAAACTTACCACATACTGGGATTCAATTCTAGCTGATGATAAGAGTCAAAGTCATCTCGTAGGATAATGCTGTCACTATGCATTTCAGCTAAGAAAAAAGAAAAGAAATAAAGCACTGTAGGAAAGAATCCCAGTGTAATTGTTATTTTGCTCACCAACTCTGATAATGTGTTGCCTTACCTACAGCAAAAGTATTTCAAAACTGTAATGCAAAAGGAGCAAACCCAATAAATCAAAATTAGCTTTAAGCAGGATTTTCTGGGGAAAAGTTTCCTACAATAGCGATCTGGTTTCAATTCATTCACTCAGGATTAACACTAGTATTCACAGGATTCAAAAATGTTTTAAAGGACTGTGCTCCAAACTCCCATTTGCACTGAATCTTTTTTCTAAATACAGAGTTGGAAAAATTCCTGCACTGACAGGGAGATGGACCAGATGACCAACAGGTGTGTTTTATATCTCTAATATCCATGGACTTTACACTGGTATCACACAAGTTATATAACAGTGTAAATCCACTGAGTTCAATGGAGTTACTCTAGCTTACATCAGAATAAGTAAGATCAGAAACAGGGCCCAGGATTCTTAGTCTCCTATGAAGATACGTAGGATTACATGTATAGTGATTTTTTTTACACATATTGCTCTTTAAGTATCAAACATCAGTTCCCTCCCCTCCCTAAATTTGCTTTATGGACCAAATACAGTATATTTCTGTCCAAATAAAACTCTATGGTTTTCAGCCTTTATGTTTACCTTTTTATCATATTGACACAGATGGACAGAAAGCCTTGATGCCCTTAGTCATGCTGAATAATGTAGCACTCCACAAATAGTCCCACAGAAGGAGAACGAGACTTCAGTGGAGTAAGGTACTACTCAGCAGAAGCAAGATAACAGAACTGGGCCCAAATTGATAAACACAGGATGGAAAAGCCTTTGGTGCATTCCCACATTTTAAAAGGTTTGGCAATGATAAGCCTGGTCCTGATCTTATTTGGTTTTACACCAGTACAACTCCAATCACGTCAGTGGTATTACTCCTGATAAACATTTGTGTAAATGAGACCATAATTAGACTCTCTGGGCCTATCCAAGAACAATATTTTGAAACCAGCAACAAATAAGCATGATCACTGGAGAGTACTGAACATTGGGGCATACGTGTTTATGGTCATATAGAACACTCTTTTTGAAGCTGTATTTTAGGGCTTGAAAGAATGTTATTTCAGTGCACTGGTAAGCATTCCAACATAAGGCAAATTGAACTCCAAAAAATGGACCAGATCCTTAACTGAGTCCATACTCTGAAGTACATACACAGAGTGACACCTGTTAGGTTAGGTCCATCTCTCAAACAGAACACACAAACATA
Source organism: Rafetus swinhoei (assembly GCA_019425775.1). Lineage (NCBI taxonomy): Eukaryota > Metazoa > Chordata > Testudines > Trionychidae > Rafetus > Rafetus swinhoei. Next base: position 325,179,149 of record CM033437.1, on the reverse strand, counting down.
GCCAGAAAAAATCTGTTATGATTAGTCTGATCAGGAATTCAGCTAGAACTCAGAAAGCACAGTGCCTCTTACTACAAGCTACATCACAAACTGATGATCTATCCCTTGGGTGGGGAAGCTTTTTTGGGTTGGGGGCTGCACACAAGTGAGAAGAAAAGCGAGAAGCCCCTGACTGAGAAGGTGAAAGACACTCCCCACATTCCCCTCACACACCAGAGCCTGGGGTGGGGGAGCCCAGGCTAGTAGATTTTGTGTACTTTAGCCTTGCGATGTGGTGGCAGGGGCCAGAGTGCCATCACAGGCTCCCCAATACTGGAGGGGTGGGGGGGAGTCCTGGGCCTCAGGGGCCAGATCCAGACAAGCCAGGGGCCGCATACAGCCCCCGGGCCTTAGGTTCCACACCCCTGATCTACCCTATAGTTAGAGAGGAAATCTAAGAGAGATGGTGTAGAACTTTGCTGCACTAGATTTAATATGATTTCTTTTAAATAAGTCTCACAATTATTTGAATTTCCTGAACAACAATTTCCGTATGCTTTTATATATTATGTATAAAAAACCTTGTGATTTCAAGTTTATGACAGCAATAGCAAACTCTTTTAGAACATACCTAGATGAGGATGCAATGAAGCTTCTGTTGGAGCTGCAGAAAATAAAGACACATAATATGTGAATTTTGATTACAATAGGAATTAAATGCCATATGAAAAACTCTGTGAAGTGTAAAATAATGTGTAAAAGCATGCATGTTATTAAGTCAATTATACTGAAGTTTTAATTTATGCAGTGCATGGTATAAATTTAGTAATACAATCAAAACAAACATTTAGAAAATGATAGTAGAATTGTTCTCTGCTTAAAAGAAAAGTCAGTAAACACATTAAATAACAGTTGCAAGTAGTTTCACTCAGACAGAGAGAACATTTTTAAAGTGGGGATAGAAGACATACCTATAAATAATTGGAAACTACCAATACAAGAAAAATTAGGCTGGATATCAGTCCAAAAAAATCCTGAGATTGAAATCCGTTAAACAGTGGAATAGTTGCCCAAAAGAAGAAGCAAAAGACTGCACACGTGGGTTGTTTAAGCAGCACTATACAATGAATTGCAAGACATACTATAAGGAAATTCTTGTGTTCTCAGGGAAATGGGCTAATTGAGTTAGTCCCTGATTCAGCAAAGCACATGTCCAAATGTTTAATTTTAAACAAATGCTGAAGTACTTTGCAGAATGCTATCCCTTTTCCATATGTGATTTCCAGAATTCCATGATTCAATAAAATATATTTAAAAAAATCCAGTGCATGGTTGCGGTCAGTGTGAAATTTAAAAATCTTATGAGATTTTGATCTTTTACTAACACTGTGTGAAACTAAACCAAAGAAGGTTATGCATTTGTTTCTCCACCCCCAGACATTGTTCTCCTACCACAGGAACAAATTGGGCAGCTGTATCTGAGCAATCTTAACCAGAAAGCATGGAGAAAATTCCTTGCAGAGAGGAATAGCTTGATTCTTACTAGATAGGAGCAGCCTGAATTAACCAAGTTGTTCACCACATGGAAAAATGTTGAGGATTGGGACTTGGCTGAGATGATAGTAGAAGAAAATAGATCTTTCTTCATATGCTGTATAGATATAGTATAGGCAGGGGCTACTGGTATCTGTCAGAGTATAGGGTGCAGGGAGGGCCACCTACAGTATCAGGGAGGTGGCATGATTGGGCATCCCACTTAGAAATGAAAATTTTGTCAGGGTCACAGAGAGGAAGTGCACATTCCTAGTGCTACCATGAGTCACCTATGAATATAGGATTAAAAATATTTTATGCTATAAACGGTTGGACTCAGAATAAGCCTTCTGTTACAGCCATTGTAACCACTTTCTCTTCCACATCATTAGCCGCAGACCATCAATAGATCATAGTGACCCATGAGGACAGATATGGGGAAGACTAGAGATTGGTCACAGACAGCAGATTATGATAATATCGTATTAGGACACTTATGTAGTGGTCAATTGGCTGAGCAGGATTTTTCCCCAGGCTCATCTGATTTTAAACAGCTCATTAGCCATTTAGAGCAAACCAATAAAATAGCTTCTGTGTTCCAAGTACAGAAATATACCCTGAACTGAAAATGAAGATAGAAGGCCTAATTCTCATTCACTCTTAGGCTATGTCTACCCTGTAAAGTGAAGGTGTGATTGTCACATGAGTACGCATACTCATGTCAGCTTTAATCTAACTAGCCTGGGTAATAACAACCATGTAGATGTGGTGGCGCAGGTTTCAGGATGAGCTAAAAACTAGTGTAACAAGCCGTCCTGGGACCCATTACAGTGTAGACAAACCCTAAAGCTCCTGTTAATAAGCCTTATTGTAAATGAGAATGGAGCCTACGATGTCTTGAAAAATGTTTTAATTAAAAAAAAACCTGATGCTTTTGTAAATTATTATGTGAATAGTAATTAGGTTGCCTAGGGCTCAATTTTGCAACCCAGAGGCTATATCTACACTGAAGGTGGGAATGTGATTCACAGATCAAATGCCCATACTTGTGCAATATCTCATCAAGGTAACATTTACAAATATTAATATAGTCCTGGCAGCAAGGGTAGTGGTAAGTGGTGTCATGAATTAGTTGACCAGAACTCCACTGGTTCTTAGGCAGGGCAGTCAGTCACCACTGCCTGCATTACCATAGCTACACTACTATTCTTAGTGAGCTCACTCGATGAGAGATATCACAAATATGGGCGTGTGAGCTGGGAATCACACACACACCACAATCTCCAAGTATAGACGTAGCCTTAAACACATAAATCCCACTGACTTTGGTGTGTCTGTGTGTGTGGCCTATTTATGGTGGTAAGGAATTCAGGATTAGGTTCCTAAGAGACTTAATAAAATAAAAGCAAAAGCTTTTCAATTATATACTCAGCACACTGTAAAACAAACCTACCTGTAACAAGGAAATGTCCATCAAACCAAACTGGTGGTAATTATGCATATTTTTATTAGCATAACTAATTATTAATTTCAAACATAAAATGTGGCATTAGAGAAACACTACGTATAGAACAAAAGACTTTCCTGAAAAATAAACATTTATGTTGAGGGAGACTACATTTCCCAAATCTCTACAGTATCCAAAAGCTGAGATATTTTTGCCTCAGGTATCCCTTCCCCTAATTTGTAATTCAAATTCCTCAGCTAAAGATGACAAATTATACAAGGACTATGAAGCTTCCATTTAATGAATGATGAACCTAGACTTTCATCTCCCCAGGAACAGTTTCTTTATTATATTTTATATTTTATTACATATTATTTGTTTTGACCTTCAGGTATTATAATCAAGGTCCCAAAAGCATGAGCAACATGAAAAGAGTAAAAGGGAATGGTGAAGCTAATGAAGTCAAATATACAAGAGAGGACAGAATTATGGAGCCCCTTGAATGAACACTTTGAATGTTATGTGTACAATAAGTGGAAGCCAGCACAAAGACACAAGCATAAGAAAGATGTTACATCATCAGAAAAGGAAGCAGTATTTTGGATAAACAGGAGAGGAGAGAAATGGCGAAGGGGAGATAGAGCCATTCCTTGGATATGGCAAATTGGGACAACCACTCTGGGCTCTGTGCTTCTGTGTGTGTGTATCATGTAGGGTTTGGGCTCAGTTTCCAGGAGCAGCAGCCATAAGTGCTGACGGGGGCTGGCGCACGCAGAGGAAAAAATGGTGGTTGCTCAGCATCAACCGAGCACTTCTCCCTCTCCATAGCGTCTCCTGTCTGTCAGCAGGCCCCACAGATTAGCACATCCCCCACCCTCCCTGCACCTACTGCTTGCCACAGATCAACTGTTTCATGGCTTCAGGATGCACTGATGGGGAGAAGGGTGGATCAAGGGAGCAGCAGGAGGCTTGAGGTGGGGAATTGGAGGATGAGGTGGAGTGGGGGTGGGGTCAGGGCAGGGCCTGAGGGGACCACCTCGCTGGTAGATAAGAAACACAGGCTGATTTGTCCCAGGCCCTGCACCCTCTAAGGATGGCCCTGAAGGGAGATAAGATAATGAGAATGTGCAGTAGCTGACAAATTAGCTAAACAAAAATTGTCACTACACAGAACTGAACTGCTAACACAACATACATTAAATGTGACTATGTCCCATCAATACCAATGCAGACTAGAGACACCTGAAAGTGAGGTAGGCAAAAATGAGATGCACAGGGTGGTTCAGAACCTCTCTACAGCAACAAAATAACTAAGGAAAGCCTACCACAAGGAGCCTCCTGTAATTTCTCATTTTTACAAGCAACATCCTTAGTAAAAAAAATGGACTTTGTGCTGAGACCTGATAGCTAACAAATTTGGGCTCTGTTAGATCAACAGGGGAAGTGAGTTACTGGGTCATCAACTCTCCTAGGAAAATCCCTTGGCCAGAATTTCAAATCCTGGATTGTTAGCTGTCCCACATCATTTCCTCACAGAGGGGCATATGGAGAACGTTGTGGAGAATATGCAAGATGCTAATCTCCCTCTCTTTTTGCTAGCAGCCCAAGGAAAAACAAAATGAAAAATAATTCATTTTTTTTAGATGGAAGCCAATACTTTCTATTTACTGATAAACAACTGTTGAAACATTGAGGTTGAACCTTTCCCTCCAGAGTATGTTGCCTTAGGGTTGCCTTACTCCCATGGACACACAAGTCAAGGAATTCTGTGTCATTTCTGAACTCAAGCCCTTTGTATAATTTTATAAAATACTGTTGTGGTCAAGCCTCAGAGCCTATGATCTGTTTTTCATTTGTTGTTCGAAGTATGTCTAGAAAAGTCTCCAAATGATATTTGAATGCATGGAAAAAAATCAGCCTATCAAGCAAATTAGAAAGTGAGCAGAAGAAAATAGAAAAATGAAAATTTGGGCTGAATCTCTGCATAAACGTCCTTACAGTGTTATCTGTAAGACTATGGAATAGTGTCCCAAAGGAATCAGTGAAATTCCCATAATGTGTGTCATTTAACACTAAGGCTAGGTCTACACTACAAAGAAAAGTCAGAAAAAAATACGCAAACTGCGAATCGCAATTTGCGTATCTTTTTCTGTTTTTCTTCAAAAGAGGCTTTTCCAAAATTTGGCCCATCTACACGGGGCCAAATTTTGGAAAAACCTCCTTTTTGATACATCCCTTCTTCCTCATACAATGAGGATTACAGGGATGGCGAAAGAACACGTCCGCTTTTTCAGAAATTGTTCCGAAAAAGCAGATGCGTTCCCTGGACGCGGCATAGCTTTTCTGGGATACTCTGCAGTCTAGACATAGCCTAAAATTTTTCAGCAGAGGGACAATTCCGCACTGGTAGAGAAAAATCTGTTTCCAGTTCTAATTTATCTGGTTCTATGACACTTCTCTAATTAGCTGGAACTACATTATCCATCCCTCCAATCCATTGATACTTTCCTTATTCCAGAGTACTATTTTATTAGCTATCTTTACCCAAAACTTTACTATTGTTATACTGTCCTACTCCCTTTAGTACTATGTAATGTAATTCAGTGGGTCTGATGCTTTGCCAATATGATTTTACTTCTGCAAGTGTTAAGGTATTAATTTTGCTCCACCCTAATCAAGGAAACATGAGATCCAATCTTCTCTCCTACTTCTGTTGGCTACTAAAGTGAAAAATTAATTTAAGTCTTTGGTGATCAGAACCTAATTTATCACTAATTTTCTTACTTGTCCCAACATGAATCTTCAGTTGCCTTTTTGCTTATACATAATTAATTTTCTTATTGGTTATATTATATGGACTAGTTTTCTTGATGTACATTAACTTCTTTGTGCTTATGGTAACATTTACATTCCTTTCAATTTTGTCAGTAAATTTGTATATCTCCATTCTTCAAGCCTTCGTAAGACTCAAACCCTAAAGCTTACATTGGTTCACACAGGTCATTCTATATTCTTAAAATAGGTTTTACAAGTGGAAATACACATACAATTAATAAGTGACTATCCTACATTTCTTCTGTGTTTTTTCCTTATGGTATCATAATTCTTCTCATTTGCTGTGTGTTTTCTATTTAAAGTCAGAGGAGGATTTTCTTTAATACTTTTTTATTCTTAAAACATAAAAAACCAAGAAAGAGTCTTTTTTCTCTTTTCATTGTACTAACATAAATCCCATTACATATATTTGGACTATTAATACTTGTTCAAGGAGAACAGACATAATGATTACTGTTTCTCAGAGATTCTCCACTATTTTCATGTCTTCATTTATATCCTCTCTTCTATTAAATACCAAGTCAAATAACAAATCTTGTGAATGCACTTATTGAAAAACAGTCCTGTAGCAAAGCTACAAAACTGCCCTCTGGTCTTATTTCCTCCACTTAATGTACTACCCTTAATATTCATGTTTAAATAAATTTCTCTCATTACTTTCATTATAACCCTTTAATATAGTAATATTTTAGGACAGAAGGAGGCCATTAAGCCCATTTAGATTCATCTGCCAATCTTTCCCACATGTACGTAGAATCATAGAACAGTAGAACTGGAAGGGACCTCAACAGGGCATCAAGTCCAGTCCCCTGTCCTCATGGCAGGACCAAGCACCATCTACATCATTCCTGATAGATGTCTATCCAACCTGCTCTTAAATACTTCTAGTAATGAGATTTCACAACCTCCCTCTGCCTTTAGACTCCTGACTGATCTTCATCCATAGGTCTCAGGGTAGCTGGTCTCTGTGGACATATTAAGACAGCTCCCATAGACCTCAACAAGGGAGTCCTATCTAGCCAATTCAAGAGGGCTAGATAAAGAGGGCTATTTCCTCTGTTAAAGAAATAAACCTCCTTGCAAAAGCCTGGGCGTGGCAGCAAAGGCTTTGAAACTGGGAAGAAGGTAGACCAGTGACCAGTGTTCCCTCTAAAGTGTGTGCCTACATAGCCACGCATAATAAATTCTAAGCCCGCCCACCTTCTTCTCAGAGCCGTGCAGCAGCAGCGCTCACCTTCCTGTTGGATCTGGAAGGTGAGTGGCGTGGCTGTTCCCATAGCTGGGGCCACATTGAGAGGCAGCTGCTCTGGAGGCCGGGGCCGTGTTGGGGGGTGGGTGAGGCTGGGCTGTGTTGTGGGTGGACTGAGGCTGCATTCAGGGGTGGGAGGGGGGGCAGCTGTAGCTGAGGCTGAGGCTACATTGGGGTGTGGACAGGTGGTTGCTGCCAGGGCCAAAACTGCAGCCATCTTGGAGGACAGGCAGGAGGCTCCCACCGGGGCTGAGGCTGCAGCCGCATATATAGGCAGGTGGGTGGCTGTTGCAGGGGCTGACGCCACGTTGGAGGGCGGGCAGGCGGCTGCTGCTGGGGTCGAGACTGCAGCTGCGTTGGGGGGCGGATGGCTGCCGCTGGATCCGAGGATGCTTTGGGCGGGGGGGCGGGAGGCTGGTTGTTGCTGGGGCTGAGGCCGTGTTGGGGGGCAGGCTGGCTGCTGCCACTGGGGCCAAAACAGCAGGCGCATCAGGGGACAGGCAGACAGCTGCCCCAGGGTCAAGACTGCAGCCGTGTTGAGAGGCAAGCGGGTGGCTGCCACTGGGGCTGAGGCCGCATTGGGGGGGCAGAGGGGTGGCACAAGAGCGCATAGTAATCGAGCTGTTCAAATGGATATAACAGTGCTTCATCATAGTACTCCTTGGACCAACACACTATGTGCCTCTGAAACATAGTACTCATTCTTATTTAAAAAGTCTGTTTATAGAAATGTGATTTGTCTGGCTTAGTGTTATTTGGCTGTTATTGGCCCCTGATGAAGGAGGGATAGCAGATGATGTGAGCTAATGTTATAATGTGGTATAAATTCTACAATATATCAACCCACTCATCATTTTACACAACCGGTCTTCTCAAAAATGTGGTGGGTATGCAAGCCCCATACAATCCATTTTGCAGGAATCCTGACAGTCTACGCTCACTCCACAGAGTTGCCTTCCTGGATCTTGTCAATAAGAGGAAGTGATTGAAGTGGCTGTTTTAAAGATTTCACTTTCACTGCAAACAGCTTTTTTTAAACACGGTCATCAAAAAACTGAAGCAAAATGGAACTTTTAAAGCTTCCAAAATGGCCATAGGAAGAAGGGATGCATACAGTTTGGTGTGTTAATTAGATTAACTTTGGTATAAGTTGAAATCTTCCTGAAAAGTTTTTCATCATCTTCAGGCACGATTTTTGACAGCAGGATCCTGCCATGAGGGCAGGGGATTGGACTCGATGACCTCTCGAGGTCCTGTCCAGTTCTAGTGTTCTATGATTCTATGATCTCTACCTCTATAATGTTCAGTATGCAGAAGGGAATATTATGGGCCAAATTAAACACTGGTAATAACTTCACGGTTATGAGATTGTATTACACCTGGGATGAATTTGCCTTTATATCTCTAGTTTAAAATGCAGTTAAAACCAATAAAGAGATAATCTGCAATGAATGAGTCTGTATTACAGATTTTACCTTACCTGTCTTTAATTTGCTTACATGGTCATTAGGCAGGAGTATCTCAATTGAATGAGAGAAAGGGAATACTCCAGGAGCATTGAATCCTAAGGTCCCTGTTATGATGAGCAGGGAGATACTACACACATAAAAGCAAAGGGGAAAATGTGAGACAAATTTATATTTAATTTCTATCTCATTAGCTATAAATAGGCAGTTTAGAGGGGTTTGGGATGATGTCTTTTTAAGAGATCATGTTTTTAGATTTATCTTGTGTAATGCAAGGTGGATAATAAAACTGTTACCATCCATTGGAGCTAGGCAGGAAATGGGTTTTGTGTCCCATGAAAATTTGAAGTATCTGAAAATGTTCATGTTCCGAATCAGGATGAAAATAGAAATCTCAAATTTCTCAAGCCAAAAATCTGGAGACCCCCTTCCACCCCCCACAACTCTGAGTCAGTTGAAACTTTTGTTTTCTTGATTTCCAAATGTTTTGTTTTGATCATTGTGTATTTTTTCACTGTTTTACTATACTTCACTTAAAATTGAAATGAAAAGTTGTTCTGTACCAGAAGATTGGAGTTTTGTATTTAGAAAAGGTCAAAAGAACATTCTGATAATTTCAAAACTTTTTCATAATTTTTACAAGTTGAAAAATTACTTGAAATTGACCCGTTCCTGAAAACAATGAACAATATTTCATCACCCATTCTACCATCCGTGATTTGATTCTGGATGAGGCCCCTGACTTTCCATATATAAGATATTTGTTAATAACTTGGGTGCCATGGTGGCGCACATCCGAATAAGTGCACATGACCTCAATATTGGTGCACAAGACAAAACTCATTCCTCTCATGGATGGAAAATCTTAGAGGTAACACTGCCGATGACACCATCCAAATTCATATCTCAGCTCATGCCTCTGAGTCTTCATCTAGAGGTTGCACTGCCAGCTCAAATGTAAGATATCCAGAACTGTACTCCAGAGCTACCTCCTTGAAATTCTGTTCTGTTCAAAACAACAGGACCTTACCAGCCTCCTGCAACTCCCCCTCTCTCTTGCCCTGCACACGAAGGCCATGTCTAGATCTTCTCAATTCTTCACCCACATTTCCAAAATTCAACCTTTGCTTTCTTTTCTCATAGTGAAAACTCTGAACCAGCCTTTCATCATCTCCTATCTTGATTACTATATGTTTTGTACAGCACCTAGCATAATGGGCTTCTGGTTCATAACTATGACTCTTCGGTGCTACAATGAGAACAACAAAAATAATAAATGTAATATGGCTTCCCCAACATCTCCAGTCATAATTCTTGTAGTTAATCAAAAGGCAGCTGCGAAGACCAACTTCCCAGCACATCATTATGACAATGTCAGCCTTCTCTTTGAATCCATCTGGTTGCTTCCCATTTTCTGCCCCATCATAATTAATGTTTCTAGTCTCCCCCTTTCAGAACCTTCATAACTCTACTACTCCAGCTGAATTCTGTTTGTTTCATTCTCTTGATCAAATATTCAACTGCATCTTCCTATAAAAAGCTGAATATAAAACATTCCCAAACTCATAAAAAATACCTGCACTTCTGTCTGATGCTTCAAGGGCATTGTAATGGATAGGAGGATTGCTGGCCAGCAGTACCCGGTGACTAAGGGGATGAACTCAGGTAGCTAGCAAGGGTGTTAGCAAGGGGCCAGAAGAAGAAGTCAAGATAGAGTGCTGAAATTTGAATTGGATATAGATACCTTGCTTGCGTTCTTTGTGGGGGAGAGTTAAACCAGGAATGGTGAGACACAGAGGGTATGTCTAGACTGTATCCCTCTGTTGGCAGAGGGATGCAGATTAGGCAGGTCGACATTGCAAATGAGGCAGGGATTTAAATATCCCATGCCTAATTTGCACAAAAATGGCCGCTGTGTTTTGCTGACTCAGCACTTTGTCGACAGATCCTGTAAACCTCCTTGCAGGAGGCATAAGGGATCTGTCGAAAAAGGCTTTCTTTCTTGACAGATCCCCCTCTACACTGCTGCTTTTTGCCAACAAAGTGCTGAGTCGGCAAAATGCGGCGGCCATGTTTATGCAAATTAGGCACAGGATATTTAAATCCCTGCTTCATTTGCAATGTCGACCTGCCTAATCTGCATCCCTCTGACGACAGAGGGATGCAATCTAGACATACCCAGAATGATTTAAACCCAGTCAGGGCTACCATACCTCCAAAGAATTCAGGGCATGGAAGTGAACTGAATAAAGAGAAGATCATGAATAAATAAAGGGGGAAAAGTGAATCTAGTAGTAATCAGGGTATTTTTCTCTATTTTGTGGTTTGGTTTGAACTGCTCGGTGTGAATCAATGCCTCCCCATTTACCTTGTAAGAACTGTTCCCAGAGATTTTCCCTGTGTTTTGTTTTCCTTAGTTGCTCTGTATGATCTGTCAAGAAAGAAAGCCTTTTTCGACAGATCCCTTATGCCTCCTGCAAGGAGGTTTACAGGCTCTGTCGACAAAGTGCTGAGTCAGCAAAACACAGTGGCCATTTTTGCTTTATTAAGTATTGCAACCAAGTATGCTTTATTAAGTATATCTTTTGTTTTCTAATAAAAATCACTTTTTTAAGATGATGATTTGATTCTTGTGTCCTGGAGAGTAACAGAGTCTGCGTGTATGTGGATTTGCCTGCCTGAGACTGGGCAGTCAGCTACCAGAGACGGCAGCTTTTCTCTTTTCTTTTTTTCAAGCTCTTTTGGGGCACCCTGGGTGAGAATTCAAGTGTTCGCCCCTGGTTTTAGAGATAAAATCACTTGATAATGGCAGCTTCCTCCCCTCCCCCAAAGTCAGTGAATCTGTGACTCTGGGTGAGTTTTTGTAACCAGAGCCTGTAGAGGCAAGGTATATTTAAAGTCTTTGTGGGACCCCATCTTCTGCACAAGGGGTACATCTAGACTGCTCTCCTCTTTCCGAAAGAGGAAATGCAAATGAAGTGCTGATTAGCATATTCTCATGCTTCATTTGCATCTCCTCTTCTGACCCTTTTTGTGGAAGAGGTTTTTTCGCCAAAAAACCCAGTCTATCCGCGGCTTTTTTGCGAACCCCCCCCTTTTTTGAAAGATCCTGTAAACCTCATTTTTTGAGGAATACGGGTTCTTTCGAAAAAGGGTTTTTTCCACAACAAAGCCGCATCTAGACTACATTTTTTTGGCGAAAAAACCTCTTCCGCAAAAAGGGTCAGAAGAGGAGATGCAAATGAAGCGTGAAAATATGCTAATTAGCACTTCATCTAGACAAGCCCTTGGAGTGCCAGTGTGGGGAACAGCCCTGACAGGTGTTATTTTGTGGGACTTCCCCTTATTTATGAATCTGCATGATGCATCTCTGATTTTGCAATATTTCTTTAGGACTGACCACAGAGTTGCTTTTTGGCCTGTGTTCCATTGTCTCTTCTAGCATGGAAATGGGATTTTGGGAAATGAAGACATAAAATTCTGAGTCGGTTTAAATGAAAAAATTCCTTAGTTTTTTTACCATAAATGATGAATGCTGTCTTCAGCATCAAGTGTTTTAATGAAGTGTGTTCAGTGTAGTATGGCCTGTTTATAGATGCACTTTCACAATATAAGATTTATTTTCTGATCATTCATCAAAAGAATTTATATGATAACCTATAGCAACAATCTGATTTTTGAAGAAGTTAGTATACTTCAAACACTCCTGTTTAGCTTTAAAAATGATCAAATGTTATAGCTGACTAGCAGAAATCGGATGACCTACTTTTGCAAAATGAGAAAGCAATTTCTTTACAAAGATACAATTTAGATCAATGATAAATGAAACTTTAGCTATAGGCCAATTGCACTTTTTTTACAGTTAATAGTCATTGTAATTCAACTTGCATTTCTGACAAAATAGAGGTTAGACTTGTTTAAAAAGTTTCAGAGTATTCTTAGAATATGATTTATTTTAATGTTTATGTCCCTTCTTGTTTGACAACCGGGACCTAACCTACATATGAAATCCTGATCACTCATAAGAGGGTGCAAATATAAAAGGGTAACTGGCTTGAGGATATAAAAAATATCCTAACTGCATTTTCTATGATCAGTGAAATAGCGTCCTTTCATGATGAATAGCACTGATATGAATTAAAATGTAGAAAGCACATTTAGCATTACATTTTAAAATGCAATAGCTCTCACCTCCCTGTTCACACAACTGCTGTGCTAAGGCATCCTTGAATATAACTTGGCCCCTGTGAGTAGCTGTAGCCCTGGAAATATAAAGAAACAATAATAAATAATGTGGTAAAATTATTTACATAAATAGATGGTCAAACCAAAGATGACTTTCTGGTTTTTCCCCCACTCCTGTTTTTTGGAAGAATAACTTGTTTATTTTTATTTTGCTTTAATTGATTTTGTTTATTTTATTTTGCTTTACCTGAACCAAAAAGATTCATCCAGTAGTAAAAAGGCACCAAGATATTCTATTCACCAGCACAGATCTCAGCAGAGGACACTAGGTTTTAGGTCACCACCTGGTTAAGTCTAAGCATGTTACAAAGTGGGGATGTGCAAAGCCTGGGAAGGGCTGCTATGGAGAGTAAGAGGAATAGTAGGTGAGAAATGTTTACAAAACAACCCTTATAAAATCCCTATCAGCTGAACAAGGGAGTGGTAGCGATATTAGTTCTGGAGAAAGTGACATTTATTTGCACTGCTCTTCAAAAGAAATGGATCTGCCAGAACAAAAGAGAATAAATGCAAAATTGAGTCTTTTAGATGCAATGGGTTAGATGCAAAGCCCACCCAGAGCTGCCATAATACTGATTGTCTGTCAGTGAAAAGCTCCTTCCTCAGGAGCTTTAATTTTCCTTTTGATCATGCATGAAAGTCTCATTGACATGAACTGGAGTTACACATGCAACTGGAGTTACTTTCCTCTCAGCAGTCCAGGGAGCCAATAGGTAGTTTAAGTTGTAAAATGCATTTTGTCACAGCCTGCAGATGCCCAATGCAGTTAATTGTTCAGTAGTACATCCAGTTCCCTGATATACTAGAATGGGAAGCAGATTAGGAGAAGGCATCACCTAAAGAAGGTGGAGAATGGGGTTGGAGTTCTTAATATCTGGTAAAGCAAGGAGAAAATCTCCTTTCCCATCCCTGTCAGCCCTTTGTGAGTGGAGAGCAGTGGAGTCCCAGATACTAGGACCAGGGTAATGGGCAGCCCCCCACCAGGTGGAACAGATTTCAAAAGAGAGATGATCTGCACAGAATGAGAGTTATTGCTGGATAGTTCCAAGATGTATTAATAAAACTGCAGTTTACTGAAACCACATTCCTGGTGCCTTATCTGTCTTCCTGCAGTGTTTGGAACAATACGTATGAGCTGGTTAAAACATTGTTAAAATGCAAATGCAATGAAAATATAGGTCCTAAGAATACTTCATGCAGACACTCTTTTAGGATTTCAAGCACTTTTTACAGTTGTGTGAAATATGGCATAACTAACAACATTTCTTTATTAGCACATGCTGCCTCTGTTATTGTGGCCCATTTGCCATACGGTATAAAGAAGACATAGAAAAGAACAACAAATACTTTATTTTGGCACATGAAAACAGCAAAGACTACTGAAAACTTACAAAAGTGGCGAGGAGTCCTGTGGCACCTTATAGACTAACCGAAGTGTTGGAGCATAAGCTTTCGTGGGCAAAGACCCACTTCGTCAGATGCTGCATCTGACGATGTGGGTCTTTGCCCACGAAAGCTTATGCTCCAACACTTCGGTTAGTCTATAAGGTGCTACAGGACTCCTCGCCGCTTTTGCAGATTCAGACTAACACGGCTACCCCTCTGATACTTGAAAACTTACAGACTCCTTTTAAAAACTTGAGCTAAAATACAGCAAGATTTCAACATTCTTATCCTGTGTACAGAACTCACACATTGTTTTTAAGTGCTCACAGTTGAGCTTATTAATATTTGAAGAGATTATTTATTATTTCGCTTACATTTATACACTTTCCCTCCCAGTGAAAAATGGGTTAAGAGATTAAAATGGTACCACATAAAGTATTTTGCAAATTAGAGAATATATGCTCTGCAACCTCCAGGAGCAATTGGGCAGCCTTCTTGAAAGGACCAGATGTGGGGAATGCAGTCAATAGGCTAAGAACATTCCAAAGCCAGCTGTTACTAAAACTCTAAAATAAAGAGATGTTTTACATATACTGTTAGTTGTGTGTTGTACATGTGACAAAATCAAGTTTCTTATGCTCCAGTGCACACATAGGAAAATGTCACAACAGAAGTGAGGCATTCTGTTCCTCAATCAAACCAACACATGGAGAGGTCTTTTCACAGATCCCTCAGAATGGAAACAACTATGCTAGGGGTTGGGTGAAACCTCTGTGATGGTGATGAGTAGAACAGCTGACTACATTCAGGATAAATTTAATAAGAAATCCAGCTCCTTTAAAGAATAGGTAATTGAAACAATAGGAAATACCAGTCAAAACACAGGCACATGGCAAGGTTGAGTAGGAGTTCAGCTATGCAGGTTGAGGGATTTTCCCTGACTTCTGAATGCAAATGCAGAAGGTAGGGTACTAGAGTACTGATGGATGTGTATGAGTGTACAGAGAGAAGCCACTGAAACATCACATATAAAGAAAAAGCAGCAAGGAAGCCCAAGAGACTGCTAAAAGAGCTTTCTCTAAGAAAAAGTTAAGAGAATTTGTGGGCAATACATTAGCTAAAATAAACTTGTGACTATGCACAATGAATCTGTCGCCTATTTTTTTTTATTCTTACTGTGTTCAGAGAAACAGGATTTTTTATTCTTTGTAAACAAACAGAATTGCCCCCAAAATCCCTGAGTCCATTATTCATTTCTTACCCTAATAGAAACAACTCCTAAATCCCTGAAAATTGGCAAAGTGCGCAGTTCAAAAGGGGTAAGAGAACCACTGAGGGACATTCTGGGGTACAGCCTACAGCCCCAGAAATAATACTGCCCCTTACTTGATAATGAAGGCATTGCACTAATTTTGTGCTGATCTGTCTGGGAAATCTGGCATTGGCCACTGTCAGAATACAGGATACTGGGCTAGACAGACTTTTGCTCGAACCCAGTATGACCGTTCTTATGTTCTCCCATTTCTGAACAGGAGTAATCTGCATCCCAGGGATGAATGGATGGTTCCATGAACATGAGGATCTTCCAGAATATGTGCTCATATTAACTCTATGTTTGTAATATGTACATGCACCAGTTCTGCAAGCTAGTATGTGGTGAGAAATATTTTGATGTGTAATTTGGGCCCTACCAAATTCACAGTGCATTTTGGTCAATTTCATGGTCATAAGGTTTTAAAAATCATAAATGTCATGGTCTTGGATATTTAAATCTGAAATTTCATGGTGTTGAAATCATGGGTGTCCCGACCCAAAAGTGAGTGTGTGTGTGTGTGTGGGGGGGGGCATTGCAAGGCTATTGTAGGGAGGTCATATTATTATCACCATTACCTCCATGTTGTTTCTGGGGTGTCTCTGCTTTTGGGGCTTTACAGGGCTAGAATGGCGGCTGCTGGCGGGAAACCCAGCTCTGAAGGCAGCTCCGTTGCTAGCAGCAGTGTAGAAAAGAGGGTGGCAGAGTATAGGTGGGATTGTCACTTTTGAGGGAAGGCAGGATAGAGTCCCCCATCCTGTACACAGGGCTTATATTTTTTGTTGTATACACTTACATTTAACTATATTAAAATGCATATGGTTTCTTTGTGCCCACTTTACCAAGTGATCTACATTGCTCCAGATCAGCGACATGTCCTCAGCATTATTTAGTACTTTCCCAATTTTGTGTCACTTTCATGAATGATCATTTTATTTTTTTAATCCAAGTCTCTGATAAGCATGTCAAATATTTTAGGGCCACAAACCTATCCCTGTGGGATCAAACTGGAAACACACCCACTTGATGGTGATTTGCCATTCACAATTACATTTTGAGACCTATCAGTTAGCTAGTTTTTAACCCATTTCATGTGTGTTATGTTCATTTTATATTGATCTAGTTTTGTGGCACCATGTCAAACACCTGACAGAAGTTTAAGTATATTATAGCAACACTATTCTCTTTATCGAGCAAACTTGTAATCTTGTAAAAAAGATAACAATTTAGTTTGACAGGATCTATTTTCTATTAATTCATGTTGATTTCATTAATAACATTACTCTCTGTAATTCTTTATTGACTGACTCCTATATAAGCCATTCCATTATCTTGACCAGGATTGATGTCAGGCTGATAGGACTGTATTGCCACATTTAATGGACATATTTACATGCTGTTTTTAATTGATTTAACTTAGGTCTTGTGGAGATTATAGCTCATTATGAACATATGGAAGCATTTAAAGCCTTTCACCTCTTGATCACTATTGTGAATAGATTTAAAAAAGTTGTTCTCATTGAATAGAAGTTTGGTAGCCCTAAATAATACCAGTTCCAGCTCCCACAAATTCACTGCCATGTTTTGTACTGGACTGAATGCTCACTAGGGCAGAGATTGTTTTTAATTGTGTTTGCACTGTGCTTATCACAATTAAAATATTAAAGATAAAAGGAGGGAATCAGGCCTGACTCTTCTGGAGTTGGGGACTGGTTCTAATGACAGCTCTGTGTCATTTGATCTTGCCTCCTCTTCTCCCACATTTAATGAATAAGGTATAGGAGGGGGTTGCCAGAGTGCATGGCACTTTGCCTGACCTTCAGCCAACAAAACGATTCCTATGAAACTATGGCAGGTGGCATAATTTGGACCAGCCCTAAATTGTTCTAAATATGGCAGGGGCTGTTTTGGTCCCCAGCTGTATCAGGATCAGGGCAGACTGATTTAATCACCAAATGGAAAACCTTGATTTAAATAACAAATTTTAAATCAACTTTTCCATTTGTATTTCACTTATTTTCTAAAGAAAAGTGCATTCTCATTGGTTATAACCATTACAATTTTTTATTTACAACAAAATAGAACTTTTACACTAGATTTAGTATACCTTTTTGCTGTCTAAGAGGTTAAGTATGTATTTTTGTTTGAGTAATTATATAAGTTTAATATTTTTCAGATGCTTATTAATTGTACATTTTTAGTATGTTGGAAAATGCTGAATGCCATGGTGTTTATGTGCTAGATAATTAACTTTATGCTCATGATTTGTGTCAAGGACCATTAGGATAGTAACACAGTATAACACACTTTAATTAAAAACACAAAACAGCATATGACATTAATTTTTATTAAACTAAACAACTCTAATGTTTTGGATACAGAAATTTCTTCTATCATAATATGTTTTACATTTGAAACTACACAATTTATTAAAGGAACAAGCTGAATTAAATGCAGTCAGTGAATTAACTGATTAGTTTGGGTCAGCCTGGGAAAATTTTCAAATATGCCTAAATGAAGGCAACTGAAGATTAAATTCCTCTTCATGAAATGTATTGAAAATGAGTCAATAGTCTCCTAAGTTACTTAGATGGTCTCTCAATTTTTAAAGCTAGTATATATCACCCTTTCCTTCCTTGTTTTCATGCATAGACTGAGGGTATGTCTACACTCCAAAGTTTTTTTTGAAAAACATCCATTTTTCTGAAAAAACTTCAATTATGTCCACACTGCAATCGTGTTCTTCTGAAAGAAAATCAAAAGAACAGAAGGGTTTTTCCGATATTGGTAATCCTCATTCTATGAGGAAGAAGCCTTTTTCCGAAAGAGCTCTTTTGGTCTAGGTCTACACTACAGTTTTTTTTTCTGGAAAAAGCTACGCAAAATGTACTCTGCATTTTGCGTAGCTTTTTCCCATTTTTTTTTCCAGAAGAGGCTTTTCCAAAATTTGGCCCGTCTACACTGGGCCAATTTTGGAAAATCCCCCTCTTTCAGAAGATCCCTTCTTCCTCATAGAATGAGGAAGACAGGGCTTCCAAAAAAGCATTTTTGCACTTCTGCAAAAAGAAGCAGAAGAGCAAACGTGTTCCCTGGATGTGGCGGAGTTTTTCCGGGATACCTCCATCCTGGAAACAACTCACAGTGTAGACGTACCTTTGGAAAAAGGCATGTGTGGACAGGGAAGAGGGAGTTCTTTTGAAAGAAGAGGAAAGAGGAAAAAGCACAGGTCCATTCATAGTAATCACAGCTGAAATGCGAGATAGTGTCCATTCAGTGTGGACGCTATCTTTCGAAAAAGGAGATCACTTTTTTGATGTGCTTTTGCAGTGTGGATGTTCTCTTTCAGAAGAAGTTTTTCCAGAAGATCTCTTTTGGAAAGCTTCTTCCGAAACAAGCCTGCAGTCTAGACATAGACTCAGAAAGAGAGAGAAACAAGTTTTCCTGCTTTTTTTCAACTCCTAATTGATTTCTCATTTCTGAATGAATTAGTCCAAATTAAGAAAATATTCTTCCAGTGCCCGCAGAAGAGGCTGCTCCTTTCAAAAACTGGTTTAGCACTTCAACAAACTTTGGTTCTAAGTGATGAGCTAGTGACTTCCACCAGTTCAAAGTATGACTTTCTTTAAATTATCATCATAAATGCACTGTTTTCATAGTTCACCTCCAGCCTTGAAATTATGGCTTGAGTGACTGCTGGCTGGTTATAAGAGGCCCATGTCATAGCATTATTTTCTTAAGCAGTTAGGCATCTCTCCTGGTACTTCAGGTTAAGGATATCAACACTTAGCCAGCATCTGAACAAAAACATTTCATGGATGGGCTGTTATATTAAAAAAGCTGAATTACATCAAAAGCTGAGTATCAGACACTTATAGCCCACTCTACTAGCCTCATTTAGCCTGAACACTTTAATTGACAAGGTTTTTTTCCCCTCCCCCATACCGCTCTTTTTCTGTTTTATATTTGTCCTGTGCCTCTTGCTCCATATTTGTCATCTGAACAAGAGGGTTGTGCACATGAAAGCTCATGATACTATCTATATTTTTTGTTAGTGTCCAAGGGTATGTCTACATTAGGCTATTTCAAAGTAAGTAAACTCAACTTAACTCCTGAAACAACAAAATCTAAATAGCGTGTCCTCACTATGGGGAAGCCTCTAAATTAGTCCAAGGCAGTCTCTGTTAATACGGATGCACTACCTCAACTTAGAGCCCCAGGAAACACTAGAGAGCAATTAGTTTGAATTACTCCGGGGAGTAGTTATTTTGAAATAGTGGCACTGGAGCATCCATACTACCACTATTTTGAAATAACCATTTCAAAATTAGTGTTATTCCTCAAGAAAAGCAGAACAGATTTTGAAATAAGCGGCCTGTTATTTCAAAATAACAGGCTTTGTAGTGTGGATGCTCCACTTATTAATTCGACCTAAGGAGCGTTATTTCAAAATAAAGCCCTTATAAGATACTGGAGAGATCAGTATGTTTTCATGAGCTGAACAGAAAGTTTCTAA
The DNA here is from genome assembly GCA_019425775.1 of Rafetus swinhoei. Lineage (NCBI taxonomy): Eukaryota > Metazoa > Chordata > Testudines > Trionychidae > Rafetus > Rafetus swinhoei. The sequence continues at coordinate 325,159,184 of CM033437.1, read as the reverse complement.
AGTGTATGGAATCATAAATACAGGTTGAGCCTCTCTAGCCCAGCACCCTCAGGACCTGACTGGTTCCAAACAAGAGAAATTTCTGGACCATGGGACATCAATATTGTCTAGCAGCATTACCAACACTTCCATTGCTTACTGAGCTGTGAGAGGACATTTAGTGGTAAGTTAGAGTTAAATAACAGCACAGAACACTGAGAGGTACGACTGGTAGCTGTAAAAGAAAAACTTTTATAGGACTGTGGGAAACTTGGCCACACCCATGAAAAGTGGACATCCAGCTAACTAAAATGATTCCGGATGACGGATGTTTCCAGACCAGAGAGTTCTAGACTAAAGAGGTTCAACCTGTATTAATAGTTTGAGAACTAAGCCAAGCAGAGTTCAGTACGGAGAAGCTATAAAAAAGGATAAGGGTACTAGTTAGGTGCGCTTAACCTGAAGAAATACATGATAGTGTCTCCTGGAGTCAAGGCCAGATCCCAGTGCCTCTGTTGACTCTGCCAGTTTATTGAATGATTAGCACAGGCCCTGGTCTCCTCACAGGATCAAACCACCTTTTGTGCCATATTTATAAAGTTTAACCTCAAAAGCTAGATGTTTTCCCCTTGATTCTTTATGTAGAAAAGTAGTCCCTTTTACTCAAAGCTTCAGATAGAGGCTTAAGGAGTCAGCAAAATTATTTTTTATTTAAATGTTTTAAGAGATTTTAATAAATTTAAGCCATAATATATTTTGTATTAAATTCAGATTTTATTTTAAATCAGTTTATTGTTTTAAGAAACTTGCTATAATTTACATAACAATCAAAATCTGATTTAAATAAAAATCCAATTGTTTTGATGCCCCCTGCCCCAATCATCGACTTTTTATCCCCCTTGCCTTGGATCAACAGAAGAGAATGGTCATTTAGAACTACCTTTCCCCATGCCTCTCTGTCAAGCTCTACGAAACATAAATTCAGCACAGCAGAGGACTGAGCCCTTGAATTTGGGGTTGTGCGTTAGTCTAGATTTTTTTTTTTTAAAGATAATGATGATTTAAATAGTAGGGATTTATATACTGAGGAATTCCAAAGACTTCAAGAATAATCTAAGACCTTAATTCTGCAACCACACACGAGTATCTTTATATGAATAAGTATCTGATTAGTGCTATAAATGTATAGCCTTAAGGGACCATTCATATGCATAAAGTTACTCACACATTTGCAGGATTTGGGCCTTAAAGGGACATACAAGTATTATGTCCGCCTCCAAAGTAATGGAGTCATGATATACCAACACTACACAACAATTTGGAGCAGAAAACAAAGATGAATATCATATTTAAATGTGCATGTTTGTGAGAGAAAGTCTAGGTTCTCTGATTTTTCATGCTAAAAAAATCTATGATTTCTGAGAGGTTCTAAATGAAATTGGTTCACTGAATGTTATCAAGTTAAAACCTGCTCTGCATGCTAGATAAGAGAGAAAAAAGAACACTTAGAACTCCATAATAAAGACCAGTGCTAGGCAGTGTTCCCTCTAAGATTTTTCAACCATGAGCAGAGTGAGTTTTCACTTGTGCACCAATGTTGAGGTCATGTGCACTGGTTTGGATGTGTGCCACCATGGCACCCAATTTATTAACACACACATGTTGCCGGTCACTGGAGAAGACACCCCCCACCATGTGGCAGCCCTGGCCACTGGAGCAGGCCTCCCCCCACCATGCGGCTGTGTCAGTTCCTGGCCCCCTGCCCAAGTGGCTCCCTTACCACTCCGTCTCAGCTGACCCCTCCCGCCAAAGCAGCTGCCTGCCTTGTAAGTGCTGCTACGCGGCTCTCCAGAGGAGATGGGTGTGGGAAGAATTTTTTGTGCACGGCACACACCTTAGCGGGAACAATGATAGTAGGGGCTACAAAAGGGGAGGTAATGGATTCTGTGATACTTCTGGCCATTGTCAGAGTAAAAACAGCATTTGTGCGGAGCTGCCACTCTTGTTGCTTTAACAGAGTCTGAGGTAGGAAAGCAGCTCTGAAGAATAAGTGTCAGTGTTTTTCTCCATCCACATTCATGCACTGCTGCAGGGCTGAGCCTGAAGGCACTGGGAGAGCACTGTTAAAAGGTTTTAAATTATTACTTATATCAATTGTTCTAAACATTTTCTACTTGGAAATAGACTTCAAGCATTTTAAATATCAATTTGTGACTTTGGTCTTTTGTTCCCCCATGACTGTGTCCTTTTCCTATGATTTATCATGCAAAACCATCAATGCTAACAACATTCAGCTGAAACTACAAAAGGAAATTGGGCAAGCAAAATGTAATTACCCCAGGTGGGAATTGGACTAGGAAACTGAGATTAACCCCCTAGTCATAAAGCTTGTCTAAAAGATGAAAATGGATTTGGGTAGGCATTAAAATGGTCTATAAATATTTGATAGCTGCAAACACCATGGACCAAATTATGACAGCACAAACCAAGTCACTCATGGAAGAGGGCCCATTGAAGTCACATGACCCAAATTACAAATGATGTGTCAGATGGTGCGACAGACTTGCTTGCATTTATGTAGACTTCTTTATACACAAGTAGAGTGGGATGCAAGAGTGAATATGAGATACAACATTTTAAGTATCACTTCTGAATTTGTCTGAGTGGGATGACTCACTTGAGTAATGTTACTGTAATTGGAAACCAGGGAGAGAGAGATTTATTTGGTGTGATTCACAAAAGTATAACCTGGAGTAACTGAGAGGAAGCTGAGAAAAGGGACATTTAGACTGAATATCAAGAAAAACTTGTTTGGAAGTACTGTAGTTAAAGCTCCTTTGTTTGAGATTTATAAAACAAAATTATGACAAGCACTAAAAATGAACTGTAGTGACCAATCCCACAATGCCAGACAGATTGACTGAATGACCTTATAGGACTTTTTTAGCTCTAACCTCTGTTTTTCTAAGATATTCCCGTGAAAGCAGCATAGGAGCTTTCTTTTATGTCTCATCTGACAGGCGTTATCTTCAGCAGCTGTGTGCCCACGTCTCATGCTGGGGCATTAGTTCAACAATAAGGCAGAGGAAAGAGCATCACCTACTGAATTCTCAGCTACATTTTCTGAAGCTCTCAGAGGAGTAGTCATGTTAATCTGTAACTGAAAATACTTAAAAAACAAACAAACAAAGGGTCCTGCAGCACCTTAGAGACTAACAAAAAATGTAGAATCCTGAAGAAATGTAGATAGTATCATGAGTTTTTGTGGGTACAACTCAATTCTTCAGATGAATGGAGCAAGGGGTCCAGAGGTATAAATACATAGCAAAAAAAGAGGAGAGATAGGAAAGGAAAGGGGGAAGGGGGAACCTTGTCAATTAAATTGTCCATGCTAAATGAGTCAGATAGAGTGGGCTGTAAGTGCCAGATATTTAGCTTTTGATGTCATTTGGGTGTTGACTATAATGGCCCATTCAGTTCAGATCTTTGTTCAGTCCTTGGTTAAATGTGTCAAAATTTGGCAAGTTCCACAATTTCTCTCTCTAGCTGGTTTCTGAAATTTGCTTTGTAAGAGGATGATCACTTTTAGATCCATTAATGAGTGCCCGAGCAAGTTAAAATGTTCCCCAACAGGTTTCTGTGCATGACCATTTTGAATATCTGATTTGTGTCCATTAATCCTTTGTCGTAGAGACTGTCTAGTTTGGCCAATATTGATTGCAGGGGTAGGTTCCTGGAGCAAATCCAGTTGTACCTTAGGGCCTGGCTCTTATGTTTTCTGCCTTGCTCAGATTTTATTACTGAGATATAAAGGTGTCCCAGCATTCACTTGTGCTGGTAAATTTCTTTTTATTCATTAGTTTTAGAAATAATTACATACAACACGCTTTTACCTAAATTACCACTAAGAAAGATGAAAAATTAAGGAGCTGATGACTGGATGGTATTCACAGTTAGGGTATGTCTACACTTGCTCCCTAGTCTGAACTAGGGATGCAAATGTAGCATACTAAAGTTGATAATGAAGCACAGGATTTAAATATCCCGCGCTTGATTAGCATATTCGCATCCAGTCACCATTTTAAAAATCCACTAGTCCGAATTAACTCGCCACATGTAGATGCGGTATTTCGAAAGAAACCCCTTCCCTCGGATTAACTGTTACTCCTTGTGCAGTGAGACAGGGATTGCTTGGTGGCAACAGCCCCTGTCTGCGGTGGGGGGGAGGGACAGCTCCCCACTGGGCCTCCTGTGCACAGGGGCTGCTTTGCAGCAGTGTCCGCTATCCCCCCACTGCCTTTTAAGCTGGCTCCCCCCAGCACCGGCTCCTGTTTCCCGCTCATAGTGGGGGATGTCATAGAGAACATGGAATGAGTGGGGACTGCTTGAGTCCCTGCTCACGCCATGCTCCCTGCAGCATTTCTGCTTTTGAAATGTGCAAGAACCCTTGAAGCAGTCCTCGCTCATGCCATTTCCCCCTGTGCCTCTGCCTCCCCTGATCCCTGCAGAGACGTGCTGGGGGGAACCGGTTCCCCCCAATACTGGCTCCTGCTCCCACCCCCCTTGCTGCCTCTCTCTGATAGAGGCAGCAAACAGGAGAAGCAACTAGTTGAGCTGACTATTGGGGGAAGCAACTAGTTGACTAGTCACTTACATCCTTACTCCCAAGCCCACCTATTAGCTCCTTCCTCCCATCTCTGCCTCCCTGGGGGCCTTTCCTAGTCCCTCCTTGAGCCTGGCTCAGAATGTTGGAGCTAAGCCCAACCAATCTAGCAGAACAGAAATCTCTGAGGGGTGAGTGTGGGTTGGGCATTATCTGCAACTCCTCCAGCCTGTGGGGCAGGATTCATCCTGCTTTAGGTACTGGGAATGTTGGGAGACATGTATTCAACACTAAGAAGTCAGCTTATATGTCGTTTGAATCATCACAATGCTCATGCTTTCTTAGATATCTGCACTAGGGCCTTGATCCTGCAAAATGCTGAAAATTGGACCTCTGTGAATAAAATTGGATCTGTGACTTTTTTGTTTGGAAATTGAAATATATATAACAAAAATAATTTTGGATTTTAAAAATTTTTCTGGCAGAACAAAATTTTAAAATATTTTTAGGTTAAACAAAACATTTTCTTTGCTCCAAAATGAAGTGTTTCGTTTACTTTTTTCAGGTTTTATTAGCTTTTAAAATTAAATTGAGTGAAATTCTGAATCATCTTTCTGAAATAAAAATGAAAATATTTTGTTTTGAAAATGCTAAAGTGAACCATTTTAACATTTCTTTCCATTTAAAATTTTTTTTACTTGATTGACACATTCTGCCAAAATTGACCTAAATTCACAAACTGTTTTGGTCAACCCAAATCATTTTTAGCAAAAATAATGATTTGCACAAAATTTTTCACCCAAGTCTACTGAGAACCTTTAAGTTCCATTGAAATCAAGTCTGAAATGCACATTGATCCATTAAGGGATACATTTTTAAATAATGAAAATATTTTGTTGATAGTTATATTAACCATAATATATGTTTTAACACAACTACATGTTTCTTGCACAAGTGTTTAGTGAAGCACAGCATGTCAGCAAACAAATAGTAATAAATCTTCCAAGGCTGCTCTGAGTCGTATTTGGACATGATGCCCTCTGGCCTACCCTTCATGGGCCTAACACCACTAGAGTAAGGAGGCTCCCACTGACTTCAGTGAGCTTTGGATCAGACTCCATATGCAAATAAATTAATATTTTTATTTTTTTATATAATAAACAGAACATCCCCCCCCCCCCAGTGATCCAATATCTAGACAAAAACAAATATCGCTCCACTGCCAGAGACTTAATCTGTCTAAAGCTTTGTTCCACTTTAAAGCAAATTCTATCCATAAAAGGTTAAGTTAAAACAGGTATTTTCTATTTAGGGATGGATCTAAAGATGTTTACCGGTTGCAAAGAAGAAAAATAAGCTTTTTTTTTTAAAACCTAGATATCACTATGGAAAACAAATGCCAGTTCAATTGCTTTGAAATTTTTAAGCTTGTTGTGAGTGTGTGTGGGAGAACGAGAGAGACTGCATTAGAGACTTCTTTAGCTAAGACTAGTTTGGCATTAATAAAATATGCATGAGTATGGTGGTCTCTCTTGCAAACACTTACACTGTGCTTGGGATTAAGAACCTATGGGTAGATAGATTGAGACAGAAAAACCCTACTAACTTTACAAGATGGCTATAAGTCTACATACCTTATAACGTATGACCTGGATGGGGCAAGCTCAGGTGGAGCCTTGTTTCATTCAGTAGGCTCAGGGACATCCTTACCATAAGCAGAATATGCAGCTGCTTAGGGTACCCGAAAATTTGGGGCACCACTGGGTCTTTATGTCTCCCCACTCTTCCTATCCTTGTTCTGTGGCTCTGCTTCCTCCAGAGAAGATCAAATTAACTTAAAATTGAAAAAGCCTGCCATACCTATTAGCAGAATACTGAACCTGTGAAAGAGCCATTAAGTTGTAATGAAGCCCTTTAACAGGCATTTGCCAACCCCAGGAATTTACTGTGTTAGTTTAAGGGCCTTAGTTTAAAATTTGCTTTAAAATATTCAATTTAAAAATCACGTCACTAAAAAATCATCATCCATCCCCCACCCCCACCCAAGGCTGCCATTGGGCATAGGCGCACCAGTTTCATAGTACTGCATAGGGCCCACACATCCTAAGGATGTCCCTGAATGTGCTCACATGTAAATGTGCGTTTTTAAAAAGAGACATCTTTAAAATACACTCTGAATGAGGCACTTTTAAAGTGTGGATTGGCCCATGCAACAGTTCCATGTATTGGACTGATTTGTACATTGTAGAATGTGTGCATGGTCCAGTACACAATTACAAAAATACATTGCTTCAGAATGTTAGTGAGCCATTCTTAAAATAGTGATATAAAGAAACATTTATTGGTGCCAACTGTGATTTTTCATAACTGAGTTAAATCAAATCCAGTGTTCACCATTATATTACAAAGTACTTCTCCTCCATGACAACTATTTCCTTGCCTAACTTCAATTTTCAACCGCTGCCGTTTTGAAGCTAGAGTTATTCAAAAAGGTTGCTTTTTTAAATGGGGAAAGTTGGTTGGTTTTTTTTTTTTTTTGCTTTTGCCTAGCCTCAAATGGCAAAAGGATTCCTCAAAATATCCACTCGACGATCATCTCTAGAGAAAGACAAAGCCTATAAAAATGTCAGTCCAATAGCTAACTGTTTTAGAAAGTTGAGTAACTGAAAATATAGGCTTAGAAAGGAAATGCCTTAGAAACTAAGTAAGAGTACAGCTCCAGCTCACCACCAACAATACTAACATTTTGTTAGTGTACCAAACACTGTCATTAAAGTGTTTAGTTAAAGCTACCCGGCCCTTTCCATTACAGCCTATAGTTTTCAGTTTTTGACTCTGACTATCTTTAACCATTTTGGTTGAATTTTTTCCTATTTTATCTCTGTCTCAGGTTTAATTCATTAGAATGTTTAAACAAAAATGATACACCCATTTCTAAGAGTAAAGTCAATGAAAAATACATAGGGTTGCCAATGATAAATGTCTTGTATCGTCTATTTAGTGTCCCTAGTGTTCTGTGATTTGGTGTAGAAAGTTACAGTGAGATTCCACATATGTTCAAGTGCTATCCAGAATAGGGATGTATTAGCATACATGTTTAAGTGCTTTCCTAAATCAAGACCTAAATGAGGCAAGTGTCCTAAAGTACAAAAAACAATGTGATGTGTAAATAAAAACTGCAACGTAATACATACCTAGTACAGGACAGGACAGAATAAAGGTTGCACAGACAGCCTTAGTACTGATACTTACTAATTTATTAGTGCTTGAATTTGCAATCTTAACTATATTCTTTTAACAGATGGGTTTGATTGGTTAGTTGGTGGAGAGTTTTTTGGGGGGGGGAGGCTGTTTTGTTTTTTGAGGGGATATGAGCAGAAAGCAGAGGTAGAGTAGAATATTGAATATGCAATATAATAGAGGGAAGGAAGTGGAAATTGTATAAAGGTACACATCCCTTCTCCTCAATAACCCCTATAATGAAGATGATATTTCTCTACTATACAATCATATGTACTGATTAGAAACTACTTTTCTGTTTTCTGTAAACAGATTACAAGAGAGAATTTTTGACAAAGCTCACTCATCCAATTACAGGAATTCTAGTATTTTTGTGTATTTTGCAGTAAATATGACTAAAAGAAAGCAAAATCTATTTTTCTATGCTTTAAAAAAGGGTTATTATAATGGCATCTGCCATGTCAGTCAGTTCATATAAATAATAGAACAAACATCCATTGTCTCTCCGCTGAAACTGTGCCAACAACAAGGTCTACCTTTTCCAGTTGGGAAATCATGTTTGTAGGCTCTGTAGTCTATCAGTTGTATCTGGAATATTGATTCTATATAAGGGCTGCATACAGTATAGAGTTTAGATTTCTAATGTAATGAGTATTACAAAGCTATATTTATTTATAATTTAAATGATTCTATTGAATTTCTTTCGAATTTAAAAAAGCAAAAACAGATTTACTAAATTGTGATTCTAGGTACACCACTGACAGCCTCCCACAGCCTACATTTAATTGAGAATACTCAGATAATACTTTCATATCATTCAGGACAAAAATCTTTGGTATTTCCTGTATCATAGTAATAAGCATATTAATATTTACTAAGCACTTAATGCCTGGCATCTTGAAATCAATGTACAAGCATTAACTAAACAGATTTGTCATTATGTAACTATTTTATTTGCCTGCACTGTAAATAAAACATTTTACTTAAAATGATGTACCAATCACATGGTCTGAAGTTTGCAAAACTGGTAAGATTGTAGATGTCAGATCATCTTAATATATGAAAGAAATTTTACACAATTGTGTCTAATTAGGTTAATCAACATTCTGACAACTGCTTTTTATCCACCACTTCATTAAATGTGACACTTTGCAGACATACTTTAGCTGTTTGTAACATGGCTTTGCTATGTGGTTGAGATTATGCCAATACATTCTATCATGGAGCTGTCAGTCATAAGTCAGCGAGTGTTTGGAAGATTCTCTACGTTTAAGGATCCGGAGTTACACTCAGGTTATTTCGAACTGATGACACGTTTTCTACACAACTTCTTACAAAATCAGTATACACAGACATCACATATGACTAAAGGATAAATGAAAAGGCGTTATGGGGTTTCAAGCAATACATAAAAAGCATGTTAATTAAAGCAAAATCTGCAATGCTAAACTAGAACCTATAGTTAAGACAAGTTGGGCTTCATGAAATAGTGAATGCCATCTTTGGAGTCCACTGCTCCTGAGCCCTCTGTTCTCCTATCAGCTTCCGAGCTCAGATTAGACCAGCCCAGTACTTTTTTTGTGACGGTACACACCGGTACAGCGTACCGGCACCTTTTTTGTGAGCACTTGCGCTGCTTTCCCCCGGCACAGCCCCTGGCCCTGGGAGCACTTGCGCCATGGTGCGTGGCTTAGCTGGGCTGGCAGAAGGGGCTGAAAAGCAGCATGCGGCTCTACTGTTGGAGCGGAAAAGTAGCACATGGCTCAGCTGGGCTGTGCGGGTGGAAAAATGGTGCACGGCTCAGCTGGGCTGGGGGGTGCAGAAAAGCGGCGGGTGGCTCAGCTGGGCTGGGGGGTGCAGAAAAGCGGCGGACGGCTCAGCTGGGCTGGGGGGTGGGTGGCTCAGCTGGGCTGGGGGAGGTGAAAAGCAACAGGTGGCTCGCTGGGCTGGGGCTCAGTGAACCAACACTAGAGGTGTGGAGGGGGTGGTTGCCCCCGGGCCCCACACTAGTTGGGGTGACTCCGGAGCGCACGCCGCACAGGCCCACGTGACGCATAGAGCAGAGAGCCGGGAGTTGGGCCACGTGCTGCCTCCCTGTACACACTGCGAGCTGAGGCAGCCGGGCCAGCACCGGAGCAGCCACTTTAAAGGCAGGATTACCTTCCCTGTCCTGTCCCTCCGGTGCCTGGCTCTACGGGAGGGAAATTTGGTTGGGGGGGGCGTTGGGGGTGCCTGGCTCTGGGGGAGTGGTGGGAGCATTGGGATGGGGGAACTCGGTGCCAGGCTCTGGGGAAGTGGTGGTTGTATTGGAATGGGGGGGGGCTTGAGGGTGGGGTCGGTTTTGGTCCTGGCAGTGCTTTTTTTGTGACGGTACACCCCTATTTTCCCTGAATACCGTAAATGAATGGCATTCCCCTCGGGTGTACCGGCACCTATTGGCATTTATTTTCCTGGGGCGGCTTGGCTCCTGACAGAAGGTCGCTCGAGATACGCAGGTATCATGATTTTTACGTAAAACCCAATTCAACATTAGTTATACATTATGCAGCTGGGATCTGCATAATACTCAAGCCACAAGCATAAAAAGAAAACTAAAACCTGCAGCTTCTGTTCAGCCTAAAATCAGAAAATTACCCATCAAACATTACTGCTGAAACTAGACAGCCTTTTAGTTCACCCCATATAAAACCACTCTCAGCTTTCTAAGACTTCCTTGAACATTAAAATATTGATATTGCAGTATGAGATTTCTTTGTTCTCTTTCCTTGCTTAGAGATGGTTTAGCTGCATTTCAAATTTATGGGCTTCTGTAAAATTTATACAATTCAATAAAAAGAAATTTAGGGAAGACTCTGTGTTTGACATTTATTGATGAAACTTTACCCTCTGTTAATCCAGGCAAAAATTACAGTTCCTGTTTGCCTCCAGCATATTGAAAATACAGTGGATTTCTTGACATCGTGAAGGGTTACTAATCATAGAAAGGTTAGTTATTTCTTGTCCATTTTTAATATTTCAGCTGGGCTTATGTACTGGAAGAAAAATATATAGCCCTGAAGAATAGAGTTGGTGAAGTGACATATTGTACAGGAAGTAAAATTAATTACATTAGCCAATGAAAGAATAACAAATGTGTTAAGTATTATATATTGGTCCAAAGTATTAATATGCTATGGGACACTGTTCTTTTAGAAGTGAGATTTTTCATTGCGGAATTTACAAAGTCCAGAATGTAAAACTTATAACAATCACCTTGTACAAATTCTGTGGAGAAGTGACTTTTCCATTATTGCTTTGAAGCACAAACTAGCAATTAAATCCCTTATATTACCAACTATTTTGAAGTGTAATACATAGGTTCAGGAACAAGTAACATAAAAATAACTAATCATAAACACATTTGCCTTGGGGTTTTTAATGTATTAATCAACCTTATTTTATACAGTAAACACCCTTGGAGGTTACTTGTACCTGCATTTAAAAAAAATGGAAAAACTGAGAGAAAGAGCCATTGGCAGTTAAATTTTCAGAAGTGATCACTAATTTTAGGTGAGTCCAGTTTTAAGTGCTCAATTGGGGACATCCCTCTCCACCCACCCCACCTTCACCCAGATGGGGCATGACTTTCACTGTCACTGAGGACTCACAACTCCAAAAATGTTAATGGAAGCTGAAAATATTCAGCACCTATGAAACTCAGGACCTATGTGTCCAACTTACTGCACATTTAAAAAAAACTCTACCTTGCTGAGTGTTGACAAATAGTAATAATATAGTAGAAATAATTTCCAGTCTAGCAGTAATTAGGTTTTTTTGGGTGTACCCACAATTTTGTCCATTTAGATGCCTAAAATGTATTTATATTTCACATACCAGTGTTTGCATGTGCTGGATTTTGAAAATGTAGCCCTGTGCTCTCATCAATACCTTTATGCAGACAGGAATTTGGGTATCAAAATGTATTTACTTGATAATGGAAATGTTAGCAAGGATACCAGGATTATTGTAGACTAAAAATGCTATGTCATCTCTAACTTCCATCTGGTCACCACACAGAGGCAGACAGGGTTACAATTTCACAACTCATTTGGACAGCACTTTTCCCTTTCAACACCATGCTGTTTTGCCAATACTGACTTAGACCCCACGTTCTTCTATGGGACATGAACCAATGACTATCTGACCCAGAAATGAGAGCTATCAAACAAGTATGCTGTGCCTTATTAAATATTCACTGTGGCTATACAAAACCAAAAACCCTCTCACCAAAATATTCAGGTCTGTTTTTAAGCATATCATAAAATATTAATGAATAGAATCAACAGATACAGTCTATCCTTGAAAAAATCAAATTGGATTAAAATAAGAGGAAATATCTTGATTTAAGGTACACATAAAATAGATGGTTGGTTTCAGCTCATTACTACAAATTCTTATTTTATTTGAGCATAGATTTGTGTTAAAATATTTTAGCAGTGTGACCAATGCTGGAAAAACCTGTTGATAATGTATGTCAGACCCAACATTGTCCTGTTTTCCAGAACAGCGGAAGCAAGCAGTGTTAACAAACATGCAGTCAGCTTCCCACTCTTCATTTATTTCTTATGGTGTGTATACACAGCAGGGCTTAACTCGAAATAAGCTATGCAAATTGAGCTACGTCAATTGTGTAGATTATTTCAAAATAGCTTATTCTGAAGTTGGGAGCATCTACATAGCACTTATTTCGAAGTAGAGCACTCTTCCTCTGACTTCCCTTACTCCTTGTACAATGAGGGTTACAGGAGTCGGAGTAAGAAGTCCTCCAGGTTGACAGTATTTCGACATTTTTTTGAAATAACTGCCTGCTGTGTAGACATGGACTAAGTTATTTCGAAATAACGCTAGTTATTTTGAAATAATGTTGCTATGTAGGCGTACCCCTAATGACAGAGTCTTGCTACAAGGAATGCACTGGAAATCTGGGTCCAGTAAAGCTGGAAAAAAGGTGAACTTTTATCATACGCACAAAAATATCATCCTGTTAAAACTGAAATATTGTTGAGGATCTTAAATTAATTTATCTGAAAATCCTCAAATACAAAGTATTTGAAAGAAGACATCTATCAGAGACATATTTTACAAGGAGATGTATATACCAGCCAAGAGCTGGCTGATGATGTATATGGAAATATATGCGTAATTATATTTATAACAGTAATAATTAAGTTATAAAATGAATTCTGGGTAACTTTTGTGATAAACCCTAATTTTTATTTAACACTCAAATTCTGGTGGACTTTGCAGGTCGCTAGTTTCAGGACTTTAGATCCAAGAATGCATGAAGGAAACACCAGAAAAAGGGGCTGGATTCATCCTGGTGTTCTGCCATCCTGAACTGACGGAACCAAGGTTCTAGCACCTTGGGGGTAGAAAGTCCTTCTGGGGAGGGTATGCAAGATCACAAGCTGCCCACAAACCATTTGCCATCAGAGCTTAACGCCAGCTGGGCAAGCTCAGGAGTGAGAGAGCAGGGACTGGCCTTCAGATATTTTGACTCAGTGGAGCTCCTGGGCACTCTCCTTTTGCACGGGGAACTCCAGAGCACGTTGCTCAACCTTTTTGATACCAGGGACGACCAGTGACTGGCATCAGTCCATGGAGAAACACTGGCAAACACTGGCATTAGTCACTGAAAAACACTGATCTAGAGCCCTGACTGGATTTTAAAGCAGCAGTCTCCAGGCATCATTCCCCATAAAGGGAAACAATATCACCACCTGTTCTCCTTGAGGTGACGCCTTCCTTCTGATGCACCTGTATTGAATCTAGCTGGATATCTACATATCTTATGGAAGGACTCAAAAACTGACTTGACTTAGGTAAAATTCCAGAAGGTGGCCAGAACACACGACAAATATTTTCTGGTTTAAACACTGGCACATCCAATGTCCTTCTCTAAAGAAAGTGACATGTTTGCCTGACATATGCTCTGAAATCTTGAAAAATTAGAGTGACCATGATATCTCACACAGCAGGGCACCTCACCCAATTATACATGCATATAACTGAGAATAACAAATTTTGAATAAAAGCCTTGAAAAAAATTGGATGAATAGCAGCCAGCTCTTAAATGGCACAAGCATACAGAATCTAGATACAATTACAAGTTCAGAAGTAGACAGGAAAAAATTGTGGATGACATCTAACACCAAAGCTGCAAAAACAGCAATGACTAAGTCATTGCTACACACTTGTTTAGGATATACCAAGAACAGAGCCAGATTTTGTTCATCAGCAAGTATTAGCCCTGACATGCTGTACAATCAAAGGGAGCGTGAAAAACAATCTGTCAACAAAAAAAAAGTAAAAAAGCACCGTAATATGCGGCTATTGACCAGTGAACCCTGTAGCTCACAGGTTACCCATTTTCCATGGATCCCTCAATAGAAAAAGTTTATAATGTGTATTGTTCTGATGTCCCCATGCAGCATGTATTGCTTTGATGTCCCCATGTAGTAGTCCCCTACTCCTTTTTCTTGTTACTCACGTATTATTTTGTTATGACCTCAGACTGATCCTTTGCATTTGAAACTGCAGACCTGATACATATATTGTGTATTTATAATATTCAAAAGACACACATTTTTTAACTTCACAATTTACAAAAGCTAACATCGGATATATAATATATATATATAATATAAATGAGCTCTGTGAAACCTTATTATGAGTTGGGCTATCACCCCCATTGAGAATGACAGGAGCGAGCTCATCTTTCACTTAATATAACTAAATAAAAGACCCATCTAAGATGTGTGTTTGAACCCATCGAGTTTTAAGGGGCTGAGCATTGTTTTGGGTAGGTCTGTGTGAGAGTGTGAGAGAACATAAAATACTGAGGTCACAGACAAGAAGAGAGAGAGAGAGAGCGAGAAAAGCAAATCCAGGCAGTAATCTGTGAGTATAGTGTGACTAGAAAAGATGAGAGAGCCTTTGGGTCTGGGATTGGCTAAAGGAGCTTGTTGGACTGGTAAACTAAGAAACTGCCCTTTTTGTTCTTGGTTCCATCTTCATTTAGAGACACTGAACTGTAAATATTCCTTGAAAATAAGCAAGGCTGCATCAAAGGAACTATAGGTTGAAACTCTCTAAACCAGGACTCTCTGGTTCAGCAACATCCATGGTTTGGCATGGATGTTGCAGAACCAGAAAGTTCTGGTGGAAGACCAGCAGCAGGGACCCCTGTGGGTCTGGCAGGGCAGCAGGCTGCCCACAGCAAGCTGACAGCAAGGCCACCCAGCGCATGGCAGCAGGGCTGCCCAGGGGGCTGGGAGGCACAGCAGCATTGGCTGCCCAGTGGGTCAGCAGAGCAGTGGGGCCGGCAGGAGGTGGGGAGCTGGCTGGGAAGCCAGCGGGCCAGGGTAGGGAGGCCAGAAATGACCTGTCCTGGTCCAACAAAATCCCTCATCTGGGACCAGGGAGGTCCAGCCTGTACCAGGCACTATCAATGTCTGTTCCCAGCAGGAACCCTCTCAGACCTTATAACTTTGTATAGCTGCTTGGGTCAAAAAGGGGCAAAACTGGCACCAGATTTTTCTTAACAAATCATATATCCTGCACTCAAGCATTCAGCTACTTGCATTATGACACTACAGGTTGGACCCTTGTGGTCCGGCACCCTCAGGACCTGAACAGTCCCAAACAAGGGAATTTGCGGGACCAACAGAGGTCCCCTGCCACCGGCCTCCCAGCCTCCTGCCAGCTCTGCTTTTGGCCCCAGCCAGCTCACCCTGCCTTCAGCCCCAGGCTCCCAGCCATGCAGTCAGACCCCTCTGCCCAGGGACTCCTGGCTGTGCTGCCGGACATCCTCGCTGCGGGCTCCCTACACTGCCCGAGCTCCTGCCACAGAAGTTCTGGCTGTGCCATCAGAGCTCCCCATGCCTCCTGAGCTCCTGGCTGCATCACTGGAGGTCCCTGCTGTGGGGCTCCTGTCCACACGGCCAGAGCTCCATGCTGCAGGACTCCTGGATGCATCGCCAGAGCTGCTCACCCTGCCAGAGCCTCCTGCCCCTATGCTCCTGGGCCACCACTGGCCTTCCGGCCCCTAGGCTCTCTGGTCCAGGAACATCCGTGATCCTGCTGGACCAAGGATGTTGCCAGACCAGAGAGTCCCAGTTTAGGGATGTACATCCTGTATATATATAAGGTGACATAAAAAAATCAAATTTGATCTCCTTACATAAAGGAAAATTAAAGTCATCATAGTTTTCTCAAGCTTCTGTCTGTTGATTGCAGGATGGATCTTGTCCCAATCTCTGCTCTAGACTCTTCTCCTCTAGGCTCATTACTAAGAGTTCTCACAGGGTGCATCTACACAGCAGGGCTTAACTTGAAATAAGCTACGCAAATTGAGCTACATCAATAGCTTATTTCAAAATTGGGAGCGTCTACACACCACTTATTTTGAAATAGCACACTCTTCCTCTGACTTCCCTTACTCCTCGTACAATGAGGGTTACAGGAGTTGGAGTAAGAAGTCCTCCAGATTGACAATATTTTGACATTATTTTGAAATAACTGCCTGCTGTGTAGACGCGGACTAAGTTACTTCAAAATAATGCTAGTTATTTTGAAATAATGTTGTTGTGTAGACATGCCCATATTGTCTAGTTAAAAGAAAACTGTTCTTTTCTTATAGAGTAACTAACAGATTTATTGGAGAATAAACTTTCATGGACAAAGACGCACTTCGTCAGATGCATGTAGTGGAAATTCCAGAGGCAGGTATAAATATACAGGCATAAGAAAAGAGTTCCAATCAAGAGTAAGGTTAGAGATAATGAGATCAATTCAGTCAGGGAGGATGAGGCCTACTTCTAGCAGCTGATGTGGAGGTGGAAATACCAAGAGAGGAGAAACTGCTTTTGTATCACATCAGACACACCATCACCGGCTCATTCACCTGCACATCTACCAATGTAATATATGCAATCATGTGCCAGCAATGCCCTCTGCCATGTACATCGACCAAACTGGACAGTCCCTACGTAAAAGAATAAACGGACACAAACCAGATATCAGGAATGGCAATACACAAAAACCTGTAGGAGAACACTTCAATCTCCCTGGACACACAGTCGCAGATTTAGAAGTAGCCATCCTGCAACAAAAAAACTTTAAAAACAGACTTCAAAGAGAAACTGCAGAGCTACAATTCATCTGCAAATTTGACACTATCAGTTTAGGATTAAACAAAGACTGTGAATGGCTAGCCAACTACAAAAGCAGTTTCTTCTCTCTTGATACTCTTGATTGGAACTCTTTTCTTATGCCTGTATATTTATTCCTGCCTCTGGAATTTCCACTACATACATTTGACGAAATGGGTCTTTGCTCACGAAAGCTTATGCTTCAAAAAATCTGTTAGTCTATAAAGTGCCACAGGACCTCTCGTTGTTCTTGCAGATTCAGACTAACATGACTACCCCTCTCATACTTGTTCTTTTCTTGTATCGTATTTTATAAATGTCAGCAATGATCTGGGGAGCTGCTATTCAAGATTGGTAAATGGGTATTTACTGTCCAATCAATATGAATATTAAATATTTTTTGTTCATCTTATGTCTGAAATGGCTATCAAGACTGTCCTTATTACAGACGAGTTTGTCCATCACGTTAAGCATTACAGAACACCCCAAATTACAGATCAAATTTGTTTTTCTAACACTGAGGATAATTCTATCACTAAGGTACTGACTGTTGATTTTTATTTTAAAGGAACTTCATGCACAAAACATGCCCACATATATATTGTACTGCATGTAATGTTTAAAACAACTACTCGTGTTCAGAACGCTATTTTAAATGTTAGCACTGAACCTGTTATCAGCATATATTCCAGAATACACACCCCGACACACTTAAAACTGCCTTCACAAAACAAGGGTACTCCGCCAGAGATGTAGATCTGATTATGGAACTAGTCCCCAATACCTTGAGAGAGTCTGCTTCAATGCAGAAAAATAGTCTCCAATCTAGGAGTGGGCCATAAGCAGTCCATAGGCCAGATGCGGTTCACCAGGGTTAGCCCTGGTGGGCTGCTGGATACTTCATGTATCTGCATGTCTGCAGGTACATCTAGGGTTGCCAGGTGTCCAGTATTTTCACCTCCTATCCAGTAAAAAAATTCAGAAAATACCAGACACCTAAAATGTCCGGTATTTTCTGATTTTTTCCCGTCCAGGAGGCGAAAATACGGGGTGCTTACCTGGTTCCGCAGGGGAGCTGTCTGGCCCGGAGAAGGAAGACAAGATGGTGGGCGGCCGCCGGCAGCCTGTTAGGGCCAAAAAGCCTCAAAAGCATTTCTTAAAGGGGCCATGCTGTTTTTTTTAAAAACATTTTAATTTTTTTTGCTTAATAAATCTTGGGGTCCTTTTTTTCTCTCAACAACTTTGGTCTCCCTTTCTTTTTTCTCAGCAGAATTTTTTCCCCAGTGTTGTTTTTTTTTTTTGGGGGGGGGGGTGGAGGGTTTGTTCAGTATTTTTGGTTAAACTATCTGGCAACCCTAAGTACGTCTGCTCGCAGCTCCTGTTGGCTGCGGTTTGCTGTTCCCACTCATTGGAGTTTCAGGAAGTGGTATGGGCTGGGTTTCTGCTTCCTGCAGCTCCCATAGGCCGAGAACAGTGAACTGCAGCCACTGGGAGATGTGAAGGGCCGTACCTGTGGACATGCAGGTAAATAAAGCATCCAGAGGTGTTCCAGGGGCTAACTCTGGTGAATTGCATCCAGCCATCGGGCCGCTTATTGCCTGCCTCAGGTCCAGGAGCGGACTGGCAATCAAAATAGGCCCGGGAAATGGGTTGAGAACGGCCCACTTTTTCACATCAAAGAATTTTTTAAAAATTTACTCTTTGACCCCCATTAGCCACACCCCTGACCCCCATTAGCCAGGCCTCTCGAGGTAACACTCTCGGGGCAAGATGGACACATGACCAGAAGTAAAAGATGTCATGTGACCCCTCTAAGGACTTTTCTCACTATCCTCCTACCAATAGGGATTAGTTTGGCCCCCATGCAACTATCCTGCAATTGCATTAATCCAGTGTGTGTGACATTAACTCGGGGGGCAGAAAGGCTGGGGGAAGTATTCCCTCTAAGAGTTTCCTCCCATGAGCAGAATGAATTTTGTGTTGTGCACCAGTACTGAGTTCATGTGGCTTGTTTGGATGTGCCACTGTGGCACCCAAGTTATTAATAAATATCTTATAAACCTCTACCTTTTCCCTCTGCTGCCATGTCTCCTCCCCTTGCTCCATCAGCTCCCCTGGTGCCTGCTGCCCCCCAACCCCTCACCCTCCTCTGCTGTCCTGACTCGGACTCCTGCCCTTCTTACTGCCCTCAGCCCTCCTGAGACCTGCCCCCCTCCACCAGCCCTTCTCTCCCCTGTGCCCACTCCTCCAGTAGACCCACTCTGATCATGTGAGCTACCCTCCTCATCCCTCTCCTAACACCTCTACACACCTGCCCTGCCTCTCTCCTCTGGTGCTGGTCCCTCCCCTGCAGGTGTCTGCCCTTGTGCTTCACCCCAGAATCCCTGGCACCTGCACCTTCCTTACCCCTGCACCCTCCTGGTGCCTCCCCCTTCCCTCACTGCCCCTGCCCCCTTTGCCCTCTTTTTCCTGATGCCCACCCCTCACCAGCCTCTGCCCCCCATTCTCCTTATGCCCCTGTGCCCTCACACGACTTGCTCCATCCCCGCCTTCCTTATGCCCACCCCTTCTTTCAAGCCTTATCCCAGCACCTCCCCCTCCAGGCCCCAATGCCCTTACCCTCTCCTCTCCCAGCATCACCCTGTCCCCCCTCCCACTGACACCTCCCCTCCTGCCCTTTTCCTCATTGTCTCCACTTGGCCCCCTGGCATTTGTCTCTCCTCCACCCTGCCCTTGGTGCCTTCCCCTTTCTTCACCTGACCTGCCCCCTTCCCCTCAGCACAAGCCCCTTCCTCTCCCATCCCTTCCTCCTATTTTCCCCCACCTACCTTCTGCCTTCCAGTTTGCTGGGCTGGAGTCTGTGATCAGGCCCCAGCTGCTTCCGGGGCTCCAGACCACGTGCTGGGCCTCGAGCTGGGCCACGCGGTGCAATTCTGGGCTGAGTGCTTTTAAAGTCCTGGGCCGTGACGTCACACCACACCCGGGCGTCTCCCCTCTCACCTGTTGCGTGGCATTTGAGCATGCCGCGCATGCGCTCCCTTAGCCCCACCGTGTCCTGTACATGGCCGGCACGCAGCGCTGGGGAATTTAAAGTGTGGGGCTGCGGCGCCCCATCACAATCCCTCTCCTCCAGCAGCCTCCAGCTGGCCCTTCGGAGGATGGCCCACCAGGAAATTCCCGGTGTCCCGACAGTCCAGTCCACCCCTGCTCTGGTCCAAAAACATACCCATGGCTCTCACTTGCCACTCGTGGCTCTCACTTACACACCTTGTCTATCTAATATGCAAGGATTGACAGCTACCAAAAACATTGAAAATCTGCATAAGAAACTGAAATCCAATTTATAATTTTTGATAAACAGCATAACATGAAAAATCTATTGGTGTATTCCTAACGTCAGATATTTTCTCACAACCTGCTGTGTGAACAGTAAAACTAGTTTCTTGCATACAGATTTCTCCAAATCAGCTACAATGTATGCATGAATATGTTGAATTGTATGTTTTTATGATGAACCTGGCTGCTTCCAGAAATTAACCCAATAGGATTGATTATATGGAGTACAGCATTCTCTCAAATAGTTCAAAGCTGTTGCACGTAACTTCTGCTTCTTCTTATTCACATTAGAATGATTCAGTAGAATTTCAAAGCACAAAAAGCCCTAGAAATGTGAAAAAAATTCACAGTATATTTATATCTCCCTATTTTTATGGATATAAACACCTTTTGGTGCTGGTAATAACAAACTTGTCATCAGCATAACAGCTGACTTGGTGAGAACTTGGACAGCAGCCCAATAAACTGAACTCTATCACCGCTTAATCATGCATAGTAGTTTCCCATTTTAGAACATAACTCTCCTGAATAGGTGACATGAGAAGATATGAAAAGAAATTACTCTATGAATAGATATTTTAGAAGTAATACAAGGTGAACTTTCTGAGTTTGAAGCAATCATTATGCTGTTATCCTCTGATCTTAAAGGATGAAACAGAAATTAGTGAAGATGAACATATTCACATAATACATCAGGAGCATAAAACCCTTTACTCAGGGGTGTGTGCAGGAATTTAAATTTCACTGCTTTTAGAGGGGCATGTTCTGTGCCCCTGCTGTGGCCCTAGGCTGAAGGATATGTCAGCTCCTGCTGTAGCTTTGGGGCTGAGGAGCAATCTCTCCCCACAACATCCCCAAAGCCAGTGGAGCTCATGCCCCAGTACCAGAGTTCAATGCCCCTGCTGATTATGGGAGAGGCTCCTTCCTCTTGGCATGCCCCTGCTGTGCATTGTTTCATCCAGATATAGGTGATCAGGATGCCATGGATAACACAATACCAGGTTACTTTGTGTGTATGAGACACAAGTCATTTAGATACAAGTTTTTAAAAGGGAACAGTGATTTTATGTGCCCAACTTGAGACACCATGTACTCTGATTGTCAGTAGTGTGGAGCAATCATTATGTCACCGAAGGCTCCAGGTTTCGAAAGGCTGGCAAAAATTGTGCACTTCCAAAACTAATGGCCACTTTTAAAAACTTTGGCCAAGTTTTATTTCAGTTCAGAAATAGATGGGCTTTTGTGAATTAAATTATACATTGGGTCATGTCGAGACATTGTTCGTTGTGATATTTCTAGCAGCAGTGTATTAGGGAGTGGTAATTCTAGGAATGGTGATATTCAAGATAGTGACATCAGCCTATTGCTCCAGCACTGTAGATTGAACAAGGGGTTATGAAAGGGCTGAAGTGGAGAAAAGCTAGTGCAGTCATCTGTGCTTTTTTCTAATTCTGTTTCCATCATTTCATGGATTTAGGCTTACGACTCCAAAATACAAATCTATGACAACTCCAGCGCCTGTGATAGCTGGGGAATACCTGATCATTATTCCAGGATGACAGCAGAGACACCAGGCCCATGGATATATCTCCCCTGTATCTCATTGTTTATCTGAAGAGGATGGAATTATTTACTCAATTTATGGACAGGGAGACTGCTGCTCTATGTGGGGGAGGTTTCACCCCTAAACCGCAAAGAAGTATATTAAAGCTGTGAAGTGCAGCCAGTGGGCATCTAACTCAAACTCCTTTGGGGCTATTTCTGTATTTCTGTTTCCTGCATAGGAACTCTGATGAGCACAGCAGAAATGCAGAGTAGATGGATGAACAGATAGATTATGGTTCCCTTTTTCATCTGATACTTTTGCTGTGATGATGGGCAATTTCTCAACTGATGACATTTTTTACAGAGATGCAATTTTATTCTTTTCGTTAATTCATTTTTTTATTGAACTAAGTATTCCTTAGAACATACTTATATATAATCATCAAACAATATGCATGCCTTAGAAAAACTAAAGAAAAAAAGTCCTAGAAAATTACAGCACAAACATTCTATACAGCATTAATAAAATCAATTACACTCAATTTATGCTCAAATAAAGGCCTTATATTCTTAATATTTCTGGATAGCGTCTGATTGGATAAAATGTTCTAATGAGACACATGCTTTCATTCTCCTAATACACCAGGGCTGTGTTCATACTCACACCCTTCGGAAAAGGGATGCTAATGAGATTAATTGCTGGGATTGATTTAAATATCCTCGCATGCATTTATAGAGGCTTACATGGCTGCTGGCTTGCTTCGCTTTGCCGGGCAAAAGCGCCAGTTTCCAGATCGTGGATCTTATGAAATAAACCTTTTCCGCAAGATCTCTTATGCCTACTTTCACAGGCATAAGAGATCTTGCGGAAAAGGGTTTATTTTCCGCAAGATCCATCTAGACTGGCGCTTTGCCGGCAAAGCCCCGAGCCGGAAAAAGCGCAGTTATGTAATGAAATACCGCGGGGGATATTTAAATCCCCCGCGGATTTGCAATTGCGACTGGTCTCATTAGCATCCCTTTTCCGAAAAAGGGTGACAATGTAGACACAGCCCAGGAGTTTGGATGTACAGAGTCCAATGTTGTATTATGCATATTCCTGGTAATGCTTCCCCCATAAAGTATTTTTGATATCTGTGTAATGTCACTCTTTTTTAAATTCATGCCATGTCTTTATCTACTATGTCTCACTTGCCTCATCCACTACTTCTGTTGCTACTGCTTGCACATTCCGCCTCACATGACTTTGCTGCTTCTTGGGTATGTATATAACCTTTACTTGCTCCCCTGTATTTATTTTTTTCTTTTCCCCCCAATATCTTGTTTGTCTTTAGACTGAGTTTTTAAAATCTGTTCCATACCAACCTTTTTTTTTTAATGACAGGTCGAATGGTGCCTCCACTTCTTTGGGCAGAACTCTGAGGATGCTGGCTGGCAGGGTGTGGAAAGGGAGAGTGCAAGTTCGCCAGCACATTCCCTCTTACCCCAAGTTCCCAGCTGTGCCTCTGCCTTTTAAATGTAGTAAGAGCCGTGTGCAGCTCTTACTACATTTAAAAGGCAGAGGCGCAGCCAGGATAGCAAGTGTCCACCCTTATCAACTAATCAAGTAGCTGATGGAAATTCCATCGACTACTCGATTAGTTGATTAATCAAAATATAACATCCCTACTGCATATTAGAATCATAGGTACCGACTTCTAGTTTTTTCCCGGTGGTTCTCTACTCCTGCTCTACCCCAAGGCCACTCCCCCACTCCGCTCCTTCCTGAGGCCCTGCCCTCCCCCACCTTTATCCATCCCTGCTTCATCCCCTCCCCAAAGCTCAGCAGTCCCTCAAGCCCCCTCTGAGTCACCAAATAGCTGTGACTGTGAGTGCATCAGTTCCAGAGCATCCAAGAGTCAGCACCTATGATTAGAATTTATATATGCTTTGAGAGTATCCACTTTAAGACACACTGTCAGGTCAAAGTTTTTGCACAATTTAGGGTTATAAAAATGTATTTTTTAAAATGTATAGAAATATTTCCATGAACTAACAAAAGAGAAAAAGATACAATGAAAAGAGTTTTTTTAAAAATCCCCTCTATTGTTTTCAGCCCAAAGGACTGCAGTAGTATGCTAGTTCATGAGGACCTTAAAGTGATATGGAATAGAAAAAAAATTGTAATGAAAAGGTCTATTTTAATTGTCTGTAGTGAGAGAAATGAAAAATATAATGACAATAGAACAGAGATAAGTGTATTCAATTTTTAAAAATAATTTAATCAAAGATTCTGTTTATCATGTGATGAACAAGGACATTTATTTTTAAAGCAAGATATATCCCTAAAGTATCACTTTAAATGGATTCATGTAAATATATTCCTTTTTTGTACTTTGGTGAAATAACAGTAACCAATTGTGCTCAAATAAATAAAAAGCAAATGTTATTAACTGAAAAATTGCACTGTTCTGCCATATATTATTTTCACATTCAGCATCAGGACACACAGAGCATGAGTATAATCAGAAGAGGTACTGTAAAACATATTTGTGATACCTCCTAACCTAACCCAAACCTAAGTGAGAGATTGGTGCATCTTATGAATTAAACATAATTTCTGATTTATGTTCAGTTATCCTTATATCAAAAGCTATAGTTGCAGAGCAGTGTCATTGTGAATTCATTTAATGATATTGATGACACATCTAGCCTGGGGAATGCAAAATAACAAGCAGTGCATAGCATGGTTTTATAAATCACTCCTGTAGAGTAGTTAGGCAATAAATAACAAGTCATTAATCCACTCTAAATTATACTCAGATACTTAAATTATGTGTGCATCAGATTGTAAACAGCTGTCATTTCTGGTACAATGATGGAAGTGACATAAAGAAATTCTATCAAATGAAATTATGTAGACCAGACTTCACAATTAATCTGTTTTGGAGTCTTCCTCATTTTCTCCTTAAAACAAGAGTACAATATCAAATAAAAAGTAGAAAAACTCTATCTTTGATGTTATTCAGATTCTTAGCTAAGCAACTGCACAGGAGCTTTATTAAGTGCTAGAATTACTGAGCTATCCTTTCAGTTCTGTAAAGAGCCAGTTAAACTGCAGACAGGTTTTTACTTCAGAAAGTATCTAGATAATCAGGATTAGGCTCGCTACTTTCAAATGGGTCAGATTCTGATACTCTTATTCATGATGAGTAATAGTATCTTAACTCCCACAAAAGGTTCCATGCCATATGACAAGCACTTCACAAGGATTCCAGATGACCTTACTGGGATGAACAATTCAGCAAAACCTACATGAATTCATAAACCATTTCAGTATTGCTGAATCTGAATTTTTCACTGAAATGTAATTTTGGATGACCAATTTGACCCAGTCTTAGGTGCAATATCTTTTAAAGGTATCATATTAAAACATCTACATGGCAACCTATTGATTTATGTTTACAAGACTGGAGATAACCACAGTCAAGGCTTTTCCAAATAAATACTAGATACTGGTATTATTACATGGGCTCAACACCCATCATTCCATTGACTTCAGTGAAGACTTTATAAAGTAACTGAAAGCAGAATCTGCTCCAAAGTATTCAAATAGTGGATACATTACTGGGGAAGAACCTCAGTTTATGTAAATCTGGTCCATTTATAAAACTGGTCAAAATAAAGTATATAAAGAAGTCAAATTTAGAGCATCCAAAAGAGAAGTCACTTGCCTCTTTTCTAGCTGCTATTCTAGTTTTGACATAAAATGCTATAATGCAGAACTAACTATAGTAAATATTATATTTTCCATACTTTGATACAATGGCTAATAATCAGTCAATAATCATAGAAGCTATACAATACTTAGTTTGATGCTGTTTTCGTAAGACTACTGCTGTTTTAACTCCATTCGCATAGACTCTGAATACAACATGCAGTCAACTTTCAGCTGGTGAATTCTCTGTAGCATGAGCCCAGCTGTGGTTAAAAGTACCTTCAGCCTTAGGCAAATGCTCTCTTAGTGAGAGTATATCTGCAGAAATGCACAAGCTTGAAAGGTATTATTACATTGCCATTTATTATGCTAATTTAGTTACAGATCTGTCAGAATTTCATTATAAATCTTATTTCCAAGGGATTCATAGATCAACTGTGAAATATATTCTGGGAAAAAACTTACACAGAAAAGAAGTCCTAATAACATTATTATTTCAACAATTAAAAAGCAATTAGGCTGATTGGCCTGGGGATGGAGGAGTGGCAGGGCATCCATGGACTGGATGCATCCACTTGGCGGGCCAGATCCGGCCCATGGAGGCTCCTTTGCCCACCCCAGTCTCAGACTCTTATGGGCTGAAAGTCATGTTATGTTACTGTGAAGTAAGAGTTCCTATAAGTTCCCATATTTGACCAATGATCTCAATATCATGTTACAGTATTAATATCTTCCTCAGCAGTATTATATAAACAAATAAATGTACAATTTCTTCAGTAGATATGCTAGGATTATATTCTTTGTCAAGGATAAAACCAGAACAATTTAGACAATTAATTTAAAAAATGTAATGTATTTACAATGAATACATCAGTTTCTTGGGTACCTGAACAATAGTTCTGTATTATAATAGCAGGAATATAAAAAAAGAGAAAGAAGCCACTTATATGCATTTGGTTCCATAATTGGACCCAATCTGATTTGAAATCAGAAATTCATAAGTTTAATCTAACTAAACAGGAAATATTCAGAGATAAAGATGAGGCAATACAAAAGTTTACTTGCATGCTAAGCACACAGACTCACTGTGGTCACTTTGTGTGGTTGTGGTATGCTGGAGCACAGCGGATGAAGCAGAGAGAACCTTTCCCCACTGCTTTGTGCACTTAGGAGAGCACTATGGGGATGAAAACCACATAGAACCGAGTCGCAGCTAATGGTTAGGAGAGTTGGCCTAGTATATGTGTATAGGGAATGAATGTTCCACCTTTGGAAAGTCTGGTACAAGGGCTGTGTTTCTCCATCTCCAAGAGGCATTGTAATGTGCCTCTAGTCTCCTGCAATCCAGCAAAGATTATGAAACCTCTCATCCTTCCTAATGTGTAGCTTTTACTTGAGAGCCATAATTGAACCCCTTAACAAATTGAGGGCAAAGGCTGCTATAGAAACTGTTCTAATTTAATTATTCAAGGAACATAAAATGGAAAAACATTTTAGGAAAAACTCTGCTCAACTGCAAAGAAAAATATGTTTGCAAGAACATACTATTGTATCTGAAAACATTCTTTGAAGTCCTTGCCTGGGCCAGAAATGTGAAAGCTTAGCTGCATCTTTTCTTCAGATCCAAAATAAAATGCCATCTTTGTCTTCAGTAGAACTTCTCTTTTTGACATAAAACAAAAGTGACACAGAAATCCCTTGAGAGTCATGGGCCTCTTTCAACAGGGAAAAATGCTTACTGTGTTAGAAAATTGGGCATTAATTAAGAAATGCTTTATGCACTTGTGCAGGGGAGAAAAGGGAATTAGGTGCCCTTTATCTCCCTTAATTATTGGCCTGTGCACAATATGGGTATGTCTAGACCGAAGAGTTTTTCGGTAAAAGCTCTGCCACATCCAAGGAACATGTCTGCTTTTCCAAAAAAGAATTCGGAAAAGCAGACGTGTTTTTTGGCATCCCTGTAATCCTTGTTCTATGAGGAAGAAGGGATGTTCTGAAAGAGGCTTTTTTTCCAACATTTGGTCCAGTGTAGACTGGTCAAATGTCGGAAAAGTGTCTTTCGGAAGAAAAGCGGAAAAAGATATGCAAATTGCGGTTTGCAATTTACATACCTTTTTCCGACTTTTCTTTGTAGTCTAGACACAGCCTAAGAGAGCAGGCACCATAGGCTCAGCGTTATGACTTCTATATACATGGAGGAATGGGATGAGCCAGTGCTCTATTAGCCAGTGTGCCAGCCATTGCAGTTGAACTGTCACAGATGGGAAAGTAAGCTGCACCAGTTGTAAGTCTACAGCAAGGGGGAAACAGGAATTAAATTCTGACTGTGATTTACAATTCAGTGCCCAGTTTGCTCCTGCAACAACACACCTACATTCCGCCATTGACTTTGGTCTCACAGTCCATCCCTTTCTAAGTCTCATTATTCAAATGAACAGCAAATGGGAGGAAGTTGCATTTCTCACCAACTTGCGTATTAACAGTTAGGCTGCGTCTAGACTGGCATGATTTTGCGCAAATATTTTTAACGGAAAAGTTTTTCCGTTAAAAGTATTTGCGCAAGAGAGCGTCTACACTGGCACGGATCCTTTTGCGCAAAAGCACATATTTTGCGCAAATGCATGCGTGCCACTGTAGACGCTCTCTTGCGCAAGAAAGCTCCGATGGCCATTTTAGCCATCGGGCTTTCTTGCGCAATAAATTAACATGGCTGTCTACACTGGCCCTCTTGCGCAAGAATACTTGCGCAAGAGGGCTTATCCCTGAGTGGGAGCATCAGAGTATTTGTGCAAGAAGCACTGATTTTGTACAGTACAAGGTCAGTGTTCTTGCGCAAATACTCATGGCCAGTGTAGACAAGCGGCAAGATTTTGCGCAAAAGCGGCTGCTTTTGCGCAAAATCTTGCCAGTCTAGATGCAGCCTTAGTGTATAGAACTAGTCAGAAAGAGGTGTGCAAAGAATGTCACACTCTGATGGCCCCTTTACCGTTCTATACTGACATCAAATTAAACAAAAGAAAATTAAGGACAGCTACTGTCACTCCATGCAGTGACAATCTTCCTCCTTAAAGGGTATGTCCACACTTGAAATGCCGTAGTGATTCACATGCAGCTCTAGAGTGTAGACATTCACTACAATGATGCAAAGGGTTCTTCTTCCAACACTGTAATAAATTCCTGAGAGGCAGTAGCTAGGTGAACAGGAGGCATGTTTCTGGGGCATGGCTACGCTAGAAAATTATTTCAAGTAACTTATTTTGAAATATTAACTCTCAAAATAACTATTTCAAAATAGGATACGTCCACACTACAGAAAACCTCAAAATTAGTCCGAGGCAGGCTTCCTTAACGTGGACGTGCTACCTCGACTTAGAGCCCCAGGAAGCACTGGTGAATAATTACTTTGAATGACTCTGGGGAGTAGTTATTTCAAGATAGCCGCAGTGAAGCATCCACACTACTGCTATTTTGAAATAACTATTTGAAAATAAGTTTTATTCCTTGTGGAAAACAGGAGTTATTATTTCAAAATAATGGGCGTGGTAGTGTGGATGCTCTGCTTGTTATTTCAAAATAAGGGGAGTTATTTTGAAATAACTTCCTAGAGTAGACCAGGGACTGTTGACCTTGCTGTCTCAGCACTTGGACTTAAGTTGACATCAGTACAACTCTCAGGGGAGGGGATTTTTCATGTCCATGAGTGACAAAGCTAGCTGGACCTAATTTTGAAGTTCATTGTCACACATAGCACTGCTGTGTGATGCAATATTATTTACACAATGTTAACTTACAGAGAGTGTTTACTAGTTTGTGGCCTTTTGTTCTAAAGTCACTCAAAATTGCTTTGATTTATTAAACGAAATAGAAGACAATTTACAAGTGGACAGTAAGTAATAATATGATCTAATAGCCTGTGCTATTTCAAACACAATTAAAGGTCTGGCTAAAAATATCAGTGACCTTTTGAGCAGTGCCAGCTCTGGAATGAGAGGGACACTAGCTCTTAAGCCAGCCATTCCCCCCAAAGGGAAGTTCAGCCTGTCATGAAACAAGGGACTTGAAATCCCTGAAGGCTCCAACTTCACAGTCTGTATGGCACAACTTCCCTGGCAAGTGTAGTGGGAAGGATAAAACGACCATTCATCTCTCCACCAGGACTAACTCAAGCATGGACCTACCCCTACCACAGCTCTTCATTTAAAGTGTGTTAGGAGTTAAGCAGGCAGGCAGCCTGGCTCAGTTCCAGTTCATGCCGGGTCCAGGAGCTCAGACCCCTGCTCCTGGATAGGGGTGGCTGCTACCCCTGTATCAGAGGCAGCAGCATGGGATGACAGACAGCTGGTCCAGGAGGGGAGCTGGTTTTGTAAATGTTTTCCCTTTTGCAGACCAGCTCCTGCCTTGCACCCACTGCTGCTGCCTCTGATACAGGAGTTGGGCCGGATTGCACTGGCTGCCAACCCCACTCCCGGGACTACAGAATAGGCAAGTAACTGATAAGAATTCATGAGGTTACTCGACTATTCAATTAATCAATGTTTAATATCCCTACAACAAAGTGATTCTACTTGTCTGATTCTGTGAGGTCCTGAACACCCTTTTGACAGGTGCTGAGTAGTGCCACTCCTATTGACTTAGGACTGAATTGTGATGGCTCTTGAACAGCCGTGCAGCATGTTGCAGGGAACAAGATATGTGGAGGAAGGATTGCAAAAGAAGCCTCTTCCATTTGCATTCCCGCAGAGAGACCTTCTGCCACACTAGTTCTTTGCTTTTGAAAACACTGCTTGCTTCTGCTCCAGCCCAAGATCCCACTCACCTGAGTAGGGGCATGGAGGACAAGGAATGGTGCACCAAGAGAAACAATATGCTCTGTCCACGGAGAGAACATAACCCCAAGCTCAACAAGCAGCCCTGAGACAGCCAGTACCTTACTAAGGGAGCAGGGATAGCTCAGTGGTTTGAGCATTGGCCTACTAGCCCCATGGTTGTGAGTTTAATTCTTGAGGTGGCTGTTTAGGGATCTGGGGCAAAATATGACAGGGATGGTACTTGGTCCTACCATGAGGGCGGGGGACTGGACTCAAGGTCCCTTCCAGCTCTATGAGATAGGTATATCTCCATATATTATACTACTTTTCAAAAAAGGCACACTCGTTCCTTGAGCAGCATGGCTTAGCACAGCTTCCCATACAACTCAGCCTTCTAGTGCTTACATGGGTAGTGGAGGCCAAGCACCCCTCAGAACTGGTCCCTAAAAGAATTTCAGTGGATGCTCTTACAATTGTGCTAGTTCAAGCTTAGGCTGGAAGTTCAATTTCAGAGGAAGAGCTATTTGTCTTTCTATATGTCTGTATAGGGCGTGACCCTAAGAACAATTCAGTGCTATTTGGCAAGCTGTCCTCATGGTATATACCCAAAAGTTGGCATGTAATAAATATATCACTAGAAAAATAATAACTCACTGCTCATTGACATACTTGCATGAAGCATGTGAACCCACAAAACACTACACCTATGTGCTGGAGATACGTTTTTAAAATGTATTTGGCAAACATGTCTGGAACAAGCAATTCTTGTTCCAGACAAAGGGTATGATTCCATTTGCTGGAATGAGTCTCCAATGGAAATTAAGCAAGGAGTGACCCAAAGCAATGAAAAAGCATATTTACATGCAAGGTAAACAAAACCATCAGGAAAACAGGCTGAAAGAGATCTCAGGATGTCTTCCTACCTCTTGAAGCAGGGCAATGAACTTTGGTATGGTATAAGGTGAGGGGAAAAAAAAACATTTTACCATCTAAGCCTTGAGGGTCTAAAGCAGGGGTGGGTAATAATTTTTAATGGGGGCCACTCCAAGATTTTGGCAAGTGGTCAAGGGCTGCATTTCTACCGAGGGTGTGCAAAGTCTGTGACAGAAGTTGGGTGCAGAAGGAAGCTTGGAGTAGGGCACTGGGGTACAGGAGGGGGTGTGGAGTTTGAGAGGGAGTTTGGGTGAAGGAGGGGGTTGTGATCTAGGAGAGAAGCTTGGGGTGAAGGGTCCTGGGGGAGAGCTCTAGGAAGGGTACAGTGTCTGGGAGAGAGTTGTGACCTGGCAGAAAGGGGAAAAGGAGTATAGAGGGTTTGGGTGGTAGCCTGGGGCAGGTAGTTGGGGAGGAACAGGGGTGAGTGCCAGAGGCAGGCTTTGTCTGGGAGTCATTTATCTAGGTGGCTCCCAGCCAGCAGCTCTGCAGGAACCTGAGCTGCAGTCACAGGCTGCTCCACATGGCTCTGCTTAGGCAGGGCGAGGGGAGGGAGGGAGGGAGGCAGGGAGTGATGAGGTTTCATTGGCTGGCCCCTCCTCCAGAAAAAAGGAATCAGCTCCTATTGGCTGGAAATTGGCCAATGGGAGCTGAGAGATTTTGCTGAGGGGCAGGACAAAGCACAAAGCCTCCCTCCTCACTCCCCAGTATACAGAGCATAAAGCAGCCACCTTTAAAGTGCATCTGCAGCCACTGTACTCAAGGGTTCCAGCGAGACATCCACAGGCTGCATTTGGTGGCTTTGTGGTCCAGACCCAACCCGCTAGCTTGGTTGGAAAGAGACCAGAGACCCTTGGTTGAAAGAGACCAGAGCTCCTGAAACGAGAGAACTTTGGATCCTTCAACAAGGATGCTGAAGTCTCTGGGAACTGAGTTTAGGTAAAAAAGTTCATAGACAAAGACTATAACTTGTTGAAATTAAGTTTTAGACTTAGGCTATGTCTACACTGCAGGCTTCTTGCGCAAGAAGCTTTTTGTGGAAGAGATCTTCTGCAAAAGCTTCTTGCGCAAGAGTGCGTCCACACTGCAAAAGTGCATCAAAAAGGCAATGCGCTTTTGCGAAAGAGAGCGTCCAGACTGCATGGATACTCTCTTGAAGGGAAACTCTGATTGCTATTTACAGAATGGCAACCAGGGCATCTGTGCTTTTTTCGATTACCTCTCTTTGTGCAAAACCCTGTTCCCTGTCCACACACTCTTGCACAAAAAGGAGTTATTCCTCTTAGAAGGAGGAATACCTACACCGGAAAACCCCTCTGTTCTTTTGTTTTACTTGGGCAAAAACGCCCTTGAGGTGTGGATGCTCCGTGAGTTTTTGCGCAAAAACACTTGTTTTTGCGCAAATACTCTGTAGTGTAATCTTGCCTTAGAAGCATATTTTTGCCTTTATTCTATCTTTATTCATTATACATAGTATCACAATCTTGTTTTACTTTGAATCAGTTTGGTGCTTTGAATGAAATAGACTGCTTGTAACTGAGCATAAGGTAATAAGCTTTTTTGGCACTGTATCTTTGGCAAATTTAACATCTGCAATCATTCCGCAACGGAACTGGCTACTACAAGGCAGACAGTTTGGGAGAAATTTGGGATGGGGAAAGGTTTGGGTCACCCTGGAAAAAAAACATACAAACAGCCATACTGGATCAAATCAGAGATCCATTTGGCCCAGTATCCTGTTTCAGATAGTGCTTAGTGACAGTTGCTTCACAGGAAATGAAAGAATAAAGTAAATTAGGAGTGATCCACCCCCTGTTCTCTAGTCCCAGCTTCTGGCAGATGAAGGATGGGAGACAGTAATGGACTTCCATTAACTTACCTAGTTCTTACTTGAACACAGTTCTATGTCTGGCCTTCACAACATCCCCTGGCAGTGAGTTCCACAGGTTGATTGTGTATTGTAAGAAAAGTACATCCTCGCGTTTGCTTTACATCTGCTTTCTATTAATTTCAGCCAGTGGTGCCCTATTTTCCATGTTATGTGAAGCAATAAATGACACTTCCTTATTTACTTTTCCCACACCATTCATGATTTTATAGATTTCTATAATATCCCTCCATAGTAATTTATCTTCTAAGATTAACAGTCCCAGTCTTTTCCCAACTCACCTCAGATAGAAGCTATTCCATAACCTTTTGTTAACCTTTTCCAATTCTAATATATCTGTTTGGAGATGAGGCATCCATAACTGCACTCAACATTCAAGGTGTGAGCATTCCATAAATTTATATCATGGCAATACAATATTTTCTGTTCCTTTGTTCATGGCTTTAAATATTGTGTCTACTATTATGACTGCTGCTACAAACTGAGCAGATTTTTACAGAAAACTAACCACAATGACTCCAAAGAGTGGTGACAGCTAAGTTAGACAACAATATTTTGAATGTATAGTTGGAATTTTTCCCATTGTGCATTACTTTCCACTTTCTAATATTGAATTTCATTTGCCATTTTGCCACTCAAACACCTAGTTTAATGAAATCCATTGATAACACCTAACAGTCAACTTTGGACTGAACTATTTTGAGTAATTTTGTATCCCCAGCACATTTTGCCTTCTTACTGTTTACCCTCTTTCCAAGTTCATTGATTATACGTTGAACAGCACAAGTCCCAATACAAATCTTTGGGGGACCCCTGCTAAAGATATAGATTTTTTGGGGGCCCCAGTGAGGGGAAGGGACTGGATTTGATGACCTCTCAAGGTCCTTTCCAGTTCTAGGATTCTATGATTCTATTTAACCTTTCTTCATTGTGAAAACTGACCATGTATTCTTACCCTTTGTTCTCCTATCATTTAACCAGTTGTTGATCCTTGAGAGAATCTTTCCTCTTATCCCATGACTCCTTAGTTTGATTAAAAGCTTTTGGATGAGTGACCTCGCCCTCCCCTGTGATGTGGGACAGGGGCTGCTCCAGCTCAGCTGGGCCCACCCCACCGTGGACTATTCTGGCCAGGCTGGGCCAAGCCCGATGTGCAGTGGGTGGGAACTGCTCAGGCTGGGCCTGCCATGCTGTGGGCCCTGGCCTGCTCCATTGGTGCCATTGGTGGGAGCTGTTACAGTTCAGCTGGGCTGGAACATGCCTGCGGCATGGTGCAGTGGGCCAGGCTGGGTTAGAGCAGCTCCCCACCCACAGCACAGTGAGCCTGGCTAGGCTAGGGCAGCCTCCTGCTCTCAGTGAAGTGGGCTTGGCTGGGCTGCTTCAGCCCATCCACGCTGCTGGTTAAACACTTACCCAGTAAGCATCACTTGGTAAGTAATAGAAATGTAGCCGTGTTAGTCTAGTCTAGCTGAAACAAAAAACAGGACTATGTAGCACTTTAAAGACTAACAAGATGGTTTATTAGGTGATGAGCTTTCGTGGGCCAGACCCACTTCCTCAGATCAAATTGTACTGGGTCAGACCAAAGGTCCATCTAGCCCAGTAGCCTGTCTGCCAACAGTGGCCAACACCAAGTGCCCTGGAGGGGGAGGACCGAAGACAATGATCGAGCGATTTGTCTCGTGCCATCCATCTCCAGCCTCTGACAAACAGAGGCCAGGGACACCATTCCTACCCCCTGGCAAATAGTCTTTTATGGACCTAACCTCCATGAATTTATCTAGCTTCTCTTTAAACTCTGTTATAGTTCTAGCCTTCACAGCCTCCTCTGGCAAGGAGTTCCACGGGTTGACTATGCGCAGTGTGAAGAAGAACTTTTGCTTATTAGTTTTAAACTTGCTACCCATTAATTTCATTTGGTGTCCTCTAGTCCTTATATTATGGGAACTAATGAATAACTTTTCTTTATTCACCCTCTCCACACCACTCATGATTTTATATATCTCTATCATATCCCCCCCAGTCTCCTCTTTTCCAAACTGAAAAGTCCCAGTCGCTTTAGCCTCTCTTCATATGGAACCTGTTCCAAACCCCTAATCATTTTAGTTGCCCTTTTCTGAACCCTTTCCAAGGCCAAACTATCTATTTTGAGGTGAGGAGACCACATCTGTACACAGTACTCAAGATGTGGGAGTACCATAATTTTATTCAGGGGCAGTAAGATATTCTGTGTCTTATTTTCTATCCCTTTCTTAATAATTCCTAAAATTCTATTTGCCTTTTTGACCGCCGCAGCACACTGTTAACTATTTACATCTCTATTCTTCACTATAGTTTCAACCAATTTTTGTCATACTGAAGATAGGCTTACCAGTTTGTCATTGTCAGGATCACTTCTGGAGCCTTTTACAGAAATAGGTGTTACATTTGCTAACCTCCAGTTATCTGATACCGAGGGTAATTTAAGTGATAGGTAACATACCAGTTAGTAGTTCTGAAAATTCATATTTGAGTTCCATAAGAGGTCATGGGTGAATACCATCTGGTTCAGGTAACCAATTACTTGTTAATGTATCAATTTGTTCCAAAACCTCCTCTCAGCACCGTAACTAGGTATTTTTACGCTTGGGGCAAAATATTAATTATGCGTCCCGTCTCCTTAGGTTAGCACATGTCATGCGCTTTACTTTTGCAGCTTATTATTTTTACTTATTGAGTCTTTGCACCCCTGATTATGACGCACCTGCGGCAAGCGCCCCGCTTGCCCCGCCCTTGTTACAGCCCTGATACCACTAACTGAACAGTTTCTCAGATTTGTCACTAAAAAGAAGGATTTAGGTGTTGGGATCTTCCTATATTCTCCATAGAGAAGATCAATGGAAAGAATTTATTTAGCTTGTTTGGAATTGCTTTGTCTTTGACGAGAGCTCCTTGGCAGCTTAATTGTTCAATAGCCCCACTAATTGTTTGGAAGGCTTCCTGCTTTTGATATACTTAAAAATATTAGTTTTTGCATCCTTAGATGGTTGCTCTTCAAATTCTTTATTAGCCAGCCTTACTACATTTTTACACTTGACTTGCCAGAATTTATGCGCCTTTCTATTTTCCTTAATAAGAATTGACTTCCAATTTCTAAAAGATGCCTTTTTGCTTCCATCCACCTCTCTTAGCCTATGTGGCATTTTTTTGATCCTTGGATTTATATTTTATGTTAGGAACATATTTAGTTTGAACGTCTGTTATGGCGTTTTTAAATAGCCTCCAGGCAGTTTGCAGACATTTCATTTATGTGACTGTTCCTTTTCATTTCTGTTTAACTCACTTTCTTATTTTTGAAGTTCAAAGTTGAATGCTGCTGGGCTGTATTTCTTTGGCATTCCCTCCCATCCCAAAGAATGTTAAATATAATTATGGTCTTTATTACCTAGTGCTTCAGCTATATTCACCTCTTGGACCAAATCCTGTATTCCACTTAGGACTAAATGAAGATCTGCCTGTCACTTATGTTTTCAAGGACTAACTGCTCCAACAAGCAGTCATTTAATGGGTCTATAAATGTTCTCTCTTCATCCCTTCCTGAGGTGACATGTACCCAGTTAATATGAGGATAGCTGAAATTTCCCATTATTATTGAATTATTTTGCTTTTGTAGCCTCTCTAATCTCACTGAGCATTTTACAGTCACTGTCACCATGATGATCAGTTGGTTGGTAGTATATTCCCACTATTATAATCTTATTTTTCAGGAATGGAATTTCTATCCATGCCACTAGATAACTGAGCTGTAGAAGCCAGGTGAAGCCTGCATGCATGGATGAGGGCTATTGGTGTCAGGACTGAGAGCCACAGGAGCATACCATTTAAGGCACCCAGGACTCCAGGGCAAGCAATAACATGGCCCCTTACTGCTCTGAGTTGAACTCCAATGTATCAGAGCACATTTTTTTGGTGAAATCATCATATAAATAACTCACAAACAATAACTGGCTGAAATTAATAGGCAGCAGGTATAAAGCAAATGCAAGGAAGTACTTTTCATAAAATACATAATCAACCTGTGGAACTCACTGCCAGGGGATGCTGTAAAGGCCAGAAATAGACCTGTGTTCAAGAAAGAATTAGGTAAGTTAATGGAAGTCCATTACTGGCTATTGGCCAAGATGCTCAGCAGGGGCGGATATAGGGCAGGGCGAGCGGGGCCGCCACCCCAGGCCCTGTGCTTCAAAAAGCCCCGTGCATGCGCCGTGGCGCCACCGCGCATGCGCCGTGGCAAAGGGGGGCCCCGCAAAATTGTGCTGCCCTGGGCCCCGCAAAATGATCATCTGCCCCTGATGCTCAGGCATCCTTTATCTGCCAGAAGCTGGGACTAGAGAATAGGGGGTGGATCACTCCTAATTTACTTTATTCTTTCATTCCCATGAAGCATCTGTCACTAAGCACTATCAGAAACAGGATATTGGGCCAAATGGATCTCTGATTTGATCCAGTATGGCTGTTTGTATGTTCTTTTTTCCAGGGTGACCCAAACCTTTCCCCACCCCAGATTTCTCCCGAACAGTCTGCTTGTAATGGCCAGTTCTCTTGTGGAATGATTGTAGATGTTAAATTTGTTTCTCCCTTAAAGATACAGTGCCAAAAAGCTTACTACCTTAAGCTCAGTTACAAGCAGTCTATTTAAATCAAAGCACCAAACTGATTCAAAGTAAAACAAGTTTGTGATACTATGTATCAACAAAAGTTATAGTCTCTGTCTATGAACTTTTTTACCTAAACTCAGTTCCCAGAGACTTCAGCATCCTTGCTGAAGGATCCAAAGTTCTCTGGTTTCAGGAGCTTTGGTCTCTTTCAACCGGGGTGGGCAAGAGGCAGCTAACGGGCTGGATCTGGACCATGAAGCCATTGGATCCAGGCTATGGCTGTCTCACTGGAACCCTTAAGCACAGTGGCTGCAGCTGCACTTTAAAGGTGGCTGCTCTATGTTCTGTATACTGGGGAGTGAGGAGGGAGGCTTTGCACTTTGTCCCACCACCCAGCAAAGTCTCTCAGCTTCTATTGGCCAGTTTCTGGCCAATAGGAGCTGATAAATTTTTCTGGAGGCAGGGCCAGCCAATGAAACTTCATCCCTCCCTGCCTCCCTTCCTCCCCTCACCCTGCCCAAAGCAGAGCCATGTGGAGCAGCCTGTGACTGCTGCTCTTGGGTTGTGCCCACAAAAGCTCATGATACCATCTACATGTTTTGTTAGTCTTTAAAGTGCTACTCAACTATTTGTTGTTTTTTAAGTTTTTCCAAAACACTAGTGCTAGTTTGTAATATGTACAGAGGATGAACATCATGTTTACTACATTATCTGAGGAAAATACATTTTCTACTCATAATACTGGATTAAACAGATAATATTGCCAAATACAATGAGTTTTAGACAGTCTAGCGTTTTGGCTTTTTGAGATTTAAAATACAATTCCATGGCTAATGTTGTATTATTTTGCTCTTTACATTTTGCCAAATTCTGGTCTTGCATTTGGGGAAAATTATCATATTTGCATGCCATGCAGTCATCTTTTAAGCCATTTTTACAGTTCTCCAACATATTTTATGACGGAAAAACAACTTCTAGCTTATGAGCTCAAGAACTGCTAATAAGCAACTCCAGTTTTTTTAATTAATAAGGATGGTAAACCATTATTATAAGTATTCATTAAATAATGCTAAATCAATCTTGATTTACACAGAATTTCAGTGGGCAGATACATGATGGTCATATTAATACTAAATTAATTTATTATGACCAGTGCTGTTACAGTGAATCATAAATGAATTCTTAATGAAGAGAAACTTTATATATTACCAGGAACAGGAACTGCCAAGAAAATCATTTATATACACCTTCCTTGTTATACTATACTGCTAACTATTAATATATTCAAAAACGTGAAAGGAAAGCATGAGTGTTTTATAAATAAGCTTTTTCATGATCTATATAATGGTGAGGAACAACTGTAAGGTTTTATTCTTTTTAAAGGTTCATTTCCCCCTTTATAAATGGAAGTTCATTATGATAGGTGTTAGAATCATTAAAAAGCTATTACTGTAGGGTTCAGGGATTTGTTTGTTTGTTTGTTTGTTTGTTTTTTAGCAACCAACTAAAAGAATGGAGAGTTTATAGGTGTCCTTGTCTCACTTTTACAACCTCTTTGTGTTTGACTTGTAGGTTTTAATGTGCATCATAACACCTCTCATCCTGCAGTAAAATAGTCTCTGGGGATCACTTGCAGAAAATAGGACATTGAGTCCATAATTAAAGTAATCTCTTTCCAGGCAGATGCTTCTGTTGGCTCTGTTATCACATATTACAAAAGGCATCTTGAGGCCTATAAAATGTGCAGCAAATGGCTTTGGAGATGAGAAACAGCAATTTTTCATCTAATTTTGATCCACAGACATGTAAGTACTGTAGTCCCACTTTTTGGTATGGAGCCAAATAACTATTGTGGTTGCTGAAATGAGCCTGGCAGTAACCAAAATTAAAGAGTACTTCAGCTTTTATCCTCAGTCAGGAAAGCTTTTTTGTAACCATCTTTGCGCTTAGCAAATAAGCATGCCATCTCAAATATGAGAGTTAATGCCTACATGTGGATTTGGAAGAAAGGCTTTAGACAGCTTAACTTGTCATTCATATTCTCTATATATTTGCTTAAATTAAAGTCATAGTTCAAATTATGGTCCTAACATCTTCACTGCTTTGCAAAGTAGTCTGCAACATTAATTGGAAACCTTTCTCCAGTTTATCTTTTATAAATACTATTTTAGGACACTTAGGACATTGCTCTTTGAAATCTGTAAGTAGTTTTCTGCTAAGTAATTTGTTCATATCACTTCCTTTCCATAAACATTAATACTGATAAATGCTGGGGGAGCTTTGGGAGCACATTTTTTATTCCATATTAAGACTCCTGGGTTGTATGTAGCCAAAATTTGACCTCAAATTAGTAAAACACTGAAAAGGAAAGCTGACTATCTTGTATTATTCATGTCTTCCTACTTCTTGTTTTAAATCCTCCCCTGCCTATGTGGGAAATAACACAGATTAATTAGAGACCTGCTTGTTTTCAAAAGATTATAAATGTATTTCACAAAAGTATATTGAACAACATATATCTTACAACTTGATTCAACTGAATTATGCTGAATTAAACTACACATAGTATATTAGATTTGTGCATCACTAAGAGCCAACCATAATAGAGGAAAAATACTATGTTCAAAAAGATTACCTTCCATTTTAACAGTATCTGTAAAATAACTGTTATAGGAGTTGATATTAGGACATCAGCCCTTATCAACAGTAGCTACAAAATGGGGTTTGAAATGCTGCATTTTTTCTCATAAATATTATAATTTATTATTTATATCATGTAGTATGTAGGAGCCCTAGTCATAGACCAAGACCCCATTGTGCTAGGTGCTGTGCAAACACAAAACAGATGCCTCTGTCTCAAAGAGATTACAATCTAAGTAAGGAATATTGAGTAATAAGGAAATAATGTGATTAGAGATGTGAAGGGTTAACCTTAATGGGTGAGATTTACTGGTTATGATTACCTGGTGGGGTCTGGAGCAGCCCCCAGCCTGTCCAGAGCAGCCCCCATCTGCAGTGGAGGGGCATTGCAGCTCCCCTGCCTGCCTCCTGTTTCATCAGTTAACCAGTTAAACACTGCATTTAACCAATTAATTGATTAAAGAGGATTTTACATCCCTAATTGTGATTCCTCAGATACATGTATGGTCACTATTGGTAAATGATGACTTTTTTTTTTATAGTCACCACTGTAGGCAAGACTGGAACCATTTTCTAGGACACGATCCAAGACCCAGTTAGTAGAATGGAGTTTTTCTGTTGATTTCCATGGGTTTTGAATCAGGACCATAGCATGTGTATGGATGTACATGTCACAAGCTATCTAGAAGAAATACATGAAAAAAAAGACATTCCAAATGAT
The DNA here is from genome assembly GCA_019425775.1 of Rafetus swinhoei. Classification (NCBI taxonomy): domain Eukaryota; kingdom Metazoa; phylum Chordata; order Testudines; family Trionychidae; genus Rafetus; species Rafetus swinhoei. The sequence goes on along the minus strand of CM033437.1, from coordinate 325,117,969 downwards.
CTCAGATGACCTTAACATTCTGGGTGGCTGAAAAATTTTCGAATGACAAATATCAATAATAATATTCATCTTGTTGACTCATATTTAGCTTGTGGTCCACTATGATCCCTAGATCCCTTTCCGCAGTACTCCTTCCTAGACAGTCACTTCCCATTCTGTATGTGTGACATGGATTGTTCCTTCCTAAGTGGAGTACTTTGCATTTGTCCTTATTAAACTTCATCCTATTTACCTCAGACCATTTCTCCAGTTTGTCCAGGTTATTTTGAGTTATGACCCTATCCTCCAAAGCAGTTGCAACCCCTCCCAGCTTGTTATCATCTGCAAACTTAATAAGCGTACTCTCTATGCCAATATCTAAATTGTTGATGAAGATATTGAACAGAACCAGTCCCAAAACAGACCTCTGCGGAACCCCACTTGTTATGCCCTTCCAGCAGGATTGTGAACCATTAAGAACTACTCTCTGAGAATGGTTATCCAGCCAGTTATGCACCCACCTTACAGTAGCCCCATCTAAGTTGTATTTGTCTAATTTATTGATAAGAAGATCATGCGAGACCGTATCAAATGCCTTACTAAAGTCTAGGAACTATGTACATGGAAACATACAACAAAACTAAATTAATTGTAATTCACACCACTAGTTGTTTTCATGCAAGTCTGTGTGTGAACACTCTTTGTTTTAGAATACCAGTACCCTATTTAGATATAATATATCTATTAAAATAGTTCAATGATAAGCTTAAGTTAAATGGAAATAGTGTGCTCTTATTTCAGATCACAGAATGACAACATACAGACTTTCACTGAAAGAGCTCAAGATGTGATTAACAACAAATTTAAGTATTTTGAGTTCCAGTTTCCATGTAGACAAGCCTTGATTCAGAACAGTAGGATTTGCACTCTGCTAGAAATATTAATAATAGTACAACTTTATGACTTTCCCTGAAATTAATTCTCCAGTCAGTTATTTTGATTATGAAACCACATCATTTTGGCAACATATTAATAGCTGCAGAATGTAGAATATGACCTATGTAGGAGGAAACAAAACAGATTAGCTAACATTTCATTTTTTATTGGTTGGAATTATTTAAAATAATAATACATTTTATTTAAAAACCCTTAATTTAGATGGGAAGAAGACCTCAGAGCCTCAAACAGTTTGAAAAACAATTAGGAAACATGTGATGGGATATACTTCCCATATTTTTCTTGTCCTGCCTCCGGTGAGCTGCCATAGAATCACTCAGGGGAGGGTGAAAGCCAATTTTTTACATGAGGAGCATAGGAAATGTGCAGAGGGTTCAGTCATTGGAAAACCAATGCATCTGGTGCTAATTTAAGTTTTGCCACTAACTTCAATGGGCCCTGTATTTAATTCCTTGACTATTGGGGGACATAAACTTCAAAGAAATACCCTTTTAATAGACTGAGGTGAAACAATCCATTTTCTTGCTTGTGTTGGACTAGCATTATTTGCTTAACATGAAGTCTCCAGCCCTCAGACATACATAGGAAGCCCTTCTGAATACTACATTTCAAATTAATCTCTGCTGTATGTCATCCAAAGGAGAAGGGAGGAGGAAATATCATTCAGTGTTGCTGGTGTATGTCTAGAGTAGGAACAGAGCGTCCTAATGCGATTTCTACTAACTATATAAACAAACCAACCAACCAAAATTTCAAGCAAAACCTAAATTGAAGTACTAAAGTGTAAACAAACAAACAAACAAAAAATACCCTAGAAGATTTACTTGCATTGGTTGAGTCCTTAACTCAAATAAGTTTTGCTTTTCTTCATTTAAATCATTTTTCTGGAGTAGGGTGGGGATGAGGTGCTCAGTATACAGGCTGCCCTAGGGAAGCGAGGACAATCCTAGCCCTCTCTTATTGCAGCAGTTTGGGGCCTGGTGAGAAGCACCTGTCCAACGCCGCTGCAGCTGCAGTGGGCACAGCCGGGGGGAGGAGTACATGTCCTCCAATTGGCAGACAGACACACATGTGGAAGAAAACATTGTCCTCACTCTGTGTTTGTAAGCAACACGGAGCCAGAGGCAGTTTTATTACGAGCTGCAGCAAGGGAAAAACTGGTTCGGACGGGGGGGAAGTCCCCCCCCTCCAAGGCAGATCTTCGAATACAAGCAATTATGAAGCAGTTTATATACTGTCCATTAGATATAATAACAATAAACAATTAGTCTCCTTCCCATTACAAACACCAATGGCTAACAGTTAGTTTAGTTCCACACAGATGCTCCTTATCTCAAGGTCCCTGCCAGAGTCAGCATTCTGTCCTTATCTCCGTATGGAGGTGAGAGGCAAAGGCAGCATCTAATTACACATCTCGCGTTGTCAGGCCACAAACTTAGCCTGACTCTTGCTCTCTTGTTAACAAGACCAAGATGGCTGCACACAAATTCCCTTATTCCCTTTTCCTGCCTCCACACACACAAACAGACATACAAACAGAGAAACTCTCTGAAATATATAAGTACATAGTTGTCCCTTTCTCCACCCCAATCCCTGCTGGCCCAGTGGGGTTATAGCTGTGCTGGTTCCCATCTCTGGCCCTTTGCTGCCCCCCTGTGGTCATTCTACAGTACAACTATCCCTACTACCAGACTCCTCCCTTTCCACTTTATGAGAAATTGTTGAATTCTAGACACATCCCGTTGTCCTGACACAACCAAACATATGTGCTGTTTTACGTTATGATAACAGGAAGCGGCATTCCAAATTTGGTGGTCCTAGCTCTTAACGTTTAGGAGGAGTTCTTGATCAAACAGACTCACAGACAGATGGACAGACACACAAACAGATGCACAAACTCTCTCAAACATATAGTTGATTGGTAGTCTGTGTCTACAGCATGACCATCACATATTTAAGTGTTTTGCTGGATTGAAGCTTTGCAGTACTTTGCAGAGTGGAGCTTCAAATATTAATTCTACAAAAATAAAACATTTAGCAAAGTTCTTTTGCAAGAAGTCCAATGCCTCCCACAGATGCATATACACAATGCTCTTATCTAAAACTCATCCATGCATGTGTTTGTCATCCAAGAGATTACATTAAAATTATCTGACTCACTCAACTGTCTATAGAGGCATCTCAAAGCTATGACCTTATAAAAGAGTTCTGTGCATACATTCTATCTGGATATGGAAATCATTTTATGTAGAAATGGGGCTAGTTTCCTATCCATCTGGGATGTATGTTTGCGTGTGTCATGGGGACGGAAAGGAATAGACCGTAGCTTTATGTATTATTCATTTGTATGATTTCACAGTGCTATTCACTCAATGTTCAAATCTTCCAGTTAGAAACACCGAACATTTCCCCAACAGTCAAGCAATTTTCACTGCATGTCCATCTCAGTGAGCTTAATTCTTCTAGGGCTCATCTTCAAAAGCCAAATTATCATCAAAATATATTCCACCCAAGTAATGGGTACATTTCTCAATGAGGAATAAATTAAAGTATAATCTCAGCTTCTAAAATTCCCAAATATACATTTGTGAGAAGGAAAGTATCCTCATCGCAAGTGATTTATTATTTGGACTCTACTAGCAAAAAATGTTCAGCTTCCATTTTCTCTCATGAAGAAGGCACCAAGGTCAAATATGTAAATCATGCAAATTTTTAACAAAACATTCAATGGCAACACTAAATAACAGACTAATGCTACAGTACAAATATATGATATACAAAAGTTGCAGCTTTACATAGGACAGGGGAGGAAAACAGAGAAATGCAAACACTGTCATCACATTGTTGCAATTTTTATTTTTGGCATTTCATGACTCAATTGAAAGGCAAAATTTATCCTTTACAACCAGTAGAGAGACAGATAAAACCAATGTCTATCATTTGAGCTGAGTCCAAACAACTTTTGACAGAACTGGCATGTCCTTTTCTGTCATTTTTCACATGTTCACTCTTCCTGATTTGGGCTGATGTGAGCATATTGGGTCATGTCAGGTATTTAGCTGATTCTGCATCCCCTGGCACAAGACAGCACCATGCCATTTATGGTACAAAATGGCCCTTTTTGTGAGACCTTTGAGAAAGAATTAAATTACTGGACAATCCTCCAAGAGTGAACTCTTAATGAATAGCTTCCTTCCTCCTCAGAAGAAAAGGCGAAATAAGCTGTAAGATGTCACATATCTTTTCCCTTTATTTGCAGTCCTTTATCACAGAGCTACTACGGAAATTTTTGCTTTTTTTTTTTTTTGTTAGAAAACATGGATTTATCCAAACTGAAGTTTTTCAGAAATGTATCAGTCATGATGACTTTTTTGTTGGGAAAGAATTCTCAGGTCTGGGAAGGAGCAGTTGGTCAAAACATCAGAGTGAGAGAAGAACAGTCAATAGCTCAATGATTACAGCTGTTAACTAGCATGTGTGAGATCCAGATTCAAGTCTGTGCTCTGCTTGACTGGGAGCAGAGACTTGAACTTGATTCTCCCACATCCCCACTAAGTCCCCCAACCACTGGGTTATTCTGGAGTAGGTGGGTCACACTCTCTTTTGCTGATGCTGTTACACTTTATAAATAATGAAATAGTCATTGGACCAGAGGGAGACTGACTATAGCTCAGTGTAAACTTAAAAAACAACAAATGGTCTGGTAGCACTTTGTAGACTAACAAAACATAGATGGTATCATGAGCTTTCATGGGCAAAGTCCACTTCTTCAGATGACTGGAGTTTTCCGTGGTTAGGGTACTGAGTCAGTCACAGTAGAAACCTTAACCTGATTCTCCCACATCTAGGATATCCTGGGATGACAACAGGGTGTAGGATTTACAGTTTTGTTCAATACCTTTTAGCATCTACTCTGTAAAAATTGTTCCAAAACCACTAGGGGGGGTCTCTGTTTTTTCATGAAACTTTTCAGAGGGTCTCTGTTTCATCCCAGCATGGTACAAAATCAAATGGCAAAACCTTATATTTTTCACAAAACAGAACCCTTGTTTTCCCAGCCAGCCCTGCTTTATTGCTCTCAATTGATCAACCCATTTAGCAGCTCTTGCCTTGGACAATGATGTGGCCTGTATAATAGCCTTGTAGTGGTGGAGAATTCCATGCTGATGTTGCCTAGGAGCTCCTCAAATCATCAATGCAAACTTTTAAAACAATCTAAAGAGAGGGATCCAAACAAAGTCAAAGTTTTGGTTCTCAAAATTCAGTCCCTTCCATATGCTCTGTCAGCACCAGAACTGCTATCATATAACAAGACCATACACCAATTAGATTGGTCTAGTCTATGGGCTCAGTTCACCACTCCATCTGAGGAGATGTGCTGCATGTAGCCTGTGCCAGCTCCCCTGCTTCTGAACCACCTTGCCTCAGCACAAATTAGGGCAACTGAGTACCAGCCTGAACTTGCATCACTGGCAGAGGGCCCCTTATGCTAGTGGAAGATCAGGTATAGTGGAGCTTTGTCACCTGTCCTCATCTCTGTCCCCTCTTCATACGCATGATGCCCATTAGCAGAGTTCCCACAAATGCAGAGGAACATTCAGGGGTGTGGAGAGAGAGTGTCACACTGCCCCACTCCAACCCCAGCCCAGCTCCGGGCCCATCCCCGGCTCCGCTCCACCCCCAGCCACAGATCTACTCTGTCCTGTGTTCTGCTCCCAGCCCAGCTCTGCCCCCATTTCCTTTCTGCCCCAGGCCAGCTCCACCTCCAGCCCCAACTTCTCCTCCATTCCTAGTTCAGCACCAAGCTCCATCGTCAGCCCAAGCTCCTCTGTTGAGCCAACTGGGCAGTAATGGGGGGGTAGGGGAGCATGGACAGATTCCATTAATGTGGGGGGCATGACAAGTCACTATTGTCCGAGACTGTGGGAATTCTCCCCCGTCATTTCCAGCTGCTTTCAGGCAGTGCAAAATAAGCATTGTTGGTGGACCAGAGATGCAAGATCAATCTCTGCAGAATCAGTGAGATCTAAGCTGTTTGGGGATCATATTTAATAGAGCCATGAAGATACCATGTACGGTAGTTAGCAGTTACTGCTCACTGAGAAATGCACAAACACTGAAGATAAAGGAAATAATCTGGGCACAGCATCAAAATGAGACCTGTTTAGAGCCAAGTTCCTAATCAACTACTGGCATGTGCTTTTTTTCAGAAATGCTTCACATAATGTTGATTGGCAGCATAACAAAGCTCATTTCAAGAGAAGAGTTTAAAGAAGGGGGAATGCTTTGTATGAGACTCATCACAGTTCCACAAAACAAACACCAGAAGGAGCAAACACTCATGTTTTCTTAAAAGCATGGTCTCAAGAACACTGAAATATAAAACAGCTGTTCAGACATATCTGCAGAATGAACAACGAGCGAAAAGTTAAGACCCTGGTATTTGGCATAATGGATGGTCCGAATAGGAGAGGCAGACCCTACAGAGAATGGGTAGATTATATAGTAGATTGGTGTGGAGCTAGTCTACAGAAACTAAGCCACTCTGCACTCGACAGGGAAAGATGGAAGGAAATAGTGAGGGAGGCATTGGACACCAACAGGCGTTGAGCCCATGGTTGCTGCTGCTGCTGCTGCTGGAATATTGGGTTATTATTTGTCACACTCTTAGGATCTAGCACATGGTTCTTAATTGCAAACAGCAGCAGAAAGAAAGGTATTCTGGGTTCATCATTCGTGTCTTATGTTTCATCAAATATTCTAACATAATTCTGCAGTTCCTGTGCTGCATATCCCCAGCAATGATGAACAACTGTGGGCAATGATTATGTTAATTGGCAAGTGTACCATACAAAGTTTGCATCCACTTTATCTATTTACTGAAAGGCCACCAGACTCTTCCTTGAAAATGCACATGGCAGTAGCTCATTCTGGTAATAAAGCAGCAGAATCTATGTATTACATGATTTAATATATTGTTGATCAGAAAGCAGCTATTGTTGCACACAACTGGCATAACAGTGGAAAGGGTACTTTTCTACATGGACAACAGTAGAACACATTTTCTGATCCTGAAACCTTGTATCATTTCTAACAAGAAAGTGAGTATTGAAAAAAGTAGCCTTAATTCAAATAATAACACATGGTGCTGTTGAAAAATAAACTAGAGAAAATATGGGAAACTCTGAGTGGCCCTTTCTCATCTCACAAAGTTAAGGCTGGTGAGAATTTCATGAATTGATAGCACTTTGTAGTTCAGAGACACAATGTGGTGCCCATCCAGTGGATGGGACAATTCAGTAGGACTGAGGAAAACTGAATTCTGGTTCCAGCTATGCCAATGTCCTGCTGTTTGTTATAAGAATGATCATGCTTCGTTGTTTGACTAGTGGCAACCCTGGAGAAAAATGTCTAATCACATTGTTAGATGTACAGAAATTTCTTGGCAGACAATACATCAGACCCACTAAAGGATGTGTTGCTGTATTCTGAATGGTGATGCTGTAAAAATGGCATTGTAGAGTGCCATGTTCATTGTATCTAAATGAGTCCAGACCAAATGTAGCCTCAGTTTACAAGCTAAATGCAGTTTTTACTGGCAGTCCTGGAAATTCAAGCTGGCCTCTAGAATCAAGCTGAGTTCTTTTTTAATTTTGTACCAAAATAAAAGTAATAATGGATCTGTAGGCTAAACTTTGCTCTGTAATTACTATAAACTCTTGATGTCTTCAAATTATGTTCTCAGTGACATGTGAAACCCCATTTCTGTCAGTATGGTCGCACAATCGGACCTGATTGGAACTTAATAAACAAATCAGTTAATGATGCAGAAGATGGAAAAGAATCCAACTCTATCTCCCTTCAGCTTTGTCTCCACTTGCCACACTGGAGATCAATCTTCTGGAGTTCTATTTAGCAGGTCTAGTAAAGATCCGCCAAATCGAAAGCTGAGCATGCTCGATTTGGAGTGCGCTGCTGGGGATATCAGCAGCAATTTAAAGGGCCTGGACTCTGGCCACTACAGCTGCTCAGTAGCGACAGTGGCAGCCAGGAGTCCCAGGCCCTTTTGAGTCACTGGACCCCAGGGCAGTTGTCTCCTTCCCACCAGTATTGGAAGGACTGCATACATATGTACATACCCATGAGCCTGACTTTAGTTTATATGGACACCTTTTGAAGGCTTAACTTTGCTACTTTAGCATTCTTTCAATGTTATTTTTTTATATAATAAATACTATTGGCTACATAACTTTGAAAGTATTCTCCCATATTTCTTTCAGTTGATTATTTTTAACAAACTAAAAAGGCAGTAAAGAGACTATCTTAAATGACAGTTTGGCTAAGTGGTTTACCAGCAGATTGTGGTTCGCTCAGACAGTATGTCACTTTTCCACTATGGTTAAAGGACTAATATAGCAGACTGTGTAATTTCTTGGATGTTTGTTCAATATTTCCACAATTCTCATCATGGAGTTTCTATAAATGTTTTAAATAGGTAACCAGGCTTTTAAATCACTGCCTTTATTTTACGTATTGTTTGTACAATGTATTTCAGGTTCACACATAGATGCCAACTAACATCAACATACTCAGACACATAGACATGCAAATTTCATTTCTGAAAGATAGTACTTAAAATTTCCCAGAAGGGAGTGTGTTATTAGGGGATTATAGTAACATGACCACATTGAAAAAGCATATTTGATTTCCTGTAACTCCACTTTAAACTAGGAGTGCCCATCACCTTTTCTGCAGATAGCTAGATTACATTTTAATTTATTGTCTATGAATTGGGTCTGTTACAAAATTAGGGCTAAATTCTACCCTCTTTCAGCAGTACAGTTGTCTGCACAACTATTTGGGGCAATACTACTACCTGCTGCATCAGATAATCGTACCTCAGCGTGGAATATACAGATACTAATCTATCCCTTAGTAAATTAGTGTTACAGGCAGCTTCAATTATGGGAAAAAATGAGGTAAGGTACTTATAGGACCACAGCTATTTCTGCTATTTGCACATGGGTGTACCCATTATCTACACACAATTCCATAAGCTGTGCAAATCGGGTGACAAAATTATTAGAAAATAAGAGTAGTATTTTATTAGATTTAAGATGAATGGGATAATATGCTATCTACAGATTCAGGAAGACAACACTCCATCAATTAACAAATTCAGTTTGTATTTGAAAGGACTTTTTATGACTATAAGGTCTAAAATATGTTTTTTTTAAATAATAGCTTTCATTCTGCAGTCAGAATTGGTCAGGAACGCTTGATAAATAATTAAATAGGTAGCAATGACCCACAGAATGGTGGTTAATACATTGGTTTAATCTCCAGGCTAATGTATATGTTACATTCAGTGTGTTTATAGCAGCTATAACAATGATATTTCCTTCAGTGATTAATTAAAAATAGAAATGTATGACACATATATTCTTTTCTGTGTGTGTGGAAGTATATTTTTCTGTAACTGACTGAATATTGCTTTATAATAATATAATTAGAGACATCTGTGGTAAAATATTCCAGTGATTAAAGCATAAATTGCCATTGCAATATAGGTCATCCTTATCACTTTCACAAACTAGTAAGTGAAGTTATCTATAAAAGCACCAGTTTTAACAATCTAAGTTATAATGTTATATATCACCTTGCAAGGGGGCTTAATTAGGTTAGTGTGAGCTCAAAGAAAGCGAAGTTACTCACCTTGGTGCAGTAATTGTCGTTCTTCGAGATGTGTGTCCCGTGGGTGCTCCACTGTAGGTGATGGGCTTGCCCCAGCACCGCAGTACGGAGATTTTTCACAGCAGTAGTTTGGCTGGACCGCGCATGCGTGGGGAGCGTCTCACGGCATTCGCGCCCTTTCGCACTGCTCGGTCCGGTCTCAGCCAGTTCCTCAAACCTGCCTCAGGATCTGGAAAATAGAAGGACACAGACTCCGAAGCAGGGAGTTGGGCAGGTAGTGGAGCACCCACGGGGGGACACATCTTGAAGAACAGCAGTTACTGCACCAAGGTGAGTAACTTCGCTTTCTTCTTCGAGTGATGTCCCCGTGGGTGCTCCACTGTAGGTGTCTGCACAGCAGTATCCTCCCACCCCATATGAAGGTAGGTGGGAGTCAGAGCCCCTATTTATTAGCAGATGAGAGAACTGCGGCTGCTACCGAGGTATCAGGTAGCCATCTATGCTGGACAGGGTAATGCTTTACAAAGGTGCAATAGGACGCCCACATGGCTGCCCTACAAATGTCTGCAAGGGGAACACCTCTCAGAAAGGCAGTGGAGGCTGAAATGGCTCTAGTGGAATGGGCTCTAGGGCATTCGGGAAGCAGTATTCCCTGTATGGAGGGAGTAGCATTGGGTTATGCAGGACACAATTAGGTTAGCTATTCTTTGAGGTGAAATGGGCTTACCTTTGGAACGCTCGGCCAGGGACAAAAGGAGTCTGTCTGTCTTTCTAAAGGGCTTAGTGCGGTCTATATAGAAAGCTAAAGCCCTGCACACATCTAGAGTATGGAGAGCTGCTTCCTTAGGAGAAGCATGTGGCTTGGGGTAATATGAAGGCAGTATAATGGGCTCATTGTCGTGGAAATCGGAACAGACCTTAGGTATGAAGGCTGGGTGATGCCTAAGGATGACACAATCTCTCTGGAAGATGGTGTATGGAGGTACCGCCATCAGCGCTGATAGCTTGCTGACTCTGCACGTGGAGGTAATGGCGAGTAGGAATACCAACTTCTGGGTTAGCAGCTGAAGGGGTATTGTGGCTAACGGCTCAAAAGGTGGGGCCGTGAGGGTTCATAGGACTAGGTCGAAATCCCACAACGGGGGAGGTGCCCGAAAGGGAGGGTTCAAATTTGTTAGTCCTTTGAGGAACCTCTTCATGAGGGGATGAGCTTGGAATAATTATCGAAATTATGGTTCGATAATGTGCCAAATAGTTGGCTATTCGGAGAAGAAGCATTGATGACGTGTAGATCTTTCTTCCGAATAAATCAAGGCTTTTTGAGTCCTTGTCTGATGTTTGATTTCTATATTGTGGCACCCGTGCTCTTTGTTGCGCCGCATCAACTACCAGTGAATTGGGATGCAGGTGGGTGAATAAAAATTCTGATCCTTTAGGCAGCACAAAATATTTCTTGTCTGCTTTTTTATTGGTTGGTAATGCGGAAGCTGGAGTTTGCCACAATTCGTTGGTGACTCTAATATGGCCTCATCCAAAGGGATGGTCAATTTTGAAGTATGAAGCGTCTGGAGATTCTTAAGGAGACGATGCTGTTTCTTCTTGATCTCAGTAAGTTGAATCTCCTGGGAGACTGCCACTCTTTTAAAAAGGTCCTGGAATTGCCTGAGATCATCAGGGGGAGAAGTATCCCCTGGGATAACCGCCTCATCCATCAAGGATGATGACGGATCTGTAGGCGATCTCTTAGGCTGGTGCACCTTCGCTGTCACAGGCTGCTCCTCCTCCAGATCAGACTGGGGGTGGGGTGGGGTGGGGTGGAGACATCGGGCCCTGAATTGACTAGGGTGGATCGGTTACAGGTGAGTGACTGGAAGATGAGTAGCAAGTCCTCGATCTAGGGGCTGATCTGGAAGTGCTATCATAAGAGCGGTGGTATGGTGAATAGGCCCTGTAGTATGTGTGACTATCATAATGGTCACGGTAGTAGTATGAAGAGTGGGATGGGGAGTGATCATAACAGTGTGATCTGCTGTACCCTGCTCTGTAAGAGTAGTCAGGAGAGCGAGGTAACAGTGATGGAGAGTAAGATCTCCATGGTAAAGGAGAAGGAGAGGCCGAAAGCCACTGATGGTAGTGGTGGTGGTGCTCCCTTGGTGGGGTAAGAAAGGGAGATGGGAGGCGCTCCCGAGACGAGAATTGTCTGACAGGTGATCGTCTGGGCGACTGAGGTGGAGGTGGCTACGATGGCTCTGGTGAAAAAGTTGAGGATGGAGAGCGTGATGATGTGCTCTGATGCCAGCATGTCTTGGTGCTAGCCTTCCTAGGCTGTGACCACTGCGGTGCTGAGCTTGGTGCCAGCACCTCTACTGTAAGAGATGGTGCCATTGGGGTCGGTGCCGCTGGCAGTGCCACTGCCATTGGTGCCGCGCGATCCGGCGGGTCTTCAGGCTGGCCTGGCACCGGAGTCAGTGCAGAATGGAGCTCGGTAGGCACCGGTGCCGGTGTTGGAGGTGGTGCCAACGGTGCCAAAGGGGTGCGGGCAGAGCTTGTCGGTGCCGCGGCTGTCGTCGGTGCCCATGAGGCAGGGTTTTTTGGTTTAGATGGTGCCGTTAGAGTAGTGCGCACCATAGACACTCCAGAAGTGACCGGTTTGTTGCCTACACTCAATCTGCCATGCGAAGTAGCCGGCAGAGAGCGGGTTGGAGACGGTTTGCTTTTCCTTGGAGGGGCAGCAGTTGGAGAAGAGGCCCTTGCTTCTGGGGCTCTCATGACGGCCGTGGGGGGGAGGCAGAGCCTTGAGGCTGAAGATCCTTATCAAACAGGATCATGAGAAGCCTCATCTTCCCGTCTCGTCGATCTCTAGCTGTGAGCTTAGAGCAGTGAGGGCACTTCTGTGGGACATGGCTCTCACCCAGGCAACGTATACAGGTCGAATGGCTGTCCAAGGCGGGCATAGCCTCGTGGCAGGCCTCACATTTTTTGAACCCTGGTGAACCAGGCATGATTCTGTGTTTTTGTCTCTTTCCTTTCTTTCTCTTGGTTTTTTTTTTTTTTCCCAACAGGGAGAAGGGTACTGACTAAACTGAACTAGGGAGTTAACAGAAACTTATATAACTCTAAGTGAATAAGCATTTATGAACAATAACTTTTAACTTTAACTCTTTTTTTTTAAACAGGAGAACGAAGTGAACTGTAAGGAGACTAAATATAGAGAATAACTATAAAGAAGAACAACTTGAATTGCCTCATGAACAAGGCAATCCGAGGAGACCAGTTCCCTCCGTCTGCAGCCTGAGGCGGTTAAGAGGAAAGGGCTGAGACCAGACCGAGCAGCGCGAAAGGGCGCGAAAGCCGTGAGACGCTCCCCGCGCATGCGTGGTCCGGCCAAACTACTGCTGCGAAAAATCTCCGTACTGCAGCGCCGGGGCAAGTCCAGCACCTACAGTGGAGCACCCATGGGGACATCACTCGCAGAAGAGCAAACGGTAACAGCAAAATTTAATAGAAAGATATTATATTATGCAAATTGCCATAACAGACAGTGAAATAAGTTATTGGCCAAAGAAAAGGCCTGATTTTGTAAGCTAATCAGCATTTACAGCTCCCATTAGTTGGGAGACACAGGTGCTGAACACTTCTTACAATCAGCCCCAAAACTTTGCCAACAAAACTCCTTTACTTGACATTACACTTTTTTTAAAATTTACATTGTCAGAGTTCATCTTTAAATATCTCTGTAGGGAAGACAAAGAAAGATTCAAGTGTATCATATTATTCTACTATCAGAAGATTTCAGCTGCTTGGAAATATCCCTACTTTTCATTTTCACAAATGATGTATTTGTAAAAAGGTGCCACTATCTATTTATTGCTGATTGATTATGAGAGATATTTAGACAAGAAGAATAAACAATAGACAAATGCTGCCAATCTAAGCATAGTTCATTATTTGATCTTGCACAGAGGTATAACAGACCTTGTGAAATTACTGCATGTCATCATTATACCCCGATCCTGACTTCTTTTCTTGTGATATATAGTACCCACTGACCTTAATGGAACTACCTATTGAGTGAAATGTAAAGAGATAAAGCATGAGTAAAAAGAAAGCATAATTAAAGGTATCAGAATCCAGCCTTATGTGACTTGGAGTATACGACTGTGTGTTAGCATGATTCTATACATAATATGAATAATCAGACTACATCAAATTATAAAGAGAACTGGGCTGAGAAAAGAAGAGAAGTAATTAAATCCTGCCTTGACCTCAGTGACAGCTGACTGTGCTCTTTCCCTTTTAGGAATAAGCTCTAACAGATCACAGAGAGGCCAGGTTTCTTTGTAAGGGCCTGGGTTCTTCTCTCACTGATTTTACAGTGGTATAACTCCAGTGACTTAATTCAAGTTACTTCTGATTAACATGAGTCTGTCCCTAACATTCAGAAATGACCTTGGCATTCGCATTTCCTGGTCTTTTGCATTTAAGCATACCAGTAATGAAGATACTGCTCACCTACCTGGGGTTAAGCAATGATGGTTCTGTAAGGGTACTTCTACACTTGCTCCCTAGTTCGAGCTAGGGATGCAAATGTAGGCGACCAAAATTGCTAATGAAGCAGGGATTAAAATATCCCGTGCTTCATTAGCATGATCTCGCCGGTGCGTTACTCCACTCAACAGCTGATTTGAACCAGGAAGTGCGCGCCGGGACGCGTTAGTTCAAACCAAACCCCTCAAAAAATGAGGAGTAACGTTAGTTTGAACCAAGGGGTTTGGTTCGAACTAACCAAACTAACCTGGCACGCGCTTCTTGGTTCGAATCAGCTGTTGAGTGGAGTAACGCGCCAGCGAGATCATGCTAATGAAGCGCAGGATATTTAAATCCCCGCTTCATTAGCAATTTCAGTCGCCTACATTTGCATCCCTAGCTCGAACTAGGGAGCAAGTGTAGACATACCCTAAGAGATGGGGGAGAGTAAGAGCTATAAAGAGATACAATATAGTTCCTGAATTGAAAGGATGGTCTTTTTGGTAAAGCTAGGCAGTGTAAATGAGAGACCATGCTCCCATGAATAATATAGAGACTAGGATCAAAATTCACAACATAATTATGAACTGAAACCCAATCTTAAACTGGAGATTTTTATTCTTTATTTCATTTCTGAAGTCTTTTAAACTGGCATAGTTGTCTGCTTCTAAATAAATACAGTGCAATATTTTAAATGTCATTAATCTAAGTGTGGATACTACTAATTTGAATTAAATTGGGTTGTTTGTTCTCCTACACACATACTATAGGGCAGCTATTAAGTGGCCTGTGTGAGATCAATTTGTGGTTTCTGTCACGTTCTCAGGGGAGAAGTATCAACATTACAAAAAGCCCACCCCCATAACTGGCACTAATTAGCAACTTTGTTATCCGTTTCAGCAGAGGTCAAGGACTGACTGGGTATAGAGGCTGAATTGAGACAGAACTGAGACAGCAGCATGGAGAGGCTTGCATTATTGCTGTTTATGTTGCTCCTGTTCTGTTGCTAAACAGTCTCCTGAGTACTCAGTCTGGCACCTTTCAGCAGTATTAAATTCACACTAATTTTTAAACAAGATTAGCCATTAAAGGTAGTGGCATATGTTGTTTAAAAGTTAATTTTGTCAAGATGTCTGTTAAGGAATTGCTACAGCCTATCATGCAGGACCATGATGAAGAGCAATGAGATTAGCCTGTAATTACCAAACGTCATGCAAGATCCTCTGCCATTGTACACAGACATTACAATGCTGGTGCTTTGCCTGAAGCTGACACTTTTAAGAACAGTTGATAAAGGCAGTTGTTCACTGGTTCAAATACACCTTTGAGCAGCACAGGTGGAATACTAGCAGGTTCAGCAGCATGTTTATTCCATAACTTTCAAAGAGCCTTGCATATTCCTCAAGAGACAGAGAATCAGTGCTCATCCCTAGGTCCACAGCCATGTGGTTCATGTAGTTCTGGACAGTTGTCGGTAGCTGTGTAGTTCTTTGAGCTTTCATAATGTGTTTCCTATCAGTGCAGGATCTCCTCTATCAACAGTAAGAAGAGTTGTCTGGTTTTGTGATGGGCATGTTAGAAGGCTGTTTATGGCTACCAGGCAGGATACAGATTGTTGTACTTTAGACTTTGTCAGCCAGATAGTTGATGTAGGTCTCATTGTCACATTTTGCTATTGTCTGGAATATGCCTTTCAGCTGCTTATATTCCTGGACAACTCCCTGTTTGTGAGCTTCTGAGTTTTTCACTAATATAGAAAGATCCATTCAGAGGGCCAAGCTTTCTTGATCAACCACCTGAAGCCAGTTGTTTCAACAGTGACCTGGTGCATGGTCTCCACACCAGTACTGGTGTGAGGGGGTGTGTGTTGGATAACAGCTTTCACTATATTTCTGCACCACCTTGTGTGTAGCAGAGCTCCAGAAATGCCCTGGCACCATTCTGCTGAGCTATTCATTGGCTATTAGGATTTGCTGCTTCATACCTTGAAATCAAGGTTGGTCAAGAAGTGTTCGCTAACCAAAACTATGCCAATGATACTGCCTTGCTTGTGGAGAAGTCAGAGAATTTCAGCTGCTCCCTCCAATGTCTCTAAGACATTACCCACACTATGAGATTGAACATCTCATGGCAGAAGATCAAGTTCCAGAACCTAAGAGCTGGCCCAGCAGAACCTAAGCACAGCTCAAGTGGTTGCAGCAAACTGGAGTTTCTTTGACAAATAGATCTTATGCCTCTTGCATGAAATCCATCTCTCACCTATGGATGCAAACCAAGTCTCCATGCTTAGACAAAGTTCAGGATTTATCAAATCTATGTACTATCTCTGTATCACTATGCTGATCAAAAAACAGGAACCTTTCACAAGCAGACTTGGAGTGGTTAGAGACATTCCATATGTGCAGTCAATGCCAAATTCTGAGCACATAGTGGTTTGACTTTGTGAGAAATGTAATAATCTTGCAGAGATCTGGCCTTCCTTCAATTGCTCATTATATTCAAAAGCAGCATCATAAGCTCTTCAGCCATGTCACAAGGATGGACAAAAATGTCCCAATACTCCAAGCTCTTAAGCTCTCCATCAATGGGTAAAGGGGCTCATGCACTGACCCTACCCATTGTTGCCCACACGACAGCCTAGAGACTTGTGGATTCACAGGGTCAAGCCAGATCTGGGAACTTAAGTACATAATGTAGGTCACTGATGTCACTCTGGCTGGCACAATGGTGCTCAGTAAACTATTAATGTTTGATGATGATTTAGAAACATAAATTGCTTACATTTTCCTTAGACAGATGTCTTTCCTAGTATATACATTAACTGTTTATACAAACAAATAAAGGTAGTGATTACTGATGGCCAAACTGTACTCCTGTGAAGTCACTGGGAAAACTCTGATTGGTTTCAGTGGGAACTGAGTTATGCCAGCACTAAGAGCTTTTAAAAACCCAGTTACAGTAACTTTTAGCTTTTCATAGATCTATTGTTAAGCTCTCCTTGAAAGTGCACATTATACAAAATACTGGTTCAGGAATAAAGGAATTCAATGCAAAATGCTAGCAAAAACATGTTTTGGAAAATCACCACTCCTATAAATGTCCTGAAAATCCCAGACTTGAGTAGACCAACAATTATTTCATGAGCAACCCTTTAGAGAGGAGAAACAAACATCTGAGAAGAAAAGGAAACAAAATAGGAAAGAAGAAATAACATCTTCTTATCCTGTTCTGGATTTCTTTGTATAATGACCAAATAGTTGAGCTCTAAATTGAGGTAGCATATCCACATTAGGGAAGCCTGTTTCGGATTAATTTTGAGGCTTCCCTGTAATGTTGACGTGCTATTTTGAAATAAGTATTTCAGAGTATTTCTTCCAGAATATCTTATTTCAAAATAAGTGTTCAGTGTAGATGTGCCCTAACTGAGTAAATGGTGGCATTTTGTCAAGAATGCTATAAAATTTCACATCAACTTTTCAATTTTTATTTCTGCAACAATTGATATTTAAATTTTTTTACAGAGAGAGGAAGAGAACTAAGAAAAATGAATATTTTTGATGTTACTGTATCTCCCAGATTAATAACTAGCATCAAAATTGTGCCATTTTTAGGAGCTGTTATTTTGTGGCACAATACTCCAGAAAAGCTAGAGTCAGCAGCAACAGTATGGTCCACTTATTACTTTTTGTGTTGTGTTTATTGCAGAACCCAAAGAATGGTATGAGGCCAATAAAAATACTGCAGCTATTATGAAGTTATATTAGTTATGAAGTCATTTATAAAGTTAGCTTCTCAGAACAGGGAAATTAAGCAAATGCAAAAAATTGCAATGACAATATTTTGTCAATGGAAGTCAGAATCTTTAGCCAGAAGGGAAGATACAGTTAAAGCAGGGACTGCTGCCATACGGAAAAGCAATAAAAATGGGGCAAAACCAAAGCCACATCTCCCTCTAGCAATCTGCTGGATCCAGAACCTTTCAGAGGAAATTCCTACTCTAGGGGCACTAAGAACCAAGAAATGCCTCCCTCCCTCCTGCTAAGTAGGCTTGGGCATATACTGCAAAGAGGAGCCAGCCAGGATCTACAGACACTAGGGGCAGAAGCAGCCAAAGCAGGGGCCTCTGGTTCTTGGAAAACTTTCTGTAGTTTTGACAGGACTCTCTCTGTGTCCTGTGCTGATTAGTTGCTTGCTTCAACCCTCCCCTTTCTTCTTCATTTCCCCACAATCTCCCCACGTCTTAACCCCCCCTCCCTGTTCCCTCATCATCTTCCCTTAATTTTTTTTCCATTTAGCTGATCCCTTGCTAACTAAACTCAACCAAAGAAAATAAAAATAAAACTGGGACATGAAAATGACATTTGTTCACTTTCTCTTGCTGTTCTATCCCTTTCCCCACACTGCATCTGTCTTGTCTATTTAGATCAGTGTTTCTCAACCAGTGGTACAAGTACCCTTACGGGTACATGAGAGAAGTCTGGTGGGTACATCAACACAACTGAAACTTGGAGAAAACTGAATTTTTGTTTTAAGTTTTACAGTGCTTTATTATTTTTGTACTTTTTACATCCAAAAATTTCATCGTCCGCCCGACTACGATTAAGTTGTTTAAACAAATGTGTTGCACTAGTAGAAAAAAATTGTGTGCGTCTGAAAACTGTAGGTACTGGGGGTACTTACAATTTTTTTTGTTTTGGAAAAAGGGGATATTTATATATTTTTTCTTGAAAAAGGGGTACTTTATAAAAAAAGGTCGAGAAACACTGATTTAGTTTATAAACTCTTTGAGGCAGGGACTGTCTCTTTGCTCTATTTGTACAGCACCAAGCACAACGGGATCCACATCCATAACTAAGGCTCCTTACAGTGATGACAACACAAATAAAATATTAACAACTTGTGATGACATAAAAGTAAATTTCCTTCAAGCCACTATATACACCCTCTATGCAATGCTATGTGCTGCAGGAAACATCTCGGGTTGAATCATGAAAATAAAGTGGCACGTATGTATTGCAGAAAGGCCACCATCATTCATCCTAATGACTTTCTGATTCCAATTTACCAGTTGAGGTTTAAAAATAAAGGATAGGGACATATATCTTCACTGCAGTCACTGCAGTTTGTGATATATTAAAATCAAATCTAGGGTCACTGTGCCCTAGGAATAGAAAGAATGCTACACTGTTAGTACAGGATAGTCCACATTTAAAAAGTAGCCCTTAAGTAGTCATTACATCCCCAACCCGCACTTAGATTCCCAATCGATCAACATACTAATCTTTTAAAATACAAGAGCAAGTTAAGAATTCTGTACGAACATGTGGAACTTTTATATTTGCAGCTTGTCAATGCTGGTAGAAAGGAAAAAAATTATCTAGAACACAGAATGTTCAATTCATTTTGACTAACATAACAGAATCTGAGTGAGAAGAGGCATACATGTAAAAAGTCTGAGAAACCTCAAACAGTTTAATTTGTTCACCTATGTGTACTTTTGGCACAGTCTGTCTTTAATTTGATTTATGAATGAGTCAGGTTTGAAATATTTTCACTTCCACCTCGACTATAGATGTTTCACTTTAGAGACTTAATTTACCAAACCTTTAGTCTGGATGAATGGAAATTGCTTTTTCTAATTTTTTAGGTGACATATAAAATTATATTACATCGGTAGAATATGAGGAGATGTTATGCTTTGCAATTCTGAGAGCACTTTATATGGCAGAATATAACCCAATAATGATTCAGACTTTTAAAACAAATTCATGTAGAGAACCAGTTGGAGAAATAGATATTTTGCATGCATGCTGGATTACCCAAAAGAAAAAATATAAGTTATTGGCTATTAAGATTTTCTGATATTCTCAATAAGATAGGTTTATGCGGTTTCATGTCAAGACTCAGAATCTGGACAATATCAAAATAGAGCCATCAGTTACTAAATACCACAGATTAAGAACGTACACACAGTGCATGGAATAACTAATTATCAGTCAATGAATAACTAATTATCAGTTGATCGTTTACATCCACAATATGAATGATGGTTAAAAAACTCAGTTCCTAATCAAATGCCAGGTTTTCAAAAACCTGGATGAACCTATAAAATGAACCCCAAAGAATTTTTCTTTCACTGGAAAATGTTAGCCAGAATAAGATATTGGACTTTCAATAGACAAAAAAATCCCCAATAAAACACAAGATAAAAATGTCTCCATATGTCTGAAGACATACCAACCTCTGCTAGGGAATGGAAGGAATGGCGAAGAATAGGGGGTACTCTCAAACCGTTTAAAAGGGAGAAGGGTTGACAAGTGATTTGAGAAAATGTTGATCTAATTATTTCAGTCCTTAAGTATAAGAGCCTGATTCTGCTAAGTACTGGTCAACCCCAAGTTAATGAGTGCTCTTAAATCCCATTGAATTCAACACTTTGCAAATCAGAACCCAAAATCCTTATTTTGCAAGTTTATAGTGCAGATAGCTTGGACAGTTTGAGTATTTGCAGACAATGGTCACACTGACTCAACATATTGTTAGTCTGATTAAAAAAGACAGCAAATGGCAGCACAGTGCATTCATGTACGTGGTCGATTTATATGATCATACTTCAAAATGTTTATACAGCAAGTCCACAACTTATGAATGGGTTGTGTTCCAAAAGTTTGTTTGCAAATTGTCTGTTTGGAACTTGAATGCATTTTCCCATAGAAACAAATGTTATAAATGGTGGTTAGATTCCCAGGCTAGCTCATAGAAGCGTATGTAACCAAAAATGTAGCTGAAATATTGTATATTTGCAATGAAAAATAGTAGAAATAGTTTTTCATTTAATCTTGAATGCTGGGGCTTGAGGAAAGGGAGGTTTCATTAGAGGAGGATGAGGAGGTAGGTGGAGATTCTGAAGGGAACTTCTGGACATCCATCAGCCACTCCACCCTGCAGGCTCTGTGTAGGCTTCTGCAGAGACTAGTTCCATCCCCAGGCACCTCTCCACCCCCCTTGCAGGCTCAGTCCCATCTCCCAGCCGTCCCTTCCCCCATTCCTGAGGGCTGCACCCAGCTCCTCCTCAGCAGGGAGCAGCGAGCACAGGCTGGGCGACTCCAGAGGAGCAGGGGGTGGCAGTGCATTTGGTGGCTAGAGAGAAGCCTTTCAAAGTGACACTTCTCTCCAGCCGCCATCAACGTGGCTGCCCGCTGCATCTCTTGCCTGATCCCCTGAGGCTGCAGGTGAACTTTTGTTTGTATGTGCAGATGCTCATAAGTCGAATGTTTGTAATTCGGGGAGTGCTTGTATTAAGCTAATATTTATTATATTTATTTAGCCATTTGATAATAAAATAACCTTTTTAATAACTGTGACATATACTTACATGAAATTCACACAGCCTGTTCCTGCAGGTGGAGCAATCCAAACAAAACTGAGATTTGTTGTTGGTAGATGACTCACGTGAGATGCAACCACACTGCACATAAACTGATTTCCAAACTGGTGATCAGACATAATTCCTAAGAGAAAGAAAGAAAGGTATGCTAAAGACCAAAATATTTCAATTATTCATTGCAATGTTTTAATAATATTATGCAGTGCTTTTTTTGTGGAGGTGCTGGTACTGCGTCTGGAGGTGCTGGTACTGCGTAGCGGGCAGTACCATCACAAAAAAAAGCACTGATGTTATGTAATGTAATGTACAACATTTTTCTTTCATAAATGGCAATGTGGAAATCAAGAAAAAAGGTGTGGCGTAATCCAAGTTAAATCCACTGGTGACAATGGAGTTGTTCTCCGCTTGCACTAATATGTAATATGGCCCAAACAATTTGCCATCATTATTTTTCATGAGCCAGTAACACTATCTGAATTTGGCTTGTTCGTTTTTGTTTTTTGGTTTTTGAAAAGTAGGAGGCCGGTGTAAATCAATGTTGTTTCAGCTAGTGTAAATCAGTGTTGCTCCATTATTTTCATAGATCTGCACAACTTAAGGATATGGCCTATAACTTTTAAAGTGTGGTAAAAAACCTCTACCAACAATCAGTAGATTCTATCATTAGATCATTTGCATTTTGTTGCAACAGCTTTTTATGTATTTTTGAATGTGGATTTCTTATATAAACAACTCTTTGGAATTCACTGTAGTTCATCGTTAGATAAAAGAATTATATCACTAAAACAAAGCAACGACATTAGCAGACAGCAACTTTTTTTCCCCTCAGATCCCTTTTGTTGTTGCTTACAAATAAATGGTGGAAAAGGCTCTTCCGGAAAAAAAAGTGGAAGAAGGTATGCAAATGCGAGTGCTATTTGCATCCCTCTTTCAAAAAAAAAAAGTGTAGTCGTATCTCTAGTACACAGGTCCATTATTTTTAACACCTTCGGGCTTATTATCTGAAGTCACTGGAATTGTGCCTTGAAACTGAAGGCATTCTTATTCAGCTGAATTATTATATATTTAATCTTTTATATATATAGTACATTAAACAGTAAATCTTTAACTGGTCCTTTTTAATGTGGTTATCAAAAGTAAAACCTTGTTTCTCATTATTTTCTTCAAATATTTACTCTTCAATAGAGAGAACAGTCACACTGACTAAATATATTGTAAATCTGATTAAAAAGGAAAGCAAATGGCACCAGTACATTCATGTATAAGTATATTCATGTTAGATATTATGTGATTATACTGCAAAATGTTTATACTGAGCTAGTATTTATTCTATTGATTTATTTCCATTCTTGTAAGAATAGATACTGCTAGCTTCAGACTGAAGTACAATTCTTATGAAATGCAATTCTGAAGAATTATACTTAACCTTTTACTCCCCCAACCAATAATGACCAGGCATAGAAAATAAACAAAAATCTCCCTTGCTATTCTCCTGAGAATTCTAGACCTTCCTCAAAAGCGAATAGATGACCTTTGCAGTATACCCTCTTGATTCCAGCTCTTTGGGACTACAGATTTTTAAAGCAGAAGATCTTTGGGAAGAATACCCGGCAGCACACTCCATATTAAACCAAGGGAGTTCCAACTTGACTATCTTCAGTAATTGCAGCTACTGGCCAGAGAGAAAGGTGGTTTCTCAAGTAAATCATTTATGGTTTTCTAGATCAAAACCAACACTGTAAAATCAACTCAGGAGGCAACAGGCTGCCAATACTGATCATGGACAATAGCTCAGGGGAAGATACCCAATTTAATATATGCGCTGGCAAATTCTGCATCCGCTTCAATTTCTAGATAATTTCAAGGTACAAACCTGTAAGTAACAACCTAGAGGAGACAGCAAGTTATGGAGGATCATAATGAAACGTATACATGTAACAAAACCTTTTTTGGTTTGGGGACTGCTGACCCACAGAAAAATCAGTCAGGAGCCACACACAATTGAGAAGTCACCCTCCCCCCCCAAACACTCACTGACATGGACCCTGACTGAGAAGGAGGAAGACCCTCTCCACATTCCCCACACACCATAGCCTAATGGGGCCAGGCTAGTAGATTTTGTGTGCTCCAGTCCCTAAGCAGGCGGGGGCTCCCCAATGCTAGGAGGAGAGCCCTGAGCCTCGGGGGCCAGATCCAGGCAAGCCAGGGGAAGCATCCAGCCCCTGGGCCTGAGGTTCTTCACTCCTGATCTAAAAGCAATAAGGAATCAATCAGGGTCCCTGATTGTGAATTTGAATATTAAATACTCAACAGATACCCTCAATAACTAAGGTACAGATTATGATATGTCAAGAATAGATTCACAGATTTTAAGGCCAGAAGGCATTATAATCATCCAGTCTGATCTGCTACATAACTGGCACAAACAAAAAACAGGACTATGTAGCACTTTAAAGACTAACAAGATGGTTTATTAGGTGATGAGCTTTTGGGCCAGACCCACTTCCTCAGATCAAATTGTGGAAGAAAATAGGCATGACCATATATACCAAAGGGATACAATCAAAAAAAGTGAACACATATAGAAAGGACAAATCAAATTTCAGAACAGAGGAGATGGGGAGGTAAATGTCTGTGAGCTAATGATATTAGAGGTGATAATTGGGGAAGCTATCTTTGTAATGGGTAAGGTAATTAGGGTCTTTGTTAAGACCCCGGCGTAAAGTGTCAAATTTAAGCATGAATGACAGTTCAGAGGTTTCTCTCTCAAGCCTGGTGTGAAAATGTCTTTGAAGCAGTATGCAGGTAATCAAGTCATTGAGACAATGCCCTTTCTGGTTGAAATGGCAAGAAACTGTTTTTTCTTTGTGATACTGTCTGATATCCGTTTTGTGTGCATTGATTCTTTGGCGGTTGCCTGAGACGCTTGTCCAATGTACATAGCAGATGGACACTGTCGGCACATGATGATATAGATTATATTTCTGGATGAGCAGGAATATGTGTTCTTGATCTTATAACTGAATTGGTTAGGTCCAATAATGGTGTCAGCAGAGTAAATATGTGGACAAAGCGGGTTTGTTGCAAGGAAAAGGACTTTTCCTTGCAACAAACCCCGTTGCCAGCTTTGTCCACATATTTACTTTTCCTTAAATTTGACACTTTACGCCGGGGTCTTAAAGACCCTAATTACCTTACCCATTACAAAGATAGCTTCCCCAATTATCACCTCTAATATCATTAGCTCACAGACATTTACCTCCCCATCCCCCCTCTGTTCTGAAATTTGATTTGTCCTTTCTATATGTGTTCACTTTTTTTGATTGTATCCCTTTGGTATATATGGTCATGCCTATTTTCTTCCACAATTTGATCTGAGGAAGTGGGTCTGGCCCACGAAAGCTCATCACCTAATAAACCATCTTGTTAGTCTTTAAAGTGCTACATAGTCCTGTTTTTTGTTTGTGCCAGTTATGTAGGAGATCAGACTGGATGATTATAATGCCTTCTGGCCTTAAAATCTGTGAATCTATTCTTGACATATCATAATCTGTACCTTAGTTATTGAGGGTATCTGTTGAGTATTTAATATTCAAATTCACAATCAGGGACCCTGATTGATTCCTCCCCCCCTTATCTCCCCTCTGTTCTGTAATTTGATTTGTCCTTTCTATATTTGTTCACTTTTTTTATTGTATCCCTTTGGTATATGTGGTCATGCCTATTTTCTTCCACAATTTGATCTGAGGAAGTGGGTCTGGCCCACGAAAGCTCATTACCTAATAAACCATCTTGTTAGTCTTTAAAGTGCTACATAGTCCTGTTTTTTGTTTCAGCTAAACTAGACTAACACGGCTACATCTCTATTACTATAACTGGCACAGAATTTCACCCAGTAAATCGTACATCAGCCCTATAACTTCTGATTGAACTACAGCATTTTTTAAAAATTATTATTTTTAGAAACATCCAATGTTGACTTCAAATGATGGAAAATTGACCTATATAAATTGTTCATTGATAAATTAGCCTTTCTATTAAAAATTCAGTAGGTTCTATAGCTTCAGTTTCTAGTCACCAGATTTTGTTCTGTGCCTTTGGCTGTTATGTTAAAGAGCCCTCTAACTAGATCTGGATAACATAACTGAACCAAACTTTTTTTGGCAAAAAATAAGCATTAAATTACATAAAAACATTTTGTCAACTAATGTCAATATCAATTAATTATTTCAGTTAAAAAACAAAACTAAATCAACCTTCAAGTAAAAATTCTAACAAAACAAAAAATGTTTCATTTAGATATTTTTGAAAAACAAATTGTCTATTTGAAAAATCTTTATTTTGAAATTTTCTTTACTTTTAAAAATGTAGTTAAAAGTTAAATTTAAATGAAAGTTTTCATTTTGTCTTGAGCAAAATATTTAAAATTATGTTTTATTTTTCAATTCCAACTGGTAATGTTGAAAATTTTTGTTTTGGCTTGACTCAAAAAGATTATTTTTATTTTTTGGAATTGCCAGTGAACCAAAAAAATCTGTCATTCAATCAGCTCTACCCTCAACTATCAGAAATCTTCTCATGTAGGTGTTTGTGATGGGGAGTACCAACCCTGCACTGGGACTGCAAGGGTTAACCATGGTTATCTGGCTGAGGAAGTCCTAGCCCCTCCTCACTCCATAAACCTACTGGATATGTTCCAGTTGGAGGCCAGCTATAAGGACCGGCAGAGCAGGATGGCCTGAACCACAGAGGCTAGGCAGCAAGGAATGGCTGGAGAAGCCCCCATTCCGGAGGAAAGTGGTAAAGAAGGCTACAATAGTGAATCTGGTAGAAAGTAGCCCAGGGCAGAGGGTTACACCTCTGAGAGCTCAGCATGTTTTGGGCAGAGTCCCTACTGAACTAGTGGTGGACGACTACATTGCTGACAGGACCCTGGTCTGGGGCCCAGTGGAGAGGGTGGGCCCAGGTCCTTCTATCCCATCTCCACTAACCCCAAGGGACATGGCTATAACTGTTGTTACTGACATTGGCCCCCAGGCTCCCCTGCCGTGAGAGTGGGGAGTGTTACTGACATGGGCTGCTAGGTCCCACTGCCCTGAGAGAGGGGAGTATTGTTACGGACTGTGGTCACTAGGTCTGACTGCCCCAGAGATGAGGTATGGTTATTGGCCCGGGGCCACTGGAACCAATACACATGCAGTGCAGAGTACCCTTTGAGAGGCCTCACAGGCCTAACGCCCTGCCCCTAAGGGGGATGGGCGTACCCATCCTGTGACAGTACTTTATAGACAATCAGGTCCCTTTTTAGATTAAACTAACTAAATGAGCTTCTTTAGTCTTTCACAGAATAAAAGGTTTTCCAAATCTCAAATTATTATTGTAGCTCTTTTCTATGCCCTTTCCAATTTCTCAATGTTCTTTTCAAATGTTGACACCAGTAATGGAAATGGTATTCCAACATTGATCTTACTAATGCTGTATAGACTTATAACAACATCTATTTCCACTTGATCCCTTCTTATACATCCATGGATTAGCTCTTAGCCACCACATGTCACTGGCAGCTCAAATTCAACTGATTTATCCACCATGACCCTTAAGTCCCTTTCAGAGTCATTGCTTTCCAAAATACAGTCTTCCATCCTATAAATCTGACCTAATTTCTTTGTTCCTAGAAGTAAGATCTTGCATTTAGCTATGTTAAAATGCATTTTGTTCAAGTGAGCTCTGCTTACCAAATGACCCAGATTGTACTCACTTTATCTTTATTTACCACTCCACCAATTTTTGTGTTCTCTACAGACTTTACCAGCAGTGATTTTTATAGTTTTTGTCCAAATCATTGCTAAATATATTTAACATTATTTGGCCATGAACAGATCTCTGAGATCCCACTAGAAAAATCTCCATTGGACGATTTTCCATTTACAATCATTTTTGAGACCGTGCAAGGTTTTAATTCACTTCCAATCATTTTCACTTAAATGGTATGATGAGCAGGGCTTGCTGTAGAATTCTACTATTTTTGCACAAACATGTAACATGAACACTTTGATCCCTGAGTAATTTTCTCAATTTTTTTTAAAAGGTGCTAATTATACTTTTTGACAGAACAGCTTTATGGTTCCACTTTTGGATGGGTTTTGTGCTCCCCCCTTTGCTGTTTACATTAAACCTTCCTCACCATACTGACCTTGATAAAACCATCTTTTGAAATCAAAAGTTTATTTGAAATGTTATCTTTGGACTTCCTTCCCAGAAATTTAGTTGTTGATATGCCAATTACATCATCTCCATTTCCTAGCCCTCATTAGCCTCTAAGGCTATGTCTGCTCGATAGGCACTATAGTGGTAAAAATGCAATGCTGCAGATATGCCCCTGTAGTGCTGTGATATATACACTTACTACAGAGTAATGGAAGGGGGTTTTTTATCACTGGGTGAATCCACCCTGTCAAATAGTCTGCTGTCAACCTCGCAGTGTATATACGGAGGTTAGGAAGCCTTAACTCTGTCACACAGAGATGTGAATTTGAAGAGGCATTTACCCCACAACTTGGGAAAACCTGGATAGTAATAGAATGCAATGGCACGGCATCATACATCAAACCTCAGCCATTTTGAAGAGAATTGTCTTGCTCAAGAGGCTGCGGAATGGCAGGGGAGAAGGAAAACATAGAGCATCCTAGCCAGCCAGCTGTGTTTTTTACAGCTACACCTGCAATATATCTGTGGAAAAACCTGTAGAGCCTGGATTGGATTCCTCAGCCATCTTAAATCTCATAAGTGACTTTTCCCCACCTGCAGACATCATCCTCAAATTGAGGGATAGCCTCTGGTGAATTTTTCACGTGCCTGAGTGACCAAAGTTGCAGACGTACACCATCCTAGGTCGACCAACATTTCAGACATACACCATGCTTTGGTGGACATTTTTGAAGCCTAGACTGTGAGACATTTCTCCCACCTGGCTACACAACAGCTTCAAAGGAAGTTTGGTGGGCAGTTTTGAGCTTGTCTCTGGTTCTTCTGAGCAATTACACTGATAAGATATCCAGGGGGTTATAGCCTCCTGGATACCTTGCCCTTTGGCAGGCTGTTAATTCTTATACATTTGTCACTAAACATTATTAAAAGTTTTTCTTTTCTATATGTGTATTTAATATGCGACTGAAATCGGCAGCTAAAATCATTCAACTTTGGATTAAAACAAGATCTGTACCACCTAAAAAGTCATGTCTTTCATTGGCATTAGGCTTCAGCCACTGGGCCCAATTTGAATCTGTACCTGAAAAGTGCTGCAAGTACATGGAGAGGACAACATCCCTAAGAGGCAGCTGTGTTTTGCACATGCAACTACTTGTCTCCTGCCTCAGGGGAAGGGGGAGTTCATGTCTTCTGACCCATTTCCACACTCTTTCGATCAACTCCTGTTCTCACTGAAGTCCATGTTAAAATTCCCACTGACATCAGCAGTGCAGGATCAGGCCTTTAGAGCTGACCACATGCACAGCGATCCCTGACTGCACAGTAGGAAGTGGAGCAGATCTCCACTGGCTAACTGGCAGTAAGCTACAGACTTCAAATGGTTCAATCTAAAATAGTAACAGAGTAGGCATGGACAGAAACCCCACTCCTTTTTAAAGTCAATCATAAAGTGGAAGAGGACAAAAATCTATCACAGCACATCCTTCAATAAGTTGGGGGAGGAGTAGCAAGGAGTTCCTGCCCCTTCTTTCTTTCAGCTGCAGCTTCCTGAGGCTTAATGAAGTCTTTGGGCTTTAGGCACTTGGCTGTCAGAAAAAGCAGATCGTACACCAAGTGCACACAGCATCCCCAGAGTTTGTTTTCCCTCTGATTTAGTCTTTGAAAGTGAACCACTTTGCAGTGACTTAGAAAAATTCTCAATATGAGAAAGCAACCTGTTCAATTTTTCTGCAGGAAAAATTTTATTGATCCTTTATCATTTCTACTACATTCTTCATCAGTTCTGTTTACTTATCTGTGCGCCCTCTCATTAACCCCATAATGGAGGTCAGTGTCCTCAGAACATTAAAAAAAAAAATCCATAATATTGCAACTTTAGCAATATGATATATAAACCTTCTTCCTTAAATGTCTTATTCAAGCTTTACAACAAAGCACTCTGGTGAAATTAATGAACATGGGGTGGAAAAGAATGGAAAATTTTAAAAATTCATGACAATAAAGGCACAGTGAATATTTCCCACTTGCCTCCAATGTTCTTGTGTTCCTTTGCTATGAAAAGCAACAGCATTTCACCTCCTGCTGGGAAAACCTCTTCCCAAACAGAATGCTGGCTCAGCGGGTGAAAATGAACAAGCACAAATATAAAGGAGGCTTCCACTGCAAACAATACATTAGAAATAAAAATAACTAATTATACACCAGTTCTCAAAACACTACCAAATAGTTGTATGTATCCCATGAAAAAACTTCTGATAAACTCTCCTTATTTTAAGATGTTTGGCTCTGATCCAAAGCACCATAAATTCTAAGCATGTCCTATTGGCCAGATAGAATGTATCTGAGATACACAAATCTGTCCATCCAAAAAAAATTGTCAAAAGGGATAAAAGCCATCAGGTAACATTCAAAGTTCTGGTTTTCTGTCTGTATAGCTCTGTTTATAGTGTTTTAGTTGTGTTGACAACAGGATATGAGAGAGACAAAGTGGGTGAGGACCAATTTCTGGTGGTGGAAGAGACAAGCCTTTGAGATTCACAGAGCTCTTCTTCGGGTCACCTCTCCACTCTATATCAATCTGTACAGCCAGATTTATAAATAACCAGGTGTTTCCTTGGGAATCTAGTTTATCTGAGAATGTTCAAAGGCCTGTGGCAGTGGTGCATCCACAGCGGTAAGGCATGTGCTGCTTCCACAGAAGTCATTAGCATCTCTCTGAACTCCATTCCTCTTCTGTTTCCAGTATGTGCTCATTTATGCTGAGGTTTTTCATACACTACCATAATCCAGTGCTCCCCCGCCCCATTCTAGATTTACCTGAATATTGTTTGCCTTCAAAATACAATATTAGACCAAATCCCAGTGGTGCGTAGCGCCTGCAACTACCATTGACATTAACAGGTACTGTGGGTGCTCTACCCCTCTAACTTCAATAGCAGTTTCTCCTGTATATATTTCCCTTATTTTAAAAATAATTATTTATTTAGTGCCAACTGTATGCTTGGCCCTTATGGTGCAGTGAGTGTATTTTTATGCATTACACAGTTGGCATCCTAAAAGGCAGAGACATAGAAGTGGGTTGCACTACTGAGAAATCCAGAGTTGGAAATAACTTAGCAAGTAGAAAACTTAAAAAAAAAAAAGTTATGTGAAAAGAATATCCTTTGCCTCTTTGTATCAGGAACCTTCTCTTCCTTGTAATTCAGTCCTTTAGGGACAGGGTGGGGAACCTTTTTTGTGTCGGTGGCCACTGACCCACTGAAAAATCAGTCAAAGACCACACACAAGATACAAAATCAATCAATCAATCAAATAAACAAAAAAACCCACCTTACTGATGTAGCCCATGACTGAGAAGGAGAAAGACACTCCTCACATTCCCCTTACACACCAGAGGGTAGGAGGGGCCTAGGCTAGCAGATTTTGTGTGCTCCAGCCCCACGGTGGGGCGGCTGGGAGGTGTGTGGGGGTGGAGCACCACCATGGACACCGCACTGCTGGCGGGGAGCCCTGAACCTCTGGGGCTGGATCCAGGCAAGCCAAAGGCTGCATCTGGGCCCCGGGCCTGAGGGACCAGCTAGGCAAGTCTGGGAGATAGCTGACCTGGGAGTCTGGAAGCTGTAAGGTCCTTGGTTCTAGGGCTGTGAGTCTGAAGGAGTCACCCCGATAAGCCACTCCCAGGACTTCCAGGCTCCAGCATCAAGATAAGGAAGTATGAATCCAGCAGGGAGTTCAGGGGCTGGCTTGGTCCCTGCCATGAGTCAGGTAGCTCAGCAACCCCCAAAACTCAGACACTGTGGTTTCTGTCACGTGGCACAGACCCTGCCAGTCTGTAGAACCAAGACTGGGAGCTTAACAGGAGTGGTATAAAAAGGCCCCAGACAACCCTGGTACAAGAATAGATTAGAGGTCCTCCCTTTCCATCCTCCTTATCCTCCACTCCCTAGGGGTGGTGCACCCAATTTAACCCCAGTAACCTTCCCAGAGCCACTCAGCTCAAGCACAATGGCACCCAGATATCCCCTGCCTGCCTGACCTCCCACACTCTGTATACCCAGGCCATCACCACTGCCTAGCCCAACCGCATCATCACACACTCCAGTCTGCACTTCCCACACCTTCTGGATGAGCATCTCACTGTTGAAGTAGCAGCGAGGAGTCCTGTGGCACCTTATAGACTAACAGAAGTGTTGGAGCATAAGCTTCCATGGGCAAAGGCCCACTTTGTCAGATGTATGCATGCACCTTATAGACTATGCATCTGACGAAGTGGGTCTTTGCCCACGAAAGCTTATGCTCCAACACTTCTGTTAGTCTATAAGGTGCCACAGGACTCCTCGACGCTTTTGAAGATTCAGACTAACATGGCTACCCCTCTGATACTTGACTGTTGAAGTAGTAACTGCAGTGCAACCAGGGTGGTAACCAGACTAACATGGCTACCCCTCTGATACTTGACTGTTGAAGTAGTAACTGCAGTGCAACCAGGGTGGTAACCAGGACATCCAAAGACACCAAAATGAAAGACTCTATGAAATTCCAAAAAATGATGCTGTGCATGTCTTGCTCTCAAAATGTCTCCTACTCTTTTGGAAATTAATTATTGAAAAATCAGACACTGTAGATTCAACAGTACACACCAAGGCTACATCTACATTGCATCCCTCTTGCGCAAAAGCCTATGCAAATGAAGCATGGATTAGCATATTGCCACGTTTCATTTGCGTAATTAATTAGGGGTCATTTTGTGCAAGAGGGATTTGCCTGAAAAAATGAGGAAGAATGGCTCTTGCACAAGAGGGAATTTTTGTGTGCAAAAAGGAGATGTGTAGATGGCTCCTTTTTACGCAAAAGCCTCTTGCGCAAAAATGACCCCTAATTAATTATGCAAATGAAGTGCAGCAATATGCTAATCCACACTTCATTTGCATAGCCTTTTGCGCAAGCGGGATGCAATGTAGACGTAGCCAAAGTGCATAGAAGCAGTATTTATTGAAAAATGTGTGTTTTCATTTAAACCAATCTCTGTTTAGCTATAATGGAAGAAGTGATGTTTTATTTCCAGTTTATTACTGCAGTTGAACAATATTTCAGCCCATTACCTTGGATCATTATCAATCATTTTTCACAATTCAGAAACCTTTGCTTTTTAATTCTGTCAAGCAGTAGGGAGGAAATTAAAATCCTTCCTGAGTAATTTCTTTGTGACATAAATATGAATTTTAAAAAAAGAATGTAAGAATTGCCACTAAAAGGACTGATGCATTTAAGGAAATATCAAGATTTAGCACTTTAAAAAAACTATTGAAACCCACATCCCAATACACAGTAGTATCCTCCTTCTGCAATCCTTACTCATGTGAGTACTTTCACTAAAATCAATGAAATTACAGTACTCACTTAAGTGCTACTCTGAGTGAATAAGGGTTACAGGATCCAGCCCTAAGTGAACAGCACCCTCATATCTAAAATACATTGCTGCTGATTGATTTTTTTCTGGATGATTACATGCCGCTTCATGGGAAAAACACACATCTAGTTTGATAGAATGTAACAGACCTCTAAAGCACCTCCTGGCTCTTGCAGTCAGCTAAGGGTCAGCATGCCTTGATAAATTATTCAGTACTATGAAGAAAGACTAGACTAGCAATTCTGGCAGATGCAGTCCCACTAATATGAGCTTTACCTTGAAGCCTTGGAATTATTTTACTGTTGTTCAGTGCACGTGGTAATGTGGAATATATTGCCCATAAGCTAACATGAACTTTATGAAAAAGATGAATAAGTGGACAAGAGTTTACTTGACTCTAAGTAAACCTTTCACTATTCTGGTATCCAGGAACAAACCAGAACTTAGACACAATAAATGTATCCACTGTAGGTGGACCATTAAATTCATGCGAATTAGGTTGCAGAACATTTCATATCTATTTTATAATCTTTTACTGGATACAAAATAATTATAACCATTCTCCCAATGTATATAATTTATTATCAGTTCACCTCTGTGTCCCTTAACTGATTGGGGATTCAGACCTGAAGTAGAATAGGCCAGATTGTGCATACACTTACAAATGTAGTGCTTTATGACTATGCACACTGACTAAAATAGTAAGAAATTTGCTTGTAAGGGTTTGCAAGAATCCATAATATACAGATTTAATACATGTATGAAGAACTCTTGAAAATTCTGTTTATTCTCTTTTTCATTGCCCTACTTTAAAGAGTAATGTTAATCAAAAATTTTCTCAGAGGCCTTTTGTTAGACTCTGCTTGAGGATCCATTTTCTTTTCACAGATTTATGAATAGAACTCCCAATAATGTGAACAAATTTAACATTTAGAAATGCCAATGCACTGGGAGGTGAATAGATTCTCTAATCTGCAAAATTCCCCAAAACACTGAGTGAGATCCCTTGTGTAATTTGTGATGTCTGTATTAGTAGAAGGACGGGATAGTAGGGATGCTGATCCATAATGTAGTGGCATTTTAAGGGTGTTCACTGTCACCAAGGATGAGAGAATGATTTACAGCTGATGTATAAGTGCTCCTGAGAGAACAATATGACCTAAATGTTCTAATGCAAATGGTTTAAATAACAGAAAACAGGGACTAGGAGTTAGTATAAACAGAAAATATTACAAAGTTATCTTATTCAGGTAGCTTATCAAGAAGAGAACATTCACTTTTTTATGACTTCCACAGGCTTGCTTACCCACTGTTTATTTTTAAATTCATTTTTACTCTCTTTACTGTAACTGCTTTCCCTTGCTGTCTTTTATTATGTTTTTCTCTTTATAAAAATCTGTTAGACTGACACCTTCAATCTGCAGTTATAGTTGCACAGGTCTTCCTTAGTGATGTATTCTCTTTTGGGGAACATGGCTGGTTTATATTAATTTCTCCATTTATATAATTATGGTATCTGGCTTCTGAGCCCTTCATCCTTGTAAATAGCTTTTGGGTAATTTTCTCAAAACATTGCATTAGCCCAGGGCTACTCAACACGTGGTGCACAGTCCATTTGTTTGTGGCCCTGTAGTGCAATTTGGGTTTATGTGGGGCTCAACATGCGACCGACAGGTGGGATCCTTTGAACATGGCCTCCACTGGGAACATGCTCCACAACGGTGAGTCTTCTGCTGATATGCATTTTAGTAGTTAAATTCCTGGACTGTCATTGCTCATTAAAAGTGCTGTCATATAGGTGGAAATCGGGTAAATATTGCATTTTCTTAATATCAGCAGAACTGACTTAAATAGGGCCTGCGTGTTGTGTAGTCTTGCCTTAAACTTTGTATTCATGTCCATCAGTGTGAAAGAAGCTATTTGCATATATTTCCATATATATTTGCATGTACATGCAACCATACTTAAGTTGCGGCCCTGGGCATGTGCTGTGAGTATTATTGTGGCCCCTGGGGCTTCCAAAGTTGAGTAGCCCTGCATTAGCCTAAAGCTTGTTTTAAAGCTTCTCCTAGAAGCTCAAATATCAGACACTATTTGGTAGTTATTGTATCAGTGACAAGTTTGACAAAAAACCTCTAAAAATTATACTGATAGAGGCACCAGCCCTTAGCAAGTTAATTCTCAGTAGCAAGTTTAAGCCAGATTCTGCTGCTTCTTACACTAGTGTAAATCCAAGTAACTCCATTTAAACCAATGGATTTACCCTGAATTTATCTTAATCAAAGTGAGATTAGGCCCTGGCTCGCAGTGTTGGTGTAACCCACACACCTAGGCTATGTCTAGACTGCAGCCTTTTTCCGCAAAAGCGTATGCAAATGAAGCGCGGAGTAGAATATCACAGCGCTTCATTTGCATAATTAATTAGCAGCCGTTTTTGTGCAAGAGGCTTTTGCACAAAAAGGAGCTGTGTAGATGGTTCCTTTTTGTGCAAAACCCCCCTCTTGCGCAAGAGCCGTTCTTCCTGAAAAAATGAGGAAGAACGGCTCTTGTGCAAGAGGGTTTGCAAAAAGGAGCCGTCTACACAGCTCCTTTTTGCGCAAAAGCCTCTTGTGCAAAAATGGCTGCTAATTAATTATGCAAATGAAGCACAAAGATATTCTACTCCGCGCTTCATTTGCATAAGCTTTTGCAGAAAAAGACTGTAGTCTAGACATAGCTCTAGTATGGTTCATTGTCCCATGTAGACCACATACAGCAAGACATAAGAACAAGGGAGCTCTACACCATAAGTTGTAAGCCAGCTAGCTTTATAGCTCAAGTTGTAAAGGCTCCTATACTAAGCTCCAGATGTCCCAGGTTCAAATCCAGCCCGGGGCAGTTACATTAGCTAACATTAGACTGACCCTCAACATGGAAATAATCTAACCAAACCTTTCAGTACATTGACAGGAACACCAAATAAACTACTTCTTTGAACATAAGAATGGCCATACTGGGTCAGACCAAGGCTATGTCTACACTCGCGGCTTCTTGCATGAGTAATATGCAAATGAGGCTAAGCATGGAATATCGCTGAGCCTCATTTGCATACCTAATGAGCCACCATTTTTTTCAGAAGAGGATCTTGCGTAAGAAGGAGCATCTACACTGCCTCTTCTTGAGCAAGAAAAACCCTCTTGCGCAATGCCGTTACACCTATTACTTTTCAGGAAGAACGGCATTGCGCAGAGAGTTTTTCTTGCGCAAGAAGGGCAGTGTGACGCTCCTTCTTGCGCAAGAGCCTCTTCTGAAAAAAATGGTGGCTCATTAGGTATGCAAATGAGGCTCGGTGATATTCCACACTTAGCCTCATTTGCATATTACTCGCACAAGAAGCCGCGAGTGTAGACATAGCCCAAAAGTCCATCTACCCCAGTATCCTGTCTGTCGACAGAGGCTAATACCTGATGCCTCAGAGCAAGGGATCACAACAGGTAATCCTCATGTGATCTCTCCCCTCTCACCTACCTCCAGAGAAAAAGAGGCTAGGGATATCATTCCTACTCATCCTGGCTAATAGCCATTGATGGACCTAATCTCCATGAATTTATCTAGCTCTTTTTTGAACCCCGTTAAAGTTCTAGCCTTTGCCAGATCCTCTGGTAAGGAGTTCCACAGGTTGACTCTGCACTGAGTGAAGAAAAACTTCCTTTGTTTGTTTTAAACCTGCTGCCTATTAATTTAATTTGGTGACCCCTAGTTCTTATATTGTGGAAATAAGTAAATAACTTTTCCTTTTTCACTTTTTCCATAACAGTCATGATCTTATAGACCTCTATAATATCCCCCCTTAGTCTCCTCTTTTCTAAGCTGAAAAGTCCAAGTCTTTTTAAACTCTCTTCATATGGGACTCGTTCCAAACCCCTAATCATTTTTGTTGCCCTTTTCTGAACCTTTTCCAATGCTTCTATATCTTTTTTGA
Organism: Rafetus swinhoei; assembly: GCA_019425775.1. Taxonomy (NCBI): domain Eukaryota; kingdom Metazoa; phylum Chordata; order Testudines; family Trionychidae; genus Rafetus; species Rafetus swinhoei. The sequence goes on along the minus strand of CM033437.1, from coordinate 325,080,847 downwards.
GATGAGGCGACCACATCTGTATGCAGTATTCAAGATGTGGGCATGCCATGGTTTTATATAGAGGCAATAAGATCTTTTCTGTCTTATTCTCTATCCCCTTTTTAATTACTCCTAACATTCTATTTGCTTTTTTCACTGCCACTGCACACTGAGTGGATGCTCTTTTTAAATATTGGTGTCATATTAGCTATCTTCCAATCATTAGGTGCAGAAGCTGATTTAAAGGAAAGGTTACAAACCATAGTTAATAGTTCCGCATTTCCCATTTGAGTTCTTTCAGAACTCTTGGGTGAATGCCATCTGGTTCTGGTGACTTGTTAGTGTTAATTTTATCAATTTGTTCCAAAACCTCCTCTAATGACACCTCAATCTGGGACAATTCCTCAGATTTGTCACCTAAAAAGAATGGCTCAGGTTTGGGAATCTCCCCAATATCCTCAGCCGTGAAGACCGAAGCAAAGAATTCATTTAGCTTCTCCGCTATGACTTGATCATCTTTGAATGCTCCTTTAGCATCTCAATCGTCCAAGGACCCCATTGGTTGTTTCGCCAGCTTCCTGCTTCTGATGTACTTAAAAAACATTTTACGATTACTTTTTGAGCTTTTGGCTAGCTGTTCTTCAAACTCCTTTTTGGCTTTTCTTATTGCATTTTACACTTAATTTGACAAAGTTTATGGTCCTTTCTATTTTCCTCACTAGGATTTGACTTCCACTTTTTAAAAGATATCTTTTTATCTGTCACTGCTTCTTTTACCTGGTTGTTAAGCCACGGTGGCACTTTTTTGGTTCTCTTATTGTGTTTTTTAATTTGGGGTATACACTTAAGTTGGGCCTCTGTTATGGTGTCTTTGAAAATTTTCCATGCATCTTGCAGAGATTTTACTTTGTCAGTGTACCTTTTAATTTCTGTTTAACTTCGGGTATGTCTACACTTGCACTCTCTTTCGAGAGAGGGATGCAAATGAAGACATTCGGAATTGCAAATGAAGCCAGGATTTAAATATCCCATGCTTCATTTGCATATTCACGTTATGGCAATATTTTGAAATAGCACTATTTTGAAATAACAGACGCTGTTAAGACGCAGTTACTTCGAGAGAAAACCCTTCTCTCAAAATTACCCTTATTCCTCATATAATGAGGTTTACCAGTTATTTCAAGAGAAAGGTTTTCCCTCGAAATAACCGGGTATTAACAGCATCTGTTATTTCGAAATAGTGCTATTTTGAAATAGCACCATAATGTGATTATGCAAATGAAGCGCAGGGTATTTAAATCCCGGCTTCATTTGCAATTCCGAATGTCTTCATTTGCATCCCTCTCTCGAAAGAGGGTGCAAGTGTAGACATACCCTTCCTCATTTTTGTGTAGTTCCCCTTTCTGAAATTAAATGCCACAGTGTTGGGCTGCTGAGGTGTTTTTCCCACCACAGGAATGTTAAATTTTATTACATTATGGTCACAATTTCCAAGCGGTCCAGTTAAATTTACCTCTTGAACCAGATCCTGTGCTCCACTTAGGACTAAATCAAGAATAGCCTCTCCGTTGTGGGTTCCAGTACCAACTGCTCCAAGAAGCAGTCATTTAAGGTATCAGAAATTTTATCTCTGAATTCTGTCCTGAGGTGATGTGTACCCAGTCAGTATAGGGATAGCTGAAATCCCCCACTATTATCGAGTTTTTTAATTTGATAGCCTCTCTAATCTCCCCTAGCATTTCATAATCACTATCACTGTCCTGATCAGGTGGTCGATAATATATCCCTACTGCTATATTCTTATTATTTACGCATGGAATTACTATCCATAGAGATTCTATGGAACATTTTGGCTCGTTTAAGATTTTTACTTCATTTGATTCTACCTTTTCTTTCATGTATAGTGCCACTCCACCAGCACAACCTATTCTGTCCTTCCAATATATTTTGTACCCCAGTAAGACTGTGTCCCATTGATTGTCCTCATTCCACCAAGTTTCCATGATGCCTATTATATCAATATCCTCCTTTAAAACTAGGCATTCTAGTTAACCCATTTTACTATTTAGACTTCTAGCATTTGTGTATAAGCACTTTAAGAATTTGTCACTATTTGTCTGCCATTTCCTGATACATTAGACTCTTTTTCATTTGATTGTGTCTTATCTGACCTGACTCATACTTCCATCCTCTCCTACTGACTAGAACACAGAGCATCTCTATTTATAGAACCTCCCCTAATAGATGTCTCTGTTCGATCCATGTGCTCCTCCGTACCTGTCGGCTTTCCCCCAGCCCTTAGTTTAAAAACTGCACTACAACCTTTTTAATGTTAAATGCCAGCTATCTGGTTCTATTTTGGTTTAGGTGGATCCCATCCTTCCTGTATAGGCACCCCCTATCCCAAAAGTTTCCCCAGTTCCTAATAAATCTAAACCCCTCCATTCTACACCATCATCTCATCCATGCATTGAGACTCTGAAGTTCTGCCTGCCTACCTGGCCCTGCTTGTAGAACTGGAAGCATATCAGGGAATGCAACCATAGAGGTCCTGGATTTCAATCTCTTTCCTTTCAGTCTAAATTTGGCTTCCAGAACCTCTCTCCTACCCTTCGCTATGTCTATGGGCTCATCTAGACCATGCTAAAGTGTCAATAGAGGATATGCAAATTCAGTGGGAATTTCATATGTTCTTCCAACCTCACTTTCAAAAGTGGAGCCTTCGAAAGTGAAAGTGGTCTGGACGTGGTTTTTTGACAACCCACCCTTTTTCAAAAAGCCGCTCTTCCTCAAAAAATGAGGTCCTTCCCAGGACTACACTTATGACTATCTACATGTCTCAAGAGATCCGCAACCTTCACACCAGGCAGGCAAATCACCATACGGTTCTCCCAGTCATCACAAACCCACCTATCTATGTTTCTAATGATCAAATCCCCCATTACTAACAAATGCCTTTTCCTAACTACTGGAGTTCCCTCCCCCGGAGATGTATCCTCAGTGTGAGAAGATACCATAACATCCTCTGGAACATCATTTGCTATGAGCTGAGAATCGTTGGAAATCTTCTCTCCTCAATGAGGATATAAACTTCACTAACCTTTTCACATGGCAAGTATTCTTAAACTCTACAACCATCCTGATTTGTGCTACAGTAAACACTTTCCAGAGCAATAATACCCTACAAAAAGATTATCATAACTGAGCCCAGTATTCTTGTTGTGCTCTTCCTTACTGTTATGTATAGTAACAAAATCACTTCTTTGGGTTGTGTTTTATCTGTTTATGTAGCCCAATATTGGTTTGCCTTTTACATAGCCTTGTTTGACTAATTGGGATGACTCCTCTGAGGTTTTACCTACAAAACCCTAAGTCTCTTTTTAATTTATTTTAAATTAATATAATGGTTATTGGCAGCAGTTCCCCCTGGTAACATCTCTGTTTTGGTCTTTTGCCCACAGACACATTATGTATCTGCCAACACTACCATTACTGGCTCAACAGTCTAAGAGCAAACCGTGATCTTTATGAGCTTGCATTGCCCCATATTATAATTCTAAATTTGATATAATCTGCTGACTTTGATGTTTTGATATTCTCATCCAAATCAATTGTGCACAGTATAGCAACAAGTCTGTAAAGCCAATTTTGAGGCACCCCATTGACAACCTCTTTCGAGCTAGAGAACTTATCATTTATGGCCAATTCCTTGTTTATTGTATTCCAGCAAATTTCTGTTCAATGAGTTATTTTATCCTTATTTAATGATCCCTTTTCACAATCACTCTGAAAGTTAATTTGAAAATATGTACTATATATAATACCCACAGCATGTCCCTCACCTACTAACACAATAATATCTTCAAAGAGCTCTAGAAATTTACCAAGATAAACTTTTCTGTCCTAAATCAACACTGGTTGTTTCCAGTTAAATTACTCTTTTCAAGGTGTTCCTTGTCCCTGACTGTAATCTTGCAAAACACACAAAGCATAACTTGAAATATGTGATGGAAAGATCATTTTAATTCAGTCAGTGCTGATGGCTGAAAACATTAATTTTGGGATTGATCCTAGGTATCTTATTTAGGTGAGTAATTGAAGACAATACACCCACTCATGAGTAAAGATTTCAGGTTGTACCTCCCTTAACCGGGACTCTCTGGTCTCATGGATACTCCTGGACCATAGAGCCCAGGAACAAGGAAATCTGGCAGCTGGTCAGGAGCGTGGTAGGCATAAGCCAGCGACTCAGCCAGAAGCCCAGTGTCAGGGTGGGGGGAAGAATGGCGGGGAGTTAAAGCCCCAGCGGGCGCGGTCAGGGAGCTGTGACCCCAGCGCAGCAATGGAGCTCTGGCCACAGCCCAGGCTGGGGCTGTGGAGTCACAGCTGTGAAGCCAAGCAGCTGCAGAGTTTCAGCCCCGGCTGCAGAACTCTGGCCATGCCACTCTGGCCCCAGTAGCAGCAGGTCCAGCGGCAGCTAGAAAGCTCCAGGGAGCTCAGGCATCTGTGGGGACAGGCTGGAACCCAAGTCCCATGGCAGCAGGGCAGCATAGGCCACGAGGAGGGAGATCTCCCCTGGTGCGGCAAATTCCCTTTTTCAAGATTGGTCAGGTCCCGAGGATGCTGGACAAGGGAGGTTCAACTCTACTAATGTTTGAGATATACAGGTGAAAAAAGCTGGGCAAGAGCTAGTTATTATTATAAATATAAATACTTGCTAGATTAGACCTACTAATAGCTGTAAATGAGATCTGGTTTTGTCTACCTTATCCTTTCTACCTTCAAAGATGATACAGCTGGGGATGTGAACTACTAGTTGACTATCCGATAAACAAATGCTTATTGGATAATCAACACACTAGTCGACTAGTCATTTCCCCCCTTGCTGCCTCTATCAGAAAGAGGCAGCAAGTCAGGGAGGAAGAGGCCGGGGTACTTCAAAGTGGCAGTTGCAGCTCTTGCTACACTTCAAAGTTGGAGGCGCTCTTATCGACTAATCGAATAGTCGATGCAAATTCAATTAACCAATTAATCAAAATTTTACATCCCTAGTTACATTTAGATTAAGGTCAGTTCACAAATACAGGTCACCGCTTCTATAAGATTACTCTCAAAGGATTTAGCATAAGGCATACTGAAAAGGAGGAGGTTACGCATTAGTTCACATCAATTAAAAAAACAAAAACAAAAGAAAATCTGTGGAATCAGCACCTTCACTGGAAACAAAGGGCCTGATTCGCAGTAAAGGAAAAATGCTATGCTGTTTTACTCTGGCTGAGAAACTGGCCCTATGTACCTAAGACAAAGCAGGGGAAAATATGTGGGGAGGAGTAGAGTAAAAATATGTATTGGCTCGTTCAATGGAGCAACTTCTATTGAAACTGACAGTCTGCAGTTCTCTTCCCGAAAGCATGGATTGAAAGAACAATTTCACTGTCCAGTTCACATGAACTACTGTAGTTGTGGATAGTCCAAAACACAGTGTGAAAGTGCTGTAGATATGGTCTTTTAAAAAGCCTAAAATACAATTTTTTTCCAATCTGAAACCAGGAACCTATAAAATTCACAATATTTATGTAGTAATTTTCTGCTCTGATCAACAATTTTTCCAATGTTCAGGCAGTATTGTGAGAACAGAAACCTCCCTCAAGTCTGTAGGGTATGTCTATTCCAAAATTAAAAACCTATGGCTAGTGCCAGCTGACTAGGATTCCAAACAAAGGTCTGCTAAATTACAACATAGATGTTCAGGATTGATCTGGAGTCCAGGCTCTATGACACCCAGCAGTATGTATCTAATTGCAGTGTAGACATATTCTCTCTGACTCCTACAGCCTGGGCAGAAGATGTGTGAGGGCCAAAGGAGGAGTGGCCAGACCTCAGTACATACTGGTTACTCCCGGTTGGAACGCTGACTTCAGGGGAGCTGACAGCCATTCCAGGCCTGCCCTTAAGTGGGATGGGAAGGGTGGCTCCATGTTCCCAGAAGGGGTGGTACCTTAGGCAGAAGAGCCAGAGCCAGGAAGCCAGCCTTCAGAGCTGCCTGGAGTGCACCACACTCTCCACCCCGTAGATCTGCTCAGAGTGCTGTGTGGCACTCCGGTGGTGATTTAAACGGCGTGGGGCTCCAGGCACTGCTGCTGCTGTAGTAGCAGCAGTGGCGACTGGGAGCTCTGAGCCTTTAGAATTGCCAGGCCCTGGAGCAGTTGCCCCTTTTTGTCCCCCTGTCAGTGGGCATGGCTGACATTTTTTATAACTTTGAGCTGTATAACTTTTACTAATCAATAATACATCAGGTGTCTGGCAGTATTTAAATGAGCAGTTTACTGGAGGAAGCAATATTTGAATACTGGTTATGCATACTGGCTTTCAGACCACAGGACACAGAACAGTAAACACGAAGGAGAAAACCCACAGAATAGGCTTTACACACCCTCATTTGAAAGTAATAACGAAGCAAAATTAAACAAAACCAGCAGGAAAACAAGGAGTGAAAACAATCAAACTCTCCCAAATATGCAAACGCAATTCCAGATCAGCTGTGGCAGGGAAAATAAAAACTCTCAGAAACAAATATCCACTTGTACATGATCATACAATATAGGCAGCGATTAAAAAAAAAGTACATTGCTAATGGAAAGCTTTGTGCTTGTAAGCACACTTCATGACTGAATCTTAAGGGTTAGGCTTGGTAGGGCAGGTCCATTCCACGGCTAACATATTTAGGTTTTCTAAGCATTACATTTGTGAGTGTTTCCTCCAAATTAGTTTTAAATTCATCTGGCTATGGGGTTTCAATACATCCCGGCTCTTGGTAATAAGGGTGTCACACTTAATAGGGCTATCTGCACCTCCAGCCCCTTGCTGGTCTCTGTGAGTGCACCCCCACAAGTGTCGCCTTTACCCCTTCTGGGGGGGAATGCTGTAGCTGTCCCACCCCACCCAGCCACTGGGTTACAGTACCCTGTATATCAAGCATGCTTACCCACCAGGTCCAACTGAGTTCAACACCTGCCATTCTTTTTTTTGGGAGCCTGACCAGTGGTGTACACAGTGATCAAAAAGCCTAGAATTTCTTGTCTCTTAACATCCTACAACTGGTTATCTTCAGCCATTCTTTTCCCTTCCTGACTATTGTTACCTAAAGCCTCTACTAACTAAACCAACATATTCACAAAGTAAACATCCAAGTCAACATAAATATTCATAAAATATCACAGAGTATATCACAGAAGGGATGGATCCTTCTTCTTCTTCCTTAAATTTAAGAAGAAATAAAACCCGAGGGAACAGTCCTTGGCAATAGTGGGCCATGAGAATTCATTGACCTGTACTCGTCTAAAGATGAGGCCTAGCTAGATGACCGCTAGGGTTGCCAGATGGCTGAAACAAAAATACTGAACACTCCCCCTCCCCCCAAAAAAAGCCACCGGGAAAAAATGTTGTTGAAGGGAAAAAAAGGGGGACCAAAGTTATTGAGCAAGAAAAAAAAATAACCACGACTCCAAGAACCTGGGGTTACCAGGTAGTCATTTAAAAAATACCGGACACCCTGGGAAAGGACCGGCCAGGAAGGGGGCCTGGAAACAGCTAACGGGGGCAACGGGCTGGCCAGGGGAGATGGGGGCCAATGGGAAGCAGGGCTGGTCGTGGGGCGCTCAGGTGGAACGGGACTGGCCGCGGGATATCGGAGGGGGAGACTGGCCGAGAGGCGGGGCTGGCCCAGAGTAAGGGGGTGGGAAGCACAGCTGGGGAGGATTGGGGGCCGGGAGGGTGGCCGGGAGGAAGGGTGGGGTGGGAAGCAGAGCTGGCGGGGGTGCAGCGGCGCTGGCCGGGAGATCAGGAAGAGGAACAGGCGACCGGGAAGCAGAGCTGGGGGTCAGGGGCCATGGGGCTGGCCGGGAGGAAGGGGGTGGGAAGCAGAGCTGGCGGGGAGATCAGGAAGAGGAACGGGCCGGCGGGAAGCAGAGCTGGGGGTGCAGGGGGGCTGGCCGGGGAAGTGAGGGAGGGGAAGTGAAGGAGAACCGGCCGGCCGGGAAGGGGGAGGGGGTGAGCAAATTGGCCGGTAGGGAGTGGGACTGACCTGGGAATTGCTGCCTGTCCCGCGCAGGCTCCCGGCGATGCACGAGCGAGGAGGAGACTTCCCCTCCTCCTCACACTCAATCGACTGAGGGCTCCCAGTGGCAATTGTGGCCCCGCCTCCCAGCTGGGGCTCCCAGCCGCTCCCCCCAGCCCACACCAGGCTTCCGTCCGGTGTGCAGCTGGAAAAATCAGAAAATACCAGACATTGCACATGTCCAGTATTGTCTGATTTTTTTTAACGGACAGAGAGTGCAAATATCGGACTGTCCGGTACAATACCTGGCAACCCCTAAGACTGCTGATCAGTGCATATGAGATGACAGTTCACCCACAACTGCATCTTAATGCTATCCTCTCCCATAAATTAGAGAATCCCATGAATTTAGAGAACATCAGTGATTGGTTCCCAAAATCAATCATTTCAGAAGTAATAATGTGTATGGAGGACTAAGTTGCATGGTCAGGCAGTAGGACAGGAATGGGTGCAAAAGCATTTAGAAACTAGATACTTAAAAGTAAATTTAGGATTAATAAAGAATTAAAGGATTACTAAAGAAAGATTTAAAGGAGAGGGATATAATTAATGCAGATCAACATGGGTTCAACAGAAAAAGATTCAAACTAGGTTTTTTTGGGATGAGATTACAAATTTGGTTGATAAACGTAATACATTGACATAATATATTTAGACTTCTGTAAGGTGTTTGACTTGGGATCACACAACTTTTCGCCTAAAAATCTAGAATAATACAAAATTAATGTGGCACACATTAAGTGGTTTAAAAATTAGCTAACTGATAGGCCTCAAAAGGTAACGGTACACATACATTTGTCATCAAGTGGGTGTTTTTCTAATGGGGGCCAGTGAGATCAGCTCTTGGTTCTATGCTATTTAAAATTTTTAATAATGCCCTAAATAATAATAATAATAATGCCATAAAACCATCCTTGATGAAATTACAGGTGACACAAATTTGGTGGAGTGATAAATAATGAAGAGGATTGGTCACTGACTTGGTAAACTGGGTGAAAATAAACAATATTTTATTGTTTTAATATGGTTAAATGTAAATATGTACATCTAAGAACAGTGTATGTAGGCCATATTTTATAGGATGGTGTACTCCATTCTAGGGAGCAGTGACTCGTAGAGGTAGCAGTGCAATACCAACTGAACATGAGCTCCCACTGTGACACTGTAGCCAAAAAAGTTACTGCCATCCTTGCATGCATAAATGGGGAAATATCAAGTAGGAATAAAGAGATTATTTTACCTGTATATTTGGCACTGCAGCCACATAAAACTGTACCAGTATAGCTATTTTCACAAGTCAAAATAGTTAATGCCAGTACAAAAACTGTACATGGATCAAAGCTTTTAGGTCCGTCAGATCCTATAAAACCTTTCATTTGCTGAGCCATCAAACATTACAGCCCCACAGTTGTCTTCAGCTAGTATTTCCTCTTACAAAACCTTACCTAGCAGTGGTTCTGGCCATGTGATCTTATTTCAGGGAAGATCATTTAAATCCTTCCCATACAGTTTTTGCTAAAGTCTAAATTGTACTGGATTAATTTTTCTTCATGATTACTAAGAAACCCATATCATGCCTTTTTGCTCTCCTTCTGCCAGAGTGACCCCCAAGAGGCTGTCATGCATTTAGATAATGTAGAGATACCATATGTTGCATCACATTCTTGAAGCCCTTTAGCCTTAAATTGAAATCAGGCCATAAACTTTCATGAATTGCATAAACATTCTGTTATCCTACAAATAAAAAACAAACATTTGAGCTGTCAGCAGACTCAATAGATTCAATGGTTATAAAAGTGGAAATTTCTTCAGTTTCATGGCCCTGCACAATTTAGTTCCAGCCTGGTTCTCTGCTCTCATTTTTTTTTAATCACTTCCTCCCTCACTGTCTTCACTTTACCTAAGCTGCACCTCTAACAGCTCACTTCGTTCCATTCTCTTCTTCCTGTCTTTATCTTCCTCCATGCATTCCATGCATCTGGAACTTTTTCCTTTTTGACTTTCTCACCAAATCCTGTTTCTTTGCATTCCACCTCAAAGCACATTTATTCCTTTTTCCAAATTACAAGTCCTTCCTAGAAAGAAGAGTAATGCATTATAAAGCAAACTGCCTTCTCCATCCTCCTCAGAAAGAAGCAGAGCCCTGAGGAGATGTCTGACAAATATATGTGCTTAACCCCATTTCATTTTGCTGTCCCCTGCAAACCAGCCTTGGTTCATAGTTTGCCTCTTCAGACAGGTAAGTCCCTTAGGCTATGTCTACACTATGGAGTTTTTTCCGGGATACTGGAGGTATCCCAGAAAAACTCTGCAACATCCAGGGAATGCGTCTGCTCTTCCAATATTTTTTGTGGAAGAGCAGACGCGGTCTTTCAGAAGCCCTGTTAATCTCGTTTCACAAGGAAGAAGGGCTCTTCCAAAAGAGGAGGCTTTTTCGAAATTTGATACAGTGTAGATGGGCCAAATTTAGGAAAAGCCTCTTCTGAAAAAACAATTGGAAAAAGGTATGCAAATTTCAGAGTGCTTACCTTTCAGAAGAGCCCTTCTTCCTCATGAAACAAGGTTTACAGGGCTTCCAAAAGAGCACGTCTGCTTTTCCGAAAAAAATTTCGGAACAGCAGACTGGTTCCCTGGACGTGGCGGAGTTTTTCTGGAATACCTCCGATATCCCAGAAAAACTCCATAGTGTAGACAGCCTTAGAGCAAGAGCAAAGTGGTATATCTAGGAACAATGATTGCAGGCAATATCTAAAGAGTGGGGGGAATTATTCTGGCAAACATAATTAAGAAAAGGATTTTGGGGCCATAACAGACAAGCACTTCAACATGACCTCCCATTTCCAGTGGCCATATTTCACAAAGTAGGTTGACAGACTGAAGAGGGTACAGAAAAAAGCCAGAAACATGATGTGAGGGCTGGAGAAAAATACCTTATGGGGAGAGACTTAAAGAACTCAATTTGTTTAGATTATGAAAAAGAAGACTGAGAGGTATCTTGATTATACCTTATAAGTACCTAAGGACTGAGTGAAAATGTGACCCCAATGTGCTTAGGCTCTGTCTAAACAGAGTAGTTCCTGCCCCTGTCACTTTTGCAATACAGGTAGGAAAAAAACCTACATGGATGGAAACCAACAGAATCTGGCAACCCTGCATGAGGGCAACAGCAAACACGGGCTACACATAGAACCCTGTTAGGCTGCATGTGGCCCTCGGGCCACAAGTTGCCCACTGCTGTTCTAGATGGACCTAATCAAAAATAAGAACTATTTTAGAATTGAAGGTATATTTTCTTGTTAAGTCTGAATATAATTGATGCCTTGCAGAGGGGAAGCAAATAGAATTGCAACAGCCACAAAAAGAAGAACTTTTATTAGCAATACTTCTCCTTAATATGGTCTAAATTCACCGTATGAAATAAACATTTCTGCATGAATCTTTCTCACTGAATATAATGTTGTAATGCACTCCCTTTATTAGGAGAATAATACTATTTTCCTGTCTAGTTATTTTTCCCAGTTTGATAATTTTTTTAAAAATCGTAAACTGTTAAGAAAGATTACTTCATTACACTGCCTTCTTGAAAAGTTGGAGATTCGTTATTTGTCCATAGGGCACAAAAAATACAAAAACTGTCTGAGAAGAACTCATATTACTTTGTTTTGATGGCAATAATTTCTATCTTATTTACAACCTACTGCACTGTTGATACTTGCCTTCCTAAGTGATTCAACTTCTTTGATAAAATAGTCCTGCATATTGGCAACACAGTTAGAAATACAAGACCAAATCATAAATTTCAAAGTGAGTAACCCAAGAAAATTAACTTTCAGAAAAACTGGACTGAGATTGAATGCATTAAAGCACAAGTTTTACTAGACTTACAATGATATTAAATGCTCAAAAACACACACTCTCTCTGATCTTTGTTTATTGTTTGTGGAAGACATAAAACATTATTTATGTCTCAGCCTTGTTACCAGTGGGCAATATCTCATTTTTATCAGGGGTACTATTTCAGATTTGACACATTTCTCCTCTAATGCCTTTGTTTGCCTGCAAGAGGTTTTGTACTGTGACAAGTACACCAGAGCACATTTTGTTTTATTAGTAAATAATGCAGAGAAATTTGTCAATTGAATGGACAATGAAAATGAGCTAAACAGAGCAGACTGTTATGTTACTGTTCACAATATTATGTCATGATTTACCAAAAAGACCCCCTCATTAAATTGGTTTCTTACATGGGATATGTTTTTGGGATTAAAATAATAAAAATTCTTCTTTTAAAGACCATATGGTAATTACTAGTATTGTCAACCTGCCTTTAACCAGAACATTATCCATTCAAATGCTAACCAGTGAATCAATTCACTCCATCTTCCTAACCAGTGAATCAATTCACTTCCATATCTGTGTGTTCAGAGTTAGCAGGCCCTGTATGCCTGAGACACATGTAATAATACATGTAAGTATTAAACTAATGTCTCTTTCATGAAGATTAATTAAGGCTTACTACTTTAGGAACACAAGTGTAGATATTAATCTGAAAACTCTCAGGCCTGATCTACATTAGGAGTTTAGATAGACTTTAGCCACTTATGGTCAATTTTCTAAGTGACTCATCCACAGTACCAAGCCTGTTGCATCGACCTTAAGGGCTGCAGAAATTGATTTCTGTACTCCTGCTTTTCACAAAGAATAACGCTATTCGCAACCTTGCATGGTTGAATTTATGCTAGTGTAAACGCAGCATTGCAAGAAAATTGATGCTATTGGCCTCCAGGAGGCCTTCCGCAGCTTCCTGCTCTGACCGCTCTGGCCACAACTTGTGCCTCTACTGCTCTCCTGCTGATCTCAAACAGCCCCGGGAATAGTAGAAGGTCCTGTCCTGGGAGGCCAGTGTTGTGAGCACGTAGCGAGTGAGCACATCACAGCACACTTGGAGATGATGTCAAGTAATCCCAACAACATTGCAATGACTTTTAGGACTTCTGCTCCCACAGGCTTCAATTCCCAGGGGCACAGAAGAACATCTGCATGGAATGTTTTGGACCTCATTGAGGTGTGGGGAGATGAAGCCATCCTTAATGAGCTCTCAACCAATAGGAGGAATGCCGAGATATACAGCAGGATTGCAAGCTGCCTGCTGATTAAAAGCTATTCAAGAGATGCTCAGCAGTGAAGAGTCAAGATCAAGGAGCTGTGCCAGTCCTACCTCAAGGCAAAGGAGGAGAGCAGATGGTCTGGTGCAGCACCTTACACATGCCATGTCTATGACTAGCTGGATGCCATTGTGGGGGGTGGCCCGGCCAGGGTCTCCAGCATGGCCCTGGAGTCTGGAGGACACCATGGTAGCAGAGGGGCAGAAGGACAAGGAGGAGAGTAGCCAACCAGCAATCCCTGAGAGCCAGGAGCTCTTCATAATGACAGAGCCAATCCCTTCCTCCCAGGATGTCTCCCAGTCCAGCCCTGACCCCGGGGAGGGCACTTCTGGTGAGTTCATAAACTCTGTCTAACTACAAGTGGGTTAAGGCAGTGGGGTATGAGATGAAGAGTGCTCTGTGCCTACACAGTGCGTGGGGCCCGGAACAGCTTGTTCACATATCTGCACATGGAAAGGGAGCTCTATGAAGCTCTCACATAGGAACTCTTTGATCCTTCTCACAAGAGTCTTAGGGAGGCCAGCCTTATACCGTCCTCCATGGTAGGACACCTTCCCACATCAAGCCGCCAGTAAGTAGTCTGGCGTCATTGAACCACAAAGCATTGCAGCATGAAGCCCAGGTTTATGGCCACATTCAGTCAGACCCACCATGTGCCGGACATAGCGGCAAGCTGACCCACCCTTTCATTCCCCACCCACCCCCCCACCTTCCTGCTACCTACAGGCTCCTGCCCTGGCTAGGAAAGTAGCATTGTCCTGGGAAGCTGCATGTGCCAGCTACAGTGGGAAGCTGCCCTCTGCTTTCACCCCTCTCCCACCTGCAGTCTCCAGCCCTGGCTGGCCCCTTACCGTGACTGCCTGCTTCTGGACAGAATGTGTCCCAAAGCTCCCCTAAGAAGCCTGTGCACTTGCTGTAAAGTGGTGCAGGGCAGGGGAAAGCCATTTGCAGAGTTCCAGGAATATGGCCTTGCACATCTGGAGGTTCTATAGCCACTGTTGATCATCCCATGTCTGCATCACAATGCGGCCCCACCAGTCTGAGCTTGTCTCACAGCACCAGAAACAGCGTTGCACTGTGTCCAGGGGATTTACTGTCAGGTGCACTAGCATGAGTGCCATCCAGGCCTTGCCTAAGCAGCACCTCCATGCCATGCCAAGCTACGTCCTTATCCTCTTTGTAGTGAAGCAACGGCGTACACTCTTGAAGCACAGCGCCATCAGGCGCACCACGACACACGTGAGCATAACAATGCCTTCCTGCACACTGGGCTCCATTCTCGTGCTGTTATGGCATCCACCCAGGAAACTAGGGCACAAAAAGGCATGAGCAGACTGCCTCCTGCTGATGTCACAGAAGGGGGGAAGGAGTAAATGAGTGAATTCTGGGATGCTGGTGACATGAGCCCCTGACCACTGTCTGCAGAATTTTGGACTCAGCAGACACCATGAGCATAGCCCAGAATGCAAAGTTGCCCATGGTGCCTTGATCTCTGAGTCAATGGTAGGCTCCCTAAAGGGGACGTTCTATTTTGGACTATATTTGATTCTTCCCTGCAGTGAGGGCACGGACGTTCAACTTTGCAAAATCGGATGGTAGGAAATAGATTGGATTAGATTTGACTTTATCTCATAGTGTAGACATTCCTTCAGCAAATTAGTGAAACTATCTCTAAATATTACACAAGAGGCCATTTTGAGGGCATAGATTCTTAAAGTATAGTAATAAAGGAAAATTACAGGAAGCTTGTGTTTCCTCCAAAATGTGGTGAGAATTTGTGAAAGATTATGGTAAATGAAGCTGAAGAGCTTGAAACCATCTCTGACAATTGATACAACTGAAGCCTCAGAGGGACACTGTAAATGAACCAATTCAAAATGAAATGCTTTCTGAGTCATTCACTAGAGACATACTGTAAGGTGGAATATAGCCTTTAAGTACATATTGGATACCACCTAATGTAACTCAATAAGGCAACACATGAAAAGCCACTTTTTATTTTGAGATTTCTTCCTCTGAAGCATTTCAAAGGATTTCGGGTAGCATTAATTTCCACAATAAATACTAAAACAATCAGCAGCACCTTATGAGTAGCCACTTCAACTTTTTTTAGTCATGCATAATCAAAAACAATGCAAACAAATATTTGGAACAGAGGGTCACTAAACAGATTTAACTTCTGCAATATTATTCTCAGTAATTTGTTGAAAGACAAGGCTTATACATAAATTGATATTTTACCCAAAGGCTGAACCTTAAACATGTATATACTCTCTTTTATCATAAGAAACAGATACTGCTGATTACGTTTCTCAAAATCCAAAGCAGCTAATTGACATTTGTAAAATCTCTAGAATCTGGTAAAAGAGCATTCTCATATGGGAATGAGTACTATTTACCTTAAATCAGAAAAATATGGCAGAAACGCCCTGAGAAAAATCACATGAATTCCATACAAAGGGCTAACTCTTGGTCACAAGCAATTGACTAATGGGAGAACACTCATGTAATCAAACTACATATTCCTTACCGTACATTAAAAGAAATTGCTGTAGTATTAAAACTCCCAATTCCTGCTCAACCAGAAATAATCTGACCTAGCAGTATAAGGCAGAACTGCAGAAATAAAAATGGATTCTTAGCAGGTAATTTCCCCCATGTTGATAATGGATACTTTATTCATACACAATGTAAATATATAATGAACATATGATAGGAAGACAAGACAATCAGAACCACAACACATTCTCTGCCTCTGTCTTTGAGCGTAGTACATCTGGTGGTATAGAGTCTCCTGAGATCTCCAAAAGAAAAATAAAGGCAATTCTGAGCACTTGTCTTTACTGCAAAGGAGTTATAATTTAAGGGTTGTTGTGTGCGGACAGCATCTGAGTTAGGGGCAACACTCAACTCAACAGCAGAGGTGCTTTTAATTTGAGCTGGCTGGCCCATCAGGAGTGTGGGCGACAGCTTGAGTGAGCACAACCTGACAGGTGGTAACAATCAGGCTGAGCTGCTAATATAACCTCATATTTTATTTGGATGCTCAACCACTCTCACTTTCGAGGAATTAACTCAAGCATAGATACCAAGTTAACGCTGCAGTTCAAATGTAAAAGACTATTAAAAATGTAGTAGGGACTGTCCATAAATTACATAACACTATTTTGTCATTTTTTTTTCAAGACTCACTCACCCCTTGTGTCTCTGAAACAAACATGCAAAAATAAAGACCTATCTATAAAGCCCTGTATGAATACAAAATTTTTATCCACATCCATATCCACAAAAATGAGTCACGGATATCCACACTGACATCTGCGGATGCAGATACTCGCAGATATCAAGCCGATAGCCTAAATTTAGGCCTCTGTTGGAGTATTCTGTGCAGTTCTGGGCCCCACATTTCAAGAAAGATGTGGAGAAACTGGAGAAGGAGAGATGGGACATATTAGCAGTTTTCAAGTACCTAAAAGGGTGTTATGAGGAAGAGGGAGAAAAATTGCTCTCCTTGGCCTCTAAGGATAGGACAAGAAGCAATGGGCTTAAACTGCAGCAAGAGAGGTTTAGGTTGGATGTTAGGAAAAACTTCCTAACTTTCAGGACAGTGAAATTGCCTAGGGAGATTGTGGATTCTCCATCACTCAAGATACTTAAGAGCAGGCTGGATAGACATCTATCAGGGATGATCTAGACAGTGCTTGGCCCTGCCATGAGGGCAGAGGAGTGGACCTGATGATCTCTCAAGGTCCCTTCCAGTTCTAGGATTCTATGAATCTATGATTCTTTTATTCAAACCACTTTCAGTTTTGACAGTGCCAAAACATCTATAATATCACTGCACATAAATATAGCACCAATTGCCAAATTTTACAACCAGACTTCAGTGTAGCATGGCTTGCCCATATAATAAGTCAGCTAACTGAGAAAATTAACCAATTATAAACAAACTGCATTTAAATTATCTTTGGTGATAGAATACAATGTAGCTTTTCAGTCTCTAAGAACTTCTTTAGATTTTTTTACTCAAAGCACAAGTGTATTATTCCACCTCTTCAGGTTGGCCTGTATATTCAAGATTTTAGATGAGCATACAAGTAAATCTGCAGGGAAGAATATAGAGGCAGTCCTGTGTAGTTTCACAGAGGGGTCAATGCCATATCCTGTATCTATGTCTTTTGTGTACTTCTAACCTTATAAAAGGAAGGGAGTGACTTTTCGTTCCAGGCTTTATCTTCAGATATTTATTTGTAAGAAGACATGTATATATCTTATTACTACATTTGGAACTTGAGCACTAAGATACATTAGTTTTCTGTGAAATCTCAGATGTATAAATCTGCCTTACTTGTTATCAAAATACAAAATGTCAATATGGTACTTTAAGAAATCTAGTCTAGTCTATCCATCCCTGAAAGTTTATCATAGCTAGCTAATTTTCATTAAGTACAAAGTAGTGATTTCAGCTTCTCAGATACATTTGGTGAGTTCAACATTGTAGGACTGGCTTGATATAAACAACTTGGTTAATTTCTTAGTAGGCATGATTATGAAGGTGAATTGAAGGTTAAGTTATCATAACAAGAAATATGCTAGAATGAGTTAAAATCAGCAGGAACATCCTAGTATTAGCAAGCAAGCCCAAATATATGACGTTAGAGATCGCATTATACATGAACAGGACATGGACAGAGCATACTGTACAAGGATTGGTTCCTGTTAACTAACTACTCCAATTCCAAAACATGTGATGCACCCGCTATACTTCAGTCTGGTCAACTGACCCTGTATGACGAACTTACTTGAGTGACGAAATCTGAACTCAGTTCTAGGGTAGCCTAGGGCAAAGGGGTTTCAGAGACGATCCCGAAAAGCATGGCCATGAGTACATAAGGTTATGAAACCACATGGGCTATCCATATTAACCCAACTACTTATATAGTTGTGGTGCTCACTAGCATAGTACTATATTTTTTGTTGTGAAGTACAGTATATATCTTGTTCATTTTTAGCATGCCCTCTCTACTAAAGATCTTAAATACCAGTTAATTTACTAGTCGAGTAGTCGAAAGGCACTTCTGCATTCCTCCTTTGAGGAATGTGGAACTCCACGTGCAGCCTGGGGCCAGCAGGACTTCCCACTGGCCCTGGGCTGCATGCGGTGTGCCAGCTTTGAAATGCACAAGAGCCCCCAACAGGAGCTCTTGTGCATTTCAAAGCAGAAGCACCCACAGAGTCCCCTGCTGACCCCAGGCTCCATGTGGCACTGTCGATTTGAAATGCCGCACAGAGCCGGGGTCAGCTGGGGACTCTGCAGCTGACCTCAGGCTCCATGTGGCATTTCCAAGGCACCCAGGATCAGCTGGAGACTCCCCAGCTGATCCCGGGCTTTTCATGCTTTGAAATGACACGTGCGGAGACCGGGATCAGCTGGGGACTCCCCAGCTGACTCCGGGTTCCACGGAAATGCCTCAGAGAGCCGGGGGTCAGCTAGGGAGTCTCCAGCTGACCCCGGGCTCCACATGGCAGCATTTCAAAGGGACAGCACTGCACAGCTGATCCTGGGCTCTATATTGCGCTGCCCCTTTGAAACGCTGTGGCGTTTCAAAGGGGCAGCACCGGATGGAGCCTGGGGTCAGCTCCAAGCAGTGCTGCCACGTTGAAATGCTGCCATGGCATTTTAAAGCAGCAGTGCCACATGGAACCCTGGCTCCATGTGGTGTTGCCACTTTGAAGTATCCCCTTCCCCTCCCTTTGCTGCCTCTATCTGATAGAGGCAGCAGGAGAGGGGGAGGAAATTGACTAGTTGACTGGACTATCCGATAAGCATTTGCTTATCAGATAGTCGACTAGTCCTTAACATACTTACTCTCTACTAGTTGCTTCTTCTACTACTAAGGATGTGAACATGTAACCAGTTAAAGATGATACTGGGTAACTGGTTAACAGATGATGCTTACCAGGTAATGGTTAACTATTACAAGGAAGCAGCACATGGCCCACCATGGGCAGAAGGCTGCTCTAGGCCTGCGGGGCTGCTAGCTCCCTGCCTGTGCTGTGGGGGCCACTCCAGCCAGTTGTGGCAGGCTGGTGGAGCTGTTACAGCCCAGACTGGCCCCATTTAATCAGCATTAAAAATGTCAATGGCATTAAAACTTAACTTTTAACCAATTAACTAATTAAACAGGATTTTACATCCCCAACTGCTACCTTTGTCAACCTAACTCCTTTTCTGCAAAATTCCCCTAGCAACTAGTTTGAGAAGGGATATGACTGATGTTCTTAACTCTCCATCTGAACCAGTACTTGCAGGTCTGATGTCTTGAATGTTCCATGTGCCTGCACTGATTTGTCATATTACTCAGTAGCCACAACATAGAGCTTAATGGAGTCCTGCTGGATGCTAAGTCTATGAATAGTGCAGTTACTTATTTGTATTTGTCAGCAACTGGACAGAGATGTAGCTGGGTATCATAACTGAAGGCAACAGCTGCCTTTTGAAAATTCCTGATGTTGATTGTGCAGAAGGTCCAAGAATCTAGAGCACTCAGAGCAGAAGCTCAATTTTCCAAATGGCTGAACCTGCCATGGTTAGCTTTGAAAATTCCTCTGATTATAAGAATGCCTAAAACTTAATGGCCAAATGAACTCCAAAATTTTGAGGTGGAAGAAGCATGTCTTGCTTTTTCTTTGTATAAAGGTGTATATCAGAAGTGCAGAAATAAATAGTATTTTATTAAGCAAAAGGTACAATGTTTTCAAAAAGTTATACTTGTGATAAAAAAAAATCCAAAGTCCAGATCTGATAGTTCTATTCAAATTAATTCTTTAACAAAACTTCTATTAGATGCCAGAGTGCTGCTCCATTTCTTTGATATTTATTGAGAAAACTGCAACTAAAGTAGCTTTCTTGCATTTCAAGTACATTCAAATTTTATTGAAGTGAACTCTGTCAGTTTAAGACTGAAGATTTTTGTAAGAGTTCATTAGATCTTTGCCCTTCTTAAGTAAAATTTATCCCAAAAGTCCCGCACAAGTGAATTATTACTATTAGTTGGTTATGAGTGCTATGATATTACTGTTACATGTTCTTTGATAAAATTAAGTAGGTAATTGACTGAGAGAAATCCCATCCAAGACTAATACTAAGGGGAATCTAAGGAGAATAAAGTTCTTCTAAAGGACTGACTTGAATATGCTGAGCAGACAGATGGAATATTTTTAAAATACTTACCATATGAATCTGAATTAATATTTAAAATTTAGATCTGCTTTTAAACTAGCTGACATGGAAATGTCTTTTCTTCTGCTATAACTAACACAGAGTACCTATAGCAAAAGACTGCATCTGTTGCATAAAAAAGCCTCCGCCTGAGCTTACTTGATTTATATACATGGATTTTCTGAAACTACACCAAACTGTAAGGTCTAAGGTTTTAAACTGCAGCTCATTGTGATCTTTGTCAAACTTTGTAATCTGTGTAATTCTCAGAAATTTACTGTAAACTGCAACTTTGTAATCTTTTTAACTCTCAGCCACCTTGCTTGTAACTTTCTCTAAGCTGCATTCTCCCCTGAGCGAATGGAGAAAGAGTGTGTTTCAAGAAGGCTTGGAACAATGGAGCACATTTCAATGAGTCATCACAGTCTGGGCATGCTCCTTGCTGGATAAAGGGAAGTCTGGGCATGCTCCCTGATGATGAGGTGAATGAGTCACAGGAGCCCTTCAGACACTATATAAAGAGAAGGAGCACATGTGAGACTCTCTCTTTTTTCCTTCCCTTGCTCCTGAGAATCTCCTATCCAGTGTCTCTCCTCCTGACCAGCTTCCCCAGCCATGATGAGCAGACAGACCCTCCAGGATCCATATGCCTTGGCTCCTTCTGCAACCCATATGTCTGTGTAAGTGTGTGAGTGCCTGAGGGCAGGAATGAATGGGTGTGACTGAATGGAGGGGTGTGTGCTTGCTGGCGCGCGTGGCGTTATGCGCAGCGCAAGGGCAGCGCAAGGCAGCGCGCGTGTGTGTGTGTGTGTGTGTGTGTGTGAGAGAGAGAGAGAGAGAGAGATCTATCTTCTTTAGTTTAAACCTTTGGTGGCTGCTTTCTCCTCTTTAGTTTTACCTAGTGGAAATAAACCCATACTAGTGTAACCCTGGGTGGTCTCCAGTGAGAATATTTTTGGGGTAACAGCATCCACAGATTTGTTTATTCTAATTTATGCTTGTGAATCATAGCATCCACCCATCTCATTTTTGGTAGATATCGTATGCCTATGCTAGGCTATGTGCACTCTTGGATTTTTCTCACAGTGCACTGGGAGATGCTTACCTGAATTTGGGGTCAAAGTAAAAATAACTCTCTCAATTCCTCCCCTGGCATTCCATAACTATCTGTGTTTGATAAGCCATTGCCATTTTTGAACTGTTAACAGGCAGCATAGAGAAAACACAGCTGAGCACCACAATCCTGACCATTGTTAATATGGATAAACTCCTCTGTGTGTATTCATGTAGCTGGATGACTTTGGATGCATTGTGTAGGAATATAGGCCACATTAAACTCAGGTGAACTTTGATTTTAAATTGATTTGGGATATTCCCATGAGCATCAGGCCCAAAGCATGCAACCAAAAAAATGAGACCATGAGGAAGAAGAGCTGTTAGTGTGTTAAATTTGGAGTGACCCTTTGGAATATCAGTGTTACTTCACTTAGGATTTGGGCTCAAGTAACAGAAATAAAACATGAGTAATTGGGTGCCAGGTGTAGTAAATAACTGGCTATATAAGCAACTGCTTCAACTGGCCTTAACTAAGATTGGATAACTGGCAATGACATCTGTTTGTTAAAGGGTATAAAAATTAAACTCTTAAAAGATTCATTCCTAATACCTGCATCACCAAGTTGGACCCTATGTACACCATTTGTAAGTATTTTGATCAAATGCGTAGAAATGTGTTGTCACTCTTTGGATGCAATAAATTGCTTATTTAGGACTTTAAAGATGTTTAGAGCAACTGTACAGATACCATTCAGCCTTTGGATTTCATAAAAAAATTTAATGGCCACATTATTATTCATGCAGGGTATTACCATGACACTAATCTCAGCAGATTAAGAGACAGTCTCCATAATGCTATAAGGATTTGGGTAGAGGATGGATTTGAGCAGTTCCTTATGCAGGCCCTTTTCTTGGTGTGGCTTCTGGGTTCGGCAAACAAGTCCTGGATGTTGGGAAAGAATAGTGCTGCAGACCTACAATGATGTTGGTGATGGCAGAGCTTCAGAAGGACGAGGCTACTTTCCTAGAAGTCTGCAGAAGTCATCTTGGTTCTGTCATGGCAGAACATCCAAAGGGAGACAAATGCAGCCAGCACACATGGAAGATTACCACCACTGATTATTACTGGTTGGTAGCTAACGAGTGTGGTGCTAACAGATCAATTGTCGTGGTTGTCTGGATTCCAAGCCCTACTGCTTTAATCACTAGACACACTATTCTAGAGTTTCATGTGGTTCTAGGGCAGGGCTACTCAACTTTGGAAGCCCCAGGGGCCACAATGATACTCACAGCACGTGCCGAGGGCCGTAATTTAAGTGTGGTTGCATATACATGCAAATATATATACGAATATATGCAAATAGCTTCTTTCACGCTGACAGGCATGAATACAAAGATTAAGGCACGACTACCCAACACACAGGTCCCATTAAGTCAGTTCTGCTGATATTAATAAAATGCAATATTTACTTGATTTCCATCCATATGACAGTACTTTTAATAAGCAATGACAGTCCTGGAATTTAACTACTAAAACACCTATCAACAGAAGACCATTATATTGACTACTTTTTTTGTTTCGGCTCCCACCTGCAGACTGCGTGTTGAGCCCTCCGTAAACCGCAACCTCACTGCGAGCCACAAACAAATGCAGCGTGGGCCACATGCGGCCCCATGGGCTGCGTGTTGATTAGCCCTGTTCTAGGGCATGGCTGCTAAATTGGCTTTATACGTGCCATAAGCTGGAATCCCAAAGATGTGCACATGGTCATATACCAGCATTTAAATGGGGAGGTGACATCTGTTGAAGATGACACTGAAGAGGGTACACAAGTAAATGGACCAATCCAGGTGATAAGCTATGCAGTATGGGGTAGCAGTGGAAGGATTACCAGAAGCCAAATTGTTCATCAAAAATTACTATTTGCGTCCATATGAACATTACCCTAATAAAACTCATTCCCAGTATATTTTACTTCCAAAGCAATTTAATGTATGTGGTATAAGATGCTAGATAATTTTAAAAAATCTTGTGTGTGGGGACACAAGGCAATTTCTCTCCCCAAAACAACCCATGCAGACATGGCCCAAGATATCTGTTCATTTTGTTAAAGGAGCAACTCCACTAGAATAATAGAATCATAGGGCTGGAAGAGACCTCAGGAGGTCATCGAGTCCAACCCCCTGCCCAAAGCAGGACCAATCTCAACTTAATCACCCTAGTCAGGGCTTTGTCAAGCTGAGACTTAAAAACCTCTAGGGATGGAGATTCCACCATCTCCCTAGGTAACCCATTCCAGTGCTTCCCCACCCTCCTAGTGAAATAATTTTTCCCAATATCCAACCTAGACCTCCCCCACTGTAACCTTGTTCTGCCATCCGTCACTACTGAGAACAGCCTCTCTCCATCCTCTTTGGAACCTCCCTTGAGGAAGTTGAAGGCTGCTATCAAATCCCCTCTCACTCTTCTCTTCTGTAGACTAAATAAGCCCAAATCCCTCATCCTCTCCTCATAGGTCATGTGCTCCAGCTCCCTAATCATTTTGGTTGCCCTCCGCTGGACCCTCTCCAATGTGTCCCCATCCTTTCTGTAGTGGGGGGCCTAGAACTGGACACAATACTCCAGATGTGGCCTCACCACTGCCGAATAAAGGGGAATAATCACTTCTCTAGATCTGCTGGCAATGTTCCTCCTAATGCACCCTAATATTCCTTTCGCCTTCTTGGTTATAAGGGCACACTGTTGACTCATATCCAGCTTCTCATCCGCTGTAATCCCCAGCTCCTTTTCTGCCAAACTGCTACTTAGCCAATCAGTCCCTAGCCTGTAACAATGCTTGGGATTCTTCCGCCCCAAGTGCAGGACCCTGCACTTGTCCTTGTTGAACCTCGTCGGATTTCTTTTGGCCTAATCCTCTAATCTGTCTAGGTCACTCTGAACTCTATCCCTGCCCTCCAACGTTTCTACCTCTCCCCCTAGCTTACTGTCATCCGCAAATTTGATGAGGGTGCAATCCATCACCTCATCCAGCTCATTTATAAAGATGTGGAACAAAACCGGCCCTAGAACAGATCCTTGGTGCACTCGACTTGAAACCAACCGCCAACCTGACATCAAGCCGTTGATCACTACCCATTGGGCCCGACAATCTAGCCAGCTTTCTATCCACTTTACAGTCCATTTATCCAATCCATACTTCCTTAACTTGCTGGCAAGAATATTGTGGGAGACCGTATCAAAAGCTTTGCTAAAGTCAAGATATATCACATCCACTGACTTCCCCATGTCAACAGAGCCAGTTCCTCATCATAGAAGCTAATCAGATTAGTCAGGCATGACTTGCCCGTGGTGAATCCATGTTGACTATTCCTGATCACTTTCCCCTCGTCCAAGTGCTTCAAAATGGATTCCTTGAGGATCCCCTCCATGATTTTTCTGGGGACTGAGGTAAGGCTGACTGGTCTGTAGTTCCCTGGATTGTCCTTCTTCCCATTTTAAAAGACGGGTATTACATTTGCCTTTTTCCAATCATCTGGGATCTTTCTCCGATCTCCACAGGTTTTCAAAGATAATGGCCAAAGGCTCTGCAATGACATTTGCCAACTCCCTCAGTACCCTCAGATACACAAATCCAGACCCATGGATTTGTGTATGTCTAGCTTTTAGCTATCTCAAGGATGACTAGGCTCTCTTGTCTAACCTACACTTCATTATCACTCATAGTCTTCATCCAGCAGCTAATGTCAGTATTTATTGATTCATTTTACTGATAATTACACTGTCCTCATCGCAAGTCAAACATCATCAAGGAGACCCTGATGCCATCTGACTGCATTATGTCTGTAACGTCATAACACATTTGTGTCTGCTAATCATTCAAAGACAGACATATAAAGAGCATGAATATGTTAAAAAAAAGCAGACTACTGATTTTATTAGTAATCTGTTATGTAAAATCTTCCATTTCTCACTCTGCTCTATGTCTGATATAGGGTGAATGTAATGGAGAATTTTTCACCTTTCCTAGTAAACTATTACTAACAACTGCTTACATTTGCATAGTACCTTTCACCATGAATATGGTGACCAGAGGTTCCATTTTTAAAGGGACAGTCCCATTTTTTAGCCCTCCTGCAGCTGTTCCATTTCCCCCCCACATCAGTACTGGAGGACCTGTTGCTGGCAAGATCCCTGCTCACCAACTGCCCTCCTACCAGAAATGAGTGCAGGGATTCAGTAGCTGATGACAGGACAAAAATGTGAAGGGCCAGTTGCTCTGCCTGCTGGTACATTAGCACAGCCCCTGCTGTGTGCAGGCTCTCATTTACTAAGGCCCTGCCCCCATCCTGCTTCCAGCCACCATTAGCCGTATTTCACATGCTGCAGTAGCTGGTAAGTATAGGCAGGTGCCAGGCAGCATCCAGTTACATGTCACCTCTGTTCCCACCCATCAGCCTTTTATGTGCTTCACCTATCACTGTCCTATCCCTGATAAGCCCATTTGTCTGATCCTCCATATCCCAAGCGGCAGCCTGGCTAGCTACCCCCACTATCTCTGGCTGGGCAGGCACTCTGAGAAAGCCCAAGAGCCTTTGTCTTGGTCTCAAGAGATTCTGGCCAAGTCTATACTAGGGGATAAGTTTGAATTAAGATTCGCAACTCCAGCTACGTTAATTGCATAGCTGGAGTCCACATAGCTTGATTCAGACTTCGGCACTGTCCCCACAGCAGGAGGTCGACAGGAGAAACACTGGTACTCCTTGTGAGAAGGAGGAGTACCAGGGCCCTCAGCATTCGATGTAGAGAGTCCTTACTAGACCCACTAAATTGAACGCCAGAAGATCGACCTCCAAAGCACTGATCTGCAGGTAAGTATAGATGTGGCGGCAGAGACCTGCATGTGCCAAAGCCCCGCACAGCACTGGCATAGGGAAAACTCTCCACCCCTTAACTAAGCTCTGGAGTTGGTGAACAATTTACAACATATTCCTATCCCAAACCTGCAGGATCCACAAAAGCCCGTCAGGCAGGGGATTAGCACCTTCTTCCTTCCCCCCACCCAGTTGCCTGCTCTGGGTCCTGCTCTCAGGGAGCATGGGGCTCTCCATCCCGTGCATCCTCTCTGCTAAGCCACTTCTCTGGCTGGGTTCCCTGGGCCATACTGCACAATACAGCCTTGAGCTTAACGCTTTCCTGCCCACGCTGTGGCCAAGGGAACTGGAGGCTGTGGGTTATGTTGGTAGTCCGCTGAAGCCTAGAGGTATTAGCTGCCTTTTGACACTGTGTAGGCAGGAAGGAACAAGTTGCTTCCAGCTGTGGGTGGGGTGGGAGATAGGGGAGAAGAAGAAGTAAGCTTTGCAAAGACACAGGCCATGTCATTCCTCCTCCACTCCACCACAACTGGAAGCAGCTCCCATGTTTTCCCTCCTTCACAGTGCCAAAAAACTACTGCTGGCCACATTCTGGTGTAAAACCTGGCAGATATCTGGGGGGCAGAGAAATGACTCTGCATGCCCACCCATGTTTTGCCTCAGGAAGATACAGCACTAGGTACCAGGAGAGGTGGGTCCATCCTGGGGCCCAGCTAAGGATGGAGGACAGAGAGCTTTGGACAAGGAGGGGTTAGTTAGTCATTGTTCCCTCTCCCCACAATGTGAGGGAGTGTGTGTGTGTGTGTGTGTGTGTGTGTGTGTGTGTGTGTGTCTCCCCTTCCTGTGCAAGCCTTAAAGATAAGAAGGTAAATAAAATAATCCCAATATGCAGTATTTCTTTTTAGCAGAGGCTCAGTCAACTTGATGTTAATTTGAACTTTTGGACTGAATCGTTCTCAATGACTTGCTCTTGAACTCACTTGAATACGAGTAATTTTATAGGGTGTCCTGTATTCTATATATGGAAATATGGTTACTCTAACCATGAAGGTTCCAAAACTTCTTTAAAAGCTGAGTACTTAAGTTAAGAACAATTTCCACACACACACCCCAATCACTATAATTCAGAGTACAATAGCTGTTTTAACTGAATAAGTTTTATTGTTGTAGTTACAGGGAGAAATTTAGGCAAGCAATTACCCAACTGAAATTACTCAAGTTAGAATTTTGCAAGGACACCATGACCCACACCCACTGACTTTGATACTCATGGTGCTTAATAGTATTGAGCCTTCAGTTTAATGTCACATCTGAAAAATAACTTCCACCATCAGGATACAGTGCTCCTTCAAGGATCAAAACTGGGATATGTTTATCAACTCCTCTGGGATGAATGAACACTATTGGATTTCCTGTATCACCTTGATTTCTCTTGTCTAAGCACTAACCTAGCCTGAGGCTGATAAATTCACGAGACAGACAGTTTGGCTACAGGCCATCTTTGGTTTTAACCACTGCATTATTTTTCACTGCTGCTGAAAGTGAGATGGGGATAACTGTATGGTGTCTGGTTTGAGTTTCATAAATCCCCATCTTAAGTAAATTTACATTTTAATATCACATTTTTATGTATAAAGAATGTTTTATTTTTTTAAAAAATTAATATGTTTTATTCCACACACTGAATAAATTCAACAGCCTTTGACATACAGATTTTATCCAATAGACAGCTGGATTTTTATACCTTTTATTTTCATTTTTCAGCACACATTTAAAAATATGAAAAATATGTATATAAAGCTGAGGAGTATAAGTTTTAACACAAAAGATGTAATATTCTTTGCCCTGCTTTGGCAATAGCAGTTACTCAACAGGAAATGAAAACTAAATTCTGTCACATTAAAGAAACTACAGTGCTGTTCTCTTAGCTAACTAAGTTGTACATTAAGCATACAAGAGTGTTGAAAAGTATTAACAAAATTATTACTCAAATTTTTCCTCCTATTTATTAAGAGTCATCAAGACACAGGTGCTGACTTTTTGGGCACTCTGCAGCTAGAGCAGCAACAAAGAAAAATTCATTGGCAGCCAAGATCCCTCCCCCCTCAGCACCTCTTGCCCACCAGCAGCCTTGCTGATCAACTTCTCTTCCTCCTTCCCAGCACTTTCCACGTAACAAGAACAGCTGCTTTGCTACAAGAAGGAGGCTCCAGGAGGGCAGGTAAAGAATGGAGGAACAACACCTGGGGCTGGTCCCACAGTCCTGGGCCCCACCGAGGAGCTGGCTGCCAGCTGGGGGGCACAGCTGTGAACACTGCCCCAATAGAGGAGTGCCACCAGAGTCCCACCCTGCCAGAGGAGCTGCCACAGCCCTGTCCCCTGGCCAGAGGAGCCAGAAGCCAGGGCCAGGGCCAGGGCCAGGCACTGCAGCCCCATCCCCCCACGAGGAGCCAGCAGTTGCAGCGCTGTCCTCACCAGTGCGGGCTGCCCCCGTAAGGCCCCCCAGTTCTCCAACCCCTTGCCCTGAGGCCCCTGGCCTGCACCTGTCACCCCCTGCCCTGAATACTGCATCCCATGTTCTGAGCACACCCACACCTCCCAGCCCTCTGCCCTGAGCTCCTACTCCCTGACCTGACTCCTGCACCCCGCCCTGAGCCCCCCCACATACCTTCCCAGATGCCTGCCCAGACTTCTGCACCACATCTAACATCCTGCCCTGACTACAGCACCTCCCACTACCAGCCCTGAGCCCCCCAAACCACTGCCTTGACTCCAGTAGCCCCTACACTGCTAGCCCTCTGCCCTGAAGAACCCAAGTGAAACAAGGTAAGTCTTCTAGCTTCTTATAAACTATAAATTCACTCATTATTAATATGCTTATGCAAATAGTTATGAATATGTGCTTGAAATACGTTATTTCAATGTGTTTGGCAAGCAATGCATAAGCACTATCTGCCTTACGCAACGGAATGTGTATGTGTTTGTCTGTTCAGCCTGATTATCAGCCTGAGACCATAAAGGGCCATTTACATGTACGGTAAACAAAATTATCAAGAAGGGGAGAAGACAGCTTAGTGTCTCCACCTCACCAGAAGAGAAACTGTATCTAGGCTCTTGCAAGCTGAAAAAGAGGAGTCCTTCATGTAACCAAGACGACTGAAATCTCTGGGAACTGAATAGATGTGAGAAATCTGCTTAAGCAAAGATCTTTAATGTAGGAAGACAACAGAAACCAGCACCTTGTATTTCAGCATAAGATCCTGACTGGGAGAACATGAGACATGGCAGGAAAGAAAAAGTATGGTACAAAGTCTATCTTAAACTAAGGCTGTAGTTTGTGGAGTCAAAACGTAGCCACTAGAAAGCATACTTTTAATTGTGTGTGTTTGCAAAACTTTCTAACTTTATTCCATCTACTTGCTATCAATTGTCCTTTTATTAATAAACTTGTTTTATTTTTACAATACACCAATTCAGTGCTGTGCTTAAAGGCAAGGGTGTATTTACCCCAGTTAAGTAAACATTCTGTAATGTGTTTTTGTCTTTTTAAAGGAACAAGTGAACCTTGCTATTTCTCTGAACGTTCCAGGAAAGGGTGGGATTCTTCAGGGAAGATGGCTTTGGGGAAATTTGGGTCTTAGTAGTGTTTTGTGGTCACCTCTACAAGTAGTAACCAGAAGCTGGTGAAAACCAAGGTGGAACTGTTGTGTTATAGGCAGGCTGCTGGGATCAGAGTGCTGAGCCAGAGCTGCAAAGCACACAGCCTCAAGGAACACCAGGCTGGCCCCTAACTTTTGGTATCCATCCTGTGAGCCACAGCAGCGGAGCATTAAAGGCACCCAAGGTTACAAGGCAGGCAGTGACACAACTCCTTACTGATCTGGATTGCCCCCCAAAACATGACATTATCACAAACCCATTACAATGAAGCATTGTCAAATACCTTTGTTATTGAATTCCTCAATTTATTATAATCATTTTATGAGATTTATAACAACAAAAGGAATTCTCCAGTCATTCCAAATGTTAAAGCAGCACTTTATTAAATGCTTTTATTAAAAAATTAAAATGTAATAAAACTTCACATTATTTTTTTTAAATGCTTCAGTTTTCACCTTAATATATTCTGGACATCCCAAGGGAGAACAACAGATGTACCAAATGGTTGGAGAAGCACCACTATTTGATAAACATGCATGCCAAATTGACCCATGATTGGCCCCAGTACAACTGTTTACCACTTTGGTTTTGGCTAGGCAACTGCTTGTAAACAATTTATCATTTGAAAACCCTGGGGCTCCTTTACAAACAGTAAATCATCCCACAAAACATTCTGCCACCTTCCCATTTGTCTAACCAGCCGATCAAATTAACTGTAAAACATTAAGCACTGCCTGATGCTATTAATCTCGTACCTGCCGTGTACTACTCTGTAACACAACAAAGGTCACTAATAAATACAATTTTATGCATTCTTCACTTTGAAAAAGTATAAATCCTTTTGTCTTTGGTGTCACAACCTTAAGACATATTAAAGAGTACAGTCACAGGTATATGAAAACTACACTGAAAGCTTTTACTATTATACAGAGAGATTTTACAAAAAATAAAATATGGGCTTGATTTCATCACATTCACATACATGAAGTTAGATAACTTATTCTACCATCCCCATCTTACTCCACCACTGCATAGAACTATCGGTACTTGCAGAATAAGGTAAACATGAGTAAGGGTGATGAATTAGAACCCTAATAAACTAAAAGTGCTCAAATATAGAGGGTTTTTTTTTTGCATAACCTTTTCCCCCCAATTATCCTTCTCCAATCCTGGAGGAACTAGAAGTATATTACATTTGAATAACCTCAATTTTTTTTAGCAAGCAGAATATTAAGAACATAAGAACAGCCATACCGGGTCAGACCAAAGGTCCATCTAGCCCAGTATCCTGTCTTCTGACAGTGGCCCATGGCCCAGAGGGAGTGAACAGAACAGGGAATCAACAAATGATCCCTCTCCTGTCATCCATTTCCAGCCTTTGACAAACAGAGGCTAGGGACACCATTCCTACCCATCCCAGCTAATACCCATTGATGGACCTAACCTCCATGAATTTATCTAGTTCTTTTTCAACCCTGTTAAAGTCCTGGTTTTGACAACATCCTCTGGCAAGGAGTTCCACAAGTTGACTGTGCTCTGTGTAAAGAAAAACTTCCTTTTGTTTGTTTCAAACCTACTACCCATTAATTTCATTTCGTGACCCCTAGTTCTTATGTTATGGGAACAAGTAAGTAAACTTTTCCTTATTTACTTTTTCCACACCAGTCATGATTTTATAGACCTCTATCACATCCCCCCTTAATCTCTTCTTTTCTCAGGGGAGTCCCAGTTCTAGTCTTTTTAATCTCTCTTCATGTGGGATCTGTTCCAAACCCCTAATCATTTTTGTGCCCTTCTCTGAACTTTTTCCACTGCCAATATGGCTTGCTTAAAGATGTGCGCGCACCATATTTTTGTGTAGTGGCAATAAGATATTCTCCGTTTTATTCTCTATCCCTTTTTTAAATACTCCTAGCATTTTGTTTGCTTTTTTATTTTTAATACTGCTGCTGCACATGGTGGATGTTTTCAGAGAACTATCCACAATCACTCAAAGATCTCTCTTGAGTAGTTATACCTAAATTAGTCACCATCGTTTTGTATGTATAGTTGGGATAACTTTTTCCAATGTGCATTACTTTGCAGTTATCGACATTACATTTCATTTGCCATTTTGTTGCCCAATCACTTAGTTTTGGGAGATCTTTTTTGAAGCTCTTCACAATCTGCTTTGGTCTGAACTGTCTTGAGCAGTTTAGTATCATCTGCAAATTTTGCCACCTCACTGTTTACCCCTTTCTCCAGATCATTTATAAATAGGTTGACTAGGACTGGTCCCAGTACGGAGCTTTGGGGGATACCACGAGTTATCTCTCTCCACTTTGAAAACTTATCATTTATTCCTGTGCTTTGTTTCCTGTCTTTTAACCAGTTATTCAGACACCACAGTACAGGTTGGGCCTCCAAAAACCAGCACTCCCTTGACCAGGGAGTCCTGGCTGGGAACCGCAGTGGCAAGACAGCTGGCGGCCCTGGTAGCACAACCAGAGCTTCAGCAGCCCCAGTAGAGGGGCCAGGGATGTGGCAGCCCCAGTAGTGGAGCAGCCCAGGTAGCGGGGCCAGGATTGGGTATCCACAGCCGCAGCAGCCCTGGTAGTGGGGCTGGAGACACAGCAGTCCAGGCTACAGGGGCCACAGAAGCCTGGCAGAGGGGTGGCTAGGGCTGGCAGTGGGGCGGGGAGGTAGTCTGGGAGACCAGCAGCAGCGGACCTCCCCTGGTCCAGCAAAATCCCTAGTTCGGGACTAGTTAGGTCTGGAGGGTGCAAGAGCAAAGAGGTCCAACCTGTACTCCGTTTCTGAATGATGTAAACCTAGGAAATTATTGTCAATTTTATGATTATAAAAATATACTGGATTTTAAAAAATCAAATTCTATATGGAATACATGCCAAGTGACCGTCAGGCACTTCTCACAGGAAAATCCAACTTCTAGTTATAAGTATATTAAGTAGGAATGGACAACGCCACAGATATTTTATCTTTAAAGATTTCACTGTCATGGTGGTTCCAGTAGAGAAAGTTGAGAAAGAGGGGAATTTTAAAACTGTACTTAAATGTAAACTTTCTTGACCAATGTCAGCTTGGTGTCAACTCACAAATTAATTAATTATTAACAGAATCTCCCAGATATGAATGCTATACAGATATTTTATCTTCCTGTTAATTAGTAATTATGCACTGGCAGGAAAAACTGTTTCTTTCCAATTATTCCAGAATTCAGCGATTATTTAAAGTTTGCTAATTAGCAGCGGATGGCTGGTACATCTTCAGGGCAAATTGTGTTTGATAACCCCTATTAAAATATACATGGCGGTAGTTGACTTGTAACAAAAAAAAAAGTGGCAGTTCAAAGGGTATTAGATACAGCACAAGGCAAATGGGGGCCTATTAAAATTTCCCCAACTGTTCTAATGAGAATGCCGAGGGTAATTTCTTCCTAGTTTACCATCTGTTTGGTTTCTGGCATGTATCTCTGGTGTGAAGGGAGGGTCCTGGAGCCCATTTGGCTTGTCACAAAGTAAACCAGGGATCTGATGCAAGTTGAATAGTTTACAAAGCAGCCCTACAAGAGCAATGTTATGGGTATAGCTGAAAACTTAAAAACATAACATTTTACACTAATATTTCCTACTTTTTAAAGATATGAGAAAAAAACTTCATGGTCTCACCTATTCATAAAATTCAACAGCTAACTCCCCCCTTCCCCCCCATCTCTTATAATGGAAGCTGGAGATGTGTTTCCTTTATCTAGAGCTACAAGTGAAAATATCACTCCACAAATATTTATATATGAATATGTCTGTGAAGGGCAGGTAATGCTCCTAATACACAGCTCAGTGTAGGAACAGTGGAAGTGGCCTGCTACATTAGGCACGCTCAGATGCATTGTGACTGAAATGGGCACAATTCCAATGGTGGCTATAGAGAGCACAAATCATGCCGACACCTCATGCACTCCAGCATGCACTCCAGCATGCACTCCAGACACCTCATGCACTGCACTCCACTTCCCCTGTCTCTCCCCAGTCTCATATGACCCGAGTCCAATTCCCAGACCCTCACTTTCACCGAACCCCATGTCAAATTTCCAGTTCCCTACCTATTAATTTTCACTCCTCTTGCTGTCTCCCTTTTTCTCTTTTAAAAGGAGTGCACTTGGCCATTCATTTCATGCTGAAGCCTTCTAGTTCTTTGCTCCCCAAAGTGCAACATCTCTTTGAAGGGAAATGTTGGATCAAGGGATCTCCTGATTTGCAGCTTTGCATGAGAGGTGCTGTCCTTGGGTACAAGTAGCCCGTACTGAAAGGTGCAATGAGCATACATACCGAGATGTAGCAGTGGGGCCATCTGTCATGTTCATGGATTCCCTGGGTACAGGGCACCATTGTGATCATCTAGTCTGACCTCCTATATAAAGCAAGTTGTAGAACTTCCCCAACATAGTTCCGAGAGCACAATCTTGATTTGAAAATTGTCAGTTGGGTTCTCATTTTAGGGAGAGCGATAGCAACAGGGAAGGGTGACAGAATTGCCGGGCCCCTAGGCAAGATGTGGGGGGGGACTCTGTAATCCTGGAAGGGGCAGAACCTCAGGTGGGGGCAGGGTGGGACTGAGGCCAGCCTCCCACCAGCTCTTCAGCACTACCCGGGGAGCATACTACCCAGGGCTTCAGTGGTGATTTAAAAGGCCCAGGGTAGTAGCAGTGGTAGGAGCAGAGAACCCCAGGCCCTTCTGAATTGCTGTGTGCAGGGCAGTTGCCTCTTTTACCTCCACCCCTCTGCCCCACTGGTGGGCCTGGATAGCAGTGGGGTGGGGGGGGGAAGGTATGTAATTGGCATGAAGATGGGTTCATAGGGAAAGATATTTGGGGAATAGAGGCGGAGTGAGACAAGGAGGGTATCTTGAAAAGGACAAGGAAGTAGAGAGGAGACCTGAAGATAAATGCACGCTAGAATGAAAACTGAGCTGAACTCAGAAATACAAACTGCACTAATTGAGAACCAATGCTGTAAGTGATGATCCAGAAAGATGCAATTTGAGATATATCTAGTGAACTAGAATATGCCAGATTGCACAAGGAGAAAGTAATTCACATTAAAAAGAATATTTAAAGCTTATTCCTGTGCTGAAAGATCCTCATAGCTTGCTTAGTTGGGCAGACAGCACATATTTCTCTCAGTTCTGATTTTAACTTGTCAGTTCATCTTTAACAGACCCTGGCCAAAGGTTCTATTTGGGTCAATGGACAAAGATTTAGGATCTTTATTAAATGTTGCCCAAATCAGCTCACTCATTCCTACATGGAGTCCTGTGGCACCTTAGAGTAAGGGGCCTGGTCTAGAATAGACCTGCAAGGTCAACTTAAGGTACTCTAGCTACGCAAAATGCTCCAACTATGCTCCTGTTGGTTTCCCTTACTCCTTGCAGAAGGAGGAGTTTTGGACACCGGCGGGGGCTGCCCTCAACATTCGATTTACAGATCTATAATAGACCCACTAAATAGAATGCTAGAAGATGGACTTCTGGAGCGTCAATCTTCTCGTAAGCATAGACATGCCCTAACAGATTTATTAGGGCATAAGATTTTGCAAGTTCAACACTATCAACTTAAGACTGAATAAGGAACTCAACTGGTTAACACATTACAAAGGCAATTTCCCCTCTCTGGATATGCACAGCTCTACTCCAAATGCTGTGAATTCCACTGATTTGATTGACTTCATTAACACAAGCAATTTCTTCCTTATATATTCACCCCTGCTTCTGTAACTTCCACTCCAATTCATCTGATAATGTGGGTTTTACCCTCAAAAGCTTCTTCTCTAATAAATCTGTTAGTCTCTAAAGTGCCACAGGATTCTTGTTGTTTTTGGAGATACAGACTAACACAGCTACTCATCTGAGTCATTCCTACCTAACATGACTGTTAGATGAATTTTCAAATAAATATTTTGATAACATGGTAAAATCCCTACAGGAAAACAGAAGAGAATATATGTTTTTATGCCCATCAAGAAACCAAACCACTTTGTAATAAATCTATCAGTAGAAATCTGTTTTCCCCTATAATGATTCCAAACACAGAAACTAACTAAGGGCTTGTCTTCACTATGTAACCCACCTATCTGCTGTCCCATGTACAGCACTTAGACCACTTACAGAGAGAAAGAATGAATGTGCTCTACTGCCTTAGCTGAGAGCCAGCTGGCATTTAGCTCGAGTGGTTGAGACTTATGCTTGGAGGTCCTAGGTTTGGTTCCGCCTGTCAGTATTACAACAGCATTACCATCTTGAGCTACAGCTTAAGTTTTGACCCTAACCTGACCACACACAAACATTTCTAGCTTGAAGTGATGCTTTAAGCTTGAGATAGCTGGCCTGTCAGCTGGTATCAGCTGAAGCACTACTGCTGCTGATGCTGGAGCCAGTAGAGCAGTGGGGATGCAGCAGCTTGAGTTACACCATCCATTAGCTCCTAATCAGTCACTCTGTATCTTCGGTGCTATCTTGACATGTGGACAATCTCTTTCAGGCTAGGCTAGCTTCAATGGAGGGATGTGACTACATTAACTTGAGCTATTGCAGAAAAGAACTAACAGCATGTGTCTATCAAATGTTTTCCTAAGCTGAGTAGTTAAAAGATAATTAGCATGTCAGCATGAAATACAAATATATTGAAAAGATTTCTTAGAATTTATCATCAGACAGGACCAGTAAGATAATCTAGTCTGATCCCTACATAGGCCACAGAACTTTGCCCAGAATAGAGATGTGAAGGACTAGTCAACAGACTAGTTGACTATTCGCTTCCCTTGTTGTCTCTATCAGAAAGAAGCAGCAAGGGGGAGGGAAATAGCGGGGGTACTTCAACACAGTGGCACCATGTGCAGCCTGGGGCCAGACTCCGGGCTCCATGCGGCGCTGCCACATGGAAATACCACGTGCAGCCCAGGGCCAGCTGGAGTGTCCCCAGGTTGAACGTGGCATTTCAAAGTGGCAGCGCCACATGGAGCCCGGGATCAGCTGGGGACTCCCCCACTGACTCCAGGCTCTATGAGGCACTGCCCCTTTGAAACACCGCGGGGAGCCTGGCATCAGGCTGCATGCGGCATTTCAAAGTGGCAGTGCCACATGGAGCCCAAGATCAGCTGGAGTCCTCAGCTGATTCCGGGCTCCACGTGGCACTTTTGCCTTTGAAGTGTAGCAACAGCCCTATACTTCAAAGGCGGAGGCGCCCTATCGACTAATGGAATAGTCTATGCAAAATGCATTGACTATTTGATTAGTCAATTACTCGATAGTTAACATCCCTACCCAGTAATTCATGCAGTGGAGAGAATTATTCTTTCTTACTACACAGATAAACACTATCAACCCAGTTTCCTAGTTTTTACCCATCTAATTCTTGCTAGGGCCAACTTGTGATGGAATCTGTGGAGAAGAAATTTGACAGATGTCTCCAATGAATGTTTTTAGGCTTCACATAATCTCAGCCAATTTTTTTAAAGTTCTGTTCCATATATACTATGGTGATCCCACCCATAAACGATTGATAGATAGGTAGTTCTGCTTTGGTAACACCAACAAAGAAACAGATGAGTATTAGCTTTCCTAGTGATGTGCTTTGTTTCTTTCAAGTAGTAACAGCATGCCATTGTCTCTATTGTTTCTTTGCTTCCAATGACCCTGAAATACATCAAGCATTGTGGCTAATACATTTTAAAAACTACCTAATTCCTCTAGAATCTGATCCTGCTCTGTACAGATTACTATCCAGGAGGCTTTCACTCATCACAGTATAAGTAGCCAAATGAGCCTAAAACTAAAAACTGTTACAGGTGGAACCTCTCTAGTATGGCACTCTCTGGTCCAGCAACATCCATGGTCCAGCATGATTTTAGTTAGCCGGATGTATACTTATCATGGGTGTGGCCAAGTTTCACCCAGTCTCAAAGTTTGCTTACAGCCACCAGTCCTGGGGCTCAGTGTTCTGTGCTGTTCTGTAGCTCTAATTTACCCCTAAATGTCTTCTAAGATCCCAATAAGCAGTGGAAGTGTTGGTAATGCTGCTAGATAATATTGACCTCCTGTGGTTCGGCACATTCTCTGGTATGGCACTGGCCAGGTCCCGAGGATGCCAAACTAGAGGTTTAACCTGTATCAACATTTCTCTCATGATTATTTTTTATTGCCACTATTAGGAAAGTACACAATAGCATCAGGTCTTCATGATCATCTGAATACGAAGTGTCAATCTCATGGTGTCAATATTTAAACTTAAGAGCAAGCAAGGAAAAAGAGCAATTAAAAATTAAATGAGATTGTATCTCAAATGTATTTAAACAATACCATTTAAGCTAACACAATGAGCCCTACAGTTTGCATGGTTTGAACTGCAGCATAAAAGACAGGTCAGAGATGAAAACATTTTTTCTGCAACGCATAAAGGGATATTCATAATTAAGCAGAAGACTTCCCTGGGGCATCATGTTTCAGAATTCATATCGACAAGAAAAAATGAAGGTATTTCAAACTATGCATGACTGACTTGGCATATCTTCTGCTTTAATTTTTTCTGGCCTTTAGGCTTTGAAATCCTTTTGGTCAGGAGTGCACACACTTTAGACAGTCTTGCTGAGTCTTTTTATTTATTATTTCAAGAATATGTTAACACCTAAAAAGTTAAGTTTAGAAAACAATATCTAACAAATAAAAAAAAGAGATCATGTTTTGTTTTGTTTAGTTTAAATATTGGGTACAATGAGGAGCACAACATAGCACACATTTTATGGATGAAAAAGTCAATGAACAAATTTAGGGAAAAATATATTTGCTTTTTTATATATGACCAAACCTGCTTAGACACTATTAAATATATTATAACCCATCATTCTTAGTTAGGCCTAGTTAAATATACTATATACTGCTTATTTTTGTGAGGAAATTACTAAAAAATCTGATATCTGATATTTCATTTTGCAAGATTATAGTCAGACAATAAGTTGGTCATCCCAGAAATTTCAGATATGTAATAAAATATTAAATAAACTCTGCATAATCCCCATAATTTAGTTTTAAAAATCAAATATGAAGGTACATCCTCTATTGCATGGATCCTGATAAAAATACTATCCAACAACGGTACTCAACCTCAAAGAGACTGAGAGACATCAAACAAGTTAGTTATGCACTAACTTCAGTTTGCAATAATTTCAGCTCTGCAATTCTTCTAAACAATGAAATTGTTCTTCACCTTCATCTCTTTCTCTATGGACCGTGAGAGGGAGGGATCATTTTAACCTTATGCTCCTTCCCTATTGAAAGGAAAGGCTGTTTCCTTTCTCTTTTACTCCATCCTACTTTCTATGCCCTTTCTGGGTTTTATTACTGGTGAGGAAAGCACCTTTTTTCTTCTTCTTCCAGCATTATAGATTTCAATGACTCGCATGCTGTTGGTGAGTTCAGTATGCAATTCCCAAGCTGTCTCAGGCACCATAAAAAGTACCTAAAATCTATGCATTTTGCTTCCCTCTGAAAGTTTCTTTTGCAGAGCAAGAGGATGCACAAGCTAAGTAGAGTTGGGACAGATGAAAATTGTACTGTTTCGGTAGGCATCATAAGTGAATATTACTGAACCAATACATGGTATTAAAACCAATATCATTATCAATAAAAATGAGTTATTTTATTATTTGGAGATAAAACAGACTAGTCATAGACTCAATGCATTTTGTTTAAGTATATAACTTGCTACATAGGTTTGTTATATGAAAGTTACAGGACTATAGGGCAATGCTAATGATGTATGTTGTAACAGAGAATGTAACAGCCTCATTATTTAAGATTCTTATAAACAAGGTTTTCACAGTTAACCTACAAAATGTACACACGTAGATAACCAGATTAGTGCAAATGCCAAACGTATATTTTGCTCTCACTTAGTTATGCTGCAGAATAATTACCCATTTAGCAGGTCAGACATATTTATACTGCAGGCACCATGTTTACATCTCGTTTAGGAAATTTAGCCTCCATTATTTCTTTTCAGTCGCAAAGGTCATAACTAAGTGATACAGAGAAAGTAACTGTGTCAGTAAAGGACCATGTAGATAAGTAGAAGATTGGATGCAACAGTCACTTCTCAGTGAACAGATAAAGTTAAAGGTCACAAATAGTCATAGTACCAAAAATGTCCAATCTGTTTTGGACAAAATGTTCTTGGTTGGAGTTAATGACTGTGGA
The DNA here is from genome assembly GCA_019425775.1 of Rafetus swinhoei. Classification (NCBI taxonomy): domain Eukaryota; kingdom Metazoa; phylum Chordata; order Testudines; family Trionychidae; genus Rafetus; species Rafetus swinhoei. The sequence continues at coordinate 325,040,535 of CM033437.1, read as the reverse complement.
GGCCTCTGTTATCTGAGAATAAGTAAGTGTTATTTTTTTAAAGAAAAATCATCATCAAGTCTTGACCAAATGTTGAGAGTTTATGTATTACAATTTTTATAAAACAAAAGACAGGACTATGCAGCACTTTAAAGACTAACAAGATGGTTTATTAGGTGACGAGCTTTCGTGGGCCAGACCCACTTCCTCAGATCAAATTTGATCTGAGGAAGTGGGTCTGGCCCACAAAAGCTCATCACCTAATAAACCATCTTGTTAGTCTTTAAAATGCTGCATAGTCCTGTCTTTTGTTTCAGCAAGACCAGACTAACATGGCTACATCTCTATTATCAATTTTTATAAACTTCATGTAAGAGAGAGAAAGAAACAAACCTAAAGGACTAGTTTTGTGAAAAAAATTGGCAGCAGACTGGATCAACTGGTAGTTGGTTTCTCCCAACTCTGCATATGACAATCTCTTTGTGATATTCACCTAGTCTTCTTGTATGAATGTAGAAAATACTTTCAAGTGAAGAACTGCAAAAACTGGTGGCTGCAAATTATTCACAGACATTTACTGTGGGATTTTCAGAAGTGCTTTGCACTGGCCTAACTCTACCATTGGTTTAACTTTTACCAATGAATTCAATTATAAAACTCAGAACAATTGAATCCCCCCCTTGAATCTTTTATTAAAACTCTGGACAAAAATAATCAAATTGTCCATATCAGGGGTTTCCAAACTTTTTGACACAGGGACCAGTAAATCCATTCACGAGCTTTTGGAGGACAGGTAACATTCATTTGCATATTTGCATATTCATTAAGCAAATGATGAATATGCAGATAAGTTGTTTCTGGTCCTCCCAAAGCCCCAGTGCTAGCTTTAGCAAAGCTTTTGATACAGTCACCCACAATATTCTTGCTAGCAAGTTAAGGGAATATGGATTGGATAAATGGACTGTATGATGGATAGAAAGCTGGCTAGACCAGGGTTTCCCAAACTTTTAACTTTAGTTGGAACCCGTTTTTTTTCAGTACTGTTTTTTGCAGCGCAAAAATATAAACACATATAAAAAAAAGAATGAAAAATGAATAAATTTTCACTGTTTCACCCGGCTGCATCCTCTGCCCAGCCCGGGCCAGGGCTTGGGGGACCTGGCACTGCATGGGCAGTCCGTGGAGGCAGGAGCAGGAGCAGACTGAGGGTAGGGTATCTGGCTAGGAGGGAGGGTGCAAGGAGAAGACTTGGGCAGGAGTTGGACCTCCCCTGGTCTGGCACCCTCTGGACCTGACTGGTCCCAGATGAGAGATTTTTTGGACCAGGGGAGGTCATTTCAGGGCTCTTGGTCCCCCCCTCCCCACTAGGCTTCTTTGCTCCACCCTCCCCTGCAACCCAACTGAGCTGCCCACCCCTGCTGGTTCCCTGCACCTCCCCCAAAACCATCCCCCACAATCCAAGGGAGTACAGCACCAGTTCCCTGCAGCCCCTCACAGCCCAGCTGAGCTGCCCATCAGTTCCCTATGCCTTTCCCCATCCACCTCAGCCCAGTTGAGCCCTGCACTCATTCTCTGCACCTCCTCCCAAGCCCCGCAGAACTGCTGAGCCCAGCTATGATTTCCTGCCCCTTCCTCCCTCCCTCCCCTTGAGTCTAGCCCCGGGTTCCCAGCACCTCCCTTCTCCTGCAGCCAAATTGAGCTCTGAGCTCCATACCTCCCCACCGCAGCCCAGCTCAGCCCAGCACCCCACACCTCTTCACTCTCGCAGCCCAGCGGAGCTCTGTTTCCCTGCACCTCCCCCCAAACTGCGCAGACATGCTGAGCCCAGCGCTGATTCCCCGCCCCTCCCTCCCTCCGAGTCCAACGCCGGGTTCCCGGCACCTCCTTCCTCCTGCAGCCCAGGTGAGCCCAGCGCCCCACATCTCCCTCCCTCCCCTCCCCTCCCCCCCCGCAGTCCTATGCCTCTGCCAGGAGCCTGGAACACCAAAGCAGCCATGCTGAGGCCCGGTATATTTTTCCCATGGACTGGTACAGGGCCGCGGCCCATAGTTTGGGAAACGCTGGCCTAGAGGAGCAGGGGAAGAGTGAGACAAGGAAAGAACAGGGATCCCCCACGCAGACTCCTGGTTCTAATATATGGCCACAGTTTCCTATCCCACCCCTTGGGGATGCCTCCTCAAGGAGGTGCTCTTATAGCTCATGGTGGGTGAAGAGGAAAATATTGTGGTTGTTGTAACTCGCCTCCCCTGGACCCTCCACAGTGGGGAATACCAGTAGCCAGTCCCTCACTCCTGGTTGGGGTGAGGGGGTATAAGGAAAAAAAAAAGAGCCATGCCAGGATAATCCCATGGATGTAGCAGTTGGTGCCAGAGCCATTTTTCTACCACCTTGGTTATCAGCTTAATCTGCCACCAGCAGCTAATACAATTGATCCTATGTCTCAAGTGGGAAAGGTCTGTACTATAGAGTTGATGGCTCAGAATTCAAACTCTATAGAGGATATACAGTGGAAAAAGGTTTTAACAACTACATACAAAAGTTTGATCTCCATTTTTCTTGTAACAAAACCCAAGAAAATTACATAAAAAGATGCATAAAAGAATGTTAGAAGTTGCAGAGTCAAGCACTTAAATATTAAGAAATGCTAGCTTCATGTTTGCCCATGCAATTTTAATTTTGTCCCATTATACAAGACAAAATTACACGATCACATACTATTTTGCTCCAACAGGCCTTCATTCATAGCGCAGGTTAGATGCACATGAATGCCAAGTTAAGGCTGCATGGGTAACTTAAATCTATCATTTGCAAGTTTAAAGTTTTTGACTTTGTATCATTTTAAATAGCCATGTATCACTTACATGGGAAGGGAGAGGGGGCGTGTGCATACGTGTTTGCAAAAACAGTGTCGGCAGAAGACAGATCACTTCCTTTCTAAAGCAGTTCGATATTTCCAAAGGTAGGGAGTATCCACTAAGGGAAAAAGTGACCACTTTTATAGTGTCACTAGACAATTTACTCAGCGTTGCTCGAGCTCTTAACTCAATTAATGTATGCTTTTTGGAAAATAAAATGAAAATGTACATGCTTCATTTAAATCATTACTCTGGGGCGGGGCTGGCGATGAGGGGTTCAGTATGCAGGTTGCCCCAGGGAGAGAGGACCTCTCATCACAGCAGCTTGGGACCAGGTGAGAAGTGCCTCTCCAGGGGTGGGTGTCCCCTGATTGGGGTAGGTCCAGGTTAGGCTGGATGGGGGCCACGGAAGAACCACTTGTTCCTCACCAGTGGCACCTCTGGAGCAGCTCAGATTTGGGTGCTATGGATGGGGGGTGCCTCTTCTTCTGGCACCAGCATGTAGCAGATGTGGCTGAGGTGGGGTGCCTCCTACCCTGGCCCCAGCATAGAGCTGCCATGGTCGGTGGGGAGGGTAAGAGAGGGAGTGAGGCACTCCTTCCAATGGTCTCAGCATGGAGTTACACAGCTGGGGGGGAAGGGGCACCATTGGCTCAGAATGGCTCTGCTGTGGCAGCCGTGTCCTGGGGCTGGTGGGCAGAGCTGTCACTCTGCATGCCCTGCCCTGAGCACCTGCCCTCCCCGAGTCCGCCCTGAGCCCTTGTTCAACATTCACTCAGTAAGGTTAATTTTGAGGCCTGTACTTGATTTAGTGATTCTGTCTCTTTTCTCTTTGGTTATATGAGAAGCAATTTGCTGCAGCTCCAGTGGGCACAGCCAGCGAAGGGGTATATGTCCCCCAGTTGGGGGAGTCCAGGTTCATCTGCCCTCTGCATTCCCCAGCCCGAGTGAGGAATGCAGCAAACTGTGCACTTTCCCCTCACTCCCTGGCAAAGGGGAACAGCCAGGTTCCTCTATAAATTGAGGGGAAGGAACTTCACCCCCTCAGCCCTCCTTCAAAGGTACCTGGGGGTGTGAGATTCGAGGCTGGGGCACTCCTAGATGTGGAAGAGGGGAAGTGGCCATGCCCCTAGCCAGCCCCATTCATCTTCCTGGTGATTCTGCCTCTTTTCTGTATGGTTTTCTGAGAAGGAATCCCATTCTATGCACATCTCATTTTCCTGGCACAACCAAACGCTTACCTTGCTTTATGTTAGGATAAGATGAAGCTGCCTACCAAATTTGATGGTCCTAGCTCTTACCGTTTAGGAGGAGTTCTTGAGCAAACCAACAGACAAACTCTCAAATATATAATACATGTGTAGGGGACTCAGGGGTCTCTTTTGTTGGCATGAAGACTTTGATTGGTTTTGCTCATTTATTTTGAGCCAATCCAAAGCTCATGGGCTCAATAACATTCTATTGACTTCGGTAGGTTTTGTATCAGGTCGCAGCACTCAATATAAAAATCAATTTATTTAAATAATTGTTTTCTCATTAATTGCTCTACAAACTAAGCATGTATTATCTTGAGTTGCAGAATATTTTTAATTAGGACAAATACAAATCTAGGTTTGTTAATCACATTAGACTTACCAAATCCAAAAGCGCTAGAGCCACCAACACTTTGTGAAGCCTGAACGCTGGTAGATGTATAGAGTCCTGTTACCAGTAAGCCATCGAAGAATGTACTCGTTGAAATAGTCACTGAAATGAAAGATATAAAAATTCTGTAAGGGCAACTCAACTGTGTGCTGAGTTCTGTACTCATTCTATGGGAAAGATTCTGGCATCCTTTCTTACACTGACTAAAAATCTTGCTCTACCCACACACACACACACAACACACACACACACACACACACACACAATATTTAGAATGATTTAGTGATTGTGAAATTTACATCTGAAAGCTAATTTACAAACACCATTGCTCAATAACTATTCAGAGTTCCTGATTTTTTAATTTATTTTTAATATTGCCCAGGGTTCATTTTAGCAAACAGACTGTACTTAGAAGAAAACAATTGGTGTTTGTTATTTTTTACTCCTAAATTAATCACAAATCTTTTCTCAATAATAATCTGCAGCATAAACTGGACACAAATTAAGTATTACAGCACCAGGATTTGAAATTAACATCTGAAAGGTCACTCATCTTTATTGCTGTCTGATAAGCTCTTTTTCTTAGAAGGCAAAAAAGCCCCATTATATTATAAACTAAATGAACTGGTTTTTATAAAATTTCAAAATCACGGTCAGTAGAACATGTAGTTTACAACTGGCTGTCAAGACCATACATTAAGTGACATAAGCAATAAAATAATTAAGGTTTATAATATCACTCTTTCAGGATTTCAAATGTGTGCTGCATGACAGCAGTAATATACTTTAGTGCATTAAGCAGTTAAGTCATATGCACACATAAGTCATTACAGATCAAGTGTATTAAAATAATCCACTGGATATTTTTAAAAATATTCTTAGCTATATCAGTAAAACCATTGTCCTGATTTTCTGGATACTTAAAGAATATGTGTTTTCAGCTGAAAATTTTATGGAGTCACTAAACACTGAAAAAACCCACACACCAACAATTAACAGTTTTTGCAATTTATTCTGTAAACTTTCATCCTCAGTTTTTTGCTTTGATGTCTTATCAGATATTACTTGTTTAAAGAGAAAACCCTATTTATAATCTGCCTGAGTGAGTCTATCCTAGGAAGGTCAGAACTATTAAATGATGCATTTACATAATGGGGAAAAAAGTAATACATATCTAGCAATATCCTCTATACCTGAAATGACCTTGCTGATCCCATAACACCATGCAACCTCTTTTGCCTCTTTAGAAGAAATGGGTTTTGACAATAGCTTATGACAGTTTCTAACATTTGTCCAAACACCTCTATATTTTGTTAAAAAATGGAACTAATATAAAGCACAAAACCTAAAGCAAGCAAATAATCTTTATATCCGGTAATTTCTCCTCCTCCCCTTTTGTCTAATTCCTAATCACATCTTGGTGTTTGTTTGTAACCTATTTTATAAAATCCTTATTTCTAAAGTATCTGTAAAATATGTTGCACATCTGTAGCTGTGTATAAGAACCAGCAATTTCTTAGAGGCTACTGTGCAAAGAGATGCACACAGGCAGATCTTTGCAACAGTGAAAAGTTCAATTGAGTTGATTGGTGTCCCACACAACTTAGTGTAAGATAGAGATCTTTATAACTATTACAGGTTCTCTTCTACTCTATCATCCACCTTTTTACACAGAGAGATCAACAATGGACTTCAATTTCTGATCAGTTTGGACTTCCTTGTCCTCCAAACTTCTTTTGGTTTTAAATATGTGGCCAGATAGGGCAAGCACCCTCTCCATCCAACTGGATTCCTTTCTTACTACTGCTAGAAATGTCATAATCTGGGGATGATTCAGTAACTGAACTGGGTGCGGAGGTGAGGTGTTGGTTCAGCGTTCTGTCCAGTTACCATTTAAATCAGTGTCATATTAGGACATTCCTAGTACATTCAGCTGCAGGACTAGTCTGTTGTTCTGGCTGTATCATTATCAATTGTTCAGAGGTTCATATTCATTCAAGTTGTTTTGGGGTGGTGGGTGGGAGAATTATTAATTTTTACAGGTCCTATTATTATATAAAATAATAGAGAGAAGGTGTTGTTTTGATTTTTAATTAGAGGATTAACATCCAGTGTGTTTATTCTTGAGCAATTTACATTTAAATTATATGTATTTATTCTAATATTCAATAGTACAATGACTTCTAGGACAAAAGGAAAACTCCCATTACGTTTAATAGGAGTTTCACCTGAATACAGAGAAAAGGTTCAGAACCCCAATCTTCATTTTGGAATGTATCCCTTCCTAACATATATGTAAAACAAAAACAAATGAGAAACTGATGACAAAAGTGACAAGGCTTCCATAAAGTAAAATAATTATTTTGAATATAAAATAATGCACGCTTCCTTCATCTGATGTTGATGTACTTTCTTTGTACTTTGTAGTATGGACAAAGGAAAATGTATGCTCTAAATTATGGTTAAACTTTATTTTTGAAGACTATAACAAACAGTGGGAAAATGCATTGATCTAGTAAGAGCACTGGGCTGGTTCTCTGCTGCTATTTTGTTTCGTTGTAGGATAGCCTTATTATTTCTTGAACAATATAATGCAGAATCCTGCTGTGAACAGGTGAGCTCTCTCTTTGGGACAGAAGAGATATTTTACAATGCCCAAACTTGATTTTGGACAAATTTGCTTGATTTACATGAACATGTCATGGATCAATTGTTAATGCTGAAAAACATCAGAACACAGTATGAGGATGATCAAGCTTGGTGTGGAAAACTGAAGGTTGACTTGAAACACGTTTTAATGGAGCATCAAATTGTTATTATACATTTGCAATACATTTCAGAATAATTTCAGAATTAGTTACGTAAAAAAAAAATAAGAGTGACATCCTCAGGATGTGTGACTGACAAAAAAAGGAGAGTGACATTCTTTTAGGACTTCTCAATTCAAAGGGGAAGATGTCCAATTAGTTCATCTCAAATGAAAGAAGATATGTTGTATTACATATGTAGTCCCCTTACTAAAGGTGCCTCTGACTTTTTCTGGGAGGATCCTGTGTGCTGCAATCTAGTTCTAGAGACAACAACTCCCATGAGCCCTTGAGGAAACCAGGAAGAGAGGGCTTGTCCAGGCATGTTGAGAGAGGGGCTCAGCAGTCTGGGGCTCTCCATTTTGGGAGAGGGGAGCCAGACTGCTGTGGAAGAGCCTTATATCCAGCCCAGGAGCTGTTGTGTTGTGGCTACAGCCTGGGTCTGAAAGTCTGCGGTGCTTGGATCTAGCAGGCTGCTGATTGCCCTAGAGGGGAGAGATTCTGGCTGCACCTGTAGCTGAGGAGGACTACACAAAAAACAGCACACAGAAAGAGGCTGTAAGTAAATGGGCTCTTTGGGAAAGTGCTGCCTAGGACAGAGATATAGACTAACTCTGAGTCCAAAGAGAGGCAGAGTGTCCAGCCCAGTGAACCAGAGCTGCTGGCATTTGGTGGAGCCTACTCCAGTGACAGAGGAAGTTTGCAGCTGGCTGCACAGCTTGGACTAACACACACACAATCTACAGAGAACTTCTACTCCAGCTGCAGATCTTCAAGTGTGCCCATGCAAGCAAGTGTCTGGGACTCTGAGTCCAGAGGAGTGCACACTCTGGGGTGGGATAAATGGTGACAGTGCAAATGCCAGATAGAAAAGTTCCTATTATTTCTGTGTACTTTGTTAATGTTATTCAATGTTAATCTGTTAAACCCTGTTTCTTTAAGTTGTTAAGTAAAGGTGTGTTCATTCTAATGTAATCAATTAGATGTATATTATTTATAATTTGTAATTGTTGTTCTGGAATTAGATCCAGATTATTGCTGGAATAATTTTATTCCTAGAGGCTCCCAAGGCACATCATTAAGTGTGTACAGGGCCAGCCAGGTGGAGGCACCACCATTGCATATTCTTCATAAACCAGGGACTGAAGCAAGAGGGTGGACAGGGAATCTCCAACTAAACAACATCATCACTGGGGTACTCAGGATCTCCTTTTATGTTAAAACCATCAGGCACTCAGGCACAACTGTGAGTGTGACCTGCTCCCAAGTAACCCGGGGAGGAAAAAGGGGTTTACACATATTAATACTAATAATCATACAGCCCAAAGTGCAGGACTGATTTTATATCAGAGACAGGACTTCTTATTGCATGTTATTTTTCTTTCTGTTTTCCAAACAGCAGCAAAATAATTCCTCCAGATCCTGCAGTCACTTGTTTCAGTCTATATAGCAGCTTGCTTGTTAAACAGTAAACAACAAGTATTTGCAGCCTGGCGGAGGATGGAGTGGGACTTTAACCTTAAGTGAGGGGTAGGCAATAGACAAACCACAGCCCAAATTCAAAACATCAGATTTTTTAAATAGAATCCCCCTTCCCCCGAATCTTTTTATTTACTTATTATCATCATTATTGTTGGAGAGGCTTTTTTTTACTATTGTTATTTTCATTGGAGTCTGGACCTCGACTATATCTTGTCCAAGAAATTTGGACCGTGACAAAAATTAATTGATGAACTCAACCTAGACCAACACCTATCTGGAGACAGGAAATAGCCTCAGCTCTGTAAGCCCTGGTCTACACTAGGGAGTTACTTCATAATGACTCCTCTTAAACAAGTGAAGCAGCCATACTACCAAACCCATTATTTCAAAATAACAGGCTGGTTATTTTGCAATAATAACTCCTGCTTTCCATGAAGAATAATGCTTATTTCAAAATAGTTATTTTGAAATAGCAGTAGTGTGGACACTGCACTGCTGCTATTTCAAAGTCATTCAAAATAATTACTCCCCAGTGCTTCCTGGGGCTCTAAGTCAAGGCAGCACATCCACATTAAGGAAGCCTGTCTTGGACTAATTTTGATGCTTCCCTGCAGTGTGGACACTCTATTTTGAAATAGTTATTTCAGAAGTTATTATTTCAAAATAGGTTATTTCAAAATGCCCTAAGTGGTGGCTGTCTCACTGCTGCAGCTGTTACATGAGGCAGTGACCTGATAGAGGTTGTGGGTACCCAGCACAGAATGTAGGAGATCCCTGCACTCTCAACTTTATCCCCTTCCTCCAAAATATTCTTCCTCCTGGGAAAACTGAAGGAGCAAGGAATGTACCTCTCACTTCCCTGGCCACATTGCAGCCATGGATCTGCAGCTGAGGAGTTGGGACCCACTGGACTGCCTGCAAGAGTTGTGCTGCAGGCACCAATCCAGCTGAGAAGCAGGATGCCACCACGTGCTGCCATTGAGAATGTGGACAGGCTGCCAGAAGCCACTGGGAGCCTGCCTAGAAGGGAAGCCACAGATAGCAGTGGCTAGCAGGGGAAACTGGTTTTATTCCCTCTTCACAGACACAGATCACCAGGGCAATGAGGAGAGTAATGTGAGAAAGTCATTGGAAGAAGGAAGTTCATAGGTAGGGCCCTACCAAATTCACAGTCACTTTGGTTAACTTCATGGTCACAGGTTTTTAAAAAAACTAAATCTCATTATTTCAGCTATTTAAATCTGTGGTTTTGTAATTGTAGGTGTCCTGACCAGAAAAGAAGTTGGAGGGTCATAATGTACTTGTGGGAGGAAAATTGCAGTACTGCTACCCAAACTTCTGTGCTGCTGGTGTTGATGGCACTGCCTTCAGAGCTGGGCAGTTGGAGAGCAGTGGCTGCTGGCATGGAGCCCAGCTCTGAAAGCAGAACCCCTGCCAGTAGCAGCACAGCAGTAAGGATGGCTTGGTATGGTATTGCCACCCTTGTTTTTGTGCTGATGCTGGCATGGTACTGTCTTCAAAACTGGGCATCTGGCCAATGGGCACTGCTCTCAGCCCTGAAGGCAGCACAGAAGAGTGGCAATATCCTAAAATAACCATGCAATCCCCCTGCACTATGATAGTCTTTAATTATATGATCATATACCATTTTCCCACAAAATTATAGTAAATACAATAAGTTAGTTCAAATTTATTTAAAAAAAAACATCCTGCAGTTTGACTGTCCAGGAAACAAACACTAATGGTCAGCACTTAAGCAGCACTCTACATCTTCAAAACATGTAAATAAACATCAACTAAAACATAAAATGGATACATAGTGCTCTGATCCTGCAAAATGCCAAACATTCCCAGAGAGCTGCTGAATGTATTTCACGGGAAACAGGATTTTTGACAGCTCCTCTCAGGAGTTGTCTTCTCATGATTGGGCTTTACGCTAGCAGGAATCAGACCTAAATTTGGTGCCTCCTTTGGGATTAAGACCTAGAAATCTCAAGCAATGCTTGCAACTGTTGGACCTCAGGGGACAATCAGAGGGCCAAGAAGCTGCCTGAAAGCAGACTGCATCTGGAGGTAACAGTATCACACAAGAGATAGACCAGGTTTTCAAATTGTGTTTACTCAAACATTTCTAAGGCACTCATCACTGCAGTACTGGAGCTATGCTTCATCTGCATTTCCAATATTTTATTAAGGAAAGAGATAAGGCATGCCTTTAATTCTTCTTTAAAGACTCAATTGTTTAAAGAGTTGTATATTGGATAACATAAAAGTATTACAGAGCCAGAGAAGGCAAAAGATAGAGAGGACTGTCGATGTCTACAAAAACACATAGCAGCAAGTCTCAAAACCTGGCTCACCTGACTCAGGTTTGTCTTTCCAGGCTAAAAACAGCATAGTCTGGGCCCTGAGACTCATACCTCTCACTGGGTTTCAGATCATCAGCTGCTACTTTTAGCCCCATAGCATGAGCCCAAGTCAGTTGACCTGGGGTCTGAGACTCACTGCTGTGGGGTGGTGTTTTTGTTTTGTTTTGTTTTTTGCTGCCTGAGACATCCATCCTTTGGGTCCAATGATTTTGAGAGCCACTTAGTATTCTCTGCTCTCACAGGAGTCAGTACATTTCCAGCACCGGTTACCAGGATTCACAAGCCTCTAGAGATGCAACAATTTTTTTCTCAAGCCATACCAGCTTACTGCCAGTCAGACTCAGGACTCCACCTGTTCCTCATACTTGGACCCTCCCTGTCCATATGATGGGGAAATAGCAGCCTCCTTCATTCTGCCCCCATCTCACACCATGTTTCAGACCTTGTTTTATTGTGTCCTTCGTCACTTCTCCATTCTACTTCCCATTCTTGATCTTTGCCTGTTGCTACTGTTGTTTTTGCCTCGGGACTTCATGCTAGCTGGGCACCATTGTGGCCTCTAGCAGGAGTAGCAGCTCTTGCCTGCTACCGGGCTGGATGTGAGCGTTTCAACTCAACTGTACGGCATAAATCTGTGCTGTAGCTACCACATGCATGTAATGCAAAATAAATAACACTTGACAACCTTGTAGTGTAGCACAAAGAATCATTCACATTGCTGGGGTGCTGCATGTGTGCAGAATGAGATTAATGTGACTAGGCACATTGAAATATATGAAGATTTTACTGAATTCATTGCTATTTTGGATATAAAACATCACATTCTGGCAGAAATGTTTCACAAAACCTCTGAGGCATTAAAAAGGACTATATGCAGAGTCAAGGCTTTGACATATGAAACAACATAAGTTGAAATTGTACTGAATTCAAGTATGAATTAATCAAGACAATAGCCCTTGAAGTCTTATATATTGTTTATCAAGTCACAGAGCCTTAATGCTAGAAATGTATATTCATATACCATGGAGGAAGTATCCAATATGCTTGGTATAACTGAGGTGAACACAGCAGAACTGATGAAATCTTACACATATTGCACATCTATGATGGCCACCTGGTTAAAGGCTGCGCATTACAAAATTGTATCATTATATGTTGCCTATGGCTTTCATGTGCCACCCATATTTTGGGTCTACTTTACTGTACCACAAAAGGTAGGGCAATACTATCAGAAATTATCATTGGAGAAAGGACTCATTTAAAAAAATAATTTGTTCCTTTCTCCAGTGGTTCCACCTGGGCTGTTCCTATACAGATTGGACCTCTCTGGTTGGCACCCTTGGGACCTGACCAGTCCTGAATGAGGGAATTTACCAGACCAGGGGAGGTCTCCTGCTACCGGCTCCCAAGTCCACTGTTCCTCCCCGCTACCGGCCCCAACCACTTTCCTGGCTAGGCTGCTGCTGCCCCATTTCCGCTGGGCTCCCAGCCACCAGTCTTCTTGTCACTGGGGCTCCCAGCCATGACTCCCTGATCCAGGAACATCCGTGGTCCACCTGGACCACGGATGTTGCCAGACAAGAGAGCCCTGGTTTTGGGAGGTACAACCTGTAATAAAAAAAGCACACCAAATGTAATGGCCACATATATTCTCTGAGGAGCCAAGGAATCTGCAAGGATTCTTCAAAGATTTCTTGTCCACCCAATACCGAAAGTTTCAAAAGAAGACTGCACAAACTTTGTAACATGATATAATTAAATTCATGTAAATCGTCTATAAATGTTGGGAAAATATTAAAAGACTAAATATGGTAAGGAACTGGCTATTTTGTACATGAACCACATCCCAATGAAATGAACAAGAATCTTACCATTGACTTCAATGAGTGATGAATTGTGCCCCACTGCCCTCTCCTGAATGGTATCAGAACTGTGTGAAAAGTCCTACGGTCATAGCAGCTAATGGAAATTCTCCTTTAGCTTATGTGGTTGGGAACATGAAGTAGCGATGGCAAAGATCCAGGCCTGCTGATGGGAAGGAAGGTGTGAAGAGGGCAACTGCCCCAGGGCGCAGTAATTCAAAAGGGCTCAGGCTCCTGGCTGTCACTGGGCCCTTTAAATCACTGATGGATCACCATTTGGCACACTCTGGGCATCTCTGAGGGCTGTCTGCTCCCATCCCCGCCTCTTCTGGGAGTGAGAAACTGTCCCCCACTTTACCCATGAGCTAGGCAAGTCTGTCGGCCCCCTTGCATACAGCATAATCTCAACAACTCACTACAGATGGTTATGGCTTTGTCAAAGTATGTACTGCTTGTCAAGGGCAAATTCTACAATGTTCAACAGTCAGCCAGAGAGAAACTTTTCAACCTCACTTGGTTATGTGGATGCCCATTTCACTTATATTTAGTATTCTGCACCTATCCATGTAATATGTAGATATGACACGATACGAATGTGCTGAAACAATTTGTACAGTGAAGGTGCTGACAGATACTGAACCAAACTATGAAACAGTGGTGCTGGATCAATTTTTATGGTTTGGGTGCTAAGCTGTCCCCCCCTTCCTCCCCGCCACCAGTTTACCCCTTCCTGCCCCTCATCACCCTAAGCTAGTGGTACAGCTGGGGACAGATGTGGGGCTGACAGTTGGAGCTCTGAGGCCTGCAGCAGACACACCAGGACCCCTTGCAGCAGTGGAGCCTCTGGTGGCTGAAACTCCAGGGCAGACAGTGGAGCCTGTGGCCAAGACCCCCAGAGGGAGCAGGGCTGATGGCCAGGACCTCTGGCTGCAGCAGGACAGTGACTGGGACCCCAACATGGGGTGCAAAATCTGGGGGATGCTGCCGCACCCCTTGTACCATTACTTCCTGCGCCTAATGTGCAGCAGCACCCATAGTTCCAGCACCTATGACCTCATCCAAACTGCACAGCAGGCACTATAGCAACCTGAACAGAACTTAAAGGAAGGAGTTTGGAGGAAGCATCAGGAAATCAGTCTGTTTGCACAAGGTATGAATGCTAGCTGATGTTGTAATACCACTCTAAGCTGTTCTCTTAGTAAAGAGCTGTTTAGTTCTAGAAACATGAAGTCAATTCTCATGTTACCAGCATGTGGTACATAAACACTGTGGGTACGTCTACACTGCATGGCTATTTCGAAATAAGCTATTCCAGAATAGTTATTCCGAAACAGCTTATTTCGAAATAGCATGTCCACACAGCAGGGAAGCCTCAAAATTAGTCCAAGGCAAAGGCAAGCTTCCCTAATGTAGATGTGCTATTTTGATTTAGAGCCCTAGGAGGCACTGGGGAGGAATAACTTAGAATGGCCCTGGTGAAGGGCTATTTCAAAATAGCAGCAGTGGAGCATCTACACATGCCTTATTTTGAAATCGCTATTTCAGAATAGACATTATTCTTCATAGAATGAGATTTACAGATTTTGGAATAAGCCGTCCATTATTTTGAAATTACTTTGAAATAATGAAATGGCTGTGTAGACACTCACATTGTTATTTCAAAATAACACTAGTTATCTCAAAATAGCGATGCAGTGTAGATGCACTCTGTGGCAACAGTCAGTCTAGTGCAACCCACAGCAACATAGTGTGTATGATAAACAAGGAAACAAAACAGAGCTCCTAGAAACAGAACAAATAAGCAGCATGTTTCAGAACACCAAGAATGCTGGATTTCCAGACCAAAATCCCTTCCAAGAATGGAAGCAAGTACTGAGTCTGCATACAGAACTATCCACTAGGGCAAAAGATGAGAAAATGAAGGTAAATCTTTATTTCACTGGGGAGTGGGTGAGGAGGGAAGGTGGACAAACAAGTGAAAGACCAGAAGAGCTAATCGGTTTGATGAATACTGTGACCCCAGACAGAATGAAACTAAAAAAAAATTAAAATAAACACTTGGAAACTATGAAACTGTAGAAGGGATAGATACCTATATTACACTGCTGAGAATTCTGGCATCCACTTGTAACTTTTTAGATTGCTGAAAGAAATAGATCTACCCTGTAGAAATACTTCAAAAACGCCTGCAAAACTGTCTAGGAAAGGATCCAAACAACATTCACTGATACAGAGCAAGTGTAACGCCAACAGGCAGAATTAAACCTGGGACTTCTGCGGCTTAGTACATAAGCTAAAAGCCAGCTGGCTAGTAGCTAAGGCTGTAGTACAGACTCATTATTATCTCTGTAAGTGGTCTCAGTGCCACTAGAGGGTTTCCAGGTTACACAAGTACACAGATTCAACTAAAGGAACCCAAGATGTAACATAGAGACAGACTGAGAGAGAATGCAGGCATCATGATCTAGTCTACATACAGTGAAAAGTAACACTAAAGGCAGAAAAAACGTCCAGTTTATGGCCCACAATGCAAAAGAGCTAGATACATTCATGGAGGTTAGGTCCATCAGTACTTATTAGTGAGAATGGGTAGGAATGGTGTACCTAGCCTTTGCTCGTCAGGGTCTGGAAACGGATAAGAGGAGAGGGATCACTTGATGATTCCCTGTTCTGTTCACTCCTCTGGGACATCCGGCATTGGCCACTGTCAGAGGACAGGACACTGGGTCAGATGGACCTTTGGTCTGATCCTGTATGGTCATTCTTATGGTAAGTGACATGGGAAATGGAACCACTTTATAACCCAATGCCCCAGGAAGAAAAAGAATCCTAGCATGCACTGCTGTTTAAGGATGTAGAGACTTCCAGTGATGATATCAGCAGTGTAACTTTTGCTGATCCAAAGGCTCTCAATGAGCATGTGCTGAAAGAGAAGGCTATCAGGCATTCTTCAACTGTCATATTTGCACTTACACTAGTCTATCAATGATCGGTGATATTCCAGATAGACTGCTGAGCCAGCTGCAATGTAATCCTAGCAACACTGATAAGCAGCAATATTACAATGGAGAAGTATGACCTGGCACGGATGATGTACAATAAACCTATTCAGAAGCCAGTGAGTAAATGCATGCTGTTAAGAAGAAACTCATGAAACAAGGGACATTATTGCTTTGAGTTCTAGTAGTTCCTGCTAAGCAGCGGCAGATATAGGGCAGGGCAAGGAGGGCAGCTGTCCCGGGCCCCACGCTGCAATAGGCCCCGCGCTGAGCCGCCATGCAGGGCCCAAACGGCTGCTTGCGCCACTTGCTCCCGCCCAGCGGCCCGGCTGAGCGGCGCAGAACTCAGCAGAGTGGCGCAGAACTCAGCAGAGCGCCACGGCGGGAAGCGAAGGCCGTGACAGAGGATCCAGGTCCTGCCCCCTGGCCATGTACGTCACCATCCTGCCCCCCTTCGCCTCCCACTGTGGCGCTCGGCTGAGTTCTGTGCCGCTCAGCCGGGCCGGCATGCGGGGGCAAACAGCGCAAAGGGCCATTTGGGCTCCGCGAGTGAGAGGCAGGAGGGGAGGACGAAGGAGAAGAGAAAGAGAGAGTGAGGCAGGAGGGGGAGGAGAAGAGAAAGAGAGAGTGAGACAGGAGGGGGAGAAGACTTAAATACAAATGAAAATTTTAAATTATTAATGCAGAATTTTGTTTAAGAATGACTTACAATATAATTAAAATAAAAATTATCCAACTAAATTAAGTTTCTATCAAATTTACCCAATTCACATTTAATATGAAAATAGCCTTCAATTTGCGCATTTGACGCCTTTTTTCTATTTTTTCTTCAAAGGGGGCCCCGTGAAATTGTGCTGCCCTGGGCTCCGAAAAACTCTCCTGCCCCTGCGCTAAGAGTACCTACTGCTGGGTAATGGGGCAGTGCAAGTCCTGGATTTGATTGCAGTACAAGTCCTGAATAGAAGCCTGCTGATGGGAGGATGGGAAGGGGGCAGTTGCCCTAGGGCCCAGCGATTCAAAGAGGGCCAGGGCTCCTGGGCAGTGGCAGCAGGCAGAGCTCTGGTCACTTTAAATCACCACCGGAGCACTGCACTGTGTACTCTGACTGTCTGTAGGATGAGAGGGGCACATGCCGCAGTCCGGTGGTGCTGAGGGGGGGATGCCCCCAGCCCCACCCCTTCCAGGAGTGCAGAGCTTGCCCAGGGGACTACAGAGGCTGTCGACTCTCCTGCTTGAATACATGCATGTAGCAGAAGAAGAAGAAGAAGAAGAAGAAGAAGGAGTCACCGTGGACCTGTCCAGAATTCTAATATTAATGGCATATTCCAATAAGATGAACACCTAGGGAAGAAATGGGCAATAATTTTTACTAAAGGGCCACTCCAAGATTTTGGTAAGTGGTCAAGAGCTGCACTTTTCTATGGAGGGGGGGTGTGGAGTCTGGTATGGAGGTTGGGTGCACAAGGGAGCTTGAGGTAGGGGGTAGGGGTACAGGAGAGGGTGTGTGATCTGAGAGGGGTTTGGGTGAAAGAGGAGGTTGTGACATAGGGCAGGGGATATGGGTGCAGGAGAGGATTATGCTGGGGGGGTGTGTGTAGGAGAGGGTGCAGGGTCTGGGAGGGAGTTGTGACTCAGGGGCAGGGAGTTTCAGAGGGTCTGGGTGGTGACCTGGAGCAGGGGATTGGGATGCGGGAGGGGAATGGGCTACTACAGGCAGGCTCTGGCAGCAGGAACTTACCTAGGTGGCTCCCACCCAGCAGCCCAGTGGGACCTTCAGGCAGGCTCCTTGTCTATCACAGTTCCAGGGCTCAATGTGGCTGGCTGGTCCATATGCCTCTCTGTGCAGGGGGGTGAGGAGGCGTGGGAGGCTTCACCCCCATCCCCAGCCAGGGACATAGCCACAGGCCTGAGTGGGCCATGGCTCACCCACTTTGCATCCAGGCCCACTCCCTCCCAACGGGTATGTCTACATTGCCACCCTAGTTCGAACTAGGGTGGCTAATCAGATTCGAACTTAAATGAAGCCGGGATTTAAATATCCCGGGCTTTATTTGCATGTTCCCAGCGCCACCATTTTTAAATGCCCGGTAGTTCGAACTCCCTGCCCACAACTACACGCAGCATGGACTAGGTAGTTCGAATTAAAGCTCCTAATTCGAACTACCGTTACTACTCCTGCAATGAGGAGTAACGGTAGTTCGAATTAGGAGCTTTAATTCGAACTACCTAGTCCGTGCCGCGTGTAGCCGCGGGCAGGGAGTTCTAACTATGGGGCATTTAAAAATGACGGAGCCCAGGAACATGCAAATAAAGCCCGGGATATTTAAATCCCGGGCTTCATTTGCAAGTTCGAATGCCTACATTATCCACCCTAGTTCGAACTAGGGTGGCAGTGTAGACATACCCATCCAGACTTAATGTGCTCCACCTCAGTGCTCCTTTTGCTAGTAGAGCCCTGAGAGATACAGACAGGGGGATGTGATTAGGCAGAGAAAGGAGCAATTTCACCTTTGGGCACAAGCTGGATATGCAGCCTAATCACAAGCCATTCAAAAGCACCTTGAAGAAGCCACTGTAGATTGCAGGCAAGTGACTACAATGCATGTAATTGAGGCTAGGGTTGCCAGATGGCTGAAACAAAAATACCGAACCCCCGCAAAAAAAAACACCGGGAAAAAATTGTGTTGAAGGAAAAAAAAGGGGGGTGGCCAAAGTTGTTGAGCAAAAAACCAAAAGACTCCAAGAACCTGGATCACTGCTAGGGGTTACCAGGTAGTCATTTAAAAAAACCCAAAAAACCAGACACACTTCATGGGGAGGGAAGGAGGCCAGGAAGGGAGCAGTGCTGGCCGGGAAGGGGGCAACGAGGCTGGCCAGGGGACATGGGGGCCAATGGGAAGCAGGGCTGGTCGTGGGGCAGGGCGGGCGGAACGGGCTGGCCCAGGATATCGGGGGGGACTGGCCAGGAGGTGGCGGGCTGGCCGGGAGTAAGGGGGGCGGAAGCACAGCTGGGGATCGGGGCCACAAGGAGGTCGGGAGGAAGGGGGCAGGAAGCACAGCTGGGGAGATAGGGGCTGCGAGGGAGGTCGGGAGGAAGGGGGCGGAAGCACAGCTGGGGGAGATCGGGGCCGCAAGGAGGTCGGGAGGAAGGGGGCGGGAAGCACAGCTGGGGGAGATAGGGGCTGCGAGGGTGGCCGGGGGAAGGGGGCGGGAAGCACAGCTGGCGGGGGAGGGGGCTCAGCGGCGCCACCGGGAGATCAGGAAGGGGAACGGGCCAGCGGGAAGCAGAGCTGGGAGGGGGTGGTGCAGAGGCCTGGCCGGGGAAGATCAGGAGGGGAAGTGAGGGAAAAGCGGCCGGCTGGGAAGGGGCGGGGGATGAGCAAATTGGCTGGCGGGGAGCGGGACTGACCTGGGCACTTGCTGCCTGTCCCACGCAGGCTCCCGGCGACGCACGAGCGAGGAGGAGGCTTCCCCTCCTCCTCACACTCAACCGACTGAGGGCTCCCGGTGTTAATCGCGGCCCCACCTCCCAGCTGGGACTCCCAGCCATTCCCCCCACCCACGCCAGGCTTCCGTCCGGTGCGCAGCCGGAAAAATCAGAAAATACCAGACATTGCACATGTCCGGTATTTTCTGTTTTTTTTACCGGACAGAGTGCGCAAATACCGGACTGTCCGGTACAATACCGGACACCTGGCAACCCTAAAAATGTGAGACCCCAGTACTAGGCAGTACTAGGTAAGGTACTGCCCAGGAAAGTCACTGCTGGGGGCACATATATGGAGTAGGACAGCACTTCTAGAGCATGAAACAGATTGTTCTGTGGAAGAGACGACGGTTATCATCATGCTAAAATACCACAGCCTCTTTTATGGAAAGCACCAGGCAATCTAACAAAGCACTGAACCAGATGTGTTGCTATAGGCAGTAAAATATTCATACTCTAGGGCTGGCCGGTTCGCAAAGTAAAGTGTCACAGCAGGCTACCCCTACTACCAGCTGAGAGATGAGCTGTGTGCACAGGATGGGATTTTGTTTAAAGGGAACTGAGCAGTAATCCCTTCTGATTTAAGTGCTGGTGTGAGAAAGGTGCACACTACATACCTGGGGGCATAAGCAGACCTGAGACGAAGGAGGTGGTGATCTACCTGCCAGACATGAATGTCCAGTTGAGAGCATACATGCAACAGTGGAGGTGTGCAAGAGCATAGTGATCAACAGAAGGAGACCTTCAGCATCATAAACCCTGAACCCAAGACAATCAATCTGTTCTGATCCAGCAGGAATTACACTATTACAGTAAGATACTGTAGCAAGCGTGCAACTAACCTTAGCCTAACAAGGATTGGGACCACAAGGTAACAAGTGCAAATGGCTTTAATTGCTTTAACCAACTCTGGAAGGAGGGGAGAGGGGAGACTCACTCTCACTGTTCACAATCACACTTACAGTCCGACGAAATGCAGGCTGAGCACCAGGCACCAGAAGGAGTTCATGCTGAGGTTCATGCTGTTGGCATCTGGAACCTGTTCACTGGCCAGGCGATCCGAGCAGAGGGCACCCCCTGGAGGTCCTCCTTGGTGATCCTCTTTCGGGTTCCCTCTCTCTTTGTTGGATCGATGATGTTACAGGCCATGTGCAGCTTCTGGGTCCATAGGCCTTCCTCACTGTCCTTCCTGGGCCATGTGCACTCTCTGCAGGGGGCCGTGTGCACTCAATTTCAGGTGAGTAAAAGTTCATCACCCATTGCATATTCATTTTACACACACACACACACACACACACACACACACACACACACACACACACACACACACACACACACACACACACACACACACCCATAAATTAATTCAGGAAGGGGGAGCCATGAGGGGAATTTACAGAACCTAAGCCAATAACAATTCAACTTTACATCAATTCTAACTTGTAAACAGATAACAATGTCCTTCACCCTCAACATATACTACTCGGCTGTGTCTACATTGGCACCCTTTTTCGGAAAAGGGATGCTAATGAGACACAGCGCAATTCCGTAGGAATAAGAGATCTTGCGGAAAAGGGTTTATTTTCCGCAAGATCCCCATCTAGACTGGCGCTTTTTTCCGGCAAAGCCCCAAGCCGGAAAAAAGCGGCAGCCATGTAAATGCAAATACCGCGGGGGATATTTAAATCCCCCGCAGATTTGCAATTGCGCTGTGTCTCATTAGTATCCCTTTTCCAAAAAAGGGTGCCAATGTAGACACAGCCCTCTAGTTTCTGGGACTATCTGGATGACACTCAGGTAAGAACTTTGTCTGTCTGTGAGTCCATCTGTTCAAGAACTCCTCCTAAACCATAGGATCTAGGACCACCAAATTTGGTATGCAGCTTCCTCTTCCCTAACTTAAACCCACGTCAGGGTTTGGTCGTGCCCAGAAAATGGGAAGTGGCAGTAATGGGCAGGGCTCGACAAACTATAGAATCTACTCGCCCGTGGCGAATAGATTTCAGCCACACGCCCCATTTATCGGCAGCGTGCGCATGCGCAATGCGGCTCTTGCGCATGCGCAGTGCGAGGCTGACGAGTGGCTTTCTCCGCCTTTGTCAAGCCCTGGTAATGGGGCTATTTTCCATAATATGGAACGGGAGGGGGGAAGAGAGAGGAGGGACACAAAAGGGAGGGGCACAGAGAGGGGAGGGCCATGATACTGAGGGTGGCCACTGGAGGCAGCTGCAGCACAAAGAGTGGCTAGCACAGCTGGGGCTCTGCCATCTTGCCTGCCACCACACTGGGTAAGGACCAGCCTTCACCAAACCCAGAGCCTGAAGGTCATGGAGGTGGGGGGCACTGGAGGAGGAAGCAGCCCCCAAAGCCCTGGCCCCACCCCAGACAGCTTGCAGGGAGTGGGGAGGGTACTGGAGCAGAGCAGCCCCTGGAACCCAGCCCCCCCAGACAGCTCACTGGGGAAGGCCAGAAGGCCATGGGCAGCCTACAGAGCCTGGTCACACCCCCGCAGCACCTCTTCAAACAGATTGCGGGATGGAGGGGGCCACTGGAAGCCAGTGTAGCCCCCGAAGTGCTGTCCCCCTGACCAGTTGCAAGGCAGGGGGCAGCTGGAAGCCGCCCGCCAAGCAAGGCCCCCCTGGAGCAGCTGGCCTCCCAGACAAGCTGTAGGCTGTGGGGAGAGCAGCAGACCAGGAGCAGCCCCTAGACAGGCTGAAAGGGGGCAGCTGGAGGCCGGGGCCAGCCCACAGAGTTCCAACCCCCACCTGATAAATGTGCCAACCCAGATCCCCACCTCCCAGGAGGAGCCACCCTCTGGAGAGTGCAAGCCCGGGCCCTCAGGGGGAGCCGCTGGCCAGGGAGCACTGCCACGGGCCCCTGTGAGGAGCCATACCACCCAGTAAGCCCCCACCCCCACCTCCCAGCCTCCTGTCCCGAGCCCTCTGCCCTTAGACCTGTACCTCCCACCTGCCTTGACTTCCTTCCCCTAAGCCCCCCACCTCCTTCCTCTGCCCTGAGGCCCCACACCTCCCAACTCTCTGCCCTAAGCCACCCACTCCCTGCTTCTCCTTACCCCTAAACTCTCACTCCAGCCTTCATTTAAAAAAAATACAATCATTGAAGTAAGGCATGTACATTTTTCATTTATTTTCAAAAATAAATTACTTCAGTTAAGGAACCCGAGCAATGCCGGGTACATCTGCTAGTCTGTCTCTTGAAAGCACTACCCCTGGGCTACCATCACACCATACCTAACACAAGCACTGGCCCAGGCCCAATCCCAATCCCATCATCTGTGACTGTCTAACAAGATACAGAGGAACCGAACCCAAATCCCTTAGAGGGCCAGCCCACCTTGTTACACTTTGACTATACGTAAATGTCAGGAAGAACAGAACAAAATTCATGAGCAAATTGTTGCCACGCATTAATAAGCATTTGGCAAAGATACCACATAGATAAGTGTTTTGTAAATACCCAGATAAAGTTTTAAACTTTTAAAGCATCAGTTTTTTACCTTATTTGATCATGCCCCCCTTTGTGTCTGTAGTAATTTATACCTCACCCCCTTCCTCACAAGTATACCTACTGATCAAAAACAACAACATACAACTCTCACTAAAATATTACAAACAGTGAGGCACTGATTGAAGCAGAGCCAATGATCCATTGCAATAACTGCCAAAGGAAACTGCAGTTATGGTCTATGCTAACAATTACATGTGTTCACCGGATCATAGCAAACAGATTAACGTACAGATGGCAACGACTTTGTAGAATGCTATGCAAGCTTAACAGAAATCTATCAAAATGCACAATGCCATCTAGAATCAAAAGCACAGTGCCATCTGAGAAGCTGATATGTCTGGAGAAATTAGCGTTGTCAGTTATTCACTGCTGTGAGTAAAACGTGTTCAGTAAGTTTTTCCCTAAAGTTTCTCACACATACCCACTCCCCAAAAAACATTCTGTGCCCTCCCAGTGGGGCCTGTCCCACAGTTTGATAACCTCTGTTTTAAAGGCATACATGAATACTGCAAACAAATAAAAATATTACGATTAAAATGTGTGTCGTTACAAGGATCCAAAAGCCCTATAAATTTAGTTGCAGCCAGTACAGCAATTGTAGAAAAAAGTTATTTAAAAACAAATAGCAGCATATATGCTAATAGCAAACTGAACCTGACTGCATATAAAAATAATTTTGCTTTCAGGAGAAACCAAAAACATAGGAAGCCATCATTATGCATCAATTCCGAATATGAATTCTAGACACATTCCTAAGGATGGTCTGAATCACAACCCACCAACAAAAATAAAAGCAGTTAACAGAGAAGGAAGCTTAGTCATTCTGGGTATGTGTGATCCCCAGTTTGATGGGGGGGAAAAAGCAGAAAAAAACACATGGCAGCATTGTTCAGTTTGGAAAAAAATATCCAGACCGAATATAGGCACAGTAGGAAACATGAATGGTAAGCTTTGTCTGGAAAACAAATTTCATGGAAACTTCCAACTTTAATTTCTTAATTCTAAAACTCTTAGGACCTGATCCAAAGCCAACTGAAGTAACAAAGTCTTTCCATTTACTCTGATGGGCTTTGGATCAGGCTTTCCTATGTTGCCTCCCCCCACTCCACTGTTGCCAGACTTGATCCCTCTGTTTAATACTTCCACAAATGTATCCAGACCTTTTCCCAGCCACCCTTATATATGGAACCTCCCTACCTGTTGAGTTTGCCAAGGCAATGCCCCTTTAGTATTCAGCTCTTTCCAAAAACATTCCATTTCCATGATGCCAACAAGAAGTCTAAAATTTGTAAAATTTGTAAAAAAAATAAAAATCCTAGTAATTGCCTTCCTCTAGGCCTTCCAATGTGTCATATATGCTCAGTGTCCATCTTATGCAGACTAAATGACTTTAGGAGCAGGGGCTCTCTTTATTTTATGTCCTATACAGTGCCAAAAACATTATCAATACTTAATAAATTATATATAATAACATAATTTCCTCAATAACTGAAAAGTTCCACAGAATGTTGCCAAATAGCTGGATCTCAATTTTGTAACTCCTTGACAGCTTTTTGAACCTTGAAAATTATAAATATCATTTGAAACAAATAAATTACTATGGGCACGAAACAAAATTTTATCCACGACAATATCCAATCATAACTGTCCCTGAAATCAAATGGCCACTAACAAATGTTGTCAAGAGTCAAAATTGAGATATTAAACTGAAATACTACTTGCTATAATGAGTAAGTGGAATGATTATTTGTATTTACAGAATGCAAAAAATATTGTAAAACTGCTAATTTGACAGTACATTACAATAATAATATACAGTTTATTAAACCCCATCAAAAGACGATAAAATACCCAAGCAGAAGTTTAGCACATACCTCTGACAGAGAGTCAATGAGAATGAACATCAGCTAAAACACAGTCTGTATAGTTCCAACTGACCTAATGTACAAAGCCAAACCAACTGATTATTGAGAAAGACTTTTGCAATTATAGCAAGTTGTCTACATACTTTAGTCTCTTACCCAAAGTCCAATAAAGGCAATGGAAAGACTCCCAGTGACCTCAAGGAACTATGCGTCAAGCCCTTAATGTTGAGCTACTTTATTTGTTTTTGTTAATTTTTAATTTTCAGTATTGCAACAATTCCAAATCACTTGATGATTACCTGTTCTGTTCATTCCCTATTGGACACCTGGCATTGGACACTGTCAGAAGACAGGATACTGGGTTAGATGGACCTTTTGTCTGACTCAATAAGGCCATTCTTATGTTATGTTCTAATTTGAATAAAGTCATTTTAACCCACAAAGTGACAAGGCCACATTACTAGCAGAATGAAAATGATGTGTTCTAAAAAATCAACATAATCATAGAATCATAGAATACTAGAACTGGAAGGGACCTCGAGAGCTCATTGAGTCCAGTCCCCTGCCCTCATGGCAGGGCCCAGTACTGCCTAGACCATCCCTGATAGACATTTATCTAACCTATTCTTAAATATCTCCAGAGATGGAGATTCCACAACCTCCCTAGGCAACTTATTCCAGTGTTTCACCACCCTGACAGTTAGGAAGTTTTTCCTAATGTCCAACCTAAACCTCCCTTGCTGCAGGTTAAGCCCATTGCTTCTTGTCCTATCCTCAGAGGCTAAGGAGAACAATTTTTCTCACTCCTCCTTGTGATACCCTTTTAGATACCTGAAAACCGCTATCATGTCCCTTCTCAGTCTCCTCCTTTCCAAACTAAACAAGCCCAATTCTTTCAGTCTTCCTTCATAGGTCATGTTCTCTAGACCTTTAATCATTCTTGTTGTTCTTATCTGGATCTTCTCCAATTTCTCCACATCTTTCTTGAAATGTGGTGCCCACAACTGGACACAATACTCCACTTGAGGCCTAATCAGTGCAGAGTAGAGCAGAAGAATGACTTCTCATGTCTTGCTTACCACACACGTGTTAATGCATCCCAGAATAATGTTTGCTTTTTTTGCAATTGCGTCACACTGTTGACTCATATTTAGCTTGTGGTCCACTATGACCCCTAGATACCTTTCTGAAGTACTCCTCCCTAAACAGTCACTTCACATTCTGTATGTGTGATACTGATTGTTCCTTCGTAAGTGGAGTACTTTGCATTTGTCCATATTAAACTTCATCCTATTTACCTCAGACCATTTTTCCAGTTTGTTCAGATTATTTTGAATTATGACCCTATCCTCCAAAGCAGTTGCAACCCTCCCAGCTTGGTATCATCTGCAAACGCGTACTCTCTCTGCTAATATCTAAATCGTTGATGAAGATATTGAACAGAACCGGTCCCAAAACAGACCCCCGTGGAACCCCACTTTCCAGCAGGATTATGAACCGTTAATAACTACTCTCTGAGTACGGTTATCCAGCCAGTTATGCACCCACCTTATAGTAGTCCCATCTAAGTTGAATTTGCCTAGTTTATTGCTAAGAATATCATGCGAGACCATATCAAATGCCTTACTAAAGTCTAGGTATACCACATCCACCTCTTCCCCCTTATCCACAAGACTCGTTATCCTATCAAAGAAAGCTATCAGATTGGTTTGACATGATTTGTTCTTTATGAATCCATGCTGGCTGTTATCTATCACCTTATTATCTTCCAGGTTTTTACATTATCTTTCCTGGCACAGAAGTTAAACTGACTGGTCTGTAGTTTCCTAGGTTGTTCTTATTTCCATTTTTATAGATGGGCACTATATTTGCCCTTTTCCAGTCTTCTGGAATCTCTCCCGTCTTCCATGATTTTTCAAAGATGATAGAGGAGGTATCTGAGCTTTTGGCTATCAGCTCCTTGAGTATTCTAGGATGCATTTCATCAGGCCCTGGTGACTTGCAGACATCTAACTTTTCTAAGTAATGTTTAACTTCTTTTTTTATTTTTATCTGATAAACCTACCCCCTTCCCACTAGCATTCACTATGTTAGGCATTCCTTCATCAGACTTCTTGGTGAAGACCGAAACAAAGAAGTCATTAAGCATCTCTGCCATTTCCAAGTTTCTTGTTACTGTTTCTCACTCCTCACTGAGCAGTGGGCCTACCCTGTCCTTGGTCTGCCTCTTGCTTCAAATATATTTATAGAATGTCTTCTTGTTTCTCTTTATGTCTGTAGCTAGTTTGAGCTCATTTTGTGCCTTTGCCTTTCTAATGTTGCCCCTACATACCTGTATTGTTTGCTTATATTGATCCTTTGTAATTTGTCCTAGTTTCCACTTTTTATATGACTCCTTTTTTATTTTTAGATCATGCAAGATCTCCTGGTTAAACCAAGGCGGTCTTTTACCATACTTTCTATCTTTCCTACGCAGCAGAATAGCTTGCTTTTGGGCCCTTAATAATGTCCCTTTGAAAAACTGCCAACTCTCTTCAGCTGTTTATCCCCTTAGTCTTGCTTCCCATGGGACCTTACCTACCAGCTTTCTGAGCTTACCAAAATCTACCTTCCTGAAATCCATTGTCTCTATTTTGCTGTTCTCCCTTCTACCCTTCCTTAGAATCATGAACTCTATGATTTCATGATCACTTTCACCCAATCTGCCTTCCACTTTCAGATTCTGAACCAGTTCCTCCCTATTTGTTAAAATCAAATCTAGAACAGCTTCCCCCCTGTAGCTTTTTTAACCTTCTGAAATAAAAAGTTGTCTTCAATGCAGTCCAAGAACTTATTGGATAGTCTGTGCCCTACTGTGTTAGTTTCCCAACATATGTCTGGATAGTTGAAGTCTCCCATCACCACCATCTTGTGGTAGAGAAAGCCAAAGCCCTCCTGGCAACATCATCTTCGCAGCTAGGCATTCACCTCCAGGATGCACCTGTCTCTACCTGGGCCCCTACCTTTGACAGGAAGGACAGAAGAGAATACCACGTGTGCTCCAAACTCCTTCACCTATACTCCCAAAGCCCTATAGTCACTTTTGATCTGCTCAGTTTCACACCTTGCAGTATCATTAGTGCCCACATGGATGAGTAGTATGGGGTAGTAGTCAGAGGGACAGATAATCCTCGACAATGCCTCCATAACGTCTCAGATATGGGCCCCCAGCAGGCAGCATACCTTCCGAGATGACATGTCAGGGCGACAGATGGGCGCCTCCGTCCCCCTCAGAAGAGAATCTCTGACCACAACTACCCTATGTTTGCTCTTCACAGTGGTGGCAGCAGACCTCCCAGCCTTGGGGGTACGAGGCTTCTCCTCCTCTGCTTATCTCCTGTATCAAGACGAGCATAACGGTTTCTTAGTATCACGGTGGGAGGGTTGGGAGCAAGGGTGGAGCACTGCCTGCTGCCAGAAGTAGCCAGCTGCCAGTGTCTGCCCTACCTCAGCTGTCTCCACATGAATACTCTCCAGGAATTGCTCGTGGATTCGGATGCTCCTCAACCTAGCCACCTCCTCCTGTAGCTCTCCCACCTGCTGCCTGAGAGATTCCACCAGCAGGCACCTTTCACACTGAATGGTCCCCCCAGCCTAGATATTAGTAAGTGGGAATTGCAAGCCATAGTCCCTGCAAAACCACACCAGGATCTGGGTAGAGGCATCCATGGTCAGGTGGTCTGTCTGGCTACAGGCCCAGGCGGAGGAGACAGAAGCAGTGCTGGCACAGGTGTTGCAGGTCTTCCTGACCATAGTAGCCTCCCTCTTTCAAACTCCCTCTTAAAATCCTATCTGCAGCCCCCTGTACGCTCCGCTCCCCTGGTCACTCTGCCACTGGCTTTTAAAGCCTGCTCGCCTAGGTCAGGCCTATCCCCTCCTTAGTCACAGAGGAGAAGGCTGATCTTGAGGCTAATCAAGGGAACAAAGGATCAGGCACTCAGTCCCAACTGCCACAGTAACTGAAACTGATAGCCTGTTCAGTGGCAGGATCTCTTGCTCGCCCTCTTAAACTCCCCTGTCTGCAGCCCCGTGTCCGCTTCACTGTAATATTTTATTATTCCTAAAATTTAAAAGCAGCTAATCCATTTTAAATAACATTGTTTAAAAACAAAACAAAACAAAACAAAACAAAAACAAAAACACAACATGCTCCTGATGTGAAACCTGGCGTGCTTTCAATCTAAAATTAATTTTTGGTCAGTCACATAAACACTTGACTTATGATTTCTAACAGGTACTCCAACAGACTCGTAATGATAACAGCAGGAACAGCAGTACTGAAATCCAACAAATTTATTTTAGTCCTGTATACAGGCACATAACAACTGCATATCCTAATCAGGACACATCTGTTGGAAATGATAACACTTACAGCTTTACAGCCAGTCAGTTTCTAAAAGTCCTTACACTGCAAAGTAATTTCAGTGTGTAAACTTTATTTATATTCCACCTTGTGGCGTTGATGTGTGTGTACAGCAAATACTAATATCATACTAAGTCTGAGTCAGAAATTTGAATTTTGTCATGTTTATATGAAATGACAAAAATAGATTTTTTCTTTGAAAAAATCATTAACTTTTCATTTCTATAAACACAGGAGCAGTAGTACAAAGTTACTGACCTCTGTGTTTTAAGCTTTTCATGTTTATGTAAGGTTGGTTGCTTGATGCCCATACATGAAAATTTCATACTGTTGGCCGTGCTCTCAATAAATTATTAAATAGATATGAATATGAGGGCAGTGTTCAGATTTGTAGCAGAGTGGCAAATCCCTTTATTCTCCTGTTCTCAAAAGATAAGCAGCTATTGTATACATTACTAACAATAGTGTCTTTAAAAAATAAAAGAAAGAAAGACAATTCAGAAGAGAAACATTCCTGTCTGCTGGGAATTTATTATAACCCTGTAATCTCAAAATGTTTGCAAGAATTTTTGTCTTGTTTTAGCTTAGGCGAGCATGTCAGCTAAGCACAAGCTTTTGAATATGTTTACCTTGGGCTAAAAGAATACAAATCCTCTTAAAGACATACGAATTGTGATTATGATAAGCAAAGAGACAGAGTGCATGAGTTCTAGTGGCATTGGAGAATAAAGAAACATTTACCATTAAAATATAAAATATGAGACATAACTCCAAAAAACATAAATAGTGCTGTCTTTTCTATAGTATATTTTCTTATTTAGAAGGCAAAAAAAGAAAAGCTTTGCAGCTTTGTTCTACAATTCTTTTTTATTTTATTTTTTTAAATACAGTGGGCCAAATTCTCATTGTGTTAAGCCCATTTACATCATGCTGGGGGTCTACTGTGATTTAACAATGGAGCCATGTTAAGACCCCTTTTCACTGTTAATGTGGCATAAAAAAGTGCCTTTGTGTAGATGAAAAGAAAGTCCAAGCTATTTTAGTTTAGGATGCATCTATGCTACAAAATGTCAGATCTGTTTGCCAGCATCAGTTTATCTGCATCATTGGGAAAAACAGTGGAAGGACAAGTATAGACCAGTGAGCATTTTCAGCATCTTGTATTGAAAGATTGCTCTGACTTCAATGGGATTTATGAATTCTCAGAATCTCTGAATTTCAGGTCACTTGGGATTTACATGCTTAATTTTAGCATATCCTGTTCTGAAAATGTTGATCCTTCTTCATCAAGCACCATTCATGTCAATGGGATTCCTCAGTGAAATAAAAGCAGACCTGAGCTAAAGTAAAGAGCAGTGGCACCATCATATTTTAGGCTCAAGAAAGGAGTCAGGGGAAAAAATATTATTGCCTCCCATTTATGTTTAACTTTTGTTCTAGTCTTCTTTACAGAAACGGAGTTTAAAAGCTTACATTAGTCTTCTTTCAACTTCTTACATAGCACTTTTCACTCATATATTTCAAGCGCTAGATACAGAAGGTCAGTAACCTTATCCCCATTTTACAGACGGGGAATCTGAGGCACAGAGATGAAGTGAGATGAAGGGATTATTCACTTTTAATAGGGAAGTGAGTATTCCCCTTTATTCGGCCCTGGTGAGGCCACATCTGGAGCATTGCATCCAATTCTGGGGCCTCACATTACAGAAAAGATGTGGGTGCATTGGAGAGAGTCCAGTGGAAAGCAACAAAAATGATTAGGAAGCTTGAGCACGTGTCTTATGAGGAGAGGCTGAGGGATTTTGAGCTTATTTAGCTTACAGAAGAGAAGAGTGAGAGCGGATTTGATAACAACCTTCAACTACCTGAAGGGGAATTCCAAAAAGGATGGAGAGAGGCTATTGTCAGTAGTGATGGATGACAGAACGAGCAGCAATGGTCTTAAGTTGCAATGGAGAAGGTCTAAGTTGGATATTAGGAAAAACTATTTCACTAGGAGGGTGGTGAAGCACTGGAATGGGTTACCTAGGGAGGTGGTGGAACCTCCAAGCCTAGAAGTTTTAAGTCCCATCTTAACAAAGCTCTGGCTGGGATGATTTAGTTGGGATTGGTCCTGCTTTTAGCAAGGAGTTGCAATAACTTCCTGAGGTCTCTTCCAACCCTATGATTCTCCTGGTCACCCAGCAGGCCAGTGGCAGAACCAGGAATTGAACCCAGCTCTGAGTACCAGTCCAGTGCTCTGTCCACTATGGATGATGATTACACAGTTTTACTATCAGACCTTGGTACTGGAGTGACTGAGAAGGAATCCAGCCAATTTGAATGAAGAGCCAAAGTCGAGGCAGATAACAATCACACAGAATGGGGCCACAAAGAGGGAATAATGGAGCTCTGTGAGGAAATTACTGACAAGGTAGAGAGCAACCAACTTCCTATTGGTAAGCACTCGTTCATTTTAACAACTGGTACCTTTAAACAGATTCACAAAGATGTTCTGATAGCAAGGGTCATATGTACAAGTTAGGCTTTACGATGCAGCAATATTATAAATTGCACACGTGTTTTCTGACAACAGTTATCTTGGGAGTAGTACTGGTTGGGAATTTTTTTACTTAATTTTTTTTTGGGGGGGGGAAGGGTAAAAAAAGGCCAATTCATCACAACCAGAACTGTTGACAAAAATTGGAAATAATTTTGACAAATATCCAAATTTCAAAAATATGCCGAATAAAAGTTTTAAATTTGTTGCAACATTTTGTTTCAATATTTTCTACACAAATAAAGTCCTGTTTTCTGATTTGAAACAAAAATATGTTTAGACATTTAAGGTATTTAAAATAACCAAAAGTTAGAAAAGAAAAAGTTTGAAATCAAAACTTTTAAACATTTTAGAAACAAAACATTTCAACTCAGCCTAAAGTTATTTTAGGTTTTCCATTGACTTTTTTCTCTCAATTAAAAATAGGAAAAGATTTTGAACTTTTGAAAATATCCGAGGTAAGAGAAAACCATTTTAGCTCATTTTTGGAGATCTTCTGTTATATACTAAATAGAAAGTATGGGTCAGAATGAGGCAGAATAACCTAAATGAGGTGAGGACAGAGAAGAACGTGGGTAGGCTGTCCAAGATAGTGGAGATTGCAATGAGATGGGAGTTACTGAGAATCTTGAACAGAAGGCACAGGGCAACCACATCTCAATCTAATGATCAGAGGAACTGGGAAACCCCATACAAGTGCATGTGACAATCAATTTTCCAAGGGCAGACTGTATGTATGATTCATAAACCAAATAAGTCTACCAACCGGACACAATAGTTGCTTAGTGGTTACTCCACCATGCAATTTGTGACCAAAGAAAATTACACAAGGACCACCTAGGGTTTTCAATTTAGTTAAAAGGGGAATCATCTCTGTACTACACGGTATATTGCACAGGTTGTGCCTCCCTGGTCTGTCACCTTCAAGACCTGACTGGTCCCAAACCAGAGAATATGCCGGATCAGGGGAGGTCAATGCTGATCCCTCTGCTGCTGTAAGCTGCGGGGCTACGGTTTGCTGGCACCTCTGCTGCTGCCATTGACAGGATGGGAACTAGGGAGAGATGCTTGGGAGAATAGGGAAAGTGCCTATGGAGCTCAATGGCAGGGGGCCAGGACTGCAGCCCTGCAGGAGCACACCAAGCCCCACGGCCACCAGGCTGAGCTTCTGGCCCTTGCCGCAAGCCCCAGGGATCTGCACCCACCCTGCCTCTTTCCCCAAGCATCTTCCTATTCACGCTCCTTTTTTCCCCTCTGAGCTCAAGTGCTTCAGGGCCATGGGCTATTTGCAGCACTCCAGAAGCTCTGGGAGGGCAGAGGAGGAGTTGCTGAGTGCTGCAGTCTCAGAGATGTTGCCAGACAATGGAAGTCTAGATATAGAGATCCCACCTCTCCTACAAAATAGCCTAGAAACTGGCCCTGCAAATCCTTACATGCTTGTTGGGGCAGGCAAGTGTGGAATTACATATAAAATAATTCAAAAATAACCATAAGTGTTTATACAAGTTTCTAGCCATACATGCAAGAACTGAAATGTGGGTAAAAGTATATTTAATCTTTTAACCATAATGAAGTATATTAATATTATGCATATCTTGTCAGTCCTGGTCACTGAAAAAAATATGGATCTAAGCTTCAATTCAGTGTAGTACTGAAAAAATGTGATTAAGTAGTAGTGACCAAAGCAAAAAGAGATGGCAAAGAAACAAAAATGTATTCATTTTATTCTTTTGATATTCATTTCTTTAAAGGAAACTAGGCCAAATAATTAAAATTAATGTATTTAAGAACAACAAAACTTCTAAAAAAAGAGCGATTACAGCTTAAGTGTGTCTTTGTTTCTTGTGTCTATAAAGAAATGCATTACTAAATGATTCTGTGGCAGAGATTATCATAGTAAATACAGCATATATGTTTATCATTTTTATTTTACAGTATGATTGTAGAGGACAAGTTGGCTAAGGGAATTAATAAACTAATCTATTTCATCCAGAGAGCTGGGACCAAATTCACTTCTTGGCATAAGCAGCTTCAATACCACTATAGATATATCACTTTATGACAGTGTTAAATTTGTTCTCTGATTTCCAATCCTGGATTAAGTCTCAGTGAAAATGAATTTGATGGTCTCATCATACTCACTAGCAGATCTCTATCTACATCACAAAAATAAAGCACAGTTTGTCACAACTGCCAGTGTCTGCATGAGAGACTGAGAACTAGAGCAGCAGGTGTATTGCAGGCCAGGATTTAGAAAGATTTGGCAGGTCTCTGGGGGGAATATTTCCAGTGCCTACTCCACACTTGCTTGCTTCTAGTTGATAATATCAATTTCACATTAACAACAACAAAATTAACCTACAGGATCTGAATTTGACTGCGGACTCAATCTATCTGTTTTACATCAAGAATTCTGCAAGCATAAATAAGCACAAGTCCAATTTTACTTTTGCAGTTATTTATAGTTGCAATTAAAATAATAACTACAGGATTTGTTGGACTAATCAGGTAAGTAGGCATATAACACCACCAGCTCAGTCCACAAATGATTTCTGGTGCAAAATTATGGCCTCTGTACAATGCAAAATGGCCAGTTCAGTATGGAATGTCGCTTCTCAACCAGAACCAAAATTTAGAAACACACATATAGCATACAGAGAAAGTCTACAGCAGTACTAAGAGACTGTTTTAATATTTTTAAAAAACCATAATTTTATTGAATGTATCTTACACATAGATATAAACGATACTTCCCTACTGCTTTCCCCCCACTATTTGTGTGTCCCCCTTAAAAATATCTGGACAACAGCATGGCTCCTTTCATCATTATGAACTAAAATAATGGTGAAATACCATCTACATGTTTTGTTAGTCTTTAAGGTGCTACTAGACTATTATTTGTTTTTTAAGTTTTTCCCGTTACAGACTAACTCAGCTACCCCTCTGAAGCTTTTAAAATAATGGTGCACAAATTAAAAAAACAACAACAAAGAAATCTTTGATAAAACAGTCAGTTGGTTTTGTGAAAAGAAAACATTGCAGTGGTTTGGCTAGACATTCAGAATGCCTATAGTTCATCAGTTAATGCGCTTCTGCTATGTTCCACAGAGGTCTTTCATATCCCACGGGAGACAATTACGAAGTACCTGGCAGAGTAGAAGGTGACATTCAGCATGCTAACAAGTATTACAAGATGGCAGCGAGGTAGAAAACAGGATAGTTATTTGCTGCTACAAAAGATAAAAATCATTTTCATGTTGGTCATGATGGTTTTCCTAGAAGAACTAAAATCAGCTGTGCAACTTTCCTTCCTCTGGTAGTTATGCAGCTAAAAACAAGTGCGTCTGAGACACAGACGTTGAATAAACTGGATGGAATGAAAGTACAGCATGCCTCATTCTTAAGGACTGTGTGTTAGGTAGGAGTGTGTCTGTGAAGCAGTAATGTTCTTTGGAAGAGCTTGAAGAGGTGTGATATGTTGGCTGTGGTAAACTGAAGATATACCAAATATTAAATCATTCTATTACTATATTGTAAATAAGCATTGTTTAGCAAAGGGTCCCACTGCTTCAGGTAAAAATAAAGAAAGCATAAAATACAGTTATGTTGAGTGAGGAGTTTGCCTCCCAGGAAAGAAGTAAGACCTTTATCTGTACCAGCAAATCATGCTAAAGAAGATGTAGTTTATACCACTAAACAATTAGCCTATACTAGCTCCGCGAACAAAATGCGCCTGGCAAATGAGTTTTTTTGTGCTGATGTGATTGCATCTACAATAGGGTTTTTGTTGGCATAGTTATTTTGATAAAACTTTTGTGTCAGACCAGATCTTGAGTCAGAAAAAAATTAGAAAGAACTGAACTATGATAAACTTAGCAAAGTTTAAACAGGGAGAACACTATTAAATCAAGCATATGTAAATAATGGAGAATTTCAATGAAGTCATACAGATTGCATATGCAAAGATTTTCAGATTACCATATCATCCATTGTGTTGGAGTTTTCAACTCTGAATAAATATTGGACCATCAAAGATGTCTTTAAGAGCTACTGGGCAATCCTAAACAATGTAGCATGGGGTACTAACACTGAAATTCTAGCTAATCAAGAGGCCAGGACTTGAGTGAATGTTGATATTTTTTTTTCAACTCCAGCTCTTATGAATAAAAAAATTCTTAAACTGCCACTTCATCTTTCATTTTGGGATTACTACTAAACAATGTGAAGGTGGAATAGTCACCTGAAATGTCAGATTGATTTTGATGCATAGATAGTCCCCAAGTCCTCCAAACACAGAGCATTTCACAGCACGTGGACTAGAGAGACCTCAGGCATTAGTCACCCCCAACAGGCATTCATATTTTGAGGCTAATTCCAAACAGCCTGACTGGGGACCAGTATAATTAAAAGGTTTTTTTCTTTATTGTAAATCTGAACTCGAGTTGGAAAAGGAGCACCTGACATCCAGCCTGAGTAGGTCCTTTATTAGTTTCAGTATAGAAATCTGAAGATGACTTCCCCAGAGAAATAACTGTTTTTGACAAAGATAGGAGACAACTACCAAATGTGTTCCAATCCATATGAGCTAATTAACATACCATGAAGGTGTAAACATCACCAAAATTATTTATCACAGCTGATATTGAATGAAGCTGTCTTTATGAGATAAGGGCAAAAATATCATTGGCATGCAATTTGGAAACCCTTTATATAGTCATTCTTTCTGATATATGCCACATCATTGACTTCCCTTCTTCTGAAATTATGGATTGCCCCATAATATCAATTTAACATACAAGTGAAAGAGTGAATCTTTGAGGTTTATCTCATTTTCTCAATTGTTGCCATGCAGAACATGTTACAGGAAGGAGGATCATGACAGTTCATAAGTAGCAGA